>CM057346.1:456127468-457400103 GCA_030015575.1 Agapanthus africanus | reverse complement strand
CGAAAATCCCTGGCCAGGGTTGCTGAGATTTACTGGTAAGTGTTACCAGTAGTATCTCAAACTGTTATAGACCTCAAATCGACACGACTTATCGAGCTACTGGGGTCTGACGTTTACCACCCCTAGGCAAGATATGTGACATATCAGACGAACAGACCGGACTGTACGGTAAGTGTTACTGGTTGTATTCACAAGAGTGTGAGCGGGCTTGCTCGTTGATCTTCTGATCGCTCAATACCCGGGTGGCCGTTACGTTTAGCAGACCGCTTGCGGCTTGTGGGTGTTTGATATGATCATCACCTGCTGCCGGCGTATTGACGAGTCTTTAGAGTCCTACACAGAGGTTTCCTGGCTCAAGCGAAACGAAATAGGAGCGCATGTGAGATATGTGCGGGACCGAGAATAATGCGTGTATGTGATACCGTATTCTATTCTTGCGATGAATGTATCGATTGGTTGTATGCGATATAACCTAGTTATCGAATCGAGGATTGATTCGATAAGCCGATACATTGGATATTAGTCGGTCATATGCGATATGACCGGATCGTTAAATCAAGTGTTGATTTAATGATTTAATGTATAATTATATATTTGATATATTACTTTGCATTAACTAGTATTGGTTCACTTAAGATTGATTATCTCACTTGAATGTGCACATTGTATATATGATATAGTTTTGTGCACTAGTTTGTATCATGTTTGATGATACATGCAAACTTGGGTGTGTGTTTATGTTAAACCATGTTTGGGTTAATGGTTAGGTTTTATATTTGTTTTATTTATTTTCTTTAATTCATTTTTGAAAGATAAATGAACTGGTGGCTTGTTTTGTTCTTTTGTTGAAACTTCATGAAGTTTTGAAAGCTTGACCATATTGTTTCTTTCCTAAACCTAACCATTTAACTAAACCCTAGTTTATTCTCTACACTAAACCATGGTTGCAAAATGATAAGAATCACTTGGATTTTCTTTTGAAATAATTCTTTTTCTTTCATCTTCTTCTTCTTCTTGATGAAGAGAAGAAAGTTCTCTTGAAAATTTCCAAGTGATGATTTCAAGTGAGAAATCCAAATCCAAAGTGAACCCACTTCCTATTTCTTCATCCTCTACCACTTGCCATGTAGTATAGGGTGTTTGCTTCACAAGTTTCATGACTTGGTGAAGGTGGAGCTTGATCTAGAGTCGCCTCGACGTAGATCATCTTCGGCATCGAAGTCATCGACCTAGCCTGATCATTTCTTCGATGAAACAACCGTAAGAGTCCAGGATTCCGATGGTTGCAGCGGAAGGACGTCATCACAGAGCTAAAGGAGTGGTGGACCGGATCTACAAAGGTTGTATTTCCATTCACTTATTAGTTAAGTTGTTAACTAGTTCTTGTTTCGACTTTACCTCTAGTCAACGATCGCATTAGGGTTTCTCGGCACAAGAAAATTTTTGATTTTGGCATGTTTGATCTGTTGTGGGACCTCATGTGTGTGCCTAGGAACCCTACACATTACGCAAAGGGTTTTCTTAAAACCTGTCGTAGCCCTCCGTCATTTCAGATAAGTAGTATTTAGTATTCGTGTTGCGTTTGTTGACCTTGTCAAGCCGTAGTGTGCGGTAGCTGATTAGTGCTTATCTGCTAGTATATGATACGATTGGATTAGAGTGGTCGTGCGGCCTTGTTGACCTATCAAGGGTCGTGCGGGTGGGTTTAATTCAATCAGGAAATGACGGGTTGAACTTGACATGCAGTCTATGGTTTGTTGACCTTGTCAAGGTCATAGATCGCTTAGGGCAGAATATTATCGGGAATTTTAAGTGTTGAAATTTGCAATGAGATTGCATACCTTCTATGAGATAGTTGGATCCCGATACCCACTACGAGTAAGAGTTACTCCTGGGAGAGTTTTACACATTACAATTAGCCGATCAAGTAGGTGTCTAGAAAGGTGTTAACAGGGTTACGCCCCTGGGAAAACGAGGTTTATTTTAATTAGGTCCGTGCGAAAGCACGGGAAATCTCCCTTAAAGTACCGACACTAGCCCGGCCGAAAGATTGACGAACTTGTAGGGTGTAATTAATCCCGGCTAGTCTTACCTTTTAGGGTTTGAAGGAAGATTTGACTAAAATAGTGGAGCCATCCTGATTAGATAAACTAATAACCAATCTAATCTTGCAAGAGCGTACGCAGAGTGTTTTCTTCTATCTCTCTCCTGGCAGCAACCATGCCACGCCTTAATTAAGATAATAATATGGATGCATTGACCGAACCTACTTATTATACTGAGCTAGGGAACATTGGTTCCGCTCTATCTTATAACTGCTATAAGTCCGAGCAGGAAATAGGGGAATATCCGGATTCCCATGCCACCCAATCGAAGAAAGTGCATATTGATGCATATTCTTCGGGTGTGTTCGATTACCAAGAACTGTTTCTCAATATCCTTTATGTCCTGGGTATGTGATACCGGATCAGGATCCCGCATATGTAATATATTACATGGGCTACAGAAAGGTAGAGAACCGAGAATAAGTGGTATGTCTCTAAGTGTTAGAGGATAGTGCAATTGTTGCAGCCAAGTCTGTTGGCAGATATCACCTTTTATTAATACATTGATTCTGAACAAATGTTATTACATACCGAACCTGATATACAACATTACATCGGTTTCTTTAATGAGTTAAAGAAGGATGTAATTCTGTATTTGAGGATAATGTTATGAACATTTTCCTGAATCAAGAGTTGATTCGATCAGGCACGTTATATAATAGCATATACGTTCTAAATCAAATCACAGTTCAAAGTATCTGGAACACATACAAGAAGAGTAGTTAAGAAATGAACGAATCCTTCTTAAGGCATTGTAGACTAGGTCATATCAATGTGACATGTCCAGCTAAGTTACATAAGGATGAATATAAGAATCTGTTCGAATTTTCATCTTATAATACTTGCCAGTCTTGTCTCAAAGATAAAATGACCAATACTTCGTTTACTGGAAACAGAGAAAGAGTTAGTGAGCTCTTGGGATAAATACATGATGATGTATACGGTCCTATGTCTATAAATGCCATGGTTGGTTCTTAGTACTTCATTACATTCACCGACAATCTCTCAAGATTTGGACATATGTTCCTGTTGAAACACAAGTCTGAAACTTTTGAGAAATTCAAGGAATATAAGCTTGAAGTTAAGAACCAAACGGGTAAAAGTATTAAAGTCCTACGATGTGATTGAGGAGGTGAATACTTGGGGCACGGAGTTCCTGGATTTTCTAGAGAATATGATTCTCTCTCAGCGTACTCCTTCGAATACACCACATCACAACGGTGTATCGGGCGGAGATATCGCACCCTATGAGATATGGCGCGCTCTATGATGAGTACTGCTGAATTACCTGTTTCCTTTCGGTGTTATGCACTTAAGAAGCTGCATACCTATTGAATGGGGTTCCACCCGAATCAGTGCCTACCACTACATATGAGATATGGAAGAGGAAGAGACCATGTCTTAAGTTTGTTAAGATATGGGGTTGTCCGGCCTATGTTGAAAGACAGAATCCGGACAAGCTTGAGACACGGTCAGTTCTGTATAAGTTTGTTAGGATATCCCAAACATCTATGAGGGAATATCTTTTACCACTCTGAGAAGCAAAAGGTGTTTTGTTTCTCAGCATGCCACCTTTTTAGAAAAGGAATTTCTTGTGAAGAAATTTGTGGTCATGAGGTAGAACTGGAAGGAGTTCCAGCAAGACAAACTAACAGTTGATGATTTGGTGAAACCAAAGGATTCAATAGTCTCCAACGAACCTCAGCCTCTCCGTGAATCTGGTAGGGTTCTTCATCCACTTTAGAGATACTACGGTATTCTCGGTGACAGTGGGAGCGAGAATTGCATTATGGTTGATGATGGCCCAACTAGGTTCAGGCAGGCCATCACGAGTGGCGACTTTGTGAAAAGGCTGGATGCTATGCGATCAAAGATGGAATCCATGTACACCAACAAAGTATGACTTTGAATGTTGCACCTGAAGAGGTAAAACCCATTAGGAGCAAATGGATCTTGAGAAGATTCTTAGTATAGATGGAAAAGTTGAGACTTTCAAAGCTATGCTTAAGTCCATCAGGATCAATGCGCGTATCGCGGAGTTGGAACATCTGTTTTGATGTGACAGTCAAAGAGTTTGACTTCATCAAAATGGTAGATGAACCTTCTATATACAAGAAGGTTGTAGAGAGTTAGATTGTCTTACACGCATTGTACGTAGATGACATACTCTTGATAGGAAATGGTTTCCTATGCTACACTCGGTCAAGCTCCTCTTATCACGAGGATTCTCAATAGAAGATCTGGATGATATCTACTACATCTTGTGGATAATGATCTATGGTGATAGATCTAAGTGGATGTTGGGAGTGTCCCAAATCCAGGTACATTAACACCATACTAAAGGGGTTTAGTATGGAAGATTCTAAGCATGGTGGTTCGCCCACTGACTCAGGAATAACTCTCTCCAAAAAGAAGTCTTCCAAGACTGATTTGGAGAGAGCTCGCGTGAAAGGGATATCCTATGCTTCGGTAGTAGGCTTTATCAGAGTATGCGATGTTATATACCAGACAAGATGTAGATGGCTCACTAGGTGTAGTGATAAGGAATCAATCGGATCTTGGAGAATCACTGGACAGCCGTAGAGGACATTCTTAAGTACTTGAGAAGCACTAAAAGAATGTTCTTGGTTCGAGCTTCCAGAATGATAAGGACGACTGAGAGTCAGTCAGAGGCATTGTCCTTACCCTCAGTGGAGGGACGGTATGTTGGAAGAGTTCCAAGCTAGATACCGTGACATACTAGATGATAAAGGCTGAATACATTGCTACAATTGATGCTGCCAAACTGGATGTTTGGGCATTTCTTGTTCATAAGATGAATAAGGTTCCTACCATTGAGCGTCCAATAATTGTTATTGTGACAACAATGGAGTTGTGATTTTGGCCTAGGAACGCAGGTCCCATCAGCGTTCCAGACATATTCTGGGGCAAGTATCACCTGATCAGGGAGATGGTTGATCTCCAAGTGATCGAGGTTAAGGAAAGTTGACACGAAGGATAACACGGCGGATCCACTCACTAAGGCCTTCTTCCCTAAATACTATTTGAGAGATTTTGGGATGGTTAAGTATGGGATACTACAACCACTGCTATATTATTGGGTATGGGATATTACAACAGATGACCTTAGTGCAAGTGGGAGATTGTTAGTTATATGTATGCCCTAGAGGCCATTACTGTACATGTGATGTATATTGTAGTGAATGCTTGGACATATATAGGGAAGACTTTCTTGTTCGACATGATAGTATGCTATCTGGTTGCTCTTTATCTTAACATATACACTTATTGTCTCTCTCACACATGTTGATAAAGCCTTTAGGATGTGTACTTGACTACCAGGACTATGATGGAGATCATACTAGTGGGGCCAAGGGTAGTCCATAAGTACACCCTATAATTGTTCCTAGTCGTGGGAGTATCGAGACAGGGCATCGATACTCCAGAGTAGACTAGCGTATACGCTTCTCGACCCATGTGATGGGCGATGGATGATCCCATATCTATTGGTGTTTGACATAGAGAAGGTATACGGGTGCTCAGTGGAGACTGGGTACACTGGACGGACTCGCCGAGAACTCCTAGATGGTATTATACCTATCGTTGAATAGCAGTTCTCTGGTGACACTGGTACAGGTTAGTCTGTAGACCCGAGATCGTCATAGAGACTTGTGTGATTCCCACCGTGCTTTGATTTCCACCATACCACGGTCAAGAGATCATGAAAAAAGGTGGGTTTTGGGTACAGTCCCGAGTCACATGGAGGCAATGAGCGATAGGAGGGTTTTCGTCTCTCCCGGTATTGGGAGTTGATGTTGCGCTATGCTCGATTGGCCATAACAGGAAATCCCTGGCCAGGGTTGCTGAGATTTACCGGTAAGTGTTATCAGTAGTTTCTCGAACCGTTATGGACCTTGCATCGGTATGACTTATCAGGCTATTGGGGTTTGACGTTATACCACCCCAAGGCTGTGATATGTGACTTATCAGACGAAGAGACTGGACTGTACAGTAGTGTTACTGATTGGATTCGCAGGAGTACGAGCATGCTTTCTTGTTGATCTTCTGATCGCTCAAAACCCGGGTGGCCGTTACGTTTAGCATACCGCTTGCGGCTTGTGGGTGTTTGATATGATCATCACCTATTACCGGCGTATTGACGAGTCTTTAGAGTCCTACACAGCGGTTTCTTGGTTCATGCGAAACGGAGTAGAAACACATATATGATATGTGTGGGACCGAGATTAATGCGAGTATGTGATACCGCATTCTATTCTCGTGACTTGTGACATCGTCGGTTATATATGATATAGCCAAGTTATCGGATCAAGAGTTGATTCGATAAGTTGTTACATTTGATATTAGTCGGTTATATGTGACATAGCCGGATTATTAAATCAAGAGTTGATTTAATAATTTAATGTATAATTATATATTTGATATATTACATTACATTAACTAATATTAGCTCACTTAAGTATTCATTTTTCTCACTTATGATACATTGATATATATGTGATATATGTTAAATGTATTGTTTTCTTTTTGCACACAAAATATATATGTGATATATATTGTTGTGTCATGCTAGGTTACACTTGCAACATGTATGTATGAGACTCACACTATACTAGGTTAAAGTTAGGGTTTTATTTGTTTTAAGTAATTCAAACAACTTGGATAATGAGTCATGGCAAAGCTTGTAGAAGCTTGTAGTTAATATTGACTTAGTCCACTTGTTTTTCTAGCTTAAGATATTTTCTTAATCCAATCCTTAACTCATAGCTATGGTTTATTCTCTACATGAGTTAGGCATGACACTAACTCACTCATGATTGCAATTCTAATCTCACTCTCTCATTTATTTTCTTCATCACTTCTTGTTCTTCTTCAAGAGAAAAAGATTACTAGTTTTTTCTAAGTGATGAAACCTTGTGAGAAAAATAAATCTAAAATGAGCCCATTTCCTATTTCATCATGCTTTACTATTAGCCATTTAGTTTAGGGTGTTTGCTTCACTAATCTCACCAATAGTAAAGAGGTAGCATGAGCTCGAGTTTCCTCGACGTAGATCATCTTCGGCCTCGAAGACATTGAACAAGCTTGTTCGTTTCTTCATGTGACCCTTACTTGAGTCCGGGTCTTCACAACATGCAGCGAAGGGACTACGACATGGTGCTTTAGAAGTGAAGGACCGGTCTACAAAGGTTGTATTCCCTCATTCACTTAGTTGTAAAGTGTTTACATATCGTTTCGTCGGATTTTCTAGTTTCGATTCTAGGGTTAGGGTTAGCTAGAACGGCAAAAATTTAAATATGGAATGGACGATGCCTCCCGAAACCTTGTTGCCGTGCTAGACAACCCTGCAATCAAAATCAGTTCCCAAGCCAAAATAACAATTAAAGGATTCACCCACAGCAACAACAATCACCACAACAAATTCAGCAGCCCTTTCAACCACAACCTTTCCAAAATCCGGCCAACAACTTTTCCCCTTGTAATAATTCTTTCCAACCATAGGCTAATATTCCAACGGCCGGTGCCAATAAAATCTCTGCACTCGAACGAAGCTTAGAAACGTTTATTAAACAATCCACATAAACGACGGCTAATTTAACATCATCTATCCAAACGCTGATACAAAAAACTGCTTCCCACGGTGAAAGCATAAAATCGATAGAAGCACAAATTGCACAGTTGAATGCCACAATGAGTGAGAGAGAGAAAGGAAAACTTTCATCTCAACCTCTACCAAATCCCGGCCACTCACAAAGCGCAAATCTCATACTTCATAAACAAAATCATAATATGAACGACGTAACTACGTTGAGATCGGGAAGAGAGCTGAATAACCAGGTTGATGAACAAGTTGATGATTCAGATGATACCCCAGCTACTACTTCTACTCCTACTTCGTCTAATCCCACATCTTCTTCCGAGCCTATTCTCCGTTCTTCACTAGGCTCGAACCCTCAGCCCACTTTCTTGAATGAATTACCATTTACGGCCATCCCGAATCCAATTTTGGGATCCATTCCATCTCTACAAACTTCTTCATAAGAGTAGGACCTAACCCTTGTTAATAAAGCTCCTTTTTCAAACCAGTTGAGGCCCAACAAACCAAGTCCCCAAATGGAGAAAATTGTGGAAATGTTTAAGCAAACTAACATAAATATTCCTCTCTTAGATGCTATCCAACAAGTTCCATCCTATGCGAAAATTCTAAAGGACTTGTGCACTAAGAAAATGATAACTCAAGTGCCTAAAAAGACTTTTTAGCAAGTAATATGAGCTATGCTCTTACCCACATATGCCCAAGAAACATAAGGACCCCGGTTGTCCTACAATATCTATTGCTATTAGGGGTAAAAATATCAATCGTGCTCTACTCGATTTAGGTGCTAGTGTTAACTTGCTCCCATATTCTGTTTATGAACAATTAGACATAGGAGAGTTTAAACCTGCTCACTACACTCTCCAGATGGCCGATCGATCTGTCACCCACCCTAGAGATGAGCTAGAGGACGTGTTGATCAAAGTAGGGGAATTTATATTCCCTGTGGACATTATAGTTATAGATACACAGTCTGTGGCAAACCCACGGAACCAAATTCCGGTAATTCTAGGTCGACCTTTTCTAGCAACTTCCAACGCCATAATCAATTGTCATAACGGTTCCATGAACCTATCCTTTGGGAAGATGACCATTGAGCTTAACATTTACAGTGTAGGAAGTCAACCCTTCGAACCTTATACTCATATAGTTGATATATGTTCTGTCAACAAGATAGCTTCTGACAGTTGCGAATTTGAGAAGTTCTTGCTTTAAGATAATGATCTCGATGCCACTAGTACGTTATTGTGTGATCCTGCTATTTATTATACGAGCGAGGACCCTTCTGTCGATAAGTCCACCCCCGAGTCTGAATCTTTTGATTTGTCAAATGACTTAGTCGAGCCATCCGAGTCAGTCCCTTACATTAGATATGAATCTCTTATGGAGTCTGAGTATCACACTCTTCTTTCCGATGAGATTATCATTCGGAATACCGATGAAAATTTTGAAGATATTTTCACCGAAGAACTTGCGTTCCTTAAAGACATGGATGTTGTGATGAATCAACCTCCACCCGAAGAAGTTGAACCGCTACCCCTTCTTCTTATCCAGTATGAGAATGCGACTATTCCATCTATTCCTTATCTTTCACATTCTCGTTTTTATCTACCATCACCGTTTCTTCTCTACCAACCGAGATATAAAACCGTTCAATTACACCTCTTATCTCCTCCCTACTTCTTCACTTCTATCTGTAATATGATCTTCTACCAACCATGGTGTTACATTAATAAAATATCTGAATGGTTAGTTTTAACTTTTGGTCTTTGTAAAGCTTTGCATAGACCAATAAAATTTACCTCATCCTCTTATGATTTTAAATGCTTAATAATGAAAACACTGTTTTACTCAAGTTTGTTGGGGAGAAGAATATTTTGGCTCTAGAAAGAATAGAGAATTTTTGCGCTATTGTGAGCCAAAAATAAGTTTGGAGAGGATTTCACTGTCATTAAATGTTGTCCCCTTTACCAATCATTGAGAACTTTTCCTTCTAAGTCTACAGGTTTTGAGCTTAAATGATGACATCAGTGAGAATATTGCTGCAAATAGGTTTGGGGGGAGGTTTGTGCTTATTCATGTATCATTTTGCATTATACTAAATAAAAGCACTATATAAATTTTTTTTGAAAATAAATGTTAGAAAGTGTAAAACACATATGAAAGAGAGGAAGAGATTTAAAAAATGCATGAAAATTAGATGTTTTAAAACGAAGCTAGTTATAAGTAGTCATGAGCTGTTGTCCCAAGAGTTAGTAAGATGAAGGAAATTACTAATCTGAATAGAAATAAGTCTGAAAAATAGTCTATATTCTTAAGTCCAAATATTTGAACGTTGATACCCTACTATACACACTTGCGCATGTCTTGAAACATGGGACAGTAGAGGATACATTGAAATGCTCTTATCTAAAAACCTTAGTATGAAGGAAGAAAAAAATATAAATTAACAAAAATATAAATGACACATAAAAAAATAAATGGTGAAGAAAAATGAACACCGATTTGTAATTACTGAAGGCAGCATAAAAAAATATAGTGAGGGTGCCTTATCACCTAGTGCCTTAGACCAACTGGTTTGGGAGTCACTGCTAAGTCTTAGGTGTTGCAAGAGTAGGATATTGCTAATTATGCCTTAAATAAGTGAGCACATTTGGTAATCGGTTGGTTAGTACCTCAAAAAGTATTGACGGTCGGATGAAGAATGTGTGAGCAAATCCATCTAAAACATTCACCGACTAAAATGTACTAAGGAATAAGTAAAATGATATGATAGCTCGAATTGAATTCTCTAAGTGTAGGGATGTTTTTTACACACACGTAGGAGTATATGATTGATATTTGGAAGACAGGCAGGGAGGAAGACTAAAGGAGAGGTTTTATTTAGAGATGATGTGATTTCTGACATCTTTTCAGGACCATTAAGATAAGGCTCATGACAACTAAAAAGCTAGTATAGTTTGAAACTCTTATTTTCAAGTTCTTTCTTTTATATGTTCCTTATTTTTGTATATAACTTTCATTTTCTTTCTTTTATTATGGGATTTTATGGGTGAAATCCGCTGAAAGCCCTCAGGAGACAACACTCCTCCTATTAGGGACACCTAGAGATTTAAAGGCTTGTTGCACATGCTAAGTGAAATCGTATTGCTTACGAAAGTGTGCTAAGTTTTACTTTTTCCTTTTTATAAATAGTTTGCTCAGGACGATCAAAGATAAGTTTGGGTGTATTTGATTAGTCTAAAATATTGCACATTTATATGAACATTTTCCCTACTATTATTAATAAATAAAAGGTGTTACTTGTAAATAAAGAACATATGTGGGTTTATTCGTAAAAGTTTATTATCATATATTTCTACATTTATAATTAATATAATTAGGTTATATGCATATAATATTTAAATGAAATATTAGTAATTAAAATATGTATGTCATATCAAATATTCCTAATCAATATTCTTAAAATATTATATTATATAAATAGTTGGAATAATATCTCAAAAATACCAAATGCTACCAACACTTTGATTTGAGATATTGTGCAGGTATTAGCTCAGGACTGAAATCTAAGTAAGAGATTCAAGTCAAATCGGGATATCGAAACCGAATCTGCCAAATTTTAGAAGCAAATCAAGGAATCTAGCAACGGCAGAGACTCAGAGCAATATTTTCAGAATCTAAACATCAAAAGGTTATCCAAATATCAAGAAGAAAAGGTATAAAAAATCCCAACACCCAATCCCACCAAGTGGCGGTAGAACCGCGATCAATAAGGGGAAAGGGCTTCGGTTTCGCGGTCTTATGATGGCCGTTGGATCGAGGATTTTGTGGGTATTATTGTAACTACATTTGATCTCATATGGAATCTAGGGTTTCTAGTTTTGGAGACTATATAAAGGACTGAGAGCTGTGCATTTGATATTCATTCCACATCTCATCATCTACCTCCATCTAGAAAGAGATCTATGAGCTAAATTAGGGTTCTTGTAATCTACTTTCTAAGAAGAAAATTATAATGCAATAGTTGATTAATAAAGGTAGTTTTTTTTAATTATTTTTGTATTTACTTTTCCGCATTACTTTTCTGCAGTTTTAGTTATGGTTTCATTCATTTTCAACCTTTTTTCTAAATCACTACTAACTATAAGCGAGTAATTTTTGCTTTCTAGGGTTTGTAGGATAGAGTAGAATAATGGATGAAATATCTTTTAACTTCTTTTGACATTTTAATATTTATAAATTTTAGCAAAATAAATGTTAACCCTCTTATGGGGCGCATTATCAATTTATTGATAGTCATGACCACGATTCGAGATTAGTTAAACATTTATTTAATTAAAGGCTTGGGATTAATAGAAATTAATGGATGGACAAGGGATAGTGGTGGGAAACCCTAGTTCCCTCCAAGAACCCTTAATCCACATTCATCACTATCTCTCTAAATTATAAATTATTAAAAGATCAAAAGTGACATTTCTAAATATTTATCCATTAGCTACTAAGTCCCTTAAACCCTATAAGCCTTTCTATTATAAAATTTTATATCCATATTAAAATAAAACAACAACAAACCATTCTCTCTTTTATCAACTCGTCTAAAGTAAGAAAAGAAGTTCACGTTTCCCTGCGGACGACCCGTACTCATCGCGGCTAGCTATTAGCGACACCATCTTGATTGCGGTTATTTACAAAACACTTTTCGCACGATCAATCAATGGTTCATCTACATTTTTGATAAAGTCAAATTCTTTGACCATCTCGTCAAAGCAGATGTTCCATCTCCGCGATACTTGTTTTAATTCATAAATGGATTTAAGCAACTTGCACACCTTTCCGCTGCTCCCACTGTCTAAGTGTTAGTTATATGTATGCCCTAGAGGCCATTACTGTACATTGGATGTATATTGTAATGGATGCTGGGACATATATAGGTAGGACTTTTTTGCTCGACATGATAGTACGCTATCTGGTTGCTCTTTGTCTTAACATGTATACTTTCTGTCTCTCTGATTACATGTTGATAAAGCCCTTAGGATGAGTACCCGACTTCCAGGACTATGATGCAGATCATACTAGTGGGGCCTGGGTAGTCAATGAGTACATCCTTCATTGTTCCTAGTCGTGGGAATATCGAGACGGGGCATCGATATTCCAGAGTAGACTAGCGTATATCTTCTCGACCCATGTGATGGGCGATGGATGATCCCATATCCATTGGTGTTTGACATCAGAAATGGTATGCGGGTGCTCAGTGGAGACTGGGTACACTGAACGGACTCGCCGAGAACTCCCAGATGGTATTATACCTCACGTCAGATGGCAGTTCTCTGGTGACACTGGTACAGCTTAGTCTGTTGACCCGAGATCGTCATAGAGTCTTGTCTGTCTCCCACTGTGCTTTGATTTCCACCCTACCACGGCTCTACTGAGTCGTGCAAACAGGTGATTTTTGGGTACAGTCCCGATTCACATGGAGGCAATGAGCGATAGGAGGGGATTCGTCTCTCCCGGTATTGGGGGTTGATGTTGCGCTATGCACGACTGGCCATAACAGGAAATCCCTGGCCAGGGTTGCAGTGATATACTGGTAAGAGTTATCAGTAGTTTCACGAATGTTATGGACCTCAAGTCGGCATGACTTATCGAGCTACTGGGGTTTGACGTTTACCACCCCTAGGCAAGATATGCGACATATCAGACGAACAGACCGGACTGTGCGGTAAGTGTTACTGGTTGGATTGACAGGAGTGTGAGCGGGCTTGCTCGTCGATCTTCTGATCGCTCAATACCCGGGTGGCCGTTACGTTTAGCAGACCGCTTGCGGCTTGTGGGTGTTTGATATGATAATCATCTGCTGCCGGCGTATTGACGAGTCTTTAGAGTCCTACACAGAGGTTTCCTAGCTCAAGCGAAACGAAATCGGAGCGCATATGAGATATGTGCGGGACCGAGAATAATACCAGTATATGATACTGTATTTGATTCTCGCGATTTGTAACATTGATCGGTTATATGCGATATAGCCGGGTTATCGGATCAAGTGTTGATTCGATAAGTTGTTACTATTGATATTAGTCGGTTATATGCGATATGACCGGATCGTTAAATCAAGTGTTGATTTAATGATTTAATGCATAATTATATATTTGATATATTACTTTGCATTAACTAGTATAGGTTCACTTAAATTGGATTTACTCACTTGTATTGCACATTGTATATGTGATATATTTTGGTGCACATGATTGTATCATGTTTGATGATACATTCTAGCTTGGTTTTGTGTAAAGTAATAAACCATGGTTAGTTAGTGGTTAGGGTATCATTTCTTTTACTTATTCATTTATCTATTTATTTATTTCATTTAGAAAAGAAAAAGAGAAAAGAATGGTTGCTATTTTTGTTTTTATTTGAAGCTTCTTGAAGCTTTGAACAAGTCCACCATTCTTGTCTCTTCTCTAACCCTAACCACTCATCTAACCTTAGTTAAATCTCTACACTAAACCATGGTTGAAGTCATGATAAGTATTGATTTATTTATCAAATTAAAAAAGAACTTATCATATCTTCTTCTTCTTCTTCATCTTCAACAAATGAAGAAGCATGTCTTCATCAATGGCAAGTTGAGCATATGAGTGAGAAATCCAATTCTAAAGTGAACCCACCTTCTATTTCTTCATCCTCTACCTCTTGCCAAGTAGTATAGGGTGTTTCCTTCACAAGTTTTCATGGCTTTGTGAAGGTGGAGCTTGATCTAGTGATGCCTCGACGTAGATCATCTTCGGCATCGAAGCCGACGACCAAGCCCGCCCATTTCTTCGATGAAGCCGATGCTTGAGTCCGGAATCCGATTTGGACAGCGAGGGGACTTCATCGCGGAGCCTAGGAGGTGGAGGACCGGATCTACAAAGGTTGTAGCCCCTTCCCTTTAGCTATATTTCCGTTTACTTGCTTGCATCGCCTAGTTTTTCTAGTAAACGATCCGTATTAGGGTTTCTCGGCACTTGTAAAATTTGAAATTGGCATGGTTGATGCCTTGTGAGACCTCATTAGTGTGCCTAGGAACCCTACAGTGGTATCAGAGCCTAGCTAGAGCCTTAGGCGATGCCTAGACGACGTTTGAGACCCGATCGAACATCGAAACCCTAATACAATATGCTCTCTGGACTTTTTTCAATTTCTGGGATTTTTCCAGATTAAAAATACGCAGAAAATTCAGCAGGGAATTGTAAGAATTACTGTGAAGCCCGTACCCATGATTCCCTCATTGCGCGGCGGAACCGCGGCACAAGCATGGCTTGTGCGGCGGTTCCGCGGCCAAATTGTCATATCATCCAACAATTTTTGCACAGTAATTCATTTTTTCAGGTGCTGGATATTCTGGGAATTTTTAATATTTATTCAAGAGTTGAATATTCTGAGTTGTTTTGGGGATTCGTTTATTCGATCGGATTGTCGGACTTTGTCTATATGTTTTCCGGGTTAATTTTAGAATATGTTAAAAAGTTCGACCGGATATAAATACCCAACTTTTCCCCTGTCGGGAAATTTCCAAGTGTTAGATTTTTCTGTGGTTTAAGGACGTTCTGAGTAGTGCAAGTAACGCGATGGACCCTCTAGAAGACAACAAAGCTTAACTCGATTATGTGACCGTCTTGAACTGCCCTTTGAACCTTCGGGTTTGGGGCAGTACGGCGTGCCACATGTAAGGCGTTGGCTTGACCCTTCTACGGCTGGACCGTTGGTACTGAGGCACGAAGTGAATGTCTTTGAACTTATTTCATGAGTTGAGCTGTTTCGGGAAAACTTGGGTGTTCGATTGTTCGATCGAAAAGTTTAACATTTTCTATTTATCCGGAATGTGATACAATAATTGGAATTCACAAGTAGTTATGAGATAACTGAATGAATGTTATAAATTTAGCGGTTTAGTCTCACTTGATCGGTTGCCACGGAATTTTGATGTGATCAAAAGTCCGTCGCAATCACGTAGCGTACGCGGATACTCGCCGGGTAAACTTAATAGACAGCCTCACTCCATAGCCCCGACCAAGTGACTGTAGGAGAACCCCGTCGCCGAAAGCATCCGTTCGGGTGCTCGCGGCAGCGGTGTTCCGCCTTGGTGCACTTTGTCGACGGCGTCGGGGGTGCGGTCGCCTACTTAAGTTTGCGACGAGCATTCGATCAGGATGTCAGGAATCTTGTTGAATTGCCCGACTTTATATTGAAAAGTGTTTTCGATTTTGAGACTAAAATGCGGGGTTTATAATTGTTAGGCATGTGATGTCTAAGGAATTCATTTGATAAGGCATGCGATGTCTAAAGAGGTTGCGGATTCCAACTGTTGTAGTTTTACACTTTCTTTTCTGTGACCGTAAGTGTAATATGTGATATCGCCGGTTTCGTTGCTATATGTCAACGACAATTGGGATGCGCATATTTACTTACGTTGATGACATGTGATGTTATGTGTTGCTGGATATATTATATTGGATCGTCGTGTTTGAATAGCCGGGGGTTTTTATGTGAGATGAGTGTTTTTCTTTTTCATTCATGTAAAAACTTGTTTGTAATATTCTTTTATTGGGGCACTTCCAGGTTGCGGAAGATGTCACCTTTTGTATATTATTTACTTTTCTGCACTAGGATAGACCCAAGGAGGGGAGCACAAGTAACCGGGTTCTGGGGTTCAGAGGGAGACCAACTCGAGGAGTTGAGTCCGGGTCTCCTAACCCTAGAATTGGTAGGGTTGCTTGCCGCTCTCGTAGGGGTCTAGGGGTGTGGGATTGGCTATTCATCAGGACCGTGGAATCCGTGTTTTATACTGGCTCGTATTGAAAACACGGATGTCCTAGTATATCCAATATTTCATATGTTTCTTCTGCTGTGATGTGATCATGTGATGTTCTGTGACAGATATTATATATAGTATATATGATATATTATATAGACGCTGCTTATGTTTTACACCCGCGCTAGCCCTGCCTCGTTCTGGCGTTAGTTACCTAACCTAACGGTGCAGACGGGACATCGAGGCGAATGCGGATGGCATAAGCGTACGTTATATTTATCTGTGATGATTAGGTGGACTTAAATGATGGGATATTCATTAATGAGATTAATGAAAGAA
Source organism: Agapanthus africanus (assembly GCA_030015575.1). Lineage (NCBI taxonomy): Eukaryota > Viridiplantae > Streptophyta > Magnoliopsida > Asparagales > Amaryllidaceae > Agapanthus > Agapanthus africanus. The sequence continues at coordinate 457,383,251 of CM057346.1, read as the reverse complement.
AATAAACCTAAAAGATGTTGTGGAATCGAATTTCAAAATAAAACAGGTAGCTACAGTTCTTGCTTTGTATCGCGGTGTTCCTTGTAGAACATCCTGCACCTTATTCGATAGGGAAAGGACCGAGATCCCTTCACCGGGAGTGACTCCTTTAGCAATAACTGGCAGATGCTACACACTCGGTTTGTCTTTTGATTGCTTCTATAGTTTCTGCTTTGCACAGTGATATATATGATATATCCTGCACCTCATTCGACGAGGAAAGGGCCGACGATCCCTTTGCCGGGAGTGACCCCTTTAGCAAAACTAGAAAAGCCTCAAAAACATTCCATTTAAAAACCATTTGATTCCGCAACGAGATCAAGTTCAAAGCGTTAAAGGTTTTCATAAAAACCATTCGCAACCCTCCGTCATTTTAGGAAGTAGAGTACTTAGTATTCGTGCTGTGTTTGTTGACCATAGTCAAGGCACAGTGTACGGTAGCTAAGTGATGTCTTCCTACACCGCATATGATGCGATTAGTTAGGACAGTCGCGTGACTTTGTTGACCTTAGTTAAGGGTCATGTGGGTGGGTCTAATTAATCACGAAATGACGGGTAGAACTTGACTAGTACTTATGATTTGTTGACCTTAGTTAAGGTCATAAGTGCTAGGGGTAAAAACCATTATCGGGAGTTTCAAGTGTTGAAATTTGCAATGAGATTGCATACCTTCTATGAGATAGTTGGATCCCGATACCCACTGTGAGTAAGAGTTACTCCTGGGAGAGTTTTACACATTACAATTAGCCGATCAAGTAGGTGTCTAGAAAGGTGTCAACGGGGTTACGCCTCTGGGAAAACGAGGTTTACATTAATTAGGTTTGTGCGAAAGCACGGGGGACCTCCCTCAAAGTACCGACACTGGCCTGGCTGAAAGATTGGCGAACTTGTAGCGTGTAATTAATCCCGGCTAGTCTTTCCTTTTAGGGTTTGAAGGAAGATTTGATAAAAACAGTGGGAGCCATCCTGATTAGATAAAATATATAACCAATCTGATCTTGCAAGAGCGCACGCAGAGTGTTTTCTTCTCTCTCTCTCCAGGTAGCGACCATATCACGCCTTAATCAAGATAATAATATGGATGTATTAACCGAACCCGCTTGTTATACTGAGCTGGAGAACGTTGGTCCCGCTCCAACTTATAATTGTTATAAGACAGAGCAGGGAATTGGGGAATACCAGATTTCCCGTGCCGCCCAAACGAAGAGAGTGCATGTTGATGCATCATCTTCGGGTGTGTTCATTACAAAGAACTGTTTCTCTGTATCCTCTACGTCCTGGGTATGTGATACCAGATCAGGATCCCAGATATGTAATCTGTTACATAGGGCTACAGCTAGGTAGAGAACTGAGAACGAGTGATAAGTTTCATGAGGCAGAAAACGGGGTAAGTGTTGCAGCCAAGTCTGTTGGTCACTGTCACCCTGTATTACCTATACATTGATTCTGAACAAATGCTATTAGATACCGAACCTGATATACAAAATCATATCTATCTCTTTATTAGTAAAGAAATGATAAAATTTTGTATAGTTGGATAATGTTTTGAACATTTCCTATATCAAAAGTTGATCGGATCAGGCACGTTATCTAAAAGCATTGATGTTCTAAATCAAACTACAGTTCTTAGTATACGGAACACACACAAGAGGAGGAGTTCAGAAATGAACGAATCCTACTTGAGGCATTGTAGACTAGGTCATATCAATGTGACCCAACTAGCTGAAGTTACATTAAGATGCATATTTAAATCAGTTTGAATTTACATCTTGTGAAACTTGCCAGTCATGTCATAGAGATAAGATGACCATAGCTCCGTTTACTGGAAACAGAGAAAGAGTTAGTGAACTCTTGGGATGATACATGTTGATGTATGTAGGTCCCCAGTCTACACTTGCCAAGACCGGTTCTTTATACTTCATTACATTCTCTGATAATCTCTTTAGATTCAGACATATGTTCCTGTTGAAACACAAGTCCGAACCTTTTGAGATATTCACAGAATATAAGTCAGAAGTAGAGAACCAATAACTGGGTACAAGTATTATGTCCTATGATGAGATCAGGGAGGAAAATACTTGTGCATAGAATTTCTGGACTATTCTAAAGGAGAATGAGATTCTCTCTCAGTGTTACTCCTCTGAATACACCACAGCACAACGGTGTATCGGGGTGGAGCAATCGCACAATATTAGATATGATGTGCTCTATGATGAGTACTACTGAGTTTCCTATTTCCTTTTGGGAGTTATGCGCTTGAGAAGCTGCGTACCTATTGAATTAGGTTCGAATCAGATCACTGCCTACCATTCCATATGAGATATGGTATGGGAAGAGCCTATCTCTTAAGTAAGTTAAGATTTAGGATTGTACGTCCTATGTCTAAAGCAATATCCGGACAAGATCAAGGCAGGATCAGTTCTGTAGACCTGGAAAGGTTCCAGCTATACAAAACTGCAGTTGATGATTTGACAGAACCAAAGGATTCTATAGTCCCCGACGAACCTCAGCCTCTCCGCCGATCTGGAAGGGTTCCTCACCTGCCTGAGAGATACCTCGGTTTCTCGATGACAGTGGGAGCGAGGAATGCATCATGAGATGATGACCCAACTAGTTTCGAGCAGGCCGTCAAGAGTAGGGACTCTATAAGAATGGCTGGATGCTTAGCGATCTGAGATGGAATCCATATACACCAACAAAGTATGGACTTTGGTTGCGATATCTGAAGGGTTAAATCCCCATCAGGAGCAAGTATATCTTGAGAAGATTACTTGGTGTAAATGGAAAGGTTGTGACTTTCAAAGCTAGACTTGTTAAAGGTTTTCGTCATCGACCAAGAGTGAAAAATGATGAAACCTTTTCCAGGGACTATACTTAAGTCCATCCAGATCCTACTTACCATTGCTACATACCATGACTACGATATCTGGTGGTTAGGTGCCATGACTACTTTTCTAAATATTGATTTAGAAGAGAACGTCTATAAGAACACAGCCAGAGGGCTTCGTAAACAGTGGGAGCAGCGGAAACGTGCGCAAGTTGCTTTAGATAATAAAGCAGGCATCGCGGAGTTGGAACGTCTGTTTTGATGTGATAGTCAAAGTGTTTGACTTCATCAAAATGGCAGATGAACCTTGTATATACAAAAAGGACAGTAGGGAGTATGGTGCTGATCTTCGTATTGTACGTAGACAACATACTCTAGATAGGAAAAGAGTTTCCTATACTACGATCGGTCAATCTCCTATTATCACATGGATTCTCCAAATAGGATAAAGGTGATACCTTCTCGATCCTGAGGAGAATCGCTGGAAAAGTTCCAGAGTGATAAGGACGACTGAATGTCAGTCGCAGGCATTGTCTTTACCCTCAGTAAAGGGACGGTATGTTGGAAGAGTTCCAAGCTAGATACCGTGACAAACTAGACGATAAAGGCTGGTAACATCGCTATTAAAGATACTACCAAAGAGGCAGTTTGGGTGTATATTGGTTCATAAGATGAACTAGGTTCCTACCATTGTGTGACAATGGAACTATGGCTTTGGCCAAAGAAACCCTGGTCCCATCAGTGACCCAGACATATTCTGAGGCAGCATCACCTGATCATGGAGATAGTTGATCTCTAGGGTGATCGAGGTTGGGAGAGTAGACTCAGAGGACAACACGGCGGATCCACTCACGAAGGCCTTTTTCCAAAGAGAGACTTTTAGGGGATGGTTGAGTATTAGATGCTACAACCACTGCTACAGATGGCCCTAGTGCAAGTGGGAGATTGTTAGTTATATGTATGCCCTAGAGGCCATTACTGTACATTGGATGTATATTGTAGTGGATGCTGGGACATATATAGGTAGGACTTTCTTGCTCGACATGATAGTACGCTATCTGGTTGCTCTTTGTCTTAACATGTATACTTTCTGTCTTTCTGATTACATGTTGATAAAGCCCTTAGGATGAGTACTCGACTTCCAGGACTATGATGCAGATCATACTAGTGGGGCCTGGGTAGTCAATGAGTACATCCTTCATTGTTCCTAGTCGTGGGAATATCGAGACGGGGCATCGATATTCCAGAGTAGACTAGCGTATATCTTCTCGACCCATGTGATGGGCGATGGATGATCCCATATCCATTGGTGTTTGACATCAGAAATGGTATGCGGGTGCTCAGTGGAGACTGGGTACACTGAACGGACTCACCGAGAACTCCCAGATGGTATTATACCTCACGTCAGATGGCAGTTCTCTGGTGACACTGGTACAGCTTAGTCTGTTGACCCGAGATCGTCATAGAGTCTTGTGTGTCTCCCACTGTGCTTTGATTTCCACCCTACCACGGCTCTACTGAGTCGTGCAAACAGGTGGTTTTTGGGTACAGTCCCGATTCACATGGAGGCAATGAGCGATAGGAGGGGATTCGTCTCTCCCGGTATTGGGGGTTGATGTTGCGCTATGCACGACTGGCCATAACAGGAAATCCCTGGCCAGGGTTGCAGTGATATACTGGTAAGAGTTATCAGTAGTTTCACGAATGTTATGGACCTCAAGTCGGCATGACTTATCGAGCTACTGGGGTCTGACGTTTACCACCCCTAGGCTAGATATGCGACATATCAGACGAACAGACCGGACTGTGCGGTAAGTGTTACTGGTTGGATTCACAGGAGTGTGAGCGGGCTTGCTCGTCGATCTTCTGATCGCTCAATACCCGGGTGGCCGTTACGTTTAGCAGACCGCTTGCGGCTTGTGGGTGTTTGATATGATCATCATCTGCTGCCGGCGTATTGACGAGTCTTTAGAGTCCTACACAGAGGTTTCCTAGCTCAAGCGAAACGAAATAGGAGCGCATATGAGATATGTGCGGGACCGAGAATAATACCAGTATATGATACTGTATTTGATTCTCGCGATTTGTAATATTGATCGGTTATATGCGATATAGCCGGGTTATCGGATCAAGTGTTGATTCGATAAGTTGTTACTATTGATATTAGTCGGTTATATGCGATATGACCGGATCATTAAATCAAGTGTTGATTTAATGATTTAATGCATAATTATATATTTGATATATTACTTTGCATTAACTAGTATAGGTTCACTTAAATTGGATTTACTCACTTGTATTGCACATTGTATATGTGATATATTTTGGTGCACATGATTGTATCATGTTTGATGATACATTCTAGCTTGGTTTTATGTAAAGTATTAAACCATGGTTAGTTAGTGGTTAGGGTATCATTTCTTTTACTTATTCATTTATCTATTTATTTATTTCATTTAGAAAAGAAAAAGAGAAAAGAATGGTTGCTATTTTTGTTTTTATTTGAAGCTTCTTGAAGCTTTGAACAAGTCCACCATTCTTGTCTCTTCTCTAACCCTAACCACTCATCTAACCTTAGTTAAATCTCTACACTAAACCATGGTTGAAGTCATGATAAGTATTGATTTATTTATCAAATTAAAAAAGAACTTATCATATCTTCTTCTTCTTCATCATCTTCAACAAATGAAGAAGCTTGTCTTCATCAATGGCAAGTTGAGCATATGAGTGAGAAATCTAATTCTAAAGTGAACCCACCTTCTATTTCTTCATCCTCTACCTCTTGCCAAGTAGTATAGGGTGTTTCCTTCACAAGTTTTCATGGCTTTGTGAAGGTGGAGCTTGATCTAGTGATGCCTCGACGTAGATCATCTTCGGCATCGAAGCCGACGACCAAGCCCGCCCATTTCTTCGATGAAGCCGATGCTTGAGTCCGGAATCCGATTTGGACAGCGAGGGGATTTCATCGCGGAGCCTAGGAGGTGGAGGACCGGATCTACAAAGGTTGTAGCCCCTTCCCTTTAGCTATATTTCCGTTTACTTGCTTGCATCACCTAGTTTTTCTAGTAAACGATCCGTATTAGGGTTTCTCGGCACTTGTAAAATTTGAAATTGGCATGGTTGATGCCTTGTAAGACCTCATTAGTGTGCCTAGGAACCCTACACTAAGAAACTCTCAAGCTGATCCATATAAACACTCTCTTCTAAATTTCCATTTACAAAAACTATTTTCACGTCCATCTGCCAGATGTCATAGTCATGGAAGGCAACAATGGCAAGCAGGATCCGAATGGATTTAAGCATAGCCACTGGAGAAAAGGTTTCATCATAGTCCAATCCCGGTTTTTGACAAAAACTTTTTGCAACAAGTCTAGCTTTGTAGGCTTCCACTTGTCCATCTGCACCAATTTTCTTTTTGAAGATCCATTTGCATCCAACGAGTTTTACCCCAGGAGGAACAACATCCAAAGTCCATACTTTGTTGGTGTACATGGATTCCATTTCGGATCTCATAGAATCCAGTCACTTCACCGAGTCTTTACTCGTGATAGCATGCTGAAAATTAGTAGGCTCATCATCATTGATAATGCAATTCTCTCGATCTCCGTCTACAAGACCCATATTATCTCTCAAGCGGATGAGAATGCCTACTAGATCTGCGGAGCGACGTCGGTTTGTCGGGCTCTATTGAAACCTGAGGTTCTACTGAGTCCTCAGCAGTAGTTTGTGGTTCTGGAATTTCTTCCAGTTCTACCGTGCTCCCACTAATTTCTTTTGCAAGAAATTCGCTCTCTAAAAAGACTATGTGGCGAGCGACAAACACCTTTTGTTCTTCAGTGTAGTAGACAAGATATCCTCTTGAATTCTTGGGGTATCCCACAAACTTGCATAAAACCGATCGTGCCTCGAGCTTGTCCGGATTCTGCTTTTTGATAAAAGCTGGACACCCCCATATCTTCAGATACTTGAGACATGGTCTCTTCCCACTCTACATTTCATATGGAGTGGTAGGCATAGACTTAATTGGAACCCTATTCAATAGGTATGCTACTGATTCCAGCGCAAAACCTTAGAAGGAAAGTGGAAACTCAGCACTACTCATCATAGAACGCACCATATCGAGTAGTGTGTGATTTCTTCTCTCGAATACACCATTATGCTGAGGTGTATACGGAGGAGTAAGCTGAGAGAGAATTCCATTCTCTTTTAAGCATTCAAGGAAATTGGTACTTAAATATTCTCCAGCTCGATCAGATCGAAGTATCTTAATACTTTTACCCGTTTGCTTCTCCACCTCATTTTTATACTCCTTGAATTTCTCAAAGGCCTCGGATTTATATTTCATTAAAAATATATGTCCATACCTTGAGAAATTATCAGAAAAAGTGATAAAGTAGGAATAACCGCTTCGTGCATGTGAAGACATCGGACCGCATACATCGTTGTGTATGAGTTCCAAGAGTTCAGTGGCTCTTTCTCCGTGTCCTGTGAACGGAGATTTGGTCATCTTTCCTTTGATACAAGATTGACAAGTTGCATATGATACATATTTAAACGGATCTAAATATCTATCTTTATACAACTTAGTCAATCTTATTTCATTAATATGACCAAGTTTACAATACCATAAGAATGCTTGGTTTGAGTCTGGAGCCTTTCTTTTGAGTGTGTTTTATATGTTGAAAACTTGATGCTGATTGAGTACGTATATGACGTTATCCAGTGTGCCAGACCCAATCAGTTCTTGATTTAGGTGAATGTTCATGACATTTCTTTCAAGTACAAAATTATATCCTTCATTAGATAATAAAGATACCGTTATAATATTACATAGCATACTGGGTACACAAAACAGGTATAGAACACCAAAATGTGTCCACTTGTCAACCCCAGGTGATAATCCCCTACCGCAACAGCATCCACGTTTGCTCCGTTGCCAACTCTGAGGGTCATATCACTTGCCTTCAGTACTCTACGATTTCTCAGAGCCTGCAAAGAATTACAGATATGAGAACCAGAGCCGATATCTATAACCCATGATGTAGAGTTTACTGAAAAGCAGTTTTCGTTTACAAACACACCTGAAGCAGAAGCATCAGTTTGCTTCATGTCCTTGCCCTTGGCTTTGAAAGGCTTGCTGTAACGTTTCAGAAAAATTTGTAGATAATTAATTATTCTATTTTATTTAAAATGTTATTTTAAATTTTTATAATTTGAATAAAAAGAATTTTTATAAATGGTTAGGGCATTTAAGTAAAATGGTAATTAGTTTACGTAACATTAGTTTGTAAGGAAAGATTTTAATGGAAAGTTTTAATTTCTATGAGGAATATAGATTTGTATGGGGGTTTATGTGCATATTGTGATAATCTTGAGGTTAGGGTTATGATGAACCTCACCCACACCACACCATGGGATGCACCTCAAGGCTACACATCATCCTTGCATACATGCATCTCACCCCTCCATGGTGACACCTCCTCCTCCCCTTTTCAACACCAAACCCCCTTATTTGTTCAGTTTATCAACTGAACATAGGTTTAATAAAACACTTAGCGCCATATAGTGAAGCTCTCTACCCTCACTTAGAAAAAAGAAAGAAAGAAAAGAAGTTAGAGTTCCATGAGTTGTGATTCAAATCCCTCAAGCTAGGCTTCTTAACTCCTTGTGCACCTCTTGAATATTTAGCTCAGTGAAATCCTTCATATAGGTATAACCCTTAAACCTTGCAGGTCTTAGTATGAGTTCTATACAAAGTAGTGTTTACGATATCGATAAAAAACGTATTTTTGGCAGAATCTTAGCTTTGTTAGTATCTGCTATAATTATACTAATCCCTAAAAAAATCTAATAGTACAGTAGCATGATAATTATACCTAGAGTGCACCCTAGAAACCCGGACCTATTCCTGCACAATTCGACTGGAAAAATCCTCATTTTTCCCGGTACCGACGGTTTTATTGGTGAGTTGGGGTTTGAGATTTTGTGGGTAGCTCTTTGTAGGTGTATACCGCCGGAAACAGAGACGAACCGGGATGGGTCGTCTTGCCTGAATCTGGGGGCAGATGCTATTTGGATTTATCCGTCCAGCTCTCCGAAGATACCAAGTTGATTTATGGCACCATATATCGGAGGTTTGGACGGATACGACCGTTGTAGCGGACTTCGTCAGATTCCCTCTCATTTTATGAGGTTTTTTTTATTGTGGGGACGCTCTTCCCTTCAGGTGCAAGCCCCTGCAGTTAATTACGTTACCGCATTACGATAACCACTTTCTCCTGCTTCGGCAGTTTACTTAGTATCGTGTATATGTTTTGTTTTGGTTTTGGTTGCCCGTGGATTGTATACGGAGACTAATTTATGTTGTCGCCCGTAGGACTTGGATTAGTCCAAATCCGTATAATTTTAGATTTTGGTTTGTTTTATTTAAGAACCGTTAATCATATTTGAGATTAAGATCGACTTAAATGTATGTGAGCATTTGGAGCTCGATTTTTTTTTACTAAGGATACGTTAGTTCAGTTTGAGACTAAGATCCACTTAACAACATTTTAGGATCTTTTTTATTTAAGATCCAGTAAAAGAGCGTTTGGGCTCTGCTGCAGGGAAACATCAGAGACCTAACCAATTTGGGCTTAATCTGCTTAGTCTTTTCTTTTATTCAAAAGTACTAAGCACTTATTTAGGCTTTGTTTGTTCAGTTCTTTTCTTTTTATGCCAAAGTTCTAAACACTTATTTGACGCTCTAACAGTCACATGAGTGTCGTGTGAAGCATTTAATTATGGGCGTCGTATAATGAGCGCTGAGCACTCAGCCATTTTGGCTGCTTGTGGAGTGCTATGCACTTTTCTCTTTTCTTCTCTTTTCTGGTGGTGCCGATGTGAAGAACACGTGAGGCGCTTGGCGCTGCCCAATCAGTGCTAAGCACTTAGCCGTTTTGGCTGTATCTGGAGTGCTATGCACTTTTATTCAGCGCCCACGTGATGAGCACGTGTGGCGCTGGCCTTCTGTTTTGGGCACCCGCGTGTCTTTCACGTGAGGCGGTAGGCGCTGTTAAAAGGGGCGCCCACATGGGAAGCACGTGAGGCGCTAGTCTTTTTCCCTTTTTAGAGATTAAATCTCTGTTAATGGTATTTTGGCCATTAATGATCACCAGAATCTTTGTTTTTTTGAGATCTGGGATCGAGTTTTTTCCTTTAAGAACTAAGTTCTTTTATAGGTTCTTTTTTCCTTTTGCTTTTTCTTTTGGACCTAGTTCTTTTATGAATCTTTGATTCAAGAACAAGGTCTTCCCGATGAGAATTAAATTCTTAACTTATGGGAGACTTGTCTTGTAGATCTCAGATCCGGAGAAAAAACTAAGTTCTTTTAAAAGGGTTAAACTCTTAGATGTGATAGAGATATTTTGGTCTCTTTTCTTTACCTAGGGTTTTGGGAAAGAAGGTCTTCTTTATTGAGAATTGAATTCTCTGTTCTTTCAAGAGCTCACTGTATTTTTGCAAGAGCTTATAAGGGTTTTTTTTTTCTATATGAGACTTGAAGTCTCAGATCCTTTATATAGTAGAGGTAAATTGTTAATTAGTTTTGAGAAAATCTCTCATTTAGAGATTCCAATTGATTTAATTGGTCTCAAAATTGATTTAGGGAATTTTACCCACTATTGGATCTTTAATCCAAGAACTTCTGTTTTTACAGAATATGAATTTTGTTTTTTTAACAAGATAGGGGAAATATTTTCCCCTATACAGTATTTATTATGTAAAATGGTGATTTTTAATCACCATTAGATTTTTTAATCCAATGATCCTCTATTTTACATAGAGCAATCTTTTTTTATTTAGAAAGATTGAGGGAATATATTCCAAAATAGAATTTTATTCTTCAATTGGATTTTTGATCCAACCGAGAGTATCTTTCTTATTTTAGGAAGATTTAGGAAAAATTTTTTCCCAACAGAATTTAATTCTGTATCTTGATGATTTATCATCTCCGTTAGATTTTTGATCCAATAGCTCTGTTTAACAGAGAGTATTGTAGAATTTAATTCTACCTGGACGCTGGCGCTCACGTGTCGTGCACGTGGGCGCCATTTAAGAATTTAATTCTTAAGATGGGTATTTCTGTGCTTTGCACATTGGCGCCCGCGTGAGGAGCATGTGCGGCGCTATCTAAAAGTTTAACTCTTTGGCGCTTGCGTGAGGAGCACGTGCAGCGCCATCTAAGAGTTTAACTCTTTGGCGCCCGCGTGAGGAGCACGTGCGGCGCCATCTAAGAGTTTAACTCTTTGGCGCCCGCGTGAGGAGCACGTGCGGCGCCATTTAAGAGTTTAACTCTTATGTAATGACTCTTCTATGCTTTGCACATTGGCGCTTGCGTGAGGAGCACGTGTGGCGCCACCATAGGATTTAATTCTATAAGATTGGCTTTGGCGCTGGCGCCCTCGTGGAGAGCACGTGAACCGCTACCTCGTTAAATTCAAAAGAGCCTCTTTTATTAGGTTAAATATATTGGGGAAACAAATGCCCCCCATCGTTGCTCTCACGTGGCTTACACATAGGTGCAACGGTGTCACATTTTCTACCGTTCGATCTCCTGGGGAGTTGAACCGTCCCTTCATATCTTATAAATAGGGCCTTTGGCCCTTGAGATGACTGCTGTTTCGTCATCTCCTTTCTTCTTTCTTGAGAATTTAATTCTTTTTTCAGAGCTAAGATCTCTGCCCCAAAGAAACTCTTAGAGTTTTACTCTGTTTAAGAAATTTGGTAAAGATTCCGACCATTTTTTTTAATTTTTAAAACCCTTAAAAGAAACTCCCTTTTTGTTTTGGGTTTTTTACCTATTAACATAGCTTTGCTCTTTTTTTGGAATGATCTCTTAGAGATCTAAAAAAAACTTTTGTTTGGGTAGACCATGGGTCTTAGAAATCTTAGGGTTTTACCCTATTACTCCGATCTTTAAGAGTTCCTTAGAATTTAATTCCAGTATATTTCACATGGGGATTTCTGGGGTTTTAATCCCTTTATTAGAGGAATTTAATTCTGGGTTGTTCTAAAGAGCTTAGCTCTGAGAAAATTTCTTTTTGAAAGTTCTTTTAAGAATTTTATTCCCTTTCTTATTTTCTTTTTAGGGTTCTTTTTGCAAATTTGAAATCTGTTGTAGAACACATTTTTCAAGGGAGTTTAACTCCACAGTTTACTGAGATTTTTCATTAAATATGAATCCTTTTGGATTCTTACAATGAGTGCCTTCCTCATTAATGATGAGGGCGTTAGAACTATTGTAATTTCTTTCAAGATCGTAATAATTTTAATATTTCGATTGCTAACCCTCACTGGTTTTTCTTTGCAGATACTATGGCTTCTCATATTTATGATCTTGAAGAGATTATTTCTTATGAAGATATTTGCATCCAAGGTCGCTGTCAAGGCCAGGAATTTACTGACGCCCAATGTGCCGTGGTGATGCGTCGCTTTGACTACTACAATGGTCGATTACTCCCCGCCGTTCTGCACTTTTGAAAATTGTCGTTGGGTCGATTTAGGAAGCAATCCCTGAGCTTGACGAGGCTATGCCGCTCGAGGTGCTTGATGATGCTGAAGACAAGGTGCATTCAAAATATCTGATGAGCCTGATCTCAAAGAAGCGGAGAGATGTTCTTGTCGATATTCTGCATCGCGTCTTCCAAGAGAAGGCGATAATATCCACGTACTAGAGGACGAACGACATTAGCGGGGATCCTGACGCTTGCATTCATAAGAAAATCGCCAAAGAAGCCAGAAGCACTTTGCTCAAACTTGCTTCTAAGTTCATGAATCCGTGTCCGGAATTCGGCGTCTTGCCGTTGTAAACATTTTTTTTCACACCAATGTATAAATTTCTTTGAAGTATGAATGACAAAACTCCGCCTTCCTTTTATGCCAATGCTCATATGTGGCTCACATGAAGTGTTGCTATATATATATATATATAAACCATTGCCGGTGCCCACGAGTCATGCGCATGAGGCGCTGCTGAGGATTTTAATCCTGAACTAGCGTCGGCGCTCGCATGTTACGCACGTGAGGCGCCGCTACAGGTTCTAAACCTATAAAGAATCGGTGCTGGAGCTCACATGTCATGTACGTGAGGCGCTGCTGAGGGGATCGTTTTACCTTGCTCTGATTCCCATGAGTCAACTCTTTCTTTTCCCATGCCTTTTTTGTCAAGACTTAGAAATAGCTCTTCTGTGCCTAGACTTGAATGCTCCTCTTTATAATCTGAAGCTCTGTTTTCCTCTTCTTTCACAAGGAGAGAACCATTTTTAACAAACCAAGAGTATCCATTTTTAACAAACCAAGAGTTATGGCTTGCAATCGTCCGCATGCTCGTCGACAACCGTGAGAGGTACCTATCGAGGGAATTGTCCCTCGTTTTGCTGCGCGTTTAGTGGATCCCATCTTTACAGATGAACAATGTAGCATTGTAATGTACGAGCTTCTGGCTCGTAGAGGCTCCCTCTTCCTATCGGCTCCGTTTGGCTCCGGATGATCTTCTCATCTGTACTTGCTGACATCCCTCCTCATCCAGCGGAGATGATTCCGGCGATGCTCAACGCGGTGGAGGACAAGATCGAGTCCTTCCAAGAGACATATTTGATTACCCAGCTTCTGAGGGATCGCTCTGTCCAGTTGCTAAGCCAGATACGGGCTCAACGGACCATCATGGTTGCTTTTGCTGATGGGCACGACGCTGACCGATGGGGAGAGAGTCCTCGCGAAGATCGCCGCTTTGACATGGTGGAGAAGGCAGAGAGGAAATTAGAGAATCTTGTTTATTGTTTTGTTAATCCTTGTATCTCTGATCCCATATTTGGCGATCTTTTCTCTGCGGAATGAATAATAATAAAAAAAAATTGTCAACCATTGAACATTTCTTCCCTAGCGCATATTCATATGGGCATTCTGTGTCTGCACATATACTTTGTATATAACCTTAGAAGTTTTTGATGCATGCATCTACACATAAGTGAACATTGGACTGATGTAAACAAATGCTTCGCCCTACTACTTTGCTCATGGTGGTATACCATAGTTATGAGTCTCGAGGCCTATGAGTTGCACCCTTTCTGTTTCTTGATGTCTAAATTTTAGCGCCTATTAGTTTATTTACTCGTTTCGGAGTTTGTAGTTTATTCACTCGTTTCGGAGTCTCTGGTTTATATACTCATTTCGGAGTTTATAGTTTATTCACTCATCTCAGAGTCTCTAGTTTATGTACTCATTTTGGAGTTTGTAGTTTATTCACTCATCTCGGAGTCTCTAGTTTATTTACTCATTTCGGAGTTTATTTGGCTTGCCTCTCTTGGGTTTACAGGCAAACTTGTCCTAACATTGTATATAGATAACCCCCATTCTTTACGACGGAGGTCCGTTAGGTTTGTGATACTAGAGTTTTAGTCCGTGGTATCGTCGCGTTGGCTGATATATTCCTCGATATGCAGTCCTTAAGCTGTTGTTCGAGTAGCTCCGCGACTGTCGTGTCTTTGATCCCTTCGGAGGCTGGACAAGACATCTTCAAGTAATCTCCTTAGGCTATATTACCGTCGGAAGGGCAAGCGTTATGAATTTGCTATGACGCTTTTTACTTGAGGTTAGGCTCAATTTGGAGCCCCGATGAGTCATAACCACTCCGCACTGGTGTGGGAAGATCTCCGATAGTCTTTTAAGCATTATATTAGTTTTCGTCAAGACCCGAAGCTGGGAATATGCCGTCGCTTCATTTTTGTTTTAACGATGAAACGCCACTTCTTTTGCTGAAATAGGGTAGACATCTGCAGGACCTTTATGGTGTATATATTGCAGTTGAAGCCCGGAGCTAGGAATATGCCATTGCTCCAATTTCATTTAATAGTTGCGTCCGCATCCTGCTGAAATGAGGGGAGAACGCCGAGATAGTCTCTAGGTTGTATATGCGCCGTCGAGACTTGGAGCTAGGATTTTGCCATGGCCCCATTTTTGTTTCGACCCTTGGGTCTTTTGTTGACGTTGCGTCTGCATCCGGATGGAATGATAAGGAACGCCGAGTTGGAGCTATGATTTTTGCCATCACTCCACTTTTTTTTGTTGACATTGCGTCTGCACCGAGAAGGAACATCGAGTTGGAGCTGGGATTTTGCCATCATTCCTTTTTTATTCAACTCATTGGAGCTTTGTTGACGTCGTGTCTGCACCCTGTTGGAATGAGAAGAGCGTCGAGCTAATCTTTAGGCTGTAGATGTTGCCATCAAGATCTGGTTCTTCCTTTGACGGAGCCTGGTGGGAAAATATGGTCCATTTTCCTTTATTTGTGCCCATGGATCGTGTACAAGTGTTAATGTGGACATACTTGCAGGGCAGAGGAAATTTTATTTTATATTATTTTTTATTGCCGCGATGCTCTATCTTTTCAGCTTTTCATATCGCGAAAGTCGCGATTGCCCAATCATTTTGGCTATTTATCGCGGTGCCTAATCATTTCGGCTATTTTTTATTTTATTTTTTCTCGCTGCTTTTTATTGCGAGTTTGGAATCTGATACCAACCTTGGCATCAGCATCGCTACAACTGGAATATTGCCAGGAGCGAATCATCCTTTGTCTTGAGAGGACTTGAAGTTTGGTACCTTTTTAGGTATCAGCATCGCTACGACTGGAATATTTCTAGGAGCAACTCATCACTTTCCTTTGCTGATTTGAACAAATGTGGCTTAGCAAATAAGATTAGGATCCTGTCGACTAAGGCTTTTGACTTCATGAGCCGTAAGGGTCTCATAAAAGTATTTCTCCCTATGAGTCGAGAGGATCTCGTAAGTGTATTTTCTCCTTAGGAATCGTGAGGATTCCTAAGTGATATTTTCTCTTGTAAATCGTTAGGATCTTCCAAGATTGTTTTCTCCTTATAAGTCGAGAGGACTTACAAGTGTCGTTCACTATATGGGGACATTTCTTTTCATTGGTAGAACTTGGTGAGGGAATATTTATTCATGCCCGTGGATTGTATACAAGGGTCAATATTGGACCGCCTATAGGGCAACGTGGATATGACGGCTTAAGAATAGGTTTAGATCCATGTAGCTTAAGGCTTTTGAATCCTATGAGCCGTGAGGGTCTCATAGGGGAGAAATTCTCCTTACGATTCGTGAGGATCTCGTAAGTGTATTTCTTCTTAGGAATCATGAGGACTCCTAAGTGTGTTTCTCCTTTGTGAGTCGTAAGGATCTCACGTAGGTATTTTCTCCCCACAAGGTCGAGAGGACCTTGCAAGTGCACATGAATTTCTTTTATTTTACGAGTTTGCACCATACGGGTTTTCAAAAACTCGCTGGCAGTTCTGCTGTTTTTACTCACGATTCCCTTTCGGGTTTTCATCTGTTCCCATTTTGCTTGTGGAAATACCGTCTTTTTTTGTTTAGCGAAACTCTCGAAAGTAGTTTCGTCGTAGGTGACCTATCTGTCTGCTGGCCGGATTTGAGAGTGGCTTTATTGCTGGAGTAGCTGTGTAGCCGGTAGGACTTGAGTTGCAACCCTCGCCGTCGAGACTTCGATTGCAATATAGATCTCAAGGGAGGATATCGTCGTATTTGGGACGATGCGCTATATTTGAGGCGACGCACTAGTTTAGAGACGTTTCAGTCTATTATCGCCATGTTTGAGGCGAATTTCTAGTTTAAGGACTTTTCGGTCCACTGTTAGTTTAGGAACATCTCGGTCCGTTGTTAGTTTAGGGACATCTCGGTCCGATGTCGTCATGTTTGAGGCGGATTGTTAGTTTAGGGACTTCTCGGTCCATACTGCCATGTTTGAGGAAGATAATTAGTTTAAGGACTTCTCGGTCCTATATCGCCATATTGGAGGCGAGGTTCTAGTTTAAGGACATCTCGGTCCGTCATCACCATTTTTTAGGCGACGGAGCTTTTGGATACTACTTTTTAGGGTTCTGACTCAAGAAGATTGCGAGCAGATACAAGCGTCATCATCTATCATTGACCTAGGTCGTGACTCGTTAGGCGTAGTATTTTTTAAGGAATCGGCCGTTTATTGGCCGAAAGGATCTTTCGCTATGCATATCCATGAGCAGGTAGGCTCCACCTTGGTAGATTTTGTCTATGATGTATGGGCCTTCAAAGTTTGGCTCGAATTTTCCCTGTTTTGCACGATTGGGGATCATGGGTCTTTTGACGACTAGCACGAGTTCGCCTTGGCGGAATGTTCTCGGCCTGGTCAGTTTTTCGTATGACCGTGTCATTCTCGCCTTGTAGGCTTCCAGATTTTGCCGTGCTATAAGGAGCGTTTCGTCTAGGGCATCGAGCTCCTCAAGCCGAATATGTATCGAACTGCTACTCGTAGAGAAGGGAGTTCTATTTCCAAGGGAAGCACTGGTTCCATGCCGAATACCAACCCGTATGGTGTTGTATTCGTGGTCGTTTTGAACGTTGTTCGGTTTTCCCAGAGAGCTTCATGCAGCCTTTCGTGCTAATCTCTTTGTTTTTAAACACTATTTTCTTTATGATCTTTGTCAAGGTCTTGTTGAAAGCTTCAGCTAGGCTGTTAGCATGAGAATTATAGACTGAAGAGTATCTCCAATTTATTTTATGCTGTTGTGCGAAGCGGCTGATTTTATGGCTTTTATAAGCTGGCTCATTATCCGAGATAATTCGTCGCGGAGTGCCGAACCGATAAATGACATGTGTCCTGATGAAATGGAGGATATTCTCCGTCTTCACCTCCCTTAGTGGTACTGCTTCTTCCCACATAGAAAAGTAGTTGGCCGTTGCCAGTATGAACCGATGTCCTTTGGACGATACTGGTTCAATGGGGCCAATTATATCAGTTCCCCATATTTCGAATAGCCAGCTAGCTACTATTGGGTGTAGCGGATTTGGATGCTTGTGGATAAATTCCCAGAGAATTTGGCATGAGTGACACTGCATCACATGTTCGAGGCAGTCCCGAATCATTGTGGGCCAGTAGTAACCCATTCTTTTGATCTTCAGCTTCATCTTTGGCCCAGCTTGGTGAGAATAGCAGAGTCCGTCGTGAGTTTCTTGGACGACTTTCTTTGCTTCTTCCGGTCCTAGGCATCTTAGCCATAAATAGTCGAAAGATCTCTTATATAGAGTATCATTGACGAAGGTGAAGGACAGAGCTCGTTTCATGAGCTGATGTCTAGACGATGCATTTTTGGGCGTTTGTTGGGATTTGAAGTAGTTTATGAAGACTTCCCTCCAATCCTTGACCTTTTCTTCGTCCTCTATTTGAAGGGCTACTTTTTCGTTCGTTTCTTTTTTTTTCGGATGGCACTTTTAAGTCTCTCGAAGATATTTCTGTTGGCGCGAGGATCCTGCGGCTTTGCACGATGATCTTTACGTCATCGAGGTCTTCATCGGCCAGTTCCTTAGCCAATTTAGCCAATGCATCCGCCTTACTGTTTTCTGCAGGCGGTATACTCTTCAGGATGTAGGAGGGGATTTGTGTCAGCGGTTGCTGCACTCTTTCTCTATACTTTATCAGCTTTGGCTTGCACGTCTGATAGTCGCCATTTACTTGGCTAACGATCAGCTGGGAGTCTCCATATATAAGGAGGTCTTTGATTCCCATGTCGACAGTGATATCGAGGCCCGCTATCAAAGCTTCATATTCAACTTTGTTATTAGTTCTTGGCTCTGTTAAGGAAAGGGCGAAATGCATTATCTCTCTTTGTGGAGTCACGAAGATAAGGCCCACCCCAGCTTTGATTATGGGGGTGTTTTGCTTTCGCCTCTCCATGGAAGATGCTCCATCGAAGTAGAGTTCCTATCAGGAATCATTTTCTTCCTTCTCTCTTTCGATTGTTTCGAACGCATGTTCATCCACCAACTCACAATTTAAGGGGGAGTCAGCTGGTATCGGATGGTCCGTGAGAAAGTCAGCAATGGTTTGGCCTTTCACTGCTTTGAGAGGTCGATACGTTATCGAGAACTCCATCAAGAGGAGGGCCCATTTGGCAAGCCTTCCTGTTAATATGGTCCTTGACATCAGATATTTGAGAGGGTCCACCTTTGATATAAGATGGACCTCATGTGCCAATGCGTAATGTCTGAGCTTCGTTATCATGAAGATCGGTGCCAGGCAATGCTTTTCGATGGGGGAGTAGGTGTTTTCTGCCCCCACGAGAACATGACTCAAATAGTACAAAGCTCTCTCTTTTCCTTGATCGTTCTCTTATGCCCATAGAGCGCCTAGAGAACCCCCAAGGGCTGTTGTATATAGGATAAAGGGTTTTCCCTTAACCGGAGCGGTCAATACCGATGGATTTTGCAGGTATTGCTTGATTTCGTCTGGTGCATTTTAGCACTTTTGATACCAGACGAACGGGGTTTATGCACCGCCAAAAGACGGACCGGGACGTTGGGACGTCTGTGTTAGTTATATGTATGACCTAGAGGCCATTACTGTACATGCGTTGTATATTGTAGTGGATGCTTGGACATATATAGGGAGGACTTTCTTGCTCGACATGATAGTATGCTATCTGGTTACTCTTTATCTTAACATGTACTCTGATTGTCTCTATGTTACATGTTGATAAAGCCCTTAGGATGAGTACTTGACTACCAGGACTATGATGCAGATCATACTAGTGGGGACAGTGTAGTTGCCAAGTACATCCTTCAAATGTTCCTAGTCGTAGGTGTATCGAGACAGGGCATCGATATACCAGAGTAGACTAGCGTATGTGCTTCTTGACCCATATGATGGGCGATGGATGTTCCCATATCCATTGGTGTTTGACATCAGAGAAGGTATACGGGTGCTCAGTGGAGACTCGGTACACTGGATGGACTCGCCGAGAACTCCCAGATGGTATTATACCTCACGTCAGATGGCAGTTCTCTGGTGACACTGGTAGAGGTTAGTCTGTAGACCCGAGATCGTCATAGAGTCTTGTGTGATTCCCACTATGCTTTGATTTCCATCATACCACGTCTAAGAGGGCATGCAAAAAGGTGGCTTTTGGGTACAGTCCTGAATCACATGGAGGCAATGAGCGATAGGAGGGGTTTCGTCTCTCCCGGTATAGGGAGTTGATGTTGCGATGTGTTCGATTGGCTATCACTGGAAATCCCTGGCCAGGGTTGCTGAGATTTACTGGTAAGTGTTATCAGTAGTTTCTCGAACTGTTATGGACCTCATATCGACACGACTTATCAAGCTACTGGGGTCTGATGTTTACCACCCCTAGGCGAGATATGCGACATATCAGACGAAGAGACCGGACTGTACGGGAGTGTTACTGGTTGGATTCACGGGAGAATGTACAGGCTTGCTTGTTGATCTTCTGATTGCTCAATACCTGGGTGGCTGTTACTTTTAGCTGACCGCTCGCAGCTTGTGGGTGTTTGATATGATCATCACCTATTGCCGGCGTATTGACGATTCTTTAGAGTCCTACACAGAGGTTTCCTGGCTCAGGTAAAACGGAGTAGGAGCACATATGTGATATGTGCGGGACCGAGAACAATACGTGTATATGATACCGTACAAGATTCTCGCGATATATGATATCGGCCGGGTATATGTGATATAGCCAGGTCATCGGATCAAGTGTTGATTCGATGAACTGATACAGATTATATTAGTCGGTTATTTTTGAAATAGCCTGATTATCGGATCAAGTGTTGATTCGATAATTTAATGTATAATTATATATTTGATATATTAAATTACATTAACTAGTATAAGCTCACTTAAAGATTCTTTTTCTCACTCGGGTAATGCATTGATATATATGTGATATATGTTAATTGTATTATTTTATTTTGTTAAAAAATATATTATATATGCGATATATAATATTGTAACAAGTTAAGGTTACAAATGCAACATGTTTTGTGGAGTTTAAACATGGTTAGGGTTTGGATTAGGGTTAAGCATTCTTAAAGCTTCTAGAAGCTTTGTTTTTGTTTGTAGCCAAAGATATTTTGTAAAGATATTTTGTTGATATTTCTTAACCAAACCCAAACCATTCACCATGGTTAATTCTCTACATGGTTTAAGTTTTCATTCTTAACCCATGGTTGTATTTCTAACCTCACACAAGATTGATTATTCATCACAAATGGTTTTGCTTCTTCTTCTTCTTCCTCTTTGATGAAAAGCTTTCTAGCTTTTTCAAAAGTGATGAAAATGAGAGAGATAAAGAAAACAAATGAGAGCTAAATTCCTACTTCATCATCCTCATCTATTTTAGCCATTTAGATTAGGGTGTTTGCTTTGCTAATACTTGATTAGTGAAGCAAAAGCTTGGGCTTGTGTTCCTTCAAGGTGGATCATCTTTGTTATCGAAGATCGGAAGCAAGCTTGCATCTTTCTCTTCATGGAACCTCTCTAGAGTCCGGGTACTCGATGATCGCAGCGAAGGGACCTCAACACGGAGCTTTAGAAGTGAAGGAACGGACTACAAAGGTTGTAATCCCTAACTCTTAGAAGTAAAGTTGTTTACTTGCTTTGTTTCGTCTAATCTCTAGTCTAAGATCTTGGTTAGGGTTTTCGGCACGTCTAAAATTTAAATCGGGCATGGTTGATGCCTTGTTGACCCTTGTGAATGTGCCTAGTAACCCTACAGTGGTATCAGAGACAAGCTAGATCTTTAGACGAAGTTTAAAGTCCGATCGAACCCCGAAACGTCGCAATACACCCCCTCTCTGGAAATTTTTTAAAAATATGATTTTTTCTGCATTAAAAATACTCAGAAAATTCAGCTGGTGATTTTATGGATTATTGTGAAAAACGGGTCACTGTAGCCCTAAAGGCGCCGCGGAACCGCGGCCTTAACATGCTTCTGGCGGCGGTTCTGCGGCCGTACTTGGGTGTCAGTGATTGGTTTTTCTAGGGTTCATCCGTAGCTATTACTATATGCTTCTGGGAATTTTAATCTTACTCAAGTGTTGAGTTTTCTGGAGATCTTTTGTATTCCTTGATTCGATCGGAAAGTTTGACTTCGTTTAAGTTTTTTTTTCCGGGTAATTTAGAACATGTTAAAAAGTTCGAACGAATATCAATAACTCACTTTTCCCCTGCCGGAAAATTTCCAAGTGTTGGATTTTTCCTTAATTAAAGAACATTCATAGTCGTGCAAGTAACGCAGTGGACCCTCTAGAAAAACACAAACCTTAACTCGATTATGTGACCGTCTGAACCTCCTCTAAACCTTAGGGTTTGAGGCAGTACGGCGTTGCCACATGTGAGGCGTTGGTTTGACCCTTCTACGGCTGGACCATTGGTACTGTGGCATGTGATGGATACTTTTTGAACTCCGCTCAAGTGTTGAGCTATTTGGGAAATCTTGGGCGTTTGTTTATTCGATCGAAAAGTTTAACATTGTCTATTTATCTGGAATGTGATACAATATTTGGAATCCACAAGTAGTTATGAGATAACTAATTTGAATGTTATAAATCTAGCAGTTTAGTCTCAGGTGATCGGTTGCCACGGGATTTTGAAGTGATCAAAAGTCCGTCGCAATCATGTAGCATACGCGGATACTCGCAGGGTAAACTTAATAGATAGCCATGCCCCATAGCCCCGACCAAGTGACTGTAGGAGAACCCCGTCGTCAAAAGCATCCGTTCGGGTGCTCGCGGCAGCGGTGTTCCGCCTTAGTGCACTTCGTCGACGGCATCCGGGGGTGCGGCCGTCTACTAAAGTTTGCGACAAGCATTCGATCAGGATGTCGGGAATCTTGTTGAATTGCTCGACTAGATATTGAAAAGTGTTTTCGAGATCGAGACTAAAATGCGGGCTTTATAATTGTTAGGCATGCGATGTCTAAGGAATTCATTTGGTTAGGCATGCGATGTCTATGGAGGTTGCGGATTCCAACTGTTGTAGTTTTACACTTTCTTTTCTGCGACCGTAAGTGTAATATGTGGTGTATCGCCGGTTTCGTTGCTATACATCAACGGCAATTGGGATACGCATATTTACTTACGTTGATGATATGTGATATTATGTGTTGCTGTGATATGTTATATTGGATCGTCGTGTTTTGAATAGCCGGGGGTTTTATGTGAGATGAGAGTTTTTCTTTTTCATTCATGTAAAATTCAATTGTATGTAATATTCTTTTATTGGGGCACTTCCGGGCTGAGGATGATGTCACCATTGTATATTATTTACTTTTCCGCATTAGGTAGACCTAAGGAGGGGAGCACAAGTAACCGGGTTCTAGGGTCCAGTGGGAGACCATCTTGAAGAGTCGAGACCGGGTCTCCTAACCCTAGAATTGGCAGAGTTGCTTGCCGCTCTCGTAGGGTTCTAGGGATGTGGGTTTGGCTATTCATCGCGACCGTGGAATCCGTGCTTTATACAGGCTCGTATTAAAACACGGACCTCCTAATATATCCAATATTTCATATATGTTCTTCTGCTGCAATGTTCTGTGATGAGTTCATATTACTGCCTGAGACGAATGTTTATATTATATATATGAGATATATGTTATATTGCAGATTTCGTTTCAAATGTGATGCTTGTGAAACATAATAAAATGGGACTTCATTAATGAGATTAATGAAATAAAAGAAACTTAAAGATGTTGTAGAAACTTGTTTAAAAACTAGTATCTCTAGTTCTTGCTTTGTATAGCGGTATTCCTTGTAGAATATCCAGCACCTTATTCGATAAGGAAAGAGCCGAGATCCCTTCATCGAGAGTGACCTCTTTAGCGAAACTAGCAGATGCTACAAACTCGGTTTGTCTTTTGATTGTTTTTATAGTTTTTGCTTTGCATAGTGATATTTGTGAAATATCCTGCACCTTATTCGATGAGGAAAGAGCCGAGATCCCTTCACCGGGAGTGACCTCTTTAGCAAAACTAGAAAAGACCTCTAAAACATTCCATTCAAAATCACTCGATTTTACAACGATATCAAGTTCATTACACAAAGGGTTTTCTTAAAAACCTGTCGTAGCCCTCCGTCATTTCAGATAAGTACTACTTAGTATTCGTGCTACGTTTGTTGACCTTAGCCAAGGCGTAGTGTGCGGTAGCTAATTAGTGCTTATCTGTATAAGCATATGATGCGATTGAGTTAGGGTAGTCATGCGACTTTGTTGACCTTAGCCAAGGGTCGTGCGGGTGGGTTTAATTCAATCGGGAAATGACGGGTTGAACTTGGCGAGCGCTTATGATTTGTTGACCTTAGCCAAGGTCATAAGTTGCTAGGGGCAAAATATTATTGGGAATTTCAAGTGTTGAAATTTGCAATGAGATTGCATACCTTCTATGAGATAGTTGGATCCCGATACCCGCTGCGAGTAAGAGTTACTCCTGAGAGAGTTTTACACATTACAATTAACCGATCAAGTAGGTGTCTAGAAAGGTGTCAACGGGGTTATGCCTCTGGGAAAACGAGGTTTACTTTAATTAGGTCTGTGCGGAAGCACGGGGAACCTCCCTCAAAGTATGGGTACTGGCCTGACTGAAAGATTAGCGAACTTGTTGGGTGTAATTAATCCCGGCTAGTCTTTCCTTTTAGGGTTTGAAGGAAGATTTGACTAAAACAGTAGGAGCCATCCTGATTAGATATATTAATAACCAATCTAATCTTGCAAGAGTGCACGCAGAGTGTTTTCTTCTCTCTCTCTCCTGGTTGCGACTATGTCACGCCTTAATCAAGATAATAATACGGATGTATTGACCGAACCCGCTTGTTATACTGCGCTAAGGAACGTTAGTTCCACTCCAACTTATAATTGTTATAAGACAGAGCAGGAAATAGGGGATTACCAGAATTCCCGTGCCGCCCAAATGAAGAAAGTACATGTTGATGCATCTTCTTCGGGTGTGTTCATTACCGAGAACTGTTTCTCAGTATCCTTTACGTCCTGGGTATGAGATACCGGATCAGGATCCCGCAAATGTAATTTGTTACATAGGCCACAAATAGGTAGAGAACTGAGAACGGGTGATAAGTTTCACGAGTTGGAAAAGATGCAAGTGTTG
This sequence comes from Agapanthus africanus, assembly GCA_030015575.1. NCBI lineage: Eukaryota > Viridiplantae > Streptophyta > Magnoliopsida > Asparagales > Amaryllidaceae > Agapanthus > Agapanthus africanus. The sequence continues at coordinate 457,358,384 of CM057346.1, read as the reverse complement.
CAGCCAAGTCTGTTGGCAGTTATCATCCTGTATTACCAGAATACATTGATTCTGAACGAATGTTATTAGATAACGAACCTGATATACAACATCATATCAGTCTCTTTATAAGTAAAGAAGGATATAATTTTGTATTGTTGAATAATGTTTTGAACATTTCCTATATCAAGAGTTGATCAGTTCAGGCACGTTATCTAAAAGCATATACGTTCTAAATCAAATTACAGTTCTTAGTATACAGAACACACACAAGTGGAAGAGTTCAGAAATGAACGGATCCTTCTTGAGGTATCATAGACTAGGTCATATCAATGTAACCCGACTAGCTGAAGTTACATTTAGATGCATATTTAAATTAGTTTGAATTTACATCTTGTGAAACTTGCCGGTCATGTCACAAAGATAAGATGACCACAGCTCTGTTTATTGGAAACAGAGAAAGAGTTATTGAACTCTTGGGATTGATACATGCTGATGTATGAAGGTCCCCTGTCTACACATGCCAAGACCAGTTCTTTGTACTTCATTACATTCACTGATGATCTCTCAAGATTCAGACCTATGTTCCTGTTGAAACACAAGTCCGAAACTTTTGAGATAATCACAGAATATAAGTTAGAAGTAGAGAACCAAAAACGGGTATAAGTATTATGTCCTTTGATGTGATCAGGGAGGAGAATACTTGAGCACGGGATTCCTGGACTATTCTAAAGGAGAATGAGATTCTCTCTTAGCATTACTCCTCCGAATACACCACAGCACGTCGGTGTATCGGGGCGGAGCAATCACACCCTATGTGATATGGTGTGCTCTATGATGAGTACTACTGAGTTGCCTATTTTCTTTTAGGGTTATGCACTTGAGAAGTTGCATACCTATTGAATAGGGTTCCAACCAAATCAGATGCCTACCACTCCATATGTGATATGGTATGGGAAGAGCCCATCTCTTAAAAATGTTAAGATTTGGGGTTGTCCGGCCTATGTCAAAAGCAAAATCCGAACAAGATCGAGGCAAGGTCTGTTCTGTGGAAGTTCGTTGGATATCCCAAGCATTCGCAAGGGAATATCTTCTACCAAACTGGGGAACAAAAGGTGTTTTTGTTTCTCAGTATGCCACCTTTGTGAAAGGGAATTTCTTATGAAGAAATTAGTGGCCATGAGGTAGAACTGGAAAGAGTTCCAGCTATACAAACTGCAGCTGATGATTTGGTAGAACCGGAGGATTCAATAGTTTCTAACGAACCTCAGCCTCTCTGCCGATCTGGCAGGGTTCCTCACCCACCTGAGAGATACTTCGGTTTCTCTATGACAGTGGGAGCAAGGATTGCATCATGAGATGATGACCCAACTAGTTTCGAGCAGGCCATCAGGAGTGGGGACTCTGTGAGAATGGCTGGATGCTTAGCGATCTAAGATGAAATCCGTATACACCAACAAAGTATGGACTTTGGTTGCTTTATCTGAAGGGTTAAACCCGCATCAGGAGCAAGTATATCTTGAGAAGATTTTGGTGTACATGGAAAAGTTGAGACTTTCAAAGCTATGCTTAAGTCTATCCAGATCCTACTTGCCACGGCTACATACCATGACTACGATATCTGGCAGTTGGGTGTCATGACTGCTTTTCTAAATGATGATTTTGAAGAGAGCTTCTATAAGTACACAGCCAGAGGGCTTCGTAGATAGTGGGAGCAGCGGAAACATGTGCAAGTTGATTTATGTGATAAATCAGGCATCGCGGAGTTGGAACATCTGTTTTGATGTAGTAGTCAAAGAGTTTGACTTCATCAAAATGGTAGATGAACCTTGTATATACAAAAAGGTAGTAGGGAGTATGGTGGTGATCCTCGTATTGTACGTGGATGACATACTCTTGATAGGGAAGGAGTTTCCTATGCTACGCTCGGTCAATCTCCTCTTATCACAAGAATTCTCCATATAGGATCAAGGTGATACCTCCTTTGGGTTATGGATCTATGGGATAGATCTAATTGGATGTTAGGATTCTCACTAGTTGTAGTGAGATGGTATCAATCGATCCTGGGGAGAATCACTGGAAAGGTTCCAGGGTGATAAGGACGACTGAATGTCAGTCGCAGGCATTGTCTTTACCCTCAGTGGAGGGACGGTATGTTGGAAGAGTTCCAAGCTAGATATCGTGACTTACTAGACGATTAAAGGCAAGATACATCGTTACCAAGGATGATACCAAAGAGGCAGTCTGGATATATTTTAGTCCATGAGATGAACTTCGTTCCTGCCATTGTGTGACAATGGAGTTGTGGCTTATGCCAAGGAACCCCCGTCCCATCAGAGATCCAGACATATTCTTAGGCAGTATCACCTGATCATGGAGATGGTTGGTCTCCAGGGAGATCGAGGTTAGGAGAGTAGACACAGAGGACAACAGCGCGGATCCACTCACAAAGGCCTATTTCCCAGAAGAGACTTTTATGGGATGGTTGAGTATGAGATACTTCAACCACAGCTGATTGTTGGGTATGCGATACCACAACAGATGGCCCTAGTGCAAGTGGGAGATTGTTAGTTATATGTATGCCCTAGAGGCCATTACTGTACATGCGTTGTATATTGTAGTGGATGCTTGGACATATATAGGGAGGACTTTCTTGCTCGACATGATAGTATGCTATCTGGTTACTCTTTATCTTAACATGTACTCTGATTGTCTCTATGTTACATGTTGATAAAGCCCTTAGGATGAGTACTTGACTACCAGGACTATGATGCAGATCATACTAGTGGGGACAGTGTAGTCGCCAAGTACATCCTTCAAATGTTCATAGTCGTAGGTGTATCGAGACAGGCATCGATATACCAGAGTAGACTAGTGTATTCGCTTCTTGACCCATATGATGGGCGATGGATGTTCCCATATCCATTGGTGTTTGACATCAGAGAAGGTATACGAGTGCTCAGTGGAGACTTGGTACACTGGACGGACTCGCCGAGAACTCCCAGATGGTATTATACCTCACGTCAGATGGCAGTTCTCTGGTGACACTGGTACAGGTTAGTCTGTAGACCCGAGATCGTCATAGAGTCTTATGTGATTCCCACTATGCTTTGATTTCCATCATACCACGTCCAAGAGGGCGTGCAAAAAGGTGGCTTTTGGGTACAGTCCCGAATCACATGGAAGCAATGAGCGATAGGAGGGGTTTCGTCTCTCCCGGTTTAGGGAGTTGATGTTGCGCTGTGTTCGATTGGCTATAACTGGAAATCCCTGGCCAGGGTTGCTGAGATTTACTGGTAAGTGTTATCAGTAGTTTCTCGAACTGTTATGGACCTCATATCGACACGACTTATCAAGCTACTGGGGTCTGATGTTTACTACCCTAGGCGAGATATGCGACCGGACTGTATGGGAGTGTTACTGGTTGGATTCACGGGAGAATGTACAGGCTTTCTTGTTGATCTTCTGATTGCTCAATACCTGGGTGGCTGTTACGTTTAGATGACCGCTTGCAGCTTGTGGGTGTTTGATATGATCATCACCTACTGCTGGCGTATTGACGATTCTTTAGAGTCCTACACAGAGGTTTCCTGGCTCGGGTAAAACGGAGTAGGAGCACATATGTGATATGTGCGGGACCGAGAACAATACATGTATATGATACCGTACTAGATTCTCGCGATATGTGATATCGGCCGGGTATATGTGATATAGCCGGGTTATCGGATCAAGTGTTGATTCGATGAACTGATACAGATTATATTAGTCGGTTATTTATGAAACAGCCGGATTATCGGATCAAGTGTTGATTCGATAATTTAATGTATAATTATATATTTGATATATTAAATTACATTAACTAGTATAAGCTCACTTAAAAATTCTTTTTCTCACTCGGGTAATGCATTGATATATATGTGATATATGTTAATTGTATTATTTTATTTTGTTACAAAATATATTATATATGTGATATATAATATTGTAACAAGTTAAGGTTACAAATGCAACATGTTTTGTGGAGTTTAAACATGGTTAGGGTTTGGGTTAGGGTTAAACATTCTTGAAGCTTCTAGAAGCTTTGTTTTTGTTTTTAGCCAAAGATATTTTGTAAAGATATTTTGTTGATATTTCTTAACCAAACCCAAACCCTTCACCATGGTTAATTCTCTACATGGTTTAAGTTTTCATTCTTAACCCATGGTTGCATTTCTAACCTCACACAAGATTGATTATTCATCACAAATGGTTTTTCTTCTTCTTCTTCTTCCTCTTTGATGAAAAGCTTTCTAGATTTTTCAAAAGTGATGAAAATGAGCGAGATAAAGAAAACAAATGAGAGCTAAATTCCTACTTCATTATCCTCATCTATTCTAGCCACTTAGATTAGGGTGTTTGCTTTACTAATACTTGATTAGTGAAGCAAAAGCTTGGGCTTGAGTTTCTTCAAGGTAGATCATCTTTGTTATCGAAGATCGGAAGCAAGCTTGCATCTTTCTCTTTATGGAGCCTCTCTCTAGAGTCCGGGTACTCGATGATCGCAGCGAAGGGACCTCAACACGGAGCTTTAGAAGTAAAGGAACGGACTACAAAGGTTGTAATCCCTAACTCTTAGAAGTAAAGTTGTTTACTTGCTTTGTTTCGCCTAATCTCTAGTCTAAGATCTTGGTTAAGGTTGTTCGGCACGTCTAAAATTTAAATCGGGCATGGTTGATGCCTTGTAGACTCTTGTGATCGTGCCTAGTAACCCTACAGTCTGGCTTGAATCCGGGGGGTAGATGCTATTTGGATTTATCTGTCCACCTCTCTGAAGATGCCAAGTTGATTTATGGCACTGTACATCGGAGGTTTGGATGGATGTGGCCGTTGTAGCAGACTTTATCAGATCCCCCCTCGTTTGAAAGGTTTTTTTTATTGTGGGGACGCTCTTCTCTGCAGGTGCAAGCGCCTACAGTTAATTACGTTGCCGCATCGCGATAACCACTTTCTCCTGCTCTGGAGGTTCACTTCATGTCGTGTGTATGTTTGTTTTATTTTAGTTGCCCGTGGATTGTATAATTAGACTATTTTATGTTGTCGCCCGTAGAGTGTGGATTAGTCTAAATCCGTATATTCTTAGATTTGGGTTTGGTTTGATTTAAGGATCGTTAATCTGGTTTGAGATTAAGATCAACTTAAACATATGAACATTTTGGCTCGATTATTTTAGTTTAAGGACATCGCGGTCCATTATCCCCATGTTTGAGGCGAAATGTTAGTTTAAGAACGTTTCGGTCTTTTATCGCCGTATTTGGGGGTGAATGTTAGTTTAGGGACATTTCGGTCCATCATTCACCCTGTGTGCACGTTTATTTGTTACGTAGCAGAGTGAATAATGGAGATATGGAATGTACCTAATTTGGGGCACGATCCGATTTGAGGCGTGCACGTCAGTTTAGAAGTGCATCAACGAAAGAAGTTGTTGGTCGTCGAGACCCGCCACCTCTCTGAAGACGTTGAGAAATTACAACGACATATATCAGAGGTGTGAAGAGATGTATCCTCGAACCAAATCCCGTATTTGAGGGAAAAGGATGTGATGGACCTAAGAATCGTCAATCATATTTGAGACTACGATTAACTTAGGAGACATGAGATGAATATCATTTTGGATATCATCGATGGGAGCTCATTAGTCATATTTGAGACTAAGATCAGTTTGGATATCAATTTGGATATCATAAATATATGCTTAGCCAATTTGGGCTAAAAATGTTTTGTTTGGTTTAAGGACCGTTAATCGAATTTGAGATTAAGATCAACTTAAACATACGAGTGTTTGGACTCAATTTATTTTTAACTATGGATACGTTGGTCTTATTTGAGACTAAGATCAACTTAGTAACATTTAAGGATCATCAAATTTTAGTTGAGATCCAACAACAGAGCATTTGGACTCAGTTGCAAGACTTTAGCAATTTAGGCTTTAGTCTGCTTAGTCTCCCCCTTTTTTTTGAAAAAAAAGTGTAGGGTTCCTAGGCACACTATAGAGGTCTCACAAGGCATCAACCATGCCAATTTCAAATTTTATGGGTGCCGAGAAACCCTAATACGGATCGTTAACTAGAAATTTAGGCGAAACAGTAAACTAGTTAACATCTTAACTAAAGGAGAGAGGCTACAACCTTTGTAGATCCGGTTCTCCACTTCCTTGGCTCCACTTAGGCGTCCTCTCGCTGTCCATCTCGAATCCCGAACTTAAACGTCGGCTTCATCGGAGAATTGGGCGGACTAGGTCGTCGGCTTCGTGCCGAAGATGATCTACGTCGAGGTTTCACAAGTTCAAGCTCCGACTTCACAAATTTGTGAAACTTGTGAAGAAAACACCCAAAACAACTTGGCAAGAGATAGAGGGTGAAGAAATAGGAGGTGGGTTCACTTTAGAATTGGATTTCTCACTTTAGAACTCAAGTTGCCATTGATGGCATCAAGCTTTCTCTCTTGAAGATGAAGAAGAAGATGAAGCTAGAATTATGATAAGTGTTCTTAAAAGAATAATAAAAATCAATACTTATCATCTTCTAACCTTGGTTAAGTGTAGAGAATAGACCATGGTCAAGTGAGAATGGTTAGGGTTAAGGATGATGACAAAAATGGTCACTTTAGTCAAAGCTTCATGAAGCTTCATGAAAGAAACCATTTTGTTATCTTTTATTTATTTATCCAAAAAAGAATAGATAAATAAATAAGTAAATAAATCAAAACCCTAACTATTATCATAACCATGGTTTAATTCTTAACACAAAACCAATTTACATGCATCATCAAACATGACACATTGTAGTGCACAAAAGTATATCACATATACAACTTGTGAACTACAAGTGAGAAAATCCTATTAAAGTGAACCAATACTAGTTAATGCAAAGTAATATATCAAATATATAATTATACATTAAATCATTAAATCAACACTTGATTCAATGATCCGGTCATGTCGCACATAACCGACTAGTATCCAATGTATCGACTTATCGAACCAATCTACGATTCGATAACTAGGTTATATCGCATATAACCAATCGAAACATTCATCGCGAGAATGAAATACGGTATCACATACACGCATCATTCTCGGTCCTGCACATATCTCATATGCACTCCTATTTCGTTTCGCTTGAGCCAGGAAACCTCTGTGTAGGACTCTAAAGACTCGTCAATACGCCGGTAGCAGATGATGATCATATCAAGCACCCACAAGCCGCAAGCGGTCTGCTAAACGTAACGGCCATCCGGGTATTGAGCGATCAGAAGATCGACGAGCTAGCCCGCTCACACTCCTGTGAATCCAACCAGTAACACCTACCGTACAGTCCGGTCTGTTCGTTTGATATGTCGCATATCAAGTCTAGGGGTGGTATACGTCAGACCCCAATAACCGATAAGTCGTGCCGATGTGAGGATCATAACGGGTCGAGAAACTACTGGTAACACTTACCAGCAAATCTCTGATCAGCCCTGGCCAGGGACTTCCCTGTTACGGCCAATCGAGCACAGCGCAACATCAACCCCCAATACCGGGAGAGACGAAACCCCTCCTATCGCTCATTGCCTCCATGTGACTCGGGACTGTACCCAAAGACCACCGTTTTGCATGCCCTCATGGACGTGGTAAGGTGGAGATCAAAGCACAGTGGGAATCATACAAGACTCTATGACGATCTCGGGTCTACAGACTAACCTGTACAAGTGTCACCTGAGAACTGCCATCTGACGTGAGGTATAATACCATCCGGGAGTTCTCGGCGAGTCCGTCCAGTGTACCCAGTCTCCACTGAGCACCCGTATACCATCTCTGATGTCAAACACCAATGGATATGGGATCATCCATCGCCCATCTCATGGGTCGATAAGCGTATACGCTGGTCTACACTGGTATATCGATGCCCCGTCTCGATACACCCACGACTAGGGACCTTGAAGGATGTACTTATGGACTTCCATGTCCCCACTAGTATGATCTGCATCATAGTCCAGGTAGTCAAGTACACATCCTAAGGGCTTTATCAACATGTAACTATAAGACAGTTTAAAGAGACAAGTGTACATGTTAAGATAAAGAGTAACCAGATAGCATACTATCATATCGAGCAAGAAAGTCATCTCTATATATGTCCAAGCATCCAATATAATATACATCATCTGTACAATACTGGCCTCTAGGGCATACATACAACTAACAATCTCCCACTTGCACTAGGGCCAGCTGCTGTAGTATCGCATACCGAGCATCCCGAAGAGTCTCTCAAACTGTATCTGGGGAATGGCCTTTGTGAGTGGATCCGCCGTGTTGTTCTTCGTGTCAACCCTCCTGACCTCGATCTCCCGGCGATCAACTATCTCCCGGATCAGGTGATACCGCCTCAGAATATGCCTGGATCTCTGATGGGACCTGGGTTCCTTGGCTAAAGCCACCGCTCCATTGTTATCGCAATACAAAGGTATTGGATGCTCAATGGATGGAACCACTCCAAGTTCAGTAATGAACTTCTTGATCCAGACAGTCTCTTTGGCAGCATCGTTGGCAGCGAGGTATTCAGCCTCCATCGTCGAGTCTGCCACGGTTTCCTGCTTGGAACTCTTCCAGCTAACCGCCCCTCCGTAAAGGGTAAAGACAAAGCCCGACTGTGACTTAGAATCGTCCTTATCACTCTGGAAGCTCGAATCGGTAAAGGACTCCACTTGGAGTTCTCCGTTACCATACACCAAGAGCATCTCTTTAGTCCTTCGTAAGTACTTGAGAATGCTCTTCACAGCTGTCCAGTGACTCTCTCCAGGATCAGCTTGATACCTGCTCACTACACTTAGTGAGTATGCTACATCGGGTCTGGTACACAGCATCGCGTACATGATAGAGCCTACAGCAGAAGCATAGGGTATCCCTTGCATGCGAGCTCTCTCCAAATCAGTCTTGGGAGACATCTCTTTGGAGAGAGTGACTCCAGAGATCGTGGGCAAGTTCCCACGCTTGGATTCTTCCATACTAAACCTCTTTAGTATGGTGTCAATGTACCTGGATTGGGACAATCCCAATATCCGTTTGGATCTATCTCTATAGATCCTGATTCCCAATATGCAGGAGGCATCACCAAGATCTTTCATCGAGAATCTTTGTGATAAGAAGAGCTTGACCGATTGCAGCATAGGAATATCATTTCCTATCAAGAGTATGTCGTCCACGTATAATACGAGGAAGACAACCTTACTCTCTGCTACCTTCCTGTAGATACAAGGTTCATCTGGGTTTTTGACGAAATCAAACTCTTTGATAACGACGTCAAAGCAGATGTTCCAACTCCGCGATGCTTGCTTTAATCCATAAATGGATTTAAGCAGCTTGCACACCTTGCCGCTGCTCCCACTGTCTACGAAGCCCTCTGGCTGAGTCATGTACACGCTTCTAAATCACCATTTAGAAAGGCGGTCTTAACATCCATTTGCCAGATTTCGTAATCATGATATGCAGCGATGGCAAGCATGATCCGGATGGATTTAAGCATAGCCACTGGAGAAAAGGTTTCGTCATAGTCCACACCTGGTCTTTGACGAAAACCCTTTGCAACAAGTCTAGCTTTGAAAGTCTCCACTTTCCCATCTACACCAAGTTTCTTCTTGAAGATCCACTTGCTCCCAATGGGTTTTACCCCTTCAGGAGCAACTTCCAAAGTCCATACTTTGTTGGTGTATATGGATTCCATCTCGGACCGCATAGCATCCAGCCATTTCACTGAGTCCCCACTCGTGATAGCCTGCTCGAAGCTAGTTGGGTCATCATCCTCCATGATGCAATCCTCACTGCCACCATCAATGAGAAAACCATAGTATCTCTCAGGTGGTCGAGAAACCCTACTAGATCGGCGGAGAGGCTGGGGTACGTCGGGCACCACTGAATCCTCTGGTTCTACTAAATCATTAGTTGCAGTTTGTGGTGCTGGAACCTCTTCCAGCTCTACCTCTTTGCCATTAATTTCTTTTGCAAGAAATTCCCTTTCCAAAAAGGTGGCATGTTGAGCAACAAACACTCTTTGTTCCTCAGCTTGGTAGAAAAAATATCCTTGAGAATTCTTAGGATATCCCACAAACTTGCAAAGGACTGATCGTGCCTCGAGTTTGTCCGGATTTTGCTTTTTGACATAGGCCGGACAACCCCATATCTTAATTCGTTTAAAATATGGTCTCTTCCCACTCCATATCTCATATGGTGTGGTAGGTACAGATTTAGACGGAACCAGATTCAATAGGTATATGGTTGTCTCAAGCGCATACCCCCAAAAGGAAATAGGTAACTCAGCATTGCTCATCATTGAACGCACCATATCTAATAGGGTGCGATTCCTTCGCTCCGATACACCGTTGTGCTGTGGTGTATAAGGAGGAGTAAGCTGAGAGAGAATCCCATTCTCTTTTAGATAATCCAGGAATTCACTGCTTAAGTATTCACCTCCTCGATCAGATCGAAGAATCTTAATACTTTTGCCCGTTTGGTTCTCTACCTCGTGCTTATATTCTTTGAATTTCTCAAAAGCTTCAGACTTGTGTTTCAACAGGAACACATGCCCGTATCTAGAGAGATCGTCAGTGAATGTAATAAAGTAGGAAGAACCATTTCTGGCGTGTGTAGACATAGGACCGCATACATCACTATGCACCAGTCCCAAGAGTTCAGTAACTCTTTCTCCGTGTCCCGTAAACAGAGTTTTGGTCATTTTTCCTTTGAGACATAAATGGCAAGTGTCATAAGATGATAATTCGAATGAATTCAAATATCCATTCTTATGCAACTTAGCCAGTCGTGTCTCATTGATATGGCCAAGTCTACAGTGCCACAAGAAGGATTCGTTCATTTCTGAGCTTTTCCTCTTGTGTGTGTTTTGTATATTGAAGACTGTATTTTGATTGAGAATGAATATGCCATTATGTAGCGAGCCTGATGCAATCAACTTTTGATCTAGGAATATGTTCATAACATTATCCTTTACTACAAAATTATATCCTTCTTTACTTAATAAAGAAACTGATATAATGTTGCACATCATGTTCGGTATATAATAGCACTCCTTCAGGACTAGTGTATCACCATTTGGTAATACCAGGTGATATATGCCAACTGCTTTGGCTGCAACATTTGCCCCATTCCCTACTTGAACGGAATGATCACCTTTTCCCAGTTCTCTACCTTTTCATAGCCCATGTAACTGCTTACATATATGGGATCCTGATCCGGTATCTAATACCCAGGACGTAGGGTGAACTGAGAAACAGTTCTCAATAACAAACACACCCGAAGAAGGTGTATCATCATGCACGTTCTCCGTTTGGGCGGCATGAGAATCTAGATATTCTCCTGTTTCCTGTTCAGTCTTATAACATTTATAAGATAGAACGGGTCCAACGTTCCCCTGCACAGTATAACATGCGGGTTCGGTCAATACATCCATATTATTATCTTGATTAAGGCATGAAATGGTCGCTACCTGGAGAGAGAGAGAAGAAAACACTTTAGCGTATGCTCTTGCAAGATCAGATTGGTTATTATCTTATCTAATCAGGATGGCTCCCACTGCTTTTTATCAAATCTTCCTTCAAACCCTAAAAGGAAAGACTAGCCGGGATTAATTACACACTACAAGTTCGCCAATCTTTCAGCCAGGCCAGTGTCGGTACTTTGAGGGAGGTCCCCCGTGCTTTCGCACGGACCTAATTAACGTAAACCTCGTTTTCCCAGAGGCGTAACCTCGTTAACACCTTTCTAGACACCTACTTGATCGGCTAATTGTAATGTGTAAAACTCTCCCAGGAGTAACTCTTACTTGCAGTGGGTATCGGGATCCAACTATCTCATAGAAGGTATGCAATCTCATTGCAAATTTCAACACTTGAAATTCCCGATAATGCTTTTGCCCCTAGCGATCTATGACCTTGACTAAGTCAACAAACCATAAATCGCAAGTCAAGTTCAACCCGTACATTTCCCGATTGAATTAAACCCACCCGTACGACCCTTGACTGAGTCAACAAGGCCGTGCGAATGCTCTAATCCAATCACATCTCATGTTGTTACAGATAAACATAATTTAGCTACCATACACCATGCCTTGACTAAGTCAACAAACATAGCACGAATACTAAATAATATCTATCTGAAATGACGGAGGGCTACGCGGGTTCTTTCAGAAAAAACCATGAGCGTAATGAACTTGATATCGTTGTAGAATCAAATGAAGTTTTGAAATGGAGTGATTTTGAGGATTTTCTAGTTTTGCTAAAGGGGTCACTCCCGGTGAAGGGATCGTCGGCCCTTTCCTCGTCGAATGAGGTGCAGGATATATCATATATATCACTATGCAAAGCAGAAACTATAGAAGCAATCAAAAGTCAAACCGAGTGTGTAGCATCTGCCAGTTATTGCTAAAGGAGTCACTCCCGGTGAAGGGATCTCGGTCCTTTCCTCATCGAATAAGGTGCAGGATATATCACATATACCGCTGTGCAAAGCAAGAACTATAGCTACCTGTTTTATTTAAAATTTGATTCTACAACATCTTAGGTTTCTTTTCTTTCATTAATCACATTAATGAAGTCCCATCATTTAAATACCTAAACATCACAGATAAATACGACGTACACTTATGCCATCCGCATTCGCCTCGATGTCCCCTCGTGCACCGTTAGGTTAGGTAACTAACGACAGAGCAGGGCAGGGCTAGTGCGGGTGTAAAACATAAGTAACGTCTAAATAATATATCATATATATTATATACTGTATCTATCACAGAACATCACATGATCATATCACAGATATCGCAGCAGAAGAAACATATGAAACATTGGATATACTAGGACGTCCGTGTTTTCAATACGAGCCAGTATAAAACACGGATTCCACGGTCGTGATGAATAGCCAATCCCACACCCCTAGACCCCTACGAGAGCGGCAAGCAACCCTACCAATTCTAGGGTTAGGAGACCCGGACTCGACTCCTCGAGTTGGTCTCCCACTGGACCCCAGAACCCGGTTACTTGTGCTCCCCTCCTTGGGTCTATCCTAATGCGGAAAAGTAAATAATATACAAAAGGTGACAACTTCCGCAACCTGGAAGTGCCCCAAATAAAAGAATATTACATACAAGTTTTTACATGAATGAAAATGAAAAACACTCATCTCACATAAAAACCCCCGGCTATTCAAACACGACAATCCAATATAACATATCAAGCAACACATAACATCACATGTCATCAACGTAAGTAAGTATGCATACCCCAATTGTCGTTGACGTATAGCAACGAAACCGGCGATATGAACATACTACACTTACGGTCACAGAAAAGAAAGTGTAAAACTGCAACAGTTGGAATCCGCAACCTCTTTAGACATCACATGCCTAATCAAATGAAATACTTAGACATCACATGCCTAACAGTTATAAACCCCGCATTTTAGTCTCATTATCGAAAACTCTTTTCAATATTAAGTGAAACTAAACCGCTAGATTTATAACATTCATTCAGTTATCTCATAACTGTTTGTGAATTCCAATTATTGTATCACATTCCAGATAAACAGAAAATGTTAAATTTTCCGATCGAACAGTCGAATACCCAAGTTTTCCCGATACAGCTCAACACATGAAATAAGTCTAACAACATTCAGTTCGTGCCTCAGTACCAACGGTCCAGCCGTAGAAGGGTCAAGCCAACGCCTCACATGTGGCACGCCGTACTGCCCCAAACCCGAAAGTTCAAAGGGCAGTTCAAGACGGTCACATAATCGAGTTAAGGTTTGTTGTCTTCTAGAGGGTCCATCGCGTTACTTGCACTACTTAGAACGTCGTTAAACTACGGAAAAATCCAACACTTGGAAATTTCCCGACAGGGGAAAAATTGGGTATTTATATCCGGTCGAACTTTTTAACATATTCTAAAATTTATCCGGAAAGCCACATAGACAAAATCTGATACTCCGATCGAAACACCGAATCCCCAAAACAATCCCAGAAAATTCAACACTTGAATAAATATTAAAAATTCCCATAAAACTCAGCACCAGAAAAGAGGAATTACTGTGCAAAAATTATTGCGCATTGTGAACAGTAGGCGGCGGAACCGCGGCAGAAGCCATGCTTCTGCCGCGTTTCCACGGCGGTTTAGACGCATCATGAGCTCGTTTTGCACCATAATTCTTATATCTTCATGCTGATATTTTAAAGAATTTTTAATATGGAAAAAACCCATTTTTTAGAAAAAGTCCAGAGAGCAATATTTGAGTTGGGGTTTCGGGTCGATCGGACTTCAAACTCCGTCTAGACTTCGCCTAAGGCTCTAGCTAGGCTCTGATACCACTGTAGGGTTCCTAGGCACACTATAGAGGTCTCACAAGGCATCAACCATGCCAATTTCAAATTTTATGGGTGCCGAGAAACCCTAATACGGATCGTTAACTAGAAATTTAGGCGAAACAGTAAACTAGTTAACATCTTAACTAAAGGAGAGAGGCTACAACCTTTGTAGATCCGGTTCTCCACTTCCTTGGCTCCACGTAGGCGTCCTCTCGCTGTCCATCTCGAATCCCGAACTTAAACGTCGGCTTCATCGGAGAATTGGGCGGACTAGGTCGTCGGCTTCGTGCCGAAGATGATCTACGTCGAGGTTTCACAAGTTCAAGCTCCGACTTCACAAATTTGTGAAACTTGTGAAGAAAACACCCAAAACAACTTGGCAAGAGGTAGAGGGTGAAGAAATAGGAGGTGGGTTCACTTTAGAATTGGATTTCTCACTTTAGAACTCAAGTTGCCATTGATGGCATCAAGCTTTCTCTCTTGAAGATGAAGAAGAAGATGAAGCTAGAATTATGATAAGTGTTCTTAAAAGAATAATAAAAATCAATACTTATCATCTTCTAACCTTGGTTAAGTGTAGAGAATAGACCATGGTCAAGTGAGAATGGTTAGGGTTAAGGATGATGACAAAAATGGTCACTTTAGTCAAAGCTTCATGAAGCTTCATCAAGCTTCATGAAAGAAACCATTTTGTTATCTTTTATTTATTTATCCAAAAAAGAATAGATAAATAAATAAGTAAATAAATCAAAACCCTAACTATTATCATAACCATGGTTTAAGTCTTAACACAAAACCAATTTACATGCATCATCAAACATGACACATTGTAGTGCACAAAAGTATATCACATATACAACTTGTGAACTACAAGTGAGAAAATCCTATTAAAGTGAACCAATACTAGTTAATGCAAAGTAATATATCAAATATATAATTATACATTAAATCATTAAATCAACACTTGATTCAATGATCCGGTCATGTCGCACATAACCGACTAGTATCCAATGTATCGACTTATCGAATCAATCTACGATTCGATAACTAGGTTATATCGCATATAACCAATCGAAACATTCATCGCGAGAATGAAATACGGTATCACATACACGCATCATTCTCGGTTCTGCACATATCTCATATGCACTCCTATTTCGTTTCGCTTGAGCCAGGAAACCTCTGTGTAGGACTCTAAAGACTCGTCAATACGCCGGTAGCAGATGATGATCATATCAAGCACCCACAAGCCGCAAGCGGTCTGCTAAACGTAACGGCCATCCGGGTATTGAGCGATCAG
Source organism: Agapanthus africanus (assembly GCA_030015575.1). Lineage (NCBI taxonomy): Eukaryota > Viridiplantae > Streptophyta > Magnoliopsida > Asparagales > Amaryllidaceae > Agapanthus > Agapanthus africanus. The sequence continues at coordinate 457,342,727 of CM057346.1, read as the reverse complement.
AAGATCGACGAGCTAGCCCGCTCACACTCCTGTGAATCCAACCAGTAACACCTACCGTACAGTCCGGTCTGTTCGTCTGATATGTCGCATATCAAGTCTAGGGGTGGTATACGTCAGACCCCAATAACCGATAAGTCGTGCCGATGTGAGGCTCATAACGGGTCGAGAAACTACTGGTAACACTTACCAGCAAATCTCTGATCAGCCCTGGCCAGGGACTTCCCTGTTACGGCCAATCGAGCACAGCGCAACATCAACCCCCAATACCGGGAGAGACGAAACCCCTCCTATCGCTCATTGCCTCCATGTGACTCGGGACTGTACCCAAAGACCACCGTTTTGCACGCCCTCATGGACGTGGTAAGGTGGAGATCAAAGCACAGTGGGAATCACACAAGACTTTATGACGATCTCGGGTCTACAGACTAACCTGTACAAGTGTCACCTGAGAACTGCCATCTGACGTGAGGTATAATACCATCCGGGAGTTCTCGGCGAGTCCGTCCAGTGTACCCAGTTTCTACTGAGCACCCGTATACCATCTCTGATGTCAAACACCAATGGATATGGGATCATCCATCGCCCATCTCATGGGTCGAGAAGCGTATACGCTGGTCTACACTGGTATATCGATGCCCCGTCTCGATACACCCACGACTAGGGACCTTGAAGGATGTACTTATGGACTACCATGTCCCCACTAGTATGATCTGCATCATAGTCCAGGTAGTCAAGTACACATCCTAAGGGCTTTATCAACATGTAACTATAAGACAGTTTAAAGAGACAAGTGTACATGTTAAGATAAAGAGTAACCAGATAGCATACTATCATATCGAGCAAGAAAGTCATCTCTATATATGTCCAAGCATCCAATATAATATACATCATCTGTACAATACTGGCCTCTAGGGCATACTTACAACTAACAAAAAGTGCTAAGAACTAGCTTGGGCTCTTGTTTATTTAGTCCCTCTTTTTTATGCAAAAAAGTGCCGAGCACTTATACAAGTTCTGACGCCCACATATAAACATGTGGAGCTTTCAGTCATGGGCATCGCCCAATAAGTGTTGAGCACTTTACTTATTTTGTCTTTATATGGAGTGCTAGGCGTTCTTTATGGCATCCACGTGGGGAACACGTAAGGCGCTGGGCGCTGCCTAATGAGTGTTTAATACTCATCCATTTGGCTCTCTCTTATTCTTATGGAGTGCTGAGCACTTTATGGCGCCCTCGTGATTTTCACGTGCGGCGCCGGGCGCGGCCCAATGAGTGCTAAGCACTCTTCTTTTTTGTTGCACCCATATGAGGAGCACATGAGGCACTGGACGTTTTAAGAGGCGTCCACGTGGGAAGCCCGTAGGGCGCTGAATTCCTTTCTCCTCTGTTGATGGCATTTTTGCCCATTAATGATCACGAGGATCTTTGTTTTGAAGATCTAGGATGAAGCTTTTTTTAAGAACTGAGTTCTTTTATAAGAACAAAGTTTCTCTTGTATACTTTTGTTTTTTATGAACTCAATTTCTGGTTCTTTTCTGAATCTTTGATTCTCAAGAACAAGTTCTTCCCGATGAGAATTAAATTCTCAACTTGTGAGAGACTTGCATCGTGGATCTCAGATCCAAAGAAAGAACTAAGTTATTTTAAAAGGGTTAAACCCTTCAATAGGTAAATGCTATGTTTTGATCTCTATTTTTTATTAACCTAAAGTTTTTTGAGGAGGGAGATCTTCTTTCTTGAGAATTCAATTCTTTGTTCCTTTTGAAGCTTTTTGTCTCTTTTTTTAGAAGCTTATGTTAGGGTTCCTCCTTTTCAAACTTGAAGTCTTGGGTCCTTTATATAGTAGATGCAATTTGTTAATCAGCTTTGAGGAAATCTCTCATTGAGAGATTCCAATTGATTTGGGGAATTTTACCCACCGGTTGCTCTTTGATCCAAGAGTTTCTGTTGTACATAACATATTTTTTTTTTGTTTTTTTAACAAGATTGGGGAAATATTTTTCCCTTATACGGAATTTATTCTATAAAACAGTGATTTTTAATCACCGTTGGATTTTTTAATCCACCAGTTCTCTGTTTTACAGAGAGCAATCTTTCTCATTTTGAAAGTTTGAGAGAATATATTCCCAAGTAATAGAATTTTATTCTATTGTTGGATCATTGATCCAACTGAGAGTATCCTTCTTATTTAGAAAGATTTGGGAGATGTTTTCTCCATTGGATCTTTGATCCAACGACTCTGTTTTACAGAGAATATCCCAATCTTTTTTGGAGAAATGTTGAATTTAATTCTACAGATATTAACTTGGGCGCTGGCGCTCACGTGTTGTGCACGTGGGCGCCGCTTAAGAATTTAATTCTTAAGATGGGAACTTTTGTGCTTTGTGCTGGGTTTCGCCGGCGCCCTGGCCATCTACAGTGGCCGATGCGGAACAAAAACTGACGTTTTAAAAAATTTAGCGCAAACGAAACCCGCCCCAAGATCGAAACCATAAATCTATACCAGCAACTAAAAAGGTTAAACTGAAGGGTTAGAGTGATTATACCAAAAGAACCAAGTCCTTCGGTCTTCCATCACCTTCTTAAGCTCCTTGTGGCATGCTCAAACGAACTTGGCCGCCGGTCTTCCCCCGTCGAAGATGATCCATCCGAGAGATGTAGTCATGGCTCTAACTCTACGTAATGAATGCAAGTGAAGCAAGTAGGGATTCTAGGATGCTAGTCTAGAATGTCTAGGATGTAGTGAGTGAACTAAGTGTTTATCTATCTCATCTCACCTCCTCTCATGATTCTCAACACATTAGAAGGTTGACAGGAGGTGGAAAATGAAGGTGGAAGAAACTGAAGAGAACCAAGAGGAGAGTGACGCTAATGGTGAGGAGATGAGAAAGCTCTCAAAATGAACCATCTCTCTTCTTTCATAAAAAATGAGCAAGTGTTTTCAATTGTGGAAAAATCTCACATGAAGAATGGTTTTGTAAAACAATTCTTTTCAATAAAAAAAAACAAGCCCATACTTGAATAGTATGCACAAATGAATTAATAATTCATTTGTGCACACTATGCAAGCATGGTCCTCACCATACTTCCATCAAGTAAATGCCACCTCATAATCTATTTATTATAAATGGTCAAACCAATATGAAGTGTTCACCTTCTAGAATGTTTTCTGGAAAAATACGGATTACATCTACTGTATATACATACTAGTATTCGTACCAAAACACGAATACTCGAAGAGATAGAATAACACAAAGAACATAATACTAGAATATACATATCGAAATATATATATGTAAATTATTAAATCAATACCTGATTTAATAATCCGGCTCAAACCCGAGCCGGCTAGTATTATCAACTGTTTGATCGAAAGTCCGGGTACAAAGTACAATCAATCGATCGTAACCCTGCATGTATCCAATATGGCTACTACATCGTTTCGCCAAAACCAGAGAAACCCTCTGTGTGGGACTCTAAAGACTCGTCAATACGATGGCAGTGGGTTTAACCGCAAGCACGTCAACGGCACTAGCTGTATGTAACGGCTACCCAGGTATTGAGCGAAAGGGAGGCCGACGAGCAAACTCATCCGAACCCCTACTGAGCCTGTCCGTGACAATCTCCATATAGTCTGGTCTGTTCGTCTAAGAGTATCACATATCGAGTCTAGCGGGTGGATAAAGTCAGACCCCTAATAACGCAACATTTTGTGTCGGTATGAAGCCCATCACCCACTGAGAAACTATTGATCCAAATCAGTAATTCTCGTCCACCTCGGCCGAGGATTTCTAGTGATGGCCACCCATGCACAACGCAACATCAACCCCCAATACCGGGAGAGACGAATCCCCGACGATCCGCTCACTGCCTCCATGTGGCTCAGAACTGTATCCAACTAAAACCTGTTTGCATGACTCCTTTGAGCCGTGGTAAGGTAGTAATCAAAGCACAGTGCGAACTCACACGAGACAAATAACGATCTCAAGTCGACAGACTAACATGTACTCATGTCACCTGGAAACTGCTATCTGACAATAGGTATAATACCAACTAGCATGTTCCCGGCGAGTCCGTCCAGTGTATTCATAACCCAATGAGCACATGTATACTATCTTAGGTGACTAACTGACACCAATGGCTTGTGAGACCGGCCACCACCCCTGGTTAGGGTCTCGATAAGTATACACTAGTATACTCCAGAGTATCGATGCCCAGTCTCGATACTCTCACGACTAGGGACATTTAAGGATGTGCTTATAGACTATCCATCTCCCACTTATATGATCGCCATCATAATGCTGGTATTTAAGCAAGAATCCAATGGGCTCTATCAACATGTAATAGTGATCTGTAATGCCACCTAATGCATGTACATGATGATAAAGACAAACCAGATAGCATGCTATCATCTCGAGTAAGACTGTTCTACCCGTATAGGTTCTCCCTCAATCATCACAACTGCGTGCCTACAATTCAATAATTAACTTGAGGGCACTATAGCCAATAATCTCCCATTTGCACTTAAGAATAATTATTGCGGTGTCGCATACTCACATCCCGTGTGATACCGAACACCCAACTTCTCTACTAATTAGTCTCGCAAACCCCGTTTGTGAAACTATTGCATTCAAGAAATAACCTCAGTGAGTGGATTCGCTCCAGTGTTTCTATCTTTATCTCTCTATATCTCAACTTCGCGGAGAATGACTATCTCCCGAAATGAGCGATACCTATCTTAGAATTTGTCTGGATATCTGATGGGACCAAGTTCATAAATGAACTCTAAATCCAACAAACTTCTTATACTGTATCTTCCACTGAATTTAATCAGTAACTTGCGTCATGTCCTCCTCAGTATCCGCTTGGACCACCTGTCCAACATACTGTCCCTAAAAAAGGGAAAACTATAACTCTGACAGCCACTCTGTCATTCAGGTCACCTTGGAAGCCTCAAATGATAACCGCCTCCCGAAAGAGGCTGCCGTTACCATATACCAAGAACATCCACTTATGTTCATAACTTCTTCCCAACGTTTCTCCAAGATTGGATTAATATATATGCTTATTGCAACCAGTGCAAAAGTAATATCTGGTGTGGTACTTGACATTTCATGATTGACTCAATTGCCTAAGCAAGAGATAAGTCAATCATGCAAATCCCTCTCCTCATCAGTCTAGAAGACATCTCTTTAGAGAGGGTGAATCCATCACCTGCGGGCACACCACCACGCCAGGAGTCATCCATTCTAAAACACTTCAGAATAGTGTCAAAGTACCCAAATTGGGACACTTCCCAAATCTAGATCTAAAACCATAGATCTAGTAACCAGAATCCCTGATATTTTATCCAGATCCGGTGTGGAGAAACACATTGTAACAACCACAGTATAACCGATCGTAGTATAGGAATATTACTTCCTATCAAGAGCATGTCATCCAAATACTAAGACATCACTCCTTACTGCCTTCTTACCAGGTCCATCTGTTATTCTGATGAAGCCAAACTCTATGACCGTCACATCAAAACTAGATGATCTATCTCCGCTATACCTGCTTTAGTCTATAAATGATATAAACTACTTGCCCACTATACTTCCGCTGCTCCCACTGACTACAACAACCCTCTAGCAGAGTCATATACACGTGCACTTCTAAAGCTAATTTAGAACGACGTTATACTCATCCTTCTGCCAGATCTCATAGTCCAGAATAACAGCAGTGGCAAGTTTGGGTAATCAAAAACCTTCCTGTCACCGTCTTTGAGGAGACCGAAGTACCTCTCGGGTGGCCGAGGTTACCCATTAAATCTGCGGAGTGGCTAATGGATTGTCGAATCCAATTGAATCATTAGGTTCTACTAAATTTTCAGTAATCGTTTATGGTTCTCGAATATCTTCCAGTTCTACCATACTCCCACTAATATTTTCTGAAAAGAATCCATTTTACTAAAACCGGTGGCGAGCCAAGAACAATATAACTATTGATCTTCCTGATGGTAGAATGTTAACCCTCGTCAAAACCCGGGATAACCCACAAACTGCCATTACTGAAACGTGCCTTGAGTTTATCCAGATTCTGGTTTTAAGCATAAGCCGGACAACTTCATATACCTTAACATCATTAAGATATGAAACCATTCTATATACTATATAGAAACAAAGGCACTAATTTAATTGGAACCAGATTCAAAATACATGCAGCCGTTTCCAGTGCATATCAACAAAATGGAAGGAGGCCAAGAAGCATTACTCGTCAAGGAATGCACCCACGCATGAGTAACCTGAAAGAGAAGCAATTTCTCAAAACTGTTACTTACAACAGAATACCTAGTACAAGTATCTGCATCTTCGATCACCTTGAAGAATCCTGATACTTTGCAACATATGGTTCTCTACTTTATTCTTATACCTATAACTTCTCAAAATTTGGACCTTGTATTTCAACGAAATACGTGTCTAAAACTAGAGAAGTGATAAGTAAACAAAATATAGTACGAGTACTAACCTCTTTGTCCTAATGGACATCAGACAACATACAATACTCTGTATAAGTCCACCGAGTTTAATAACTCGAACCCTGTGCGTCGTAAGTTGAAAACTGTACTATGGTTAAGAAGAATTACACCGCTGTTGAATGTACCTTACCTAACGATCAACTGATATAGGTAAATGTCATAGACAAAATTTCAAAAAGTCATATCTCACTTTATAAAATAAACGTACAGATATATCAGTTTGAAATTGGTGCATAACAACGGATATTCAAAACCAAATATCTGTCGTGAGGAAAAACCAAGGTAATTTCCTTAAATATCACCAATTTCAAAGAATTCCGATATATAGAGGATCTAATCACCCAATTCCCAATATCATACTCCCACTCAGTATCTGTAATGCCATACAGATGTGAGAATCAAATCTGGTAAATACATACCCTGGAGTTAGAATCTAATTGGGAAAACAGTTTTCAATTAACACCGCACAGTAAAACCGAAACGTGAAAATGTTTCGAAGGGGTATCCGGGTATTCCTAGTAATGCCTCTTCCACTATCCAGATTCATGACAGTAACCGTATACTACCTTGCCCTCACTCTAATTCCTTTATATGTCTTTACTTATTACCTTCTGTACACCACACTTAGGCTAATTGGTTTTCTTCTTTCCCTACCTTTCGGCACCTGCCTATGGTTTGGAAGAAGACTATCCAATAAGCGCAATAGGTGTACTCTCCTTATACCAGGAGCCCTCGCAACCTGAGAGAAGGTAAAGAGAATAGACAACTGAATAATCTTTATTCTATTTCTCTTGAACAGAAAACCATCCTCAAACTGGAAAATGTTCCTTCGAGTGCGTATGTAACTATACGATGACATATCTAATCAATATGGATATTCGTAGTGATACGGAGTGTGCTGGAGAAATGCAAAGGAGAAGTAGGAGTGGAAGGGGTATACACGGCTTCATCGTGAATGATACTAGTTGCAATTTCCTTCGCCTTTATCCTAATCCCTTTATATGTATTTAATCATTATATTCTGTACACCATACTTAGGCTAATTGGTTTTCTTCCTTCCCTACCTTTTGGCACATGTCTATGGTTTGGAAGAAGACCATCCAATAAGCGCAATAGGTGTACTCTTCTTATACCAGGAGCCCTTGCAACCTGAAAGAAGGTAAAGGGAAAAGACAACTGAATAATCCTATTCGATTTCTCCAGAACCGGAAACCATTCTCGAGCTGAAACAAGTTTCTTCAAGTTCGTATGTAACTATACGATGGTATATCCAATAAATGTGGATTTCGTAGTGATACGGAATGCTCCAGAGAAATGCAAAGGAAAAGTAGGAGCGGCAATAAGTTATGCGACTATGACAATCCAAAAACCAAAGTGTTTTAAGAAGGTTCGATTAACTTGGTTCATGAGTTTTAGTTTAGGGTTGGGTCATGGTCACTGCCAAAGAGAGAGAGAGAGAGAAAAGAAACACTCAGCGTGCACTCTAACCTAGATTAGAATGGTTAATCACTTTATCTAATCAGGATGTCTCCCACTATTTCTTCGAATTCTCCTCCAAACCCAAAAGGAGAGTTAGTCGGGATCATCAAAAATCACCCGAGGAGTAGCACCTACTCATCAGTGGGAATCGGGATTCAACTATCATCGCATGATAACTTGATGGAAGCCACTCAAGTCACCACACTCCAGAAGGTATGCGCATGCCTGACAAGTTTCCTATATGTTTGAAACTCCCGATGTGGTTTTTATCCCTAAGACCCAAGTAACCTTGACAATGCCAACATATCAAAGAGTCTTAGTCAAGTTCAACCCGTCATTATCTTGATTGCGTTAAACCCATCCGTATGAGCCCTTGACAATGCCAACATGACCGTACGACTGTCCTAACCAATCCATATATCCATGCGACAGAAAAGCATTACAGAGCTACCGAACACTACGCCTCGGCAATGAACAGCATACATAGCACGAATACTAAGCAATACTAATCTGAAATGACGGAGGGCTATGGCTGGTTTTTGGCGAAAAACCTTTAACATAATGAACTTGATATCGTTGAAGGAACCGAGTGGTTTTACAAATATATAGTGGCGCAAACTTTTGCTAAAGAGGTCACTCCCGGTAATGGGATCTCAGCTCTTTCCTCATCGAATGAGGTGCATGATATTCCCAATCGAATAGCATGATGCAAAGCAAAAGAATCAACTATAGTGAAGTTCTTATCCTGACAAAATCTTTTGCTCAAGAGGTCACTCCCTGTGAAGGGATCTCGGCTCTTGCCTAGTCGAATGAGGTGCTGGATATTCATAACCGAATGCCACTGTGCAAAGCAAAAGAGAACGTCTGTAATGTCAGTTTTTAAAAATTGGTTCCAACAACATCATATTGGTTTGTTTTCTTTGCATTAATCAGAATTAATGCAGTCCCATCAATTAAAACATATCACCCAGAAAAGGTACGAAAATAAAATGTACTTATATGCCATCCGCATTCGCTACTGGGCCCCGTCATTCACCGTTAGGCTACTTAACTAACGGCAGAGCAGGGGCTGGACTAGCGCGGATGCAAAACATATACAACATCTACTAGTATATATAAATATATATAACATTCGTCCCAGGCATGATATAAGCAACATCATAGAATCTCAGTAAGCAACACAGAATTGTGGATAATCTTGGAGCCTCGGGTTTCATTTGAGCCGCAAATGAGACCCGATGTTCTCGGTTGTACGGATAGCCCGTGCAATGAAAACCTGGACCCCTACGAGCGCGGCAAGTTACCTGCCAATCCCAGAAGTGAGGCAACCCCAATCAACAAAGTGAATGGGCCACCCAGCACTTCACGGAATCCGAAAACTTGAGCGCCCCTCCATGGGTTAACCTATACCCCCTATGAGTGCGGCGAATAGTCCACCAATTCTAGAGTAAGGCCCCCTCCGTCTCAACTCCATGAGATACGGGCCCGTTGCCCTCTAGAACCCGGCTATTCATGCACTCCACCGCGGGGTAATCCTAGTACAGAAAAGAAAAATATATACAATGGCGACACCGACCTCAACCCGGTCGTGCCCCAATAAAAGAATATACAATTTGGCAGAGATGGCAATCCACATGTCGGACGGTCGTCCCGCAATACTGAATATACAAATGAATCTAAACTGTACTATTACCATTGCACTACAGGCTATCCACCACGACAATTCAATCACAATATCAGCACAACACAGAACATCAACATGAATATTATGTTCGCAAACCCGTCTATTTGAACATATAACAACTAGTTGGGTTGTACCGCTCAATAATATTCATGGTCGTAGATATCATCATATGCACTGATAAACACACATTTAAAATTTCGATCGACTAAACATTTCCATATTGGCCCCAAATGTAAACCAGCACTCGAACAAATCTGGGCCAAAAAACAAAAAATCCTAAAAATCATATTTCCATGAAATAGAGACCCAGAAAAAAATTGGGGAACTGTAGAAAAAAAAGCGCCATGGTTCCTCGGCAAAACGTGCCATTTGGCTTGGGTTCCGCTGCAGAATTTTGGAGTTACATGTCCAAATTTTTTCTTAGCTCCAGTTTTGCCTGCATATATTTTTAAGATACCCAAAAAATTTTTTTGAACAACTTTGAAATTCGACAACAAGCACTCTAATATAGAAATACGATTTGGAAAAATTTGTCGATTAAGATTTTAATTTTGTGCAAACTAGCTAGTATTGGTTTATGGGTGTCTCTGATACCATGTTGGGTTTCACCGGCGCCCTGGCCATCTACCGTGGCCAATATGGAACAAAAACTAGCGTTTTAGAAAAATTTGCGCAAACGAAACCCGCCCCAAGATCGAAACCATAAACCTATACTAACAACTAAAAGAGTTAAACTAAATGGTTGGAGTGATTATACCAAAAGAACCAAGTCCTTCGGTCTTCCATCACCTTCATAAGCTCCTTGAGGCATGCTCCAACGAACTTGGCCGCTGGTCTTCCTCCGTCGAAGATGATCCACCCGAGAGATATAGTCATGGCTCTAGAATGTTTAGGATGTAGTGAGTGAACTAAGTGTTTATCTATCTCATCTCACCTCCTCTCATGATTCTCAACACATGAGAAGGTTGAAAGGAGGTGGAAGATGAAAGTGGAGGAAACTCAAAAGAACCAAGAGGAGAGTGATGCTAATGGTGAGGAGATGAGAAAGCTCTCAAAATGAACCATCTCTCTTCTTTCATCAAAAACGAGCAAGTGTTTTCAAGTGTGGAAAAATCTCACATGAAGAATGGTTTTGTAAAACAATTCTTTTTAATAAAAAAAAACAAGCCCATACTTGAATAGTATGCACAAATGAATTAATAATTCATTTGTACACACTATGCAAGCATGGTCCTCACCATACTCCCATCATGTCAATGCCACCTCATAATCCAGTTAATATAAATGGTCAAACCAATATGAGGTGTCCACATTCAAGAATGTTTTCCGGAAAAATACGGATTACATTCTACTGTATATACATACCTGTATTCATACCGAAACACGAATACTCGAAGAGAAAGAATAACACAAAGAATATAATACTAGAATATACACATCGAAATATATATATGTAAATTATTAAATCAATGCCTGATTTAATAATCCGGCTCAAACCCGAGCAGGCTAGTATTATCAACTGTCTGATCGAAAGTCCGGATACAAAGTGCAATCAATCGATCGGAACCCTGCACGTATCCAATACGGATACTACATAGTTTCTCCAGAACAAGGGAAACCCTCTGTGTGTGACTCTAAAGACTCATCAATACGCTGGCAGTGGGTTTAACCACAAGCACGTCAGCGGCACTAGCTGTACGTATCGGCTACCCAGGTATTGAGTGAAAGGGAGGCCGACGAGCAAACTCATCCGAACCCCTACTGAGAGTGTCCATGACAATCTCCATACAGTCCGATCTGTTCGTCTAAGAGTATCGCATATCGAGTCTAGGGGGTGGATAAAGTCAGACCCCCAATAACGCGACATTTCGTGTCGGTATGAAGCCTATCACCCACTGAGAAACTACTGGCCCAAATCAGTAATTCTCGTCCACCTCGGCCAAGGATTTCTAGTGATGGCCACCCGTGAACAACGCGACATCAACCCCCAATACCGGGAGAGACGAATCCCCGACGATCGGCTCACTGCCTCCATGTGGCTCGGGACTGTACCCAACAAAAACCTGTTTGCACGACTCCTTTGAGCCGTGGTAGGGTAGTAATCAAAGCATAGTGGGAACTCACATGAGACAAATGACGATCTCAGGTCGACAGACTAACCTGTACTCATGCCACTTGGGAACTTCTATCTGACAATTGGTATAATATCAACTAGCATGTTCCCAGCGAGTCCGTCCAGTGTATTCATAACCCAATGAGCACCTGTATACTATCTTAGGTGACTAACTGACACCAATGGCTTGTAAGACCGGCCACCGCCCCTGGTCAGGGTCTTGATAAGTATATACTAGTCTACTCTGGAGTATTGATGCCCAGTCTCGATACTCCCACGACTAAGGACATTTAAGGATGTGCTTATAGACCACCCAGCTCCCACTTATATGATCGCTATCATAATGCTGGTAGTCAAGTAAGAATCCTATGAGCTCTATCAACATGTAATAGTGATCTGTAATGCCACTTAATGCATATATATGATGGTAAAGACAAACCAGATAGCATACTATCATCTCGAGTAAGACTGTTCTACCCATATAGGTCATCCCTCAGTCATCACAATCGCGTGTCTGTGATTCAATAATTGACTTGAGGGCCACCATGCGCATAATTTTCTGTGCCTAGACTTGAATACTCTTTATAATCTGAAGCCATGTCTTCTTCCTTCTTCATAAAGAGAGAACCATTCAGACCTTAGGGTAACCGCCCTTTTTTTAAGAAACAAACCAAGAGTTATGGCTTGCAATCATCCTTATGCTTGTCGGCAACCATGGGAAGTACCTATCGAGGAGATCATTCCTCGTTTTACTGCACGGTTAGCAGATCCCCTTCTCACCGATGACCAATGTGACACGGTGATGTACGAGCTCCTGGGTCGCAGGGGCTCTCCTCTTTCTATAGGCTCCATTTGGCTCCGGATGATTTTCCTATATGTGCTCGCCGACATCCCCCTTCATTCGGCGAAGATAACTCCGGCGATTCTCGACACGACAGAGGACAAGATCGAATGCTTCCATGAGGCACATTTGATTACCCAGCCTCTGAGGGATCGTTCGGTTCAGTTGCTAAGCCATATACGGGCTCAGCGGGTCATCATGTCTTCCTTTGTTGATGAGCACGGCACTGACCGATGGAGAGAGACTCCTCGCAAAGTTCGCCGTTTTGACATGGTGGAAAAGGCAGAGAGGGGGTTAGAGAATTTTGTTTATTATTTTGTTAACCCCTGTATCTCTGATCCCATATTTGGTGATCTCTTCCCTGTAGAGTAGGATGTTTATTTAAATGTATTTCTTTTATCATTAGCCGCTGAATGTTTCATCTTCATCGTATATTCTTGTGTGCATCTTGCATCTGTGCATGAGCTTTATACTTTACCCTTAAGGATTTTTGCTAAGTGCAAACGCCACTGTCGTTCTTGTGTCATGCACTAATCTTTCTCACGCATATATAAATCAGCATGCTCTGAACACTATTTCCATTCAAGTACGTATGTAGTTGTACATGAGTGCTCAAATGGGTGCGAATCAAATGTTCTTCCTACCGCCTTGCATAGCATACGGTTGGTCTCGAGGTGTTGCAGCTTTTTTAGAATTTCGATCTGAGAAGATAGCGAGCGGACACAAACATCGTCATCTATCATTAACTCAGATCTCACTTCTGTAGTTCTGAGCCCTGAGGCCCATAGGTTGCACCTTTCTGTTTCTTGATGTCTTGATCTGGCGCAAAATAGTTTACTTACTCATTTCGGAGTCCGTAGTTTATTCACTCATTTTGGAGTTTTTAGTTTATGTACTCATTTCAGAGTCTGTAGTTTATTCACTCGTTTCGGAGTCTCTAGTTTATGTACTCATTTCGGAATTTGTAGTTTATTCACTCATTTCGGAGTTTCCAGTTTATGTACTCATTTCGGAGTTTATTCAGTTTACCTCCCTTGGGTTTAAAGGCAAACTTGTCCTAACGTTATATATAGATAACCCATGTTCTTTATGACATAGATCCGTTAAGTTTTGTGGTACTAGGGTTTGTCCGTGGTACCGTCGTGTTGGTTGATGTATTCCTCAATATACAGTCTTTAAGCTGTTGTTCGAGTAACCCCGTGACTGTCGTGTCTCTGATCCCTTCGAGGGCTGGACAAGACGTCTTTAAGAAATCTCCTTAGGCTACATTACCGTCGGAAGAGCAAGCATTAGGAATTTGCTATGTCGCTTTTTACTTGAGATTAGGCTCAATTTGGAGCCCCGATGAGTCATAACCACTCCGCGCTAGTGTGGGATGATCTCCGATAGTCTTTTAGGCTTCATATGAGTTGCCGTCAAGACCCGAAACTAGGAATATGATGTCACTTCATTTTTGTTTTACGATGCCGTGCCGTTTCTTTGCCGAAGTAGGGTAGACATTTGCAAGACCTCTATGCTGTATGTATTGCAGTTGAAGTCCGAAGCTAGGAATATGCCTTTGCTCCAATTTGATTTGGCTTGTTGGAGCTTTGTTGACGTCATGTTTGCACCCTAATGGAATGAGAAGGTACGCTGGAGTAGTCTTTAGGTTGTATATGTACCGTCATGACTTGGAGCTAGGAATTGCCATGGCTCCGTTTTCTACTTGACCTTTGCGTCTTTGTTAACGCTGCGTCTGCATCGAGAAGGAACATCGGGCTGGAGCTAGGATTTTGCTGTCACTCCATTTTTGATTTGACCTTTGGGTCATTGTTAATGTTCATCTACATAGAGGAGGAACGTCGAGCTGGAGCTAGGATTTTGCCGTCACTCTTTTTTTGTTCGACCCTTAGGTCTTTAATGACGTTGCGTCTATATCCTACTGGCATGAGAAGCACGTTGAGCTGGAGTTAGAACTATGCCGTTACTCCTTTTGATTTGGCTCATTGGAGCCTTGCTGACGTCATGTCTGCACCCTGTTGGAATGAGAAGAACGTCGAGCTGACCTCTAAGTTGTATATGAACCGTCGAGATCTGGCTCTCCCTTTGATGGAGCCTGGTGGGAAAATATGGTACCCTTTCTTTCATTTATGCCTATGGATTGTATACAGGTGTTGCCTATAGTGCCCTCAAGGCAATTATCATAGTCGCAGGTAGGCGATTGCGATGATTGAGGGAGGACCTATACCGGTGGAACAGTCTTACTCGAGATGATAGTATGCTATCTGATTTGACTTTATCATCATGTACATGTTGATAGAGCCCATAGGATTCTTGCTTGACTACCAGCATTATGATGGTGGGAGCTGGGGGTCTATAAGCACATCCTTAAATGTCCCTAGTTGTGGGAGTTTCAAGACTGTGCATCGATACTCTAGAGTAGACTAGCGTATACTTATCCAGACCCTAACGAGGGGAGGTGGCCGGTCTCATAAGCCATTGGTGTCAGTTGTTCACCTAAGATAGTATACAGGTGCTCATTGGGTTATAAGTACACTGGACGGACTCGCCGGGAACCTGCTAGTTGGTATTATACCTATTGTCGGATAGAAGTTCCCAGGTAACATGTGTACAGGTTAGTCTGTCGACTTGAGATCGTTATTTGTATCGTATGAGTTCCCACTGTGCTTTGATTAATATCCTACCATAGCTCAAAGGAGTCATGCAAACAGGTTTTAGTTGGGTACAGTCCCAAGCCACATGGAGGCAGTGAGCAGATCGTCGGGGATTCGTCTTTCCCGATATTTGGGGTTGATGCCACGTTGTGCACGGGTGGCCATCACCAGAAATCCTCGGCCGGGGTAGATAAGAATTACCGATCCAGGATCGATAGTTTCTCAGGTGGTGATGGGTTACATACCGACACAAATTATCGCGTTATTAGGGATCTGACTTTATTCATACCCCTAGACTCGATATGCGATACTTTTAGACGAACAGACCGGACTGTACATAGATTGTCAATGTCAGGCTCAGTAGGGGTACAGATGAGTTTGCTCGTCGGCCTTCCTTTCGTTCAATACGTGGGCAGCCATTACGTACAGCTATTGTCGCTGACGTGCTTGTTGTTAAACCCACTGCCAGCGTATTGACGAGTCTTTAGAGTCCCATACAGAGGGTTTTCATGGTTCAGGCTATATGGTGTAGATGATGTATGTTGGTACATACAGGTGTCCGATTAAATATGTGTACAGGCTGCACAGACTTTAATCGGACGGTTGATAATACTAGCAGCTTAGGATTAAGCCGGATTATTAAATTAGGTTTTGATTTAATAATTTATATATATGTATTTATATATAGGTATTCTGGTATTATTGTTCACTATTCATTTTCTCTCTTGGCTATTCGTATTTTTGTACGAATACGCGTATATGTATTTCTATACATATATCAGGTTGTATTCCGTATTTATACGGAATAGTTTCTAGAAGATGGCCACCTCATTAATTGTTTTTCTTTCTAGAAAATCATTTGGGAAATGAGGTGGAGGGTGAGTTGGCCTGAGCATGGGCCTGAGCATGTAGAGAGGTATGGCATGCATTTGTCTATTTGTAAAATGAAAAGAGATATTTTTGTGTGCATGATTGAGAGATGGGGGGCAGCCACTTGTTTTGGGGATGGGGCTTGTTCATTTTTCTTTTCTACACTTGGCTCACTCTCATTCTCACTTGGAAAAATTTTAGACATTTCTTTAGTTGCTCATGCCACATGTTTCCTCTCTCTTTCTTCATCTTCTTGAGTTGCTCATGGAGCATTTGTGATGAGAGAAAATTATAGTGACAAATTCCTACACCTCCACTCTCCATTGCTAGCAACCTTGGAGCATCGGTTGCCTCGTTTAGCGAGGCTGGAGCTTGTGTCGTTTCCCTCAGGTGGATCATCGTAGATGGAGGAAGACCGGCAACCAAAATCGATCCAGCCGACCACTAGGAGTTTGGGAAGATGGTTGAAAACCGAAGGACATGGATCAACTCGATATAACCATTCTAACTTCTTTATATATGCTTTCTAGTATAGGGTTTAGGGTAGATCCGGGCATCGGGTCATGGCAGCGCCAATTTAGAAAAATTTTGTTCCGCATCTGGCCACGATTTGATAGCCGGGACGCTGCCGTAACCCAATAACAGGGATCGGTATGGACCTACCTGCAGGGCAGAAAAGTTTTGTTTTCATTTTTTTGTTTCTTTCCGCGATGATCTATCTTTTCAGCTTTTCATATCGCGAAAGTCGCGATTGCCCAATCATTTCGGCTTTTTATCCACGGTGCCCAATCATTTCGGCTATTTTTTTATATATATTTTTACCCGCTGCTTTTTATTGCTTGTTGCCCAATCATTTCGGCTGTTTTTATATGCATATTTTTTGCTCGCTGATTTTTATTAGTGAGTTGCCCCATCATTTTGGCTATTTCATATGCATATTTTTGCTACTAGCTGCTGTTTTTTTATTGCGAGTTTGGAATCTGATACCAACTTTGGCATCAGCATCACTACGACTGGAATACTGCCAAGAGCGGATCATCATTTGCCGTGAAAAGACTTGGGGTTTCACACCTGTTTAGGCATCAGCATCGCTGCAACTTAGATATTGCCAGGAGCGAAATATCATTTGCCTTTGTCGATTTGAACAAAGACAGCTAAGCAAACAGGGTTAGGATCCTGTCGACTAAGGCTTTTTGACTTTATGAGCCATAAGGGTCTCATAAAGATATTTCTCCCTTTGAGTCGTGAGGATCTCGTAGGTGTATTTTCTCCTTAGGAATCATGGGGATTCCTAAGTGATATTTTCTCTCGTAAGTCATAAGGATCTTCCAAGAGTGTTTTCTCCTCATAAGTCGAGAGGACTTACAAGTATCGTTCATCATATGGAGACATTTCTCGCCATTGGTGTAACTTGATGGGGAAATGTTTATTTATGCCAGTGGATTGTATACAAGGGTCAATATTGGACCGCTTGTAGGGAAACTTTGGAGAATGTGACGGCTTAAGAACAGGTTCAGATCCCTGTAGCTTAAGGCTTTTGAATCTTATGAGCCGTGAGGGTCTCATAAGGGGAATTCTCCTTACGAGTCATGAGGATCTCGCAAGTGTAATTTATCCTTAAGAATCATGAGAATTCGTAAGTGTGTTGCTCCTCTGTGAGTTGTAAGGATCTCACGTGGGTATTTTCTCCTCAAGGTCGAGAGGACTTTTGCAAGCGCATATGAATTTTTATTTTATGAGTTCGCGCCCTTTCGGGTTTTCACAAACTTACCGGCAGTCCTGCTATTTTTATTCACGGCACTCTTTCGGGTTTTCATCCATGCCCATTTTGATTGTGGACATACCGTTTTTTTTAACAAGATTGCGCCCTTCCGGGTTTTCACAAACTCGCCGGTAGCCCTGTTGTTTTTACTCACGGTGCCCTTTCGGGTTTTCATCCGTGCCCATTTTGCCTGTGGGCATACCGTTTTTAACGAACGATGGAACTCTTGAAAGTAGTTTCACCGTGGGTGACCCATCTATTTACTGGTGGGATTTAGGGGTGGCTTCATCGCTAAAGTAGCTGCGTAGCCAGTGGGACTTGAGTTGCAACCTCTGTCGTTGAGACTTAGATTGCAATATAGATCTCAAGGAAGCATATCACCGTTTTGGGGGCGATGTGCTAGTTTAGGGACATCTCGGTCCGTTATTGCCATGTTTGAGGCGAATATTTTGTTTAAGGACATCTTGGTCTGATGTCGCCATTTTTGAGGCGGATATTTAGTTTAAGGACATCTCGGTCCGTTATCGCCATGTTTGAGGCGGATATTAGTTTAAGGACTTCTCGGTCCGTTGACGCCGTGTTTGAGGAGAAATTTTAGTTTAAGGACTTCTCCGTCCGTTGTTGCCGTGTTTGAGGTGAGGTTTTAGTTTAAAGACATCTCGGTCCTATGTTGCCATTTTTTAGGCGGATATTAGTTTAAGAACTTCTCGGTCCGTTGTCATCGTGTTTGAGGCGAAATTTTAGTTTAAGGACTTCTCGGTCTGTCATCGCCGTGTTTGAGGCGAGGTTTTAGTTTAAAGACATCTCGGTCCCTTATCCGGAAATCAGTATTAGTTTAGGCACGTCTCGGTTCGTTATCGCCTATTTTCGAGGCGACGGATCTTTTGGATACTACTTTTAGGGTTCTGACTCAGGAAGATAGCGAGGGGACACAAGCGTCGTCATCTATCATTGACCCAGGTCGTAACCCAGTAGGCGTAGTATTTTTTGAGGAATCGGCCGTTTATTGGCCGGAAGGGTGTTTCGCCATGCATATCCATGAGCAGGTAGGCTCCATCTTGGTAGACTTTGTCTATGATGTACGGACCTTCATAGTTTGGCTCGAACATCCCCCATTTTTCACGATTGGGGATCATATGTCTTTTGACGATTAGCATGAGTTCTCCTTGGCGGATTGTTCTCAGCCTGGTCAGCCTTTCATATGACCGTGTCATCCTTGCCTTTTAAGCCTCCAGGTTTTGCTGTGCTATAAGGCGGGTTTCGTCAAGAGCGTTGAGTTCCTCAAGCCTAAGATGAGCATTTTCTTCATATGTCGGCTCATATCGAACTGCTACTCGTAGAGAAGGGAGCTCTATTTCCAATGGGAGCACTGCTTCCGTGTCGAATACTAACATATATGGTGTTGTATTCGTAGTTGTTTTGAACGTTGTGCGGTATGCCCAAAGAGTTTCTTGCAGCCTTTCGTGCCAGTCTTTTTTGTTCCTGGACACCGTTTTCTTTATAATCTTCGTCAAGGTCTTGTTGAAAGCTTCAGCTAGACCGTTGGCACGAGAATTATAGACTGAAGAGTATCTCCAATCTATTTTATGTTGTTGTATGAAGCGGCTAATTTTACGGTTCCTGTAGCCTGGTCCATTATCCGAGATTATCCGTCACGGGGTGCCGAACCGGTAGATGACATGGGTTTTGAAGAAATGGAGGATATTCTCTGTCTTCACCTCCTTTAGTGGTACTGCTTCTGCCTACTTAGAAAAGTAGTCAGTCGCTGCCAGTATGGACCGATGTCCTTTGGATGATACTGGTTCAATGGGGATAATTATATCGGTTCCCCACATTTCAAACGGCCAGCTAGCTACCGCTTGGTGTAGCGAATTTAGATGCTGGTGGATGAAGTCCCCGTGAATTTGGCACGAGTGACACTAATTTGTATATTCGAGGCAGTCTAGAATCATTGTGGGCCAATAATAACCCATTCTTTTGATCTTCAGCTTCATCTTTGGCCTAGCTTGGTGAGAACCGCAGAGTCCGTTGTGAGTTTCTTGGAAGACTCTCTTCTCTTCATCTGGTCCTAGGCATCTTAGCCACAGACAGTCGAACGATCTCTTATATAAAGTGTCATTGACGAAGGCGAAGGACATAGCTCGTTTCATGAGCTGATATCGAGACGACGCATTTTCATGCGTTCGTCAAGATTTGAAGTAGTCTATGAAGATTTCCCTCCAATCGTTGACCTTTTCTTCGTCCTCTATTTGAAGGGCTACTTGTTCGGTTGTTTCTTTTCTTTCGGATAGCTCTGTTAAGTCTTCCGAGGATATATCTGTTAGCGCGAGGATCCTGCGACTTTGTACAATGATCTTTACGTCATCGAGGTCTTCGTCGACTAAATCCTTCGCTAATTTGGCAAACGCATCCGCCTTGCTGTTTTTTTCACGCGGTATACTCTCCAGGATGTAGGAGGGGATTTGTGTCAACAGTTGTTGCACTCTTTCTCTATATTTTATCAGCTCCGGCTTGCATGTCTGATAGTCGCCATTTACTTGGCTAACGATTAGCTGGGAGTCTCCATATATGAGGAGGTCTTTGATTCCCATGTCGACAGCGATCTTAAGACCTACTATCAAAGCTTCATATTCTGCTTCGTTATTAGTCCTCGGTTCTGTTAACGAAAGTGCATAATGCATTATCTGTAGGGATGCAAGGCACACGCACAAGGGTCTATGAGGCATCAACCATGCCCGATTTAAAAATTAGCCGTGCCGAACAACCCGATACGAGATCTTTAAACTAGAGATTAGGCGAAAACAAGCATGTTAAACTCTTTAACACTAAGTGAGAGCGATTACAACCTTTGTAGATCCGGTCCTTCACTTCTTAAGCTCCGTGTTGAGGTCCCTTCGCTGCGATCATCGTGCATCCGGACTCTCGAGAGGCTCCACGAAGAGAATGATGCAACCTTGCTTCCGATCTTCGATAACAAAGATGATCTACCTTGAAGTTTTATTAACACAAGCTCTCACTCACTAAAGAGGTAAACACCCTCATCTAAATGGCAAGGATAGATGAGGATGATGAAGTAGGATTTTTGCTCTCATTTGTTTTCTTATTCTCACTCATAATCATCACTTAGAAAAATCTTGTAAGCCTTTTTCATGAAAGAAAGAAGAAGGAAGAAGAAGATGAATAATAATATGAATTAAAACCTTTTGTGATGAATA
Source organism: Agapanthus africanus (assembly GCA_030015575.1). Taxonomy (NCBI): domain Eukaryota; kingdom Viridiplantae; phylum Streptophyta; class Magnoliopsida; order Asparagales; family Amaryllidaceae; genus Agapanthus; species Agapanthus africanus. The sequence goes on along the minus strand of CM057346.1, from coordinate 457,321,591 downwards.
ATGATAGTCTTGATAAGGTTAGAAATGCAACCATGGTTCAAGTAACCATTGTAGAGATTTTACTAGGGTTAAGGGTTAGGGTTAAGTTAAAGAAATATCTTGCAAAATATCTTTTCCAAAACAAAAAAGAAAACCTTTTAGAAACTTCTAGAAATGATTAACCCTAATCAAACCCTAACCAAGTTTAATCTCCACTAAACATGTTGCATTAATAACCATATCATATTACAGTATTATATATCACATGTATAATATTTATTGTAACAAAATAAAATAATACAATTAACATATATCGCATATATATCAATGTATTACCCGAGTGAGAAAAAGAATCTTTTAGTGAGCTAATATTAGTTAATGTAATTTAATATATCATATATATTATTATTATACATTAAATAATCGAATCAACACTTGATCCGACAATCCGGCTATATCGCATATAACCGACTAATATTTATCCGTACCGATTCATCGAATCAACACTTGATCCGATGACCCGGCTGATATCAAATATCGCGAGAATAGAATACGGTATCTCATATCGCATTATCCTCGGTCCTGCACATATCACATATGTGCCCTTACTCCGTTTTGCCTGAGTCAAGAAACCTTTGTGTAGGACTCTAAAGAATCGTCAATACGCCGGCAGTAGGTGATGATCATATCAAACACCCACAAGCTGCAAGCGGTCAGGTAAACGTAACAGCTACCCAGGTATTGAGCGCTCAGAAGATCAACAAGCAAGCCTGTACATTCTCCTGTGAATCCAATCAGTAACACTCCTGTACAGTCCGGTCTCGTCGTCTGATATGTCGCATATCTCGCCCAGGGGTGGTAAACGTCAGACCCCAGTAGCTCGATAAGTCATGACGATTTGAGGTCTATAACAGTTCGAGAAACTACTGATAACACTTACCAGTAAATCTCAGCAACCCTGGCCAGGGATTTCCAGTTATAGCCAATCGAACACAGCACAACATCAACTCCCCATACCGGGAGAGACGAATCTCCTCCTATCGCTCATTGCCTCCGTGTGATTCGGGACTGTACCCAAAAGCCACCTTTTTGCACGCCCGCTTAGACGTGGTATAATGGAAATCAAAGCACAGTGGGAATCACACAAGACCCTATGACGATCTCGGGTCAACAGACTACTCAGTACCAGTGTCACCGGAGAACTGCCATCTGACGTGAGGTATAATACCATCTGGGAGTTCTTGGTGAGTCCGTCCAGTGTACCCAGTCTCTACTAAGCACCCGTACACCATCCTTGATGTCAAACACCGATGGATATGGGATCATCCATCGCCCATCATATGGGTCAAGATGCGTATACGCTAGTCTACTCTGGCGTATCGATGCCCTGTCTCGATACACCCTCGACTAGGAATAGTTATAGGATGTACTCGTCGACTACCATAGCCCCACTAGTATGATCTCATCATAGTCCCAGTAGTCGAGTACATATTCTAAGGGCTTTATCAACATGTAACATAGAGACAATCAGAGTACATATTAAGATAAAGTACAACCAGATAGCATACTATCATGTCGAGCAAGAAAGTCCTCCCTATATATGTCCAAGCATCCATTATAGTATACATCGTATGTACAGTAATGGCCTCTAGGGCATACATATAACTAATAATCTCCCACTTGCACTAAGGCCATCTGTTGTGGTATCACATACCCAACAATTCGTTGTGGTTGAAGTATCTCATACTCAACCATCCCATAAAAGTCTCTACTGGGAAAAAGGCCTTTGTGAGTGCATTCGCGCTGTTGTCCTCTGTGTCTACTCTCCTAACCTCGATCTCCCTGGAGATCAACCATCTCCATGATCAGGTGATACTGCCTAAGAATTATATCTGGATTTCTAATGGGATGGGGGGTTCCTTGGCAAAAGCCACAACTCCATTGTTACACAATGGTAGGAACGAAGTTCATCTCATGAACTTATATTTATCCAGACTGCCTCTTTAGTAGCATCCTTGGTAACGATGTATCTAGCCTTTAATCGTCTAGTATGTCACGGTATCTAGCTTGGAACTCTTCCAACATACCGTCTCTCCACTGATTGTAATGACAATGCCTGCGACTGACATTCAGTCGACCTTACCACCCTGGAACCATTCCAGTGATTCTCCTCAGGATCGATTGATACCATCTCACTACAACTAGTGAGTATCCTAACATCCAATTAGATCTATCTCATAGATTCAAATCCCAGGATTTAGGAGGTATCAATTTGATCCTATATGGAGAATGCTTGTGATAAGCGGAGATTGACCGATCGTAGCATAGGAAACTCTTTCCCTATCAAGAGTAGGTCATCCACGTACTCTACGAGGATCACCACCATACTCTCTACTACCTTTTTTGTATATACAAGGTTCATCTACCATTTTGATGAAGTCAAACTCTTTGACTATTACATCAAAACAGACGTTCCAACTCTGCGATGCCTGCTTCATCACATAAAACATCTTGCACACGTTTCCGCTGCTCCCACTGTCTACGAAGCCCTCTGGCTGTGTACTTATAGACGCTATCTTCTAAAACATTATTTATAAAAGCAGTCATGACACCCAACCACCAGATATCGTAGTCATGGTATGTAGCCGTGATAAGTAGGATCTGGATGGACTTAAGCATAGCTTTGAAAGTCTCAACTTTTCCATGTACACCAAGTAATCTTCTCAAGATATACTTGCTCCTGATGGGGATTTAACCCTTCAGATAAAGCAACCAAAGTCCATACTTTGTTGATATATAAGGATTCCATCTCAGATCGCTAAGCATCCAGCCATTCTTACAGAGTCCCACTCCTGCTGGCCAGCTCGAAATTAGTTGGGTCATCATCTCATGATGTAATCCTTGCTCCCATTATCATAGAGAAACTGAAGTATCTCTCAGGTGGGTGAGGAACCCTAGTAGATCGGCGGAGAGGCTGAGGTTCGTTGGAAACTATTGAATCCTTTGGTTCTACCAAATATTAGCTGCAGTTTGTATAACTGGAACCTTTCCAGTTCTACATAATAGACCTTGCCTCGAGCTTGTCCGTATTTTGCTTTTAGACATAGTCCGGACAACCCCAAATCTTAAGAAACTTAAGATATGGGCTCTTCCCTTTCCATATCACATATGAAGTGGTAGGCAACCGATTTGATTTGAACCCTATTCAATAGGTATGCAGCTTCTCAAGCGCATAACACCCAAAAGGAAATAGGAAACTCAGTAGTACATATCATAGAGCACACCATATCATATAGGGGGCAATTGCTCAGCCCCGATACACCGAGGTGCTGTGGTGTATTCGGAGGAGTAATGCTGAGAGAGAATCTCATTTTCTTTTAGAATAGTCCAGGAATTCCGTGCTCAAGTATTCTCCTCCTTGATCTCATCAAAGGACATAATACTTATATCCATTTTTGGTTCTCTACTTCTAACTTATATTCTGTGAATATCTCAAAAGCTTCGGACTTGTGTTTCAACAGGAACATATGTCTGAATCTTGAGAGATCATCAGAGAATGTAATGAAGTACAAAGAACCGGTCCTGGCATATGTAGACAGGGGACTTTCATACATCAACATGTATCAATCCCAAGAATTCACTAACTCTTTCTCTGTTTCCAATAAACAGAGCTATGGTCATCTTATCTTTGTGACATGACCGGCAAGTTTCACAAGATGTAAATTCAAACAAATTTAAATATGCATCTTAATGTAACTTCAGCTAGTCGGGTCGCATTGATATGACCTAGTCTACAATTCCTCAAGAAGGATTCGTTCATTTCTGAACTCTTCCTCTCGTGTGTGTTCTGTATACTAAGAACTGTAGTTTTGATTTAGAACGTCAATGCTTTTAGATAACGTGCCTGAACCGATCAACTCTTGATATAGGAAATGTTCAAAACATTATCCAACAATACAAAATTATATCCTTTCTTTACTAATAAAGAGACTGATAGGATGTTGTATATCAGGTTCGGTATCTAATAATATTCGTTCAGAATCAATATATTCTGGTAATACAGGGTGATAGTGACCAACAGACTTGGTTGCAATACTTGCACCGTTTCTATCTCATGAAACTTATCACCCGTTCTCAGTTCTCTACCTATTTGTAGCCCATGTAACAAATTACATATATGGGATCCTGATCCGGTATTAAGTACCCAGGACGTAAAGGATATTGAGAAACCGTTCTCTGTAATGAACACACCCGAAGATGATGCATCAACATGCACTTTCTTCGTTTGGGCGGCATGGGAAATCTGGTATTCCCCAATTTCCTGCTCTGTCTTATAACAATTATAAGTTGGAGCGGGACCAACGTTCCCCAGCTCAGTATAACAAGCGGGTTCAGTCAATACATCCGTATTATTATCTTGATTAAGGCGTGATATGGTCGCTACCTGGAGAGAGAGAGAAGAAAACACTCAGCATGCGCTTTTACAAGATTAGATTGGTTATCAATTTATCTAATCAGGATGTCTCCCACCGTTTTAGTCAAATCTTCCTTCAAACCCTAAAAGGAAAGACTAGCCGGGATTAATTACACCCTACAAGTTCGCCAATCTTTCAGCCAGGCCAGTGCCGGTACTTTGAGGGAGGTTCCCCGTGCTTTCGCACGGACTTAATTAAAGTAAACCTCGTTTTCCCAGGGGCATAACCCCGTTAATACTTTTCTAGACACCTACTTGATCGGCTAATTGTAATGTGTAAAACTCTCCCAGGAGTAACTCGTACTCGCAGCGGGTATCGGGATCCAACTATCTCATAGAAGGTATGCAATCTCATTGCAAATTTCAACACTTGAAATTCTCGATAATATTTTCCCCCTTGCACTTATGACCTTAACTAAAGTCAACATATCATAAGCACTAGTCAAGTTCTACCTGTCATTTCATGATTAATCAGACCCACCCTACATGACCCTCAACTATGGTCGACATAATCACATGAATGTCCTAACTAATCGCATCATATGCTGTGTAGGAAGACATCACTTAGCTACCGTACACTACGCCTCAACTAAAGTCGACATACGCAGCACGAATACTAAGTACTCTACTTCCTAAAACGACGGAGGGCTACGACAGGTTTTTATGAAAACCTTTTGTGTAATGAACTTGATATCGTTGTAGAATCGAGTGATTTTAAATGGAGTGTTTTTGAGGCCTTTTTTAGTTTTGCTAAAGAGGTCACTCCCGGTGAAGGGATCGTCGGCTCTTTCCTCATCGAATAAGGTGCAGGATATTTCACAAATACCACTATGCAAAGCAAGAACTATAGAAGCAATCAAAAGACAAAACGAGTTTGTAGCATCTGCTAGTTTCACTAAAGAGGTCACTCCCGGTGAAGGGATCTCGGCTCTTTCCTTATCGAATAAGGTGCTGGATGTTCTATAAGGAACACCGCTATGCAAAGCTAGAATTAGAGCTACCAGTTTTTAAACAAGTTTCTACAACATCTTAGGTTTCTTTTAGTTTCATTAATCTCATTAATGAAGTCCCATTTTATTATGCTTCACAAACATCACATTTGAAACGAAATCTGCAATATAACATATATCTCATATATATAATAAAAACATTCGTCTCTGACAGTAATATGATCTCATCACAGAACATAGCAGCAGAAGAACATATATGAAATATTGGATATACCAGGACGTCCGTGTTTTCAATACGAGCCTGTATAAAACACGGATTCCACGGTCGCGATGAATAGCCAAACCCACATCCCTAGACCCCTACGAGAGCGGCAAGCAACTCTGCCAATTCTAGGGTTAGGAGACCCGGTCTCGACTCCTCGAGATGGTCTCCCACTAGACCCTAGAACCCGGTTACTTGTGCTCCCCTCCTTGGGTCTACCTAATGCGGAAAAGTAAATAATATACAACGGTGACATCATCCTCAGCCCGGAAGTGCCCCAATAAAAGAATATTACATACAAATGAATTTTACATGAATGAAAATAAAAACCCTCATCTCACATAAAACCCCCGGCTATTCAAACACGACGATCCAATATAACATATCACAGTAACACATAACATCACATGTCATCAACGTAAGTAAGTATGCATACACCGATTGTCGTCGATATATAGCAACGAAAACCGGCAATACAACTACATACTACACTTACGGTCACAAAAAAGAAAGTGTAAAACTACAACAGTTGGAATCCGCAACCTCCTTAGACATCGCATGCCTAACTACATGAATTCCTTAGACATCGCATGCCTAACAATTATAAACCCCGCATTTTAGTCTCATTATCGAAAACTCTTTTCAATATCAAGTCGGGCAATTCAACAAGATTCCCGACATCCTGATCGAATGCTCGTCGCAAACTTTAGTAGACGGCCACACCCCCGGATGCCGTCGACGAAGTGCACTAAGGCGGAACACCGCTGTCGCGAGCACCCGAACGGATGCTTTTGGCGACGGGGTTCTCCTACAGTCACTTGGTCGGGGCTATAAGGCATGGCTGTCTGTTAAGTTTACCCGGCGAGTATCCACGTACGTTACGTGATTGCGACGGACTTTTGATCACATCAAAATTCCATAGCAACCGATCAATTGAGACTGAACTGCTAGATTTATAATATTCAAATTAGTTATCTCATAACTACTTGTGGATTCCAAATATTGTATCACAATCCAGATAAATAGACAATGTTAAACTTTCCGATCGAATAATCAAACACCCAAGTTTTCCCAAATAGTTCTCAACTCTTGAAATTAGTTTAAAAACAACCATCACATGCTACAGTACCAATGGTCCAGCCGTAGAAGGGTCAAGCCAACGCCTCACATGTGGCACGCCGTACTGCCACAAACCCTAAGGTTTAGAGGCAGTTCAAGACGGTCACATAATCGAGTTAAGGTTTGTTGTCTTCTAGAGGGTCCACCGCGTTACCAGCACGACTTAGAAAGTTTCAAACTCGAGAAAAAATCCAACTTTTGAAAAATTTTCCGACTGGGGAAAAAGTGAGTTATTGATATCCGTTCGAACTTTTTAATAGTTTCTAAAATTATCCGGACAAAACTAAACGAAGTTAAATTATTCAATCGAATCAACGAGTCCCCAATACAACCCTAGAAAACTCAACACTTGAGTGGAATTAAAAAATTCCCAGAAAAAATGACAAGAAAGGACCTAAGAATAAATATATGAAATATGAGGGACTAAGTCTAAATTTTGGCCGCGGAACCGCCGCCAAACCCTTGGTTTAGCCGCGGTTCCGCGGTCACGTGAGCGACTTAGTGGACCGTACTTCACAGTAACTCTTAGTTTTCCATGCTTGTTTTTCTGAGCATTTTTAATTAGGAAAAAATCAACATTTTTGAAAATGTACAGAGAGGGGTAAAATCGGGGTTTTCCGGGTTCGATCGGACTTTAAACTTCGCTCAGACTTCGCCTAAAACTCTAGCTTGGCTCTGATACCACTGTAGGGATGCTAGGTATACGCACAAGGGTCTACGAGGCATCAACCATGCCCGATTTAAAAATTAGCCGTGCCGAACAACCCGATACGAGATCTTTGAACTAGAAATTAGGCAAAAACAAGCATGTTAAACTCTTTAACACTAAGTAAGAGGGATTACAACATTTGTAGATCCGGTCCTTCACTTCTTAAGCTCCGTATTGAGGTCCCTTCGCTGCGATCATCGTGCATTCGGACTCTCGAGAGGCTCCCTGAAGAGAATGATGCAACCTTGCTTCCGATCTTCGATAACAAAGATGATCTACCTTGAAGTTTCATTAACACAAGCTCTGACTCACTAAAGAGGTAAACACTCTCATCTAATTGGCAAGGATAGATGAGGATGATGAAGTAGGATTTTTTCTCTTATTTGTTTTCTTATTCTCACTCATAATCATCACTTAGAAAAATCTTGTAAGCCTTTTTCATGAAAGAAAGAAGAAGGAAGAAGAAGATGAATAATAATATGAATTAAAACCTTTTGTGATGAATAATGATAGTCTTGATAAGGTTAGAAATGCAACCATGGTTCAAGTAACCATTGTAGAGATTTTACTAGGGTTAAGGGTTAGGGTTAAGTTAAAGAAATATCTTGCAAAATATCTTTTCCAAAACAAAAAAGAAAACCTTCTAGAAACTTCTAGAAATGATTAACCCTAATCAAACCCTAACCAAGTTTAATCTCCACTAAACATGTTGCATTAATAACCATATCATATTACAATATTATATATCACATATATAATATTTATTGTAACAAAATAAAATAATACAATTAACATATATCGCATATATATCAATATATTACCCGAGTGAGAAAAAGAATCTTTTAGTGAGATAATATTAGTTAATATAATTTAATATATCATATATATTATTATACATTAAATTATCGAATCAACACTTGATCCGACAATCCGGCTATATCGCATATAACCGACTAATATTTATCCGTACCGATTCATCGAATCAACACTTGATCCGATGACCCGACTGATATCAAATATCGCGAGAATAGAATACGGTATCTCATATCGCATTATCCTCGGTCCTGCACATATCACATATGTGCCCCTACTCCGTTTTGCCTGAGTCAAGAAACCTCTGTGTAGGACTCTAAAGAATCGTCAATACGCCGGCAGTAGGTGATGATCATATCAAACACCCACAAGCTGCAAGCGGTCAGCTAAACGTAACAGCTACCCAGGTATTGAGTGCTCAGAAGATCAACAAGAAAGCCTGTACATTCTCCTGTGAATCTAATCAGTAACACTCCCGTACAGTCCGGTCTCGTCGTCTGATATGTCGCATATCTCGCCTAGGGGTGGTAAACGTCAGACCCCAGTAGCTCGATAAGTCTTGTCGATTTGAGGTCTATAACAATTCGAGAAACTACTGATAACACTTACCAGTAAATCTCAGCAACCCTGGCCAGGGATTTCCGGTTATAGCCAATCGAACACAGCACAACATCAACTCCCTATACCGGGAGAGACGAATCCCCTCCTATCGCTCATTGCCTCCATGTGATTCGGGACTGTACCCAAAAGCCACCTTTTTATGCACCCTCTTGGACGTGGTATGATGGAAATCAAAGCACAGTGGGAATCACATAAGACTCTATGACGATCTCGGGTCAACAGACTACTCTGTACCAGTGTTACCGGAGAACTGCCATCTGACGTGAGGTATAATACCATCTGGGAGTTCTTGGCGAGTCCGTCCAGTGTACCCAGTCTCTACTGAGCACCCATACACCATCCTTGATGTCAAACACCGATGGATATGGGATCATCCATTGCCCATCATATGGGTCAAGATGCGTATATGCTAGTCTACTCTGGCATATCGATGCCCTGTCTCGATACACCCTCGACTAGGAACAGTTATAGGATGTACTCGTCGACTACCGTTGCCCCACTAGTATGATCTCATCATAGTCCCAGTAGTCGAGTACATATCCTAAGGGCTTTATCAACATGTAACATAGAGACAATCAGGGTACATGTTAAGATAAAGTACAACCAGATAGCATACTATCATGTCGAGCAAGAAAGTCCTCCCTATATATGTCCAAGTATCCATTACAGTATACATCGTATGTACAGTAATGGCCTCTAGGGCATACATATAACTAACATTATCCCCCCTTGTCGAGTCACAAAGATAAGGCACATCCCGGCTTTGATTATGGGGGTGTTTTGCTTTCGCCTCTTCATGGAAGATGCTCCATCAAAGTAGAGTTCTCATCGGGAATCATTTTCTTCTTTCTCTCCTTCGATTGTCCCGAACGCATGTTCATCCGACAACTCACAATTTAAGGAGGAATCGGCTGGTATCAGATACTCGGCGAGAAGGTCGGCGATGGCTTGTCCTTTCACTGCTTTGAGAGGTCGATATGCTATCGAGAACTCCATCAGGAGGAGGGCCCATTTGGCAAGCTTTCCTATTAGTATGGCTCTTGACATCAGATATTTGAGAGGATTCACCTTTGATATGAGATGGACCTCATACGCCAAGGCGTAATGCCCGAGCTTCGTTATCGCGAAGATTAGTGCCAGGCGATGCTTTTCGATGGGGGAGTAGTTGTTTTCTGCCTCCAGGAGAACTCGACTCAAATAGTACAAAGATCTATCTTTTCCTTGATCGTTCTCTTGTGCCCATAGTATGTCTAGAGAACCCTCAAGGGCTGTTGTATATAGGATAAGGGGTTTTCCCTTAACCGGAGCGGTCAATACCGGCGGATTCTGCAGATATTGTTTGATTTCGTTTAGTGCATTTTGGCACTTTTGATCCCAAACGAACGGGGTACCTTTCTTCATCAAATAGCTGTAGGGACGGCATTTTCCGGAGATGTTGGCTATGAACCACCGGATATATGCGAATTTTCCTTGGAGGGATCGCAACAGTTTGAGGGTCCTTAGCGTGGGCATTTCCGTAATTGCCTTGATCTTTGAGTGATTGATTTCGATACCCCGGTGCCGTATGATGAATCCTAAGAATTTACCTGAGGAGACTCTAAACGCGCATTTCAGAGGATTCATCTTCAGATTATACTTCCGAAGACGATGGAATACTACGTCTAGATGTTCCCAATATTCCTCGTAAGACTTGCTCTTCACCACCAGGTCGTCGATGTAGCATTCAACAATCTCATGGATAAGGTCATCGAAGATCTTCGTCATGGCCCTCTGGTAGGTAGTGCCAGTGTTATTTAAACCGAAAGGCATCATCTTATAGCAGAATATGCCCAGTGAAGTTCGGAAGGCAGTATGCTTTTGATCTTCTGGATGCACTTTTATTTGGTTATAGCCTAAAGATCTATCCAAGAAGGAGAAGTCCTCATGGGTAGACGTGTTATCGATCATCGGCACGGTAACAGGTGCTGGAAAGTCATCCTTCGGGTAAGCTTTGTTGAGGTCCCGAAAGTCCACGTAGATGCGCACCGTCCCATTTTTCTTCATCACCGGAACGATGTTAGAGATCCAGTCAGGATATTGAACTTCTTGGATGAAGCCAGAGTCAATTAGTTTCTTGACTTTGACATTGATACTCATCTCGAGTTTGAGCCACATTCTTCTTGGCGCTTGGTTGACTGGCTAGATGTCCGGCGATATGGCCAGTTTATGTACTGCTACTTTTGGATCTAATCCTGGCATCTCAGAATAGTTCCATGCGAAGCAGTATTTATATTGCATGAGCACGCCTTTTAACGTGGCTACCTGTTTTCTAGATAACAGCTCACTGGCGAACGTTGGCCTAGGATCATTTTCCGTCCCTAAGTCAATTTTCCTTAGGTTGTCTGCCGTGGTGTGTATCCCGTCTTCCAGCTCTTTTGGTGCCGGTGGAAATTCTGAGATCACCTCATCCTCATCTTCATTCGCGAAGCACTTGAAAAGGTCATCCATAGCCTCGTGGCCTTCCTCCTTCGAGAGTGTTATCACATGGCAGGTACGAGTTCGCTTCCATTCTTGATGTTGAATTGGTCCTATCCTCGCGGTATAGGTCATTTTTGGCTCATGCTTTTGCGGTGGGGTTACCCTCCAGCTGTTGGATAAAGCGAACCTGCCTTGTTGATACTGATCTTCTACCTAGTCTTTGAAAGTGAAGCAGTCATCAAGGGGATGTCCTATTGCTTGGTGATAGGAGAAATAATCTGGGTGATGAACCTCGTTCATTTGTTCAGGGTGCCGAGACTTCGAGAGCGTCACCATTTGATATTTCATGGCAAGGTTGAATATTTTCCTTGTGTTTCCTTGAGGTAAAGAGTATTCCCGACCCATCTTCCTGATAAAAGAAGGGTTCCAGCTGGCTTTTCCTCGACTATACGACTTCTTGGATCCGCTTCGCTGTTTTTGCACGTTATTCATGTTCTTCACCTTATTTTTGCATCAATTTCGGGATTTTCTTTTGTCATGAGAACGTACAGTGGGCTGGGGATGACGGACATAACAGTCTTCTTTCTATGCAGATTGTTGCCTGAGACGTTGTGTCCTAGCCTTTTCATAGATATGTAAGTCTACGGTAGCGCCCCGGCCGTCTTTCAGACGCCAAAATGTGGAACAAAAACTTTTACAACTGGCGCTATCGTATACTATATCCCAGGATCTGCCATTAACGCTAAACTAAAAAATTACAAAGTGGGTAGAAATGTTATACCGAACGATCCGGGTCCTTCGGTCTTCAACCATCATCCCACGCTTTGTTGCGGCTGCTCCGATCTCGCTCGATCTCCGGTCTCGTCGTCCAGGTGGCACCACGTCGACGGATCTTTAAACAGGCTCCCATCTCTGAACCGAGGCAACTCGATCATCAAGTTTGCCAAAAGAGATGACCAAGATTGATGTAGAGAATGAGTAGAACACTTAGTCTCGTTATGTCCAAGGCTATGGACGAACGGTTAATGAAGTTGCCTTTTTGGATCGGGTGAAATGAGAAATCAACATATGAAATTTCCATGAAGCAAATTTCATAAGCTTTTTCCAAATGAATCAATCATCTTCCTCAAAAGTGACCGGCCTCATCTAAATAAGGAGGGAGGTGAGTGTAGGAGAGAAGAGGGGGTGACCATAAGGAAATGAAACTTATCATAACACATCATGAAAGAATGAATCACTAAAATCATTTAATGCAAAATGGCGATTCATAACAACACATCACCATTTCATTAAATGAACAATTAATGCTAAACAACGATACATGAATCTAGTCACCATAATCTAGAACCTTCTAGAACCATGACTCACCCAATGAAGAAAAGATAAATCCGTCTTTAACCGAATGTTAAAGACGGGTGATAGAAAATTGGAAACTGGCAACTTCCAAAAGCGATCCCGAAACGAATCTCAGGATAACCCCGTAACAGTATAAACATACCCGCATTTGTATTACGACCGAATACAAATGCAACCGAGACAAAGATATTATATCTACACAGTATAATACTCGGATCCGGCTTAAACTGAAGCCCACCAGTATTATCTGCCCGAAAAATGACACGTGCGAAAACTGTTGGATATATGTATGCCCTAGAGGCCATTATGTGATAGTGGATGTATCTATACATGTATATATTCAGTATGCATTCTTGCTCGACATGATAGTATGCTATCTGGTTCTTCTTTATCTGACATGTTGATTTGATCATGCTTGTTATTCACTCATACATGCTGATAAAGCCCTGAGGATATTGGCTTGACTGCTCTGATTATGATGGAGATCATACTAGTGGGACATCTGTAGTCTATAAGCATATCCTGGAAAGTCCCTAGTCGTAGGTATATCGAGACGGGGCATTGATATACCAGAGTAGACTAGCGTATATGATACTAGACCCATGTGATGGGCGATGGATGATCCCATATCCATTGGTGTTTGACATCAAGATCATATACGGGTGCTCAGTGGAGACTGGGTACACTGGACGGACTCGCCGAGAACTCCTATATGGAATTATATCTATCGTCGGATAGCAGTTCTCAGGTAACACTGGTACAGGTTAGTCTGTAGACCCGAGATCGTCATGGAGTCTTGTTTGCTCTCCCACTGTACTTTGATTGCTACCCTACCACGGCTCTACTGAGTCGTGCAAACAGGTGGCCGTTGGGTACAGTCCCGAGACACACGAAGGCAATGAGAGATAGGAGCAGTTTCGTCTCTCCCGGTATTGGGGGTTGATGCTGTGCTGTGCCCGACTGGTTATATCAGTAAGTCCCTGGCCAGGGCTGCTGAGATTTGCTGATAAGTGTTATCGGTAGTTTCTCGATCTGTTATAGACCATTCACCGGCACGACTTATTGAGTTATTAGGGTCGACGTGACCATCCCTAGGCTTGATATGCAGCATATCTGACGAAGAGACCGGACTGTACGGTAGTGTTGCCGGATGGCTCGACGGGAGTTGTAGCAGGTTCGCTTGTTTTCTTCTGATCGCTCAATACCCGGGTGGCCGTTACGTTTAGCTGACCGCTTGCGGTTTGGGGGTACCTGATATGATCATCACCCTCTGCCGGCGTATTGACGAGTCTTAGAGTCCCACAAAGGAGTTATCCAGTCCAGGCGAAACGTTGTGGTGCGCGTATGCGATATGCGCAAGCACCCGATTAAAATGTGCGTATATGATACCGAACATTGATCGGGTGAACTGCTTTTGGTAGGGTCATATGAGATATGACCGGATTGATAAATCAAGTGTTGATTTATCATTTAACCATTAGTTTTCTCACTTAAAACCTTTTCTTGGATGATGGATGTGTGCATGCATGTGTGCTTTTCTTTCTTTCTTTCATGCTAGTTTCATGCATATATGGATGTGCATACATACACACATACATACACCCATCTATCATGGTTGTTAATATATGGAAATGGTGGCAATATAAGACTCACACCATGGATTAAATAATGGATTATTATTTAATTTTGGTTTTAAAACAAATTGAAAAAGAAAGGATAATTCTTACTAGTTTCTACATTCTTCTTTTAACCTAACCTAGCTCACCTACCTCTTAACTTGAGTTATCCTTCTTTTTATCATTTAAAACTCAAGTTAAATAATGTCTCCATCACTTTAACCATGGTTCATAGTAAGAAGAAATAAAATATATATTGATATATTTCTTTTTCTTCTTGTGAGTTATCTTTTATCTCATTACCTCTTGTGAAAATATTGCCACCATCTTCTTCCTCTGTCTCATTTGCTCTCTAGTTTTTTCTAGTGAGTAAATAACACTTAAAGAAAGGTTTTTGAAGTGAGAACCTTAACCACAACTTCATTCTACACAAGCTTAGCCGTCTTGTTTAGAGTGTTCTCTTCGGTTTTACGAAGTTGCGAGCTTGGACGGAGAACTCCGTGATGGATCGTCGTGGACACAAGAGGACTTCAAGAGGACTTCCATTCAACACCCTAGAGACCAAGGAGTCCAGCGAAAGGGAGCTACAAAGGTTGTAGTCTCGAAACCCTAGATTAGTTCGCTTTATATTTCGAAACCCTAATTTTCTAGGATCGATTCCTTTGCATGTTCGTTTAGCACCATAAAAATTTAAACTTTTGGACATGTGTTGCTTCAAAACTCTTTATAGGGTGCTAAACAAACCTTTCATTGGTATCAGAGCCGACCTAGAACATTAGACGACCCTTTTACGAAGTCAAAACTCCGATCGAACCGAAATACGGTTTTTAAGGGTGCTCTCTGGAAATTTTCTAAAAATTAACATTTTTCAGAATTAAAAATATGTAAAAAATACAGCAGGAAAAAATAAGGATTACGGTACAAAAATTATTCAATGAACAGTGATTGTTGCCGCGGAAACGCGGTCTAAGCTTGCTTAGACCGCTGTTCCGCGGCCATATATATTAATTGATGGATAATTTTTTTACAGTAATTCAGGAATCTGCTTGTATAATTTTTTGGGTATTTTTAATCTATATTTAGTTTTGAAAAATTCTGGAGATGATTTTGGACCCGTCGATTCGATCGGAATTTTGTTTTCGTGGTTTTTCCGGGTAAATTAGAAAGTATTGAAGTGTTTGAAC
This sequence comes from Agapanthus africanus, assembly GCA_030015575.1. Classification (NCBI taxonomy): domain Eukaryota; kingdom Viridiplantae; phylum Streptophyta; class Magnoliopsida; order Asparagales; family Amaryllidaceae; genus Agapanthus; species Agapanthus africanus. Next base: position 457,306,051 of record CM057346.1, on the reverse strand, counting down.
GAGTATCATTTGCTCACTGTTCACGGGGTTTAAATACTTTGGAGATACGTGCAAGTCTTTTTGTGGTGGACCCTCTAGAAGACAACAAACCTTAACTCGATTATGTGACCGTCTTGAACTGCCCTTTGAATCTTAGGGTTTGGGGCAGTACGGCGTGCCACATGTGAGGCGTTGGCTTGACCCTTCTACGGCTGGACCGCTACTACTGTGTCACACTCCGGATTTTTTGAACCCTGCTCAAGTGTTGAGCTTTAGTGAATCTTGGGTACTTGATCGTTCGTTCGAAAACTTTAATACTGTCTGTTTATCTGGAATTTGATACAATATGTGGAATTCATACAGTTTAGGCATGAAATACGAAATATGTGATATTTCGCATTTATGATATCTAAAGAGAATGTGGATTCCAAATATTGTAGTTTTACACTTTCTTTTCTGTGACCGTAAGTGTAGTATGTCCGATATCGCCGGTTTCGTTGCTATACGTCAACGACAATTGGGGTATGCATACTTACTTACGTTGATGATATGAGATATTATGTGTTGCTGAGATATGATGTGCAGGATTGTCGCGATCGAATAGCCGGGGGGTTTTTGTGAGATGAGAGTTTTATATTTTCATTCATGTAAATTCAAATGTAATGTAATATTCTTTTATTTGGGGCACTTCCGGGTTGAGGTTGTGTCACCAGTGTTGTATATTATTTACTTTTCCGCATTAGGATGGACCCAAGGAAGGGAGCACAGGTGACCGGGTTCTGGGGTTCAGTGGGAGGCCATCTCGAGGAGTCGAGACCGGGTCTCCTAAACTCCAGGATTGGTAGGGTCACTCGCTGCTCTCGTAGGGGTCCAGGGTGTGGGCTTGGCTATTCATCGCGACTGTGAAATCCGTATTTTCTATTCTGGCTAAATACTAAATACGGACGTCCTAGTATATCCCACGTTATATCTATATTTCTGCTGCCTGTGTTCTGTGATATCTGAGACGATTGACATATTATATATATGATATATAGTAGACGTTGCTTATGTTTTACACCCGCGCTAGTCCCGTCCCGGTATGCCGTTAGTTAAGTAACCTAACGGTGCATAACGGAACATTGCGGTGAATGCGGATGGCATAAGCGTACGTGTTATTTTCATTTCTTTTCTGTGATTGGCTTAAGGACTTAAATGATGGGATTACATTAATATGATTAATGTAAAGAAAATAAACCTAAAAAGATGTTGTAGAATCGGATTTGAAAACCACTCGGCTATTTATGAAAAAACTATATTTCAAAACTGCGGAGCTTAAGCCACTCCTTTTTGAAAACCATTTGATTCTACAACGATATCAAGTTCAAAGCGTTAAAGATTTTCTTAAAAATCATTCGCAACCCTCCGTCATTTTAGGAAGTAGAGTACTTAGTATTCGTGCTACGTTTGTTGACTTTAGTTAAGGCGTAGTGTACGGTAGCTAAGTGATGTCTTCCTACACTGCATATGATGCAGATTAATTAGGACATTCATACGACTTTGTTGACCATAGTTAAGGGTCATATGGGTGGGTCTAATTGATCAAGAAATGACGGGTAGAACTTGACTGGTACTTATGATTTGTTGACCATAGTTAAGGTCATAAGTGCTAGGGGTAAAAACCACATCGGGAATTTCAATAGTTGAAATTTGCAATGAGATTGCATACCTTCCATGTGATGGTTGGATCCCGATCCCACTGTGGGCAATAGTTGCTCCTAGGAGAGTTTTACAGTTTACAATTAGCTAACTCATTAGGTGTCTAGAAAGGTGTTAACGGGGCTCCGCCTCTGGGAAAACGAGGTTTACTCTAATTAGGTCCGTGCGAAAGCACGGGGAACCTCCCTCAAAGTACCGACACTGGCCTGGCTGAACGGTTAGCGAAGTTGTAGACTGTAATTAATCCTGGCTAGTTTTTATTTTTAAGGTTTGAAAGAAAAACTCGATAAAAGCAGTGGGAAACATCGATTAGACAAGATAATAAACCAATCTAATCTATGCAAGAGCTTTCGCTGAGTGTATTCTTTTCTCTCTCTTAATGGCAGATACCCATGACTGGACTCAAGCTTTTACTAGATAAAAACAAACTGAATGGGACCAACTATAAAGACTGGCTGAGGAATCTGAAAATCGCCTTGACTTATGATAAAGTATCATATGTCCTCACGGCTTCAGCCCCGCCCGTCCCTGGTCCAAAATCCTCAGTTGCGGACATTGAAGTCCGCAAGACATGGGACGCTGACTGTGCCACGGCCACATGCCTCGCGCTTGCATCGATGGATAACACACATCAAAAGCAGCATGAGGACATGGACATTCACGGTATATTGCTCCATACAAAGGAGTTGTATGGGGAGCAATCCCGCGTATTACGATACGAAGCATCAAAGAAATTGTTTCAGATGCGAATGGCCCCTGGCACACCAGTAGGAGACCATGTTCTGAAGATGATAGCTCTTATAGAAGAGCTTGAGGACCTTGGATGGACGATGGACAATGAACAATATATAGATATTATTCTGCAGTCCCTCCCCTCCACCTTTGCTCAGTTCATAGTGAACTTCAACATGCATGGCATGGAGAAGGACCTCCCTGAACTCCTTAATATGTTAAGGAGTGCAGAGAGCACTATGGAGTTAGCAAAAACTCCCGTTATGACTATTGGACAGTCTTCCTCTTCTCGCCCGAAAGCCAAGGCCAAGGGAAAGAAAAAGAAGAAACCCACTAATCCTAAGGACGGAGTTAAAAAGGTAAAGGGAAAGGGAAAGTCCAAGGCTGGAGACTCGGGGAAAGGCGAATGTTTTCATTGCCACAAGACAGGACATTGGAAGCGCAATTGCACGGAGTACTTAAGTCTCAAGAAGAAGCATGGTGATGCTTCTGCTTCAGGTGCGTTTGTGACTGAAAACTGTTTTTCTATAAACTCTGCTTCCTGGGTATTAGATACCGGTTCAGGTTCTCACATTTTCAATTCTATGCAGGGGCTGAGAAATAGCAAGGTTTTGAAGACAGGTGACCATACTCTCCGCGTTGGAAATGGTTCCAATGTACATACAGTCGCAGTGGGAGAGTATCACTTAGGGTTGCCATCTGGATGTATTTTGATTTTGAATCCATGTTATTTAGTACCAAGTATGCTATGTAATATAATATCCGTTTCTTTGTTAGACAATGAAGGATATGATTTTGTGTTGCAGAATAATGTTATGAACATTCACCTGAATCAAATGTTGGTTGGGTATGGTACGCTTAATAACGGAATATATGTCCTAAATCAACACACAGTTTTCAGTATACAACACACTAATAAAAGAAAACTTTCAGAATTAAATGAAGCTTTTCTTTGGCATTGTAGACTTGGTCATATTAACGAAACAAGACTAAACAAGTTACACAAAGATGGATATTTAAACTCTTTTGAATATAAATCTTATGCGACTTGCCAGTCTTGTATCAAGGGTAAAATGACCAAAACTCCGTTTACCGGACACGGAGAAAGAGCTACTCAGCTCCTTGGCCTCATACATAGTGATGTATGTGGGCCAATGTCTACACAGACTAGAGGCGGTTTTTCATACTTCATTACATTCACTGATGACTTCTCAAGATTCGGTCATGTATTTTTATTAAAGCACAAGTCTGACGCTTTTGAGAAATTCATTGAATATAAACAAGAAGTAGAAAAACAAACCGGCTTCAGTATTAAGATGCTTCGATCAGATCGAGGTGGTGAGTATCTCAGTACAGAATTTGCAAACTTCTTAAAAGAGAATGGGATTCTCTCTCAGCTCACTCCTCCTTACACACCACAGCACAACGGTGTGTCAGAACGACGGAATAGGACCCTATTAGATATGGTCCGGTCCATGATGAGTGACGCTGAGTTACCAGTCTCGTTTTGGGGGCATGCATTGGAGACTGCAGCGTTTCTGCTGAACAGGGTTCCAACCAAAGCCGTGTCCACCACGCCATATGAGTTATGGAATGGGAAGAGACCATCTCTTAAGAGAATTAAGATTTGGGGTTGCCCGGCCTATGTTAAAAAGCAGAATCCGGACAAACTCGAGACACGGTCGGTCATGTGTAACTTTGTGGGATATCCAAAGAATTCTTATGGATATCTATTCTACCACAAAGAGGAACAAAAAGTGTTTGTTTCTCAGTATGCCACATTCTTGGAAAAAGAGTTTTTCACAGATAAAGATGATGGCAAGGTGGTGGATCTAGAAGAGGTTCTAGAGACACAAACTACAAATGACGATTTGGTTGAACCGGCTGTTGCAGCAGAAACTGAAGAACCTCGGCCACTCCGTAGGTCTGGTAGGACTTCTCGCCCACCGGAGAGGTACTACGGTTTCCTCATTGATGGTAACGGAGAAGATTGCATCATGGATGATGATGATCCTACCAGTTTTCAGCAAGCTATCACGAGTAAAGACTCTGTGAAGTGGCTGGATGCCATGAGATCCGAAATGGAGTCTATGTACACCAACAAAGTGTGGACTTTGGACGTTGCACCCCCTGGGGTAAAACCTGTAGGGTGCAAATGGATCTTTAAAAGAAAGATTGGTGTAGATGGGCAGGTGGAGACCTATAAGGCAAGACTTGTGGCGAAGGGTTTTCGTCAAAGACCAGGTTTGGACTATGACGAGACTTTTTCTCCCGTAGCCATGCTTAAATCCATTCGGATCCTACTTGCTATTGCTGCTCACTACGACTATGAAATCTGGAAGATGGACGTTAAAACCGCGTTTCTAAATGGAAATTTGGAAGAATGCGTTTATATGGATCAGCCAGAGGGCTTCATTGATAGTGGGAGCAGCGGGAAAGCATGTAAATTGCTTAAATCCATATATGGGTTAAAGCAGGCATCACGGAGTTGGAACATCTGTTTCGATGATGTCATCAAAGAGTTTGATTTCATCAAAAATCCAGATGAACCTTGTGTTTATAAGAAGGCTGTAGGGAGAGCTGTCACATTCCTCGTATTGTACGTGGACGACATTCTTCTGATAGGAAATGATATTCCTATGCTACAGTCGGTCAAATCTTTCTTATCACTAAGGTTCTCCATGAAGGACCTGGGTGATGCCACATACATTCTGGGCATAAGGATCTATAGGGATAGATCCAAAAGGTTATTGGGATTGTCCCAAACCAGGTACATTGACACCATCCTAAAAAGGTTTAGTATGGAAGACTCCAAGCGGGGTGCCTTACCCGCTTGCCATGGGGTCACTCTCTCCAAGGATTCTTGTCCAAAGACCGATGAAGAGAGAGCTCGCATGAGTATTATACCCTATGCTTCGGCAGTAGGATCTATAATGTATGCGATGTTATGTACACGCCCAGATGTAGCTTATGCACTTAGTGTTGTAAGAAGGTATCAATCCAACCCAGGGGAGAATCACTGGACGGCTGTGAAGAACATTCTTAAGTACTTGCGAAGGACTAAAGAATTGTTCTTGGTGTATGGTAATGGAGATCTCCAAATGGAGGCCTTTACCGATTCGAGCTTCCAGAGCGATAAGGACGACAGCAAATCTATCTCTGGGTTTGTATTTACCCTCAATGGAGGGGCGGTGAGTTGGAAGAGTTCCAAACAAGATACCGTTGCAGACTCTACGATGGAAGCTGAGTACATTGCTGCAAATGATGCCGCCAAGGAAGCCGTCTGGATGAAGAAGTTCGTCTCGGAGCTAGGAGTAGTTCCAACCATTATTGATCCAATACTTTTGTATTGTGACAATAATGGGGTTATGGCGTTAGCCAAGGAGCCCAGATCCCATCAACGGTCCAGACACATCCTGAGGCGTTTTCATTTGATCCGGGAGATTGTAGATCGCCGCGAGATCGAGATTAGGAGGGTAGACACAAAGAATAACGCCGCGGATCCTTTCACCAAGGCCCTCCCTCAGCCGCAGCATGAGCGACTTTTTGAGAAGTTGGGTATGAGATACGCCAATAACTGGCCTTAGTGCAAGTGGGAGATTGTTGGATATATGTATGCCCTAGAGGCCATTATGTGATAGTGGATGTATCTATACATGTATATATTCAGTATGCATTCTTGCTCGACATGATAGTATGCTATCTGGTTCTTCTTTATCTGACATGTTGATTTGATCATGCTTGTTATTCACTCATACATGCTGATAAAGCCCTGAGGATATTGGCTTGACTGCTCTGATTATGATGGAGATCATACTAGTGGGACATCTGTAGTCTATAAGCATATCCTGGAAAGTCCCTAGTCGTAGGTATATCGAGACGGGGCATTGATATACCAGAGTAGACTAGCGTATATGATACTAGACCCATGTGATGGGCGATGGATGATCCCATATCCATTGGTATTTGACATCAAGATCATATACGGGTGCTCAGTGGTGACTAGGTACACTGGACGGACTCGCCGAGAACTCCTATATGGAATTATATCTATCGTCGGATAGCAGTTCTCAGGTAACACTGGTACAGGTTAGTCTGTAGACCCGAGATCGTCATGGAGTCTTGTGTGCTCTCCCACTGTACTTTGATTGCCACCCTACCATGGCTCTACTGAGTCATGCAAACAGGTGGCCGTTGGGTACAGTCCCGAGACACACGAAGGCAATGAGCGATAGGAGGGGTTTCGTCTCTCCCGGTATTGGGGGTTGATGCTGTGCTGTGCCCGACTGGTTATATCAGTATGTCCCTGGCCAGGGCTGCGGAGATTTGCTGATAAGTGTTATCGGTAGTTTCTCGATCTGTTATAGACCATTCACCGGCACGACTTATTGAGTTATTAGGGTCGACGTGACCATCCCTAGGCTTGATATGCAGCATATCTGACGAAGAGACCGGACTGTACGGTAGTGTTGCTGGATGGCTCGACGGGAGTTGTAGCAGGTTCGCTTGTTTTCTACTGATCGCTCAATACCCGGGTAGCCGTTACGTTTAGCTGACCGCTTGGGGTTTGGGGGTACCTGATATGATCATCACCCTCTGCCGGCGTATTGACAAGTCTTAGAGTCCCACAAAGGAGTTACCCAGTCCAGGCGAAACGTTGTGGTGCGCGTATGCGATATGCGCAAGCACCCGATTAAAATGTGCATATATGATACCGAACATTGATCGGGTGAACTTCTTTTGGTAGGGTCATATGAGATATGACCGGATTGATAAATCAAGTGTTGATTTATCATTTAACCATTATTTTTCTCACTTAAAACCTTTTCTTGGATGATGGATGTGTGCATGCATGTGTGCTTTTCTTTCTTTCTTTCATGCTAGTTTCATGCACATATGGATGTGCATACATACACACATACATACACCCATCTATCATGGTTGTTAACATATGGAAATGGTGGCAATATAAGACTCACACCATGGATTAAATAATGGATTATTATTTAATTTTGGTTTTAAAACAAATTGAAAAAGAAAGGATAATTCTTACTAGTTTCTACATTCTTCTTTTAACCTAACCTAGCTCACCTACCTCTTAACTTGAGTTATCCTTCTCTTTATCATTTAAAACTCAAGTTAAATAATGTCTCCATCACTTTAACCATGGTTCATAGTAAGAAGAAATAAAATATATATATTGATATATTTCTTTTTCTTCTTGTGAGTTATCTTTTATCTCATTACCTCTTGTGAAAATATTGCCACCATCTTCTTCCTCTTTCTCATTTGCTCTCTAGTTTTTTCTAGTGAGTAAATACCACTTAAAGAAAGGCTTTTGAAGTGAGAACCTTAACCACAACTTCATTCTACACAAGCTTAGCCGTCTTGTTTAGAGTGTTCTCTTCGGTTTTACGAAGTTGCGAGCTTGGACGGAGAACTCCGTGGTGGATCGTCGTGGACACAAGAGGACTTCAAGAGGACTTCCATTCAACACCCTAGAGACCAAGGAGTCCAGCGAAAGGGAGCTACAAAGGTTGTAGTCTCGAAACCCTAGATTAGTTCGCTTTATATTTCGAAACCCTAATTTTCTAGGATCGATTCCTTTGCATGATCGTTTAGCACCATAAAAATTTAAACTTTTGGACATGTGTTGCTTCAAAACTCTTCATAGGGTGCTAAACAAACCTTTCAAAAACACACGTGCATTTTCCGAACCCAGCCATAAACTCATACGGCCTCTACAACGTTTCGCTCGAACTTGGGAAACTGTCTATGGGGGACTCTAATGACTCATTAACATATTGGCACTGGGTAAAACCTCTAGCACGTCAGAGGTACAAGCTGTACGTAACGGTTGCCTATGTATTGATCGGAAGGGAAGCTGACGAGCGAACTCATCCATAAACCTTACTGAGCCTGATAGTGACAATATCCATACAGTCCGGTCCGTTCGTCTATGAGTATCGCATATAGGGCCTAGGGGGCTGGTAAACGTCAAACCCCCAATAGTTGTATAAGTCGTGTCAGAGAGCAGCCCAGAACACCCTGAGATACTACTGGTATACCTACCAGTATATCTCGATTACCCTGGCCAGGGATTTCGTGTAATGGCTCTCCTAAACACAGCGCGATCTCACCCCCAATACCGGGAGAGACGAATCCCTGACGATCCGCTCACTGCCTTCATATGGCTCGGGACTGTACCCAAAATATACCTGTTTGCACAACTCCTTTGACCCATGGTAGGGTATAAATCAAAGCACAGTGGGAACTCACACGAGACAAATGACGATCCCAGGTCGACAGACTAACCTGTACACATGTCACCAGGGAACTGCTATCTGATGATTTGTATAATACCAACTAGCATGTTCCCGGCGAGTCCTGTTCGGTGTACTCATAACCCAATAAGCACTTGTATACATCTTAGGTGAACCAACTAACACCAATGGCTTGTGAGACCGGCCACCGCCCCTCGTCGGGGTCTCGACTGTATACACTAGTCTACTTTGGAGTATTGATTCCCTGTCTCGAAACTCCCACGACTAGGGACACTTTAAGGATGTGCTTATAGACCCCAGCTCCCACATATATGATCGCCATCATACTGTTGGCAGTCAAACACGATCCTAAGGGCTCTATCAACATTTACATGATGATAAAGACAAACCAGATAACATACTATCATCTCGAGTAAGACTATTTTATTGGTATAGGTCCTCCCTCAATCATTGCAATCACGTACCTGTGATCCAATAATTGACTTAGAGGGCACAATATCCAACAATCTCCCACTTGCACTTAAGGCTATTATTGCGATATCGCATACTCATAGCCTCAGTGAGTGGATCCGCCCTGATGTTCTTTCTATGTCTCTCTTAATCTCAAGTTCGCGGAGAAAGGGATCTCCCGAATCTAGTAATTCCTGTCTTAGAATATGTCTGGATATCTGATGGGACCTAGTTCACAAATGAACTCCAAATCCAAACTTCTTAGACTGTATTGATAACTGAACCTAATCAGTATCGCGCACTATGCCTCCCACAGTATCCTCTTGGACCACCTGTCCATAATACTGTCCCTCGTCAGAGGGAAAACTATAACTCTGACAATCACTCTGTCATCCACGTCATCTTTGAAGCCTGGAATGATAACCGTCTCCCGAAGGAGGCCGCCGTCATCAAATCCTTAGAACATGCACTTATGTTATAAAACTGCTTCCTTATGTTTCTTCAGGATTGGATTAATATAAACTTATCGCATCTAGTGCAAAAACAACATCTGGTGTGGCACTTGACATCTCACGATTGACTCAATTGCCTAAGCAAGTGATCTGCCAAACATGAACGTCCCTCTCCCCTTTAGTCTGTAAGACACCTTCAGAAAGGGTGACTCCATCACCTGCAGGTACACCACCATGCCAGAAGTCATCTATTCTAAAATACTATTAGAATACTGTCAAAGTACCCACATTGGGAAACTACCCAAATTTAGATCTAAAACCATAGATCTGGTAATCAGAATGTCAAATATTATATCCATATCCTTTGTGGAGAAACAACTGTGTGACGACCACAGTACAACCGATCGTAGTTTAGGAATTTTACTTCCTACTCTGTGTATGTCATCCAAATACCAGGACATCACACTCTACTACCTTCTTAAAAGATCCATCCATTATTCTGATGAAGTCAAAGCCATGATTGTCACATCAAAATTAGATGATCTATCTCCGCTATATTTGCTCAAGCCTATAAATAGACATAAGCTACTTGTCCACTATGCTTCCGCTGCTCCCACTAACTACGACAATCCTCTGGCAGAATAATATATACGTGTACTTCTAAAACTACTTTAGAACGACGCTATACATATTCTCCTGCCGGGTCTCATAGTCTGGAACAACAGTAGTGTCAAATCTGGGTAAACAAGAACCTCCCTGTCACCTTCCTTGAGGCTACCAGAGTACCTCTCGGGTGTCTGAGGTTACCCACCATATCTGCGGAGTGGCTATTGGAATGTCAAACCTGATTGAATATATAGGTCCTATTAATTTTCCGTAATCGTTTGCGGTTCTGTAATCACTTCCAGTTCTACCATACTCCCACTACTTTTTTCTGAAAAAAAAAATCTATTTTACTAAAACTGTGGCGAGTTTAGAACAATATCACTATTGATCTTCTAGATGGTAGATAGTCAACCCTCTTCATAGCCCGGGTCAACCCACAAACTGCCATTATAGAAACGTGCCTTGAGTTATCCAGAGTCTGGTTTTGGGCATAAGCCGGACAACTCCCCGTACCTTAACATCGTTAAGATATGAACCATTCTATATCCAATATAGAAACTTTGGCACTTTATTTAATTGGAACCAGATTCTAATCATGCAGCTGTCTCCAGCACATATCAACTTAATGGAGAGAGGCTAATTAGCATTACTCAACTTAGGAATCCATCCAATTATGAGTAACCTGAAAGAGAAACAAGTTTCTCAAAACCGTTACCATCAACTGAATACCAATCACAAGTATCTACATCTTCGATTTCTTTGAAGAATCCCGATACTTGCGACACTTGGTTCTCTACTTTATTCTTATACCCACAACTTCTCGAAACTTAGACCTTGTATTTCTTCGAAACACTTGTCTAAAATTAGAGAAGTCATAAGTAAACAGAACATAGTATGAGGACCAACCCCTTTGTCCTGATGGACACTGGACAACATACAATACTCTGTATAAGTCCGCTGAGTTGAATAACTCAAAACCTGTGCATCGTAGGTTGAAAACTGTACCCAGGTGATTTCCTCAAATATCACAAATTACAACGAATTCCGATATAATGAGGATGATCACCTTAATTCCCAATAAATCACTCCCACTCAACATCTGTAAAACCATACAGATATGAGAATCATACCTGGTAAATACATACCCTGGAGTAAGTATCTAATCGGGAAATCAGTTTTCCATTAACAATGCATTGAAACAATAAAATGTTTCGTAGGGGTATCCTGGTGTTCCTTAGTAATGCCTCTTCCATCAATCCAATTCATGATGGTCGTGAATGAAAACAGTCGCAATTTACTTTGCCCTCTTTCTAATCCCTTTATTTTGTCTTTAGTTATTACCTTCTGTACACCCTACTTAGGCTAATTGGTTTTCTTCATTCCTTACCTTTCGGCGCCTGCCTATGGTTTGGAATAAGACTATCCAATAAGCGTAATAGGTGTACTCTCCTAAACCAAAGATCCCTCACAACCTGAGAGAAGGTGATAATAAAAGACAACTGAATAAACCAATTCTATTTCTCCTGAACCTGGATCCATCCTCGAAGAAGTCCCTTCGAGTTCGTATATAACCATACGATGGATCTATCCAATGGAAGTGGATGTTCATAGTAATACGGGGTGTTCTGAGAAATACAAAGGGTAAAAGAAGGAGAGGCAATGACTTATGCAACTATAGACAATCCAAAAGCCAGAAATTTAAGAAGGTTCGGTCAACTTGGTCACTGAGTTATATTCTAGGGTCGGTCAAAAGTCGCTGCCAAAGAGAGAGAGAAAAGAAACACTCTGCGTGCACTCTAACCTAGATCAGAATGGTTATCATTTTATCTGATCAGGAAACATCCCACTGTAATCTCAAATTCTCCTCCAAACCTGAAAGAAGAATTAGTCGGGATCACCCAAAGAGTAAACTAACTCATCAGTGGGAATCGGGATCCAACTCTCATCGCATGATAACGTGACGGTATCCACTCACGTTATCACACTCCAGAAGGTATGCTCAAGTTTTGCAAGTTTCCTGTATGTTTGAAACTCCCGATATAATTTTTATCCCATGCTCTTATGACCTTGACGTAGGCCAACAAATCATAAGCCACATGTCAAGTTCTACCAGTCGTTGTCCTGATTAATTTAGATCATCGTACATGCCCTTGACATAGGCCAACAAGGCTGTACGTCTGTCCTAAACTAATGGATCTATCTATGCAACAAATGAATACCTCAGCAGCTACCAAAAACTATGCCTTGACGTAGGCCAACAAACATAGCTTGAATACTACTGACCATCCATAAGAAATGATGGAGGATTGCGGCTGGTTTTTGGCGAAAACCTTTAACGTAATGAACTTGATCTCGTTGAAGGAACCTGATAGCTTTTTATAAAAATATAGTGGCGAAAACCTTTGCTAAAGAGGTCACTCCCGGTGAAGGGATCTCGGCTCTTTCCTCATGGAATGAGGTGCAGGATATTCTAACTGAATACTGCGATGCAAAGCAACTTGTGATCGACTATACTGAAGTTATTACCCTGACGCAAACTTCTGCCCAAGGGGTCACTCCCGGTGAAGGGATCTCGACCTTTGCCTCGTCGAATGAGGTGCAGGATATTCTAACTGAATACCGCTATGCAAAACAAAAGGAAACATCTTTGTAATAACTCTTTTTAAAATTTGTTCCAACAACATCAAATATAGGTTTGTTTTATCCTTGCATTGATAAGAATCAATGCAATCACATCAATTAAACACACCAGAAAAGAACGAAAATAAAATGTACGTATATGCCATCCGCACTCGTCACTGGGTCCGTCATCACCCGTTAGGTTACTTAACTAACGACAGAGCAGGGACTGGACTAGCGCGGGTGTAAAACATATACAACATCTAATAGTATATATACTAATATACAATAATCGCTCCAGGCGTGATAATATGCAACATTACAGAAAAGTAATAAGCATCACAGAACAATACAGATAATTTGGGATCCCCGGGTTTCACAGAGCTGCTACTGAAACCCGACATTCCTCTGGTCGTGTGGATAGCCTGTGCAATGAAACCTAGACCTCTACTGGTGCGGCAAGTTACCCGCCAAAACCTGAAGCGAGGCAGCCCCCTACAGCAAAATGAATGGACCACCCAGCACTTCACGGAATCCGGTAACTTGAGCACCCTTCCTTGGGTCAACCTGTACCCCCTATGAGTGCGGCGAATAGTCTGCCAATTCTAGAGTGAGGTCCCTCTGCCTCTCAAAGCCATGAGATACGGACCCGTTGCCCTCTAGAACCCGGTTATCCGTGCACCCCACCGTGGGGCAATCCTAGTACAGAAAAGAAAATATATACAACGGGTACATCGACCTCAGCCCGGTCATGCCCCAAAAGAATAATATACAAACAGGCAGTGACGGCAGTCCACAAGTCGGACGCTCGCCCCGCAATATCAAATGTATAAATAAATCCAAACAGCACTACCATTGCACACTGCTATCCACCACGACATATCCGCAACATCACAGCACAACACAAAACATCAACGCGAATGTCACGTTCGCAAACCCGTCCAAAAGAACTATAGCAATTAGACGCGGTTTACCGCTCGAATGACATTCACGGTCGGAGATATAAAGTAAGTACTGTAAACTAACACGTTTAAAATTTCGATCGACAAAACTTCCCGAAGTGGGCCCCACGTACATCTGCTGTACAGTAACAAAATATGGGCCAAAAAGAAATATACCAAAAACCACAATTTCCTGTAAAGAAGACACTGTACAAATTTGGAGCACTGTTCCCACAAAATGGCCGCGGATCCGCGGCGCTTCTGTAGGATCACTTTACCAAATTTGTACAGTGTGCTTCAAAAATCCTGCCCTATTTTCTGAAGTGCTCAAAATAATTTTTAGACTCGATTTAAAATCGACAGAATCTTCGTACAGAAAAAATATAGTTTTCGAAAATCCGTTCGATCGATGTTTTAAACGCGTTAGCACAAGTTAGTAAAGCTTAATGGCGTGGCTCTGATACCAATGTAAGTCTACGGTAGCGCCCCGGCCGTCTTTCAGACGCCAAAATGCGGAACAAAAACTTTTACAACTGGCGCTATCGTATACTATATCCCAGGATCTGCCATTAACGCTAAACTAACAAATTACAAAGTGGGTAGAAATGTTATACCGAACGATCCGGGTCCTTCGGTCTTCAACCATCATCCCACGCTTTGTTGCGGCTGCTCCGATTTCGCTCGATCTCCGGTCTCGTCGTCCAGATGGCACCACGTCGATGGATCTTTAAACGGGCTCCCGCCTCTGAACCGAGGCAACTCGATCATCAAGTTTGCCAAAAGAGATGACCAAGATTGATGTAGAGAATGAGTAGAACACTTTGTCTCGTTACGTCCAAAGGTATGGACGAACGGTTAATGAAGTTGCCTTTTTGGATCGGGTGAAATGAGAAATCAACATATGAAATTTCCATGAAGCAAATTTCATAAGCTTTTTCCAAATGAATCAATCTTCCTCAAAAGTGGCCGGCCTCATCTAAATAAGGAGGGAGGTAAGTGTAGGAGAGAAGAGGGGGTGACCATAAGGAAATGAAACTTATCATAACACATCATGAAAGAATGAATCACTAAAATCATTTAATGCAAAATGGGGATTCATAACAACACATCACCATTTCATTAAATGAACAATTAATGCTAAACAATGATACATGAATCTAGTCACCATAATCTAGAACCTTCTAGAATCATGACTCACCCAATGAAGAAAAGATAAATCCGTCTTTAACCGAATGTTAAACATGAGTGATAGAAAACTGGAAACTGACAACTTCCCAAAGCGATCCCGAAACGAATCTCAGGATAACCCCGTAACAGTATAAACATACCCGCATTTGTATTACGACCGAATACAAATGCAACTGAGGCAAAGATATTATATCTACACAGTATAATACTCGGATCCGGCTTAAACTGAAGCCCACCAGTATTATCTGCCCGAAAAATGACACGTGCGAAAACGCACGTGCATTTTCCGAACCCAGCCATAAACTCATACGGCCTCTACAACGTTTCGCTCGAACTTGGAAAACTGTCTGTGGGGGACTCTAATGACTCATCAACATATTGGCACTGGGTAAAACCTCTAGCACATCAGAGGTACAAGCTGTACGTAACGGTTGCCTATGTATTGATCGGAAGGGAAGCTGACGAGCGAACTCATCCATAAACCCTACTGAGCCTGACAGTGACAATATCCATACAGTCCGGTCCGTTCGTCTATGAGTATCGCATATAGGGCCTAGGGGGCTGGTAAACGTCAGACCCCCAATAGCTGTATAAGTCGTGTCAGAGAGCAGCCCAGAACACCCTGAGATACTACTGGTATACCTACCAGTATATCTCGATTACCCTGGTCAGGGATTTCGTGTAATGGCTCTCCTAAACACAGCGTGATCTCACCCCTAATACCGGGAGAGACGAATCCCTGACGATCCGCTCACTGCCTCCATGTGGCTCGGGACTGTACCCAAAATATACCTGTTTGCACGACTCCTTTGACCCGTGGTAGGGTATAAATCAAAGCACAGTGGAACTCACACGAGACAAATGACGATCCCAGGTCGACAGACTAACCTGTACACATGTCACTAGGGAACTGCTATCTGACGATATGTATAATACCAACTAGCATGTTCCCGGCGAGTCCTGTCCGGTGTACTCATAACCCAATAAGCACCTGTATACATCTTAGGTGAACCAACTAACACCAATGGCTTGTGAGACCGGCCACCGCCCCTCGTCGGGGTCTCGAGTGTATACACTAGTCTACTTTAGAGTATCGATGCCCTGTCTCGAAACTCCCACGACTAGAGACACTTTAAGGATGTGCTTATAGACCCCAGCTCCCACATATATGATCACCATCATACTGTTGGTAGTCAAGCACGATCCTAAGGGTTCTATCAACATTTACATGATGATAAAGACAAACCAGATAGCATACTATCATCTCGAGTAAGACTGTTTTATTGGTATAGGTCATCCCTCAATCATTGCAATCACGTACCTGCGATCCAATAATTGACTTAGAGGGCACTATATCCAACAAGATAGGCATTTCGCGGCTGTGGTTGTTGTTCCCTTATAAAAAAAAAGGAAGAGGGAATATCCACTACCATCCAAGTCTCACGTGTTAAACACGTAAGCATCTATATGCCAAAGAACATAGGCGCTGCAAATAGGCTAAATAAGCCTTACGTGTTAAACACGTGAGCGCCTATATGGCGCTGCAAATCAAACAAACTATAGGCTTAATAAGCCTCACGTGTTAGACACGTGAGCGCCTATATGCAATACATATAGGCGCTGCAAATCAAACAACTATTGGCTTAATGAGCCTCACGTGTTTAACACGTGAGCGTCTATATGCAATGCATATAGGCGCTGCAAATCAAACAGTTGACAAACTAAATAAACCTCATATGTTAAACACGTGAGAGCACATCCCTATGTAAAATTAAATTCTACTCAATAAGGAATCGTTGGATCAAAGATCCAATGGTGATTAAGTATAGAATTAAATTCTATTAAGGAGGAATATTTTCTGTTAAACAGAAAGTTGGTGGATCAAAGACCCCACGAGATGGAAAATATTTTCCATATCTTTCTAAACAAAGAAAGATTGTGCTCTGTTAAGCCGAGCACCATTGGATTAAAAATCCAATGATAATTTAGAAAATTACTATTTTATAGAATAAGATTCTGCATATGCAAAAATATTTCCCCAATCTTATTAAAAACAAGAAAAATATGTTATGTAAAACAGTAACTCTTGGGTCAAAGATCCAATGGTAGGCAAAATTCCCCAAGTCAATTCTAAAACCAATTAAATCAATTAGGATTTCTCAATGAGAGATTTTCTCATAATTAAACAAACTTCTCTCCACTATATAAGGGACCAGAGACTTCAAGTCTCAACAAGAACGGAGAGCGAAGAAAGATAGAGAGAGAAAACAAAGGAATCCCCTTAGAAGCTTAGAAAAAAGAGAGAAGCTTAAGAGTAGAAGAAAGAAAAGTTTCAAAAGAAACAAAGAATTTAATTCTCACAAAGGAAGACTTGTTTCATTAAAACCCTAGGTAAAGAGAAAACAAAACACATAGATCGTTTTTTTCTCTCCTTCGCTTCTCTAAGGGTTTAACCATTCATATAGGAACTTAGTTCTTCCACTGGTTGAGATCTGCAGAAGCAGATCTCCCCACAAGTTGAGAATTTAATTCTCATCGGGGAGATTCTGTCATGAAGATTCAAAATCTAGGGGAAAGAATTGAGTTCAAAGAGTTTAACTCTTACAAAACAAACATATGGGAATTTAATTCTTCTGAAAGCTAGGGTTCAAACCCTAAAAAAAGAATTTAATTCTTACAAAACAAGAGACATGAGATCCTCCAAATCGCAGGGTCATTAACATGAGATCAAAATCTCCAAACACCTAGAAGGAAAGGATGATGATTCATTAGCGTTTAAACACTATAACGAGGACCGCACGTGTTTCCTATGTGAGTGCTTAAAGGAAGAACGAGAAGTGCCACTTAGGGCAATCACGTGTTTTGCACGCACTCATCTAAAAGGAGGGGATAAAAACCCAAAAGGAAAAACCCAACTTTGGGGCGCCTCACGTGTTTCACATGTGAGCGCCACAAGAACCAAGTGCTCGGCACTTATATACAAAGCGGGGAAATAAGTGGGCAGTGCTCATAATCCGGTGCCACACGTGCATCACGAGAGCTTCACAGAACACTAGTGTTTAACACCAATCCGGTGCCTCATGTGAGCGCCACAGAATTCTAGTGTTTAATACTAATTCGGTGCCTCACGTGTGTCACGTGAGCACCACAGAACTCTAGTGTTTAACAGTAATCCGGTGTCTTACGTGTGTCACGTGAGCACCACAGAACTCTATTGTTTAACACTAATCAAGTGCCTCACATGAAATGCACGTGAGCATTGTATGTCTCACCACTTAGCTATGTTGGGTAATTATGGAGACCCAGAACTAGCCCAAATTGACTAAGTTCTTCCAATCAACTGAGCCCCTCTGCGCTCATCATTCCACAAATTGATTTTAGTCATAAACATGACTAATGATCTTTCAACTGATGATATTCAAAATGATGTTCATCTCACATCTCCTAAGTTAATCTTAGTCTCCAAAAATGACTAATGATTCTTAGATGATCCACCATGATCTTTTCCCTCAAATACGGGATTTGGTTTAAGGGCACATCTCTTCACACCTATGATACATGTCGTTGTAATTCCTCAACGTCTTCAGAGAGGTGGTGGGTCCCGACAACCAACTGCTTTTTGGAGCACTTCCTAAATTGACGTGCACATCCCAAATCAAACCACATCCTAGAATGGGTGCATCTTATATCATCGTTGTTCATCCCGTCACGTAACAAATACACGTGCGCGTAAGATGGACAACGGACCGAGACGTCCTTAAACTAAAATTTCACCTCCAAAATGGTGATCAATGGACCGAGACGTCCTTAAACTAAACTCTTACCTCCAAAATGGTGATCAACAGACCGAGACATTCTTAAACTAAAATCTCACCTCCAAAATGGTGATCGACGGACCGAAACGTCCTTAAACTAACCGTTGCCTCCAAAATGGCAACAACGGACCGAAACGTCCTTAAACTAACCGTTGCCTCCAAAATGGCAACAACGGACCGAGATGTCCTTAAACTAAAATCTCACCTCCAAAATGGTGATCAACGGACCGTAACGCCCTTAAACAAAAATCTCACCTTCAAAATGGTGATCAACTGACCGAGATGTCCTCAAACTAGAACTTCGCTTCCAAAATGGCGATAACGGATCGAAATGTCCTCAAACTAAAACAACAGATCCTAAAATGCTCTCTTGTTGGATCTAAAACAAAAATGATCCAACACCCTGTTAAGTAGATCTTAGTCTCAATTTGGACTAATGTATTCTTAATAAAAAACCAACCGAGCCCCCAACTGCTCGTATACATTTAAGTCGATCTTGATCTCAAAACGGATCAACGATCTTTAAATCAACCCAACCCAAATCTAAAAATATACGGATTTGGACTAATTTACGCCCTACAGGCGACGACATAAATTAGTCTCCGTATACAATCCACGGGCAAACCAAAAATAAAACAAACACACACGACACGAAGTGAACTTCCGGAGCATGAGAAAGTAGTTATCGTGATGCGGTAACGTAATTAATTGCTGGGGCTTGCGTCTGCAGGGAAGAGCGTCCCCATAATCAAAACCCCCTCAAAAACGAGGGGGAATCAGACGAAGTCTGCTACAACGGCCGCATCCGTCCAAACCTCCGATATACGGTGCCGTAAATCAACGTGGCATCTTTGGAGAGGTGGACGGATAAATCAATATAGCATCTTCCTCCAAAATTCAAGCCAAACGTCCTAACGTCCCGGTCGCGTCTTTCGGCGGTGAACAGATTCTGGCACTTCTAGTGGGACCTTTTCCTCTTTCCACTCTACACTTCGTGTGTCGTGTTCATGAACAAAATCACGGTTTGCTATGGTTGCCCTTAGATTCAAGATACTAAGATTTGGTGTCTTGCTCCTGTGCAGAAAGAAGAAGTGAACATCAACGGCTTCCAGCTGCACCAACCGCAACAGAAACTCCCGCTCCGCCCTAACAGGAGGAGTGACATATGGGCTCAATGTGGCCTCCATCTTTTCTATGCTGGTGGGGCAGGTGACTCAAGCCACCACGGGATTGTTCTTCGAGACCATGCTCCCGCCAGCAAGCTTCAGCGCCTCAGTGGCACCACAGGAAGCTCCCAAGAAGTCGGTCTTCGATCGACTTGCAACCACCATGGCCCCTCTCAACGGGTCATCCAAGTCTGCCATCTCAGTCTTCAATAGGCTGAGCCGAAGCTCAAGTAGGCCCGCAAAGGGACTCACGATACCTGAAAGGGCTATTCCAAAACGAACAGTCCTACCGACTCTTGCTACGGGCGAAGTCATCAAAAGTGCTTCCCCTGCTAGAAAGTCGGCCTTTGAAAGATTGGATGTTCCCTCTCAACGAACGTCGGTCTTCGACAGGATAGCACCAGCAGCAGTCCTTAACCAAACCAGGGGGCACGACGGAGCCGCTTCCACAACTGAGGTGGTCCCATCTGCAAGACATGCTCGACGTCGCCACTGGTGCCGAGTGAAAAGAGCTGGGGCAACTTCCCCTCCGGACTCACCCTACCAGCTCCAATGGTAAAAGTTGATATTGTTGTTCCAACCGAGAATAACTTTGAACCGCTTAGGAGGATGCGAAAGAACTCCTCAACTGCGGAGCTGAAGAAATCTCTTCCACCTGCTGAAAACATGGCGCAGGAAAAACCGGAGCAGCCCTTTTAGCGCCTGTCCTCCCAAATCCACAGGGTCTGGTGGAAAGTCCAGGACTCTGTGATCAACAAAGACCACTCTCGTCAATCGGAGAAAATGAAGGTTCAACAAGAGGAAAATCATCCCTCCACCATACAGCGAGGGACTTCTTTCACAAAGGGGCTTGTTACAATGGCTCCTTCAATCTCGACCTCCCACAAAAGGAGGAGGCTGGAGAATCTCATTGCCTGCGGAAAATTCTAAAGGCGCTGGACCCAAACACCCCAAGTCTGGGGGCATAATCGTACACACGGTTTATATGGCTTCTGGGAAAGAGGAAAGTCGTGCTTCCGTGGGTCATCGACCGCAAACTCGATCGTTAACAAAGGCTCAGGAGAAACAACAAAAGGTTCAGGAAATGCTAACGAAAATTGCAGCACTCACCGGAAAGAAAGAAAGTCCGGAGTCAGCATCAGAACAGCGCCAGGAGTAGGAGACCGATACAGAATTCCTGCGAAAGGTGCTTGAAAGAAAGGATAAGGAGGCCGTGGAACAGGCTGCTAATATAAAACATATGGCACTCTTTTTCCAAGATATGGTTGAAATGATTATCCAACCAGAATCTCTAACTAAAGACCTGCCGATAATCATTGAGGACGACAGAGGGGAAATATCAAACCCTCTTCCAGCTTTATCAACAGCCAGGGAAAAAACGATCTCCAAAGCTGCCCTTGATGATTACATTGTAGGGTTCCTAGGCACACACAAGAGGTTCCACAAGGCATCAAACATGCCAAATTCAAATTTTCCGGTGCCGAGAAACCCTAAAATAGATCGTTAACTAGAGATTAGGCGAAACTACAAGCAAGCAAACAACTTTGTTAATAAGTGAAAGGGATTACAACCTTTGTAGATCCGGTCCACCACTTCTTTAGCTCCGAGATGACGTCCCTCCGCTGCGATCATCGGGATCCTGGACTCTAGCGTCGGTTTCATCGGAGAAATAAGCGGGCTAAGTCGTTGACTTCGATGCCGAAGATGATCTACGTCGGGGAGACTCAAACTCAAGCTATTCCTTCACTTGGTCAAAAACTTTATGAAGAGAACACCCTATACTACATGGAAAGTAGTAGAGGATGAAGAAATAGGAAGTGGGTTCACTTTAGAATTGGATTTCTCACTCTTTTTCCCATGGCACCATTGGAGCTAGCAAGCTTTTGTGAGCTTGATGATGAAGAAGAAGAAGAAAAAGTATCATATGAATAATGAAGATAATTCCATCCAAATGAAACTTATCCTTTCATTTATGGCACCATGGTTGAGTTAAGCCCTCATGCTTAACTCATGTAGAGAATTAACCAAAGCATTAGGTTAAAGGTTTGGGTTAACTAATATCTTGAACAAATGACAAAAGAGTTGACTTTGTCAATGTTTATCAAGCTTCATGAAGCTTGATAACTTTGACCAAAGTCACACTCTTTTGTTATATGCTAGGAAAATAGTAAACCCTAATTTAACCTTGATTTGGTTCAAGTCTCATACACACAACTTGTTTGTATCATCAAGCATGATACAAAAATGTACACTTGCATATATCACATATAAACAATGTGCACATACAAGTGAGAAAATCAATCTTAAGTGAACCAATACTAGTTAATGTAAAGTAATATATCAAATATATAATTATACATTAAATCATTAAATCAACACTTGATTTAACGATCCGGTCATTTTGCATATAACCGACTAAAATCAATAGTAACAACTTATCGAATCAACACTTGATCCGATAACTCGGCTATATCGCATACAACCGATCAATGTCACATATCGCGAGAATAGTGTTAGTTATATGTATGCCCTAGAGGCCATTACTGTACATTGGATGTATATTGTAGTGGATGCTGCGACATATATAGGGAGGACTTTCTTGCACGACATGATAGTATGCTATCTGGTTGCTCTTTACCTTAACGTGTATACTGATTGTCTCTCTGTTACATGTTGGTAAAGCCCTTAGGATCTGTACTTGACTACCTGGACTATGATGCGGATCATACTAGTGGGGACATGGTAGTCTATAAGTACATCCTTCAAAGTCCCTAGTCGTGGGTGTATCGAGACGGGGCATCGATATACCAGAGTAGACTAGCGTATACCTTCTCGACCCATATAGATGGGCGATGGATGATCCCATATCCATCGGTGTTTGACATCAGAGATGATATACGGGTGCTCAGTAGAGACTGGGTACACTGGACGGACTCGCCGAGAACTCCCAGATGGTATTATACCTCACGTCAGATGGCAGTTCTCTGGTGACACTGGTACAGAGTAGTCTGTTGACCCGAGATCGTCATAGAGTCTTGTGTGGTTCCCACTGTGCTTTGATTTCCATCTTACCACGTCCAAGAGGGCGTGCAAAACGGTCGTTTTTGGGTACAGTCCCGAGTCACATGGAGGCAATGAGCGATAGGAGGGGATTCGTCTCTCCCGGTATAAGGGGGTTGATGTTGCGCTGTGTTCGATTGGCTATAACAGGAAATCCCTGGCCAGGGTTGCTGAGATTTACTGGTAAGTGTTACTAGTAGTTTCTCGAACAGTTATAGACCTCATATCGACACGACTTATCGAGCTATTGGGGTCTGACGTTTACCACCCCTAGGCAAGATATGCGACATATCAGACGATCAGACCGGACTGTACGGTAGTGTTACTGGTTGGATTCACTGGAGTGTGAGCGGGCTTGCTCGTCGATCTTCAGATCGCTCAATACCCGGGTGGCCGTTACGTTTAGCAGACCGCTTGCGGCTTGTGGATGCTTGATATGATCATCATCTGCTGCCGGCGTATTGACGAGTCTTTAGAGTCCTACACAGAGGTTTCCTGGTTCAAGCGAAACGAAATAGGAGCGCATATGAGATATGTGCGGGACCGAGAATAATGCGTGTATGTGATACCGTATTTCATTCTCGCGATCAATGTGTCGGATGGTTGTATGCGATATAACCTAGTTATCGATTCAAGCGTTGAATCGATAAGCCGATACATTGAATACTAGTCGGTTGTGTGCGACATGACCGGATCATTGAATCAAGTGTTGATTTAATGATTTAATGCATAATTATATATTTGATATATTACTTTGCATTAACTAGTATTGGTTCACTTTAAATGGATTTTCTCACTTGGATTGTGCACATTGTATATGTGACATACATTTGTACATTTGATTGTATCATGTTTGATGATACATGTTTAACTATAGTTAAGTGTAATGGATTAAGCCATGGTTAAACTAATGATAAGGGTTTTCTTTTCTTACTTATTTATTTATTTATTTATTTTGATTAGATAAGAAAAGAATGGTTGCTAATTTTGGAGTTTAGTTGAAGCTTCATGAAGCTTTGACTTTGTAACCATTCTTGTCTTCATCTTAAACCCTAACCATTAATCTAACCTTAGTTAATTCTCTACACTTGACCATGGTTCTAATATGATAAGTATTCATTTTCTTTTCATATTATAATTATCTTATCATATCATTTCTTCTTCTTCTTCCTTCAACTCAAGAAGAAAAACCTAGACTACATCAATGGTGGATTGATGATATGAGTGAGAAATCCAAATCTAAAGTCTACCCACTTCCTATTTCTTCATCCTCTACCTCTTGCCAAGTAGTAGAGTGTGTTTCCTTCACAAGTTTCTTGACTTGGTGAAGTGAGAGCTTGATCTTGCGATGCTTCGACGTAGATCATCTTCGGCATGGACATCGACGACCTAGCTCGCCTATTCTCCGATGAAGCCGACGCTAGAGCCCAGGATTTGTGTTGGATAGCGGAGACGACTTCATTGTGGAGCTATGGAGGTGGAGCACCGGATCTACAAAGGTTGTATTTCCGATTCTCATAGTTAAGCGTTAACTAGTTAGCTTTTTCGCCTAGTTTTCTAGCCAACGGTCCGTAGTCGGGTCTCTCGGCACCTAGATTTTTTGAAATTGGCATGGTTGATACCTTGTGAGACCTCATTAGGGTGCCTAGGAACCCTACAGTGGTATCAGAGCCTAGCTAGAGCCTTAGGCGAAGTCCAGACGGAATTTGAAGTCCGAACGAACCCGAAACCCCAATACAAAATGCTCTCTGTCCTTTTTCTGAAAACAGGGATTTTTCCAAATTAAAAATTACTAAAAAATTCAGCAGGGAAAAATAAGAATTACGATGCAAAATTATTTCGGTGAACAGTAATTAGTGCGGCGGAACCGCGGCAGAAGCCTAGCTTCTGCGGCGGTTCCGCGGCTCTCTGGTGACGTCAGCCCTATATTTTTGCACAGTAATTCCTGATAAATTCTTCTGAGTTTTCTGGGAATTTTTAAAAGTTATTCAAGAGTTGAATAATCTGGGATTGTTTTGGGGATTCGGTGTTTCGATCGGAGTATCAAATTTTGTCTATGTGGCTTTCCGGATAAATATTAGAATATGTTAAAAAGTTCGACCGGATATAAATACCCAATTTTTCCCCTGTCGGGAAATTTCCAAGTGTTGGATTTTTCCGTAGTTTAACGACGTTCTAAGTAGTGCAAGTAACGCGATGGTCCCTCTAGAAGACAACAAACCTTAACTCGATTATGTGACCGTCTTGAACTGCCCTTTGAACCTTCGGGTTTGGGGCAGTACGGCGTGCCACATGTGAGGCGTTGGCTTGACCCTTCTACGGCTGGACCGTTGGTACTGAGGCACGAACGGAATGTTGTTAGACTTATTTCATGTGTTGAGCTGTATCGGGAAAACTTGGGTGTTCGATTGTTCGATCGAAAAGTTTAACATTTTCTGTTTATCTGGAATGGGATACAATAATTGGAATTCACAAAAGTTATGAGATAACTGAATGAATGTTATAAATCTAGAAATTTAGTCTCAATTGATCGGTTGCCACGGAATTTTGATGTGATCAAAAGTCCGTCGCAATCACGTAGCGTACGCGGATACTCGCCGGGTAAACTTAATAGACAGCCTCACTCCATAGCCCCGACCAAGTGACTGTAGGAGAACCCTGTCGCCGAAAGCATCCGTTCGGGTGCTCGCGGTAGCGGTGTTCCGCCTTGGTGCACTTCGTCGACGGTTTCAGGGGTGCGGCCGCCTACTAAAGTTTGCGACGAGCATTCGATCAGTTTTTCGGGAATCTTGTTGAATTGCCCGACTTGGTATTGAAAAGTGTTTTCGATAATGAGACTAAAATGCGGGGTTTATAATTGTTAGGCATGCGATGTCTAAGTAATTCATTTGGTCAGGCATGCGATGTCTGAGATGGTTGCGGATTCCAACTGTTGTAGTTTTACACTTTCTTTTCTGTGACCGTAAGTGTAATATGTGATATCGCCGGTTTCGTTGCTATATGTCAACGACAATTGGGATGCGCATATTTACTTACGTTGATGACATATGATGTTATGTGTTGCTAGATATGTTATATTGGATTGTCGTGTTTGAATAGCCGGGGGTTTTTATGTGAGATGAGCGTTTTTCATTTTCATTCATGTAAAAACTTGTATGTAATATTCTTTTATTGGGGCGCTTCCAGGTTGCGGAAGTTGTCACCTCTTGTATATTATTTACTTTTCCGCACTAGGATAGACCCAAGGAGGAGGGCACAAGTAACCGGGTTCTGGAGTCCAGTGGGAGACCAACTCGAGGAGTCGAGTCCGGGTCTCCTAACTCCAGAATTGGTAGGGTTGCTTGCCGCTCTCGTAGGGGTCTAGGGGTGTGGGTTTGGCTATTCATCACGACCGTGGAATCCGTGTTTTATACTGGCTCGTATTGAAAACACGGACGTCCTAGTATATCCAATATTTCATATGTTTATTCTGCTGCGATATCTGTGATGTGATCATGTGATGTTCTGTGATAGATACAGTATATAGTATATATGATATATTATATAGGCGTTACTTATGTTTTACACCCGCGCTAGCCCTGCCCTGCTCTGCCGTTAGTTACCTAACCTAACGGTGCACGAGGGGACATCGAGGCGAATGCGGATGGCATAAGTGTACGTTGTATTTATCTGTGATGTTTAGGTAATTTAAATGATGGGACTTCATTAATGTGATTAATGAAATAAAAGAAACCTAAGATGTTGTAGAATCGAATTTCAAAATAAAACAGGTAGCTACAGTTCTTGCTTTGCACAGCGGTATATATGATATATCCTGCACCTTATTCGATAAGGAAAGGACCGAGATCCCTTCACCGGGAGTGACTCCTTTAGCAATAACTGGCAGATGCTACACATTCGGTTTGTCTTTTGATTGCTTTTAAGAGTTTTTGCTTTGCACAGTGATATATATGATATATCCCGCACCTCATTCGACGAGGAAAGGACCGACGATCCCTTCACCGGGAGTGACTCCTTTAGCAAATCTAGAAAAGCCTCAAAAGCACTCCATTTTAAAATCATTTGATTCTACAGCGATATCAAGTTCATTACGCAATAGGTTTTCAGAAAAACCTGTCGTAGCCCTCCGTCATTTCAGATACGTACTAGTTAGTATTCGTGCTACGTTTGTTGGCCTGCGTCAAGGCGTAGTGGGCGGTAGCTAACTGGTGCTTATCTGCATAAGCATATGATGTGATTGGATTAGGGTAGTCGTGCGACTTTGTTGGCCTGCGTCAAGGGTCGTGCGGGTGGGTTTAATTCAATCAGGAAATGACGGGTTGAACTTGACTAGCGGACTATAGTTTGTTGGCCTGCGTCAAGGTCATAGGACGCTAGGGGTAAAATATTATCGGGAATTTCAAGTGTTGAAATTTGCAATGAGATTGCATACCTTCTATGAGATAGTTGGATCCCGATACCCGCTGCGAGTAAGAGTTACTCCTGGGAGAGTTTTATACATTACAATTAGCCGATCAAGTAGGTGTCTAGAAAGGTGTCAACGAGGTTACGCCTCTGGGAAAACGAGGTTTACATTAATTAGGTTCGTGCGAAAGCACGGGGGACCTCCCTCAAAGTACCGACACTGGCCTGGCTGAAAGATTGGCGAACCTGTAGTGTGTAATTAATCCCGGCTAGTCTTTCCTTTTAGGGTTTGAAGGAAGATTTGATAAAAAGCAGTGGGAGCCATCCTGATTAGATAAATTAATAACCAATCTATTCTTGACAGAGCGCACGCTGAGTGTTTTCTTCTCTCTCTCCTGGTAGCGACCATATCACGCCTTAATCAAGATAATAAAACGGAATATTGACCGAACCCGCTTGTTATACTGAGCTGGGGAACGTTGGTCCCGCTCCAACTTATAATTGTTATAAGACAGAGCAGGAAATTGGGGAATACCAGAATTCCCGTGCTGCCCAAACGAAGAGAGTGCATGCTGATGCATCATCTTCGGGTGTGTTCATTACAAAGAACTGTTTCTCTGTATCCTCTATGTCCTGGGTATGTGATACCAGATCAGGATCCCAGATATGTAATCTGTTACATAGGGCTACAGATAGGTAGAGAACTGAGAACGGGTCATAAGTTTCATGAGGCAGAAAACGGGGCAAGAGTTGCAGCCAAGTCTGTTGGTCACTGTCACCCTGTATTACCAATACATTGATTCTGAACGAATGTTATTAGATACCGAACCTGATATACAAAATCGTATCTATCTCTTTATTAGTAAAGAAATGATAAAATTTTGTATTGTTGGATAATGTTTTGAACATTTCCTATATCAAAAGTTGATCGGTTCAGGCACGTTATCTAAAAGCATTGATGTTCTAAATCAAACTACAGTTCTTTAGTATACGGAACACACACAAGAGGAAGAGTTCAGAAATGAACGAATCCTACATGAGGCATTGTAGACTAGGTCATATCAATGCGACCCGACTAGCTGAAGTTACATGTAGATGCATATTTAAATCAGTTTGAATTTACATCTTGTGAAACTTGCCAGTCATGTCACAGAGATAAGATGACCATAGCTCCGTTTAATGGAAACAGAGAAAGAGTTAGTAAACTCTTGGGATGATACATGTTGATGTATGTAGGTCCCCTGTCTACACATGCCAAGACTGGTTCTTTATACTTCATTACGTTCTTTGATGATCTCTTTAGATTCAGACATATGTTCTTGTTGAAACACAAGTCAGAACCTTTTGAGATATTCACAGAATATAAGTTAGAAGTAGAGAACCAATAAGGGTACAAGTATTATATCCTTTGATGTGATCAGGGAGGAGAATACTTGAGCACGAAAATCCTGGATTATTCTAACGGAGAATGAGATTCTCTCTCAGCATTACTCCTCTGTATACACCATAGCACGATGGTATATCGGGGCGGAGCAGATACACCCTATATGATATGGTGTGCTCTATGATGAGTACTACTGAGTTACCTATTTCCTTTTGGGAGTTATGCACTTGAGAAGCTGCATACCTATTGAATAGGGTTCAAATCAAATCAGTTGCCTGCCACTTCATATTTGATATGATAAGGGAAGAGCCCATCTCTTAAGTTAGTTAAGATTTGGGGTTGTCCAGCCTATGTCTGAAAAGCAAAATCCGGACAAGCTCGAGGCAAGATCTGTAATGTAGAACTGGAAAGGTTCCAGCTATACAAACTGCAGCTGATGATTTGAAAGAACCAAAGGATTCAATAGTTGCCAACGAACCTCAGCCTCTCCGCCGATCTAGTAGGGTTCCTCACCCACCTGAGAGATACTTCTGTTTCTCTATGACAGTGGGAGCGAGGATTACATCATAAGATGATGACCCAACTAGTTTCGAGCTGGCCATCAGGAGTGGGACTCTGTAAGAATGGCTGGATGCTTAGTGAACTGAGATGGAATCCATATACACCAACAAAGTATGGACTTTGGTTGCTATATCTGAAGGGTTAAATCCCCATCAGGAGCAAGTATATCTTGAGAAGATTACTTGGTGTACATGGAAAAGTTGAGACTTTCAAAGCTAGACTTGTTAAAGCTTTTCGTCATCGACCAGGCGTGGATAATGATGAAACCTTTTCCAATATCTATGCTTAAGTCCATCCGGATACTACTTGTCACGGCTACATACCATGACTACGAAATCTGGTGGTTGGGTGTCATGACTGCTTTTCTAAATGATGTTTTAGAAGAGTGCGTCTATAAGTACACAGCCAGAGGGCCTCGTAAACAGTGGGAGCAGCGGAAACGTGTATAAGATGCTTTATAGGATAAAGCAGGTATCGCGGAGTTGGAACATCTGTTTTGATATAGTAGTCAAATAGTTTGACTTCATCAAAATGGTAGATGAACCTTGTATATACAAAAAGGTAGTAGGGAGTATGGTGACGATCCTCGTAGAGTACGTGGATGACATACTCTTGATAGGGAAGGAGTTTCCTATGCTACGTTCGGTCAATCTCCGCTTATCATAAAGATTCTCCGTGTAGGATCAAAATGATACCTACTGAATCCTGGGTTTTGGACCTATGAGATAGATCCAAATGGATGTTAGAATACTCACTAGCTGTAGTGAGATGGTATCAATCGACCCTGGGGAGAATCACTGGAAGTGTTCCAGGGTGATAAAGACGACTGAATGTCAGTCACAGGCATTGTCTTTACCCTCAGTAAAGGGACGGTATGTTGGAAGAGTTCCAAGCTAGATACCGTGGCATACTAGACGATAAAGGCTGAATACATCGCTACTTAAGATGCTACCATAAAGACAGTCTGGGTGTATAATAGTTTATGAGATGAACTTCGTTCCTACCATTGTGAGACAATGGAGTTGTGGCTTATGCCAAGGAACACCCGTCCCATCAGTGACCCAGGCGTATTCTGAGGCCGCATCACCTGATCATGGAGATAGTTGATCTCCAGGGTGATCGAGGTAAGGAGAGTAGATTCTGAGGACAACACAGCGGATCCACTCACAAAGGCCTGTTCCCAAAGAGAGATTTTTTTATGGGATGGTTGAGTATGAGATACTACAACCACTGCTATCAGATGGCCCTAGTGCAAGTGGGAGATTGTTAGTTATATGTATGCCCTAGAGGCCATTACTGTACATTGGATGTATATTGTAGTGGATGCTGGGACATATATAGGGAGGACTTTCTTGCTCGACATGATAGTATGCTATCTGGTTGCTCTTTTCCTTAACGTGTATACTGATTGTCTCTCTGTTACATGTTGGTAAAGCCCTTAGGATCTGTACTTGACTACCTGGACTATGATGCGGATCATACTAGTGGGGACATGGTAGTCTATAAGTACATCCTTCAAAGTCCCTAGTCGTGGGTGTATCGAGACGGGGCATCGATATACCAGAGTAGACTAGCGTATACCTTCTCGACCCATATAGATGGGCGATGGATGATCCTATATCCATCGGTGTTTGACATCAGAGATGATATACGGGTGCTCAGTAGAGACTGGGTACACTGGACGGACTCGCCGAGAACTCCCAGATAGTATTATACCTCACGTCAGATGGCAGTTCTCTGGTGACACTGGTACAGAGTAGTCTGTTGACCCGAGATCGTCATAGAGTCTTGTGTGGTTCCCACTGTGCTTTGATTTCCATCTTACCACGTCCAAGAGGGCGTGCAAAACGGTGGTTTTTGGGTACAGTCCCGAGTCACATGGAGGCAATGAGCGATAGGAGGGGATTCGTCTCTCCCGGTATAAGGGGGTTGATGTTGCGCTGTGTTCGATTGGCTATAACAGGAAATCCCTGGCCAGGGTTGCTGAGATTTACTGGTAAGTGTTACCAGTAGTTTCTCGAACAGTTATAGACCTCATATCGACACGACTTATCGAGCTATTGGGGTCTGACGTTTACCACCCCTAGGCAAGATATGCGACATATCAGACGATCAGACAGGACTGTACGGTAGTGTTACTGGTTGGATTCACTGGAGTGTGAGCGGGCTTGCTCGTCGATCTTCAGATCGCTCAATACCCGGGTGGCCGTTACGTTTAGCAGACCGCTTGCGGCTTGTGGATGCTTGATATGATCATCATCTGCTGCCGGCGTATTGACGAGTCTTTAGAGTCCTACACAGAGGTTTCCTGGTTCAAGCGAAACGAAATAGGAGCGCATATGAGATATGTGCGGGACCGAGAATAATGCGTGTATGTGATACCGTATTTCATTCTCGCGATCAATGTGTCGGATGGTTGTATGCGATATAACCTAGTTATCGATTCAAGCGTTGAATCGATAAGCCGATACATTGAATACTAGTCGGTTGTGTGCGACATGACCGGATCATTGAATCAAGTGTTGATTTAATGATTTAATGCATAATTATATATTTGATATATTACTTTGCATTAACTAGTATTGGTTCACTTTAAATGGATTTTCTCACTTGGATTGTGCACATTGTATATGTGACATACATTTGTACATTTGATTGTATCATGTTTGATGATACATGTTTAACTATAGTTAAGTGTAATGGATTAAGCCATGGTTAAACTAATGATAAGGGTTTTCTTTTCTTATTTATTTATTTATTTATTTATTTTGAATAGATAAGAAAAGAATGGTTGCTAATTTTGGAGTTTAGTTGAAGCTTCATGAAGCTTTGACTTTGTAACCATTCTTGTCTTCATCTTAAACCCTAACCATTAATCTAACCTTAGTTAATTCTCTACACTTGACCATGGTTCTAATATGATAAGTATTCATTTTCTTTTCATATTATAATTATCTTATCATATCATTTCTTCTTCTTCTTCCTTCAACTCAAGAAGAAAAACCTAGACTACATCAATGGTGGATTGATGATATGAGTGAGAAATCCAAATCTAAAGTCTACCCACTTCCTATTTCTTCATCCTCTACCTCTTGCCAAGTAGTAGAGTGTGTTTCCTTCACAAGTTTCTTGACTTGGTGAAGTGAGAGCTTGATCTTGCGATGCTTCGACGTAGATCATCTTCGGCATGGACATCGACGACCTAGCTCGCCTATTCTCCGATGAAGCCGACGCTAGAGCCCAAGATTTGTGTTGGACAGCGGAGACGACTTCATTGCGGAGCTATGGAGGTGGAGCACCGGATCTACAAAGGTTGTATTTCCGATTCTCATAGTTAAGCGTTAACTAGTTAGCTTTTTCGCCTAGTTTTCTAGCCAACGGTCCGTAGTCGGGTCTCTCGGCACCTAGATTTTTTGAAATTGGCATGGTTGATGCCTTGTGAGACCTCATTAGGGTGCCTAGGAACCCTACAAATAGAATACAGTATCACATACTGGTATTATTCTCGGTCCTGCACATATCTCATATGCGCTCCTATTTCATTTCGCTTGAGCCAGGAAACCCCTATGTAGGACTCTAAAGACTCGTCAATACGCCGGCAGCAGGTGATGATCATATCAAACACCCACAAGCCGCAAGCGGTCTGCTAAACGTAACGGCCACCCGGGTATTGAGCGATCAGAAGATCAACGAGCAAGCCCGCTCACACTCCTATGAATCCAACCAGTAACACTACCGTATAGTCCGGTCTGTTCGTCTGATATGTCGCATATCTTGTCTAGGGGTGGTAAACGTCAGACCCCAATAACTCGATAAGTCGTGTCAATATGAAGCTCATAACGGGTCGAGAAACTACTGGTAACACTTACCAGTAAATCCCTAAAACAGCCTTGGCCAAGGACTTCCTGTTATAGCCAATCGAGCACTGCGCAACATCAACTCCCTATACCGAGAGAAACGAAACCCCTCCTATCGCACATTGCCTCCATATGATTCGGGACTGTACCCAAAAGCCACCTTTTTGCACTCCCTCTTGGACGTGGTATGATGGAAATCAAAGCACAGTGGGAATCACACAAGACTCTATGACGATCTCAGGTATACAGACTAACCTGTACCAGTGTCACCAGAGAACTGCCATCTGACGTAAGGTATAATACCATCTGGGAGTTCTCGGCGAGTCCGTCCAGTGTACCCAGTCTCCACTGAGCACCCGTATATCATCTCTGATATCAAACACCAATGGATATGGGATCATTCATCGCCCATCTATATGGGTCGAGAAGCTACACACTAGTCTACTCTGGTATATCGATGCCCCGTCTCGATACACCCACGACTAGGGACCTTGAAGGATGTACTTATGGACTACTACGTCCCCACTAGTATGATCCGCATCATAGTCCAGGTAGTCAAGTACATATCCTAAGGGCTTTACCAACATGTAACAGAGAGACAATCAGTGTACACGTTAAAGTAAAGAGTAACCAGATAGCATACTATCATATCGAGCAAGAAAGTCATCCCTATACATGTCCAAGCATCCACTACAATATACCTCCTATGTATAGTAATGGCCTCTAGGGCATACATATAACTAACATACATAGCTTAACAAATACGAGCTCATCAGGCAAGTGAAGCGGCTGGCCATGTTGTCAGAACTGGGCGACCGTATCCGGGCTGGAATGACCAAATCAAATACCCTCCAGGATATACGATCCCCAAGTTCCACGTGTATAAGGGGACATGCAATCCTCATCAGCACATCGCTCAGCTTAGAGCTCTATGCAGCAATATTGGAGGGGAAGAAATATTGCTGCTTTGCCAGTTTGTTGGCAGTCTGTCAGAAACGGCGTTTGAATGGTACTCGGAGCTCCCAAATTACTCCATCAAAACATTCACGGAAATGGAATTTCTATTCACGAAGCGGTTCACCAGCGCAAGAGAGCACATCTCAATCACGACATTAATCAATGCCAGGGTGAAGCCAGGAGAGACCTGGGTTCATTACGCGATCCGGTGGCAGAACCTATAGTCAAAATGCGAACAACGCATCGAAGAAGCTTCTGCCGTGGGCATGTTCATAGGAACTCTGGATCCTCAAGATACTGTGTCCCAGTTCATGAAGTTCTTTAAGCCGACCACCTTCCAGGCTTTGATCGAAAAGTTGGCCCAAATGGACCAGATGGGCCATGGACTTTCCTATTCAAAAATGGACCCTTGAAATGCCAAGGGAAAAGGGAAAGCGGCCTTCGTTACCAACACTCAACAACAACCGAGTGATCCGAAACCGGTTGCTCGCTAAAACAAGGCGCGCCCACACCAATCCTTGGAAGAGAAGCTAGGATATGCTTACTCGTTTCCTCGTGATAAAACGAGGAGATGTTCGAACTGGCAGTGCATAAGAAACTCATCACTCTGCCGGACCCAAAACGTCTACCGTAGCCCGGTGACGTCAACAACCCCAACTACTGCTCTTATCATAAAATAGTGAGCCACCCAATTGAAGATTGCTACGTCTTCAAAAATTGGATCGAGGACCAGTATCAACAATGGAAATTTGCGCTTTCCGAAAACTGGAAGGTGAACCCGCTACAGAGGCACGCTCCTAAAAAGGTGGATGCGCCGGGGGCATCATGCTCATTTGTGGAAGAAGCTCCGTGGGAAGTGGTCCTTTCAGCTAAAACCAAAAGAATGCTGAAGGATCTTCAAGCATGTCCGGCGATCAGGTGGAGAAGCCCGCTGGAGCCCGAGATCATTAAGGGGATACTAAAACCGCATCCCACACCGAAAACTGCTAACGATGGATAAAACACCCAGGTCAAGCCTTCAAAGTCTTCAAAGGGAAAGAAGAAGACCAAGAAGCCCGTCCAACTTGACGACAAGTGCACGGACCTGCAAAAGTACATCGACGAGCTGGAGGAGTACAACCAGAAGGTGCGGACCTCAGTCACCCTCGAAGAGTTTCTCAATCATATACTTGAGAACGGAGATAGTGACGATGATGAGGGAAATAGCTCGCCGGGAGAAACCAAAGATTATGTAGCAAGTTGCCACATGGTTTCTCATTCATCGTTAAATAACGATGAAACTCTCTCGGCGTCGGAAATCAACACAGAGAAACTGGGGGCAGGATCGGTGCCAAAATCCCCAGAGCTGCCAGAAGACCTAATTTACATGCTGCTAAACGAAGCTTTTTAAAAGAGCAAAGCTGACCGAGAACGCGAAACAACCATATACGATAAGGCTAAGCGTCAGCGTCGGGATGAACATGTAGGGTTCCTAGGCACTCTTATGAAGGTCTATAAGGCATCAACCATGCCCGAATAAAATTTTAGACGTGCCGAACAACCAAAAGCCGGGATCTTTGCTAGATTATTAGGGTTTAACATGCAAGTAAATATCTTTACAACTAAGTGTGAGGGATTACAACCTTTGTAGTCCGCTCCTTCACTTCATAAGCTCCGAGTAGAAGTCCCTTCACCGCGATCTACGATTTCCCGGACTCAAGAGAGGCTCCACTACTCGAACGATCCATGCTAGCTTGTAGTGTTCCTTTTCTCCGATGATCTATGTCGAAGTTTCTATAACTAAAGCTCCCTCACTCTAATGAGGTGAACACCCTAATCTAATTGGCTAGATTAGATGACGATGATGGAGTAGTATTTATGCTTTCTTTTTATATCAAATTCTCACATGAAATCATCACAAAATGAAAACCTGGTAAGCTTTCTCAAAGCTCAAGGTTGAAGAAGAAGAAGAAATAATGCATTAATCCTTTTGTGATGAATAATGAAATGATATATCATTAATAATGCAACCATAGTCTAGAATGACAAGGATAACTCATGTAGAGAATTAACTAGGGCTAGGGTTTGGGTTGAGTTAAATAATGAGTCATAAGAAAATATCAACCATAATATCTAACTCATGACAAAAGAAATCCTTCTAGAAGATGCAAGAAAGAACTAATCCAAATCAAACCCTAACCTTATTTAATCTCCACTAAACAAGTTGCATTAGTAATCATATCATGTTACAATAATATATATCACATATATATTATATTTTTGTAACAAAAGAAAATAATACAATTAACATATATCGCATATATATCAATGTATTACCGGTGAGAAAATAAAATAATAAAGTGAGCCAATATTAGATAATGTAATGCAATATATCATATATATTATTATACATTAAATTATCGAATCAACACTTGATCCGACAATCCGGCTATATGGAATATAACCGACTAATATATCATGTACCGATTCATCGAATCAACACTTGATCCGATGACCCGGTTCATATCTAAATATCGCGAGAATATAATACGGTATCTCATATCGCATTATCCTCAGTCCTGAACATATCACATATGTGCCCCTACTCCGTTTTGCCTGAGTCAAGAAACCTCTGTGTAGGACTCTAAGGAATTGTCAATACGCCGGTAGCAGGTGATGATCATATCAAACACCCATAAGCTGCAAGCGGTCAGCTAAAAGTAACAGCCACCCAAGTATTGAGCGATCAGAAGATCAACAAGCTAGCCTGTACATTCTCCTGTGAATCCAATCAGTAACACTCCCGTACAGTCCGGTCTCTTCGTCTGATATGTTGCATATCTAGTCTAGGGGTGGTATACGTCAGACCCCAGTAACCGATAAGTAGTGTCGATGTGAAGCTCATAACGGGTCGAGAAACTACTGATAACACTTACCAGTAAATCTCTATATCAGCCCTGGCCAAGGACTTCCAGTTATAGCCAATCGAACACAGCACAACATCAACTCCCTATACCGGGAGAGACGAATCCTTTCCTATCGCTCATTGCCTACATGTGATTCGGGACTGCACCCAAAAGCCACCGTTTTGCACGCCCTCTTGGACGTGGTAAGGTGGAAATCAAAGCACAGTGGGAATCACACAAGACTCTATGACGATCTCGGGTCTACAGACTACCCTGTACCAGTGTCACCGGAGAACTGCCATCTGACGTGTGGTATATCACCATCTGGGAGTTCTCGGTGAGTCCGTCCAGTGTACCCAGTCTCCACTGATCACCCGTACACCATCCTTAATGTCAAACACCGATGGATATGGGATCATCCATCGCCCATCATATGGGTCAAGATGCGTATACGCTAGTCTACTCTGGTGTATCGATGCCCTGTCTCGATATACCCTCGACTAGGAATAGTTATAGGATGTACTCATCGACTACCATGGCCCGACTAGTATGATCTCATCATAGTCCTAGTAGTCGAGTACAGATCCTAAGGGTTTTATCAATATGTGAGAGTAAGACAGTAAACCAATACAAGTCAACATGTTAAGATAAAGTGAAACCAAATAGCATACTATCATGACGAGTAAGAAAGTCCTCTCTATATATATCCAAGCATCCATTATAATATACATCATATGTACAACAATGGCCTCTAGGGCATATACATAACTAACAATCTCCCACTTGCACTAAGGCCAGCTGCTGTAGTATCTCATACCCAGCATCCCGAATAATCTCTCAAACTGTATCTGGGGAATGGCCTTCGTGAGTGGATCCGCAGTGTTGTCCTTCGTATCTATTCTCCTGACCTCGATCTCCCGGCGATCAACTATCTCCCTGATCAGGTGATACCGCCTCAGAATATGTCTGGACTTTTGATGGGACCTGGGTTCCTTGGCTAAAGCCACATCTCCATTGTTATCATAATACAGAGGTATTGGATGCTCAATGGATAGAACCACACCAAGTTCACTAATGAACTTCATTATCCAGACAGACTCTTTGGCAGCATCGTTGGCAGCGATGTATTCATCCTCCATCGTCGAGTCTGCAACGGTATCCTGTTTGGAACTCTTTCAACATACCGCCCCTCCATTGAGGGTAAAGACAAATCCCGAGTGCGACTTAGAGTCGTCCTTATCACTTTGGAAGCTGGAATCGGTAAAGGACTCCACCTGGAGTTCTCCGTTACCATACACCAAGAACATCTCCTTAGTCCTTCGCAAGTACTTTAGAATGTTCTTCACAGCTGTCCAGTGACTCTCTCCAGGATCTGCTTGATACCGACTCACTACACTTAGTGAGTATGCTACATCGGGTCTGATACATAGCATCGCATACATGATAGAGCTCACTGCCGAAGCATAGGGTATCCCTTGCATGCGAGCTCTCTCCAAATCAGTCTTGGGAGACATCTCTTTGGAGAGAGTGAGTCCAGAGATCGTGGGTTGGTTCCCACGCTTGGATTCTTCCATACTAAACCTCTTTAGTATGGTGTCAATGTACCTGGATTGGGACAATCCCAGTATCCGTTTAGATCTATCTCTATAGATCATGATTCCCAATATGCAGGAGGCATCACCTAGATCTTTCATTGAGAATCTTTATGATAAGAAGAGCTTGACTGATTGCAGCATAGGAACATCATTTCCTATCAAGAGTATGTCATCCACGTACATTACGAGGAATGCAACCTTACTCTATGCAACCTTCTTATAGATACAAGGTTCATCTATATTTTTGATGAAGTCAAATTCTTTGACTACAACATCAAAACAGATGTTCCAACTCCGCGATGCTTGCTTTAACCCATAAATGGATTTAAGCAGCTTGCACACCTTTCCCCTGCTCCCACTATCTACGAAGCCCTCTGGCTGAGTCATGTACACGCACTCTTCTAAATCACCGTTTAGAAAGGCGGTCTTAACATCCATTTGCCAGATTTCGTAGTCATGGTATGCAGCAATGGCAAGTAAGATCCGGATGGACTTAAGCATAGCCACTGGTGAAAAGGTTTCATCATAATCCATACCTGGTCGTTGACGAAAACCCTTTGCAACAAGTCTAGCTTTAAAAGTCTCAACTTTTCCATCTACACCAATTTTTTTTTTAAAGATCCACTTGCTCTCAATGGGTTTTACCCCTTCAGGAGCATTTTCCAAAGTCCATACTTTGTTGGTGTACATGGATTCCATCTCAGATCGCATTGCATTCAGCCATTTCACAGAGTCACCACTCGTGCTGGCCTGCTCGAAACTAGTTGGGTCATCATCTTCCATGATGCAATCCTTGCTTCCTCCATCAATGAGAAAACTGTAGTATCTCTCAGGTGGATGAGAAACCCTGCTAGATTGGCAGAGAGGCTGGGGTTCGTCGGGTACTACTGAATCCTCTGGTTCTACCAAGTCTTCTGTTATAGTTTGTGTCGCTGGAACCTCTTCCAGTTCTACCTCAATGCCACTAATATGTTTCATAAGAAAACCTTTTTCTAAGAAAGAGGCATGTCGAGAAACAAACACCTTTTGTTCCTCGGGGTGGTAGAAGATATACCCTTGTGAATTTTTGGGATATCCTATAAACTTACATAAGACAGATCTTGCCTCGAGTTTGTCCAGATTTTGTCTTTTGACATAGGCCGGACAACCCCATATCCTAATATAATTAAGATGTGGTCTCTTTCCTTTCCATATCTCATATGGAGTGGTAGGCACAGGTTTGGTGGGAACCCTATTCAATAGGTCTATGACTGTCTCAAGCGCATACCCCCAGAAGGAAATAGGCAACTCAGCAGTGCTCATCATAGAGCGCACCATATCTAATAGGGTGCGATTCCTCCGTTCCGATACACCGTTGTGCTGTGGTGTATAAGGAGGAGTAAGCTGAGAGAGAATCCCATTCTCTTTTAGATTATCTAGGAACCCATTGCTTAAGTATTCACCTCCTCGATCAGATCGAAGGATCTTAATACTTTTGCCCGTTTGGTTTTCTACTTCGTGCTTATATTCTCTGAATTTCTTAAAAGCTTCAGACTTGTATTTCATCAGGAACACATGTCCGTATCTAGAGAGATCGTCAGTGAATGTAATGAAGTAGGAAGAACCGTTCCTGGCATGCGTAGACATAGGACCGCATACATCACTATGTACCAGTCCTAAGAGTTCCGTAACTCTTTCTCCGTGTCCACTAAACGGAGCTTTGGTCATTTTTTCTTTGAGACATGAATGGCAAGTATCATAAGATGATAATTCGAACGGATTCAAATATCCATCCTTATGTAACTTAGCTAGTCGTGTCGCATTGATATGACCAAGTCTACAATACCACAAGAAGGATTCGTTCATTTCTAAACTCTTCCTCTTGTGTGTGTTTTGTATATTGAGGACTGTATTTTGATTGAGAATGAATATGCCATTATGTAACGAGCTTGACGCAATCAACTTTTGATCTCGGAATATGTTCATAACATTATCCTTTACTACAAAATTATATCCTTCTTTACTTAATAAAGAAGCTAATATAATGTTGCACATCATGTTCGGTATATAATGGCACTCATTCAGAATCAGTGTATTACGACTTGGTAATACCAGGTGATATTCGCCAACTGCTTTGGCTGCAATACTTGCACCATTCCCTACTTGAACGGAATGATCACCTTTTCCCAGTTCTCTACCTTTACGTAGCCCATGTAACAATTTACATATGTGGGATCCCGTTCCGGTATCTAATACCCAGGATGTAGGGTGAACTGAGAAACAGTTCTCAATAACTAACACACCCGAAGAAGATGCATCAGCATGCATGTTCTTTGTTTGGGCGGCATGAGAATCCAGATATTCTCCTATTTCCTGTTCAGTCTTATAACTCTTATAAGAAAGAACGGGGCCAACGATCCCCTGCTCAGTATAATAAGCGGGTTCAGTCAATACATCCATATTATTATCTTGATTATGGCCTGACATGGTCGCTACCTGGAGAGAGAGAGAGAGAAGAAAATACTTTAGCGTATGCTCTTGCAAGGTTAGATTGGTTATTATCTTATATAATCAGGATGTCTCCCACTGTTTTTATCAAATCTTCCTTCAAACCCTAAAAGTTAAGATTAGCCGGGATTAATTACACCTTACAATTTCGTCAATCTTTCAGCCAGATTAGTGTCGGTACTTGAGGGAGGTTCCCCGTGCTTTCGCACGGACCTAATTAAAG
Organism: Agapanthus africanus; assembly: GCA_030015575.1. Classification (NCBI taxonomy): domain Eukaryota; kingdom Viridiplantae; phylum Streptophyta; class Magnoliopsida; order Asparagales; family Amaryllidaceae; genus Agapanthus; species Agapanthus africanus. The sequence continues at coordinate 457,264,708 of CM057346.1, read as the reverse complement.
TAAACCTCATTTTTCCAGAGGCGTAACCCCGTTAACACTTTTCTAGACACCTACTTGATCGGCTAATTGTCCTGTGTAAAACTCTCCCAGGAGTAACTCTTACTCGCAGTGGGTATCGGGATCCAACTATCTCATAGGAAGTATGCAATCTCATTGCAAATTTTAACACTTAAAATTCTCGATAATGCTTTTACCCCTAGCGTGCTATGACCATAACGCATGCCAAACAACCTATAGTCCGCTAGTCAAGTTCAACCCGTACATTTCGTGATTGAATTAAACCTACCCATACGACCCTTGACGCATGCCAAACAACGCCGTACGAATACCCTAATCCAATCGCATCTCATGCTACAGATAAGTAATAATCAGCTACCGTACACTACGCCTTGACGCATGCCAAACTACCGCAGCACGAATACTAAATATAACTTATCTGAAATGACGGAGGGCTACGCAGGTTTTTCAGAAAACCATTGTCACGCCCCGCTTCCCAGAGTACGCTAGATTGGGCACGTGACATAGCCAACCATGCTACCTGTGGGTAGGAAGTATCCATCCACAGTCACATTACGGCTGTAGAGATATCAAGAACAAGATAAAACTATCTAAAACATGTCCATAATCCAGAATAACAGGAGTCAATAATAAATAAATACGGAAGCAAATGATCCAATAAAAATAACTGAAAAGTGTGTCCCATAATGCGGGCTCACATCAGGAAATAAATGCAGGAAATAAAACTAACTACTACTGAACTCACAGCTCAGCCTGCTGGCTGAAGTACTCCTGCTCGGACTGCAACAGCGGTACGGAATCTGGGCCATGCAAAACCCAGACGTCAGCGCGTCATGTCATCAAGTAATATAATATGAACAGTGTAGCAGGCAATGTAATATAAACATGAATACAGCAAGAATAACAATAATATGAATCATACCAGTACAGGGTAGCGTGCAGTGGGTAAACTAAACTGTTCTATCAGGTTTTCTATTCTAAAGTCTTTGAAATCAACTGATGAATCATCGATGTAACTCAATAGTATCTCGTGCATGCCCGGGACCACGGTCAAGACCCTCGGGGCTGAATCCGAGACGTACCGCTAGGCAGTAATAGGTAGCAGGATTGGCGAGTGATGTCAGCATCATCACTCCGGGGCTGGCCTAGCCCGTAAGACTGATCAGAACAGGTATCGAACTGTTGAGTTACAAGTCTGGTTTCACCTTTGATTTCCCCATACCCCCAAGTTATGTATGTCAAGTCAGGTATTCAGTAGTCAAGAACTAATGCCAACACAGGATCAGGTAAAAGCAGGTTTGTCTGGATAGACAACAGGAACGGTCCATGAGGACTGCATGTTATGTTTGTTGGCATTAGACACAAGATCAGGTAACAGGTAAAGCCATGGTATATCAGGTCAAGCCAGGTAATGTATAAAGGTGTCATATCATGTCAAGAGTGTACGGTACCATGTCATGTCAAGTAGGAAGTGTAACAGGTCATGTCAGGAAGCACAAGATGTCATGTGGGTGCTCATAATCAAACTAACATAAGCATGAGTATAAATAAACAAGCATGAGTACTATCAGAACAATAAACTGGAACATGTAATATGATATGCAAATAGATATAATTTCAAGGATATGGATGCACAGTTATCGATTAGGGTTACATTTATAGTTCCAATATTAATTACGATGCAATTTATTAAACATGGAGTGTTAATATCACATTATTATGTAGTAATATGATCTATGGATGCAATTATATGTATCTTAAATGCGATGGATGCAAACGGATATCTGAAAAGTTATAAAACTATAAAATGGTAATGTGGGATATACAACTAAGCAATATGTGATAAATAATAATATTAATATGGATAGCATATTCAAAGCGATTAATAACTATAAAAGTGGTATTGATTAACCATGCACAAGAAAGTTCCGCTCAGAAATTCAGCGTCACCCTAATTTGTAAAATAGCTTAAAAATAACAAAAGTTCTCCAAAAGGGACGTGTCTTATACCAAAACAAAAATAATTCAATAAGGTTTTCAGTTTTAAAGTATAAGCATCTCAGGTTGTCCCTACAAAAAGTTATGAACATTCGAAGTTGAAAGTTTGCTGCTGGAATTTCCCTGGACAGCAGTTTGGAGACATTTTCATTTGCATTTTACGTTATTTAAACAATTTATTTTGCAAGTAAATATTTCATATAGTTATAGTATTCTGAGTTAGATTCGTAACGAACTAAAGAACGTATACTAATGATTTTTCTATGATTTATAATGAATTTTATAAGGTAAGGTGTACAGTAAATTTCAGATTTGTCGTATCCGCTTTTTCAACGACGTTTCATGTGTAAACTATAATATTTTAAATATATAATATCATAAAATGCAGATTATAAACTAATTAAAGATAATAATAAGAAATATTACGACAATGTATATTTTAATTGATATGGATGCAGTATAATGTAATCTAGTATGTCACAAGATAAGTTTTCATGATCTAGATTTAATATGATATAAACGGAACATCGAAACGTTATAAAATTAAACATGGGGAACTAGATTTAAACTATAGGTATGATATTTATTTAAATAGGTATAAAATGAATTATATAGCATGTAGCAAGATTAACTTTCCTCGATGGGTCGCGAATCGGGAAAACGGAACGTTAACCGTCGACGGGGAAAACTCGCGACGGACGCACGGTTCACGGAATGAACCCAAACGACGAACAAAGGAACCACACTGGTCGGGGTACCTCTCTGGAACATCGAGAAGCGTCACCGGCACGACGGAATTCCGGCAACAAAAGAACAGTTAAAAAAAATGAGAAACGAGACATGAAGCAAGACGAGAAAGAATGATAAAGAGAAGTACGAGAGAATATATGAGAGAGAGAGAGAGAGAGAGAGCTGCAGGTGGGGGCCCACGAAATTAAAAGGAACGCGATTGGCTAAAGGGGAATCGTTAGTTAGGGATAAATATTAATTAAAGATTCAAAACATTTTAAGGAACAGTAGGATATATATATAGGTTAATTTAAAGATTTAAAAGATAGGTAATGAACAGTAAGATATCAGGTTAGTTAGAAAAATATATGCGATGGTTTTAATAATATTAAAATTTGGGATTTTGGCGCCAAATAAAACATTTCCAAATCGCGCCCGGGTCGAGTCCAAAAATTTGAAATTGAAATAATAGGATTTTAAGCGGGATCCAAATTTTAAAATTAAGTGTTTTATGATTAAAAAGCATACCCCCAAAACGGACACATGTACGCGCGCGTAGCCGTCCAAACTCGCCCGTTTCACTGAACGGGACGAGAACACAATGCACGGACGCTACCACAAGGCTAGGGGTGTCAAGTAGGCCAAGATGAATATTTTCAATTTTATTTTAGATGCCAAAATTTGTTATATGTAGAAATGACTTTGCCGGGTAAATTTTACAGTAAGCAACAAACAAGCAAGTTATATGAAATGAGTACTACATTATACTCAAACAGTAACTGAAAATAGTAGCATTGGGCTCGGGTGTTACATTATACCCAACTAAAAAAAGAATTTCGTCCTCGAAATTCCAAGAATACAAAGATAGATAACTACAAGAAAAGGTGAGGAAACTTCTGCCGGATTTCATCTTCTCGTTCCCAAGTGGACTCTCCATGCGAGCGATTACCCCAAGAAACAAGCACAAGGGGGATAACCTTGTTCTTAAGAACCTTTTTCCTTCGATCAACAATTTCAATCGGTCGCTCCTCAAAAGTCAAGTCTTCTCGTACTGTTAGCTCCGAATGATCCAAAACGTATGTTTCATCTCGAACATACTTACGGAGTTGAGATACGTGAACACATCATGCATATTTGCCAAGGACTGCGGTAACACCAAACGATACGCTACCTCACCAACACGCTCCACGATCTCAAGGGTCCAACGAATCGAGGACTAAGCTTTCCTCGACTTCCAAAACGAATCACCCCTCTAGTTGGTGATATCTTCAAGAATACCAAATCACCCACGGTGAACTCTAGAGGTCTTCTTGACGTATCCACCCAACTCTTCTGTCGGTCCTGTGCTGCCTTCATATGATTTCTGATAGGGTTAACCTTCTCAACTATCTGCACAACCAAATCTGGTCCCAATAATCTTCGTTCACCGACATCGTCCCAACAAACAGGTGAACGGCATTTTCGACCATACAAAGCTTCAAATGGAGCCATCTGAATAGTTTCCTGAAAGCTGTTGTTGTAAGACAACTCCACCAAAAGTAGATGATCCTCCCAAGACCCCTTGAAGTCCAACATGCATGCTCTCAACATATCCTCAAGAGTTTGGATCGTTCTCTCCGACTGACCATCAGTTTGAGGATGATAAGTTGTGCTAAAGTTCAATCGAGTCCCCAAACTTTCCTGTAAACTCCTCCAGAAGTGTGATAAGAACCGAGTGTCCCGATCGGTCACGATGCTCACCGGTACTCCATGCAATCTTACAATCTCCTGCATGTACCGCTCTGCCAAAGTCTCTGTTGATTGACCAACCCGAAAAGGAATAAAGTGAGCTGCCTTGGTCAATCGGTCAACAATTACCCATACTGCATTGTTGCCTTTTGGACTCCGCGGTAAAGCCGTCACGAAATTCATGGTTATATGTTCCCACTTCCACTGAGGAATCGGAAGTGGTTGCAATAAACCAGCAACCCTTTGATGTTCAGCCTTAACTTCCTGACACACCAAGCACTTTGCCACAAAGCGAGCAATCTCCCGCTTCATGCCCTCCCACCAGAAATGCTGTCGAATATCTCGGTACATCTTTGTGCCTCCTGGATGTACAGAATAAGCTGAACTGTGTGCCTCCTTCATAAGCTCTTCACGAACATCACCTTTTGGTACACACAAACGGCTACCATACCTCAACGAACCATCTTCGTGGATCAATAAATCTGTTCGTAGCCCGGCTTCAACCTGCTCTCGAAACTTTTGCAGTCTAGGATCCTGCGATTGAGCTGCTTTAATATTCTCGATCAAAGACGAATATACTTGCAGCTGCAACAACTGTCCCGTAGAATGCGGTAGCACAACCTCCAAGTCAAATCTTAGAAAATCTGCGACGATCTCCTTCTGCGTAGTTAACACCTGAATTACTGGTAACCGACTAAGCGCTTCCGGCACAACATTAACCTTCCCTGGATGGTACTTAAGATCAAGATCGTAGTCAGCCATCAGCTCCAATCATCTACGCTGCCTCATGTTAAGCTCCTTCTGTGTGAACACATACTTCAAGCTCTTATGATCTGTAAAAACTTCGACTCTTACGCCCAAAAGGTAGTGTCTCCAAATCTTCAAAGCGAAAATCACAGCCGCAAGCTCCAAGTCATGAGTTGCATAATTCTTCTCATGGGTCTTCAACTGTCTCGATGCGTATGCTACAACCTTCCCATGCTGCATCAAAACACATCCCAATCCTTTCCCAGATGCGTCGCTGTGAATCACCAATCCTCCGGAATTGTCTGGCACGGTCAGAATAGGGGCGGTTATCAACTTCTACTTCAACGTCTCGAAAGCTAACGCACACTTATCCGCCCATACAAAAGGTACCTCCTTGAGCGTAAGCTTGGTCAACGGCTCTGCCAGACGAGCAAAGTTCTCCACAAATCTCCTGTAGTATCCGGCTAATCCAAGGAAACTTCTTATCTCAGCAACATTCTTTGGAATAGGCCAATCTCGAACTGCTGCAATCTTTTCTGGATCGACGGGAATGCCATCGCCAGACACAACATGCCCCAAAAACCTTACTTCCTCCAGCCAAAACTCGCACTTACTCATCTTCGCATACAATTTCTCCTGTCTCAACGTCTGCAGTGCGATCTTCAAATGCTCAGCATGCTCTTCAAAACTCTTCGAGTAAACCAGAATATCGTCAATGAATACCACAATGAACTGATCCAAGAACGGTGAAAAGATTCGGTTCATCAAGTCCATGAATACTGCCGGCGCATTCGATACTCCGAAGGGCATCACTAAGTACTCGTAATGTCCATACCGAGTTGGGAACGCCGTCTTGCAAATATCTTCTGTTTTCACTCGGACCTGATGATATCCGGATCGTAAATCCAGCTTCGAGAATACCCTCGCGCCACTAAGCTGCTCAAAAAGTTCTCCAATGCGAGGGATCGGGTACTTGTTCTTGATAGCCACCCGGTTTAATTCTCGATAGTCGATGAACATCCTTCTTGTGCCATCCTTCTTCTTTACTAGAAGAACTGGAGCTCCTCAAGGCGAGTTACTGCTTCGAATCCAACCCTTTTCAAGCAATTCAGCAACCTGTTTCTTTACTTCTTCCATCTCTACTGGCGCCATTGGATAATACGCTTTAGATACTGGCGCTGCACCAGGAATAAGATCAATTGCAAACTCCACGTCTCTCCTCGGCGGTAAACCCGATATATCTTCAAACACGTCCATAGAATCACGAACAATAGCCGGCTCTTTACTTTCATCACTTCCATTGATGCAAGAATATTGTTTGTCGGCCTAGCCCTAAACTCGACCGGACCGACCGAACTGCTTCCTTAACGCAACTGCTGTCTGCTGCAAACTCCCTTTCATCCCAGATAAACTCTGCTGCTCTTGGCTGCTGCAAGTATTTGTGAGAAAGTGGTCAAACCCAGGGAGACAATCTGCCTCTGGATGTCCACGTCTAGTCTGCGCATGAACCTCCGTGCCCTGTCTGCATCGTTGGCAACTAAAGGTCCAGCGAAACTACTGAGTCTCGTCCATTCTGCTACATGCACATCTACGGGTGCTCCCTTCTGGTTTAGTCCGATGAACTTCTCTTCCATTTCCTCCCGTGCATTTCGCGGGAAGAACTTCTCCAGGAAACTCTTAGAAAAATCCGCCCACTTGATCGGCTTGGGCAAGCGGGTCTCCTCAACAAGCCACCATTCTCGGGCGTAGTCCACTAGCTGAATGCGTACCACAACAACTTTTTTGTCATCTGGAATCTGTGCCGCAAAAAGCAAGTTCTCTGTGTCAACTAGCCACTGCTCCACTGGCAACGGCTCCTTTAAACCAGTAAATGTAGACAGAGCCAACCGCCTGAAATCTGCTACGGTTCCTACTCGGTCAACTGGTCTAGCTCCAACATTGTTCACAGACTGCTGAACGATCTGCAAATCTTCCCGAAACGAGTCCGCTTGCTGCTGGATCAGCTCGGTCTGTTTCTCTGATTCTCCAGCATTCCTCTTATCACTCCAAGCATGGCGGCTTCGTCCACACGCCTCTGGTATGTCTTCAATTTCTTACCGGCCATAATCCTGAACTCAAAATACCCAACATTAGCATGATGATAGATTTTGAATATAGATCAAGGCTAGAACTCCAAGATACTTAAATAGAGTACCGCATTGTAACTATGCCGCGGTATCATAGCCACAATTACAAAACTTCATCCAAGTCGCCTAAGTCCTAGAGATAACAAGGAATCGGGTTTTCGAATCGATATGCAAAGGAAGTTTGCACATCATAAAAGATATAATCAGGAAGAATGTGATTCAAGAATGGTAAAACGGTCAAGATGGCAGGACATGTTTCCTAAACACGGGTATTCTGATTCGTGTATTGGGTACAATATCCAACTACAAAAGAATCAACCCGACTATCCTATGTCTCTGATACCAAAAGAACCATGTCACGCCCCGCTTCCCAGAGTACGCTAGATTGGGCACGTGACATAGCCAACCATGCTACCTGTGGGTAGGAAGTATCCATCCACGGTCACATTACGGCTGTAGAGATATCAAGAACAAGATAAAACTATCTAAAACATGTCCATAATCTAGAATAACAGGAGTCAATAATAAATAAATGGGGAAGCAAATGATCCAATACAAATAACTGAAAAGTGTGTCCCATAATGCGGGCTCACATCAGGAAATAAATGCAGGAAATAAAACTAACTACTACTGAACTCACAGCTCAGCCTGCTGGCTAAAATACTCCTGCTCAGACTGCAACAGCGGTACGGAATCTGGGCCATGCAAAACCCAGACGTCAGCGCGTCATGTCATCAAGTAATATAATATGAACAGTGTAGCAGGTAATGTAATATAAACATGAATACAGCAAGAATAACAATAATATGAATCATACCAGTACAGAGTAGCGTGCAGTGGGTAAACTAAACTGTTCTATCAGGTTTTTTATTCTAAAGTCTTTGAAATCAATTGATGAATCATCGATGTAACTCAATAATATCCCGTGCATGCCCGGGACCACGGTCAAGACCCTCGGGGCTGAATCCGAGAGGTGCCGCTAGGCAGTAACAGGTAGCAGGATGGGCGAGTGATGTCAGCATCATCACTCCGGGGCTGGCCTAGCTCGTAAGACTGATCAGAACAGGTATCGAACTGTTGAGTTGCAAGTCAGGTTTCACCTTTGATTTCCCCATACCCCCAAGTTATGTATGTCAAGTCAGGTATTCAGTAGTCAAGAACTAATGCCAACACAGGATCAGGTAAAAGCAGGTTTGTCTGGATAGACAACAGGAACGGTCCATGAGGACTACATGTTATGTTTGTTGGCATTAGACACAAGATCAGGTAACAGGTAAAGCCATAGTACATCAGGTCAAGCCAGGTAATGTATAAAGGTGTCATGTCATGTCAAGAGTGTACGGTACCATGTCATGTCAAGTAGGAAGTGTAACAGGTCATGTCAGGAAGCACAAGATGTCATGTGGGTGCTCATAATCAAACTAACTTAAGCATGTGTATAAATAAACAAGCATGAGTACTATCAGAACAATAAACTGGAACATGTAATATGATATGCAAATAGATATAATTTCAAGGATATGGATGCACAGTTATCGATTAGGGTTACATTTATAGTTCCAATATTAATTACGATGCAATTTATTAAACATGGAGTGTTAATATCACATTATTATGTAGTAATGTGATCTATGGATGCAATTATATGTATCTTAAATGCGATGGATGCAAACGGATATCCGAAAAGTTATAAAACTATAAAATGGTAATGTGGGATATACAACTAAGCAATATGTGATAAATAATAATATTAATATGGATAACATATTCAAAGCGATTAATAACTATAAAAGTGGTATTGATTAACCATGCACAAGAAAGTTCCGCTCAGAAATTCAGCGTCACCCTAATTTGTAAAATAGCTTAAAAATAACAAACGTTCTACAAAAAGGACGTGTTTTATACCAAAACAAAGATAATTCAATAAGGTTTTCAGTTTTATAACTATAAGCATTTCAGGTTGTCCCTACAAAAAGTTATGAACATTCGAAGTTGAAAGTTTGCTGCTGGAATTTCCCTGGACAGCAGTTTGGAGACATTTTCATTTGCATTTTACGTTATTTAAACAATTTATTTTGCAAGTAAATATTTCATAGAGTTATAGTATTCTGAGTTAGCTTCGTAACGAACTAAAGAACGTATACTAATGATTTTTCTATAATTTATAATGAATTTTATAAGGTAAGGTGTACAGTAAATTTCAGATTTGTCGTATCCGCTTTTTCAACGACGTTTCATGTGTAAACTATAATATTTTAAATATATAATATCATAAAATGCAGATTATAAACTAATTAAAGATAATAATAAGAAATATTATGACGATGTATATTTTAATTGATATGGATGCAGTATAATGTAATCTAGTATGTCACAAGATAAGTTTTCATGATCTAGATTTAATATGATATAAACGGAACATCGAAACGTTATAAAATTAAACATGGGGCACTAGATTTAAACTATAGGTATGGTATTTATTTAAATAGGTATAAAATGAATTATATAGCATGTAGCAAGATTAACTTGCCTCGATGGGTCGCGAATCGGGAAAACGGAACGTTAACCGTCGGCGGGGAAAACTCGCGACGGGCGCACGGTTCACGGAATGAACTCAAACGACGAACAAAGGAACCACACGGGTCGGGGTACCTCGCTGGAACGTCGAGAAGCGTCACCGGCACGACGGAATTCCGGCAACAAAAGAATAGTTAAAAAAAATGAGAAACGAGACATGAAACAAGAAGAGAAAGAATAATAAAGAGAAGTACGAGAGAATATACGAGAGAGAGAGAAAAAGTGGAGAGAGAGAGAGCTGCAGGTGGGGGCCCACGGAATTAAAAGGAACGCGATTGGCTAAAGGGGAATCATTAGTTAGGGATAAATATTAATTAAAGATTCAAAACATTTTAAGGAACAGTAGGATATATATATAGGTTAATTTAAATATTTAAAAGATAGGTAATGAACAGTAAGATATCAGGTTAGTTAGAAAAATATATGCGATGGTTTTAATAATATTAAAATTTGGGATTTTGGCGCCAAATAAAACATTTCCAAATCGCGCCCGGGTCGAGTCCAAAAATTTGAAATTGAAATGATAGGATTTTAAGCGGGATCCAAATTTTAAAATTAAGTGTTTTATGATTAGAAAGCATACCCCCAAAACGGACACATCTACGCGTGCGTAGCCGTCCAAACTCGCCCGTTTCACTGAACGGGACGAGAACACAATGCACGGACGCTACCACGAGGCTAGAGGTGTCAAGTAGGCCAAGATGAATATTTTCAATTTTATTTTAGATACCAAAATTTGTTATATGTAGAAATGACTTTGCCGGTTAAATTTTACAGTAAGCAACAAACAAGCAAGTTAAATGAAATGAGTACCACATTATGTTCAAACAGTAACTGAAAATAGTAGCATTGAGCTCGGGTGTTACAAACATGAGCGTAATGAACTTGATATCGTTGTAGAAACAAGTAATTTTGAAAAGGAGTGTTTTTGAGGCTTTTCTAGTTTCGCTAAAGAGGTCACTCCCGGTAAAGGGATCTCCGCTCTTTCCCCATCGAATAACGTGCAGGATATATCATATATACCGCTGTGCAAAGCAAGAACTATATAAGCTGTCAAAATCTAAACCGTGAGTTTGTAGCATCTGCCAATTTCGCTAAAGAGGTCACTCCCGGTGAAAGGATCTCGGCTCTTTCCTCATCGAATAAGGTGCAGGGTATATCATATATACCGCTATGCAAAGCAAAACTATAGCTACCTTTTTTATAAAGTTTTGATTCTACAATATTTTTTAGGTTTCTTTTCTTTTTATTAATCTCATTAATAAATCCCATCAGCTTATGCTTCCTAAGTATCACAGAAGAAACGAAAGCAGTAATATTTATATATCAGCATATATATAGTATAAGCATTCGTCTCAGGCAGTAATATGATCTCATCACATAACATTGCAGCAGAAGAACATATATGAAATATTGGATATACTAGGATGTCCGTGTTTTTAATACGAGCCTGTATAAAACACGGATTCCACGGTCGCGATGAATAGCCAAACCCACATTCCTAGACCCCTACGAGAGCGGCAAGTAACACTGCCAATTTTATGGTTAGGAGACCCGGTCTCGACTTCTCAAGATGGCCTCCCACTGGACCCTAGAACCCGATTACTTGTGCTCCCCTCCTTGGGTCTACCTAATGCGGAAAAGTAAATAATATACACTGGTGACAACAACCTCATCCCGATAGTGCCCCAATAAAAGAATATTACATACAAATGAATTTTACATGAATGAAAATAAAAACCCTCATCTCACATAAAACCACCGGCTATTCAGAACACGACAATCCAATATAACATATCACAGCAACACATAATATCACATATCATCAACGTAAATAAGTATGCATACACCGATCGTCGTTGATGTATAGCAACGAAAACCGGCAATACAACTACATACTACACTTACGGTCACAGAAAAGAAATTGTAAAACTACAACATTTGTAATCCGCAATCACTTTAGACATCATAAATTCGAAATATCACATACTTCGCATTTCATGCCTAAGTATATGAATTTCACATATTGTATCACATTCCAGATAAATAGACAGTATTAAACTTTCCGATCGGATAATCAAATACCCAAGATTTTCTAAATAGCTCAACACTTGAGCGGAGTTTAAATAATCCCAGAATATGTCACAGTACCAATGGTCTAGCCGTAGAAGGGTCAAGCCAACGCCTCACATGTGGCATGCCGTACTGCCCCAAACCCTAAGGTTTAGAGGCGGTTCAGACGGCCACATAATCGAGTTAAGGTTTGTGTTCTTCTAGAGGGACCACCGCGTTACTTGCACGTTTTTCCGAAAGATTTAAACCCAAGGAAAAATTCAACACTTGAAAGTTTTTCGTGCTGGGAAAAAATGAGTTAAAGATATACGTTCGAACATTTTAACAGTTTCTAAATATCCGGAAAACATAACGAAATTAAACTACCCGATCGAATCAACGAATTCAAAATAATCCTCAGAACACTCAACACTTTAGTCAGATTAAAAATACCCAGAAATATGCACTAACAGATACGGGTATTACTGTGCCAAAAGAAAAGCCAAATACAACTGTACGGCCGCGGATCAGCGGCGCAAGCAAGGTATTGCCGCGGTTCCGCGGCGGTCCGTACGATTTACCTCCTCGTTTTTCACAGTGATACTTATAATTCCCTGCAGGTTTTTTAAGGTATTTTTAATACAGAAAAAATCACATTTTTAAGAATTGTCCAGAGAGGGGGTCAAATCGACGTTTCGGGGTTCAATCGGAGTTTTAACTTCGTATACACGTCGCCTAATGCTCTAGCTAGGCTCTGATACCACTGTAGGCTTCCTAGGCACTCTTATGAAGGTCTATAAGGCATCAACCATGCACGAATAAAATTTTAGACGTGCCGAACAACCCAAAGCCGGGATCTTTGCTAGATTATTAGGGTTTAACATGCAAGTAAACATCTTTACAACTAAGTGTGAGGGATTACAACCTTTGTAGTCCCCTCCTTCGCTTCATAAGCTCCGAGTAGAAGTCCCTTCGCCATGATCCACGATCTCCCGGACTCAAGAGAGCCTCCACGACTCAAACGATTCATGCTAGCTTGCAGTGTTCCTTTTCTCCGATGATCTACGTCGAATTTTCTATAACTAAAGCTCTCTCACTCTAATTAGGTGAACACCCTAATCTAATTGGTTAGATTAGATGAGGATGATGGAGTAGTATTTATGCTTTCTTTTTATATCAAATTCTCACATTAAATCATCACAAAATGAAAACCTAGTAAGCTTTCTCAAAGCTCAAGGTTGAAGAAGAAGAAGAAATAATGCATTAATCCTTTTGTGATGAATAATGAAATGATATATCATTAATAATGCAACCATGGTCAAGGATGACAAGGATGACTCATGTAGAGAATTAACTAGGGCTAGGGTTTGGGTTGAGTTAAACAATGAGTCATAAGAAAATATCAACCATAATATCTAACTCATGATAAAAGAAATCCTTCTAGAAGGTGCAAGAAAGAACTAACCCAAATCAAACCCTAACCTTGTTTAATCTCCACTAAACAAGTTGCATTAGTAATAATATCATGTTACAATAATATATATCACATATATATTATATATTTGTAACAAAAGAAAATAATACAATTAACATATATCGCATATATATCAATGTATTACCGGTGAGAAAATGAAATAATAAAGCGAGCCAATATTAGATAATGTAATACAATATATCATATATATTATTATACATTAAATTATCGAATCAACACTTGATCCGACAATCCGGCTATATCGAATATAACCGACTAATATATCATGTACCGATTCATCGAATCAACACTTGATCCGATGACCCGGTTCATATCTAAATATCACGAGAATATAATACGGTATCTCATATCGCATTATCCTTGGTCCTGCACATATCACATATGTGCCCCTACTCCATTTTGCCTGAGTCAAGAAACCTCTGTGCAGGACTCTAATGAATCGTCAATACGCCGGTAGCAGGTGATGATCATATCAAACACCCACAAGCTGCAAACGGTCAGCTAAACGTAACAGCCACCCAGGTATTGAGTGATCAGAAGATCAACAAGCTAGCCTGTACATTCTCCTGTGAATCCAATCAGTAACACTCCCGTACAGTCTAGTCTCTTCGTCTGATATGTTGCATATCTAGTCTAGGGGTGGTATACGTCAAACCTCAGTAACCGATAACTCATGTCGATGTGAGGCTCATAATGGGTCGAGGAACTACTGGTAACACTTACCAGTAAATCTCTATATCAGCCCTGGCCAGGGACTTCCAGTTATAGCCAATCGAATACAGCACAACATCAACTCCCTATACCGGGAGAGACAAATCCCTCCTATCACTCATTGCCTCCATGTGATTCGGGACTGAACCCAAAAGCCATCGTTTTGCACGCCCTCTTGGACGTGGTAAGGTGTAAATCAAAGCACAGTAGGAATCACACAAGACTCTATGACGATCTCGGGTCTACAGACTACCCTGTACCAGTGTCACCGGAGAACTGCCATCCGACGTGTGGTATATCACCATCTGGGAGTTCTCGGCGAGTCCGTCCAGTATACCCAGTCTCCACTGAGCACCCGTACACCATCCTTGATATCAAACACCGATGGATATGGGATCATTCATCGCCCATCATATGGGTCAAGATGCGTATACGCTAGTCTATTCTGCTGTATCGATGCCCTGTCTCGATATACCCTCGACTAGGAACAGTTATAGGATGTACTCATCGACTACTGTGGCCCCATTAGTATGATCTCATCATAGTCCCAGTAGTCGAGTACAGATCCTAAGGGCTTTATCAACATGTGAGAGTAAGACAGTAAACCAATACAAGTCAACATGTTAAGATAAAGTGAAACCAAATAGCATACTATCATGACGAGCAAGAAAGTCCTCTCTATATATATCCAAGCATCCATTATAATATACATCATATGTACAACAATCTCCTCTAGGGCATATACATAACTAACAGAACAAGCTACGGCAAGGAAGAGTCGTAAAGTACTCCGACCAGACCAAAACACACCTGCGGCAAACAAGAGCAGAATCAAGACAGAGAAGCGGTTTGCCAAAGCCCTGTCAGTGGGAATGAAGCTGCCACCTCTCATGGAAAACACTCCCGGGATTAGGTGCATCGATGAAGTGGATGTACATCCGAACTACTGCCAATATCATCGGAGGGTCACCCACCCCACCGAAGAGTGCAATTCCTTCAAGAAGTGGTGGCAAGGATACGTCGCCCACCGACAACACTTCAAGCGGATGAAGCGCAAAACCCGTCGACAGCAAAGAAGCGTGACAGATGAGTGTGAAAGAATGGCTGGCAACTGTCATATGGTTGATACCAGTTCGACAAAAGGAAAATCTCAAGTTCTTACATTTGGGAGCGATTCTGAGGAAGAAATAACTCTCGGCTCTCTCTTCAAAGAATCCACCTGCGGAAAATAAGAAGAGGAGAAGAACTGCGAGAACATTCAGCTGCGTAACCGTATATTGCCTGAAAAGAACCTTGGTCCTACAAACAAAGGTTTGAGCAAAAGAGACAAGGGGAAGGAAAAAGTCCCTGAGGAAATTTCCCTCGATGATAGAGTCGTCAAGGAAATTTCCCTCGATGATAGAGTCGTCAAGGAAAAGGACCCGCCTAACAAAAACAAGGTGGATTACAATGTCCTGGCACATCTGAGGAAGATACTCTCACAACTGAGCATATTGGATGCTTTCCTCCTATCCAAAGAAACAAGAGATTCTCTGATCAGGGAATTATAGGAGCCCGATCAGTTCCAAGCTTTCCTTGCAGAAGAGAAGATGAAGGACGAGTTGGCAGAGGTTCATACAGCTGATATTACATTCGGCGATGAAGATCTCATCATCGGAACGCACGAGTACAACCGTCCTCTATATGTCACCGGATACTACTACGACATCAAGATAAGGAAGATCCTGGTCGACAATTGGTCCTTCAACAACCTTCTCAACATGAAGGCGCTGAAGGAGATTTGCATGAACGTTCAACACCTGGCTCGGGACAAAATTACTATCTTCAGGTTTGACTCACAGTCATCACGGACGCTCGGGTCTGTAATATTGACATTACGCTTTGGGCTTCTCTTCACTGACATCAAATTTCATGTCATCGACGCCAAGAATTGCTATAACGCTCTGCTCGGCCGGCTTTTGGTTACACGAGTACAACGTCATCTCTTCTACACAACACCAGTGTATGAAGTATTTTAAAGACAGCCTCGAGTACACAGTTACAGGGGAGCTAAATCCATTCTCCATAAATGAAGTCCGAAAATATGAAGACGCCAAGTACTTCCTACCAGACTTCAAAGACATGGAAAGATGTCATAAGCCGGAGAAAGCTGTCACCACTATCCCGATCTTTGGGAGCGATACCGAGAAAGATGAAGAGATAGTCTACTCGGGGCAACCCCAATGCAACAGGCCCAAACCATCTACTCCTATTTTGGTCTTTGGCAGTGACTCTGAGGATGAGACTAACGCTGTATTCTCCACTCGCCCGTTAGCAAAAACCATTACTAGAGCTGATCAGAGCTTACAAATCACTATAGTTCTGCCGCAGCATTACAAAGAACTTGATGCACTCGATACATAAAGTGTACAAGAGCAGCAAACTTTCTAATTCCCTCCCAGGCGAAGAGGTGAAAAGGCGATCTTCTTCTATCAATCTACGGAGACCAGAATGGAGAAAGAAGTCTGGCATGGTACCGAGTTTGCACTTGATAGACTTCAACCAATCCGTCTAGCCAGATATTACGCAGAGGTATTGAAAAGACTATTAAGATGCCAAGGTGTACCCTTCAAACAAACCGCTCGACAAGCCCAGTTCTACAACAAAATTTGGGATATTCCTGGGACTCAGCGAAAGATGCCCAACGAGAGGATGTAGACGGCTAAGCTTGGATACGTTCGGTCCAAAAAACGGGAGCGATTCCATGGCTGCTGCGTTATAAATAACTCTGGTGAAGAAGGGAATGCTTTTCTAGATAGCTGTGACGTTGAAACGAAGCAAAATCCCGCAATAAGAACGTCAAGTCTGTCGTTCGAAGAGCAAGTTGACAAGCTAATAAGTAAATCCGGTCAAAAGTTTCGGGATGATCACAACCGCGAAATGGATATTTATAAAAAAGCCAGGACTCAGCATCTCACTCAGCAGTCTGCGGAAAAGGAAAATTATGATGCCCTTCACCCTTAGCCCGTAGTACGTTCTCGCGACAAGGAAACAGCCCGACACAGAGGAAAAAATGTGGTGGAGAACGAGAATGGCATTCTAAAACAGCGAAGCGGATCCAATAAGCCATGCAATCAAGAAAAAGTCGGCTGGAATCCGTCTTTTATGAAGAAGATGGGACGGGAATACTCTTTTCCTCAAGAAAATACAAGGAAAATATTCAACCTTGTTATGAAGTATCAAATGATGACGCTCCCGGGGCCTCAGTATCCCGAACAGATAAATGAGGTCCATCATCCGGATTATTGCTCCTATCATCGAGAAATAAGACATCCTCTTAAAGACTGCTTCACCTTTAAAGACCAGGTCGAAGACCAATATCAACAGGACAGGTTCGCTTTATCCGACAGCTGGAGGGTGTCCCCACCGCAAAAGTATGAGCCAAAGAGAACCTATCGAGAAGGTAGGACCAGCTCAACACCAAGAATGGAAGCGAACTCGTACTTGCCATATGATAACACTCTCAAAGGAGGGAGGACACGAGAATATGGATGACTTCTTCAAGTGCTTCGCAAATGAGGACGAGGATGAGGTGATCTCATAGTTTCCACCGGCACCAAAAGAGTTGGAAGATGGGATACACACTACGGTAGACAACTTGAGGAAAATCGACTTGGGCATGGAAAATGAGCCAAGACCCACGTTCGTCGGTGAGCTGTTGTCTAAAAAATAGGTGGTCACACTAAAGGATGTGCTCATGCAATATAAAGACTTCTTCGCATGGAACTATTCCAAGATGCCGGGACTGGAGCAAAAAATAGCGGTGCATAAACTGGCTATATCGCCGACGTCAAGCCAGTCAAACAGGCGCCAAGAAGAATGCGGCTCAAACTCGAGATAAGCATCAATGCCGAAGTTAAGAAACTAATTGACTCCGGCTTCATCCAAGAAGTTCGGTATCCCGATTGGATTGCCAACATTATTCCAGTGATGAAGAAAAATGGGACAGTGCGCATCTGCGAGGACTTTTGGGACCTTAACAAAACTTGTTCGAATGATGACTTCCCAGTACCTGTTACTGAGCTGATGATTGATAATACGTCCACTCATGAGGTCTTCTCCTTCATGGATGGATCTTCTTGCTACAATCAAATAAAAATGCATCCTGAAGACCAAAAGCACACCGCTTTCCGGACCCTGCTAGGCATATTCTGCTATAAGGTGATGCCCTTCGGTTTGAAGAACGCATGCGCTACCTACCAGAGGGCCATGACGAAGATCTTCGATGATCTCATACATGAGATTGTTGAATGCTATATTGATGACCTTGTGGTGAAAAGCAAATCGTACGAGGAGCACTGGGAACATCTGAACATAGTGTTCCAGCGTCTTTAGAAATACAATCTAAACATGAATCCTCTGAAATGCGCGTTTGGAGTCTCCTCAGGAAAATTCCTAGGATTCATCATATGAAACTGAGGCATCGAAATAGACCCATCAAAGATCAAGGCGATTACGGAGATGCCTACGCCGAGAACTCTTAAACTACCGCGGTCTCTCCAAGGGAAGCTCGTGTATATCTGGCGGTTCATAGCCAACCTCTCTGGCAAATGCCGCCCCTACAGCCATCTAATGAGAAAGGGGACCCCGTTGTTTGGGATCATAAATGCCAAAGTGCACTGGACGAAATCAAGCAATACCTGCAGAACCCGCCGGTACTGACCGCTCCGGTCAAAAGAAAGCCCCTCATCCTGTACACAACGGGCCTTGATGGTTCTCTAAGCGCGCTATGGGCACAGAAGAACGATCAGGGAAAGGAGAGAGTGTTTTACTATTTGATTCGAGTTCTCCTGGGGGCAGAAAACAACTACCCCTCTATCGAAAAGCATTGCTTGGCACTGATCTTCGCTATAACGAAGCTCAGGCACTATACCTTGGCACATGAGGTCCATCTCATATCAAAGGTGGATCCTCTCAAATATCTGATGTCAAGAGCTATACTAACAGGAAGGCTTGCCAAATAGGCCCTCCTTTTGATGGAGTTTGCGATAACGTATTGGGGGATCATGTATTCCTACGGATTTCTCCGATGAAGGGCGTGATAAGATTTAGGAAGAAAGGAAAGCTCAGTCCCAGATTTGTAGGTCTTTTTGAGATCCTTGAGCGAGTTGGTACCGTTGCCTATCGTTTGACTTTTCCACCCAGCTTTCCGGATGTTCACTCGTATTCCATATGTCGATACTTCGCAGATACCTTCATGACCTTTCTCACATGATTCAGCACCAGACCGTTCAGCTAGAGCGCGATCTTTCATTCACCGAGCAACCAGTAGTGATATTGGATCGGCAGGTGAAGAAACTTGGGTCAAAGGTCTTGCCATCTGTGAAAGTTCTTTGGCATAGCCCGAATGGTGAAGAGATCATTTGGGAGGCCGAGAGCGAGATGCGGAAGAAATTCCCTCATCTTTTTGAAGGTACGCATAGTAAGATTTTTTAAATTCGAAGACGGATTTCTTTAAGGAGGAAGACTGTAACACCTTAGAATGCGATTAGTGGTTAATTAAGCGATAATGCGGATTTTTAGTAATGAATATTTTATTAGTATTTATTTTGGGCTTGCACACACGTGCATGTTAACCTAGGGTTAATTTGGGGTTAAACCATGCTTAAGTAGCCAAGGCATATTAACCCATTCCATTAAGTGTAATATGTGATTTATTAAATTAATTAGTTTTCAAATTTTAAATAAAAATGGTTTTTAATTGGGTTGACTTGAGAGAGAGGAAGAGAGAGAGAGGGCATCATGAGGAATGGCAAGCATGCCATGCATTTAATGAGGAAAGAAAGGGGTATGGCTCTCTAAACTCACCCCTTATTCCCTCACCCTCACTCACACATACACCCTCACTCTCTCATTCACAACTCTCATTCTCACAACATTTTCTTCACCTCATTTCTTCCTCTCCCTCACACCTTCAACTTAAACCCTAACCCTATCCTCACAAACTCAAACAAAATCTCCATTTAACCCTACCAAAACCCTTCACAAAGCTAAGCCAAGCCACTAGGATCACTTGAAGCAAGGAAAGCTTGGATTTTGAGCAAGTGTAGATAGGTATAAATCCCTAACTGTTAATTAGGTTCTTATTATGTGGTGTTGCTAATTAGTTTTAGTTTAGAACGATAAAGATATAGTTTTGTGCACGATATCGTAGTTTTAGTGTCATTTTAGGATATCTGTAACCTGCTGTGACCCCGAGTGTTCACTGTGAAAACAAGCAGTGTAGTAGCGTAGTGCCAGAGACCCGAAGCATTTACCTATGACCCCGACCCCATCTGACCGGTTTTGGCCGGCGACGAGAGGAGAATTTCCGGTGAGCTCGGCCGATTGGGTGCCTAGGGTGTTGAAATTTTGTGGGTAGCTTTCTATTATGGTTTTAGAGTGTTTGGTACTGCTAGATTTTTATGTTTGTACAGTGGGTAAAATCTAGGATCGATTAGCTAGTTTTTAGTGTTACATTGACGCGCGATACGGTGTCCGACTCATTTTCTGTGTTCCGCGTGATTTTTGTACTTGGGTTTGTTTTTGTAGTGTCGCCACACACGTTAGCCGCTAAGTGAACGCTTTAGAGGGTGTTGGAATCGGTGCGTCGATTTGAACGTAATTGTACGTATTATTGGTCAATTTCTAAGTTGCGCTTGCTATGTTTTGTGTTAATAGGATCGTAGGCGGGGACTTTGGAAACAGCGAAGAAAGGGAAGCAGGTGGTCGGATATACTTAGCTCGAGATCACCAGTGAGTAGATTTATCATCTACGGGAAAATCGCCCGTATGGCGTTATGCGTCAGGGCTTGCTAGGATATTGTAGCCGCATGTTTATACTCATATACATTGATTGTGCATGTGTACCATTGTTGCATACCCCATTTCCTATTTCATAGGGACATAGTATTAATGAGACACAACACTGTTACTAACGGTTCATGTTTGCACGAGCATTAAACTGTATGCCACACACACACCATTAGTAATTGCCATGACACTCACACAATAGAATTACCATGGATAATACATTGCTTAGCTTACCTTATCATTAGACATGATTCTTGTTCTATTTTGCATATGAATTGCATTATGCATACATACATACTTGCGTACTTATACACTTGCGTACATACATACTCGCTATAGCTACATGTACACCTCTATATGATGTTAGATTTGATTTTGGAGAAATTGGGAACCACATGACACATTTAAAAACTGGATTCATTTAAAAGAGCGGTTTCCCTTGATATGCTCATATTACGGTTTTATGTTGCATAGTTCTTATTGCATGGATTTACGCATTGAGATATAGATTTCATGTGATTTATGGATTTGAGAACCGTGGTATTATTTCAAGAAAGTATGCATTGTTTTGAAAACCCGGTTCTCTTGATATGATATTTCAGTGCGTCCACCATACGTTTTCTCGGTTCTGAGACGTGTGATCGAAACCCAATTTGAGGAGTTAGATGATCCGTTTGCGGGTTCATGGTGGACCCGGTATGGTACCCTGGGACAAGAAAGGGATGTTGTGCAGTAGACGATGAGCGTGGCAGAGGGACTACTACTTACCGGTGATTGGTTAAACCTGGCGGTTATCCGGAGGATACCGACCGGAGTCGAGAGATGGATATGGCCGACCCGTACTGTCCGAGCCCGAAGGCCGATTCGGACAGAGGGAGCCCGTAGGCCGATCCGGACTGACGGAGCCCGATATATATGGTTTTGCATGTTGATAATGGACACGAGTATTTCATGATGTTTTCGAGTGCCGATGTTGGGCACTCAGGTTCCATGAGATTTACAGGATATGAGGGCCGATTAGAGTGACGGCGCTTGAGGTATTGGGATTTGGGGTGTCGTTGATGGACACCGGTTTTTCTACGATGATACTTCATTGATGATGACATGTTTTATCCCATACTCAGCATTTGTTGATATGCATCGCTTCATGTATTTGTAGTACCTGATAGAGTACCTTTCATGATTATTGCATATCCATATTAGTATATTGATACAATCAGATTGTATGCGGTAAAGTATCGCAGTACGTGCATACCTGCGATTACCTGTATGATGTTACTTACTAATCAGGAGTTGGCAACTCGCCCCCGTTGTGCCATAGTTTTTTGCAGGCTGACCCTCAGAGTAGCCGCGGCAGGGCTATCTTACCGTATCTTTTGCAGTGGATACCGCTACAGTTGGCTGTGAGCCGTTTTGCTTATAGGTGGGTTTTGCGGTTATCCGTTTATATTCATTGTACACTTTATTGTATCTAGTACTCTCCATCTACCATTTTATGTATTGACTTAGAGACGGGTTGTGAGGACGATATTGTATATTATTTTGTGACTCTGGATGTCGAGCTCGTGTGAGCCGGCTTTTATTATGCAGTTTTATATTTTATACTGTTTTTCACGTATATTGTCCATTTTTTCGCTACGACATCATATATTATTCTTATGGTGGTTGTTTCCGCCGTTGGGCATGATTGCTCCCATTTTGAGATGCTTTATTTATATCATATGTTGCTTTACTTATATCTTATGATAAGGTGCGAAATGAGGATATTCGTGCAAAAGTTGGTGTAGCACCTGTGGAGGAGAAGATGCGACGCAAACCTATGGAAGCATCGGTTCGACGAATAGATACTCTCGATATAGGCAATGGCAAAAGGGCAAAAGGGAGACCGAAGAAAACATGGATGGAGGTGATATGAAACGATATGGTTGCCAAAGGACTCAATGAAAGTATATTGTTCGATAGGAGTGAGTGGAGGCAGAGGATTCATGTGCTGGACCCGGCGTGATTCTCATGTTGGTTCATGTAGCCTACCCCATATGCTTGGGATAAAAGGCTCAGTTGTTGTTGTTGCTGCTTTACTTATATCTTATGTTGTACCCGTTTCGGTGCTAGATTTTACAAAGGAGGTGCTGCCGAAATTTTTAAGAAAATAATTTAAACTTTAAAGATTTTTACTTGAGATTTCCAAATGTATTTAACGAATGTTTTCTTCACTTACTACTTTTGATGGTTTAGATTTCTGGGTTTTCGGCTTACTTAAATTGCGTTACGCCTGTAGACGTTACGTGGTTTTGTAAGTCCACGACGGCGCCCCGGCCGTCAATCCGACGCCGGAAAGCGGAAACGAAAAACTTTTCAAACTAGAAAACCGGCACCACCGAGCACAAAAATCCCGGATCGGGCCATTAATCTAACTCTAGCAAACTACAAGATGGGATAGAAGGCTATACCAAGCGATCCGTGTCCTTCGGTCTTCGCCTCCACTCCGATCTCCTCGCGGAATCTCCGGTTGTCGCCTCCTCGTCGAAACGGGCACCACAACGCCGGGTTCTTTTATGGGCTCCCACCTCTGGACCGAGGCAACTCGGGCGTGAAGTTGGCTAGCCGACGCGTCCAAGGTTTGCTGTAGACTAGTGTAGAAAACCTTTGTCTCATGAGGGTAGAAGTTGCCATGTATGGAGGAATAAAGAATGGACTTTGGAGTGAAGTTGATGAAATTGTGTAGCAAGCAAAAATGAGATGATCAAATTTCTCCACACCCAAAATGAACTCTCTCCCACTCCTCATAAGTGGTTGGCCCCTTCTCAATCAAAATGGTGGAGGGAATAATCAAAAACAAGAAGGGAGGTGAGTGTAGTAAAAGCAAAAGGTGACCACATCCAAAAGGCAAGCCTCACATCAACTCTTATCACAAATCCTTTCTCATTAAAGCAAGAAAATGATGAAAGAAAAGAATAGAATCAAAAGATTCTTTCATAATCTTTCAAATCACAAATACCCCCTCCACAAATGCTAATTTGCGAACTTGCAAATTAGCCTCTCCATCACAAAAGTCCGGGCGGGAAGGAACAAAGGAAAACTGGCCGGAACGGAATGCAAACTGGCAACTTCAGAAAACTGATCCCGTAATAAATTACAGGAAAACCCCGCGACTGCATATACATGCCTGCATTTGTATTCCCACTGAATACAAATGCAAAGAGACAAAATCTACACTGTACAATACTAGGATCCGGCTTAAACCAAAGCCCACTAGTAAAATCCGTCCGATCATGATCCGTGCAATACCGCACGTATCTGATCGAACCCTGCCATATCTCCATACGGCCTCTACAATGTTTCGCCCGAAACTTGAGTAACTGTGTGTGGTGGACTCTAAAGACTCGTCAATACTATGGCTGTGGATTTAACCACTAGCACGTCAGAGGTATTAGCCATACGTGACGGGCTACCAGCTATTGACCAAAAGGGACGTCGATGAGCGAACTTATCCTGACACCCTACTGAGCCTGTCAGTGACAATACCCGTACAGTCTGGTTCGTTCGTCTATGAGCATCGCATGGCGGGCCTAGGGGGTTGGTAAAAGTCAGACCCCCAAAAGCGGTACAAGTCGTGCCGGAGTGTAGCCCAGAACACCGTGAGATACTACTGGAATACCTACCAGTAAATCTCCTGCCTTGGCCAAGGACTTCGTGTAAGGGCTCTTCTAGACATAGCGCGACCTCACCCCCAATACCGGGAGAGACGAACCCCTGAAAATCCGCTCACTGCCTCCATGTGGCTCGGGACTGTACCCAACTAAAACCTGTTTGCACGTATCCTTTGAGCGTGGTAGGGTAGTAATCAAAGTACAGTGGGAACTCACACGAGACAAATGACGATCCTCAGGTCGATGAACTAACCTGTACACATGTCACCAAGGAACTGCTATCTGACGTCAGGTATAAGACCAACTATCATGTTCCCGGCGAGTCCTGTCCGGTGTACTCATAACCCAATGAGCACCTGTATACATCTTAGGTGAACCAACTGACACCAGTGGCTTGTGAGACCGGCCACCGCCCCTCGTCGGGGTCTCGACTGTATACACTAGTCTACTCTGGAGTATCGATGCCCTGTCTCGAAACTCCCATGACTAGGGACCTTTTAAGGATTTGCTTATAGACCCCAGCTCTCACGTATATGATCGCCCTCATACTGTTGGCAGTCAAGCAAGAATTCTAAGGGCTCTATCAACGTGTAATAGCGACTCGTAAGGTCACCTAAAGCAGTACACGATGATAAAGATAAACCAGATAGCATACTATCATCTTGAGTAAGACTGTCCTACCGGCATAGGTCCTCCCTCAATCATTGCAATCACGTGCCTGTGATCCAATAATTGACTCTGAGGGCACTATATCCAACAATCTCCCACTTGCACTCAAGGCTAATTATTGCGATGTCGCATACTCACATCCTGTGTGATACCGAACACCCAACTCCTCTACTAATCAGTTTCACAAAGCTCGTTTGCGAAACTATCGCGTTCGAGGAATAGCCTCAGTGAGTGGATCCGCTCTGATGTTTCTTTCTATGTCTCTCTTTATCTCAAGTTCGCAGAGAAAGCCATCTCCCGAAATGAGCAATACCTGTCTTAGAATGTGTCTGGATGTCTGATGGGACCTAGCTCATAAATAAACTCCAAATCCAAACTTCTTAGACTGTATCGTCAACTGAACTTAATCAGTATCCTGCGCCATGCCTCCCTCAGTATCTGCCTGGACCACTTGTCCAAAATACCGCCCCTCGTCAGAGGGATAACTATAACTCTGACAGCCACTCTGTCATTGTTCACACCATAATATTGTATTATTATATTCCCCATTCTTATTCTTTTTATAAATAAACAGGTGCTTTTGACGCATGTCTGCTACATATTACAGGTTACAGGTTCTTGGAGCGAAAACAGTGAAAAAGACAAAAGACGATACAAAAAAGGGACTTTGACCAACAAATAGAAGGATCTTAATCAAGCCTACACAAAAGATCAGTACAAGGCAACGTAAGGTCCAAGATTACAAAGCAAACGGTTAAAAGTCCACTGCAATTATTCACTGGAGATCTGGAAGAAATAGAGAAGCCAAATTGAATAAAGATCCAAAGAAATAAAAAGCCCAAGAAGCCCAGAATCAGTTCCAAAATTTCCAGACATAAAATTTTACCAAAGCTTGGAAGTCTACTTTGACTAGGTCTTCCTAAGGATATTTTGGTAAATGTAGACATGCGAATCAATTGTAACCTAGGGTTTCTATCTCCTATAAATAGAAGCCCAAATCATTGTATTCTTTTCATGCCTCCCTTCATTAATAAATTTCAGCATTCTTTTGGAGAGCATCATTTTTTGTAAGTTCTTTATTTTCTGCTCTAGGTTAATTTTCTATTCTTGCCCTAGATAAATTTAATTCCTTGCCCTAGTTAATCTTTTATTCTCTGCCTTAGATAAATGTATTTTAATTCCCTAATGAGTGAGTAGTCTACTCGCTTGTTAGGGTTATATCTGGGGAAGGTTTGAGAGACGAAGATCTCTCATCCCCTTTCTTGCCCGTCATATATTTTCATAGAACTCCATGCATACCTTCTTATTCCGCTCCCTACGGCACTCTACCCATGAGGTAGCGGTGATATCGTAGTCTAAAGGCCCGGATTTTAAGGTTTTCCATGGAGGTTAGGGTAAAGATTAAGAAAGGAAGGACAAGGATCTAGAGGAAGAACAATCTTCCCAATCATCCTAATCCCTTTTATTAATATTTACCATAACACCTAATTAGATCTTTATATGGGTATAGAATGCGGTGAGATTTATAGACTTTCCAAACTTAAGCTAGACCTAACCCTAACAAGACTTAGATATAGATTAATTTAGTTTTTAGATTTAATAATCAATCCGACCACAATTGGAATTAACTCGTTTGAGCGAATAGGAGATTCACAACATCCCTGTGGACTGACCCGTACTCACCGGGTAGCTGCAAAGCGACGCCGTTCTTGATTGCGGTTATAGATAGTTTTTGAGACCCAATCAAATGGCGCCGTTGCCGGGGATGGCGTGTTATGTCCTTTTTGCAATTTCGGGTTAATCTTAATAAAAAAATCATAAAAATCTGAAAAATCCAAAAAATATAAAAATATATCATCTGTTATTTTTGGAAAGGGTACTTTTTTGTTTGAATTTTGCAGGATCTACAATCGAAAGACGGATCTGGAAATCTATAGAAAGCGAAACAGAAAATAACAGATCAGAACAGAGGGAGATTTGGAGAACAGGAAAGCAAAAAAAAAAAACTGCTGACGTCATCGCCTTGCGGCGGAACCGCGGTCGGAAGAGGGTTGCGGCGGCAGATCCGCAGCCGTTTGGTCGTTTCAAGTCGCCAGATTTGCTCTGCGGTTCAGTAAAAAAAAAACTCTGTAAGTCTTCTGATCTTCTCCTCTGTAAATCTCGATATATCCTCTGTAAAATCTCCTGTAGGATTCTTTGCGCTTAAAAATCTTTTCCCTTCCAACTAACAAATCTTGTGCAGGATTCTTTGCGCGCGCTTAAAATAATAATTGATTGCAAGTGATCTTTTCTGATTTGCATATCCTTAATCTTTTTGCTAAAAATATCTTTCCAAATAAAGAGCAAGCGGAAAAAGAAAAATTTTAATTAGAAAACTTGTAAACCTTGAAATTCACAAAAAAGATTTGATTGCAAGTGATTTACTGTTTTGCATATCTTTAATCGGATTTTAAAGGGCTTTTGACCAATTTAGATTAGGTGGGGATTTCATCACCCTTCCCAGGACCCCAGAAATCACATAAGGCATATGTATTGACCATCTATTAATTAAAAAATACTAGACTCAGCCCTAAGGATTTCGAGCTCAATAGGACAGAGGACTAGTTATAGGCATCGACCGTTTATCCTAACCTGACTTTGCGGTGTCTAGGCAAGTGTGTCAAAGGCTAGTGGTTTTTAATTAGGCCCACAGTGTGGTTCCTTCCCACTTACCTGGCACTTACCTGGCCGCAATTGGCGGTGAAGAGGCGGTTTGAGGTCCTATTTCTAGCCCTTTGGAACAGTTAGGAGCTGTCTAGCTGACCTAGGTGACCCTAGATCTAGGTCTGATTGTGCATTTCTGGTTGATTACATTTGTGTCTAAACCCTTTATCGAATTTTTTTCTGCAAACAGTCTCAAATAAAGAGAAAACGGAAAAAAGGAAAATTTTTATTAGAAAACTTGCAAACTTTTGCCGCAAATAAGTCCTTGCACCACCACCCATCTTTCTTTCTTTCACCCTTTCTTCTTACAACATGGGTACCCCACATAATAAATCACTTGCCGAACTTTGGTATCCCGAACCTAATTTTGCGTCGTACGTCAATTTGTTCGGTCAATTTAAAGACGATCCTTCCTTGCCTAAAATATCTTTGAAAGATCAAATAGAGGCATCTAGGAGAAACAGTTTGACCTTGCAACCCACTTTGTGTCAACCAAGTCAACCCTTTCCACCTCCATATGTTGATACTACTCTTTCAAGTCCTTCTGTCACTCCTAAGCCGATGTCCATTGCTGAGCATATTGCTCAATCTTGCAGCCGATCTTTCACCCCTCTCCACACATCTAGTTCTACGGATCCACACGACTATTCACCTTTTTATCCATATGTTGACCCTACCCCTGTCCAATCACCCACTTCCTACCAGTCCTACCCGACCTTACCACCCTCACTAGACACTGTTTCTACACAGCCATTAGGGAGTTTTGCATATCCACACGATTTCGAATCTTTTACCGAAACCCCCTTACCACCCAATTCTAGTTTGGAAGAGTCGTTGGAGGCATATATCGCAACAACAAATAAAATGACTAGGAATGTGGAAGCGTCCGTGGCCGCCCTTATGCAACCTGCTGAACCGGTAGCTAGTTTCCCGCTAGCTTCAAATATTTCAATGTATAAGGAGGCGGTTGGACAGAGTGAGAATGTGAGAGGATTTCCAAATCAAACCTACCCCTACCTAATTGAATCTGACAACTCCAATTTTCAAACATGTGTCCAAAATGATGAGTTGTGCGACTTTGTAGTGTTTGATTTGCCAACTTGTGAAGAACCCCTTTCGAGTGAAACCGCACCTAAACCGTTTGACCTTTACACCTCCACTCTAGAACCTAAATTGATAAATATCCATGCTTTTGACGAGGTGTCTAAAGAAATTGATTTTCACTTGAGTGAGGATATAGAAGCCGGGAATATTTCGGATGATGAACCTGTCGATTTGATTGAAATTTTATGTTCAACTCATCATCCCGAGTCATTAGATGTTTCTCCCGAACTTCATATGCGTCTTGATTTTGATGATAATGGCATGGATGAGTTGAATTTTGAGGAGAATTATGATGATAGTATTGAGGAGAGTTTTGTGGATCATATTGAGGTTGAACCATTTTTGTTTGATGTGTCAGATTTTCCAGCTCATCCTCTTAAACCTTTACCTAAATCACCCTCCCTCCTTTCCATCGTTCCGACCAAGCTTGAAGACTGTGAGCTTGAAAATTTTTCCTTTGAATCCGATACTGTTCTCACAGATGATAACACTTACGAGTGTTTCACTTTTTCGGACGATGTTGATGACTCACCGCCCGAGTTTGAGTCCTTTACATTTTCAGATGAGTTAGTTAAACCATCAGACTCGGTTGATTACAGTAGTTTCGAACCATTGATGGAATCTTTTAAGTTCGAGACAGTTTACTACGGTGAGAATAATACTATCCCTAATTCACTTCCTTTCGTCATTCCTATTGTTCCGACCGTACAAGTGATCGTTACGCTTTCATCTCCTATACCAAGTTCGGCGTACCCATGTTTTCTTGCGAATCTTGAGGGATTTGACCCCATTTCCCGACGGGTTGATAGGTTAGCGCAATCGCTTATAACATATCGGTCATCAAATATTGCGCTAATTTATTCACTCGATTTACACCCTCAAGATCGCGCGACTCTTCTTTTTCCTTTCCGCTCTTCTTCTCCTCCACCGAGACCATATTCCACCCTTCTTTCCACACGGTCTCGTGTGTTTCTCATTTCTTTCATCTACACCCCATTATTTCACCAACTTGGCCATTACCACGATAAGATTTTTGAATGGTTGGTGCTAACCTTTGGCTTGTGTAAGGCCAAGCTTAAGTTTGGGGGGACCTTTTTGTATATATGTATATATATTTTTGTTTTCTTTTTCTATAAAAAAATTAAAAAATAAAAAAATTTCAAAACATTAAAAAATATAAAAAAAACTATAAATAAATAAACAGGGGAGTGCTGGTATTTTGACCCTCTTGGTTTAGCATGACAGTGAGGACACTGTCAAGTTCAAGTTTGGAGGTATGCTCGGTATGTCTTCTTCATTCGCATTCATTTGTACATATTTTTGCATTTGCATAATTATTTGAAAACCCATAAAAATTGAAAATTTTCAAAAATATAAAAATTAATGTATTCAATTTTGGCTGTATTTTGACTTGAGTTTGACAAATAGGTTAACTGGCTAGGAACAACTAGATCTTAGACTTAGTAAATTAAAAACCCTAAAAATAACATTCCTTAAAGTTTAACGGTAGAAGGTATATGCCTTGTAGTTTATTTAGAAATAGGCAAATTTTGGGTTCACTTCTTGGGCTAAGTCGAAGCAAAGGAATAGTATTGATGTTCTTATTAGAGTACAAGTTTGAAAGATAATTCCTAGCTTAAGTCTAAATTCTGAAAATGTATACCCTACAATTTGCACAATCACGCACCTTGAAACTTGGAATAGTAGAAGAGACCTTGAAATGCTCTTGTCTAAAGTCCTTAGTACGAAGAAAATAAAAAAAATATACATAAGTGTGAATGAAGAATAAAAAAATGGACACTGGTTTTTGTGATTACTTAAGGCTAAAAAAAATAGAAAAATATTTAGCGAGGGTGCTTCATCACCTAGTGCCTTAGACCAACTGGTTTGGGAGTCACTGCTAAAAGCCTTGGGTGTTGCAAGACTAGGAATTACGCTTAAATGTGCAAACACATTTTGTAATCGGTCGTTGGTACCTCAAGAAGTATTAACAGTCGCATGAAGGATGTGTAAGCAAAATTCAATTAAAAATTCACCAATAAAGAAGTGCTTTGGACAACGGACGAGAGTATGATTGCTTGATTTGAATTTCCAAGTGTAGGGGTGATCTATACACACACGTAGGGATATGTGATTGGAGTTTAAATGAGAGAAAGGAATGAAGAATAGAACTTGTATCTTTAGTAGAGTTGATAGAAATTCCTAAGTGGAGATGGAACCCTAGAAGGAAAAACTTAAGAAATGCCAAAAGCTAAGTAAGTCTACAGAACATATATAATCTTAAGTTAAATGATAAGGAAGTGTGAAGAATATGGGTGGATAATTTACGGGTCAAAGATAATAGAATTCCTTGTTAGAAAACCTAATTGGAGAACAAAAGTTAATGGGCCGAATTGATAGGATTTTGTGGGTATTATCCGCTGAAAACCCTCAGGAGACAACACTCCTCCTACTAGGGACACCTAGAGGTTTAACGGCTTGTTGCATGAGCTCAGTGCAATCGCGTTTCCCTGTGAAAGTGCGGTTAGGTTTTTTTAGTGAATAAAAAATAAGTTTGCTCGAGGACGAGCAAAAGATAAGTTTGGGGGTATTTGTTCACACCATAATATTGTATTATTATATTCCCCATTCTTATTCTTTTTATAAATAAACAGGTGCTTTTGACGCATGTCTGCTACATATTACAGGTTACAGGTTCTTGGAGTGAAAACAGTGAAAAAGACAAAAGACGACACAAAAAAGGGACTTTGACCAACAAATAGAAGGATCTTAATCAAGCCTACACAAAAGATCAGTACAAGGCAACGCAAGGTCCAAGATTACAAAGCAAACGGTTAAATGTCCACTGCAATTATTCACTGGAGATCTGGAAGAAATAGAGAAGCCAAATTGAATAAAGATCCAAAGAAATAAAAAGCCCAAGAAGGCTAGAATCAGTTCCAAAATTTCCAGACATAAAATTTTACCAAAGCTTGGAAGTCTACTTTGACTAGGTCTTCCTAAGGATATTTTGGTAAATATAGACATGCGAATCAATTGTAACCTAGGATTTCTATCTCCTATAAATAGAAGCCCAAATCATTGTATTCTTTTCATGCCTCTCTTCATTAATAAATTTCAGCATTCTTTTGGAGAGCATCATTTTTTGTAAGTTCTTTATTTTCTGCTCTAGGTTAATTTTCTATTCTTGCCCTAGATAAATTTAATTCCTTGCCCTAGTTAATCTTTTATTCTCTTCCTTAGATAAATGTATTTTAATTCCCTAATGAGTGAGTAGTCTCCTCGCTTGTTAGGGTTATATCTGGGGAAGGTTTGAGAGACGAAGATCTCTCATCCCCTTTCTTGCCCGTCATATATTTTCATAGAACTCCATGCATACCTTCTTATTCCGCTCCCTACGGCACTCTACCCACGAGGTAGCGGTGATACCGTAGTCTAAAGGCCCGGATTTTAAGGTTTTCCATGGACGTTAGGGTAAAGATTAAGAAAGGAAGGACAAGGATCTAGAGGAAGCACAATCTTCCCAATCATCCTAATCCCTTTTATTAATATTTACCATAACACCTAATTAGATCTTTATATGGGTATAGAAAGCGGTGAGATTTATAGACTTTCCAAACTTAAGCTAGACCTAACCCTAACAAGACTTAGATATAGATTAATTTAGTTTTTAGATTTAATAATCAATCCGACCACAATCGGAATTAACTCGTTTGAGCGAATAGGAGATTCACAACATCCCTGTGGACCGACCCGTACTCACCGGCTAGCTGCAAAGAGATGCCGTTCTTGATTGCGGTTATAGATAGTTTTTGAGACCAAATCAGTCATCCAGGTCACCTTGGAAGCCTGGAATGATAACCGTCTCCTAAAAGAGGCTGCCGTTATCATATCCCTAGAACATCCACTTATGTTCTAAA
Organism: Agapanthus africanus; assembly: GCA_030015575.1. NCBI lineage: Eukaryota > Viridiplantae > Streptophyta > Magnoliopsida > Asparagales > Amaryllidaceae > Agapanthus > Agapanthus africanus. The sequence goes on along the minus strand of CM057346.1, from coordinate 457,231,650 downwards.
ACTGCTTCCGACTGTTTCTCCAGGATTGGATCAATATCATCTTATTGCATCTATTGCAAAAAACAACATCTGGTGTGGTACTTGACATCTCATGATTGACTCAATTGCCTAAGCAAGTGATCTGCCAATCATGCACATCCCTCTCCCCTTTAGTCTGTAAGACACCTTTAGAGAGGGTGACTCCATCACCTGCAGGTACACCACCATTTCAGGAGTCGTCCATTCTAAATACTCTTAGAATGCTGTCTAAGTACCCTGATTGGGAAACCACCCAAATCTAGATCTAAAACCATAGATCTACTAACCAGAATGTACGATATAAGATCCAATTCCTATGTGGAGAAACTACTGTGTGACAACCAAAGTATAACCGATCGTAGTATAGGAATATCACTTCCTACTCTGTGTATGTCATCAAATACCAGGATATCACACCCTACTACTTTCTTAACAGATCCATCCCCTATTCTGATGAAGTCAAACCTATGACTGTCACATCAGAAATAGATGATCTATCTCCGCTGTATCTGCTTTAGTCTATGAATAGACATTAGCCACTTGTCCACTGTGCTTCCGCTGCTCCCACTGACTACGACAACCCTCTGGCAGAGTCATATAGACGTACATTTCTAAAGCTAGTTCAAAACGACGCTATACTCATCCTCCTGCCGGGTCTCACAGTCTGGAACAACAGCAATGGCAAGTCTGGGTAAACAAGAACCTCCCTGTCACCGTCCTTGAGCATACCGAAGTACCTCTCGAGTGCCTGAGGTTATCCACCATATCTGCGGAGTGGCCAATGGAATGTCAAACCAGATTGAATCTTTAGGTTCTTATCAAATCTTCAGTAATCGTTTGCGGTTCTGGAATCACTTCCAGTTCTACCATACTCCCACTACTGTTTTCTGAAAAAATCCATTTTTGTTAAAACTGTGGCGAGTCAAGAACAATATCACTATTGATCTTCCAGATGGTAGAAAGTCAACCCTCGTTATAGCCTGGGTCAACCCACAAACAGCCATTACAGAAACGTGCCTCGAGTTATCCAGAGTCTGGTTTTAAGTATAAGCCGGACAACTCCCTGTATCTTAACAATGTCAAGATATGAACTGTTCTATATCCAATACAGAAACAGAGGCACTGATTTAATTGAACCAGATTCAAATCATGCAGCTGTCTCCAGTGCATGTCAACTAAATGGAAAGAGGCCGATCAGCATTACTCAGCTTAGGAGTACTTCCAATTATGAGTAACCTGAAAGAGAAGCAAGTTCTCTTAATCATTATTATCAACTGAATACCATACACAAGTATCTACATTTTCGATCACCTTGAAGAATCCCGATACTTGCAATACCTGGTTCTCTACTTTACTCTTATACCTATAACTTCTCAAAACTTCGACCTTGTGTTTCTACGAAACACCTGTCTAAAACCAGAGAAGTCATAAGTAAACCGAATATAGTACGAGGACCATCCCCTCTGTCCTCATGGACGCTGGACAACATACAACACTCTGTATAAGTCCCTTGAGTCTAATAACTCATTCCCTGTGTGTCGTAGGTTGAAAACTGTACTATGGTTATGAAGAATTATACCGCTGTTTAATGCTCCTTACCTAACCATCCACTGATATAGGTAAATGTCATAGACATAATTTCAAAAAGGAATATCTCACTCTATAAAAATAGACGTACAGATATATCAATTTGGAATTGGTGCATAACAACGGATATTCAAAACCAAATATTCGCCGTCCGGCAAACAACCCAGGTGACTTCCTCAAATATCACCAATTACAACGAATTCCGATATAATGAGGATGATCACCTAATTCCCAATAACTTACTCCCACTCATCATCTGTAAAACCATACAGATGTGAGAATCATACCTGGTAAATACATACCCTGGAGTAAGTGTCTAATTAGGAAATCAGTTTTCTATTAACAGTACACAGTGAAACTGAAACATTGAAACGTTTCGATGGGGTATCCCGGTATTCCCAGTAATGCCTCTTCCATTATCCAGATTCATAACTATAACCGTATAATTCTTTGCCACCTTTCCAAATCGCTTTATATGTCTTTAGTCGTTACCTTCTGTACACCTCTTTAGGCCAAATGGTTTTCTTCCTTCCCTACCGTTCGGCACCAGCCTATGATTTGGAAGAAGACTATCCAATAAGCATAATGGGTGTACTGTCCTAATCCTAGGAGCACTCGCAATGCGAGAGAAGGTGAAGATAAAAGACAACCGAATAAACCTTATTCCTATTTCTCCTGAACCAGAATCCATCCCCGAACTGGAACAAGTTCCTTTCGAGTTCGTATATAACCATACGATGGAGTATCCAATAAACTGTGGATCTTCGTAGTGATACGGAGTGTCCTGGAGAAATACAAAGGTGATTTAGGATTGGCGAAGAAATACTTAGTTTGGTCGTGAATAGCAGTCGCAGTTTACTTTGCCCTCTTACTAATCCCTTGCTTTATCTTAACTTAATACCTTCTGCACACCATCGTTATGCTAATTGGTTTTCTTCATTCCCCACTGTTCGGCACCAGCCTAAGGTTTGGAAGAAGACTATCCAATTTGCGTAATAGGTGTACTATCTCCTAAACCAAGGAGTACTCGCAACCTGAGAGAAGGTAAAAGGAAAAGACAACAGAATAGTCCTATTCTTTTTCTCCAGAACCGAAAACCATCCTCGAATAAATTCCTTCGAGTTCGTATATAACCATACGATGGTTTTGTCCAATGGAAGTGGACATTCGTAGTAATACGGGGTGTCCTGGAGAAAAGGGTAAAAGTAGGAGTGGCAATGAGGTTTGCAACTCTGACAATCCAAAAGCCAGTCTTTAAGAAGGTTCGGTTAATCTTGGTCACTGAGTCATAGTCTAGGGTCGGGTCATGGTCACTGCCAAAGAGAGAGAGAGAAAAGAAACACTCAGCGTGCACTCTAACCTAGATCAGAATGGTTTCCAATTTATCTAATCTGGAAACCTCCCACTGTACCGTCAAATTCTCCTCCAAACCTGAAAGGAGAATTAGTCGGGATCACCCGAGGAGTAAACCAACTCATCAGTGGGAATCGGGATCCAACTATCATCGCATGATAACGTGACGGAATCCGCTCATGTTATCACACTCCAGAAGGTATGCGCATATCTGGCAAGTTTCAGTTTCTTTAAAAACTCCCGATGTGATTTTTGCCCCATGCTCTTATGACCTTGACTTTGGCCAACATATCATAAGTCACATGTCAAGTTCTACCTGTCATTCTCCAGGTTAATTTGAACCCACCCGTACCTACCCTTGACTTTGGCCAAAATGGCAGTACGACTGTCCCAAATCAACGCATCTATCTATGCTGCATATGAATACCCAATAGCTACCAATCACTGTGCCTTGACTTTGGCCAATATACACAGCTTGAATACTTATTGACTATTCATATGAAACGACGGGGGGCTACGAATGGTTTCTGGCGAAAACCTTTAACGTAATGAACTTGATATCGTTGAAGGAACAGGATAGCTTTATAAAAATATAGTGACGAAAACCTTTGCTAAAGAGGTCACTCCCGGTGAAGGGATCTTGACTCTTTCCCCATAGAATGAGGTGCAGGATATTCCAACTGAATACCACGATGCAAAGCAAAAGTAATCGGCTATAGTAAAATTATTGCCCTGACGCAAACTTCTGTCCAAGGGGTCACTCCCGGTGAAGGGATCTCGGCCCTTGCCTCGTCGACTGAGGAGCAGGATATTCCAACTGAATACCACGATGCAAAACAGAAGAGAACGTCCTTGCAATAACAACTTTTTGAAAAATGTTCCAACAACATCAGAATAGGTTTGTTTATCTTGCATTGATCCGAATCAACGCAGTCCCATCAATTGATCACACCAATAAAGAACGAAAATAATGATGTACGTATATGCCATCCGCATTCGCCACTGGGTCCTGTCATCACCCGTTAGGTTACTTAACTAACGACAGAGCGGGGACTGGACTAGCGCGGATGCAAAACATATACAACATCTACTAGTGTATATATCAATATATGATATTCGCTCAAGGCATGATAAAAAATGCAACATCACAGAAATGTACAGCATCATAGAACAATACAGATATCTGGGATCCCCGGGTTTCACAGAGCCGCTACTGAAACCCGACGTTCCCCTGGTCGTGTGGATAGCCTGTGCAATGAAATCCTAGACCCCTATGGGCGCGGCAAGTTACCCGCCAAAATCTGAAGCGAGGCAGCCCCCTTCAGCAACGTGAATGGACCACCCAGCACTTCACGGAATCCGGTAACTTGGGCACCCCTCCTGGGTCAACCTGTACCCCCTACGAGTGCGGCGAATAGCCCGCCAATTCTAGAGTAAAGCCCCATCCGTCTCAACGCCATGAGATGCAGGCTCGTTGCCCTCTAAAACCCGGCTATCCGTGTACCCCTCCGCGGGGTAATCCTAGTACAGAAAGTAAAATATACAACGGGTACATCGACCTCAACCCGGTCGTGCCCCAAAAGAATAATATACAAACAGGCAGTGACGGCAGTCCACATGTCGGACGCTCGCCCCGCAATATCAAATGTATATATAAAACAAAACTGTACTAACATTGCATCCAGGCTATCCCCCACGACCAATCCGCAACATCACAGTACAGCACAGAACATCAACGTGAATGTCACGTTCGCAAATCCGTCTAAGAGGGCTATAGAAGTTAGACAGGATTTACCGATCAAGTGACATTCACGGTCGCAGATATAATGTAAATACTGTGAACTAGCATGTTTAAAATATTTCGATCAATTAAATTTACCGAAGTGGGCCCCAAGCACAACTGTAGCACTCAAAAACATCTGAGCCCAAAAAGAATATACCAGAAACCCTATTTCCATGTCAGTAAACCACTGTAGAAATTTGGTACGGTTTGGCCACAAAACGGCGGCGGTTCCGCGGCCAAAACGTGGTTTTGGCCGCTAAACCGCCACGCTACAATAACAATAGCGTACCAAATTTTCACAGAATTCATAAAAAAACCCTGCACATAATTTTCCAATATACCAAATAATTTTTAGAGCTAGGGAAAAATCGACAGAAAGTGCGACATGAAAATGTGGTTTTTGGAAAATCCGATCGATCGAACTTGTAAACACATTAGAGCAATCTAGACTAGGTTAATGACGTGGCTCTGATACTAGTGTAAGTGCACGGTGGCGCCCCGGCCGTCAATCCGATGCCGGAAAGCGGAAACGAAAAACTTTTCAAACTAGAAAACCGGCACCACCGTGCACAAAAATCCCGGATCGGGCCATTAATCTAACTCTAGCAAACTACAAGATGGGATAGAAGGCTATACCAAGCGATCCGTGTCCTTCGGTCTTCGCCTCCACTCCGATCTCCTCGCGGAATCTCCGGTTGTCACCTCCTCGTCGAAACGGGCACCGCAACGCCGGGTTCTTTTACGGGCTCCCACCTCTGGACCGAGGCAACTCGGGCGCGAAGTTGGCTAGCCGACGCGTCCAAGGTTTGTTGTAGACTAGTGTAGAAAACCTTTGTCTCATGAGGGTAGAAGTTGCCATGTATGGAGGAATAAAGAATGGACTTTGGAGTGAAGTTGATGAAATTGTGTAGCAAGAAAAAATGAGATGATCAAATTTCTCCACACCCAAAATGAACTCTCTCCCACTCCTCACAAGTGGCCGGCCCCTTCTCAATCAAAATGGTGGAGGGAATAATCAAAAACAAGAAGGGAGGTGAGTGTAGTAAAAGCAAAAGGTGACCACATCCAAAAGGCAAGCCTCACATCAACTCTCATCACAAATCCTTTCTCATTAAAGCAAGAAAATGATGAAAGAAAAGAATAGAATCAAAAGATGCTTTCATAATCTTTCAAATCACAAATACCCCCTCCACAAATGCTAATTTGCGAACTTGCAAATTAGCCCCTCCATCACAAAAGTCCGGCCGGGAAGGAACAAAGGAAAACTGGCCGGAACGGAATGCAAACTGGAAACTTCAGAAAACTGATCCCATAATAAATTACAGGAAAACCCCGCGACTGCATATACATGCCCGCATTTGTATTCCCGCTGAATACAAATGCAAAGAGACAAAATCTACACTGTATAATACTAGGATCCGTCTTAAACCAAAGCCCACTAGTAAAATCCGTCCGATCATGATTCGTGCAATACCGCACGTATCTGATCGAACCCTGCCATATCTCCATACGGCCTCTACAGCGTTTCGCCCGAAACTTGAGTAACTGTGTGTGGTGGACTCTAAAGACTCGTCAATACTATGGTTGTGGATTTAACCACTAGCACGTCAGAGGTATTAGCCATACGTGACGGGCTACCAGCTATTGACCAAAAGGGACGTCGATGAGCGAACTCATCCTGACACCCTACTGAGCCTGTCAGTGACAATATCCATACAGTCCGGTCCGTTCGTCTATGAGCATCGCATGGCGGGCCTAGGGGGTTGGTAAAAGTCAGACCCCCAAAAGCGGTACAAGTCGTGTCGGAGTGTAGCCCAGAACACCCTGAGATACTACTGGAATACCTACCAGTAAATCTCCTGTCTTGGCTAAGGACTTCGTGTAAGGGCTCTCCTAGACTCAGCGCGACCTCACCCCCAATACCGGGAGAGACGAACCCCTGAAAATCCGCTCACTGCCTCCATGTGGCTCGGGACTGTACCCAACTAAAACCTGTTTGCACGTATCCTTTGAGCGTGGTAGGGTAGTAATCAAAGTACAGTGGGAACTCATGCAAGACAAATGACGATCCTCAGGTCGATGAACTAACCTGTACACATGTCACCAGGGAACTGCTATCTGACGTCAGGTATAAGACCAACTAGCATGTTCCCGGCGAGTCCTGTCCGGTGTACTCATAACCCAATGAGCACCTGTATACATCTTAGGTGAACCAACTGACACCAGTGGCTTGTGAGACCGGCCACCGCCCCTCGTCGGGGTCTCGACTGTATACACTAGTCTACTCTGGAGTATCGATGCCCTGTCTCGAAACTCCCACAACTAGGGACCTTTTAAGGATTTGCTTATAGACCCCAGCTCTCACGTATATGATCGCCCTCATACTGCTGGCAGTCAAGCAAGAATCCTAGGGGCTCTATCAACGTGTAATAGTGACTCGTAAGGTCACCTAAAGCAGTACACGATGATAAAGATAAACCAGATAGCATACTATCATCTTGAGTAAGACTGTCCTACCGGCATAGGTCCTCCCTCAATCATTGCAATCACGTGCCTGTGATCCAATAATTGACTCTGAGGGCACTATATCCAACAGGTTTAAGTGCCGGTCACGTGCCAAATTTTGGGTCATGACATACGGTCAGTTGTACTTCCAAATATAGAGTAAACAAAACGATGCCAAAGATAAAGTGTCACTTACCCACAGTCATGTAAGGTGGGTTTGAGAGATCCCCAGGCCTATCAAGAATCTCGACTTCGTCGTCAGCTTCCAGAACTGTGGTTTAAAATGGAGGGCATATTAGCATCATTATAAAAATATAAAACAAAAAGGGTAAAAGAATACCGACCTTGGCCAGAAGAGAGTACTATGCTTTGTGGAGGTATCGCATGTGGGGCCGCCATGTCAAGCAATCGCTGGAAGGTTTCACTTAGGGCAATATCCATGATGGAAGCCGCCAGCTCCTGCAATTCTGAGGGAAGGGAAAGCTCAGATAAAGGAGAGGTCGTTAAACAAAATGTGTATATGTGGAAGATTACCTTCGATACTTCGCCCGCCCTGAACTTGAGGGATAGCAGCTTTGGAAACTTCTTCTACACCCTCCGGTGTGTCACTAGAGATAGCCATGGGACCTATGGCCAGCAAGATCACCTCTGCTCGAGGAGTAGACGCCGAGGGGACAAAAGCCACCGCCGGGAACTCCACAACAAGGGTAGCAACTTCAGTAACTCCTCTACACCCGCCGGTGCGTCACCGGAGATATTCGTAGAATCCGCAGCCATGGCTCGATCTGGACTCAAATCCACTTCCGCTGCAGAAGTCCCTGCAAATTTTTTGCAAAAATAAGAAGGCATAAAAGTAATACAAATTACGCGCCAAAAGAAGAACACGAAAAATACGCATACCAACACGTCAGGAAGCCTGAAGTATGGCTTTTTCGAGCCGTTGTTCTTTTCTGATTAAATACGCTCGCCGGGCTTCAAGCGCAAATAAATGACTACCCCTCTTCAGTGCAAGCTCTTCTTCAGAAGCAACTGAGATGGGCTGTTTGAGGGCCCGTTCTTCTTCCATTAACAGGGGACCCATGTGTACCCTACGTAATGATTGGTCAACATCGTAGAATACAATAGAGGGGTAGGTTTCTTCGGGGCGCGCACATTTTCAGTCTCATGTCACGACCCGAAATATTAGCTCATGACCAGCACTTAAATCACGCAACTTCAAAAGACGTAACGTAATCCAAGTAAGCTGAAACCCATAAATCTAAACCTTTTAAAGAAATAAAAGAGGTGCAGTTTTGAAATCAGGTATAATGAAGAAAAGTGTTTTCTTAAATGCATAGAAAAAGGAACATGAAAAATGCATGTTTATCCTACTTGTTGTAAAACATGTTCGTCTTTTAAAAATTTGGGCAACACCTCCTTTGTATATTTTGATCCAAAACCACAAATACAAGATAATATAAAAGGCATCCCCAAGCGGGAGCTAGCTCTTCGCCAAACGGCGGATCACAACCACACAAGTAATAAAACAAGTATACGACGCCCAATCGGCGAAGATCAGCACAAAAGATAATGAATAAAGCAAGAAGACAACGCAAAAACGAACATATAACCCATCGCTCAAGTCTCGCAACTACAAGTCTTTCTAAGTCTTACTATTTATACAAATACTAGTTTTGATTGATGGAGTTGACTAGATACAATATGTAATATAAATACAAGGGTGGGCACGATACAACTGTTCCACCTACCAAAGCAAGTCACCCGAATGCAAGCTGTGTGCCAACGATGCCGCTACCGATCCATACGGTTAACCTGCAAGAACTGTGGCACAACGGGGGTGAGTTGCCAACTCGTGAGTAGAAAATATCAACAGGTAGAAATCGAATAAACAACGATTCCTAGATCATCTATATCATAAAGGTAATACTATGATATATAGGGTGACCGTAACTGTATATGTGCCAACAATGTACTCAATGCCTATAAGCATGTGGATAACATCCACGTGTCAGCCGATGACACAACATCATGCATGTAAATATCATAAAAGCATATGCATGAAAGTTTGAGGATATAAGTCAACGTGTGTCCCTCGCGACACATAAAAATCATGGAACCTGAGTGTCCAGCTTCGACACTCGAAACATCATTAAACCCGTGTCCAACATAGACACGTAAATCCTCATATATCTCGACTCCGTCAATCTGCGGGATCGGCCCGCGGGCTCTGGCAGAACGGGTCGGCTCATATCCATCTCATCACTCCGGTCGGTATCCTCCGGATAACCACAAAGTTCAAATACTATCACCGGTAGGTAGTGGTCCTTTTGCCAGGCTCACCGTCTACTGCACAGCAAATCTGTTCTCACCCCGGGGTACCATACCGGGTCCACCATGTACCCACAATCGGCCTCATCCAACTCCTCGAATCGGGTATCACTGTCACACGTCTCAGAACCAAGAAAACGCATGGTGGACGCACTGAAATATCATACCAAAAGAAACCGGGTTTTTAAAACAGTACATACTTTCTTTTGAATACCCACGGTTCTCAAATCCAGAAATCTCATGGAAACAGCATATCTCAATGCGTAAAATTGTAAAGCATGATGTATGCGACATCTAACAGAAATGTAAGCATATCCGTATATCATGCAACATGGAACAGTAATATGCACATATCAAGGGGAACCGCTCTTTAAAATGAATCATGTTTTTAAATATATCCCGCGGTTCCTAATTTCTCCAAGGTCAATGCAACATCGTATAAAGGTACGCATGCAACTATAGCAGGCAATTCATGCAAGGAATCATATCATGATGCAGCAATTCTACTGTGTAGTGACATGGCAATTATCGATGATGAAGTGTGTGAGCCGGCAAATCTGTGTAAGTGTAACATACGCATCATCGATAATTGTGTAGGTGTACTAACACAGGTATATGCAATACAACGAGAATAACATGAATGCAGCATAAGATAAATCGTTAGCTAAAGCTATGAGGTATACGTATCTAACAAGACCGGGTCGGTGAATCTATCAATCGGCATCCGGCCTCACAATATCACATACGGTATAATCCATCGTACGGTATCCTCTAGTCAAGGGTATGGATCAGTCATCATAAAACTCGTCACGTACGATAAACCATTGTACAGCGGCATTAAACCATCGGGGATCCTATCATCCTATATGACAATGAGGGGTACGGACCTAATGTCTCGTACGACATATCACTCATGAATCATGACATTCTATATATATATATATATATATATATATATATATATATATACCTATGTCCCAGGTCACAACCATAACAAACTCATATCAGGGAACCGGCAAAGTATCAATCATCCCGATCGACTCGCATCCGTATATCGACATATCATCAAGTCATCATATCACATTGTATTTTCTTTTCATCGCATTTATCTCCCACATCAAGTCAATTTTACAAATACATTCTACCTTTACTATAAGCATACGTGTCTAATCTAACATACACACCCGAACCATACAATCAGTTTTTTTAAAAGATGCGAATCGTAGTTTTGAATGTAGGGGCTACGGTGTTTTTAAGGAAAAGATATCGTTTGAAAATACGTAACGTCCCTCAAGGTGTCTGTTTAAAAGGTGCATACGATTCTTCAGTTTGGAAATAAGTATGGTTCGGTTGACACATTTGTGTCGGCTATCTAGTCTTATAGTATCCAATACAGCAATATCATCGAACATCATCCTCGAATCCAGTCATCACATATTAACCATATCACTTCTAACTATCCTTTTAGCCATATCCCTAGTTTCCTAATCTAGGTTTCTACGACTGTATTCTATAGATCGGTTTCCATCAATTTGCGGGGGTGCTATACACCATCCACCTGACTTCCCCCGTAGATATAGATCTACTCACTTTGATCCTTGTTTGTCGAAATCGATGACGCCACGCTCTTCCTTTTCGTTCATGTCCACTCGAGGGTACCTACATATATACATACATAGTATCGTAAACTGAAATCGCGAACGAAAACCAAACGGCACGCATATCACGCATAGGTTAAAACCTATGGTATCGCATGCAAAACACTACCAAATAACCCTTGTCGTTGCCGTTCAAACGCCACACGACGGAATTTAAATCAAATACAAAACTAAAGTTTCAGAATCGCAAAATACAAAAAACAGTAACTAAGGAAAACCACTTCCAGAAAATTAGCAAATTTTGCATATGGGGTTGCCCTAGATATCAGATAACAATACCACGGACCAAAAATCACACGTTTCCATTCCAACTTGGCCGCAATTTGCGGCCAAACCTATTAAATCTACGGCCATACTAGGAGAATAGGGGCTCAGGTTTTAGGGGTAGTCTTCTGGTCCCCTGCACACATCACTGTACTTGCTAAATATTTTTCAGATGCCCCGGGTGATAGCAGGTCTCAAAACAATGTCACAAAAGTCACAAAAATCCGATATCGGGGTTTCTAAGTTTGGGGTTTGGGGTTCTAGTCTCTGTTTAATCCAGTAATCTAACACTAGGCGGGTTTGTAGTCACTACTAAATCTTAATTGCACCCTTCACAATTAAATTTTCTTGAGCTGTCCCAAGTCTTCAAAATTCAAACTTTCTTGGTCCAAAGTGATTGTGATGAGCTTGTGCATGTTTTTAGTGAAGGGGAGATGAACTTTTGATGAGGGATTGAGTGTGTTTGTGAGGTTGAAGTGGAGGTAGAGAAGAGGGCAGCCATGAAAAAGAAAAGGGGGAAAAATGGTGAAGGAATTATGAAGGAAACACAATGGGAGCCTTGGTCCCCTCACCTCTCTCTCCTTTCTCTCTCATGCCCATACCTCCTTATTCTAACCTTTTCTTTTCTTTTATTTTCTTCTCTCATCTTTTCTTCTCATTTCATTTTAAAACAAAACCAAGCAAAACAAAAAGAAAAGCCATGGTAGAAAAATGTAGAAAATGTAAAAAATGACTTCATGTGCACAAATCAAGCTTAATGCACGATTAGTGATATTTAATCGCGATTAACATTAAAAGTGTATATAATTAATTATAAAAATTCATAATTTTCCTAAATCACATAAAACACCCTCATTTCATTAATTCCTATAATTTTCCAAATATTTCCCAATTTATCGGTATTTAATTATACCGCATTATCCAAATATTCATAATATTTATTATTTAATTATAAAAATTCCCAAAAATAATAATTTATTTTTCTGAAATGTTACATCTCATCTTGTGAGCGCCTTAAAGTCTCAGCCAACTGTGTAGCCTCCTTGGCAGACAAACCAGGAAATAGAAGACCGTCGTCCGGCTCCTGCATAGATATCGACTCGTCCTGAATAATGGGCTCGGATTCAAGCAAAGAGTCGAGTAGGCTGGCGACCGATTTCTTTCTCCTTTTAGAGCCTGTGCTAACGCTAGCGAAGGAGCGCTGCCTCCCCCTTGGTGCTTTGGCATGGCATTGCCCAACTTCTCCTTCAGTGTCACCCTTTGGTGACACCACCGTGGGTGCTTTATCAAGAATTATGCCTGGGCTCTAGTACGCACCGGCATACCAGCAGTGCGAGGGGTTGATTCTATTTCTGTGACTTTAGGGATAAGCACCGAACCGCTATCCCTCAGAGGAGGCGAACCACCGACCGTGGCCGCAATGGGGAGCTGGTGACCTAAGCCGGAACGGGAGCTCTACACTCGAAAAGCACCCTTCTCTCCTCTGCAATGACAGGGCCGACCCGATGGCGATACTAACCCTTGAAGGACACCACAGGCCTCGGAAGATAGTCGGCCTCCGGGATCATGAAAAGGGAGCCAGTGTTTAACCGCATGAAATGGTGAATGACATCGCGAGTAACCTCCAGGGAGAGGGCGGGCTCAACTAAAAATCCCTCTAGAGGAATGCCCTGGTTGTAGACTAACTGCTGGGCACAGCGACGCGGATTATACCGCATGAAGATAGCAGCGTCATTCCGGCGGAACACCAAATAACCCGGCCTGATCGAGTATAGATACATAATCTCTTTAGGCTTTAAAGCCGGGACCCCACCCTTCGACAAATCAAACAATTGCTGAATGGGCCCCGCTGGAGCGGAAAGGACTTGATCGCTGAAAACCATTCCGCCTTCATTTGAGTACGGATTCAGCAGTACACGGAGAGCCCCTTCCTGGGTCGGATCGGGAGCAGAAGCATCAACGAACCTCATGATCCATGGGAAAGTATATGATTCATAAAAATCGGGTCGTTGGTGCGTAGCAAACGCTCCCAACACATGCATCTCAATCCACGACATGATGTAGTGGAGGAAGAAATTCACGGTATTCGCACCGTGGTTCGAAGTATTAACAGCAACGCTTAACCCGTGATATAGATGCGACAACCTCGCGACGCCAATAGCTAATCATGCTCCTCCAGCTATACGATGAGCAGGATAAAAACGGAGGCTCTCATAAAGCGGCGATGCATCGGCATGGCGAACCAGCTAAGCCAAAGACTGATAAAGCCGACGAAGAAAGTTTCTTCGTCCATGCCAGGGGCCGCGATCGCATCGAAAGCTACGGTCGACGAGTTTGGAATATATAACTACGGCAGGTCTTCCTTTTTGGTCGGTAGTTTCCTCAGCCCGAATCTAAAAGAGTCTTCAATTTTCGTGAATTTTGGAGCCTTTTTGGATAAGACATCCTTGCGAAGGAAGCAAGCAATAAAAGCGTCAAAGGTGACACCTTGCCCTTCCGATGTCACGAACATCTTTTCAAAGATACTTAGGGCTTTAATTAGAATCGGGTACTTATGACGAACGGTGTTCTCATTCATCAGGACGTCAAGCATAGCGGGCACCGTATCAAACACATACTCATCAGGAGGCAGTAACTCTTCGTAGTGCTCTCCCTTGATCGGCAATCCGGATATCTCGCGAAACTCTTCCAGTGAAATCGAAACCTCACGATCCCCTACCAAGAACGTGTTGGTGGGAAGATTCCATTGATTCAAGAAAGCCTCAACCCACCAGACATGAGGGGCGTGATAATAAAATAACGACGCATACACTGCTTGGTACAGCCTAACCTTCTGCAGACGTGCGCGTTGGGCGGAGAGAATATATCGAACCTAGGGAAGATAGCCTATTGGGTGGCGGGGGGTAACGCCTACCTTATAAACCTGCCCCTATGGCCGAGCTTCACCCTGACATATTCGGCATCCCAGAATATCAATGGCGACCATGGGTTGGTTGGGTATCCCGGTCGTTGACGGCTCGAGTCGGCCCGTGGGAGTCTAGTTAGTCGCCTCCACCGCATAAGCAGTCCGTGGGCATTCCATCAGTGATATAGGGCGGATGGGTTCTGTCGGCTCTTCACAGGTAAACCTACGGCGGCCCATAATGATATAACCATACCACGTTCCCCATAAGAGAAGACTAGTATGGTCCATGTCATGTGCCCTGATCATCGCCATAACCTCCTCGTCCGATAGCGATTGCGGAAAAGAGACTTCTGAGCGAGTGTAAGGGAAGCCGGGAAGTGAGGCTATCGTTCCTGAAATAAGAGGAAAGGAAAAATCCATTAAATAATAATAATAATAATAATAATAATAATAAATAAAAATAAAAAATAATAACGATAAATAATAAGGTAAAATAAAATAAAAGAAAAGAAAACCGTGATATGTGTTTCACGGGACCACTGCCTACAAAACCAATGGACCCCACAAAATCAATATGACGGCTCATCGATGATGAGACGAGATAATCATTATGAGAATCAAAGAGGATTCTCATTAAATAGGCAACTGGAGTTTAAACAACTCTTGACATCCTCAAAGAAAGATGAGTTCCCAACAAATTCAAATTTATGAAAATAAGTGTAAAACCCTATAATGAAAACATTCTCAAGAACACTAGGGAATGAATTTCCTGAAGGGCCCTATTGATCTTTCCGAGCTAAGCTCTTTGGTGAAGAATCAAATTCCTGTTAAAAGCAATGGAATTAAATTCCAGAAACCCCCATGAGGGGAAACGAAGGAATAGAATTAAAATTCCAAAAGATCAGAGGAGAAACGCCTGATCTTCGAAGACATTAGGGTTCACCACATAAAACATCTGTCTTTTTGGATCTCTAAGAGATCGGTTCCAAAAGAGAGCAAAGCTCTTACGGTGGATTTAAAATCCAAGAAAAAATTATTAATTAATTAAATAAAAGGGTTTCTTGTTCCAAAGAAAAAATCTCGTTCAAGATCATTACCTAAAAAGGTTCTTTCTAACAGAGTTTAACTCTGAAATTTCAATGAGCAGAGAACTAAGCTCTGAGAGGAGAATTAAATTTTCAAGAAAAGACTAAGAAAGAAGATGAAGAAATGGTGGCCATTTTCAACAGCCAAGCCCTCTCATTTATAAGACGTGATGGGCAACAGTTCATCTCCCTGTTTCCCTAGGCTATCCAACGGTTGCGAAAGCAGACAGCGTTGCACTCACGTGCAAGCTATATGAGAGCAATGCTGGGGGAATTTGTTCCCTTATAAAAAAAGGAAGAGGGAAAATTCCCTACTGCCAAGTCTCACGTGTTAAACACGTGAGCATCTATATGCCAAAGCACATAGGCGCTGCAAATAGGCTAAATAAGCCTCACGTGATAAACACATGAGCGCCTATATGCAATGCATATAGGCGCTGCAAATAAAATAAACTATAGGCTAAATAAGCCTCACGTGTTAAACACGTGAGCGTCTATATGCAATGCATATAGGCGCTGCAAATTAAACAAACTATATGCTTAATAAGCCTCACGTGTTAAACACGTGAGCGCCTATATGCAATGCATATAGGCGCTGCAAATCAAACAGCTGACAAACTAAATAAACCTCACATGTTAAACACGTGAGAGCACCTCCCTACGTAAAATTAAATTCTACTCAACAAGGAATCGTTGGATTAAAGATCCAATGGTGATTAAGCATAGAATTAAATTCTATTAAGGAGGAATATTTTCCATTAAACAGAAAGTTGGTGGATCAAACATCCCATGAGATGGAAAATATTTTCCATATCTTTCTAAACAAAGAAAGATTTTGCTCTGTTAAGCCGAGCACCCTTAGATTAAAAATCCAATGATGGTTTAGAAAATTACTATTTTACAGAATAAAATTCTGCATATGCGAAAATATTTCCCCAATCTTGTTAAAAACAAGAAAAATATGTTATGTAAAACAGTAACCCTTGGGTCAAAGATCCAATGGTGGGCAAAATTCCCCAAGTCAATTCTGAAACCAATTAAATCAATTAGGATCTCTCAATGAGATATTTTCTCAGAATTAAACAAACTTCTCTCCACTATATAAGGGACCAGAGACTTCAAGTCTCAAAAAGAACGGAGAGTGAAGAAAGATAGAGAGAGAAAACAAAGGAATCCCCTCAGAAGCTTACAAAAAAGAGAGAAGCTAAAGAGAAGAAGAAAGAAAAGTTTCAAAAGAAACAGAGAATTTAATTTTCACAAAAGAAGACTTGTTTCATTAAAACCCTAGGTAAAGAGAAAACAAAACACATAGATCGTTTTTTCTCTCCTTCGCTTCTCTAAAAGTTTAACCATTCATAAAGGAACTTAGTTCTTCCTCTAGTTGAGATCTGCAGAAGCATATCTCCCCACAAGTTGATAATTTAATTCTCATCGGGGAGATTCTATCATGCGGATTCAAAACCTAGGGGAAAGAATTGAGTTCAAAGAATTTAACTCATACAAAAAAACATATGGGAATTTAATTCCTCTGAAAGCTAGGGTTCAAACCCTATAAAAAGAATTTAATTGTTACAAAATAAGAAACATGAGATCCTTCAAATCGTAGGGTCATTAACCTGAGATCAAAATTGTTAGTTATATGTATGCCCTAGAGGCCATTACTATACATAGGATGTATATTGTAGTGGATGCTGGGACATATATAGGGAGGACTTTCTTGCTCGACATGATAGTATGCTATCTGGTTGATCTTTACCTTAACGTGTATACTGATTGTCTCTCTGTTACATGTTGGTAAAGCCCTTAGGATGTGTACTTGACTACCTGGACTATGATGCGGATCATACTAGTGGGGACATGGTAGTCCATAAGTACATCCTTCAAAGTCCCTAGTCGTGGGTGTATCGAGATGGGGCATCGATATACCAGAGTAGACTAGCGTGTACCTTCTTGACCTATACAGATGGGCGATGGATGATCCCATATCCATCGGTGTTTGACATCAGAGATAATATACGGGTGCTCAGTAGAGAATGGGTACACTGGACGGACTCGCCGAGAACTCCCAGATGGTATTATACCTCACGTCAGATGGCAGTTCTCTGGTGACACTGGTACAGAGTAGTCTGTTGACCCGAGATCGTCATAGAATCTTGTGTGGTTCCCACTGTGCTTTGATTTCCATCTTACCACGTCCAAGAGGGCGTGCAAAACGGTGGTTTTTGGGTACAGTCCCGAGTCACATGGAGGCAATGAGCGATAGGAGGGGATTCGTCTCTCCCGGTATAGGGGGTTGATGTTGCGCTGTGTTCGATTGGCTATAACAGGAAATCCCTGGCCAGGGTTGCTGAGATTTACTGGTAAGTGTTACCAGTAGTTTCTCGAATTGTTATAGACCTCATATCGACACGACTTATCGAGCTATTGGGGTCTGACGTTTACCACCCCTAGGCGAGATATGCGACATATCAGACGATCAGACCGGACTATACGGTAGTGTTACTGGTTGGATTCACTGGAGTGTGAGCGGGCTTGCTCGTCGATCTTCAGATCGCTCAATACCCGGGTGGCCGTTACGTTTAGCAGACCGCTTGCGGCTTGTGGATGCTTGATATGATCATCATCTGCTGCCGGCGTATTGACGAGTCTTTAGAGTCCTACACAGAGGTTTCCTAGCTCAAGCGAAACGAAATAGGAGCGCATATGAGATATGTGCGGGACCGAGAATAATGCGTGTATGTGATACCGTATTCCATTCTCGCGATGAATGTGTCGAATGGTTGTATGTGATATAACCTAGTTATCGATTCAAGCGTTGATTCGATAAGCCGATACATTGGATACTAGTCGGTTATATGCGATATGACCGGATCGTTAAATCAAGAGTTGATTTAATGATTTAATGCATAATTATATATTTGATATATTACTTTGCATTAACTAGTATCGGTTCACTTTAAATGGATTTTCTCACTCGGATTGTACACATTGTATATGTGATATACTTTTGTGCACTTGATTGTATCATGTTTGATGATACATGTTTAACTATAGTTAAGTGTAATGGATTAAGCCATGGTTAAACTAATGATTAGGGTTTTATTTTCTTACTTATTTATTTATTTATTTATTTTGAATAGATAAGAAAAGAATGGTTGCTAATTTTGGAGTTTAGTTGAAGCTTCATGAAGCTTTGACTTTGTAACCATTCTTGTCTTCATCTTTAACCCTAACCATTAATCTAACCTTAGTTAATTCTCTACACTTGACCATGGTTCTAATATGATAAGTATTCATTTTTCTTTTGGTTTTTTAATTAACTTATCATAACAATTTCCTTCTTCTTCTTCATTTCTTCAAGTGAAGAAAGCTTGCCTCCATCAATGGCAAGTGATGAAAAAGAGTGAGAAATCCAAATCTAAAGTCTACCCACTTCCTATTTCTTCATCCTCTACCTCTTGCCAAGTAGTAGAGTGTGTTATCTTCACAAGTTTCATGACTCGGTGAAGTGAGAGCTTGATCTTGCGATGCTTCGACGTAGATCATCTTCGGCATGGACATCGACGACCTAGCTCGCTTATTATTCGACGAAGCCGACGCTAGAGCCCGGGAGTTCACTTGGACAGCGAAGGGACTTCATTGCGGAGCTATGGAGGTGGAGCACCGGATCTACAAAGGTTGTATTTCCGATATCCCATTAGTTAAGTGTTAACTAGTTAGCTTTTTCACCTAGATTTCTAGCCAACGATCCGTTCTAGGGTTTCCCGGCACCGTATTTTTTAGATATTGGCATGTTCGATGCCTTGTGAGACCTCATTAGGGTGCCTAGGAACCCTACAAAAATCTCCAAACACCCAGAAGGAAAGGCTGATGATTCATTAGCGTTTAAACACTATAACGAGGACCGCACGTGTTTCCCATGTGAGCGCTTAAAGGAAGAACGAGAAGTGCCACTTAGGGCAATCACGTGTTGTGCACGCACTCATCTAAAAGGAGGGGATAAAAACCCAATTGGCAGAACCCAACTTTGGGTCGCCTCACATGTTTTACACATGAGCGCCACAAGAACCAAGTGCTCAGCACTTATATACAAAGTGGGGAAATAAGTGGGCAGTGCCCACAGAACTCTAGTGTTTAGTCTTTAACACTAATCCGGTGCCTCACGTGAGCGCCACAGAACTCTAGTGTTTAACACTAATCCGGCGCCTCACGTGAAATGCATGTGAGCATTGTATCCTCAGCACTTAGCTCTGTTGGGTAATTATGGAAACCCAGATCTATCCCAAATTGACTAAGTTCTTCCAATCAACTGAGCCCCTCTACGCTCATCATTCCCCAAATTGATCTTAGTCCCAAACATGACTGATGATCTTTCAACTGATGATATTCAAAATGATATTCATCCCACATCTCCTAAGTTAATCATAGTCTCTAAAAATGACTAACGATTCTTAGATGATCCACCATGATTTTTTCCCTCAAATACGGGATCTGGTTTAAGGGTACATCTCTCCACACCTCTGATACATGTTGTTGTAATTTCTCAACATTTTCAGAGAGGTGGTGGGTCCCAACAACCAATTGCTTTTTGGTGCACTTCCCAAATTGACGTGCACATCCCAAATCAAACCACATCCCAGAATGGGTGCATCCTATATCATCGTTGTTCATCCCGTCATGTAACAAATACACGTGCGCGCAAGATGGACAACGGACCGAGACGTCCTTAAACTAAAATCTCACCTCCAAAATGGTGATCAACGGACCGAAACGTCCTTACACTAAACTCTTACCTCCAAAATGGTGATCAACAAACCGAGACATCCTTAAACTAAAATCTCACCTCTAAAATGGTGATTAACGGAACAAAACGTCCTTAAACTAACAACTGTCTCCAAAATGGCAACAACGGACCGAAATGTCCTTAAACTAACCGTTGCCTCCAAAATGGCAACAACGGACCGAGATGTCCTTAAACTAAAATCTCACCTCCAGAATGGTGATTAACGGACCGTAACGTCCTTAAACTAAAATCTCACCTTCAAAATGGTGATCAACGGACCGATATGTCCTCAAACTAGAACTTCTCCTCCAAAATGGCGATAACGGACCGAAATGACCTTAAACTAAAACAACAGAGCCCAAAATGCTCTCTTGTTGGATTTGAAACAAAAATGATCCCAACACCCTGTTAAGTAGATCTTAGTCTCAAATTGAACTAACGTATCCTTAATAAAAAACCAACCGAGCCCCCAACTGCTCGTATACATTTAAGTCGATCTTGATCTCAAAACGGATCAATGATCCTTAAATCAACCCAAACCCAAATCTAAAAATATACGGATTGGGAATAATCCACGCCCAACAGGCAACGACATAAATTAGTCTCCGTATACAATCCACGGGCAAACCAAAAATAAAACAAACACACACGACACGAAGTGAACTTCCGGAGCAGGAGAAAGTGGTTATCGCGATGCGGTAACGTAATTAACTGCAGAGGCTTGTGCCTGCAGGGAAGAGCGTCCCCACAATCTAAAGCCCCTCACAAACGAGAGGGAATCTGACGAAGTCTGCTACAACGGCCGCATCCGTCCAAAACTCCGATATACGGTGCAATAAATCAACTTGGCATCTTCGGAGAGGTGGAAGGATAAATCCAAATAGCATCTGCCCCAAAAATTCAAGCCAGACATCCTAACGTCGCGGTCGCATCTTTCGGCGGTAAATAGTCGTCCCGAATCTTTTAACAAGCTTCTTGAATTAACTTGTCAACTTGTTCTTCAAACGATGTATTTGACATTCTTAAAGCGGGATTTTGCTCTGTTTCAACGTCACGGCTATTTAGAAGAGCGTTCTCTTTTTCACCAGAGCTGTTTATGACACGGCAGCTATAGAGTCATTCCCGTTTCTTGGACCAAACGTATCTGAGCCCGGTTGTTTCCATCTTCCCGTTGGGCATCTTTTGCTGGGTCCCAGGGATATCCCAAATCTTTTTGTAGAAGTGGGCTTGCCAAAAGTTTGTTCAAGGGATACGCCTTGGCATCTTAAGAGCCTTTTCAATCCCTCCGTGTAGTATCTTGGCAGAAGGATTGGTTGAAGGCTGTCGAGTGAAAAATCGGCACCGTGCCAGACTTCTTTCTCTACTCTGGTCTCCGTAGATTGGTAGAAGAGGATCGCCTTTTCACTTCTTCGCCTGGGAGGCACGTAGAAAGTCTGTAGTTCATGTACGCTGTATGTATCAAGCGCATCAAGTTCCTTGTAATTTTGAGATGGGACCATTGTGATTTGCAGGCTCTGATCTGCTTCATCGAGGGTTTGCACTGACGGGCAGATGGAGAATACTGCATTGGCTTCATCCTCAGAGTCGCTGCCAAAGACCAGAATTGGGCTTACCCCGAGTAGACTATTTCTTCAACTTCCTCGATGTCGCTCCCAAACGAGATGGTGGCAACGGACTTCCATTTATCCTCCGGCTTATGACACCTCTCCGTATCTTCAAAGTCTGGTAAGAAGTATTTTGCGTCTTCATATTTCCGAACCTCGTTTACGGAGAATGGGTTTAGCTCTCCCGTGATGGTGTATTCCGAGCCATCTTTGAAATACATCATACATTGAGGTTGTGTAGAAGGGATGATGTTGTACTCATGCAACCAGGGCTTGCCGAGCAAAGCGTTGTAGCAAGTCTTGACGTCAATGACGTGAAATTTAATGTCAGTGATGAGCAATCCAAAGCGTAACGTCAGAATTACGGACCCAAGCGTCCGTGACGATTGTGAGTCAAACCCGGAAATGGTAATTTTATCCCGAGCCAAGAGCTAAACGTTCATGCAAATCTCTTTCAACACTTTCACGTTGAGAAGGTTGACAGAGGATCCATTGTCGACAAGGATTTTTCCTATCTTGATGTCGTAGCATTACCCGATGACGTATAACGGGCGATTATGCTCGCACGTTCCAAGGAGGAGATCTTCATCGCCGAATGTAATATCAGCTGTGTGAACCTCTGCTAGCTCATCCTTCATCTTCTCTTCTGTGAGGAAAGCTTGGAACTGATCAGGCTCTTGTAATGCCTTGATCAGAGAATCTCATGACTCTTTGGACAAGAGGAGAGCATCCAGTATGCTCAATTGTGCTGGGTTCCCTAGCACGACTACTGGGTTTAAGGAGGCATCGACCATGCTGTTTTCAAAAATTTAGCATGTTAAAGAACCCAAGACAAGATCTTAACTAGAGAATTAGACGTAAACAAGCATGTAATCAAACATTACATTTAAGTGAACAAGGAATACAACCTTTGTAGACTGGTCCTTCACTTCAAAAGCTCCGTGTAGTAGTCCCTTCGCACCAAGTAGTGATCTTCCGGGCTCTTATAAGGCTCCACAAGGTGAAATGAACAAACTTGCTTGAAGTCTTCGAGGCCGAAGATGATCTACATCGAGGAGACACTAACTCAAGCTACCTATTCACTAATTAGGAATTAGCAAAGCAAACAACCTAAACTAAATGGTTAATCTAGTGTAGCTTGATGAAGTAGGAATTTTGCTCACTTTAGAAATATTTTTCTCACTAATTTTCTTCACCTCCTGAAAATCTAGAGAGCTCTTAGAGATGAAGAAGAAGATGAAGTGGAGAATGAATGAATCAATCAATCAATGAGTGAGAATAGCAACCATGTGTGAGATAATATCTCATACTAACTCATGTAGAGACTTAACCATGGCTAAAGATAATGATTAGGTTAATAAATATCTTAAGTAAAACAAAATTGGTGGACTAAGTCAATGGTTCCACAAGCTTCAACCATGTGACTAATTTCCAACTAATTTTGATTTACTTAAATAATAAAAACCCATAATTACCTTTAGCATGGTGTGAGTCTCATACACCTATGTAGCATGTAGCAACTAGCATGACACAATAATATATATCACATATATATTAAGTGTGCAAAAGTGAGAAAAAGAAATGCTTAAGTGAGCTAATATTAGTTAATGTAAATTAATATATCAAATATATAATTATACATTAAATTATTAAATCAACACTTGATTTAATAATCCGGCTATATCACATACAACCGACTAATATCATTTGTATCAACTTATCGAATCAACACTTGATTCTATAACCCGGCTATATCACATATAACCGACCGATAACACAAATCACGAGAATAGAATATGGTATCACATACACATATTAATCTCGGTCCCGCACATATCACATATGTGCTCCTACTTCGTTTCGCTTGAGCCAGGAAACCACTGTGTAGGACTCTAAAGACTTGTCAATACGCCGGCAGTAGGTAATGATCATATCAGTCGCCCACAAGACGTCAACGGTACTAGCTGGACGTAACGACTACCCGGGTATTGAGCGATCAGAAGATCAACAAGCAAGCATGCTTATACTCCTGCGAATCCAATAAGTAATACTACCGTACAGCCCGGTCTCTTCGTCTGATATGTTACATATCTAGTCTAGGGGTGGTAAATGTCAGATCCTAATAACTTGATAAGTCATGCCGATATGAGGCTCATAACGGATCGAGAAACTACTGATAACACTTATCAATAAATCTCCATATCAGCCCTGGCCAGGGACTTCCTGTTATGGTCAATCGAGCACAGCGCAACATCAACCCCCAATACCGGGAGAGACGAATCCCCTCCTATCGCTCATTGCCTCCATATGACTCAGGACTATACCTAAAAACCACCATTTTGCACGTTCTCTTAAACGTGGTAAGGTGGAAATCAAAGCACAGTAGGAATCACATAAGACTCTATGACGATCTCGGGTCTACAGACTAACATGTACTAGTGTCACCAAAGAACTGCTATCTGACGTTAGGTATAATACCATCTAGGAGTTCTCGGCGAGTCCTGTTCGGTGTACCCAGTCTCCACTGAGCACCCGTATACCATCTTCGATGTCAAACACCAATGGATGTGGGATCATCCATCGCCCATCAAACGGGTCAAGAAGCGTATATGCTAGTCTTCTCTGGAATATCGATGCCCCGTCTCGATACACCCTCGACTAGGAACAATTAAAGGATGAACTTGTGGACTACCCTGGCCTCACTAGTATGATCTACATCATAATCCTGGTAGTCAAGTATACATCCTAAGGACTTTACCAACATGTGAGAGCAAGACAGTATCACAAATACAAGTCTACATGTTAAGATAAAGAGCAACCAGATAGCATACTATCATGTCGAGCAAGAAAGTCCTCTCTATATATGTCCAAGCATCCATTATACTATACAATCATGTAAAATAATGGACTCTAGGGCATACATATAACTAACAATTTGTAAAGGCATTTTCCTCAGATGTGCTAAGACATTGTAATCCACCTTGTTTTCTTATACGGGTCCCTAGCTGCGAGCTCTTTGACGACTCCATCATTGAGGGTGATTACCTCAGGGATTTTTTCTTTCTCTTTATCTCTTTGGCTCGAACCTTTCTTTGTAGGTTCGAGGTTCTTTTCAGGCAGCGTGCGCTTACACAGCTGATGTTCCCACAGTTCTTCTCCCCCTCTTCTTTTTCGGAGGTAGAGTCTTTGAAGAGAGGGCTGAGGGTCATTTCGTCCTCAGAGTCACTCCCGAAGGTAAGAACCTGGAGTTTATCCCCTTCCGAACTGGTATCAACCATATGACAGTTGCCAGTCGTTTTCTCACGCGCACTTGCCGCACTTTTTGCAGTCGACGAGTTTCGTGCTTCATCCTCTTGAAGTGTTTTTGATAGGCAATATATCATTGCCACCACTTCTTGAAGGCACTGTATTCTTCGGTGGGGTGGGTAATCCTTCAATGATATAGGCAGTAGTTTGGATATGAATCCTCTCCGTCGAGGCGTATGACCCCGGGAGTGTTTCCTACCAGAGGTGGCAGCTTCATTCCCACTGACAGGGCTTTGGCTAACTGCTTCTCTGCCTTGATCCTTCTCTTATTTGTGTCAAGTATAGTTCGGTTTGGTTGGAGTACTTTACGACTCATCCTCGCCATAGCTTCTTTACCCTGACGTTGATGCTTAGCCTTTTCGTATATGGTCGTTTCGCGTTCTCGGTCGGCTTTGCTTTTCCGAAAGGCTTCGTTTAACAGCCTATCGATCGGGTATTCTTCTGGCAGTTCTGGAGATTTTGGCGCCGATCCTGCCCCCGGTTCCTCTGCGTTGTTTTCTGATGCTGAAGGAGATTCTTCGTCATTTAACGACGAATGGGAACTATGTGGAAACTTGCTTCATAGTATTCGGTTTCTGATGAGTCATTTTCCTCATCGTTGTCACTCTCTTCATTCTCAAGAATATGCTTGAGGAACTCTTCGAGGGTGACCGGTGTCCGTGCCTTCGGGATGTACTCCTCCAGCGCGTCAATGTACCTTTGTAGGTCTGTGCGTTTGTCGTCATACTCGGCAAGTTGCACAGGTTTCTTGGTCTTCTTCTTTTTCTTCAAAGGCTTTGAAGGCTCGACTTGGGGATTTTTCCCTTTGTCGACGGTTTTCGGTACGAGACGCAGTTTCAGCATCCCTTTGATGATTTCCGGTTCAAGTAGGCTTCTCCATCTGACTACCGGACATGCCTGGAGAACTTTCAGCATTCTTTTGGTTTTAGCTGAAAGAACAACTTCCCATGGAGTTTCTTCCACCAGCGAGCATGATGCCCCCGGTGCATCCACCTTTTTAGGAATGTGCTTCTATGGCGGGTTCACCCTCCAGTTCTCAGAAAGCGTGAATTTCCCCTGTTGGTATTGGTCCTCGATCCAGTTCTTGAAGACATAGCAATCCTCAATTGGGTGGCTCACCATTCTTTGATAAGAGAAGTAGTTGGGGTTGTTGACTTCGTCGAGTTGTGGTGGACGCCGTGGGTCTGACAATGTGAAAAGTTTGTTACGCATTGCCAACTCAAATAGTCCCTTCATCTTATCGCGGGGAAACGAGTAAGCGCGCCGTAGCCTTTCTTCGAGGGATAGGCGTGGACATGCATTGTTTTGGCGAACCGCCGGTTTTGGGTCGCTTGGATGTTGGTGAGTGTTGGCGATGAAGGCCGCTTTCTCTTCACCTTTGGCATTTCGAGAGTCCTTACATGAGGAGGAAGGCCCGTGGCTTATCTGTTCCATTTGAGCCAGTTTATCAATTAGAGCCTAGAAGGTCGTCGGCTTAAAGAACGTCGTGAACTGGGACCATTTGTTTGCGGATCTAGGGTCCCGATGAACATGCCCACGGCGGGGGATTCTTCGATGCGTTGTTCGCACTTTGACCACAAGTTCCACCACCAGATCGCATATTGGACCCAAGTTTCTTCTGACTTTACCCTGGCAATGATTAATGCCGTGATCGGGGTGTGCTCACTTGCGCTGGCAAAACGCTGTGTGAATAGCAGTTCCATTTCTGTGAATGTTCTTACGGAGTCATTTGGGAGCTCCGAATACCATTCAAAGGTCGTCTCTGACAGACTACCAACAAACTGGCGAAGCAACAGTTTGTCATCGCCTTCTGTGTTGCTGCACAAAGCTCTAAACTGCGTGACGTGTTGGTGGGGATTGCCCGTTCCTCTGTATACATGGAACTTGGGGATCGTATATCCCGGCGGGTACTTGATTTGATCATACCAGTCTGGATACGGTCGTCCAGTTCTGACAATTTGTCCAGCCGCTTCACTTGCTTGATGTGCCCATATTTGTTGAGCAATATAGTCATCAAGATTAGCTTTGGAGATTGTTTCCTCCTTAGTTGTTGATAAAGCCAAAATAGGGTTTGATGTTTCCCCTCTATCAACCTCAATGATTATTAGCGGATCTTTGGCTGGAGGTTCTGGCTGGATCATCATTCCAACCATGTCCTGGAACAAAAGCGCGATCTGCTTTATGTTAGCAGCTTGTTCTATGGCCTCCTTGCCTATTCTTTCAAGCACCCTTCGCTGGAACTCTGTATCGGTCTCCTGCTCTTGGTGCTGTTCAGATGCTAATTCCGGACTTTCTTTCTGTCCGGTAAGTGTTGACATTTTTGTTAGTTATATGTATGCCCTAGAGGCCATTACTGTACATAAGATGTATATTGTAGTGGATGCTAGGACATATATAGGGAGGACTATCTTGCTCGACATGATAGTATGCTATCTGGTTGTACTTTATCTTAACCTGTACTCTGATTGTCTCTATGTTACATGTTGATAAAGCCCTTAGGATATGTACTCGACTACTGGGACTATGATGAGATCATACTAGTGGGGCCACGGTAGTCGATGAGTACATCCTATAACTGTTCCTAGTCGAGGGTGTATCGAGACAGGGCATCGATACACCAGAGTAGACTAGCGTATACGCATCTTGACCTATATGATGGGCGATAGATGATCCCATATCCATCGGTGTTTGACATCAAGGATGGTGTACGGGTGCTCAGTGGAGACTGGGTACACTGGACGGACTCGCCGAGAACTCCCAGATGGTATTACAGCTTAGTCTGTTGACCCGAGATCGTCATAGAGTCTTGTGTAATTCCCACTGTGCTTTGATTTCCATCATACCATGTCCAAGAGGGCATGCAAAAAGGTGGCTTTTGGATACAGTCCCGAATCACATGGAGGCAATGAGCGATAGGAGGGGATTCGTCTCTCCCGGTATAGGGAGTTGATGTTGCGCTGTGTTCGATTGGCTATAACCGGAAATACCTGGCCAGGGTTGCTGATATTTACTGGTAAGTGTTATCAGTAGTTTCTCAAACTGTTATAGACCTCATATCGACACGACTTATCGAGCTATTGGGGTCTGACGTTTACCACCCCTAGGCGAGATATGCGACATATCAGACGACGAGACCGGACTGTACGGGAGTGTTACCGATTGGATTCACAGGAGAATGTACAGGCTTGCTTATTGATCTTCTGAGCGCTCAATACCTGGGTGGCTGTTACGTTTAGCTGACCGCTTGCAGCTTGTGGGTGTTTGATATGATCATCACATACTGCCGGCGTATTGACGATTCTTTAGAGTCCTACACAGAGGTTTCTTGGCTCAGGCAAAACGGAGTAGGAGCACATATGTGATATGTGCTGGACCGAGGATAATGCGGTATGTGATACCGTATTGGATTCTCGCGATATAAGATATCGGCCGGGTATATGTGATATAGCCGGATCATAGTATTAGTCGATTATATGCGATATAGCCGGATTATCGAATCAAGTGTTGATTCGATAATTTAATGTATAATAATATATATGATATATTAAATTACATTAACTAATATTAGCTCACTAAAAGATTCATTTTCTCATAGGATAATACATTGATATATATGCGATGTATGTTAATTGTATTATTTTCTATTGTTACAAAATATATTGTATATGTGATATATAATATTGTAACATGTTAGGGTTACAAATTTAACATTGGATTAGGGTTTAAACTTGGTTAGGGTTTGGATTAGGGTTAGCTTTTGCATGAAGCTTCCATGAAGCTTCATGAAGCTTTGAATTTGTGGATGCTTGATATTTTTGTGAGATATTATGTTAACCCAATCCAAACCATTAACTATAGTTAACTCTCTACAAGGGTTAACTCAATCATGCTTAACCCTTGGTTAGATTTGTAACCACTACAATAATTCATTGTTCATCACAAAAGGATTAAGTGATTATCTTCATTCATCTTCTTCTTCCTTGAGTTCCTTCATGAAAAAGTTTTCTTTTGTGATGAAAATGAGTGAGAAAAAGATTATAAATGAGAGCAAAAATCCTACTTCATCATCCTCATCTATCCTTGCCATTTAGATGAGGGTGTTCACTTCATATTATGAGTGTTAGCTTGTGTTAACGAAACTTCAAGGTAGATCATCTTTGTATCGAAGATCGGAAGCAAAGGTTGCATCATTCTCTTTGTGAAGCCTCTCGAGAGTCCAGAACACGATGATCGCAGCGAAGGGACCTCAACATGGAGCTTAAGAAGTGAAGGACCGGATCTACAAAGGTTGTAATCCCTCTCACTTAGTGTTAAAGAGTTTAACATGCATGTTTTCGCCTAAACCCTAGTTTAAAGATCCAGCTTCGGGTTGTTCGGCACGGCTAATTTTTTAATCGGGCATGGTTGATGCCTCGTAGAACCTTGTGAGCGTGCCTAGAAACCCTACAGAGTTAAGGTTTGTTGTCTTCTATATGGTCCATCGCGTTACTTGCACGACTTAGAACGTTCTTAAACAACGGAAAAATCCAACACTTGGAAATTTTCCGGGTCGGGAAAAAGTGAGTTATTGATATCCGGTCGAACTTGTTAACACGTTCTAAAATTATCCGGAACAAACTAAACAAAGTTAAAATATCCGATCGAATCATTAAATTTCCAATACAACCCAGAAAACTCAACACTTGAGTGGAATTAAAAAATTCCCAGAAAAAAATAACAAGAAAGGACCTAAGAATAATTACATGAAATTGCAGGGACTAAGTCACAATTTGGGCATCCTCATCTATCCTTGCCATTTAGATGAGGGTGTTCACTTCATATTATGAGTGTTAGCTTGTGTTAACGAAACTTCAAGGTAGATCATCTTTGTATCGAAGATCGGAAGCAAAGGTTGCATCATTCTCTTCGTGAAGTCTCTCGAGAGTCCAGAACTCGATGATCGCAGCGAAGGAACCTCAACATGAAGCTTAAGAAGTGAAGGACCGGATCTACAAAGGTTGTAATCCCTCTCACTTAGTGTTAAAGAGTTTAACATGCATGTTTTCGCCTAAACCCTAGTTTAAAGATCCGGGTTCGGGTTGTTCGGCACGGCTAATTTTTTAATCGGGCATGGTTGATGCCTCGTAGAACCATGTGAGCATGCCTAGAAACCCTACAATTTTGATCAGCATTTCCTGGATCTTTTGTTGTTGCTCTTGAGCTTTTGGCAATGACCAAGTTTGAGGTCAATGACCCATGGAAGTATGACCTTCCTCTTTCTCGGAAGCCATGTAGACCGTATGCACGATCATGCCCCCGGACTTAAGGCGTTTAGGTCCAGCGTCTTTGGAATTTGCCGCATGTAGTAGGATTTTCTCTGGCCTCGTCCTTTTGTGGGAGATCGAAGTTGAAGGAGCCGTTATGACAGGCACCTCTGTAGAAGAAGCCCCTCGCTGTATAAGGAAGGGATGATCTTTCTTTTGCCGAGCCTTCGATTTCTTCGGTCGGCGGGAGTAGTTTTCATTGATCACAGAGTCCTGGACTTTTTGCCAGACTCTGTGAACTTAGGAGGAGAGCCACTTATGGGGCCGCCCCTGCTTTTCCCGCACAGGGACCTCAACAGGAGGAGGTGATTTCTTCAGTACCGCTGTGAGGGATTTTTACGCACCCTCTTCAGCGGTTCGAAGTTGTTCCCGGTTGGAACAGCAGCATCGACTTCCACCATTGGAGCTGGTGGGGTAAGTCCATAAGGGGAGTTGCCCCCGTCTTTTCTTACTCGACCCCAGTGGCGACGTCGAGCGTGCCTTGCTGAAGGGACCGCCTCGGTTTCAGAAGAGATTGCAGCTTGCCCCTGATTTTGTTGATCTCCAGCAATTGCCAGCCTGTTAAAGACCGACGTCCTTGGCAAGATTTGATTGGAGACGGTCAACCTCTCGAAGACCGATCGCCTGACTGGTTGTCACGACCCGCAGGGTACGGAACGTGACCGGCACTTAAGTTACGAAACGTCTCAAGGCATCCGTAAACTAAGCAAGCCAAAGCCCAGAAATCAAAACCCGATTAAGAATTAGAGTGAAGGAAGAACCAATTTATTTAAAACAGCTTGTTCCATTAAATCACATCAAGTCTTTTTAAAAGCAACATCCTTTTTTTTCCAAAAATTCCGGCAGAGTCTCCTTTGTAAAACCAGCCTCCAAACGGATACAAACAGGAGTATAAATGAATAACATGAATAATGGCATCCCCAAGCGGAAGCTAGCTCTTCGCCTCAAGGCGGTCACAAATCCCACGCAATGTAAAATAACAATGTGCATAAGTAAGCATGAAAAGCACAAGTAAATAACATGTCGACTCAAGTGAGCTCGACCCAAAATAACATAAAGTCCACAAGTCTCACAACCTCGTCTCTAGGTCAATATACAGTAATCCAAATAATTGGTACAGCTAAAATAGTAGCAGATGGAGTACTCTAGATACAATGAACATATATAAGGTGGTACAAAATGATAACAACCCACCTATGAGCAAAAGCCTCGAGTCCAGGCAAAAAGGGCAAAATGAGCTAAAGTGTCCGCCGCTACAGTACTGACAGAGCGGACCTGCAGAAAAGCTGTGGCACAACGGGGGTGAGTTGCCAGCTCGTGAGTAATAAATAACATCTACAAAGGCTATCGCATGCATGCACACAAGTATCCTAGCATCTCTAAAACAGGTATGGCTATATGTACTAGCAGGTATGTATGCAACATCAGTGTACTAGCAAGTATGTATGCCACATGAATGAACTAGCAGGTATGTATGCCATATGAATCAACTCAAGATCTCAACATGTAAGTATAAGAACTATTCTTTCTTTTGTTTTTGAAACTCTTTTTAAATAGCAGCATAATATCCATAGAATCCACAAAATCCGTGTCCAGCAACGACACCTCAAAATTGTCTCAATCTCATATATCCATGTCACAGTATCTCTGGCCTCAGCCGTCCGGCTGACCCATCTCAAATATCAATATCTCATCATCTCGCGGCCACGGTCGGTATCTTCTGGATATCCACCGTGCCAAATGAAATCACCGGTAGGTAATCCATCCCCTGCCAGGCTCAACACCATCTCCTGCGATCTTCTTGCCCTGGGGTACCTTACCGGGCCCACCATGTACCCGAGACGGTTCATCCACCTCCTCG
Organism: Agapanthus africanus; assembly: GCA_030015575.1. Classification (NCBI taxonomy): domain Eukaryota; kingdom Viridiplantae; phylum Streptophyta; class Magnoliopsida; order Asparagales; family Amaryllidaceae; genus Agapanthus; species Agapanthus africanus. The sequence continues at coordinate 457,199,307 of CM057346.1, read as the reverse complement.
AAACGGGTCTCGAAAACCACAGTAAACTCATGGTGGATGACACTTTACATCACTAGAAAACCGCAACTTTTCATATTTTAAAAGATGATAAGTTTGTAAATCTTGCGGCTTTCCCCCGAAATCTAGAAATATCATAAAATCTCAAGAATCATCATGGGTGCATATGTCAATGATAATGAATGCATATGGTATCAATGTTCAAGTTGCAATGTATGATTTATAACTATGCATGAACAAATGATATAATGATGTATATGCACGAAAATAGCAATTCTATGATTTCATTTTAAAGATTTATTGCAATAGCACAGGTCTAAGCATCAATTATTAACATGTTTCAGATTATAAGTTATCTAGTGTCGTGACATGGCAATTACCAGGGTGTGTGTGTACACATGAATAGTGCTCGTGCTGCATATAAAAACCCTTGTAATGGTGCATGTGTCCTACCGAATGAGTTCGCACATATAGGTACAACATATAGATCCTGATTGTAACAAATATCATGCAAGTGTTATGATTTCTAATGTCACAAGCAATTTTAAGTTTACTAATTCTAACGGGCGACTTGCGCCATCCAAACGATCGTCCCCCGTAGATGTTAAATCTACTCACCCGTGATCCCATGCTAGGTGTGTCCGACCACCTGCTTTCCTTTCTCCGCTGCGCTCGAAGTCTCCGCTGGCGAACCTAGAATTTACAAAAGTCACACATAAGGCAAATCCTGCAAAAACGCGATATATCGCTAAAAAGGGATACGCGTGCGTGAAACTAAACGCACGTGCACACGATACGTCACGACGCGTGCAACCTCTCCACAACCTACTCCGACGCGCCGTGTCGCGCAGCGCGCCACAGAACCACTCGGATCACGCGCGTGTCGCACAAGTCCTAAAAACGTCGATAAATCGTTTAAAGCACCAGATTTTGCCTCTGGGCTCAACTCAAAAAGTTGCAGATACCAACACCCTAAGCTACCCAGAACACCCCCACACACCCAAACCCAACACCCCACCCCCCGTTCTGGCCGCAAATTGCGGCCATACTGAATAAACCGGCGGCCAGAAAATGGAGGTGGGTCCCCGTGCTTTGTGTGTGTATCTGACATGGTCACTGTGCTACAGTCTTCCCAATTTTTACCTGAGTGGATCGGGTCAAAAGCAGATTCCAGAAAGGCTAAAAAGTCGCTAAAATCGCTAAATTACGCCAACTCGAACAAATCGGGTATTTTTATGGAATCTGGGACCAAACTTGGGTGATCTAGTCTCAACAGCACTTACTAGGGTTATACTAACCATTAAAACCATCACTTGGCTATATCTCACTCAAAATCACAAAAACTAGCACTAAACTACATGATAACACTAAATAAACTAAATAATACCTAAGTTAACAAGCAAAGGAACAAGTTTAGGGATTATACCTCTAATGATCCTAGGAAGAAGGAGAAGAGAAGAAGAAGAAGAAGAAGAAGATGGTTGCTGCTGAAGTGCTGCTGCTGTACTGCTGCTACAGCTCCAAGTGTTGTTGCTGGTGTTGCTTCAGCTGCTGATGCTGAAGCTGTTTGCTACTGCTGCTATTGTTTTATTTTGCTGTGTTTGTGTGGCTGTAGCAGCAGCTACTGTTGCATTTGTGACTGTTTTTGTGGCTGGTAATGTTGTGGTGCTGGTGTTAGTGGTTAAGTAGCTGTTGTATTGGTGATATTGGGGCTGGTGTGGCTGATGTTAATTATGGTGCTGCTGCTAATGCAGCTACTGCTGTGCTGATGATGTATTGGGCTGAAATGTGCTGATGTTTGGGCTGATGTGTGTGTGTGTGTGTGAGGGGAGGATGTGAGAGATATGAGAGTGTGAAAGAGAGTGTGAGAGATGTGTAAAAGTTTTGAAAAGAGGTGGAGGGTGACATAACCATAGCCACCATTCTCTCTCTCTCATTAAATGCTTGCATGACACCCATCATAATCTCTCTTTCTCATCACAAGTCAACCATAAACCCTAATCACCCTTAGCAAGACTAAAACCCTTAATTAAAACTAATTAGCTTAACCAAGTGGGTTAGGTCACCATGGTTTTCTAAACATGGTTAACCCACATGCACCTCTAAACTTGGCAACCCTAGACTTAACCCACATTAACATGCACAAGTGTGTGCAGTCGAGATAAAATTCTAAGAAAATATCCATAAAACCAGTTAAATTATTAGAAACCCATTTTGGTAAACTTTTCACCAAAAAACCCACCTTAACACACAATTACCACTAAACACAAACTCAGGTGTTACACTGGTGAAGCACTTTTGACGGCTTCATTTGCAGCATGAATTGAGAGGGCTATCCTATTTTGGGTAGCCCCTTCGGGAATCACGGGCTCCTTTACGGGCCCGCTTAAGCTTTGGCTCAGCCTATTAAAGACTGAGACCCCCTTTTTGGACGGCTCGTTGAAAGGAGCCTTTGCAGTCGTCAGTCGGTGGAAGACCGACTTCTTGGGAACATCGGGTTGCGATGTTGAGGCACCAACGCTCATTAGTAAGAGAATGGTCCCGAAGAACAATCCGGCAGTAACTTGAGTTTCCTACCCCACCGGCATTGAAAAGATGGAGGCTGCGTTGGGCCCGTAAGTCACTCATTTGGTTGGGGCAGAGCGGGAGTTGCTGTCGCAAGTTGTGCATCTGGAAACCATTGATTTTTCTTCTTCTTCTGCACAGGAGCAAGACACAAAATCTCAGAACCTCGAATCCAAGGGCAGCCATAACGAACCACGATTTTCTTCGCAAAACACGACACACGAAGTGTGGAGTGGAAAGAGGAAAAGGTCCCACCGGGCGTGCCAGAATCTGTTCACCGCCGGAAGACGGACCGGGACGTTGGGACGTCTGGCCTGAATCCTGGGGGGGCAGATGCTATTTGTATTTATCCGTCCACCTCTCTAAAAATGACAAGTATAATTATGGCACCGTATATCGGAGGTTTGGACGGATGCGGCCGTTGTAGCAGACTTTATCATATTCCCCCTCGTTTGTGAGGGTTTTTTTGATTGTAAGGACGCTCTTCCTTTCAGGAGCAAGCCCCTACAGTTAATTACGTTAGCGCATCACGATAACCACTTTCTCCTGCTCCGTTGTTTCACTTCGTGTCGTTTGTATGTATATTTTATTTTGGTTGCCCATGGATTGTACACGGAGACTATTTTATGTTGTCGCTCGTAGAGCGTGGTTTAGTCCAAATCTGTATATTCTTAAATTTGGGTTTTGTTTGATTTAAGAATCGTTAATATGGTTTGAGATTAAGATCAACTTAAACATATGAGCATTTAGGCTCGATTATTTTAGTTTAAGGACATCGCGGTCCATTATCGCCGTGTTTGAGGCAAAATGTCAGTTTAAGGAAGTTTCGGTCCTTTGTCGCCGTATTTGGAGGAGAATGTTAGTTTAGGGACATTTCGTTCCATCATTCACCCTGTGCGCATGTTTATTTGTCACGTGGCAGAGTGAACAATAGAGATATGGAATGTGTCCAATTTGGAGCACGATCCGATTAGAGGCGTGCACGTCAGTTTGGAAGTGCATCAACGAAAGAAGTTGTCGAGAAACCCTAATATAGATCGTTAATTAGAAGTTAAGGCGAAAAACATGCAAGCAAACGACTTTGCTACTAAGTGAAAGGGATTACAACCTTTGTAGATCCGGTCCACCACTTCTTTAGCTCCGAGATGACGTCCCTCCGCTGCGATCATCGGGATCCCGGACTCTAGCAATGGTTTCGTCGGAGAAATGAGCAGGCTAGGTCGTTGACTTCGAGGCCGAAGATGATCTACGTCGGGGAGACTCAAACTCAAGCTATTCCTTCACTTGGTCAAAAACTTTGTGAAGAGAACACCCTATACTACATGGCAAGTGGTAGAGGATGAAGAAATAGGAAGTGGGTTCACTTTAGAATTGGATTTCTTACTCTTTTTCTCATGGCACCATTGGAGCTCTCAAGGTTTTGTGAGCTTGATGAAAATGAAGAAGAAGAAAGAATCATATGAATTAAAAGAGTAATATGAATACTTATCCTTTTAATCATGGCACCATGGTTGAGTTAAGCCCTCATGCTTAACTCATGTAGAGATTTAACCAAACCATTAGGTTAAAGGTTGGGTTAACTAATATCTTTAAACATATGACAAAAGAGTTGACTTTGTCAATGTTTATCAAGCTTCATGAAGCTTGATAACTTTGACCAAAGTCACACTCTTTTGTTATATGCTTAGGAAAATAGTAAACCCTAATCTAACCTTGATTTGGTTCAAGTCTTATACACACAACTTGTTTGTATCATCAAGCATGATACAAACATGTACACTTGCATATATCACATATAAACAATGTGCACATTCAAGTGAGAAAATCAATCTTAAGTGAACCAATACTAGTTAATGTAAAGTAATATATCAAATATATAATTATACATTAAATCATTAAATCAACACTTGATTTAACGATCCTGTCATATCGTATATAACCGACTAATATCAATAGTAACAACTTATCGAATCAACACTTGATCCGATAACCCGGCTATATCGCATACAACCGATCAATGTCACAAATCACGAGAATAGAATACAGTATCACATACTGGTATTATTCTCAGTCCCGCACATATCTCATATGCGCTCCTATTTCGTTTCGCTTGAGCCAGGAAACCCCTGTGTAGGACTCTAAAGACGCGTCAATACGCCGGCAGTAGGTGATGATCATATCAAACACCCACAAGCCGCAAGGGGTCTGCTAAACGTAACGGCCACCCGGGTATTGAGCGATCAGAAGATCAACGAGCAAGCCCGCTCACACTCCTGTGAATCCAATGAGTAACACTACCGTACAGTCCGGTCTATTCGTCTGATATGTCGCATATCTTGTCTAGGGGTGGTAAACGTCACACCCCAATAACTCGATAAGTCGTGTCGATATGAGGCTCATAACGGGTCGAGACTACTGGTAACACTTACCAGTAAATCCCTAAAACAGCCTTGGCCAAGGACTTCCTGTTATAGCCAATCGAGCACTGCGCAACATCAACTCCCTATACCGGGAGAGACGAAACCCCTCCTATCGCTCATTGCCTCCATGTGATTCGGGACTGTACCCAAAAGCCACCTTTTTGCACGCCCTCTTGGATGTGGTATGATGGAAATCAAAGCACAGTGGGAATCACATAATACTCTATGACGATCTCGGGTCTACAGACTAACCTGTACCAGTGTCACCAGAGAACTGCCATCTGACGTAAGGTATAATACCATCTGGGAGTTCTCGGCGAGTCCGTCCAGTGTACCCAGTCTCCACTGAGCACCCGTATATCATCTCTGATGTCAAACACCAATGGATATGGGATCATCCATCGCCCATCTATATAGGTCGAGAAAGTACACGCTAGTCTACTCTGGTATATCGATGCCCCGTCTCGATACACCCACGACTAGGGACTTTGAAGGATGTACTTATGGACTACCATGTCCCTACTAGTATGATCCGCATCATAGTCCAGGTAGTCAAGTACACATCCTAAGGGCTTTACCAACATGTAACAGAGAGACAATCAGTGTACACGTTAAGGTAAAGAGTAACCAGATAGCATACTATCATATCGAGCAAGAAAGTCATCCCTATATATGTCCAAGCATCCACTACAATATACATCCTATGTATAGTAATGGCCTCTAGGGCATACATATAACTAACAATCTCCCACTTCACTAGGGCCATCTGATAGCAGTGGTTGAAGTATCTCATACTCAACCATCCCATAAAAGTCTCTCTCTGGGAAAAGGCCTTTCGTGAGTGGATCCGCCGTGTTGTCCTCTGAGTCTACTCTCCTAACCTTGATCCCCTGGAGATCAACCATCTCCACGATCAGGTGATACTGCCTAAGAATATGTCTGGATCACTGATGGGATGGGCGTTCCTAGGCATAAGCCATAACTCCATTTTCACACAATGGGAGGAACGAAGTTCATCTCATGAACTAATATACATCCAGACTTCCTCTTTGGTAGCATCTTTGGTAGCGATGTATCCAGCCTTTATTGTCTAGTATGACACGGTATCTAGCTTGGAACTCTTCCAACATACCGTCCCTTTACTGAGGGTAAAGACAATGCCTGTGACTGACATTCAGTCATCCTTATCACTATGGAACCTTTCCTGTGATTCTCCCCAGGATCAATTGATACCTTCTCACTACAACTAGTGAGTATCCTAATATCCAATTAGATCTATCTCATAGATCCAAAATCCAGGATTCAGGAGGTATCATTATGATCCTATATGGAGAATCCTTGTGACAAGCGGAGATTGACCGAGCGTAGCATAGGAAACTCCTTCCCTATCAAGAGTATCTCATCCACGTACTCTACGAAGATCATCACTATACTCCCTACTACCTTTTTGTGTATACAAGGTTCATCTACCATTTTGATGAAGTCAAATTCTTTGACTACCACATCAAAACAGACGTTCCAATTCCGCGATGCCTGCTTTATCACATAAAACATCTTGCACATGTTTCCGCTGCTCCCACTGTCTACGAAGCCCTCCGACTGTGTACTTATAGACTCTGTCTTCTAAATCATTATTTAGAAAAGCAGTCATGACACCCAACCGCCAGATATCGTAGTCATGGTATGTAGCCATGGTAAGTAGGATCTGGATGGACTTAAGCATAGCTACTTAGAAAAGGTTTCATTATAATCCATACCTGGTCAATGATGCAAACCATTAACAAGTCTAGCTTTGAAAGTCTCAACTTTTCCATGTACACCAAGTAATCTTCTCAAGATATACTTGCTCCTGATGGGGATTTAACCCTTCAGATAAAGCAACTAAAGTCCATACTTTGTTGGTGTATAAGGATTCCATCTCAGATCGCTACGCATCCAGCCATTCTTACAGAGTCCTACTCCTGATGGCCAGCCCGAAACTAGTTGGGTCATCATCTCATGATGCAATCCTTGCTCCCACTGTCATAGAGAAACCGAAGTATCTCTCAGGTGGGTGAAGAACCCTACTAGATCGGCGGAGAGGCTGAGGTTCGTTGGTTGCTATTGAATCCTTTGGTTCTATCAAATCATCAGCTGCAGTTTGTATAGCTGGAACTGTTTCCAGTTCTACCTCATGTCCACTTATTTCTTCACAAGAAAATCCCTTTCATAAAGGTGGCATGCTGAGAAACAAAACATTTTTGTTCCTCGGTTAGGTAGAAGATATTCCCTTGCGTATGCTTGGGATATCCAACAAAATTCTACAGTACTGACTTTGCCTCGAGCTTATCCGGATTTTGCCTTTTAGACATAGGCCGGGCAACCCCAAATCTTAACTGACTTAAGAGATGAGCTCTTCCCTTTCCATATCTCATATGAAATGGTAGGCATCTGATTTGATCGGAACCCTATTCAATAGGTATGTAGCTTCTCAAGTGCATAACTCCCAAAAGGAAATAGGAAACTCAGTAGTACTCATTATAGAGCACACCATATCACATAGGGTGTTATTGCTCCGCCCCGATACACCGAGGTGCTGAGGTGTATACGGAGGAGTAATGCTGAGAGAGAATCTCATTCTTAGAATAGTCCAGGAATCCAATGCTCAAGTATTCTCCTCCTTGATCATATCAAAGGACATAATACTTATACCTGTTTTTGGTTCTCTACTTCTAACTTATATTCTATGAATATCTCAAAAGGTTCGGACTTGTGTTTCAACAGGAACATATGTCTGAATCTTGAGAGATTATCAGAGAATGTAATGAAGTACAAAGAACCGGTCTTGGCATGTGTAGACAGGGGACCTTCATACATCAATATGTATCATCCCAAGAGTTCACTAACTCTTTCTCTGTTTCCAATAAACAGAGCTATGGTCATCTAATCTTTGTGACATGACTGGCAAGTTTCATAAGATGTAAATTCAAACTGATTTAAATATGCATCTAAATGTAACTTCAGCTAGTCGGGTCGCATTGATATGACCTAGTCTATAATGCCTCAAGAAGGATTTGTTCATTTCTGAACTCTTCCTCTTGTGTGTGTTCTATATACTAAGAACTGTAGTTTGATTTAGAACGTTAATGCTTTTAGATAACGTGCCTGAACCGATCAACTATTGATATAGGAAATGTTTAAAACATTATCCAACGATACAAAATTGTATCCTTCTTTATCTAAATAAAGAGACCGATATGATTTAGTATATCAGGTTCGGTATCTAATAACATTTGTTCAGAATCAATGTATTCCGGTAATACAGGGTGACAGTGACCAACAGACTTGGCTGCAACACTTGCACCGTTTTCTGCCTCATGAAACTTATCACCCATTCTCAGTTCTTTACCTTTCTTTAGCCCATGTAATATATTACATATGCGGGATCCTGATCCGGTATCACATACCCAGGACGTGAAGGATACTGAGAAACGGTTCTCTGTAATGAACACACCCGAAGATGATGCATCGGTATGAACTTTCTTCGTTTGGGCGGCACGGGAATTCTGGTAATCCCCAATTTCCTGCTCTTTCTTATAACAATTACAAGTTGGAGCGGGATCAACGTTCCCCAGCTCAGTATAACAAGCGGGTTCGGTCAATATATCCGTTTTATTATCTTGATTAAGGCGTGACATGGTCGCTACCTGGAGAGAGAGAAAAGAAAACACTCTGCGTGCGCTCTTGCAAGATCAGATTGGTTATTATTTTATCTAATCAGGATGGCTCCCACTGTTTTTATCAAATCTTCCTTCAAACCCTAAAAGGAAAGACTAGCCGGGATTAATTACACGCTACAAGTTCGCCAATCTTTCAGCCAGGCTAGTGTCGGTACTTTGAGGAAGGTCCCCCGTGCTTTCGCACGAACCTAATTAATGTAAACCTCATTTTTCCAGAGGCGTAACCCCGTAGACACCTTTCTAGACACCTACTTGATAGGCTAATTGTAATATGTAAAACTCTTCCAGGAGTAACAATTACTCGCAGTGGGTATCAGGATCCAACTATCTCATAGAAGGTATGCAATCTCATTGCAAATTTCAACACTTGAAATTCCCGATAATTTTGCCCCTAACCTCCTATGACCTTGACAAAGGCCAACAGACTATAGGATGCTAGTCAAGTTCAACCCGTCATTTCCTGATTGAATTAAACCCACCCGCACGACCCTTGACAAAGGCCAACAAGGTCGCACGACTACCCTAACCCAATCTGCATCATATGCATAAGCAGATAAGCACCAGTCAGCTACCGCACACTACGCCTTGACAAAGGCCAACAAACGCAGCACGAATACTAACTACTACTTATCTGAAATGACGAAGGGCTACGACAAGTTTTTCTGAAAACCTATTGCGTAATGAACTTGATATCGTTGTAGAATCAAATAATTTTAAAATGGAGTGTTTTTGAGGCTTTTCTAGTTTTGGTAAAGGGGTCACTCCCGGTGAAGGGATCGTCGGCCCTTTCCTCGTCGAATAAGGTGCTGGATATATCATATATACCGCGGTGCAAAGCAAAAACTATAGGAGCAATCAAAAGACAAACCGAGGGTTGTAGCATCTGCCAGTTATTGCTAAAGGGGTCACTCCCGGTGAAGGGATCTCGGCCCTTTCCTTATCGAATAAGGTGCAGGATGTTCTACAAGGAACACCGCGATGCAAAGCAAGAACTGTAGCTACCTGTTTTTGAAAATTCGATTCCACAACATCTTTTAGGTTTCTTTTCTTTCATTAATCATATTAATGAAGTCCCATCATTTAAATCACCTAAACATCACAGATAAATACGACGTACACTTATGCCATCCGCATTCGCCTCGATGTCCCCTCGTGCACTGTTAGGTTAGGTAACTAACGACAGAGCGGGGCAGGGCTAGCGCGAGTGCAAAACATAGGTAACGTCTATATAATATATCATATATACTATATACAGTATCTATTACAGAACATCAAATGATCACATCACAGATATCGCAGCAGAAGAATCATATGAAACATTGGATATACTAGGACGTCCGTGTTTTTAATTCGAGCCTGTATAAAACACGGATTCCACGGTCGCGATGAATAGCCAAACCCACACCCCTAGACCCCTACGAGAGCGGCAAGCAACCCTACCAATTCTAGAGTTAGGAGACCCGGACTCGACTCCTCGAGCTGGTCTCCCACTGGACTCTAGAACCCGGTTACTTGTGCCCTCCTCCTTGGGTCTATCCTAATGCGGAAAAGTAAATAATATACAAAGGTGACAACTTCCGCAACCTGGAAGTGCCCCAATAAAAGAATATTACATACAAGTTTTTTTACATGAATGAAAATGAAAAACACTCATCTCATATAAAAAACCCCGGCTATTCATAACGTGACGATCCAATATAACATATCCAGCAACACATAACATCACATGTCATCAACATAAGTAAATGTGCGCATCCCAATTGTCGTTGACATATAGCAACGAAACCGGCGATATCACATATTACACTTACGGTCGCAGAAAAGAAAGTGGAAAACTACAACAGTTGGAATCCGCAAACTCCTTAGACATCGCATGCCTAACAGTTATAAACCCCGCATTTTAGTCTCTATATCGAAAACACTTTTCAATATCTAGTCGGGCAATTCAAAAAGATTCCGGGCATTTTGATCGAATGCTCGTCGCAAACTTTAGTAGACGGCCGCACCCCCGGATGCCGTCGACGAAGTGCACTAAGGCGGAACACCGTTGCTGCGAGCACCCGAACGGATGCTTTTGGCTACGGGATTCTCCTACAGTCACTTGGTCAGGGCTATGGGGCATTGCTGTCTATTAAGTTTACCCGGCGAGTATCCGCGTACGCTACGTGATTGCGACGGACTTTTGATCATATCAAAATTCCGTAGCAACCGATCAAGTGAGACTAAAGTGCTATGTTTATAACATCCAAATCAGTTATCTCATAACTACTTGTGGATTCCAAATATTGTATCACATTCCAGATAAATAGAAAATGTTAAACTTTCCGATCGAACAATCAAACACCCAAGTTTTCCCGAAACAGCTCAACACATGAAATAAGTTTTAAAACATTCACTTCATGCCACAGTACCAACGGTCCAGCCGTAAAAGGGTCAAGCCAACACCTCACATGTGGCACGCCGTACTGCCCCAAACCCTAAGGTTCAAAGGGCAGTTCAAGACGGTCACATAATCGAGTTAAGGTTTGTTGTCTTCTAGAGGGTACATCGCGTTACTTGCACTACTTAGAACATCTTTAAACTACGGAAAGATCCAACACTTGGAAATTTTCCGACAGGGGAAAAAGTGGGTATTTATATCCGGTCGAACCTTTTAACATATTCTAAAATTACCCGGAAAAACACATAGACAAAATTAAACAATCCGATCGAATCACCGAATCCCCAAAACAACCCAGAAAACCTCAACTGTTGAGTATCAATTAAAAATTCCCATAAAATACAGCAACTACAGATAGAGATTATAGTGCAAACCACGTGTCAATATTCATCACTATGGCCGCGGAACCGCCGCCCAAGCCAGGGTGGGGCCGCGGTTCCGCGGCGCTATGGTCGATTTAAGATCACGTGCTTCACAGTAACTCATAAAAAACCCTGCTGAATTTTTTGACAATTTTTAATTTCGAAAAATCCACATTTTCAAAAAATGTACAGAGAAGGGTTTGAGTTAAGGTTTCGGGGTTCGATCGGATTTCTAACATCGTCTAAACCTCGCCTAAAGCTCTAGCTAGGCTCTGATACCACTGTAGGGTTACTAGGCACACTCAAGAGGTTCCACAAGGCATCAACCATACCAAACAAAAATTTTCCGGTGCCAAGAAACCCTAATATAGATCGTTAACTAGAAGTTAAGGCGAAAAACATGCAAGCAAACGACTTTGCTACTAAGTGAAAGGGATTACAACCTTTGTAGATCCGGTCCACCACTTCTTTAGCTCCGAGATGACGTCCCTCCGCTGCGATCATCGGGATCCCGGACTCTAGCAATGGTTTCGTCAGAGAAATGAGCAGGCTAGGTCGTTGACTTCGAGGCCGAAGATGATCTACGTCGGGGAGACTCAAACTCAAGCTATTCCTTCACTTGGTCAAAAACTTTGTGAAGAGAACACCCTATACTACATGACAAGTGGTAGAGGATGAAGAAATAGAAAGTGAGTTCACTTTAGAATTGGATTTCTCACTCTTTTTCTCATGGCACCATTGGAGCTCTCAAGCTTTTGTGAGCTTGATGAAGATGAAGAAGAAGAAAGAATCATATGAATTAAAAGAATAATATGAATACTTATCCTTTTAATCATGGCACCATGGTTGAGTTAAGCCCTCATGCTTAACTCATATAGAGATTTAACCAAACCATTAGGTTAAAGGTTGGGTTAACTAATATCTTTAAACATATGACAAAAGAGTTGACTTTGTCAATGTTTATCAAGCTTCATGAAGCTTGATAACTTTGACCAAAGTCACACTCTTTTGTTATATGCTTAGGAAAATAGTAAGCCCTAATCTAACCTTGATTTGGTTCAAGTCTCATACACACAACTTGTTTGTATCATCAAGCATGATACAAACATGTACACTTGCATATATCACATATAAACAATGTGCACATTCAAGTGAGAAAATCAATCTTAAGTGAACCAATACTAGTTAATGTAAAGTAATATATCAAATATATAATTATACATTAAATCATTAAATCAACACTTGATTTAACGATCCGGTCATATTGTATATAACCGAATAATATCAATAGTAACAACTTATCGAATCAACACTTGATCCGATAACCCGGCTATATCGCATACAACCGATCAATGTCACAAATCGCGAGAATAGAATACAGTATCACATACTGGTATTATTCTCGGTCCCACACATATCTCATATGCGCTCCTATTTCGTTTCGCTTGAGCCAGGAAACCCCTGTGTAGGACTCTAAAGACTCGTCAATACGCCGGCAGTAGGTGATGATCATATCAAACACCCACAAGCCGCAAGCGGTCTGCTAAACGTAACGGCCACCCGGGTATTGAGCGATCAGAAGATCAACGAGCAAGCCCGCTCACACTCCTGTGAATCCAACGAGTAACACTACCGTACAGTCCGGTCTGTTCGTCTGATATGTCGCATATCTTGTCTAGGGGTGGTAAACGTCACACCCCAATAACTCGATAAGTCGTGTCGATATGAGGCTCATAACGGGTCGAGAAACTACTGGTAACACTTACCAGTAAATCCCTAAAATAGCCTTGGCCAAGGACTTCCTGTTATAGCCAACTGAGCACTGCGCAACATCAACTCCCTATACCGGGAGGGACGAAACCCCTCCTATCGCTCATTGCCTCCATGTGATTCGGGATTATAGCCAAAAGCCACTTTTTTGCATACCCTCTTGGATGTGGTATGATGGAAATCAAAGCACAGTGGGAATCACACAAGACTCTATGACAATCTCGGGTCTACAGACTAACCTGTACCAGTGTCACCAGAGAACTGCCATCTGACGTAAGGTATAATACCATCTGGGAGTTCTCGGCGAATCCGTCCAGTGTACCCAGTCTCCACTGAGCACCCGTATATCATCTCTGATGTCAAACACCAATAGATATAGGACCATCCATCGCCCATCTATATGGGTCGAGAAGGTACACGCTAGTCTACTCTGGTATATCGATGCCCCGTCTCGATACACCCACGACTAGGGACTTTGAAGGATGTACTTATGGACTACCATGTCCCCACTAGTATGATCCGCATCATAGTCCAGGTAGTCAAGTACACATCCTAAGGGCTTTACCAACATGTAACAGAGAGACAATCAGTGTACACGTTAAGGTAAAGAGTAACCAGATAGCATACTATCATATCGAGCAAGAAAGTCATCTCTATATATGTCCAAGCATCCACTACAATATACATCCTATGTATAGTAATGGCCTCTAGGGCATACATATAACTAACAGGTCATTCATAGTCTCGTGCCCTCCCTCCTTTGAGAGTGTTATCACATAGTAGGTACGAATTCGCTTCCATCCTCGATGTTGAGCTGGTCCTATCCTCACTGTATAGGTCCTCTTTGGATCATGCTTTTGCAGAGGGGTTACCCTCCAGCTGTCGGATAAAGCGAACCAGCCTTATTGATACTGGTCTTCGACCTAGTCTTTGAAGGTGAAGCAGTCTTCAAGTGGATGACTTATCACTCGGTGATAGAAGCAATAATCCGGATGATGGACCTCATTTATTTGTTCAGGATGCCGAGACTCTTGGAGCGTCACCATTTGATGCTTCATGACTAGGTTGAATATTTTCCTCGTCTTATCTTGGGGGAAAGAGTATTCCCGGCCCATCTTCTTTATAAAGGACGGGTTCCAATCTACCTTTTCTCGATTGCACGGCCTCTTGGATCCGCTTCATTGTTTTCGAATGTTGTTTGCGTTCTTTTCCCTGTTTTTGCCTCTATTTCAGGATTTTCCCATTTCACGAGGACATACAGCGAGCTGGGGATGAAGGGCATTGTAGTCTTCCTTTTCCGCAGACTGCTGAGTGAGGCGCTGCATCTTGGCTTTTTCATAGATAGTCATTTCGCAGCTGTGGTTGTCTCAACTCTTTTGACAAGCCTCTTTTATTAGCTTGCCTATTTGTTCTTCGAGTGACGGACATAACGTTCTTAGAGCAGGATTTCGCTCTGTTTCAACGTCACGGCCATTTGGAAGAGCGTTTACCTCTTCACTGAAGCTGTTTATGATGCGGCAGCTGTGGAACTGCCCCCGTTTCTTGGACCGAATATATCCGAGCCTGGTTGTCTCCATCTTCCCGTTGGGCATCTTTCGCTGGGTCCCGGGGATATCCCAAATCTATTTGTAGAATTGGGCTTACCGAACAGTTTGTTCAAGGGGTACACCTTAGCATTTTAACAGCCTTTTCAATCCCTCCACGTAGTATCTTGGCAGACGGATTAGTTGAAGCCTGTCGAGTGCATAATCAGCACCGTGCCAGACTTCTTTCTCTACTCTGGTCTCCGTAGATTGGTAGAAGAGGATCGCCTTTTCACCTCTTCACCGGGGAGGCACGTAAAAAGTCTGTAGTTCCTGTACGCTGTATGTACCGAGCGCATCAAATTCCTTGTAGTGCTGAGGTAGAGCCATTGTGATTTGCAGACTCTGATCTGCTCCGGCGAGGGTTTGCACTGATAGGCGGATGGAGAACACTGCGTGGGTCTCGTCCTCAAAGTCACTGCCAAAGACCAAAATAGGAGTAGATGGTCTGGGCCTGTTGTCTTGGGGTTGCCCCGAGTAGAGTATTTCTTCATCTTCCTCGGTATCGCTCCTAAAGATCGGGATGGTGGCAACAGACTTCTGTTTATCCTCCAGCTTATGACACATTTCCGTATCTTCGAAGTCTGGTAGGAAGTACTTTGCGTCTTCATATTTCCGGACTTCGTTTACCGAGAACGGGTTTAGCTCTCCCGTGACGGTGTATTCCAAGCCATCTTTGAAATACTTCATACACTGATGTTGTGCAGAAGAGATGACGTTGTATTTGTGTAACCAAGGTCTGCCGAGCAGAGTGTTATAGCAAGTCTTGGCATCAATGACATGAAATTTGATGTCAGTAACAAGCAGCCCGAAGCGTAACTTCAGTATTAAGGACCCAACTGTCCGTGACGACTGTGAGTCGAACCCAGAGATGGTAATTTTGTCTCGGGCCAGGTGCTGAACATTCATGCAAATTTCCTTCAGCACTCTCACGTTGAGAAGGTTGACAGAGGATCCGTTGTCGACAAGAATTTTCCCTATCTTGATGTCGTGGCAGTACCCGGTAACGTATAAGGGGCGATTATGTTCGAACGTACCGAGGAGGAGGTCTTCATCGCTGAATGTAATGTCAGCCGTGTGGACCTTTGCCAGCTCATCCTTCATCTTCTCTTCTCCGAGGAAAGCTTGGAACTGATCAGGTTCTTGTAATGCCTTGATCAGAGAATCTCGTGCCTCTTTGGACAGGAGGAGAGCATCCAATATGCTCAGTTGTGAGGGTATTTTCCTCAGATGTGCTAGGACATTGTAATCCATCTTATTTTTCTTAGGCGGGTCTCTGGCTGTGAGTTCTTTGACAACTCCATCGTCGAGGGCAATTTCCTCAGGGATTTTTTCTTTCCCTTTGTCCTTTTTGCTCGAACCTTTGTTTGTAGATCCGAGGTTCTTCTCAGGCAGTGTGCAGTTACGCAGCAGAATATTCTCACAGTTCTTCTCCTCTTCTTTTTCGAAGATGGAGTCTTTGAAGAGAGGGCTGAAGGGTATTTCGTCCTCAGAATCACTCCCGAAAGTAAAAACCTAGGTTTTTCCCCTTCCGAACTGGTATCAACCAAATGACAGTTACCAGTCGTTTTTTCATGCGCATCGGTCGCACCTTTTTGCAGTCGACGAGCCTCGCGCTTCATCCTCTTGAAGTTTTTTGATGGGCAACATATCCTTGCCACCACTTCTTGTAGGTACTGCATTCCTCGGTAGGGTGGGTAATCCTTTGATGATATTGGCAGTAGTTTGGATGTGAATCCTCTCCGTCGAGGCATATGGCCCCGGGAGTGTTTCTTATGAGAGGTGGCAGCTTCATTCTCATAGACAGGGCTTTGGCGAACCGCTTCTCTGTCTTGATCCTGCTCTTATTTGTGGCAAGTATGCTTTGGTTTGGTTGGAGTATTTTATGACTCGTCCTTGCCGCGGCTTCTTCATCCTGACGCTGACGCTTAGCCTTTTCGTATATGGCTGTTTCGCGTTCTCGGACAGATTTGCTTTTTCGAAAGGCTTCATTTAACAGTCTATCTGTAACACTTTGAAATTTCGTTAGAATGTTTTTCGTGTTAATTAGCAATTGAGCGTGTTATTATATATGTGTACATAGGATTACTAGTTATTTTAGTCGGGTTTACCCTAATTGGAAAATTTTCCTTTGTAGTGTACACTTGCACACTTAGCTAATTTTGTGACTTAGGTCTTTTAGTGTAGCATGTTAAGCATTCTTTTGTTGCATGGTTGATATTTATCCCCACCATTTTAATCATGTCATAACCCTTTTCATAATTCAAAATTTGAATAAACAAATGAGGTATGTGTGTTAGGTAAGAATTTGACTTTTGTTGACCTTCTCCCTCTCTCTCCTCCTCACTTCTGAATTCTGCAAATTTCCAGCAGAAAAACCCTAGCTTTTTTTTATCTTTTCCTCTCCTTTTCACTTCTCTTTGATCTCCATACAAATCCTACACAAAAACCACTCATTTTAATCACAAAACCATGGAAAAGTGAACTTTTTGAGGTGTTTGGAGGCAAATCTGCACACTTGAGGAAAGAGCAGGATTTTTTGGTGTTTTATAAGGTCTTTTGAAGGTATTAACTCATGTTAGCACTCCTTTTCCATAAACTTGTAGTATTCTTTAGCAAAAATCATGTTTTTGTGCATTTTTAGTGATATTGAAGGATATTTGTGATGCATATGTTAGATTCATCTTCTCATAGTTTAGTTAACTCGTTAAGGTGTTATTAGAGCTATTTAGGCCAGGTTTTGGTTCAGTTTGCAAAGAAATACCATAAGGTTTCATTTTAGTGCAAAAAGTGTGGTTTTTAACTAGAAATAGGGCTCTGTAGGATCTGCTGCCACCCGGGTCATTTCAGAATGAAATTGAAATTACTGTAGCATATACAGGGCGTATAGAGTGCACACACAAAACCTGGGAGCCCAATTCCCAAGAGAGGCCGCCGGAATAATCATTCTGGCCGCAATTTGCGGCCAGATGGGTGAGTTGGGGGTTGGGGTTTGGGCCACTGGAGTCTGCTGCTATGTGTAGTATTTTGGTATATATATTTTTATTATATCTGTTCTGTATCAAAATCTGGAGTAGAATACCCTATTTCCCGTATTTTTAATCCTTCACGACACGCGTGATACGTATGTGTGGGTTTGGGGTTTCTGCGTATCGCGACGCTTCGGAGTGGCTTCAGGCGCGTAATCACACGTTTTAGCGTATCGCGCACACGCGCACTTCGTTCACAACTTGAGTTACTAGTTTGGCTTTAAATGTCGTGTTTGTATGGTTTTAAGCTTATGTGTGATATAATTGTGAAATTCTAGGTTCGCAGGCGAGTGCGACGGACGCCGCGAAGAAGGGGAAACAAGTCGTCGGCTATACCTAGCGAGAGACTACGGTGAGTAGATTTAACATCTACGGGGATATCGCCCGCATGGCGTTCTACGTCAGGGCTGATAAGACCTTATACCTACATTTCCATACATTGACTGTTCATGGCTACTATTTAGTGCATACCGCATTCCCAGCTATATGTATATAAACTAGAATTGATAGAACACCGCACCATTACTAACGGTTCATGTTGCACGAGCACTATTCTGCATGTTACACACACACCGTTAGTAATTGCTATGACACTCACACTGTAGAATTTCTATGATCATTATGTTGTAGCTCATCTTTTATGCGACTTGACATGATATTCATACTTGATGCACATATCACATCACATTGACTTGCATATTGGTTTGGATTACATGTGATTTCTGGATTTGGGAACCATGGCTATTTCAAAGATGTAATTATTTAAAAACCCGGTTCTCTTGATATGATATTTCGGTGCGCCCACCCTGTGTTTTCTCGGTGCTAGAGTGGCATATATGAGAGAGGGCTGACCCGGACTGACGGATGCCCGATATATTGAGAGAGGGCTAACCCGGACTGACGGATGCCCGATATATATATTGAGAGAGGGCTGACCCGGACTGTCGGATACCCAATATATTGAGAGAGGGCTGACCCGGACTGACGGATGCCCGATATGTATGAGAGAGGGCTGACCCGGACTGACGGATGCCCGATATAGGAGGGTTTGCGTGTCGATGCTAGACACGAGTATTTATGATATTTGGGTGCCGATGTTGGGCACTCGTGATTTTCAGTGATGTACAGGATTTGAGGGCCGATGGGAGTGCCGGCGTCTGGGTTGTTGGATTTGAGGTGCATTGATGGACACCGATTACATATATTCCATATTGACATTCCGTGTAGATGTTATATTCCCATACTCAGCATTCATTATTGCATCTCATCCTGTAGTTATATTACCTGATAGAGCACTTGCATGATTATTGCACATACTGCTTATCACGCATTGATATCATTTGCTGGCATATTGATAGAGTAGCGTCGTACGTGCATGCTCGTGATTACCTTTATATGTTATTTCTATTCACGAGTTGGCAACTCACCCCCGTTGTGCCACAGTATTTGCAGGTTGCCTATCAGAGTAGTCGCGGCAGGCTGTTTCCTTACATCTTTTGGCTACAGATACCACTACAGTTGGTACGTGAGCTGTTTTTCTGTTAGGTGGGTTGTGGTATCTGGTTACTTTTATTGTATACACTTTTGTATCTAGTATTCTCCATCTACCATATATGTATTTGACTTAGTGACGGTGTAAGGACGATGATGTATATTATTGGTATTCTGGTGTCGAGCTCGTTGTGAGCCGACTTTTCTTATGCAGTTTATTCTATCTGTGATGTTCCCACTTGTTGCTCTTAATCTTCGCTACGGCGTCGTATATTGCTATCTTGGTGATTGTTTACTTAAAACACTCTATACTTTTACTGGTTTAATTTCTGGGTTTTCGGTTCACTTGGTCGCGTTACGCTTGTAGACGTTACGTGGTTAAGTGCCGGTCACGGGCCAAACTTTGGGTCGTGACAAAGTTGGTATCAGAGCGTAGGTTTTACCTTTCGGAGTGTTCCTAAGATGACCCTGGTATGATGGAGTGGGTAGCTGAAGCAGAGTGGCGTAGCATGCGTATGTTCCGCGGCATACTCACGACACGGTACTCTGCCAAGGCGACCTTAGGACTTGTTGATTTAAATTCCTTCTTGAATACATACATTCTTGCGATTCGATTTCCGTATCCTTATCGAATCCTACTTTTCCTTTCAGCCATTATGCCGCCAAAGACTACTAGGGCGCAGAGAGCCGCCGCGAGGGCCGAGATTCGAGTTGACTCGTCCGAGACGAGGACTGATCCGGGTAGTACACCGGTTGTGCCTGAGCAGGCTGTTCCTGCCGTGACAGATCATATTGCCATGTTAGGGGCTGGTGTGCAGGAGATGCGCCAGACGGTAGGATCCAGTATGCAGGAGATGCGCCAGATGATGGGATCTCTAGTTAAGACACTTCGAGCGCAGCGACCAGAGGTAGTTCCACCCGTTGCAGAGACCGCGGTGGTACCCATAGTACAGGCAGTTGTCCCTACAGCTACAGAGGTTATTACAGTATCGCTGTCAGAGTTTATGAGGCTGAAGCCTCCGGTCTTCACAGGTACCGATATAGCCGAGGACCCACAGTCTTTCATTGATAGGATGGCTCGGATATGCCGTTCCCTCAGATGCGCAGATGCGAGATGGGTTGAGTTTGCGAGCTTTCGCCTGGAAGGTCTCGCGCAGAAATGGTGCGAATCAGTCGAGAAGGGTAGAGCAGCAGGTCTTCCTCCTATGACCTGGACCGAGTTCGTGGCGCTATTCCTTGCCCGCTTTCTTCCATTGAGCGTCAGAGATGCTAGAGCACGCAGGTTCGAGTCCTTACGCCAGACTCCGGAGATATCAGTG
Organism: Agapanthus africanus; assembly: GCA_030015575.1. NCBI lineage: Eukaryota > Viridiplantae > Streptophyta > Magnoliopsida > Asparagales > Amaryllidaceae > Agapanthus > Agapanthus africanus. The sequence continues at coordinate 457,178,612 of CM057346.1, read as the reverse complement.
GCAGAGTATGACGTGCTGTTCACAGAGCTATCTATCTATGCCCCGTATTTAGTGGCTACCGAGGAGATGCGAGTCAAGAGATTTGTCCGAGGCTTGCTCACACCACGGTTCCTTGCGATCAGCGCGCAGCATTTCGAGACCTACGCAGCAGCTGTAGATGCAGCCTTATTGGTTGAGGAGCGCCTTGCTGAGACTTCGGCAGTTCCAGAGCCTAAGAGAGTTCGTGCGGATACATCAACGCAGAGACAGCCTTTTCGGCACCGTGATAGACGTCTTGCAGGTAGCAGAGATTCAGGGCGGGGCCGGTTGTTCAGTTCCTATCTCCAGGAGGGTCAGCAGTCATCGTCGGGATGTTTTCGCTGCGGGAGTTCTTATCATCGTGTACGAGATTGTCCTGAGGTACCCCGGAGGGAGGCAGCAGCACCGCACGTCACATTACCACCTTCACCACCCCAGACGTCGTTGCCTATTATACCTACTGTTACTCCGCGTCAGACGCATGCACAGAAAGGTCGTGGTCATGGAGGATTTGTTCATAGAGGACGAGGTGATCGAGGCCGAGGACAGCCAGTCACAGGTGGAGAACAGGCGCGAGTTTTTACTTTGACGCATCAGGACGCACAGGCGTCCAATGCGGTGGTCTCAGGTATCCTTCCAGTATGTTCGGTTGATGCACACGTATTATTTGATCCTGGATCCATGCACTCGTACGTATCCACACACTTTGTGCCGAGTTTGGGTAGAGTGTCCAGTTTGCTTGATCAGCCGCTTGTTGTGACTACTCCCGTGGGAGATTCATTTGTTGCTTGGCACGTGTTCCGATCCTGTGCCGTCGGTATTGGCGAAAGAGAGTTGCCGGTCGATTTGATCCTTCTTGAGATGTTGGACTTCGACGTTCTTTTGGGCATGGATTGGTTAGCCACGTGCTATGCTTCTGTTGACTGCCGCGAGAAGACAGTTAGATTTTGTTTTCCCGGCGAGTCGGTTTTTGTTGTGTTGGGGGACCGTGGTGCCACCCCTCACAGTGTGATTTCTTCTTTTCGCGCTGGACAGCTTTTGAGGAAGGGATGTCAGGGATTTCTCGCTTATGTTTGCGATACTAGAGCTACAGAGGTTTCGTTGGATCAGGTTTCGGTTGTTAGCGAGTTCCCTGATGTGTTCCCTGACGAGCTTCCTGGGCTACCGCCCGAGCGTGATATTTCTTTCTATATTGATTTGGTTCCTGGCACGGGGCCTATTTCTGTACCGCCGTATCGGATGGCCCCGGCGGAACTTAGAGAATTGAAGGGTCGGTTGCAAGATTTGCTGGATAAGGGACTTATTCGACCCAGTGTTTCTCCTTGGGGTGCTCCAGTCCTGTTTGTCAAGAAGAAGGACGGCAATATGCGTTTGTGTATCGACTACCGCCAGCTGAACAGGGTCACAGTGCGGAACAAATATCCTTTGCCACGTATCGACGATTTGTTCGACCAGCTTCAGGGGGCAGGATACTTTTCGAGGATCGATTTGCGATCAGGCTACCATCAGCTGCGGGTTCGACAGGAGGACATTCCTAGGACAGCTTTCCGCACGTGTTACAGCCATTATGAGTTTTTGGTGATGTCGTTCGGACTCACCAACGCGCCAGCAGCATTTATGGACATGATGAATCATATTTTCCGGCCGTATCTTGATCTGTTCATCATGATCTGTTCATCATAGTGTTCATTGACGATATTCTGGTGTATTTTCGGAGTAGAGAGGAGCACGAGCAGCACCTGCGGATTACACTGCAGACCTTGAGGGAGCATCAGCTTTTCGCCAAATTCTCCAAGTATGCTTTCTGGCTGGACAGCGTAGACTTTTTGGGGCACGTGATTACACGAGATGGTATATGTGTAGACCCGAGGAAGATTGAGGCCGTTCGAAGTTGGCCTAGACCCACGTCAGTGACGGAGGTTCGCGGCTTTCTAGGGCTGGCAGGTTACTACAGGCGATTTGTGCAGGACTTCTCTCACATTGCTACACCTTTGACCGGGTTGACCCGGAAGGGAGTTCATTTCGATTAGACGGAGGAGTGTGACCACAGTTTTCAGCAGCTACGGGCTCTACTGACTACGACACCAGTGCTATCTTTGCCTTCAGGATCAGGCGGATTTGTGGTCTATTGTGATGCTTCACGAGTGGGGCTAGGGTGCGTATTGATGCAGCATGACAGGGTGATCGCATATGCTTCGCGGCAATTAAAGAAACATGAACAGAACTACCCCACTCACGATTTGGAGATGGCTGCAGTGGTCTTTGCACTTAAGATCTGGCGACATTACCTATATGGCGAGTCGTGCCAGATATTCACTGATCACAAGAGCTTAAAATATATATTTCAGCAGCGCGACCTGAACCTTAGACAGCGCCGATCGATGGAGTTAGTGAAGGACTACGATTGTGAGATCTTGTATCACCCGGGAAGGGCCAATGTAGTGGCGGATGCTTTGAGCAGGAGGCCCAGGGGTAGTCTATCTTGTTTGAGCGCAGTACAGAGGCAGTCGTCGGCAGATTGGCAGATTTTATACGACAGCCGAGTATAGTTCGAGTTTACGCCGATCGGAGGACAGATTGCGCATGTTCGTGCACGCCCACAGTTGCTTGACCGTATACATGAGGCACAGCACAGAGATGACCGATGCTCAGAGATCAGGGCACAGATTGGACAGGGCAGATTTTCCGAGTTCGTGATCAATGATCAGGGGATACTATGATTTGGGACTAGACTGTGCGTACCAGATGCTGAGGGACTGCGGCGTGAGATTCTTGAGGAGGCACATCGATCGGTATATAGTGTTCATCCCAGTTCCACCAAGATGTAACATGACATGAAAGGTGTTTACTGGTGGGACGGAATGAAGAGAGATATCGCAGATTTTGTGTCGAGATGCCTGACTTTCCAGTAGGTCAAGACTGAGCACCAGAGGCCCGTGGGAGAACTACAGCCGTTACCCATTCCGGTGTTGAAATGCGAGCAGATTTCTATGGACTTCATTGTGGGTTTACCCAGGACTAGTCGAGGGTATGACTCCATCTGGATGATCGTGGATCGTTTGACAAAGGCGGCTCACTTCCTACCGGTGAAGACGACTTTCGGATTTGCTCAGTATGCCTAGATTTATATCGACGAGATTGTACGACTGTACAGAGTTCCGACATGTATCGTGTCCGACAGATGCACCCAGTTTACCAGCCGGCTATGGCAAAGGCTTCAGGAGGCTTTGGGCACTCGCTTGAGTTTCAGCACAGCATTCCATCCGCAGACCGACGGACAGTCAAAGCGGACTGTTCAGACTCTCGAGGACATGCTCAGAGCATGCGTATTAGACTTCGGAGGTAGCTGGGATCATCATTTGCCCTTAGTAGAGTTCTCCTACAACAACAGCTACCAGGAGACCATTTAGATGGCACCATTTGAGGCTCTTTATGGGAGGATATGCAGATCGCCCACCTGTTGGACAGAGCTCAGTGAGAGCAGTATCTTAGTGCTGCAGATTGTAGAGGAGACGACCGTGAAGATCCAGTTGATTCGCGATAGGATGAGAGCAGCCCAGAGTAGGCAGAGATCTTATGCGAACCTTCGTCGGCGCAGACTTGAGTTTTCTGTTGGTGATCATGTTTTCTTGAGGGTCTCCCCAATGAAAGGTGTGATGAGGTTTGGGAAGAAGGGGAAGCTTAGTCCCAGATATATGGGCCCCTTCGAGATCCTCGAGCGTGTTGGTGCAGTTATGTATCGGTTAGCCCTTCCGCCCAGTTTTCTAGACGGGCACCCCATATTTCACGTTTCGATGCTCCGCAGATATCTTCATGATCCTTCGCATGCGATTCAGCACCCGACGATCCAGCTTGAGCGCGACCTTTCCTATGCAAAGCAGCCGGTGATGATCTTGGATCGATAAGTGAAGAAATTGAGATCGAAGGACATACCGTCAGTCAAGGTACTTTGGCGTGGCCAGAGCGGCGAGGAGGTCACTTGGGAGACCGAGAGCGAGATGAGGAAGAGGTATCCCCATCTTTTTGAAGGTACGTGTAGTTAGATTTTTAAATTCGGAGACCGAATTTCTTTAAGGGGGGTAGATTGTAACACTTTGAAATTTCGTTAGAATTTTTTTCGTGTTAATTAGCAATTGAGCGTGTTATTATATATGTGTACATAGGATTACTAGTTATTTTAGTCGGGTTTACCCTAATTGGAAAATTTTCCTTTGTAGTGTACACTTGCACACTTAGCTAATTTTGTGACTTAGGTCTTTTAGTGTGGCATGTTAACTATTCTTTTGTTGCATGGTTGATATTTATCCCCACCATTTTAATCATGTCATAACCCTTTTCATAATTCAAAATTTGAATAAACAAATGAGGTATGGGTGTTAGGTAAGAATTTGACTTTTGTTGACCTTCTCCCTCTCTCTCCTCCTCACTTCTGAATTCTGCAAATTTCCAGCAGAAAAACCCTAGCTTTTCTTTATCTTTTCCTCTCCTTTTCACTTCTCTTTGATCTCCATACAAATCCTACACAAAAACCACTCATTTTCATCACAAAACCATGGAAAAGTGAGCTTTTTGAGGTGTTTGGAGGCAAATCTGCACACTTGAGGAAAGAGCTAGATTTTTTGGTGTTTTATAAGGTCTTTTGAAGGTATTAACTCATGTTAGCACTCCTTTTCCATAAACTTGTAGTATTCTTTAGCAAAAATCATGTTTTTGTGCATTTTTAGTGATATTGAAGGATATTTATGATGCATATGTTAGATTGATGTTCTCATAGTTTAGTTAACTCATTAAGGTGTTATTAGAGCTATTTAGGCCAGGTTTTGGTTCAGTTTGCAAAGAAATACCATAAGGTTTCATTTTAGTGCAAAAAGTGTGGTTTTTAACTAGAAATAGGGCTCTGTAAGATCTGCTGCTACCCGGGTCATTTCAGAATGAAATTGGAATTACTGTAGCATATACAGGGCGTATAGAGTGCACACACAAAACCTGGGAGCCCAATTCCCAAGAGAGACCGCCGGAATAATCATTCTGGCCGCAATTTGCGGCCAGATGCGTGTGTTCGGGGTTGGGGTTTGGGCCACTGGAGTCTGCTGCTATGTGTAGTATTTTGGTATATATATTTTTATTATATCTGTTCTGTATCAAAATCTGGAGTAGAATACCCTATTTCCCGTATTTTTAATCCTTCACGACACGCGTGATACGTATGTGTGGGTTTGGGGTTTCTGCGTATCGCGACGCTTCGGAGTGGCTTCAGGCGCGTAATCACACGTTTTAGCGTATCGCGCACACGCGCACTTCGTTCACAACTTGAGTTACTAGTTTGGCTTTAAATGTCGTGTTTGTATGGTTTTGAGCTTATGTGTGATATAATTGTGAAATTCTAGGTTCGCAGGCGAGTGCGACAGACGCCGCGAAGAAGGGGAAACAAGTCGTCGGCTATACCTAGCGAGAGACTACGGTGGGTAGATTTAACATCTACGGGGATATCGTGTTGGAGATAGTGCCCTCAGAGTCAATTATTGGGTCACAGGCACGTGATTGCAATGATTGAGGGGAGGACCTATCCCGGTAGGACAGTCTTACTCGAGATGATAGTATGCTATCTGGTTTATCTTTATCATCGTGTACTGCTTTAGGTGACCTTACGAGTCGCTATTACACGTTGATAAAGCCCCTAGGATTCTTGCTTGACTTCCAGCAGTATGAGGGCGATCATATAAGTGGGAGCTGGGGTCTACAAGCACATCCTTAAAAGGTCCCTAGTCGTGGGAGATTCGAGACAGGGCATCGTTTCTCCAGAGTAGACTAGTGTATACAGTCGAGACCCCGACGAGGGGCGGTGGCCGGTCTCACAAGCCACTGGTGTCAGTTGGTTCACCTAAGATGTATACAGGTGCTCATTGGGTTATGAGTACACCGGACAGGACTCGCCGGGAACCTGCTAGTTGGGATATACCAGACGTCAGATAGCAGTTCCCAGGTGACATGTGTACAGGTTAGTTCATCGACCTGGGATCGTCATTTGTCTCGTGTGAGTTCCCACTGTACTTTGATTACTACCCTACCACGGCTCAAAGGAGTCGTGCAAACAGGTTTTAATTGGGTACAGTCCCGAGCCACATGGAGGCAGTGAGCGGATCTGCAGGGGTTCGTCTCTCCCGGTATTGGGGGTGAGGTCGTGCTGTGTCTAGCAGAGCCAGAACATGAAAAGTCCTTGGCCAAGGCAGGAGATTTGCTGGTAGGTATTCCAGTAGTATCTCAGGGTGTTCTGGGCTACACTCCGACACGACTTGTACCGCTTTTGGGGGTCTGACTTTTACCAACACCCTAGGCCCGCCATGCGATACTCATAGACGAACGGACCGGACTGTACGGATATTGTCACTGACAGGCTCAGTAGGGTGTCAGGATGAGTTCGCTCATCGACGTCCCTTTTGGTCAATACCTGGTGGCCCGTCACGTATTGGCTTATACCTCTGACGTGCTAGTGGTTAAATCCACAGCCACAGTATTGACGAGTCTTTAGAGTCCACCACACAGACAGTTACTCAAGTTTCGGGCGAAACGCTGTAGAGGCCGTATGGAGATATGGCAGGGTTCGATCAGATACGTGCGGTATTGCACGGATCGTGATCGGACGGATTTTACTAGCCGGCTTTGGCTTAAGCCGGATACTAGTATTAGATAGTGTAGTTTTGTCTCTTTGCATTTGTGTTCAGCGGGAATACAAATGCGGGCATGTATTTGCAGTTGCGGGGTTTTCCTGTAATTTATTACGGGATTGGTTTTTCTGGGGTTGCTAGTTTGCATTCCGTTCCGGCCGGTTTTCTCTTTTTCCTTCCCGGTCGGACTTTTCGTTGGAGGGTGTTAATTGCAAGTTTGCAATTAACATTTTGTGAGGGGTTTCTTTGCATGAGTGTGACCTCTTCATCATGATATTCTTTTCTTGTCATTCCATTGCATTTATTGTGATGGTTTGTGAATGGATTGAATTGGAAATTGGTGTGACTAATTTCTTATTCATTCATTCATTTTCTTCTCTTTGCTTTGGTTTAAAATTCTTTTTCCACCCATGAAATGAAATTGGGGCCGGCCACTGTTCTTGAATGAGAGAGAGAGGTTTTGTTTTTGGTGGGTTAATTTCTTCATGGTTAATTTCGTGGCCCCCACCTTCAATTTGACATGATGAATTAATTTTTCTTATGTTGCATGAGCTAATTGTTTTTCAAAAGGGGGGGGGGGCTGTTTCACATTCCCAGAGAATTCTTTTTTATGCAACCTACCCACATTTTTCCAGTGAGCAAAAAAAAATTGCATGCTCCATTCTTCATCAAGCTTTGATCCATGGAAAATTCCTCCAACATGGCAACCTCATAAACCCCAAAGAGACCTGCTTACTACACTATTCTACAGCATCCCTTGGACGCGTCGGCTAGCCAACTTCGCGCCCGAGTTGCCTCGGTCAAGAGGCGGGAGCCCGTAAAAGATTCCGGCTATGTGGTGCCCTTTCCGACGAGCGAGGAGGTGACGGAGATTCCGCGGGAGATCGGAGTGGAGAGGAAGACCGAAGGACACGGATCGCTTGGTATTGCATCTCTACTCTTTTCTTGTTTGCTAGCTAGCTAGGTTAATGGCCCGATCCGGGTGAAAAGTCCGCGGTGGTGCCGTTTTGCAAAGTTCGCAAAGTTTTTGTTTTCCGCGTTTCCGGCGTCGGGTCGACGGCCGGGGCGCCCCCGCGGGCTTACATTGGTATCAGAGACACGCCATTAACTTAGCCTAGCATGGTCTAGTGTGTTTAAAACCCGATCGAACAAAATCCCCAAAATCCGTATTTTCCATGCATATGTTTCTGTCGAAATTTTTTCAAGCTCCAAAAATTTTTCAGGTCACTGCAGAAACACAAGCATGAAATTCTAAGACATCTGGTAAAATTTGGTGCAACGATCTCTTAGTGCGGCCGCGGAAACGCGGCCAAACACCTGGTTTGGCCGCGGTTCCGCGGTGGGAATATGTGAACATTGCACTAAAATTTCCCAGTAAGTCTTATACTTGGAAATAGGGGTTTTGGGATATTATTTTTGGGCCCAGATTTTCTGTAAGTGCTACAGTACTGCTTGGGGCCCACTTGATAAAATTTGTTCGATCGGATATTTTAAACATGCCAGTTCACAGTTTTTACATTATATCTGCGACCGTGAATGTCACTTGATCGGTAAATCCCGTCTAACTGCTATAGCCCGGTTAGACGGATTTGCGAACGTGACTTTCACGTTGATGTTCTGTGATTGTACTGTGTTGTTGCGGATCGGTCGTGGGGGATAGCCTGGTTGCAGTGGTAGTACAGTTCTGTTGTATTATGTACATTTGATATTGCGGGACGAGCGTCCGACATGTGGACTGCCGTCACTGCCTGTTTGTATTATTATTTTGGGGCACGACCTGGTTGCGATCGATGTACCCGTTGTATGTATATTTTACTTTCTGTACTAGGATTACCCCGCGGAGGGGTGCACGGATAGCCGGGTTCTAGAGGGCAACGAGCCCGCATCTCATGGCGTTGAGACGGAGGGGGCTTCACTCTAGAATTGGCGGGCTATTCGCCGCACTCGTAGGGGATATAGGCTTGACCCAGGAGGGGTGCCCAAGTTACCGGATTCCGTGAAGTGCTGGGTGGTCCATTCACGTTGTTGAAGGGGGCTGCCTCGCTTCAGGTTTTGGCGGGTGACTTGCCGCGCCCGTAGGGGTCTAGGATTTCATTGCACAGGCTATCCACACGACCAGGGGAACGTCGGGTTTCAGCAGCGGCTCTGTGAAACCCGGGGATCCCAGATATCTGTATTGGTCTGTGTTGCTATACATTTCTGTGTTGCTTTTATCACGCCTTGAGCGAAATACTATATATTGGTATATATATATTAGTAGACGTTGTATATGTTTTGCATCCGCGCTAGTCCAGTCCCCGCTCTGTCGTTAGTTAGCTAACCTAACGGGTGATGACGGGACCCAGTGGCGAATGCGGATGGCATATACGTACGTCAGTATATTTTCGTTCTTTGTGGTGTGATCAATTGATGGGACTGCGTTGATTCGGATCAATGCAAGTTAAACAAACCTATCTGATGTTGTTGGAACACTTTTTCAAAAGGCTGTTATTGCAAGGGCGTTCTCTTTTGTTTTGCACAGTGGTATTCATTTGGAATATCCTGCTCCTCAGTCGACGAGGCAAGGGCCGAGATCCCTTCACCGGGAGTGACCCCTTGGACAAAAGTTTGCGTCAGGGCAATAACTTCACTATAGCCGATTACTTTTGCTTTGCATCGTGGTATTCAGTTGGAATATCCTGCACCTCATTCTACGGGGAAAGAGACGAGATCCCTTCACCGGGAGTGACCTCTTTAGTAAAGGTTTTCGTAACTATATTTTTAAAAGCTATCAGTTCCTTCAACGATATCAAGTTCATTACGTTAAAGGTTTTCGCCAGAAACCATTCGTAGCCCTCCGTCATTTCATATGGATGGTCAGTAGTATTCAAGCTGTGTATGTTGGCCAAAGTCAAGGCACAGTGTTTGGTAGCTGTTGGGTATTCATATGCAGCATAGATAGATGCGTTGGTTTGGGACAGTCGTACTGCCATTTTGGCCAAAGTCAAGGGTAGGTACGGGTGGGTTCAAATTAACCAGGAGAATGACGGGTAGAACTTGACATGTGACTTATGATATGTTGGCCAAAGTCAAGGTCATAAGAGCATGGGGCAGAAATCCACATCGGGAGTTTCAAAAGTACTGAAACTTGCCAGATATGCGCATACCTTCTGGAGTGTGATAACGTGAGCAGATTCCGTCACGTTATCATGCGATGAGAGTTGGATCCCGATTCCCACTGATGAGTTGGTTTACTCCTCGGGTGATCCCGGCTAATTCTTCTTTCAGGTTTGGGGAAGAATTTGACGTTACAGTGGGAGGTTTCCAGATTAGATAAATTGGTAACCATTCTGATCTAGGTTAGAGTGCACGCTGAGTGTTTCTTTTCTCTCTCTCTGGCAGCGACCATTGACCCGACCCTAGACTATGACTCAGTGACCAAGTTGACCGAACCTTCTTAACACTGGCTTTTGGATTGTCAGAGTTGCAGACCTCTTTGCCACTCCTACTTTTACCCTTTTCTCCGGGACACCCCGTATTACTACGAACGTCCACTTCCATTGGACAAAACCATCGTATGGTTATATACGAACTCGAAGGAATTTATTCGAGGATGGTTTCTGGTTCTGGAGAAAACGAATAGGACTATTTAGTTGTCTTTACCTTTTACCTTCTCTCAGGTTGCGAGTACTCCTTGGTTTAGGAGATAGTACACCTATTACGCAAATTGGATAGTCTTCTTCCAAACCTTAGGCTGGTGCCGAACGGTAGGGAATGAAGAAAGCCAATTAGCCTAAACGGTGTACAGAAGGTATTAAGTTCAGACAAAGCAAGGGATTAGTAAGAGGGCAAAGTAAATTGCGACTGCTATTCACGACCAAACCATGTACTTCTTTGTCAATCCTAAATCACCTATGAATTAAGTACATTCGGTTGTCTTTTATCCTCACCTTCTCTCGCATTGCGAGTGCTCCTCGGATTAGGACAGTACACCCATTATGCTTTTTGGATAGTCTTCTTCCAAACCATAGGCTTGTGCCGAACGGTAGGGAAGGAAGAAAACCATTTGGCCTAAAGGGGTGTACAGAAGGTAATGACTAAAGACATGTAAAGGGATTTGGAGAGGTGGCAAAGAATTATACAATTATAGTTGTGAATCTGGATAATGGAAGAGGCATTACTAGGAATACCAGCATACCCCATCGAAACATTTCAATGTTTCAGTTTCACTGTGTACTGTTAAAAGAAAACTGATTTTCCGATTAGATACTTACTCCAGGGTATGTATTTACCAGGTATGAGTCTCACATCTGTATGGTTTTACAGATGATGAAGAGGAGTAAGTTATTGGGAATTAGGTGACCATCTTCATTATATCGGGATTCGTTGGAATTGGTGATATTTGAGGAAGCCACCTGGGTTGTTTGCCGGTCGGCAAATATTTGGTTTTGAATATCCGTTGTTGTGCACCAATTTCAAATTGATATATCTGTACGTCTATTTTTATAGAGTGAGACATATCTTTTTGAAATTATGTCTATGACATTTACCTATACCAGTGGATGGTTAGGTAAGGAGCATTGAACAGCGGTGTAATTCTTCTTAACCAAAAGTACAGTTTTCAACCCACGACACACAGTGAATGAGTCACTAGACTCAGGGGACTTATACAGAGTATTGTATATTGTCCAGTGTCCATCAGGACAGAGGGGTTGGTCCTCGTACTATATTCTGTTTACTTTTAACTTCTCTAGTTCTTAGACATGTGTTTCGTAGAAACACAGGGTCTAAGTTTTTAAGGAGTTATAGGTATAAGAATACAGTAGAGAACCAGGTATTGCAAGTATCGGGATTCTTCAAGGTGATCGAAGATGTAGATACTTGTGTATGGTATTCAGTTGATAGTAATGTTTAAGAGAACTTGCTTCTCTTTCAGGTTACTCATAATTGGAAGCATTCCTAGGTTGAGTAACGCTGATCGGCCTCTCTTCCATTTAGTTGACATGCACTGGAGACAGCTGCATGATTTGGATCTGGTTCAATTAAAATCAGTGCCTCTGTTTCTTGGATAAAGAACAGTTCATATCTTGACATTGTTAAGATACGGGGAGTTGTCCGGCTTATGCTTAAAACCAGACTCTGGACAACTCAAGGCACGTTTCAGTAATGGCTGTTTGTGGGTTGACCTGGGCTATGACGAGGGTTGACTTTCTACCATCTGGAAGATCAATAGAGATATTGTTCTTGACTCGCCACAGTTTTATCAAAAATGGATTTTTTTTCAGAAAAACAGTAGTGGGAGTATGGTAGAACTGGAAGTGATTCCAGAACCGCAAACGATTACTGAAGATTGGATAAGAACCTAAAGATTCAATAAGGTTTGACATTCCATTGGCCACTCCGCAGATATGGAGGGTAACCTCAGGCACCCGAGAGGTACTTCGGTATGCTCAAGGACGGTGGCAGGGAGGTTCTTGTTTACCCACACTTGCCATTGCTATTGGTCCAGGCTGCGAGACCCGGCGGAAGGATGAGTATAGCGTCGTTCTAAACTTGCTTTAGAAGCGTACGTATATATGACTCTGCCAGAGGGTTGTCGTAGTCAGTGGGAGCAGCGGAAGCATTGGTGGATATCAGGCTTATGTCTATTTATAGACTTAAGCAGATATAGCGGAGATAGATCATCTATTTCTGATGTGATAGTCATAGGTTTGACTTCATCAGAATAGGGGATGGATCTGTTAAGAAGGTAGTAGGGTGTGATGTCCTGGTATTTGATGACATACACAGAGTAGGAAGTGATATTCCTATACTACGATCGGTTATACTTTGGTCGTCACACAGTGGTTTCTCCACATAGGACTTGGATATAATATCAGACATTCTGGTTACTAGATCTATGGTTTTAGATCTAGATTTGGGTGGTTTCCCAATCTGGGTACTTTGACCGCATTCTATGAGTATTTAGAATGGACGACTCCTGGCACGGTAGTGTACCTGCAGATAATGGAGTCACCCTCTCTAAAGGTGTTTTACAGACTAAAGGGGAGAGGGATACGCATGATTGACAGATCACTTGCTTAGGCAATTGAGTCAATCATGAGATGTCAAGTACCACACCAGATGTTGTTCTTGCAGTAGGTGCAATAAGTTGATATTGATCCAATCCTGGAGAAACAATCGGAAGCAGTTTTAGAACACAAGTTGATGTTCTAAGGAATTGATAACGACAGCCTCCTTTAGGAGACGGTTATCATTCCAGGCTTCCAAGGTGACATGGATGGCAGAGTGGCTGTCAGAGTTATAGTTTTCCCTCTGACGAGGGGCAGTATCATGGACAGATGGTCCATGTAGATACTGAGGGAAGGTATGGCGCAGGATACTGATTGAGTTCAGTTGACGATACAGTCTAAGAAGTTTGGATTTGGAGTTCATTTCTGAACTAGGTCCCGTCAGACATCCAGACATTCTAAGACAGGTATTGCTCATTTCGGGAGATAGTTTTCTCTGCGAACATGAGATATAGAGAGACATAGAAAGAAACATCAAAGCGGATCCACTCACTGAGGCTATTCCTCGATCGCAATAGTCTCGCAAACGAGCTTTGTGAGACTGACTAGTAGAGGAGTTGGGTGTTCGGTATCACACGGGCTGTGAGTATGCGACATCGCAATAATTAGCCTCGAGTGCAAGTGGGAGATTGTTGGAGATAGTGCCCTCAGAGTCAATTATTGGGTCACAGGCACGTGATTGCAATGATTGAGGGGAGGACCTATCCCGGTAAGACAGTCTTACTCGAGATGATAGTATGCTATCTGGTTTATCTTTATCATCGTGTACTGCTTTAGGTGACCTTACGAGTCGCTATTACACGTTGATAAAGCCCCTAGGATTCTTGCTTGACTTCCAGCAGTATGAGGGCGATCATATAAGTGGGAGCTGGGGTCTACAAGCACATCCTTAAAAGGTCCCTAGTCGTGGGAGATTCGAGACAGGGCATCGTTTCTCCAGAGTAGACTAGTGTATACAGTCGAGACCCCGACGAGGGGCGGTGGCCGGTCTCACAAGCCACTGGTGTCAGTTGGTTCACCTAAGATGTATACAGGTGCTCATTGGGTTATGAGTACACCGGACAGGACTCGCCGGGAACCTGCTAGTTGGGATATACCAGACGTCAGATAGCAGTTCCCAGGTGACATGTGTACAGGTTAGTTCATCGACCTGGGATCGTCATTTGTCTCGTGTGAGTTCCCACTGTACTTTGATTACTACCCTACCACGGCTCAAAGGAGTCGTGCAAACAGGTTTTAATTGGGTACAGTCCCGAGCCACATGGAGGCAGTGAGCGGATCTGCAGGGGTTCGTCTCTCCCGGTATTGGGGGTGAGGTCGTGCTGTGTCTAGGAGAGCCAGAACATGAAAAGTCCTTGGCCAAGGCAGGAGATTTGCTGGTAGGTATTCCAGTAGTATCTCAGGGTGTTCTGGGCTACACTCCGACACGACTTGTACCGCTTTTGGGGGTCTGACTTTTACCAACACCCTAGGCCCGCCATGCGATACTCATAGACGAACGGACCGGACTGTACGGATATTGTCACTGACAGGCTCAGTAGGGTGTCAGGATGAGTTCGCTCATCGACGTCCCTTTTGGTCAATACCTGGTGGCCCGTCACGTATTGGCTTATACCTCTGACGTGCTAGTGGTTAAATCCACAGCCACAGTATTGACGAGTCTTTAGAGTCCACCACACAGACAGTTACTCAAGTTTCGGGCGAAACGCTGTAGAGGCCGTATGGAGATATGGCAGGGTTCGATCAGATACGTGCGGTATTGCACGGATCGTGATCGGACGGATTTTACTAGCCGGCTTTGGCTTAAGCCGGATACTAGTATTAGATAGTGTAGTTTTGTCTCTTTGCATTTGTGTTCAGCGGGAATACAAATGCGGGCATGTATTTGCAGTTGCGGGGTTTTCCTGTAATTTATTACGGGATTGGTTTTTCTGGGGTTGCTAGTTTGCATTCCGTTCCGGCCGGTTTTCTCTTTTTCCTTCCCGGTCGGACTTTTCGTTGGAGGGTGTTAATTGCAAGTTTGCAATTAACATTTTGTGAGGGGTTTCTTTGCATGAGTGTGACCTCTTCATCATGATATTCTTTTCTTGTCATTCCATTGCATTTATTGTGATGGTTTGTGAATGGATTGAATTGGAAATTGGTGTGACTAATTTCTTATTCATTCATTCATTTTCTTTTCTTTGCTTTGGTTTAAAATTCTTTTTCCACCCATGAAATGAAATTGGGGCCGGCCACTGTTCTTGAATGAGAGAGAGAGGTTTTGTTTTTGGTGGGTTAATTTCTTCATGGTTAATTTCGTGGCCCCCACCTTCAATTTGACATGATGAATTAATTTTTCTTATGTTGCATGAGCTAATTGTTTTTCAAAAGGGAGGGGGGGCTGTTTCACATTCCCAGAGAATTCTTTTTTATGCAACCTACCCACATTTTTCCAGTGAGCGAAAAAAAATTGCATGCTCCATTCTTCATCAAGCTTTGATCCATGGAAAATTCCTCCAACATGGCAACCTCATAAACCCCAAAGAGACCTGCTTACTACACTATTCTACAGCATCCCTTGGACGCGTCGGCTAGCCAACTTCGCGCCCGAGTTGCCTCGGTCAAGAGGCGGGAGCCCGTAAAAGATTCCGGCTATGTGGTGCCCTTTCCGACGAGCGAGGAGGTGACGGAGATTCCGCGGGAGATCGGAGTGGAGAGGAAGACCGAAGGACACGGATCGCTTGGTATTGCATCTCTACTCTTTTCTTGTTTGCTAGCTAGCTAGGTTAATGGCCCGATCCGGGTGAAAAGTCCGCGGTGGTGCCGTTTTGCAAAGTTCGCAAAGTTTTTGTTTTCCGCGTTTCCGGCATCGGGTCGACGGCCGGGGCGCCCCCGCGGGCTTACATATCGCCCGCATGGCGTTCTACGTCAGGGCTGATAAGACCTTATACCTACATTTCCATACATTGACTGTTCATGGCTACTATTTAGTGCATACCGCATTCCCAGCTATATGTATATAAACTAGAATTGATAGAACACCGCACCATTACTAACGGTCCATGTTGCATGAGCACTATCCTGCATGTTACACACACACCGTTAGTAATTGCTATGACACTCACACTGTAGAATTTCTATGATCATTATGCCGTAGCTCATCTTTTATGCGACTTGATATGATATTCATACTTGATGCACATATCACATCACATTGACTTGCATATTGGTCTAGATTACATGTGATTTCTGGATTTGGGAACCGTGGCTATTTCAAATATGTAATTATTTAAAAACCCGGTTCTCTTGATATGATATTTCGGTGCGCCCACCCTGTGTTTTCTCGGTGCTAGAGTGGCATATATGAGAGAGGGCTGACCCGGACTGACGGATGCCCGATATATTGAGAGAGGGCTGACCCGGACTGACGGATGCCCGATATATATATTGAGAGAGGGCTGACCCGGACTGACGGATGACCGATATATTAAGAGAAGGCTGACCCGGACTGACGGATGCCTGATATATTTAGAGAGGGCTGACCCGGACTGACGGATGCCCGATATGTATGAGAGAGAGGGCTGACCCGGACTGACGGATGCCCGATATAGGAGGGTTTGCATGTCGATGCTTGACACGAGTATTTATGATATTTGGGTGCCGATGTTGGGCACTCGTGATTTTCAAAGATGTACAGGATTTGAGGGCCGATGGGAGTGCCGGCGTCTTGGTTGTTGGGATTTAAGGTGCATTGATGGACACCGATTACATATATTCTACGTTGACATTCCGTGTAGATTTTATATTCCCATACTCAGCTTTCATTATTGCATCTCATCCTGTAGTTATATTACCTGATAGAGCACTTGCATGATTATTGCACATACTGCTTATCACGCATTGATATCATTTGCTGGCATATTGATAGAGTAGCGTCGTACGTGCATGCTCGCGATTACCTTTATATGTTATTTCTATTCACGAGTTGGCAACTCACCCCCGTTGTGCCACAGTATTTGCAGGTTGCCCATCGGAGTAGTCGCGGCAGGCTGTTTCCTTACATCTTTTGGCTACAGATACAACTACAGTTGGTGCGTGAGCTGTTTTGCTGTTAGGTGGGTTGTGGTATCTGGTTACTTTTATTGTACACACTTTTGTATCTAGTATTCTCCATCTACCATATATGTATTTGACTTAGTGACAGTGTGAGTACGATGATGTATATTATTTGTATTCTGGTGTCGAGCTCGTTGTGAGCCGACTTTTCTTATGCAGTTTATTCTATCTGTGATGTTCCCACTTGTTGCTCTTAATCTTCGCTACGGCGTCGTATATTGCTATCTTGGTGATTGTTTACTTAAAACACTCTACTTTTACTGGTTTGATTTTTGGGTTTTCGGTTCACTTGGTCGCGTTACACCTGTAGACGTTACGTGGTTAAGTGCCGGTCACGGGCCAAACTTTGGGTCGTGACACTATCAATCGGGTCTTCTGGTAGTTCTGGGGATTTTGGCACCGATCCTACGTACCGTTCCTCCGCGTTGTTTTCTGACGCTAAGATAGTTTCTTCGTCATTTAACAATGAATGGGAGACCATGTAGCAACTTGCTACATATTCTTCGGCTTCTTCTGATGAGTCATTTTCCTCATCGTTTTCACTATCTTCGTTCTTAAGAATATGTTTGAGGAACTCTTCGAGGATGACCGGTGTCCGTGCCTTCTGGTTGTACTCCTCTAGCGCGTCAATGTACTTTTGTAGCTCTGTGCGTTTGTCGTCATACTCGGCAGGCTGCACAGGCTTCTTGGTTTTCTTATTTTTCTTCGAAGACTTTGAAGGCTCAACTTGGGGATTTTGCCCCTTGTCAACAATTTTCGGTACAGGACACAGTTTCAGCATCTCTTCAATAATTTCAGAATCAAGTAGGCTTTTCCACCTGACTGCTAAACATGTCTATAGAT
This sequence comes from Agapanthus africanus, assembly GCA_030015575.1. Lineage (NCBI taxonomy): Eukaryota > Viridiplantae > Streptophyta > Magnoliopsida > Asparagales > Amaryllidaceae > Agapanthus > Agapanthus africanus. The sequence continues at coordinate 457,160,938 of CM057346.1, read as the reverse complement.
CTTTCAGCATTCTTTTGGTTTTTGCGGAAAGAACGACTTCCCATAGAGTTTCTTCCACGAGCGAGCGTGATGCCTCCAGCGCATCCACCTTTTTGGGAGTGTACTTCTGTGGTGGGTTCACCCTCCAGTTTTCAGACAGCGCGAACTCCCTATTGATACTGGTCCTCTACCCAGTTCTTGAAGACGTAGCAATCCTCAATCGAGTGGCTCACCATTCTGTGATAGGAGCAGTAGTTGGGGTTGTTGACGTCGCCGGGTTGTGGTGGACGTCGCGGATCTGGCAATGTGATGAGTTTGTTGCGCACTGTCAACTCAAACAATCTCCTCGTCTTGTTGCGAGGAAACGAGTAAGCGTGTCCTAGCCTTTTTTCCAGGGATAGGGTGGACATGCGTTATTTTGGCGAGCAGCTGGTTTTGCGCCACTCCGTTGTTGTTGAGTTTTGGCAATGAAGGCCGCTTTCCCTTTACCCTTTGTAACGTTTTAAAAATCGTTTAGGCGAATTTCCCGATAATCGGTAATATAACTTATGTTTTCTGTAAAAACCAAGATATAATTATTTTTCAACATAGACTTAATTATACCAATTTTAGCTATGTAATTGCTAGTATTTGGTATTTAATCGGTCACTTATAAATTGCTAGTTTAATTAAATATTTTCTAATCTAGGTTAGAGTGCACGCTGGGTGTTTCTTTTCTCTCTCTCTTTGGCAGCGACCATGGCCCGACCCTTAACTTTAACTCATTAACCAAGTTAACCAAACCTTCTTAAAATACTTTGGCTTTTGGATTGTCATTTAGTCGCATAAATCAATGTCTCTCCTTCTTTACCTTTGCATTTCTCCAGAACACCCCGTATTACTACGAACATCCACTCTTACTGGATAAATCCATCATATAGTTACATACGAACTCGAAGGAACTTGTTCTAGATTCGAGGATGGATTCTGGCTCTGGAGAGATTGAATAGGATTATCCGGTTGTCTTTTCTCTTTACCTTCTCTCAGCTTGTGAGGGCTCCTAGGATTAGGAGAGGGTACACCTATTGCGCTTATTGGATAGTCTTCCTCCAGACCATAGGCAGGTGCCGAAAGGTGAGGAAGGAAGAAAACCAATTAGCCTAAAGGTGGTGTACAGAAGGTAATAAGTAAGGACATATAAAGGGATTAGATTGAGGGCAAAGGACATTGCGACTACTATCATTCATGACAAAACTGTGTATATCCCTGCCACTCCCACGTCCACTTTGGATTTCTCTAGAACACTTCGTATCACTGCGAACGCCCATAATGCTTGGACATGCCATCATATAGTTACATACGAACTCGAAGGAATTCGTTCCAGATTCGAGGATGGTTTTCGGTTCAGGAGAAATAGAATAGGATTATTCAGTTGTCTTTTCCCTTTACCTTCTCTCAGGTTAAGAGAGCTCCTGGTATTAGGAGAGTACACCTTTACGCTTATTGGATAGTCTTCTTCTAAACCTTAGGCTGATGCCGAAGGGTAAGGAAGGAAAAAAAACCAATTAGCCTAAAGGTGGTGTACAGAAGGTAATAAGTAAAGACATAATAAAAGGATTGCAGTGAGGCCAGGTAAGTATATGGTTAATGTCATGAATCAGGATAGTGGAAGAGGCGTTACTAGGAATACCAGTTAACCCCTTTCAAACATTTTTATGTTTCAGTTTCACTATGCGATGTTAATTGAAAACTGTTTTCTTAATTGGAATCTAACTCCAGGGTATGTATTTACCAGATCAGTTTCTCACATCTGTATGGTGTTATAGATGGTGAGTGGGAATAAAATATTGGGAATTGGGTGATTAGATCCTCATTATATCGGAATTCATTGTAATTGGTGATATTTGAGGAAATCATCTGGTTTGCCGGATGGCAAATATTTAGTTTTGAATATCCGTTGTTATGCACCAATTTCAAACTGATATATCTGTACATTTATTTTATAAAGTGAGATATAACTTTTTGAAATTATGTCTATGACATTTACCTATATCAGTTGGTGATTAGGTAAGGTACATTCAACAGCGGTGTAATTCTTCTTAACCATAATACAGTTTTCAACCTACGATGCACAGGGTTTGAGTTATTAAACTCAGTGGACTTATACAAAGTATTGTATGTTGTCTGGTGTCCATTAGGACAAAGAGGTTGGTACTCATACTATATTCTGTTTACTCATGACCTCCCTTGTTCTAGACAAGTATTTCATTGAAATCTAAGGTCCAGATATTGAGAAGTTATAGGTATAAGAATAAAGTAGAGAACCATTTGTTGGAAGTACCAGGATTTTTCGAGGTAGTCGAAGATGTAGATACTTGTGTTTGATATTTCGTTGATAGTAATGTTTTTTGAGAACTTGCTTCTCTTTCAGGTTACTCATATATGGATGCACTCCTTGATGAGTAATGCTGATATGCCTCACTCCATTTGGTTCATATACACTGGAGACAGCTGCATGATTTTGAATCTGGTTCCAATTAAATTAGTGTTTTTGTTTCTATATTGGATATATATAGAATCAATTTATATCTTAACGATGTTAAGGTATAAGGAGTTGTCCGGCTAATGCTTAAAACCAGAATCCGGATAAACTCGAGGCACGTTTCAGTAATGGCAGTTTGTGGGTTATCCCGGGCTTTGACGAGGGTTGACTTTCTACCATCAGGAAGATCAATAGTGATATTGTTCTTGATTCGCCACAGTTTTAGTAAAATGGATTTTTTCAGAAAACAAAAGTGGGAGTATGGTAGAACTAGAAGTGATTCCAGAACCATAAACGGTAACTGAAGATTTAATAGAACCTGAGGATTCAATTGGATTTGACATTCCATTAGCCACTCCGCAGATTTGGTGGTGTCACGATCCGAAAGTACGGAACGTGACCGGCACTTAGATTACGAAGCGTCTAGAGGCGCAACGTAACCTAAGTAAGCCGAAGCCCAGAAATCTAAACCATAAAAAGAAGAAGAAGTAAAGGAAAACATGTAGAAAACAAGTTTAAAAGCAACATCCAATTTTCTCAAAAATTTCTGCAGAGTCTCCTTTGTAAAAACTGGCCCCAAACGGATACAAACAAGAATAATATATATACAAACAATAAAAAGCATCCCCAAACGGGAGCTAGCTCTACGCCAAAAGGCGGAAACAACCACATCAATGCACAATAGTATACAACGCCAAAGGGCGAGGCTCAAAACTCAAAAGAAAACAAAACCACCAGATATCATAATAACACAAGCGCGACTCTAAGATCGAAATAAATAACTGGTCCAATAAACTATCAAATAATACAAGTTTGGTTGATGGAGTTTTCTAGATACAAATAAAATAATAAAAGTACAATGGCGGTCCAGATACAAGTGAACCAACCTACCGTGCAAATCACCCTGAATGAAAAGATGTGCCAGCAAGCTGCCAGGAAAACCTGTACATCGAACCTGTAATAGAATTTGGCACAACGGGGGTGAGTTGCCAACTCGTGAGTAGAAGATATCTGCGAAAAGAAATCGAAAGCACGACGCTGTCCTAGGTCATAATAATATACTAATATACTACTAGTCATCAATTAAAGACAGGAAAATAAGCTACGTATAGGTGCAAATGCTCCGTGCTCGTATCAGTGCTTCATATAGAACTATGTCATGAGAATGAGTATGCATGCACCATGAATGTAAAATAACCAATCCTGAAATCTAGATGTATCTGTATAAGAAATCTTTAGCTTTTATCATGGTAAAATGTGTATAGAAATCTGAAATATCGATGATGAAAACCATGGAAATCCGTGTCAAGCATCGACACAAAACATGTAAATCTCAAGTCTCAATACCTCATAATCTCAATGTCTCATAGTCTCAATATCTCGGGGGCTCCGTCAGTCCGGATCGGCCCATATCATCAAATCTCACAACAACGGTCGGTATCCTCCGGATATCCGCCGCGCCAGACATCACCGGTAGGTAGTCCTCCCCTGCCAAGCTCATCGTCTACAACTCGATCTTCTTGCCCCGGGGTACCATACCGGGCCCACCATGTACCCGAGACGGTTCATCCACTCCTCGAATCGGGTCTCGAAATCCAACAGAAAACATGAAATCTCATGGTGGACGACACATACATCACGAGAAAACCGCATCTTATGTTTTAAAAAGAGAGGAGGAGAGAGAAGTTTTTATATATTCTTGCGGTTTTCTCCAAAAATCCAGAAATCTCATAGAAATCCAAAATTCCAAAATCATGAGTAAGTATATGATAAGTGTCGGAATATGCCCCATAATACTGCATGATAACATGAAAATGTGAATGCATAAAATGTCTAAGTAATAAATGCCATGTCTATACTAACACCAGAGAGTAATCACAATATTATATCGATCTAGCTGTTATCTGATTCTATCAATAAAAGAAAATATGATCTAAAGTGTACGTGACATAGCAATTACCGATGATGATGTGCGTGAGCCGGCAAATAAGTGTGCGTGGAATATGCGCATCATCGGTAATGGTGATGGTGTCCTAACAGGCAAAGTTTTATTCTGATTATAGAAACATATGAATGAACATGCACCATTATGATTACGGTATGAATGTAAAGACGGATGTGTAATAACCACTCATCTGTGATATACAAGTATAACTACAACTATATGACTCGAGCCTAAACTAGTGTCCATCTAACCTCCTAAGGAACTAAACCTAAGAAACTAGTCAATAAGAAATAAGAGTCCACCTAAGGTCTGAATCCATAACTCTAATAGTCGGCGATCCAGCCTCAATAGCGTCACGTATGTAGTACGGCTTCCTCGAATCAAGAGTGCGGATCAATCATCATATCTATGCCTCGTACGGTAAAATCCATCGTACGGCATCCCAATATCGAGGTACGGGTCAAGTATCACCACGTGTCTCATCATTCGTATAATATCATCATCAACACACGTCAAGATCAAAGTGCTATACTGTAATCGCATACATCAATCATATATCATTGTCAGCATAAATATACATCGTTAATTTATCCTCAGAAATATCATGTCATATGTATCATATTGTGATTAAGTCACACTTAGATCATATCGTAATCAAGTCACACCTATATGATGTCGTAATCAAGTCACACCTATATGATATCATATCAGAATTTCAGGCACGGGTTACGGTCCGGGTTCTATTTTAGAGTCCCATATACTTCAATATCTTCACCACCCTTTATTATTGTTCAAGTATACAAATCCATTATCTCATTTTCTAATGATCCGCTAACATCATAACACGACTGTATAGCCAAGAATCACGGCATCAGCCCAGTTATATTGTTTCATCCCCGTGTATCATATCACATCCTTGTATCACATATACGTATTGGGTATATATATATATACCTACACCTAGTCCTATATATATATATATATATACACACACACACACACACACACACACACATACATACATACACGTATACCTCACGTCGAGTCTCAGTGTGTGCGTGTGTGTGTATCTACCTGAAACCTACGAATCTCTTCCAAGGTATTCATCCTCTGGTATGGTCTTTATAAATCAGTCCAGTCCAACCGAGGGTCATTACCAGGGTCCTACTCATCAAGAATCTAAGGTTACATCTGGCTTCCTAATGACAATAAGTACTATCCCTATTCTACGTTTGCGGGGGTGCTAAACGCCATCCACCCGACTTCCCCCTGTAGATATACATCTACTCACCTGGTCATTTTCTGCCGAAAATGATATCGCCATCCTCCTCTTTATCGCCTGCAGTCCACGTGAGGGGTACCTATACGCAAACATATATAGTATCGTAAACTGAATCACGGACAAAAGTCAAAACGACGCACGAAACGCGCATAGGTTAAAACCTATGTCTCGCTCATGCAAAAGGACCAAATATCGCTCGATATCGGCGTACAAACGCCGATTGATCGAGATAAACATCAACAAACAACTTGTAGTTTAAAACTCATTACTTATAATATAATACATGATTTAATCCATCAAAACCCTAAAAATCAATCAAATCGTCCGATTTCGAAAAACCCGAAAACGCCAATTTACCGTTTTACTTCAAAACTTGAAATTTAATTGAAACTATTGGTCATAAAACTCATTAAATAGAATAACTAGATTATAGAAACCATTACCATATTTTTAACGCCCCAATTATATTAATTGGAAAATTCTAGTTTGCAAACTTGCCCGATTTCGATACTTTTAAGCAAAATTTCACAATATCACAACTAAACTTGATTTTGCATGAATTAATGTATTAAACTACAATTCATGATGATGATAATATAATGAAATCATAATTTAGATTTTAAATCTCATTTATTTAAGAATTTCCAAAATCTAGTTAGCAAAAATAGCATTTTTATTACTATTTTTCAATTATCAAAAGAAACTAGTAACCAATTTAAGTTTTTCATTCCACTAACAAGTTAATATCCTCTTTAAAACCACAATCTAGTGTTACAAACATTAATTGGAATTTTATCTCCCCAATATATACAATATATAGAAATCTAGTTTGCAAAATGGATTAATTTAAACAATTTTGGATAAACAATTTACAATATATCATCCATACAAGATTTTCCACTTCTAAAAATGTTAAACTAGTTATTATAACCCTACTTAATTAATAAAAACCATAAATTAATTTTATAAACCTTAACTTGAATTTTAAAACTTGTAGATAGAAATTATTTATTAAATCTAATTATGCTTAAATGAAACATCTAATAACAATAAATCAAAAGAGGAAGATTTATACCTCCACAACATGAAATCCAAACATGAAAATAAGCCTCCAAAATGAATGCTTTCCATCTCCAAAATCCATGTAAAGATGAGCAAAGAATAGAGGATAGGAATTTATTAGGATTTTGTGGATTTTTTATTGAATTTTGATGATTTTTAATGCAAAAATGATAGGGGAAAAGTTTTGGGGCTGCCCATGGAGGTGAGGCCAGCCATGAGGTGAGGAAAAGAGAGGAGAGTGAGAAAAGGTGAAGAAAAGTGTAGAAGGTTTCACAAAAATATCACACAATTAAGTCTTTTCATGAATTTATTTAAAAATTCTTTATTTTCTTCACTCCATTTGACCTAGAATGGTCTAGAACCATTATAAAATTTTAAAAATAAATTTTTCATGAAACACACTTGATTCTAAGATGCAATGGTTCATTTTTGCAAATTTAACCCATTCAAATTTGTAATTTACACTAATTTAGTGTAAAAATAAAGCTTATGTTAATATTTAAAATAATTAATTTAAGAAAAATATTTAATTAAACTAAAAATTTATAAGTGGATAAATAAACACTATTTACTAGTAATAACGTAATTAAAATAGGTATTTTTAAATTTATAGTGAAAAATAATTACGGTTTAGTTTTATGAAAACTACGTTTTACTTTACCGAAAATTATAAAATTCATTTAAACGATTTTATTTATTTAATTAATTATTTAATTTTTTTTAAAATGTTACAGGTGGGTAACCTCAGGAACCCGAGAGGTACTTCGGTCTTCTCAGAGACGGTGACAGGGAGGTTCTTGTTTACCCAGACTTGGCATTGCTGCTGTTCTAGACTATAAGACCCGGCAGGAGGATGAGTATAGCGTCGTTCTAAACTAGATTTAGAAGTGCACGTGTATATGACTCTGCCAGAGGGTTGTTGTAGTCAGTGGAAGCAGCGGAAGCATAGTGGGCAAGTAGCTTATGTCTATTTATAGACTAAAGCGGGTATAGCGGAAATAGATCATCTATTTTTGATGAGACGGTAATAGGCTTTGACTTCATCAGAATAGAAGATGGATCTAGTAAGAACGTAGTAGGGTGTGATGTCCTAGTATTTGGGATGACATGCACTTTATAGGAAGTGAAATTCCTATACTACGATCGGTTATACTGTGGTTGTCACATGGCTGTTTCTCCATATAGGACATGGATATAATATCAGGGTTTCTGGTTATTAGATCTATGGTTTTAGATCTAGATTTGGGAAGTATCCCAATTTGGGTACTTGACACTATTCTAAAGTGTTTTAGAATGGACGACTCCTGGCGTGGTCGTGTACCTGCAGGTGATGGAGTCACCCTCTCTAAAGGTGTCTTACAGACTAAAGGGGAGAGAGATCTGCATGATTAGCATATCACTTGCTCAGGCAATTGAGTTAATCATGAAATATCAAGTACCACACCAGATGTTGTTTTTGCACTAGCTGCAATAAACATATATTAATCCAATCCTGGAGAAATGTAGGGAAGCAGTTTATGAACATAAATGGATGTTCTAGGGATATGGTAACGGCAGCCTCCTTCACGAGATGACTATCATTTCAGGCTTCCAAGGTGACTTGAATGACAGAGTTGCTGTCTGAGTTATAGTTTTTCCCTCTTCTGAGGGACGGTATGTTGGACAGGTGGTCCAAGCGGATACTTAGAAAGGCATGACGCAGGATACTGATTAAATTCAGTAGATGATACAGTCTGGATTTGGAGTTCATTTGTGAACTGGGTCCCATCAGATATCCAGAAAAATTCTAAGACATGTATTGCTCATTTCGGGAGATGGTTATTCTCCGCGAAGTTGAGATATAGAGAGTTAAAGATAAAAATACTGGAGCGGATCTACTCACTGAGGCAATTTCTCGAACACAATAGTTTCACAAACGAGCTTTGCGAAACTGCTTAATAGAGAAGTTGGGTGTTCGGTATCACACGAGCTGTGAGTATGCGACACCGCAATAATTGACCTTAAGTGCAAGTGGGAGATTGTTGGCTATAGTGCCCTCAAGTCAATTATTGAATTTCAGACACGCGATTGTGATGATTGAGGGAGGACCTATACCGGTAGAACAGTCTTACTCGAGATGATAGTATGCTATCTGGTTTGTCTTTATCGTCATGTACATGCTTCAGGTGGTATTACAGATCACTATTACATGTTGATAGAACCCATAGGATTCTTGCTTGACTACCAGCATTATGATGGTGGTCATATAAGTGGGAGCTGGGTGGTCTATAAGCACATCCTTAAATGTCCATAGTCGTGGGAGTATCTAGACTGGGCATCAGTACTCCGGAGTAGACTAGTGTGTACTTATCCAGACCCTGACGAGGGGCGATGGCCGGTCTCACAAGCCATTGGTGTTAGTTTGTTCACCTAAGATAGTATGCAGGTGCTCATTGGGTTATGAGTACACTGGATGGACTCGCCGGAAACCTGCTAGTTGGTACTAAACCTAATGTCAGATAGCAGTTCCCAGGTGACATGTGTACAGGTTAGTCTGTCGACCTCAGATCGTCATTTGTCTTGTGTGAGTTCCCACAGTGCTTTGATTACTACCCTACCACGGCTCAAAGGAGTCATGCAAACAGGTTTTAGTTGGGTACAGTCCCGAGCCACATGGAGGCAGTAAGCGGATCGTCGGGGATTCGCCTCTCCCAGTATTAGGGGTTGATGTCGTTGTGCACAGATGGCCATCACCAGAAATTCTCGGCCGGGGTAGACAAGAATTACCGATCCAGGATCGATAGTTTCTCGGGTGGTGATGGGTTTCATACCAACACGAATTATCGCGTCAGTAGAGGTCTGACTTTATCCACCACGTAGACTCTATATGCGATACTCTTAGACGAACAGACCGGACTGTACGGATATTGTCACTGTCAGGCTCAGTAGGAGTTTGGATGAGTTTGCTCGTCGGCCTTCCTTTCGCTCAATACCTGGATAGCCGTTACGTACAGCTAGTGCCGCTGACGTGCTTGTGGTTAAACCCACTGCCAGTGTATTGACAAGTCTTTAGAGTCCCACACAGAGGGTTTTCACGGTTCAGGCGATATGGTGTAGATGACGTATGTTGGTACATACAGGTGTCCGATTAAATATGTGTACATACTACACATACTTTAATCGGACGGTTGATAATACTAGCTGCTTAGGATTAAGCCGGATTATTAAATAAAGTTTTGATTTAATAATTTATATATGTATTTATATATATTTATTCTAGTATTATTATTCACTATTCATTTTCTCTCTTGGCTATTCATATTTTTGTACGAATACGCCTATATGTATTTCGATGCGTATACCGGGAAGTATTCCGTATTTCTACGGAATAGCTTCTAGAAGATGGCCACCTCATTATTGATTTTCTTTTTAGAAAATCAATTATGGAAATGAGGTGGAGGGTGAGTTGGCATGAGCATGGGTGATGGCATGTAGAGAGGTACGGTTCACATTTGTTTATTGGAAAAATGAAAAGAGACATTTTGTGTGTACTTGATTGAGAGAGGGGGGGCTGCCATAATTTTCTTGATGGCTTGCTCATTATTTTCTTGACTCGACACTCTTCACTTCATCATTCTATTCTCACTTGCAAAAAGACTTAGCCACATTCTTGAGTTGCTCATGCCACATGTTTCCTCACCTCCTCTTCATCTTCTATGGTTGCTCTTGGAGCATTTGTGATGAGAGAAAAATTATAGTGACACATTCCTACACCTCCACTCTCCATTACTACAACCTTGGAGCGTCGGTTGCCTTGCTTGGCGAGGCTGAAACTTGCGCCGTTTTCCTCAGGTGGATCATCGTAGATAGAGGAAGACCGGAAACCAAACTCGATCCGCAACCACTAAGAGCTTGGGATGAAGGTTGAAGACCGAAGGACACGGATCAACTCAGTATAGCCATTCCTAACTCTTTATATTGCTTGCTAGTATAGGGTTTAGGGTAGATCCGGGCATTGGGTCATGGTAGCGCCAGTTTAGAAAAATTTTGTTCCGCATTTGGCCACGGTTTGATGGCCGGGGCGCTGCCATAACCCAACATGGTGTCAAAGCCAACCCGTAAACCCCTTACTAGCATTTTTAGACAATGTTAAAGTATCGAAACCGAAACAACTCCGAAACAACACCCCGATGTATTCCAGTTTCTGTCGATTTTTCAGAGTCTTCAAAAAAATTTAGCAATTGCAAAAGGCTATTTTGATGACCACTAGAACACTCCCCAAATACGAACCCAATCCGACTGTTTTAACCCAGCCACATGTGAAAAAAATCCGGTAACTGGCCGGTCTGATGGTGAGATTTGAATTTAGAATTTTGGGTGTAGTCTAGTCTCTGGTATATTGGTTCAGTGGTATTGTCTGTTTAGCCCAGTTTTTGATAAAGAGTTATCTTTAATTCAAGGGCAATTCGGGGTATTTCGAAGTCGATAATTTAACATTGTTTAAATGTTTATCAGTACATACATTACTATCTGTGACCGTGAATGTCATTAGAGTGGTACAACTCGTCTAATTGCTATATGTTCTTTTAGACGGGTTTGCGAACGTGACATTTACGTTGATGTTCTGTGTTGTGTTGTGATTGTGGTTGGATCGTCGTGGTGGATAGCTTGGGTGCAATATTAGTATAGTTTAGTTTCATTTGTACATTTAATATTGCAGGGCGAGCGTCCGACATGTGGAGTGCCGTCACTGCCAGTTTGTATATTATTTGTTTGGGGTACGACCGGGTTGAGGTCGATGTCACCGTTGTACATATTATTTTCTTTTCTGTACTAGGATTACCCCACGGTGGAGTGCACAAATAGGCGGGTTCTAGAGGGCAACGGGTCCGCATCTCATGGCGTTGAGACGGAGGGGACCTTACTCTAGAATTGGCGGGCTATTCGCCGCACTCGTAGGGGGTATAGGTTGACCCACGGAGGGGTGCCTAAGTTACCGGATTCCGTGAAGTGCTGGGTGGCCCATTCACGTTGTTGATTGGGGTTGCCTCGCTTCTGGGATTGGCGGGTAACTTGCCGCACTCGTAGGGGTCTAGGTTTTCATTGCACAGGCTATCCACACGACAGGGAACGTCGGGTCTCATTTGCGGCTCAAGTGAAATCCGGGGCTCCAAGATTATCCACCATTCTGTGTTTCTTCTGCGATGCTTCTGTGATGTTGCTTTATATCATACCTGGGACGATTGTTATATATATTTATATATATACTAGTAGATGTTGTATATATTTTGCACCCGCGCTAGTCCAGTCCCTACTCTGTCGTTAGTTAACCTAACGAGTGATGACGGGACCCAGTGGCGAATGCAGATAGCATATACGTACATCATATTTTCGTTCTTTTCTGGTGTGATTAATTGATGGGACTGTGTTGATTTTGATCAATGCAGATAAAACAAACCTATATATGATATTGTTGGAACCAAGTTTTTAAAAAATAGACATTACAGACATTTTCTTTTGCTTTGAATAGTGGTATTCAGTTATGAATATCTAGCACCTCATTCGACGAGGCAAGGGCTGAGATCCCTTCATCGAGAGTAACCCCTTGAGTAAAAGTTGGCATCAACGTAATAACTTTACTATAGTCGATTCTTTTGCTTTAGATCATGGTGTTCAGTTAGGAATATCCTGCAATTCATTCGACGAGGAAAGAGCCGAGATCCCTTCACCGGGAGTGACCTCTTTAGCAAAAGTTTTCGCCACTATATATTTGTAAAACCATTCGGTTCCTTCAACGATATCAAGTTCACTACGTTAAAAGTTTTTCACCAAAAACCAGCTATAGCCCTCCGTCATTTCTTATAAGTACTATTTAGTATTCGTGCTAAGTTTGCTGGCGAGCATCAAGGCATAGTGTACGGTAGCTGAATAATACTTATTTATAGCATGGATATGCGATTGATCGGGACAGTCGTACAGTTTTGTTGGCAAGCGTCAAGGGTTTGTACGGGTAGGTTCGAGTTAATCCAGGACAATGACGGGTTGAACTTGACTAGTGGCCTATAACTTGTTGGCAAGCGTCATGGTTATAGGTCGTTAGGGGTAAAAACACACATCGGGAGTTTCAAACATACAGGAAACGTGCCAGGCATGCGCATACCTTCTGGAGTGTGGCGACTTGAGTGGCTTCCATCAAGTTATCATGAGATGATAGTTGGATCCCGATTCCCACTGATGAGTTGGTTTACTCCTCGGGTGATTTTAGATGATCCCGACTAATTTTCCTTTTGGGTTTGGAGGTTCGAGGAAACAGTGGAGACATCCGGATTAGATAAAGTGATTAACCATTCTGATCTAGGTTAGAGTGCACGCTGAGTGTTTCTTTTCTCTCTCTCTCTTTGGCAGCGACCATGCCCCGACCATTAACTAAAACTCATGAACCAAATTAACCGAACCTTCTTAAAATACTTTGGCTTTTGGATTGTCATTTAGTCGCATAAATCATTGCCGCTCCTTCTTTACCTTTGCATTTCTCCAGAACACCTCATATAACTATGAACATCCACTCCTACTGGATAAATCTATCGTATAGTTACATACGAACTCGAAGGAACTTGTTCCAGATTCGAGGATGGATTCTGGTTCTGGAGAGATTGAATAGGATTATCCGGTTGTCTTTTCTCTTTACCTTCTCTCAGGTTGTGAGGGCTCCTAGGATTAGAAGAGGGTACACATATTGAGCTTATTGGATAGTCTTCCTCCAGACCATAGGTAGGTGCCGAAAGGTGAGAAAGGAAAAAAACCAATTAGCCTAAAGGTGGTGTACAGAAGGTAATAAGTAAAGACATATAAAGGGATTAGATTGAGGGCAAAGGACATTGCGACTACTATCATTCACGATAAAACCGTGTATATCCCTGCCACTCCTACGTCCACTTTGGATTTCTCTAGAACACTTTGTATCACTGCGAACACCCATAATGCTTGGACATGCCATCGTATAGTTACATACGAACTCGAAGGAATTCGTTCCAGATTATAGGATGGTTTCCAGTTCAGGAGAAATAGAATAGGATTATTCAGTTGTCTTTTCCCTTTACCTTCTCTCAGGTTGCGAGGGCTCCTGGTATTAGGAGAGTACACCTGTTACGCTTATTGGATAGTCTTCTTCCAAACCTTAGACTAGTGTTAAAAGGTAGGGAAGGAAGAAAACCAATTAGCCTAAAGGTGGTGTACAGAAGGTAATAAGTAAAGACATAATAAAAGGATTGCAGGGAGGACAGGTAAGTATATGGTTACTGTCATGAATCAGGATAGTGGAAGAGGTATTACTAGGAATGCCAGTTAACCCCTTTGAATCATTTTCATGTTTCAGTTTCACCATGCGATGTTAATTGAAAACTGTTTTTCCAATTAGAATCTAACTCCAGGGTATGTATTTACCAGATCAGTTTCTCACATCTGTATGGTGTTACAGATGGTGAGTGGGAATAAGATATTGGGAATTGGGTGATTAGATCCTCGTTATATCGGAATTCGTTATAATTGGTGATATTTGAGAAAATCATCTGGTTTTTGCGTGATGGCAATTATTTAGTTTTGAATATCCATTGTTATGCACCAATTTCAAACTGATATATCTGTACGTTTATTTTATAAAGTGAGATAACTTTTTGAAATTATGTCTATGACATTTACTTATATCAGTTGGTGATTAGGTAAGGTGCGTTCAACAGCGGTGTAATTCTTCTTAACCATAGTACATTTTTCAACCTACGACACACAGGGTTTGAGTTATTAAACTCAGTGGACCTATACAAAGTTTGTTTGTTGTCCGGTGTCCATTAGGACAAAGAGGATGATACTCGTACTATATTCTGTTTACTCATGACATCCCCTGTTCTAGACAAGTATTTCATTAAAATACAAGGTCCAGATATTGAGAAGTAATAGGTATAAGAATAAAGTAGAGAACCATTTGTTGGAAGTACCAGGATTCTTCGAGGTAGTCGAAGATGTAGATACTTGTGTTTGGTATTCCGTTGATAGTAATGTTTTTTGAGAACTTGCTTCTCTTTCAGGTTACTCATATTTGGATGCACTCTTTGATGAGTAATGCTGATATACCTTATTCCATTTGGTTCATATGCACTGGAGACAGCTGCATGATTTTGAATCTGGTTCCAATTAAATTAGTGATTTTGTTTCTATATTGGATATATATATATATAATCAATTTATATCTTAACGATGTTAAGGTATAGGGAGTTTTCCATCTGATGCTTAAAACAAGAATCTGGATAAACTCGAGGCACGTTTCAATAATCGCAGTTTCTGGGTTATCCCGGGCTTTGACGAGGGTTGACTTTCTACGATCAGGAAGATCAATACTGATATTGTTCTTGACTCGCCACAGTTTTAGTAAAATAGATTTTTTCAGAAAACAAAAGTGGGAGTATGGTAGAACTGGAAGTGATTCCAGAACCGCAAACGATCACTGAATATTTAATAGAACCTGAGGATTCAATTGGATTTGACATTCCATTAGCCACTCCGCAGATTTAGTGGGTAACCTCAGGCACCCGAGAGGTACTTCGGTCTTCTCAGAGACGGTGACAGGGAGGTTCTTGTTTACCCAGACTTGCCATTGCTGCTCTTCTAGACTATAAGACCCGGCAGGAGGATGAGTATAGCGTCGTTCTAAACTAGCTTTCGAAGTGCACGTGTATATGACTCTGCCAGAGGGTTGTTGTAGTCAATAGAAGCAGCGGACTCATAGTGGGAAAGTAGCTTATATCTATTTATAGACTAAAGCAGGTATAACGGAAATAGATCATCTATTTTTGATGTGACGGTGTTAGGCTTTGACTTCATCAGAATAGGAGATGAATCTAGTAAGAAAGTAGTAGGGTGTGATGTCCTGGTATTTGGGATGACATGCACTTTATAGGAAGTGATATTCCTATACTACGATCGGTTATACTGTGGTTGTCACACGGTTGTTTCTCCATATAGGACATGGATATAATATCAGGGTTTCTGGTTACTAGATCTATGGTTTTAGATCTAGATTTGGGAAGTGTCACAATTTAGGTACTTGACACTATTCTAAAGTGTTTTAGAATGGACGACTCCTGGCATGGTGGTGTACCTACAGGTGATGGAGTGACCCTCTCTAAAGGTGTCTTACAGACTAAAGGGGAGAGGGGTCTGCATGATTAGCATATTACTTGCTTAGGCAATTGAGTTAATCATGAAATGTCAAGTACCACACCAGATGTTGTTTTTGCACTAGCTGCAATAAACATATATTAATCCAATCCTGGAGAAATGTAGGGAAGCAGTTTATGAACATAAATGGATGTTCTAGGGATATGGTAATGGCAGCCTCCTTCACAAGACGGCTATCATTCCAAGCTTCCAAGGTGACTTGGATGACAAAGTGGTTGTCTGAGTTATAGTTTTTCCCTCTTCTGAGGGACAGTAAGTTGGACAGGTGGTCCAAGTGGATTCTGAGGAAGGCATGGCGCAGGATACTGATTAAATTCAGTGGATGATACAGTCTAAAAAGTTTGCTGGATTTGGAGTTCATTTGTGAATTGGGTCCCATCAGATATCCAGAAAAATTCTAAGACAGGTATTGCTCATTTCGGGAGATGGTTATTCTCCGCGAAGTTGAGATATAGAGAGTTAAAGATAGAAACACTGGAGAGGATCTACTCACTGAGGCAATTTCTCGAACACAATAGTTTCATAAACGAGCTTTGCGAAACTGCTTAATAGAGAAGTTGGGTGTTCGGTATCACACGAGCTGTGAGTATGCGACACCGCAATAATTGGCTTTAAGTGCAAGTGGGAGATTGTTGGCTATAGTGCCCTCAATTCAATTATTGAATCGCAGACACGCGATTGTGATGATTGAGGGAGGACCTATACCGGTAGAACGGTCTTACTCGAGATGATAGTATGCTATCTGGTTTGTCTTTATCATCATGTACATGCTTTAGGTGGTATTACAAATCACTATTACATATTGATAGAGCCCATAGGATTCTTGCTTGACTACCAGCATTATGATGGGGATTATATAAGTGGGAGCTGGGTGGTCTATAAGCATATCCTTAAATGTCCATAGTCGTGGGAGTATCGAGACTGGGCATCAGTACTCCGAAGTAGACTAGTGTGTACTTATCCAGACCCTGACGGGGGGCGGTGGCCGGTCTCACAGGCCATTGGTGTTAGTTTGTTCACCTAAGATAGTATGAAGGTGCTCATTGGGTTATGAGTACACTGGACGGACTCGCCGGGAACCTGCTAGTTGGTACTATACCTAATGTCAGATAGCAGTTCCTAGGTGACATGTGTACAGGTTAGTCTGTCGACCTGAGATCGTCAATTGTCTCATGTGAGTTCCTACTGTGCTTTGATTACTACCCTACCACGGCTCAAAGGAGTCATGCAAACAGGTTTTAGTTGGGTACAGTCCCGAGCCACATGGAGGCAGTGAGCGGATCGTCGGGGATACGCCTCTCTCGGTATTGGGTGTTGATGTCGCGTTGTGCATGGTGGCCATCACCAGAAATCCTCGGTCGGGGTAGACGAGAATTACCGATCCAGGATTGATAGTTTCTCATGTGGTGATGGGTTTCATACCGACACGAATTATCGCGTCAGTAGGGGTCTGACTTTATCCACCTCCTAGACTCGATATGCGATACTCTTAGACGAACAGACCGGAATGTACGGATATTGTCACTGTCCGGCTCAGTAGGGGTTTGCTCGTCGTCCTTCCTTTCGCTCAATACCTGGGTAGCCGTTACGTACAACTAGTGTCGCTGACGTGTTTGTGGTTAAACCCACTGCCAGCATATTGACGAGTCTTTAGAGTCCCACACAGAGGGTTTCACAGTTCAAGCGATATG
Organism: Agapanthus africanus; assembly: GCA_030015575.1. Taxonomy (NCBI): domain Eukaryota; kingdom Viridiplantae; phylum Streptophyta; class Magnoliopsida; order Asparagales; family Amaryllidaceae; genus Agapanthus; species Agapanthus africanus. The sequence continues at coordinate 457,143,248 of CM057346.1, read as the reverse complement.
GTGTAGATGATGTATGTTGGTACATACAGGCATCGGATTAAATATGTGTACATGCTACACAGACTTTAATCGGACGGTTGATAATACTAGTGGCTTAGGATTAAGCCGGATTATTAAATCAAGTTTTGATTTAATAATTTATATATGTATTTATATATATTTATTCTAGTATTATTGTTCACTATTCATTTTCTCTCTTGGCTATTCGTATTTTTTGTACGAATACGCGTATATGTATTTCGATACGTGTACCGGGAAGTATTCCGTATTTATACGGAATAGCTTCTAGAAGATGGAAATCTCATAATTGATTTTCTTTTTAGAAAATCAATTATGGAAATGAAGTGGAGGGTAAGTTGGCATGAGCATGGGTGATGGCATGTAGAGAGGTATGGTTCATATTTGTTTATTGGAAAATGAAAAGAGATATTTTGTGTGTGCTTGATTGAAAGAGAGGGGGGCTGCCATAATTTTCTTGATGGCTTACTCATTCTTTTCTTGACTTGGCACTCTTCACTTCATCATTCTATTCTCACTTGGAAAAAGACTTAGCCACTTTCTTGAGTTGCTCATGCCATATGTTTCCTCACCTCCTCTTCATCTTCTATGGTTGCCCTTAGAGCATTTGTGATGAGAGAAAAATTATAGTGACACATTCCTACACCTCCACTCTCCATTGCAAGCAACCTTGGAGCGTCGGTTGCCTTGCTTGGCGAGGCTGAAGCTTGTGTCATTTCTTTTAGGTGGATCATCGTAGATAGAGAAAGAACGGCAACCAAACTCGATCCGCAACCACTAGGAGCTTGTGATGAAGGTTGAAAACTGAAGGACACGGATCAACTCGGTATAGCATTCCTAACTCTTTATATTGCTTGCTAGTATAGGGTTTAGGGTAGATCCGGACATCGGGTTATGGTAGCGCCAGTTTAGAAAATTTTTGTTCCGCATTTGGCCACGGTTTGATGGCCGGGGCACTGCCATAACCCAACAATTGTACCTGCTGCTCAGGCAGCTGTTTCTGTTGTTACCGAGATTATTTCTATATCCTTGCAGGAGCTTATAAGGCTGAAGCCTCCAGTTTTCACCGGCACATATGCGACGGAGGATCCATAGACATTCCTTGACAGGATAGCTAGGATTGTCGTTCACAGAGATGTTCTGATGAGATATGGGTTGAGCTTGCTAGTTTTCGTCTAGAGGTTCTTGCTCAGACGTGGTGCGGATCAGTTGAGAGAGGTCGAGCTGCAGATCTACCTCCTATGACTTGGGATAAGTTTACAGCTATAATTCTTGCTCGTTTCCTTCCAGAGAGCGTTCGAGATGCCCGAGCTTGTAGTTTTGATTCTTTGTGCAAGGCTTCAGGGATGACAGTGTCTGAGTACGACATTCAGTTTACTTAATGGTTCGATATGCTTCTTATCTGATGGACACTGAAGAGAAACGGATAAAGAGGTTTGTATGGGGATTGGACAAGTAGTTATTTCTTGCTATCGGTGCCCATCCTTTTAACACTTACGTCGCTGCTATGAACACAACCTTACTGTTGGAGGAGCACATTTCTGAGACTTCAGTCGTTTCTGGACCGAAGCGTAATTGTACCGGTATGTCAGCTCAAAGGCGGTTAGACAGACGCCGTTGTGACGGATATTCTTTCTGGTGTCATTTGAAATAGTATCCACACATTTTGTATCGAAGTTTAACCGATAGTAGTCCTTGCTAAATCAGCCGCTTGTTGTGATTTCTTCCGTAGGCTAATCTTTTGTCCCTCGAAATGTTTTCATTTGTGTTTGTTTGTTTGTATTGGAGATAGGGATTCTTATATCAATTTGATTCTTATCGATTTGTTGGACTTCAAAGTTTTTCTGGGCATGGATTGGTTAGTCACGCATTTTGCGTCTATGGACTGCAGTGAGAAGGCAATCAGATTTAGTTTTTCGGGTGAGCCAGTTCTTGTTATTCTGGGAGACCTTAGCGCCACCCTTCCTGATTTGATTTCTTCTCTTCGCGCTAGTAAGCTCTTGAGGAAAGGATGTCGGGAATTCTTAGCGTATATTTGTGATGTTGGAGCCGCAGAGGTCCCGTTGGAACAGGTCCTGATTGTGAGGGAATTTCAAGATGTATTTCCTGACAAGTTGCTTGGTTTGTCACCGGAGCGCGAAGTTGAGTTCTGTTTTGATCTGATTCCCGGTACGGAGCTTTTGTCTATACCGCCATATCGGATGGACCCGGCGGAGCTTAGAGAACTGAAAGACCAGTTGTAAGATTTGCTGGATAAAGGGCATATTCTTTCGAGTGTGTCGCCTTGGGGTGCTCCTATTCTGTTCGTCAAGAAGAAAGACGGCAGTTTGTGTTTGTGCATCGATTTTCGTCAGTTGAATCGAGTAACTGTGCAGAACAGATATCCCTTACCTCATACTGAAGATATTTTTGATGAGTTCCAGGGTGTAGAACATTTTGCAAAGATTGACTTGCGATCAGGTTACCATTAGTTGCGGGTTCGAGAGGATGATATTCCGAAGACTGCTTTTCACCCACGTTATGGGCGTTATGAGTCTTGGTGATGTTGTTCAAGCTCACCAATGCCCCAGCAGCGTTTATGGATTGGATGAACCGAATATTCGGGTCGTTTCTCAATCAGTATATCATCGTGTTCATTGAGGACGTCTTAGTGTACTTTTGGAGCCGAGTGGAGCCTGGACAGTAATTAAGGATTTTGTTGCAGACTTGAAGGAGCACCAGCTATTCGCTAAATTATCTAAGTGTGTTTTCTGGTTGGATAGTGTTGACTTCTTGAGTCACGTAGTTATGAGAGATGGTAAGTATGGAACCAAAGAAGATCGAGGCCGTTCAGCACTGGCCCAGACCTGTATCAGTGATGGAAGTTCGCAGCATTTTGGGTTTGGACGGATACAATCGACGTTTCGTACGGGATTTTTCTCATATAGCTGCAACGTTGACCGGGTTGACCCAGAAAGAAGTTTCTTTTCTTTGGACCAAGGCATGCGAGTAGAGCTTTCAGTAGTTGAAGACTCGTTGGACAACGACGCCAGTATTATTTTTGCCTTCAGGATCAGGCGGTTTTGTTGGTTATTGCGATGCTTCTCTACAGTTGTCAGGATCAGGCGGTTTTGTTGGTTATTGCGATGCTTCTCTACAGTTGAAGAAGCACAAACAAAACTTTTCCATGCATGACTTAGAGATGGCTGTGGTGATTCTTACACTTAAGATTTTGAGACACTACTTATACGACGAGTCGTGCTAGATATTTACGAACCACAAGAAGCTTAAAGTATATCTTTCAGTAGTGAGATCTAAATTTGAGACAGTGACGTTGGATAGAGCTAATGAAAGACTATGACTGCGGGATTCTTTATCGTCTGGGCAAGGTGAAAGTTGTGGTAGATGCTTTGAGTCGGAAGCTGGAGGTAGCTTATCTTGTTTGAGCGTGGTTCAGAGGCAGTCGACGGCATGGCAGATTCTATGCGACAGCCCAGTGCAGTTTGAGTTATATCGACCGAGGGACAGCTTGCACATGTCCGTGCACATCTACAGTTACTTGATCGTATCCGTGAAGCACAGTCCGATGACGTTCATTTGTCAAAGATCTTGGAGCAAGTTAGACAAGGTAGAAATTCAGAGTTCGTGATCGATGATCAGGGAATACTACGATTTTGGACTCGACTGTGTGTGCCAGATTTCGAAGGACTGAGATGCGAGATTTTTTAGGAGGCATACCAGTCGACATATAGTGTTTATCCGGTTTCCACCAAGATGTATCATGACTTAAGAGATGTCTACAGGTGTGAAGAGATGAAGAGTGATGTCATAAATTTTGTTTCGGAATGTTGACTTGTCTGCAAGTCAAGGCTGAACGTCAGGGATCAGCAGGAGAATTACAACCTTTGCCCATTCTGGAGTGGAAATGGGAGCAGATATCTATGGATTTTATCGTGGGTCTACCTAGAACCAGTTGAGAGTATAACTCTATTTGAGTAATCGTAGACCGATTAACGAAAGAAGCTCACTTTCTACTAGTAAAATCACTTTCGGGTTCGTTCAGTATGCTCAGACACATGTTGATGAGATTGTGCGACTACATGGAGTTTCGACTTGTATTGTGTCCGACTGGGACACCCAGTTCACCAACCGACTATGGTAGAAACTTCGGAACGCTTTGGACACCTCGATTGAGTTTCAGTATAGCTTTCCACCCGCAGACCGACGGTCAATCAGGGAGGACCATTCAGATTCTTTAGGATCCGAGCTTACGTTCTAGATTTCGTGGCATTTAGGGTCGTCATTTGACCTCGATAAAGTTTTCCTATAATAACAGCTTCTAGGAAGCGATTCAGATGGCACCCTTTGAGGCGTTTTATAGGTAGAGATGTCGATCGCCCGGTTGTTGGACAAAACTCAGTGAGAGCAGTACTTTAGGGCCGCAGATAGTGCAGGAGACGACCGAAAAGAGATTTAGTTGATTCAAGGTAGGGTAAGAGCGGCCTAGAGCAGGCAGAAGTTTAATGATTGATAGACGCCGTTGCAGACTTGAGTTCACCGTTGGCGATCATGTTTCTTGAAGGTTTCTTCGATGAAGGGCGTGTTGAGATTCAGGAGGAAAGGAAGGCTTAGTGTTAGTTATGTAGTTCTTTTGAGATTCTCGAGCGTATCGGCAGTTGCGTATCGTTTGGCTCTTCCACTGTAACAACTCCATTTTTAGTATACATAAATTTAATTTAAATTTAAAGTATACTTGGAGTATTTAATGTTGCTGTTACCACTTTAAGTATTTATTTCACACCATAATTACAAGAAGGAGCTTGTAGCCCATTGGTCCATTGGTAATACCTTGCACTGCTGAACCAAGCCACCAGAGTTCAAATCCCCTGCCCCACATTATTTTTAATATTGTTTTGTTTTAAATTTTATAGAAGCCCAACAGTCCACCTGAGATAACTCCCAAATTTCCCACTACACCCACTAACCTAAATACACCAGAGGCACCACCTGACGACCCCCACCTCCTGCCACCCCGACTCGACCCGAATCGGCCGGCGGACGGGCCGACTCGGGCCTGCACTGCCGGCCGGACTCGGCCGGACCGCCGAGTCGCCAACTACAATATTGTGTTTTTTCCTGTACCCTATCTCCCTGCACACTCCAATTTATGAGATCGGTTCCAGAGACATATTTATACCCTATTTAATCCATTTTTAATGATTTTTCACACATTTTTTACAATTTTTAACTAAAAACCCTACACCTACCCTAACCCTAGCCTAACCCAATAAATACACCCCTATCCCCAGCCCTCTCACCCCAAAATTCTGAGCCTACTCTCTCAAAATTCCAAGAATCGTGTGTACTTTGAAAACGAGCAAAAGGCGAAGCTCCGGCGAAATCTACGGCAAACTTCCGGCGATCGTTTTAGGAACTACCGGCGATGACACAACTCATCGGCGATTCCCCTACTTCCATTTCACTCTCTTGTGTGACCTAAAACCCGTAAGTCCTATTTTTTTATCTATCTCTTCTATCTAAAAAATACGGATTTACAAAACCCGACGGAATTGAAACAAATCCGATTTCCGATTCGGTTTCTTCATAAAACTCCACTTCTCGTTAATACAATTATGCTTAAACTCCTTCATGTTGACCATTAAACACTAATCAACCAAATTGATCAAGTTTCATTTCATAAAATGATGGCTATTTCAATTTATCGTATTTTTTCACTTAAATACCACATTGTTTCAATTCTACATTTAATCCCATTAAACTTGCTATACCTTTAAAGTAGATCATGAGGTAACGACCTACCTCCTCACACACTCATATACAACCTAACACGATACCCTCGAGAACTCAAAATACGGGAAAAACAAACATTTTCATTTAAATACCCTTTACTAAATAAAACCATTTCTAAAAAATTTAGTATTGATACACTTTTTAAATAAATACCACTTATTATGAAAATAGGCTAAGGTTGTGGGCATCAGTCGTTTATCTAAACCTGACTTTGTGGTGTCTAAGCTAGACAAGTGAGAAAGGTAACTCTAAAAGGCCCGTCTCGCGGTGATTCGTGAGCGGATCCTCCTTTCTTCACTTGTACTTACCTGGCCACAATTGGCGGTGAAGAGGCGATTTGAGGTATCTCACAACTTGTCGCTTTGGACCAGTTAGGAGCAGTCTAGTTGACTTAGGAGACCCTAGAACATAGAATACGGGAAATTTGACAACTTTACAATTAAATACCATTTACTTCATAAAACCGTTTTCTAAAGGATTTAGTATTTATACAATCTTTGCAAAGCGCCGCTACAACCCATTTGGGAAACCCGTTCGGGATGATGCGGATTATCGCACATCCATGGGCTTAGTAGTGCGAGATTCAGACCTCCGCAGGGAGCATTCGGTCTCGAAAGATTTAAAATACGACATCTTAAGAAAACGAGATTTCTAGAATATTATAAATATATACAAAAATTATTTTCATATAAATATAAATATATGTAACATAAACATATCTATTTTTGAAGTATTATAAATATTCCATCTTTTCTACAATATCACAAGAATCAATTTTACACTAAAATACCATGAATTCAATGCAAAACCAATATTACAAATAAATGCCTTTAATTATGAAATTAGGATATTTTCACTAGAAATATTACAATATAAAATCCACACTCATTACAACTCTAAAGACGAATAATAAATGCTTGGGGTGTATTTTGAAAAGTATATAAAAGTATTTTTACGTAAAACCCCCTCAAGTTCTATAAATTACCCTAAAGACCCTAGTAAACATAGGTTTAAGCGGGACCAATCTCTTGAGCCTCAGGGAGCCGGAGAAGTGGGTGCTTGTCTATCTAAGGTAGACAAATTAATAAAAAAAATCAGGACTTTAATTTACTTTGCTGATTGTCTGACTCAGTTTGAGTCTCAGTATAATCTGACTTGAATATGATTCAAGTACAATCTACAATCTTCAATATTATAATTCAACATAAATCCATGAATCCAATTATCAATTTATACAACTTGACTGAACCGAACCATGGATATACATTCCATTTACATGGTTCTCCAGTTATTCCATTTACATGATTCTACGGTTACATCCGTTTGCTGATATCATGGTTTCGATCAGTCAATCAATTATACAATCAATACAATTTACAAGACAAACAATATAATCAAAACACTACGGGGTTTAAGGGGTAGATTGGTACGGAAGGTGTTAAAAGTGGTACGAGACGGTAAGGTTAAGACACCTAACCTATATTCCATTGCTGTCGTATCATGGCTTAACGGTTCCTTGTAAATTCCGTTTGCCCTGGTCTCTAGCATATAGAGACCCCTCTCGTATACACTGGCATCCTTCTGTACCAAGATACAAACAACAGCGTTAACACAACATTACAACAATATAATACAACTTTAAAAGATACCTTCTTATTCTGTCTATTCTACTTTCCTCTTATCTTTGGGACTTACCGAGCAACCTGTTCGCTGACGACATTCTATTTCTTTCTTCTTTGAATGTCATCAGGTGATTTGGACATGTCAGAGATCGAGCCAACTGCAGAAGACTTGGATCAGTACAGCGAAGACCCTGAGCTCTAGTCATTGTACACTTCCATTCAGTACTTTTCATTTCTGTTATGCCATTGTTTAGGCATCGCTTTTATTTCAATTGTATTTCCTTTTCATGCATTGTACAAAAGAATGTTAATAAATAAAGTTGTTGTTTTTATTATACCTTGTCTCTTGTGTATATTTTCTTTTATATTGCTTAGTTACGCTTAGCGTATTTGCTTCTGAGTAAATACGTAGCGGACCAGTCCCGTCCCCTTCGCCGTATACCGGGAAGCGGGACGTGACAGGTTTTGTTGGTGGCCCATGCAGGTCAGAGCTGTATGAAATCCTATCATGCAGTTCTATTCTTCATGAACAATCTAAGCAATATAACACAAGAACCAACAACTAAAATATTCTTTACAATTCATATTCCTTGAATCTTACAATTTCGTATTCCTTGAATCTTATCATTTCATGTACTTGAATCTGTTCTAACCCAAATTTTTCTTCAAGGTTATGAATTCCCCGAACAACACCAGCACCAATGTCAACAACACACCTCCACCACTACCTCTCACACCTGCTGTTCCTGCGCCACCCACCGAGCAAACGGTTCTACTTGAGGCGATCCGCAACCTCCTTGAAGGATAGAAACAACTCCTGAACCGTCTCGAGACTGACGCACCTGGGGTAAAGCAATTCAGGGCTTTACATCCCAAGCAGTTCTCCGGAAAGGGAAGCCCACTTGAAGCTGAGGAATGGGCACAAAGCATAGAGGATGATCTGGCGGCATCACAAGTGCCAGACATAGCTTGGGTCCGTGTGGCGAAACTGCAGCTCACGGACAATGCTCGCAACTGGTGGAAGGCGGAAGAAAGCCGTCTTGTACAGCCTATTGAATGGAAGACTTTTCGCGACAAGTTCGACGCGAAGTACTTCCCTGTGACTGCCAGGTTTGCCATGGAACAGCAGTTCATTCATCTACAACAAGGTTCGATGTGGGACAAGTCAGTAGATGAGTATGACGCTGAATTCATCATGCTAAGTCGATAAGATATGTCACAATAGTTCAATTTTTAAATATCGCATACTACACAGCTAACACAATCCTTAAACAGATTCGCGGCACACTTGATACCGACGGACGAGATCAGCGCCCGTCACTTTCAACAAGGCTTGGACACAGAAATTCAAGTTGCTCTAGCCACGGGAAAATTTCGAACTCATGAGGATGCTCTGAAAGCTGCCCGCAGTTATGAGGCAGTGATAAAAGCAAGGGGCAGATCTCAGTCTGCAGGAGTTAAGCGCCCTGCCAACCAGATGGCAGGAGGAGCCTCGTCCAAGCCACCTTTTGTGCTAAGGCGACCCGGAGTACAGAACCATCTTCCCAGCCCAGCCTTTTGTACCTACTGCAAGAGAACTGGACATATGATGAAAGATTGCCGGTGAGCCAACCGTCTTTTCTTAGTCTGCGGGTCAGCTACTCATGATATTGGGTCTTGTCCCCAAAGACAAAACCCAGTTGCTGCACCCAGGCCAGCAATTACCTATCCACAGCGACCAGCCCTTCAGGCACCTGCTCCAAGACTTTCACTAACTGCACCACCCAGAGGACCACAAGCTGCACCACCTCCTCGTCAGTTCCATCAAGCTCAAAGGAACGTTCCGAGGAATGCTCCTCAGCCCAAGAGGAATGTACCAATGGCGCCAGGGTTTCACGATGACCGTGGAAGAAGCTGAGGCCACTGGCCAAGTTATCACTGGAAAACTTTTCTTCTCAAACCTTTCTTTTCAATCTTGCTACTTATTTACATACCTTTCCCTATACCTAAAACATATCCCACATACCTTAGGTACAATCTTAGTAGCCTCACTACCTGCACTAGCACTGTTTGATACTGGAGCATCTCACTGCTTTATGTCGCAACGGTTCGTCCGAACCCATGCGATTCTAGTCTCACCGCTTGTATCCAGCTGGAATGTCAGTTCAGGAAATAGCATTCTAAAGGCAACCATGGGATACAGCTTGTGTCCAGTCGTCGTCTGCAGCAGAGAGTTTTATGCTGACTTCAAAGTGCTAGACATACCGAACTTCGATGTGGTTCTAGGAATGGATTAGCTTGGAACTTTTTATGCTACCATCGACTGTCGTCAAAGGAGGGTAGTATTCGAGATTCCAGACCATCCGGTCTTCTATTTCAAAAGCGGAGACCGTACCCTGGAGCCTAGTACCTACAAAGCAAAGCCAAGAGAAGCAGTAGTTGCGGCAGCTCAAGCGGAGGATGAATCAAGACCAGAGGTAGTTCGAGAGTTCGACGGTGTATTTCCTGACGATATATCAGGTTTGCCTCCCGATCGAGCTCTTGAATTCAGTATTGATTTAGTACCAGGAGCACAACCGGTGATCAAAGCACCTTATAAACTAAGTCCGGAAGGTTTGAAGTATGTCCGAACACAGTTGGACGAATTATTGGCGAAAAGATGGATTCGTCCCAGCACTTCAAGTTGGGGAGCACATGTACTACTTGTGAAGAAGAAGGAAGGTTCATACAGAATGTTCATCGATTATAGAGCCTTGAATGAAGTCACGATAAAGAACAAGTATCCACTTCCGTGAATCGATGATTTATTCGATCAGCTAAGTGAATCTTGTGTTTTCTCTAAATTTGATCTTCGTTCAGGTTATCATCAGGTGAAGGTCAAGGAAGCTGATATTCATAAAACAGCTTTCAGAACTCGCTATGGATATTACGAATTTCTAGTGATGCCATTTGGAGTGACCAATGCACCAGCAATATTCATGAACCTAATGAATCAAGTTTTCCGAGAGTACTTAGACAGGTTTGTTGTCATCTTCATCGATGACATCCGGGTGTATTTTAAGAGTCGGAAAGAGCATGCCGAGCACCTACGAATTGTCCTGGAAACTCTTCGACAACATCAGCTTTATGCCAAGTACAGCAAGTGAGAGTTTTGGCTAAAGCAAGTTGGTTTTCTTGGACATATCGTATCAAGAGAAGGAATCACTGTGGATCCAGCGAAAGTTTCAGCAGTTAGCGAATGGCCTACACCAAAGTCAGTGAAGGACATTCGAAGTTTCTTGGGTTTAGCTGGATATTATAGAAGGTTCATTGAAAGCTTTTCGAAGATAGCAACACCCCTGACCAAGCTCATACATAAAGATGAAGATTTTGTATGGTCAGAAGCATGTGAACAAGCTTTCATAGAACTCAAGTCAAGATTGACATCAGCGCCTATTCTCGTCATACCGGATCAATCTGGAGGATTCGAAGTGCATTGCGATGCATCCGGTAAGGGATTAGGATGTGTTCTACATCAGCACGGTAAGGTTGTGGCTTATGCTTCAAGACAACTGAAGACTCATGAGCGCAATTATCCGATGCATGATCTGGAGTTGGCAGCCGTCATCTTTGCTCTCAAGATTTGGCGCCATTATCTACTTGGTGAACGAGTGAACATCTACACAGATCATAAAAGTCTGAAGTACGTATTTACTCAGAAGGAGTTGATTATGCGGCAGAGAATATGGTTAGAACTCATGGCGGACTTTGACATCAACTTACAATATCACCCAGGGAAGGTCAATGTGGTACCTGATGCTCTTAGTCGTCAACCATTATCGATGAATCTCACCGCTCAGTGGAAGCTTCAACAAGACTTGAATCAGATGGAGATTGAAGTAGTCATGCCAGGTAATGCTTCAAGTTTGATGAATTTACAAGTTCAATCAACCATTGTCAATCAGATCAAAGCAGCTCAAGCAAGTGATGCTAAGTTGCAAAAGATCATAATGGACTCAGGACAGACTTCATCATCCATGAAGACGGATCTTTGAGATACGGCAGCAGATTGTGTGTACCAAAAGGTCCTGTTCGGGAAGAGTTAATGAAAGAAGCTCACAGCTCTCTCTACTCAGTACACCCTGGAGGTACCAAAATGTACAAAGATCTATGTCAGAATTATTGGTGGCATGGAATGAAGCGTGAAGTAGCCAGAAGCGTCGCAAAATGCTTAGTGTGTCATTAAGTAAAAGCTGAACATCACAGGACAGCTGGACTACTTCAACCATTACCAATCCCAGAATGGAAGTGGCAACACATCACGATGGATTTGTAGGGTTCCTAGGCACACTAGTGAGGTCTCACAAGGCATCAAACATGCCAAATTCAAAAAATCTAGGTGCCGAGAGACCCGACTACGGATCGTTTGCTAGAAAACTAGGCGAAAAAGCTAACTAGTTAACACTTAACTATGAGAATCGGAAATACAACCTTTGTAGATCCGGTGCTCCACCTCCATAGCTCCACAATGAAGTCTCCTCGCTTTCCATATCAAGTCCCGGGCTCTAGCGTCGGCTTCATCGGAGAATGGACGGGCTAGGTCATCGATGTCCATGCCGAAGATGATCTACGTCGAGGCATCGCTAAATCAAGCTCCGACTTCACCAAGTCAAGAAACTTGTGAAGAAAACACACTCTACTACTTGGCAAGAGGTAGAGGATGAAGAAATAGGAAGTGGGTAGACTTTAGAATTGGATTTCTCACTCATATGCTCAATATGCCATTGATGAAGACAAGCTTCTTCATGAAGAAGAAGAAGAGCAAGAAGAAGGTAAATATTATGATAAGAATTAAAATAAAAGGAAAAATCCATTCTTATCATAATTCTCACCATGGTTAGGTGTAGAGAATTAACTTGAGTTAATAGAAGTGGTTAGGGTTAAGCATGAGACAAAAAGGTCAAAGTCTTCATGAAGATTCATGAATGATCAAAAGAAAGCAACCTTTTTCCTCATTATCTTTTCATTTATTCATTTATCAAAAATAAATAGATAATTAAATAAGATAAATGAATAACAAATAATAAACCCTAACCATTCCTTTAACCAAGGTTTAATTCTTTATACTTAACCATTTTTGCATGCACCATCAAATATGATACAAGCAAGTGCACAAAACATATCGCATATGCAATGCGCACACCTGAGCGAGAAAATCCATTTAAAGTGAACCGATACTAGTTAATGCAAAGTAATATATCAAATATACAATTATGCATTAAATCATTAAATCAACACTTGATTTAACGATCCGGTCATGTCGCACATAACCGACTGGTATCATCAGTAACAACTTATCGAATCAACACTTGATCCGATAACCCGGCTATATCGCATATAACCGATCAATGTCACATCGCGAGAATCGAATACAGTATCACATACCGAATTATTCTCGGTCCCGCACATATCTCATATGCGCTCCTATTTCGTTTCGATTGAGCCAGGAAACCTCTGTATAGGACTCTAAAGACTCGTCAATACGCCGGCAGCGGATGATGATCATATCAAACATCCACAAGCCGCAAGCGGTCTGCTAAACGTAACGGCCACCCGGGTATTGAGCGATCTGAAGATCGACGAGCAAGCCCGCTCACACTCCAGTGAATCCAACCAGTAACACTACCGTACAGTGCGGTCTGATCGTCTGATATGTCGCATATCTCGCCTAGGGGTGGTAAACGTCAGACCCCAATAGCTCGATAAGTCGTGTCGATATGAGGTCTATAACTGTTCGAGAAACTACTGGTAACACTTACCAGTAAATCTCAGCAACCCTGGCCAGGGATTTCCTGTTATAGCCAATCGAACACAGCGCAACATCAACCCCCTATACCGGGAGAGACGAATCCCCTCCTATCGCTCATTGCCTCCATGTGACTTGGGACTGTACCCAAAAACCACCGTTTTGCACGCCCTCTTGGACGTGGTAAGATGGAAATCAAAGCACAGTGGGAACCACACAAGACTCTATGACGATCTCGGGTCAACAGACTACTCTGTACCAGTGTCACCAGAGAACTGCCATCTGACGTGAGGTATAATACCATCTGGGAGTTCTCGGCGAGTCCGTCCAGTGTACCCAGTCTCTACTGAGCACCCGTATATCATCTCTGATGTCAAACACCGATGGATATGGGATCATCCATCGCCCATCTGTATGGGTCGAGAAAGTATACGCTAGTCTACTCTGGTATATCGATGCCCCGTCTCGATACACCCACGACTAGGGACTTTTAAGGATGTACTTATGGACTACCATGTCCCCACTAGTATGATCCGCATCATAGTCCAGGTAGTCAAGCACACATCCTAAGGGCTTTACCAACATGTAACAGAGAGACAATCAGTATACACGTTAAGGTAAAGAGCAACCAGATAGCATACTATCATGTCGAGCAAGAAAGTCCTCCCTATATATGTCCCAGCATCCACTACAATATACATCCTATGTACAGTAATGGCCTCTAGGGCATACATATAACTAACAATCTCCCACTTGCACTAGGGCCATCTGTAGCAGTGGTTGCAGTATCTCATACTCAACCATTCCATAAAAGTCTCTCTCTGGGAAAAGGCCTTTCATGAGTGGATCCGCTGTGTTTTTCCTCTGAGTCTACTCTCCTAACCTCGATCCCTTGGAGATCAACCATCTCCATGATCAGGTGATACTGCCTTAGAATATGTCTGGATCACTGATGGGACGGACGTTCCTTGGCATAAGCCACAACTCCATTGTCACACAATGGGAGGAACATGGTTCATCTCATGAACCAATATACACCCAGACTGCCTCTTTGGTAGCATCTTAAGTAGCGATGTATCATGCCTTTATCGTCTAGTATGTCACGGCATCTAGTTTGGAACTCTTCCAACATACCGTCCCTTTACTGAGGGTAAAGACAATGCCTGTGACTGACACTCAGTCGTCTTTATCATCCTGGAACCCTTCCAGTGATTCTCCCCAGGATCGGTTGATACCGTCTCACTACAACTAGTAAGAATCCCAACATCCAATTAGATCTATCTCATAGATCCAAAACCCAGGATTTAGGAGGCATCACTTTGATCCTATATGGAGAATCATTGTGATAAGCGGAGATTGATCGAGCGTTGCATAGGAAACTCCTTCCCTATCAAGAGTATGTCATCCACGTACTCTACGAGGATCACCACCATACTCCCTACTACCTTTTTGTTTATACAAGGTTCATCTACCATTTTGATGATGTCAACTTCTTTGACTGATACATCAAAACAGATGTTCCAACTCCGCGATGCCTGCTTTATCATATAAAACATCTTGCACACGTTTCCGCTGCTCCCACTGTTTACGAAGCCCTCTGGCTATGTACTTACAGACGTTCTCTTCTAAATCAATATTTAGAAAAGCAGTCATGGCACCCAACCGCCAGATATCGTAGTCATGGTATGTAGCCGTGGCAAGTAGGATCTGGATGGACTTAAGTATAGTTACTTGAAAAGGTTTCATCATTATCAACACCTGGTCAATGATGCAAACTTTTAACAAGTCTAGCTTTGAAAGTCTCAACTTTTCCATGTACACCAAGTAATCTTCTCAAGATATACTTGCTCCTGATGGGGATTTAACCCTTCAGATATAGCAGCTAAATTCCATACTTTGCTGGTGTATAAGGATTCCATCTCAGATCACTAAGCATCCAGCCATTCTTACAGAGTCTTACTCCTGATGGCCAGCTCGAAGCTAGTTGGGTCATCATCTCATGATGCAATCCTCGCTCCCACTGTCATAGAGAAACCATGGTATCTCTCAGGTGGGTGAGGAACCCTACTAGATCGGCGGAGAGGCTGAGGTTCGTTGGTTACTAATGAATCCTTTGGTTCTTTCAAATCATCTGCTGTAATTTGTATAGCTGGAACATCTCCAGTTCTACATAACAGATCTTGCCTTGAGCTTGTCCGGATTTTGCTTTTAGACATAGGCCGGACAACCCCAAATCTTAACTAGCTTAAGACACGGGCTCTTCCCTTCCCATATCAGATATGAAATGGTAGGCAACTGATTTGATTGGAACCCTATTCAATAGGTATGCAACTTCATAAGTGCATAACTCCCAAAAGGAAATAGGTAACGCAGTAGTACTCATCATAGAGCACACCATATCAAATAGGGTGGATCTGCTCCGCCCCGATATACCATCATGCTATGGTGTATACGGAGGAGTAATTCTGAGAGAGAATCTCATTCTCCTTTAGAATAGTTCAGGAATTTCCGTGCTCAAGTATTCTCCTCCTTGATCTCATCAAAGGACATAATACTTATACCCGTATTTTGGTTCTTTACTTCTAACTTATATTCTGTGAATATCTCAAAAGGTTCGGACTTGTGTTTCAACAGGAACATAGGTCTGAAACTCGAAAGATCATCAGAGAACGTAATGAAGTATAAAGAACCATTCCTGGCATGTGTAGACAGGGGACCTACATACATCAACATGTATCATCCCAAGAGTTCACTAACTCTTTCTCTGTTTCCAGTAAACGGAGCTATGGTCATCTTATCTTTGTGACATGACTGGCGAGTTTCACAAGATGTAAGTTCAAACTAATTTAAATATGCATCTTTATGTAACTCTAGCCAGTCGGGTCGCATTGATCTGACCTAGTCTACAATACCTCAAGAAGGATTCGTTCATTTCTGAACTCTTCCTCTTGTGTGTGTTCCGTATACTAAGAACTGTAATTTGATTTAGAACATCAATGCTTTTAGATAACGTGCCTGAACCGATCAACTTTTGATATAGGAAATGTTCAAAACATTATCCATCAATACAAAATTATATCCTTTCTTTACTAATAAAGAGACTGATATGATTTTGTATATCAGGTTCGGTATCTAATAACATTCGTTCAGAATCAATGTATTCTGGTAATACAGGGTGACAGTGACCAACAGACTTGGCTGCAACACTTGCCCCGTTTTCTGCCTCATGAAACTTATCACCCGTTCTCAGTCCTCTACCTTTCTGTAGCCCTATGTAACTGATTACATATCTGGGATCCTGATCTGGTATCACATACTCAGGACGTAAAGGATACTGAGAAACAGTTCTCTGTAATGAACACACCCGAAGATGATGCATCAGCATGCACTCTCTTCGTTTGGGCGGCACGGGAATTCTGGTAATCCCCAATTTCCTGCTCTGTCTTATATCAATTATAATTTGGAGCGGGACCAACGTTCCCCAGCTCAGTATAACAAGCGGGTTCGGTCAATAATCCGTTTTATTATCTTGATTAAGGCGTGATATGGTCGCTACCTGGAGAGAGAGAGAAGAAAACACTCAGCGTGCGCTCTTGCAAGAATAGATTGGTTATTATTTTATCTAATCAGGATGGCTCCCACTGGTTTTTATCAAATCTTCCTTCAAACCCTAAAAGGAAAGACTAGCCGGGATTAATTACACACTACAAGTTCGCCAATCTTTCAGCCAGGCCAGTGTCGGTACTTTGAGGGAGGTCCCCCGTGCTTTCGCACGAACCTAATTAATGTAAACCTCGTTTTCCCAGAGGCGTAACCTCGTTAACACCTTTCTAGACACCTACTTGATCGACTAATTGTAATGTATAAAACTCTCCCAGGAGTAACTCTTACTCGCAGCGGGTATCGGGATCCAACTATCTCATAGAAGGTATGCAATCTCATTGCAAATTTCAACACTTGAAATTCCCGATAATATTTTGCCCCTAGCGTCCTATGACCTTGACAGAGGTCAACAAACCATAGGCTGCTAGTCAAGTTCAACCCGTCATTTCCTGATTGAAGTAAACCCACCCGCACGACCCTTGACAGAGGTCAACAAGGTCGCACGACTACCCTAAATCAATCACATCATATGCTTATGCAGATAAGCACTAATCAGCTACCGCACACTACGCCTTGACAGAGGTTAACAAACGCAGCACGAATACTAACCAGTACATATCTGAAATGACGGAGGGCTACGACAGGTTTTTCTGAAAACCTATTGCGTAATGAACTTGATATCGTTGTAGAATCAAATGATTTTAAAATGGAGTGTTTTTGAGGCTTTTCTAGTTTTGCTAAAGGAGTCACTCCCGGTGAAGGGATCGTCGGTCCTTTCCTCGTCGAATTAGGTGCGGGATATATCACATATATCACTGTGCAAAGCAGAACTCTTAAAAGCTATCAAAAGACAAACCGAGTGTGTAGCATCTGCCAGTTATTGCTAAAGGAGTCACTCCCGGTGAAGGGATCTCGGTCCTTTCCTTATCGAATAAGGTGCAGGATATATCACATATACCGCTGTGCAAAACAAGAACTGTAGCTACCTGTTTTATTTTGAAATTCGATTCTACAACATCTTAGGTTTCTTTTATTTCATTAATCACATTAATGAAGTCCCATCATTTAAGTACCTAAACATCACAGATAAATACGACGTACACTTATGCCATCCGCATTCGCCTCGATGTCCCCTCGTGCACCGTTAGGTTAGGTAACTAACGGCAGAGCAGGGCAGGGCTAGCGCGGGTGTAAAACATAAGTAACATCTATATAATATATCATATATACTATATAAAGTATCTATCAAAGAACATCACATGATCACATCACAGATATCGCAGCAGAAGAATCATATGAAATATTTGATATACTAGGACGTCCGTGTTTTCAATACGAGCCAGTATAAAACACGGATTCCACGGTCGTGATGAATAGCCAAACCCATACCCCTAGACCCCTACGAGAGCGGCAAGCAACCCTACCAATTCTAGAGTTAGGAGACCCGGACTCGACTCCTCGAGTTGGTCTCCCACTGGACTCCAGAACCCGGTTACTTGTGCTCTCCTCCTTGGGTCTATCCTAGTGCGGAAAAGTAAATAATATACAAGAGGTGACAACTTCCGCAACCTGGAAGTGCCCCAATAAAAGAATATTACATACAAGTTTTTACATGAATGAAAATGAAAAACACTCATCTCACATAAAAACCCCCGGCTATTCAAACACGACGATCCAATATAATATATCCAGCAACACATAACATCACATGTCATCAACATAAGTAAATATGTCCATCCCAATTGTCGTTGACATATAGCAACGAAACCGGCGATATCACATATTACACTTACGGTCACAGAAAAGAAAGTGTAAAACTACAACAGTTGGAATCCGCAACCACCTCAGACATCGCATGCCTGACCAAATGAATTACTTAGACATCGCATGCCTAACAATTATAAACCCCGCATTTTAGTCTCAAAATCGAAAACTCTTTTCAATATCAAGTCGGGCAATTCAACAAGATTCCGGACATCCTGATCGAATGCTCGTCGCAAACTTCAGTAGGCGGCCGCACCCCCGACGCCGTCGACGAAGTGCACCAAGACGGAACACCGCCACCGCGAGCACCCGAACGGATGCTTTCGGCGACGGGGTTCTCCTACAGTCACTTGGTCGGGGCTATGGAGTGAGGCTGTCTATTAAGTTTACCCGGCGAGTATCCGCGTACGCTACGTGATTGCGACGGACTTTTGATCACATCAAAATTCCGTGGCAACCGATCAAGTGAGACTAAAGTGCTATGTTTATAACATTCATTCAGTTATCTCATAACTTATTATGAATTCCAATTATTGTATCCCATTCCGGATAAATAGAAAATGTCAAACTTTCCGATTGAACAATCGAACACCCAAGTTTTTCCGGTACAGATCAACACATGAAACAAGTCTAACAACATTCAGTTCGTGCCTCAGTACCAACGGTCCAGCCGTAGAAGGGTCAAGCCAACGCCTCACATGTGGCACGCCGTACTGCCCCAAACCCGAAGGTTCAAAGGGCAGTTCAAGACGGTCACATAATCGAGTTAAGGTTTGTTGTCTTCTAGAGGGTCCATCGCGTTACTTGCACTACTTAGAACGTCGTTAAACTACGGAAAAATCCAACACTTGGAAATTTCCCGACAGGGGAAAAATTAGGTATTTATATCCGGTCGAACTTTTTAACATATTCTAAAATTTATCCGGAAAGCCACACAGACAAAATTTGATACTCCGATCGAAACACCGAATCCCCAAAACAACTCCAGAAAATTCATCTCCAGAAAAAATATTAAAAATTTCCAGAAGACTCAGCATTACAAAACATGAATTACTGTGCAAGCCACGTGGAGTAACTCAACACAGTGGCCGCGGAACCGCCGCGAATCCCATGGTAGGGGCCGCGGTTCCGCGTCTCTGTAGTCGAGTTACTATCACGTGCTTCACAGTAACTCATCCAACTACCTGCTGAATTTTTTGGCAATTTTTAATCTAGAAAAACTCACTGTTTTCAAAAAAGTACAGAGAGCATGAACGGAATTGGGTTTCGGGTTCGTTCGGACTTCAAATTCCGTCTGGACTTCGCCTAAGGCTCTAGCTAGGCTCTGATACCACTGTAGGGTTCCTAGGCACACTAGTGAGGTCTCACAAGGCATCGAACATGCCAAATTCAAAAAATCTAGGTGCCGAGAGACCCGACTATGGATCGTTTGCTAGAAAACTAGGCGAAAAAGCTAACTAGTTAACACTTAACTATGAGAATCGGAAATACAACCTTTGTAGATCCGGTGCTCCACCTCCATAGCTCCGCAATGAAGTCTCCTCGCTGTCCATATCAAGTCCCGGGCTCTAGCGTCGGCTTCATCGGAGAATGGACGGGCTAGGTCATCGATGTCCATGCCGAAGATGATCTACGTCGAGGCATCGCTAAATCAAGCTCCGACTTCACCAAGTCAAGAAACTTGTGAAGAAAACACACTCTACTACTTGGCAAGAGGTAGAGGATGAAGAAATAGGAAGTGGGTAGACTTTAGAATTGGATTTCTCACTCATATGCTCAATATGCCATTGATGAAGACAAGCTTCTTCATGAAGAAGAAGAAGAGCAAGAAGAAGGTAAATATTATGATAAGAATTAAAATAAAAGGAAAAATCCATTCTTATCATAACTCTCACCATGGTTAGGTGTAGAGAATTAACTTGAGTTAATAGAAGTGGTTAGGGTTAAGCATGAGACAAAAAGGTCAAAGTCTTCATGAAGATTCATGAATGATCAAAAGAAAGCAACCTTTTTCCTCATTATCTTTTCATTTATTCATTTATCAAAAATAAATAGATAATTAAATAAGATAAATGAATAACAAATAATAAACCCTAACCATTCCTTTAACCAAGGTTTAATTCTTTATACTTAACCATTTTTGCATGCACCATCAAATATGATACAAGCAAGTGCACAAAACATATCGCATATGCAATGCGCACACCTGAGCGAGAAAATCCATTTAAAGTGAACCGATACTAGTTAATGCAAAGTAATATATCAAATATACAATTATGCATTAAATCATTAAATCAACACTTGATTTAACGATCCGGTCATGTCGCACATAACCGACTGGTATCATCAGTAACAACTTATCGAATCAACACTTGATCCGATAACCCGGCTATATCGCATATAACCGATCAATGTCACATCGCGAGAATCGAATACAGTATCACATACCGAATTATTCTCGGTCCCGCACATATCTCATATGCGCTCCTATTTCGTTTCGCTTGAGCCAGGAAACCTCTGTGTAGGACTCTAAAGACTCGTCAATACGCCGACAGCGGATGATGATCATATCAAACATCCACAAGCCGCAAGCGGTCTGGTAAACGTAACGGCCACCCGGGTATTGAGCGATCTGAAGATCGACAAGCAAGCCCACTCACACTCCAGTGAATCCAACCAGTAACACTACCGTACAGTCCGGTCTGATCGTCTGATATGTCGCATATCTCGCCTAGGGGTGGTAAACGTCAGACCCCAATAGCTCGATAAGTCGTGTCGATATGAGGTCTATAACTGTTCGAGAAACTACTGGTAACACTTACCAGTAAATCTCAGCAACCCTGGCCAGGGATTTCCTGTTATAGCCAATCGAACACAGCGCAACATCAACCCCCTATACCGGGAGAGACGAATCCCCTCCTATCGCTCATTGCCTCCATGTGACTCGGGACTGTACCCAAAAACCACCGTTTTGCACGCCCTCTTGGACGTGGTAAGATGGAAATCAAAGCACAGTGGGAACCACACAAGACTCTATGACGATCTCGGGTCAACAGACTACTCTGTACCAGTGTCACCAGTGAACTGCCATCTGACGTGAGGTATAATACCATCTGGGAGTTCTCGGCGAGTCCGTCCAGTGTACCCAGTCTCTACTGAGCACCCGTATATCATCTCTGATGTCAAACACCGATGGATATGGGATCATCCATCGCCCATCTGTATGGGTCGAGAAGGTATACGCTAGTCTACTCTGGTATATCGATGCCCCGTCTCGATACACCCACGACTAGGGACTTTTAAGGATGTACTTATGGACTACCATGTCCCCACTAGTATGATCCGCATCATAGTCCAGGTAGTCAAGCACACATCCTAAGGGCTTTACCAACATGTAACAGAGAGATAATCAGTATACACGTTAAGGTAAAGAGCAACCAGATAGCATACTATCATGTCGAGAAAGAAAGTCCTCCCTATATATGTCCCAGCATCCACTACAATATACATCCTATGTACAGTAATGGCCTCTAGGGCATACATATAACTAATAGGATTTTGTGACTGCTCTTCCTCGCAGCACAAAAGGTAACGATGCCATATGGGTCATTGTGGATCGACTCACAAAGTCGGCTCACTTCATCCCATTTCGAGTTGGCCAATCAACTGAGACACTAGCAAAGAAGTACATGGAGGTAATAATCTATTTAAGATTTAAAATCTTCATAATGTACTATCTCTGATACCCATGAACTCATACAGGAAATTGTGAGACTTCATAGAGTACCGTTCTGCATTGTCTCCGATCGTGACACCAGGTTCCGATTGCAATTTTGGCAGAGTCTGCAAGCAAGCTTGGGAACAAGTCTGAACTTCAGCACGGCTTATCATCCACAAACAGATGGTCAGTCTGAGCGAACTATTCAGATCTTGGAAGATATGCTCAGAGCGTGTATATTAGACTTCAAAGGATCATGGTAAGATCACCTGCATCTTGTGGAGTTCGCGTACAATAACAGCTACCAAGCAAGCATAGGAATGGCACCTTTTGCAGCATTGTATGGAAGGAAGTGTCGATCGCCATTAAGTTGGGACAACATCGGAGATAGGGAACTTCTTGGACCATAGATGATAGTAGCGACTGTTGATGTGGTTCGTACTATCAGGGAAAGGATGCGCATAGCCCAAAATCGACAGAAACCCTAGGCTGATGCAAAGAGACGACACTTGGAGTTCTATCCAGGAGATCACGTATTCTTGAAGATATCTCTGAACCGCGGAGTGATCCGATTTGGAAGACGGGGTAAATTAAGTCTGAGATATATTGGACCATTCAACATACTCAAACGAGTCGGTGAAGTGGCATACCGCTTAGCGCTTCCACCCTCATTGGAAGGAGTGCATAATGTGTTCCACATATCTCAACTCAGAAGGTATATGAGTGACCCCAGCCATGTTCTTGATCATTCCGAGCTCACTATACAGCCCGACTTGTCTTGTGAGCAACAGCCTGTGGAGATCCTGGACAGGAAAGTGAAGACACTTCGGAACAAGGAAGTCAACTTGGTTCGAGTGATGTGGAGGAAAGACACTCCAGGAGAGTCCACTTAGGAAAGGGAAGATGAAATGCATGCCAGATACCCACACCTCTTTGTAAACTAGTCCTCAATTAAAAGTTGTAAATTTCGAGGACGAAATTTTTGTAAGGAGGGTAGACTATAACAACTCCATTTTTAGTATACATAAATTTGATTTAAATTTAAAGTATATTTGGAGTATTTAATGTTGTTGTTACCACTTTAAGTATTTATTTCACACCATAATTACAAGAAGGAGCTTGTAGCTCATTGGTAATACCTTGCACTGCAGAACCAAGCCACCAGAGTTCAAATCTCCTGTCCAACATTATTTTTAATATTATTTTGTTTTAAATTTTATAGAAGTCCAACAGTCCACCTGAGATAACTCCCAAATTTCTCACTACACCCACTAACTAAAATACACCAGAGGCCCCACCTGCGACCCCCCACCTCCTGCCACCCTGACTCGGCCCGAGTCGGCCGGCGCCGCCGGCCGGACCGCCGAGTCGCCAACTACAATATTGTGTTTTTTCCTCTACCCTACCTCCCTGCACACTCCAATTTATGAGATCGGTTCCAGAGACACATTTATACCCTGTTTAATCCATTTTTAATGATTTTTCACACATTTTTTACAATTTTTAATTAAAAACCCTACACCTACCCTAACCCTAGCCTAACCCTATAAATAAACCCCTACCCCCTACCCTCTCACTCCAAAATTCTAAGCCCACTCTCTCAAAATTCCAAGAATCGTGTGTACTTTGAAAACGAGCGAAAGGCGAAGCTCCGGCGAAATCTACGGCGAACTTCCGGCGATCATTTTAGGAACTACCGGCGACGACGCAACACATCGGCGATTCCCCTACTTCCATTTCACTCTCTTGTGTGACCTAAAACCCGTAAGTCCCATTTTTTATCTATCACTTCTATCTAAAAAATACGGATTTACAATACCCGACGGAATCGGAACAAATCCGATTTCCGATTCGGTTTCTTCATAAAACTCCACTTCTCGTTAATACAATTATGCTTAAACTCTTTCATGTTGACCATTAAACACTAATCAACCAAATTGATCAAGTTTCATTTCATAAAATGATGGCTATTTCAATTTATCGTATTTTTTCACTTAAATACCACATTGTTTCAATTCTACATTTAATCCCATTAAACTTGCTATACCTTTAAAGTAGATCACGAAGTAACGACCTACCTCCTCACACACTCATATACAACCTAACACGATACCCTCGAGAACTCAGAATACGGGAAAAACAAACATTTTCATTTAAATACCCTTTACTAAATAAAACCATTTCTAAAAGATTTAGTATTGATACACTTTTTAAACCACTTATTATGAAAATAGGATAAGGTTGTGGGCATTAGTCGTTTATCTAAACCTGACTTTGTGGTGTCTAGGATAGACAAGTGAGAAAGGTAACTTTAAAAGGCCCGTCTCACGGTGATTCGTGAGTTGATCCCTCCTTTCTTCACTTGTACTTACCTGGCCACAATTGGCTGTGAAGAGGCGATTTGAGGTATCTCACAAATTGTCGCTTTGGACCAGTTAGGAGCAGTCTAGTTGACTTAGGAGACCCTAGAACATAGAATACGGGAAATTTGACAACTTTACAATTAAATACCATTTACTTCATAAAACCGTTTTCTAAAGGATTTAGTATTTATACAATCTTTGCAAAGCGCCACTACAACCCATTTGGGGAACCCGTTCGGGATGGTGCGGATTATCGCACATCCTCGGGCTTAGTAGTACGAGATTCAGATCTCCGCAAGGAGCATTCGGTCTCGAAAAATTTAAAATACGACATCTTAAGAAAACGAGATTTCTAGAATATTATAAATATATACAAAAATTATTTTCATATAAATATATGTATATGTAACATAAACATATCTATTTTTGAAGTATTATAAATATTCTACCTTTTCTATAATATCACAAGAATCAATTTTACACTAAAATACCATCAATTCCATGCAAAACCAATATTACAAATCAATTCCTTTAATTATGAAATTAGGATATTTTCACTAGAAATATCACAATATAAAATCCACATTCATTACAACTCTAAAGACGAATAATAAATGCTTGGGGTGTGTTTTGAAAAGTATATAAAAGTATTTTTACGTAAAAACCCCTCAAGTTCTATAAATTACCCTAAGGACCCTAGTAAACATAGGTTTAAGCGGGACCAATCTCTTGAGCCTCAGGGAGCTGGAGAAGTGGGTGCTTGCCTATCTAAGGTAGACAAATTAATAAAAACAATCAGGACTTCAATTTACTTTGCTGATTGTCTGACTCAGTTTGAGTCTCAGTATAATCTGACTTGAATATAATTCAAGTACAATCTACAATTTTCAATATTACAATTCAACATGAATTCATGAATCCAATTATCAATCTATACAACTTGACTGAACCGAACCATGGATATACATTCTATTTACATAGTTCTCCAGTTATTCCATTTACATGATTCTACGGTTACATTCGTTTACTGATATCATGGTTTCGGTCAGTCAATCAATTATACAATCAATACAATTTACAAGACAAACAATACAATCAAAACACTACAGGATTTAAGGGGTAGATTGGTACGGAAGGTGCTAAAAGTGGCACGAGACGGTAAGATTAAGACACCTAACCTATATTCCGTTGTTGTTGTACCGTGGCTTAACGGTTCCTTGTACATTCCATTTGCCCTGGTCTCTAGCATATAGAGACCCCTCTCGTATACACTGGCATCCTTCTGTACCAAGCTACAAACAACAGCGTTAATACAATATTACAACAATATAATACAACTTTAAAAGATACCTTCTTATTCTGTCTATTCTACTTTCTTCTTATCTTTGGGACTTACCGAGCGACCTGTTCGCGGACGACATTCTATTTCTTTCTTCTTTGAATGTCGTCAAGTGATTTGGACCCGTCAGAGATCGAGCCAACTGCAGAAGACTTGGATCTGTACAGCGAAGACCCTGAGCTCTAGTCATTGTACACTTCCATTCGGTTCTTTTCATTTCTGTTATGCCATTGTTTAGGCATCGCCTTTATTTCAGTTGTATTTCCTTTTCATGCATTGTACAAAAGAATGTTAATAAATAAAGTTGTTGTTTTTATTATACCTTGTCTCTTATGTATATTTTCTTTTATATTGCTTAGTTACGCTTAGCGTATTTGCTTCTGAGTAAATACGTAGCGGACCAGTCCCGTCCCCTTCGCCGTATACCGGGAAGCGGGGCGTGACATCCACCCAGCTTTTCAGATGTTCACCCCGTGTTTCATGTATCAATGCTCCGCAAGTACCTTCTTGACCCCTCTTATGCGATACAGCATCAGACGATCCAGCTGGAGTGCAATCTTTCTTTCACCAAGCAGCCGATAGTCATTCTAGATCGACAGGTGAAGAAACCGAGGTCCGAGGTCATACCGACCGTAATGGTTCTTTGGCGTAGCCCGAGCGGCGAAGAGGTCACGTAGGAAGCCGAGGTTGAGATGTGGAAGAAATATTCCCATCTCTTCGAGGGTACGCGTAGTTAGATTTTAAATTCGGGGACCGAATTTCTTTAAGGGAGGAAGATTGTAACGTTTTAAAAATCGTTTAGGCGAATTTCCCGATGATCGGTAATATAACTTATGTTTTCCGTAAAAACCAAGATATAATTATTTTTCAACATAGAATTAATTATACTTATTTTAGCTATGTAATTGCTAGTATTTGGTATTTAATTGGTCACTTATAAATTGCTAGTTTAATTAAATATTTTTCTTAATTAATTATTTTAAATATTATTTTAAGCTTTCACTTATACATTTAATTAGTGATAATTACAAATTGGAGTGGGTTAAACACACAATTGTAAACCATGATAACTTAAAAACAAGTTTGTAACGTGCTCATTTTTTTAAAATATGTCTCCATAATTTTAGAGAATTCTAGGATAAAATAAATTAGGAAATAAATTAAAACAAGATAATTAAGAAAAAGAATTAATAGATGTAATAATTAGAGATGTTTCTACACACTCACCCATACACATCCCACTCTCTCTCTCCTCTCCCAAGTGTGGCCGAGCCTCACACCTGCAGCTCCCCCATTTTCTCCACCACTTTTCCTCTCAAAATTTCTCATTTTTGCATCAAAAATCCATTCAAAACCTCACTAATTCCTAGTTAAACCTTCACCCATTTTTCCTTGGCTTATACTAGCTTGGATCTTGAAGCAAAAGAGCAAATTGGGAGGCCACGTTTGCATGTTTGATCTCATGATGGTTGTGGTATAATCTTAACGCAATGGTTACATGTTGGAAAATAACTTCAATTTAATCTATTTAGGGGTTTAAATATGGTTTTAATTGCTAGGTTTAGTTTTTAAGAGAAGGGTTTGAATTCAAGTTAGGGTTTTTATCACTTGATCATGGTTGCAAGGTGTAGTTTAATATCTTAAGGCATGCAAAATTTAATCTAGTTGTTAATTTACTAATTGTTACTTTTAAATTGTTCTAATTAAGCTTTTTTGCAAACTAATTTTATGATTAATCTAAAATAGGTGAGATTAAAATCCAGTTAATAATTGTGTAGCCTAATTAAGTTTTTAAGTGAATATTGTGGCCACTAGATTTATTAAAACATTTAAATTGCACTAAAATGGTTAGGTGATGCTTACTAGGTTTTTGGAATAAATCGATTTTAATTAAGTTTGGGGTTTTGATGATCTCTAACCTATTCCCTAAAATATTTAATGTATTGTGAATGCACGATTGGGTTCTAGACGTGGCAGTGTCATGTATAGCGACCCTAGTGGTGGTTCTGGCGTAGTTGCGAGCGCGTTTTATTCACAAGTGCGTGCGCGTCTAATTAGTACACGTTGATTGTCTTATTTCGTTGTGTCCGTGACCATTTATATATCTATCCTCTTATTCACTTATGTGCGATTCTAGGATCGGGTGCAGAGGCGTCGGACATGGCGCGGAAAGACAAGACTGAGATCGGATCAGTTTAGCCGAGGCGTCCCGGTGAGTAGATGTACACATCTATGGGGGGATCGTCTGGATGGCGCGAAGCGTCCGATAGTTAGGATTACTAATAGTTTTTGTATTTATATGCGTAGTCTCCTAGTCATTCATCTTATTGCATTGCATCATCTTATATATACTCATGATATTATCTCATAGGACACTTGCACCATTACCATTGGTTCATACCGCACGTGCACTATTCATGCAATGCCTTTTGTAATTGCTATGCCACGAACACTATAGAACTTGCTTAAATTAGTATCTAAACCATTAGCGCCATATATGATATGTAAACCGATAATTGTATATTTATTCATCAACATTGATACGTAGGATGGCTAGTCACATATACATACCTCATTGCATCATAATTCATACATAGTTTCTGGTCATATATTGCATGGTATATGTATCGTATCATAGACATCCATCATTACCGGCATGTTTACATATTGTGATTCTTCTCGAGGATTTCAGTATTATAAGATTTCTGGATTTTTGGGAAAACCGCAAGAATTTTATAAACCTGTTATCATTTTAAAATTGCAAGTTGCGGTTTTCTCGTGATATGATGTATGTGTCGTCCACCATGAGTTTTTCTGATTCTGTTGGTTTTCGAGACCCGATTCGAGGAGTAGGATGAACTGTTTAGGGAACATGGTGGGCCCGGTATAGTACCCCGGGGCAAGAAGCTCGAGTTGTAGACAATGAGCCTAGCAGGGGCAGACTACCTACCAGTGATGTCTGGCGCGGTGGATATCCGGAGGATACCGACCATAGTCGTGAGATTTGATGAGATGGGCCGATCCAGACTAACAGAGCCCGAGATATTGAGACATTGAGATATTGAGACATTGAAATATTGAGACATTGAGATATCGAGATATTGAGACATTGAGATATTGAGATATACATATATTGTGTCGATACTTGACACGGATTTTCTGTTGATTTCATTGATGATATTTCGGTTTATTGCACAGAGTTTTTTCTAAGATAAGAATAAAGATTTTCTCATACCAGACATGTTCAAGTTTCGTGTTTGATTATGCATTCATATTGCATCCATACGAGTGCATCGCGTTGTATTGATATATGTAGGCTGTGACGCATTGCATGCATGCTTACGATAGCCTTATTAGATGTTACTTACTACTCACGAGTTGGCAACTCACCCTCATTGTGCCACAGTATCTTGCAGGTTTGACCCGTCAGCACAGAAGCGGTGGGAGTACATTCTATTCTGCTTCGTTTGCATCGTTTTACAGCTTTGCTCATAGGTGGGTTGCGAGGATACTTTTGTTCCATCTTGTATTATTGCTTGTATCTAGTATACTCCATCTACCCTTGTATATTGGACTAGACGGCGAGACTTGTGAGACTTGTATTTGTGGTTTTTGGTGTCGATGCTCACTTGAGCCGACCTGGTGTTTCTTATTTCTTGCTTTCATATGCTTATTTTCGTGCCTTTGATAGATATTGCATGTGGTTGTGATTCCGCCTTTGGCGAAGAGCTAGCTCCCGCTTGGGGAAGCCCTTATTCATTATATATATGTATTTTCATGTGTTGTACCCGTTTGGGGCCAGTATTTACGAAGGAAACTCTGCCGAAATTTTTGGGAAGTTTTGATATTTTTAAAATGCTTAATGCGACATATTTTGTTAAAATCGTTTTCTTTAAATAATTTTTCCTTCACTCTATTTCTTTAAATGGTTTAGATTTCTGGGTTTTGGCTTACTTAGATTACGTTACGCCTTGAGACGTTTCGTAATTTAAGTGCCAGTCATATTCCGTACCTTCGGGACATGACACTCTTGGCGTTTCGAGGGTCCTTACTTGAGGAGGAAGGCCCGTGGCCCATCTGGTCCATTTGAACCAGCTTATCGATCAGAGCCTGGAAGGTGGTTGGCTTGAAGAATGTCATGAATTGGGACACGGTCATTTGAGAATCTAGGGTCCCGATGAACATGCCCACGGCGAGGAATTCTTCGATGCGTTGTTCGCACTTTGACCATAGGGTCTGCCACCAGATCGCATATTGGACCCAAGTTTCTCCTGGCCTTACCCTGGCATTGATTAATGCCGTGATCGGGGTGAGCTCGCTTGCGCTGGCAAACCACTGTGTGAACAGCAGTTCCATCTCTGTTGTCACGCCCCGCTTCCCAGAATGCGCTAAGATCGGCACGTGACAGAGCCAACCATGCTACCTGTGGTTAGGAAACATCCCTCCACAGTCACATTACGGCTGTCTATAGATATCAAGAACAGGAAAAATAAAAGAAACTATCTAGTACATGTCCATGAGACAGAAATAACGAGTCAAGAAATAATATGCGGAACCAATAAATTCAAGTAACAATAACAATCAGGAAAGTACGTCCTAAAATACGAGCTCACATCAGGAATGAAAGTACGAAAATAAAACTAAACTAACTAGCAACTAACATGATCTTCACTGCTCGGCTTGTTGGTTAAAATGCTCCTGAACTGCCGCGACAGAGATAGAGGATCTGGGCCATGCAAAACCCAGACGTCAGTGCGTCATGATATCAAACAATAATAAATGAATAGGATACACGAGATATGCAGGCATGAATCATAAATAGTC
Organism: Agapanthus africanus; assembly: GCA_030015575.1. Lineage (NCBI taxonomy): Eukaryota > Viridiplantae > Streptophyta > Magnoliopsida > Asparagales > Amaryllidaceae > Agapanthus > Agapanthus africanus. The sequence continues at coordinate 457,112,443 of CM057346.1, read as the reverse complement.
ACAAGTCAACAGGGATGTATAACAGTGAAGCGTATCAGTATATGTGACGTGCAGTGATCAATCTAAGTTGTGCTACTGGGTTATATATTCTAAAGTTTGTTTGAAATCAATTAATGTAATCCTCCATGTAATTCAAAGAATATGTCCTGTTACCCCCCGGGACCACGGATCAGGAATATGTGAACCAAGAGTGGTTCTGTCCCGTTACCCCCCGGGACCACGGATCAAGATGTAAGAGTCACGAATGGCTCTGTCCCGTTACCCTCCGGGACCACGGATCAAGTAATACCCTTTTAAGTTACACTTTAGTTTACACTTTTGATTTCCTCATACCCCCAAGGTTATGTGTTCAAGTCAGGTATTGATAATCTGGAGCTAATGCCAACACAGGATCAAGCAGATACAAGTTTGTCTATACAGACAACAGGATATGCCCATCGGGACAACAGGTCAAGATTTTCGGCATTAGTACAAGATCAGGTATCAAGTCAAGCGGTGGTGCATCAGGTCAAGTCAGGTAGTGCACAGATATCAAGCGGATGCTCATAATAAAACTGTAGCAAGTACGGGTGCACGATAAAAGCATGGATGCACAAATATTTATCATGGGTTACATCATGACTATGTAGGATGCACATTATCAAGTATGGAGTACTAATATAACAATAATATGAAACAATGTGACATGGCATGCAAATTGATATATAATTAATGGTATGGATGCACAAACATCGATTAGGGTTACATTTACAGTTCTAAGACTACGTGGGATGCATTATTAAGCATGGGGTGTTTCTACAATAATAATATGAATTAATGTGATCTGTAGATGCAGCTACATGTATATTAAATGATATGGATGCAAACAGGTATCCGAAAATGGTAAACTTTAATATGGATGTACAATGCATTCAACATGTGATATTTTTATTCATATGGATGCATAATAATATACCTAAGATGAACTAGCATGCGACTATATATGTAAATAACGATATGAATGTATACGGGTATCGAAAACTGTAAAATTATAATATGGATGCATAACTAAACAATATGTAATACTATTATTCGCATGAATGCAAAATATAGTAGTATAGCATGTAGCAAGATAAACTTGCCTTGATGGATCGCGCGACGGATACGTACGGCACGTCCGACGTCGGTAAATCGTCGCAACGCACACGCGGCACGCGGGACGAGTCCAGGAAAGGCAAGAGGGTAATCACGCAAGCAAGGGACGTTCACTGGATCGTCTGGATCGGCAGCGGTGATACGACTCCGGCAATCGCTGGAAAATCAAGATTCAAGAAAAAGAATAAAGAAAAGAAAAGAAGAAGAAGAGAGAGGGATTGGTGCTCAGGGTTTCTGGGGACAGAGGAGAGGAGATGTAGGTGTTTGAGGTCGGGGTCGGGTTAACGGAGCTCCGGCGAGGCAAAGTGCAGTGGAGTTTGGCAAGGCAGTGGGTGTGCATGTGAGGCTTGGTTGGTGCAGGGTGAGGGCTTGGTTATTGGAGAAGGGAAGAGGAAGAGGAGGAGAGAAGAATGGGGTGAGGTGACGAAGAGGTGAGGGAGGTCGTCGGTGGTTGGGTTGAGGAGCTAAGGTTCTCGGGGTTTTTGGAAGAAGAGGAGAGGAAGAGGGAGATGATGGAGATGAGAAGGAGAAGGAGATGATGACGAAGGTTGAGGAGCGAGGTCGATGGAATAGGAGGCGGAAGAGTTAGGGTTTGGGTTTTATTTGTGTTCTCGTAGGGAGGCTCGGGTTAAAATAAAGAAAGAAAGAAGAAGTGTGAAGGGAGGTGAGCGTAAGGGAGCGGGCGGTGAGAAGAAATGAGAAGTGAACAGGGATCGCGAGAGGAGGGAGAGAGGCGTTCGAGAGGAGAGAGAAAGGAAGAGAGAGAGATGCGCTGAGAGGGGAGAAAGAAAGAAAGAGAGAGATCGAGAGGAGAGAGAGTGTCAGTGAGAGAGAGGGAAAGAGAGGTTGTTAGTTTAAGTTAAGATTTAAATTTAGAAAAATCTTTTAGTTAACTGAATACCTAAACTGTTAATAATATTTTAAATGTTGTATTAACAAAAGTTTATTTTCTGGTAAATACAAACTTACTCCAAAATACGCCCAGGTCGGGTCTAAAAGTCCAGTTTTAAAATACGAAAAATATATGTGTCGACCAAAACTAAAATTGGATATCCGGGTAACGAAAATGCATACCCCCAAGAACGGATGCACGTACGTGCGCGTAGCCATCCAAACAAGTCTATTTCACTGAACGGGACGAGAACACGAGGTGCGGATGCTACCACAGGGTTAGGGGTATCATGCAGGCCATGCAATGTATTTTTAAAATATTTTATGTGACTTTAAATGTTATATTAAAATATGCAGATGCCAGATATAATGCCAGTATGCAGTATGTATAATATGAAAGTGCACGGATCCACGTAACAAGCCAAGATAAATCATAAACATGAATCAAGACGGGTTTCAAGCAAGCGGGTCGGGTCGGATGCAAATACAGGTGTCAAATACACTATTCGACCCAAAACACAAATAATCAGGAAAATACCATAAATAAAGAAAATACAAGAATTAGAACTGGTATAAATGAACTAGGGTGTTACATCTGTGAATGTTCTCATGGAGTCATTTGGGAGCTCCGAATACCATTCAAAGGCCGTCTCTGACATGCTGCCAACGAACTGGCGAAGCAACAGTTTGTCATCGCCTCCAGTGTTGCCGCACAAAGCTCTGAACTGTGTGACGTGCTGATGTAGGTTGCATGTCCCCTTGTACACATGGAACTTGTGGATCGTATATCCCGGCGAGTATTTAATTTGGTAATACCATCCTGGATACAATCTCTCAGTTCTGACGATTTGGCCAGCCGCTTCATTTGCTTGATGAGCTCTTACTTGTTGAGCTATATAATCATCAAGAGCAGCCTTGGAGATCGTTTCCTCCTTGGCTGCTGATAAGGCCGGAAGAGGGTTTGATATTTTCCCTCTGTCATCCTCGATGATTATTGGCGGATCCTCGGCTAGGGGTTCTGGCTGGATCATCATTCTAACCATATCCTGGAACAAGAGAGCCATATGCTTTATGTTAGCAGCCTGCTCAGCAGCTTCCTTGTCCTTTCTTTCAAGCACCCTTCACAGGGACTCTGTATCGGTCTACTGCTCTTGGCGTTGTTCGGTTGTTGTGTCCGGGCTTTCTTTTTGCCCGGTAAGCGCTGCCATTTTGGTCAGCATTTCCTGGAACTTTTGTTGTTGCTCCTGAGCTTTTTTCAGCGACCGAGTTTGCGGACTGTGACCTACAGAAGCACGACTTTCTTCTTTTCCGGAAGCCATGTAAATAGTATGCACGATCATGCCCCCAGACTTGGTGCATTTGGGTCCATTGCCTTTGGAATTTGCCGCAGGCGGTGGGATTTTCTCCAGCCTCATCCTTTTATGGGAGGTTGAAGTTGAAGGAGCCATTATGACAGGCACCTGTGTAGAAGAAGTCCCTTGTTGTATGATGGAGGGATGTTCTTTCTCTTGCCGAGCCTTTGATTTCTTCGGACGAGGAGATAATCATTATTGATCACAGAGACCTGGACTTTCCGCCAGACCCTGTGAATTTGCAAGGAGAGCCATTGATGGGACTGCACCGTATTTTCCTGGACTATGGCTTCTGCAGGCGGGGGCAATTTCTTTAGCACCGCCGTTGGAGAGTTCTTACGTACCCTTCTGAATAGTTCAAAGCTGTTCTCAGTTGGAACAGCAGCGTCAACTTCCACCATTAAAGCTGGTGGGGTAAGTCCAAAGGGGGAGTTGACCTCAGCTTTTCTCACTCGGTGCCTGTGGCGACGTCGAGCGTGTCTTGCAGACGGGGCCGTTTCAGTTTTGGAAGCGGCTCCTTCATTCCCCTGGCTTTGCTGAAGGGCTGTTATTGGTGCCAGCCTGTTAAAGACTGACGTCCTTGACAGAGTTTGAGGAGGATCGACCAATCTTTCGAAGACCGACTTCTGGTAGAGGAAGCACCTTTGAAAACTTCACCTGCAGGAGGAGTTGGGAGGGCTATCCATTTTGGGGCAGCCCCTTCAAATATCACGAGCCTCTGTACGGGCCCGTTTTGGTTCTTGCTCAGTCTGTTGAAGACTAAGACGTCTGAGTTTCGGCTCAGCCTGTTGAAGACTGAGACATCGGATTTGAACGACCCGTTAAGAGGGGTCATTGTGGTTGCAAGTCAATCGAAGACCGACCTCCTAGAAGCTTCTTTTTGCGGCACTGAGGCACCGAAACTCACTGGTGGGAGCATTGTAACGACCCCGAATTTTCTGTACAAAAATTTTCTTTTAAAAGTGAAGAAAGGAGTTCCTTAGCATGAGCACAATTTAAAAGTTATTCTTATTTAAGAACAGCAAGAAATCACTTGTAGCTCATTGGTAAAGCTTTGCACTGCTGTGACATAGCCCCTGTGTTCGAATCCCATCAGCCGCATTTTATTTTTCCTGATTTTTTCTTTTAAACTTTTTGGAAGCCTAAAAGTTTATACGTGCACTGCACACAAAAATGAAAAGTCAGGAAAAACAAACATGTGCATAATATTATAAACAGAGACACGGACATGTGGCAAGCATCCACCGGCCCACCTCCACAATATGGCCGACAAGATCCTCACTACAGTCGGCGGCGACGGGCCCCCGTTGGCAAAAAAATGCCTGGGCTTTGCACATTTGTCGTTTCCCCTACCCCCATTACCCCTGTACTATTTGTTTACTCTGAATTTAAACAGAGAATTCAATTTCCCCAATTAATCCATTTTTAATGCATTTTAATTCAATCTTTCAATTCCAAAATCCTAATTTCACACTATAAATACAATTCCATACCCTAGACCCTCCTCATTCTGAAATCTCTAGCTAAAATTATCAAATTTTTCTAAGTACAAGAAGAGTATAAGTGGAGTTAGCAAGAGGTCGAATTCCGGCGAGGAATCAAGCAAGTTTTGGTGACTCCACGAAGGCTACCACATCTTCTTCTACCTCCTTTTCATTCAATTAACTCATAAGTCCCACCTCATTCTTCTCTTTCTATATACAAAGTTCTCTTTTTCAAAACATGTCGGTAAGTGGAGTTAACACCGACTTTTGATTCTAAAACCTTGAATTCATACTTTTTCTTAAACATTGTTGTTTACCACTGGAAGCCGGGAAGACTGGACGTCTTGCCTGAATCTGGGGGCAGATGCTAATTGGTGCTATCCGTCCACCTCTCCGAAGATGCCAAGTTGATTTATGGCACCATGTATCGAAGGTTTAAACGGATGCAGCCGATATAGCAGACTTCGTCAGATTCCCCCTCGTTTGAGGGGTTTTTAATTATGGGGACGCTCTTCCCTGCAGGCGCAAGCTCCTGCAGTTAATTACGCTACCGTATTGCGGTAACAACTTTCTCCTTCTTTATATGGTCACTTCGTGTCGGGGGTGTTTGTTTTGTGTTCGGTTGCCTGTGAATTGTATACGGAGACTAAGTTATGTTGTCACCCATAAGGCGCAGACTAGTCCAAATCCGTATCTTTCTTAGATTTGGGTTTGGGGGGTTGTGTTTAAGGATACGTTAGCCTTATTTGAGGCTAAGATCAACTTAAACATTTGTTAAGGACACGTTAGTCTAATTTTAGGCTAAGATCAACTTAACGGGATCGTTTAGATCCGACAAGAGAGCAATTGGACTCTATTGTTTAGTTTAATGACATTGCGGTCGACAATTAGTTTAAGGACATTGCGGTCCATTGTTAGTTTTAAGACGTCGCGGTCGAGGTTAAGGACATCATAGTCCGTGAGTTTAAGGACCTCATAGTCCAGTGTTAGTTTTAAGACATCACGGTCGAGATTAAGGACATCATAGTCCGTGAGTTTAAGGACCTCACAGTCCGATGTTAGTTTTAAGACATTACGGTCGTGGTTAAGGACATCATAGTCCATGAGTTTAAGGACCTTACAGTCCGATGTTAGTTTTAAGACATCACGGTCGAGGTTAAGGACATCATAGTCCGTGGATTTAAGGACTCCACAGTCCAACGTTAGTTTTAAGACATCACGGTCGAGGTTAAGGACATCATATTTCATGCACTACTACAATATGGGGTTGCCCCTACGGACTCAGGAATCCGTTGGGGCAAATATTTCTTGCCCCTATGGATTTATCCGTAGGGCCACATCGTTGTCCCTACGGTGCCTTACGTTCTAATTTTTTGTTTGGCCCTATGGAGCCGTAAACGGTGGACCTACGGTTATGTCCATAGGGGCATATAAATAGGTTATTAATAAAAAAAAGCACAGAAAAGTTATTCATCGTTCCCAAAATTTCTCTCTCTCACTACAGCGCCTCTCATCGCCCGTTCCCGCGCCTCGTCGCCACCGCGCTCCGCGCCTCGTCGCCACCGCGCTCCGCTCCTCATCGCCACCTCCGTCGGTCGTTCCCACACCTACGTCGACTTCCCGCGCCTCGTCGCCACCTTCGCCGATCGTCGTCGACCACCGATTTCTGTCGTCTCCTCCACCGTGCGCACGGTTAGTAATTAAATCTCAAATTATTTTTAATTTTGATGATGTTAGGTCTAGGGTTTAGGCCAGGTTCGGGTAGGGGTGAGGGTTTGGCATCGGCATCGGCATCGGGTTCGGTTAGGGTTAGGGTTCGGTTCTGGGGTTCGGTTGGGGTTGGGGTTGGGGTTGGGGCTGGGGCTGGGGCTAGGCTGGGGCTGGGGCTAGGGTTCGGTTGGGGTTGGGGCTGGGTTGGGGCTGGCGCTGGGGCTAGGGTGCGGTTGGGGTGGGGCTGGGCTGGGGCTGGGGCTGGGCTGGGGCTGGGGCTAGGGTTCAGTTGGGGTTGGGGCTGGGCTGGGGCTGAGGGATCACAGCCGCGGTAGATGGTGGAGGAGCCGGGGCCGATCTTATGCAGGTCCACAATGTAGTCTTTGACGATGTTGCCCCAATTTCCATGGAGACATGAGGAGACACGGGAAGAATTCGTGTCTTTCGTGTTGTAGTTCTTGGTGTCTTTAACCAAAAATAAATAATGATAATCAGAAACTACTGCTCAACAATTACTACATACAGATATTATCTTCAGACCGCAGAGTTATGTAAGTCCACGTTGCCCACCCCGGTACTTGCGGGGAGGCGGAAAATGGAATAAAAATCAAATTTTTATCAACTTAGGCAACATGGACTAGACAAAGAAGGATCTTTGCTAAACAAAAACAAGCTAAAGCTAACTAGAAACTAGCTAAGTGTTAGAAAGGTTATACCTAGGGCTTTATGTCCTTCTCTCCTTGCTCCTTGGAGTAGTGGAAAGAGGTCACCTTTGTCGTCTTCTCACGTCGAAGAAAGATCCACCCGAAAGCCTCAACCTTTGGCTTCAACTCCAAGCTAGAAGTAACTAGGGTGCAAGAAGTGCTAATCCTTGAACCCTAGATGAGAGTAGAGATTATCAAGAAGGGGTTTTTCTCAAGCTCAAGTGTTTCTCAACACATGAGAGGGGAGAGCTTGAGGGAGAGGAAGAACAAGAGAGAGAAAGTAAAATGATAGAATGAGAGAATAATAATCATTCTCACATATATGTGTGAATTACTTTAAATTGATAATTAGCTAGATAATTGTCATGGTTAATCATGACATGACCATTATCATTTCATATTTAATGCTAATTGCAAGGATCAAGGAGCATCTTTTATATGGAATGATGATGGTCAACATGTCAACAAAGGTCAACAAGTCAAGATAGTCAAATGGTCAACAACCATAACCATGCACAATTATATTAAACTAATATCAATTAACCATAATACACACATAAGCATTAGGGTTAATAAAATGACAATAGTCATTAACCCTAATCAAAGTCCTCTCCCTCTGCCTCAAGCAACTGTGCATACGCACCCGTATTCGTGATCCGAGGAACACGAATACAATGAGAAAAACCAATCCCAAATCATATACTAGGATCTGGCTTAAACCAAAGCCCGCTAGTATAAGCTGTCCGGACAGCAAACGTGCACAAGACCGCAAGCGGCACTAGCTGTACGTAACGGACCCCAGGTAGATGCCGATAAGAAGACTGGCGAGGTGAACCCCATCTGAACTCCTACTGAGCCTGTATGTGACAGTCTCTGTACAGTCCGGTCTGTTCGTCTGATACATCGCATGGCGGGCCTAGGGGGGCGGTGAACGTCAGTCCCCTAATAGCGGTACAAGTCGTGTCGGAGTGTAGCCCAGAACACCCTGAGATAACACTGGAAACCCACCAGTATATCTCGCTTGCCCTGGCCAGGGACTACTCGTGTAATGGCTCTCCTGGACACGGCGCGATGTCAACCCCTAATACCGGGAGAGACGAATCCTGTCTAACCGTCACTGCCTCCAAGTGCTTCGGGACTGCACCCAAAAACTACCTGTTTGCACGACTCCTTTGAGCCGTGGTAGGGTAGTAATCAAAGTGCAGTGGGAACACACTCGAGGCAAAGTGACAGTGTCAAGTCAACGGACTAAGCTGTACTCATGTCACCTGGGAACTGATAACTGACGATAGGTATAATACCAACCAACAGTTCCCGACGAGTCCTGTCCAGTGTACTCGTAACCTAACGAACACCCGCATACTATCTCAAGTACGACGTACTGACGGCTGTGGGACAGACCGTCTCCCATGCTGGGATGAGAAGCGCATACGCTAGTCTACTCCGGAGTATCGATGCCCTGTCTCGATAGTCCAACGACTAGGGACCTGTATAAGGATGTGCTTATGGATTACCCAGCTCCCACGAGTGTGAGCGCCATCACAACGCTGGTAATCAAGCAAAGATCCTAAGGGCTCTACTAATATGTATATCAGCGATATGCTAAAAGAAACACATGCACATATTAAAGCAGAGACAAACCAAGTAGCATACTACCATTTCGAGCAAGATTGTATATACAACTGTGAATATCCCAAGCTTCCATCAAGTAATATACAAACTAGTATGATACAGTAATGGCCTCTAGGGCATATACACTAACAATCTCCCACTTGCACTAAGTCCATGTACTGGCGTATCGAAGACCTATCATCTCGATCAACCGCTCGAACTGAGTCTGGGGCAAGGCCTTGGTGAATGGATCTGCTGTGTTATCTTCTGAAGCAACCCTCCGAACCTCGATCTCCTGGCGATCCACGATCTCCCTGATCAGGTGATACCGCCTCAAGATGTGTCTGGATTTCTGATGGGACCTAGGTTCCTTTGCTAAAGCTATAGCCCCGTTGTTGTCGCAATACAGAGGTATTGGGTCAACAATGGACGGAACCACCTGAAGTTCTCTCAAGAACTTCCTCATCCAGACAGCTTCTTTTGCGGCATCAGATGCAGCGATGTATTCCGCTTCCATAGTCGAGTCAGCAACGGTTTCCTGTTTGGAGCTCTTCCAACACACCGCCCCTCCATTGAGGGTAAAGACAAAACCCGACATGGACTTGGAATCATCCTTGTCACTCTGGAAGCTGGAGTCAGCAAAGGCCTCAATCTGGAGGTCTTTTCCGCCATACACCAAGAACATCTCCTTAGTCCTTCTCAGGTACTTGAGAATGTTCTTTACTGCTATCCAATGTTTCTCCCCAGGGTTTGACTGATACCTGCTTACCACACTCAGTGCATAAGCCACATCCGGTCTGGTACACAACATCGCATACATTATAGAGCCTACCGCAGAAGCGTAGGGTATAATAGACATGCGATCCCTCTCCAAATCAGTCTTGGGAGACATCTCTTTGGAGAGGGTGATCCCGTGACAAGCCGGTAGATTACCGCGCTTGGAATCTTCCATACTGAATCTCTTCAGTATGGTGTCGATGTACCTGGACTGTGAAAGTCCTAATATCCTATTAGATCTGTCACGGTAGATCCGGATACCCAGAATGTATGAGGCATCACCCAGGTCTTTCATGGAGAACCTGTGTGACAAGAACCCCTTGACAGATTGTTGCATAGGAATGTCATTTCCTATTAAGAGAATGTCATCCACGTATAAAATGAGGAATACTACAGTTCTCGCTATAAATCTACAATAGATGCATGGTTCATCTGGATTTTTGATAAAGCCAAATTCCTTAACCGTCTCATCAAAACAGATGTTCCAACTCCGCGATGCCTGCTTTAGTCCATAAATGGACTTAAGCAACTTGCACACCTTTCCGCTGCTCCCACTCTGAATGAAACCCTCTGGTTGGTCCATATAGACACACTCCTCTAAATGTCCATTTAGAAAAGCTGTCTTTACATCCATCTGCCAAATCTCATAATCGTGGAAGGCAGCAATGGCAAGAAGGATCCGAATAGATTTCAGCATAGCTACTGGAGAAAAGGTTTCGTCATAGTCCAAACCAGGTCGCTGACGAAAACCCTTTGCTACCAGTCTAGCTTTATAGGTCTCAACCTGTCCATCTACACCAATCTTCCTTTTGAAGATCCACTTGCATCCTACGGGTTTTACCCCATCTGGAGCAATGTCCAACGTCCATACTTTGTTGGTGTACACGGACTCCATTTCGGTCCGCATTGTATCCAGCCATTTTACCGAGTCGACCCTCTGAATGGCTTGCTGGAAGCTAGTAGGCTCATCACAGTCTATGATGCAATCCTCTCTATCCCCGTCAATGAGAAAACCGTAGTATCTCTCGGGCGGATGAGACTGCCTACTACTCCTGCGGAGTGGCGTGGGAATGTCCTGATCATTCGAACCCTCTGGTTCTACTAAGCTTTCAGTAATAGCTCGTGGTTCTGGAATTTCTTCCAGTTCTATTGCGCTCCCACTTAATTCTTTTTCTATGAACTGGTGTTCTAGAAAGTGGGCATGGCGAGAAACAAACACCTTTTGTTCCTCTTCGCAATAGAAGAAATATCCCTTGGAGTTCTTTGGATATCCCACAAACTTGCACTGTACTGAGCGTGCCTCGAGCTTGTCCGCATGCTGCTTTTTTACAAAAGCTGGACATCCCCATGTCTTAATATGATTAAGATAGGGTCTCTTCCCATACCACATCTGATATGGTGTAGTAGGCACAGTCTTAGTTGGAACTCGGTTCAAAAGGTATGCAGCTGATTCTAGCGCATATCCCCAGAACGATCGCGGTAACTCAGCGTTACTCATCATGGACCGTACCATATCCAATAGGGTTCGGTTCCGTCTCTCCGATACACCGTTATGTTGCGGAGTGTATGGAGGAGTAAGCTGGGAGAGAATTCCATTCTCTTTTAAGTAACCCAGGAACTCGGCACTCAAGTATTCACCACCTCGATCAGATCTCAGTGCCTTGATACTTTTGCCTGTTTGTTTTTCTACTTCATTCTTATATTCCTGGAATTTTTCAAAAGCCTCGGATTTATGTTTCATTAAGAAGACATAACCGTACCTTGAAAAGTCATCCGTAAAAGTAATGAAGTAAGAATAACTGCTTCGCGCATGTGTAAACATTGGACCGCACACGTCGCTGTGTACGAGTCCCAAGAGCTCGCTCGCTCTTACTCCATGTCCAGTGAACGAAGTCTTTATCATCTTTCCTTTGAGACAGGATTGACAAGTTGCATACGATTGATATTCGAACGGATCCAAATATCCTTCTGCATGTAACTTAGTCAACCTTCTCTCATTGATGTGACCCAGTCTACAATGCCATAAGAAAGTTTTATTGATTTCTGGAGACTTTCTTTTGTGTGTATTCTGGACATTGAAAATCTGTGGTTGGTTTAATACGTATATACCATTGTTCAATGTACCTGACCCAATCAAAACATGATTAAGGTGAATGTTCACTACATTACTTACAAATGCAAATTCATAACCTTCTTTAGATAATAAAGATACAGAAATGATATTACAGGTTGCATTTGGTACATAATAACAACTACGCAAAACCAAAAGTGTCCATCCGACAATCCCAGGTGAAAGTCCCCCACGGCCTCAGCATCCATGCTAGTACCGTTTGCAACTCTGAGGGTCATGTCACCTGCCTTCAAAACTCTACGCTTTCTCAATGCCTGCAAAGAATTACAGATATGAGATCCTGATCCGGTATCCAATACCCAGGATATAGAGTTTATTGATAGACAGTTTTCAATAACATACACACCTGAAGCTGAAGCCGCAACTCGCTTCAAATCCTGTGTTCTGGCCTTCCAAGCCTTGCAATCCTGTTTCCAGTGACCACTTTTGTGACAGTAGAAGCATTCTTCCTTCCCCACCAGCTTTCCCGCTACCTTTGTTGCTTTTCCTTTCCCCTTCTATCCACTTTACTGACACCGCCTCTTGGTTTGGCGGGGGCTTTCTTCTTCTTACCCTTGGCTTTCGCCCTGGATCTAGAAGAGGAAGATCCTCCTACAAACAAAGTGGATGTCTCCCTACCCTTCTGTAGGGTGCCCTCAGCATTCCTCAACATGTTCAGAAGTTCGGAAAGTTCAACCTCCTTTCCTTGCATGTTGAAGTTAAGGATAAACTGGGCGTAAGTGGAAAGAAGGGACTGGAGAATCAAATCAGTATAGAGTTCATTCTCCAACGTGGTCCCAAGGTCCGCGAGCTCCTCTATGTAGCCAATCATCTTAAGCACGTGTTCCGCTACCGATGATCCGACGGCCAACCTTGCCGAAAACAACTTCTTCGACACTTCGTATCTTGCGATACGAGACTGCTCTCCATACAGTTCTTTTGTATGAAGAAATATGGACTCTAGGTCCATATTCTCGTGCCTCCTCTGATGTTCGTTGTCCATTGAGGCAAGTACGAGGCATTTGGCCTTCGCGCAATCTATTTCCCATGTCTTACGGATTTCCCTATCCGCGACACTGGTTTTGGGACCTGGGACAGGGGGAGCTTTAGTGGTAAGGACATACCCCAACTTGTCGTAAGTGATTGCCATCTTGACATTCCTGAGCCAATCTTTGTAGTTTGGCCCTGTCAATATGTTTTTATCTAGTAATAACTTAAGTCTGGTCATGTTGAATGGTCGCTGCAATTAGGAGAGAGAAAAGAAACACTTTAGCATGATGCTCTTGCAAGTTTAGAGTGGTTTTTAGTTTGTCTAAACAGGATGGCTCCCACTGTCTCTCGAATCCCTTCTCAAACCGTAAAGAAAGGATTAGTCGGGATCAATCTCACCGTACAATACTTGCTTAACCGTTCAACCAGGCCAGTGTCGGTACTTCGAGGGAGGTTTTCCAACGCTTTCGCGAAGTTCCTTAATTAAGTAACCTCTTTTCCCTGTGGGCGTAGCCCCGCTAACACCTTTCTAGACACCTACTAAGTTTATAGCATTGATCGTTAAGTGAGAGTTTTCCCGAGGAGTAGCATATACTCACAGTAGGATCGGGATCCAAATATCATCGCGTGATAAAACCGAAGGAATCCTACCAGAATTATCACACTCCAAATGGTATGCAGCGCTAGCAAGTTTCAGTACTTATGAAACTCCCGATGTGGATTTTTGCCCCATGCTCTTATGACCTTGACTTTGGCCAAAATATCATAAGTCACATGTCAAGTTCTACCCGTCATTCTCCTGGTTAATTTGGACCCATCCGTACCTACCCTTTACTTTGGCCAAAATGGCAGCATGACTGTCCCAAACCAACGCATCTATCTATGCTGCACATGAATACCCAATAGCTACCAATCACTATGCCTTGACTTTGGCCAAAATACATAGCTTGAATACTTTTTGACCATTCATGTGGAATGACGGAGGGCTACGAATGGTTTTGGCGAAACCGTGAACGTAGTGAACTTGATATAATCGATGGAACGAGATAGCTTTTAAAAGGAGTGGTTCAAGCTCCGCGTTTAAAAGTTTAGTTTTGAAAAGAACCGAGTGGTTTTCAAAGTGTTCCAATCGACTTTTACTTGGTTTATTTTCTTGCATTAGTTCTTTTAATGCGTCCCATCATTTAATCCTACCATTGCAGAAAACAACCAAAATATGACGTACGCTTTGTAGGGTTCCTAGGCACACTAATGAGGTCTCACAAGGCATCAACCATGCCAATTTCAAATTTTACGGGTGCCGAGAAACCCTAATACGGATCGTTAACTAGATATTTAGGCAAAAAAAAAACAACTAGTTAACAACTTAACTAAAAGAAAGGAAATACAACCTTTGTAGATCCGGTCCTCCACCTCCATAGCTCCGCAATGAAGTCTCCTCGCTGTCCAAATGGAAACCCGGGCTCTAGCGTCGGCTTCATCGGAGAAATAGGCGGGCAAGGTCGTCGGCTTCGTGCCGAAGATGATCTACGTCGAGGCATCACAAGATCAAGCTCCCACTTCACCAAGTCATAAAACTTGTGAAGAAAACACCCTATACTACTTGGCAAGAGGTTGAGGATGAAGAAATAGGAGGTGGGTTCACTTTAGATTTGGATTTCTCACTCTTTTTCATCAATCACCATTGATGGAAACTAGGTTTTCTTCTTCAAGAAGAAGAAGAAGAAAAAGAATATATTATGATAAGTTATTTTCTTTTAAAAAGAATAATAAAATCATTCTTATCATAATATTAACCATGGTTATGTGTAGAGAATTGACTAAGGTTAAATGAATGGTTAGGGTTAATGAGATGAAGACAAAAGGGTTTCTTTGGTCAAAGCTTCATGAAGCTTCAACAAGCTTCATGAAAGAAAGAAACCTTTTTGTTTTTCTTTTCTCTTTTCTTTTAATCCAAATAAAAAGATAAATGAATGAATAAAAGAAAACCCTAACCATTTACTTAACCAAGGTTTAACTCTTCACACATACCCTAGCAATCTTGCATCATCAAACATGATACGTTCAAGTGCACAAAAAAATATATCACATATACGATATGCACATGCGAGTGAGAAAATCCATCTTAAGTGAACCGATACTAGTTAATGCAAAGTAATATATCAAATATATATTTATGCATTAAATCATTAAATCAACACTTGATTTAACGATCCGGTCATATCGCATATAACCGACTAATATCCAATGTATCGACTTATCGAATCAATCCTTGATTCGATAACTAGGTTATATCGCATACAACCAATCGATACATTCATCGCGAGAATAGAATACGGTATCGCATACACGCATTATTCTCGGTCCCGCACATATCTCATATGCGCTCCTATTTCGTTTCGCTTGAGCCAGGAAACCTCTGTGTAGGACTCTAAAGACTCGTCAATACGCCGGCAGCAGGTGATGATCATATCAAACACCCACAAGCCGCAAGCGGTCTGCTAAACGTAACGGCCACCCGGGTATTGAGCGATCAGAAGATCGACGAGCAAGCCCGCTCACACTCCTGTGAATCCAACCAGTAACACTTACCGTACAGTCCGGTCTCGTCGTCTGATATGTCGCATATCTCGCCTAGGGGTGGTAAACGTCAGACCCCAATAGCTCGATAAGTCGTGTCGATATGAGGTCTATAACAGTTCGAGAAACTACTGGTAACACTTACCAGTAAATCTCAGCAACCCTGGCCAGGGATTTCCGGTTATAGCCAATCGAACACAGCGCAACATCAACTCCCTATACCGGGAGAGACGAATCCCCTCCTATCGCTCATTGCCTCCATGTGATTCGGGACTGTACCCAAAAACCACCGTTTTGCACGCCCTCTTGGACGTGGTAAGGTGGAAATCAAAGCACAGTGGGAACCACACAAGACTCTATGATGATCTCGGGTCAACAGACTACTCTGTACCAGTGTCACCAGAGAACTGCCATCTGACGTAAGGTATAATACCATCTGGGAGTTCTCGGCGAGTCCGTCCAGTGTACCCAGTCTCCACTGAGCACCCGTATATCATCTCTGATGTCAAACACCAATGGATATGGGATCATCCATCGCCCATCTGTATGGGTCGAGAAGGTATACGCTAGTCTACTCTGGTATATCGATGCCCCGTCTCGATACACCCACGACTAGGGACTTTGAAGGATGTATTTATAGACTATCTGTCCCCACTAGTATGATCTGCATCATAGTCCAGGTAGTCAAGTACACATCCTAAGGGCTTTACCAACATGTAACAGAGAGACAATCAGTATACACGTTAAGGTAAAGAGCAACCAGATAGCATACTATCATGTCGAGCAAGAAAATCCTCCCTATATATGTCCAAGCACCCACTACAATATACATCCTATGTATAGTAATGGCCTCTAGGGCATACATATAACTAACACGCTTATGCCATTCGCATTCGCCACGGGGCCCCGTCATCACCCGTTAGGTTACTTAACTAATGACAGAGCGGGGGCTGGGCTAGCGCGGCTGTAAAACATAAGCAACGCCTAAATAGTTATAATATATAAATATATAGCAATGATAGACATTACAGATCACAGATGAATACATTGGATATACTAGGAATCCGCAATCCGTTCGAGCCTGCAACGAAAAGCGGATTACACGGTCGCGGTGAATAGCCAAATACCCCACCCAAGACCCCTACGGGTGCGGCAAACTACCCGCCAAGTACCCGAAGCGAAGCAACCTCCCTCAACACCGTGAGTAGGCCACTCGGCACTTCGAGATACCCTGTAGTTTGTGCACCCCCTCCATGGGTCTATCCTAGGAGCAAAAATAGTAAAAAGAATTATACAATGACGACTACAACTCCGACCCGGTTGTGCGGCCATACAAATAATAATATTACATCAATTTACATATTACAATGAATGAAAGAAAAAGAAACACTCATCTCACATCCACCCCGGCTATTCATCCGCGACAATCCAACGCATTCATATACACATACCATCATCAAACACAGATCACAGATATGTATAACCCCGACTAATCGACATATAGCGATTAGCCGACGTTCAATACATATAAACATCACAGATATAACCCTTATAGTCAAAGTGTAGTGAAGTTCGATAAAAAATACGGATTTATAGGCCCCCAAAAACAAATTTCTTTTCTGGAAAACCTGGGCACATATAAACCATCTTAAAAATCCCAAAACCATGCCAGAAGAACACTGCACCAAACTCGACCCAGAACCGAGTCAACTCGGCCGCGGTTGCGCGGCAATAGCTTGCTATTGCCGCGGAACCGCGGCGCTTTGGTCGAGTCACTGGACCGGGTTTGGTGGCTTTCTTCACAAAACCCTGAGACGATTTTTGGAGTATGACAAATTTTATTTTGAGCAGGAAAAAATTTAACAGAAAGTTAGGGTTTTGATATTTTGGTTTTTCGATTTTTCCGATCAAACTTCCATACACTTTCACTACCTAGCTAGTTTATGTTTAGTTAGGCTCTGATACCACTGTCAGTCCACGTTGCCCACCCCAGTACTTGCGGGAAGGCGGAAAACGGAATAAAAATCAAATTTTTATCAACTTAGGCAACATGGACTAGACAAAGAAGGATCTTTGCTAAACAAAAACAAGCTACAGCTAACTAGAAACTAGCTAAGTGTTAGAAAGGTTATACCTAGGGCTTTATGTCCTTCTCTCCTTGCTCCTTGGAGTAGTGGAAAAAGGTCACCTTTGTCGTCTTCTTACGTCGAAGAAAGATCCACCCGAAAGCCTCAACCTTTGGCTTCAACTCCAAGCTAGAAGTAACTAGGGTGCAAGAAGTGCTAATCCTTGAACCCTAGATGAGAGTAGAGATTATCAAGAAGGGGTTTTTCTCAAGCTCAAGTGTTTCTCAACACATGAGAGGGGAGAGCTTGAGGGAGAGGAAGAACAAGAGAGAGAAAGTAAAATGATAGAATGAGAGAATAATAATCATTCTCACATATATGTGTGAATTACTTTAAATTGATAATTAGCTAGATAATTGTCATGGTTAATCATGACATGACTATTATCATTTCATATTTAATGCTAATTGCAAGGATCAAAGAGCATCTTTTATATGGAATGATGATGGTCAACATGTCAACAAAGGTCAACAAGTCAAGATAGTCAAATGGTCAACAACCATAACCATGCACAATTATATTAAACTAATATCAATTAACCATAATACACACATAAGCATTAGGGTTAATAAAATGACAATAGTCATTAACCCTAATCAAAGTCCTCTCCCTCTGCCTCAAGCAACTGTGCATACGCACCCGTATTCGTGATCCGAGGAACACGAATACAATGAGAAAAATCAATCCCAAATCATATACTAGGATCTGGCTTAAACCAAAGCCCGCTAGTATAAGCTGTCCGGACAGCAAACGTGCACAAGTGCACGGATGTGAACGAACCCTGTCGCAAAACCATGCGACCTCTACTCATTTTGCCTAAAGGCGAATAGCTCTCTGTGTGGGACTCTAAAGACTCGACACTACGCTGGCAGTGGGTTTAACCACAGACCGCAAGCGGCACTAGCTGTACGTAACGGTCCCCAGGTAGATGCCGATACGAAGACTGACGAGGTGAACCCCATCTGAACTCCTACTGAGCCTGTATGTGACAGTCTCCGTACAGTCCGGTCTGTTCGTCTGATACATCGCATGGCGGGCCTAGGGGGGCGGTGAACGTCAGTCCCCTAATAGCGGTACAAGTCGTGTCGGAGTGTAGCCCAGAACACCCTGAGATAACACTGGAAACCCACCAGTATATCTCGCTTGCCCTGGCCAGGGACTACTCGTGTAATGGCTCTCCTGGACACAGCGTGATGTCAACCCCCAATACCCGGAGAGACGAATCCTGTCTAACCGTCACTGCCTCCAAGTGCTTCGGGACTGCACCCAAAAACTACATGTTTGCACGACTCCTTTGAGCCATGGTAGGGTAGTAATCAAAGTGCAGTGGGAACACACTCGAGGCGAAGTGACAGTGTCAAGTCAACGGACTAAGCTGTACTCATGTCACCTGGGAACTGATAACTGACGATAGGTATAATACCAACCAACAGTTCCCGATGAGTCCTGTCCAGTGTACTCGTAACCTAACGAGCACCCGCATACTATCTAAAGTACGACGTACTGACGGCTGTGGGACAGACCGTCTCCCACGCTGGGATGAGAAGCACATATGCTAGTCTACTCCGGAGTATCGATGCCCTGTCTCGATAGTCCAACGACTAGGGACCTGTATAAGGATGTGCTTATGGATTACCCAGCTCCCACGAGTGTGAGCGCCATCACAACGCTGGTAATCAAGCAAAGATCCTAAGGGCTCTACTAATATGTATATCAGCGATATGCTAAAAGAAACATATGCACATATTAAAGCAGAGACAAACCAAGTAGCATACTACCATTTCGAGCAAGATTGTATATACAACTGTGAATATCCCAAACTTCCATCAAGTAATATACAAACTAGTATGATACAGTAATGGCCTCTAGGGCATATACACTAACAAGTTATTATATTAATTATGAAAATTGTATTGCAATGTAGGATGCTGTAATAACTCTTTTGTATCCCTCATGCATGAAGTCAGCAAGTTGACACATTGAGTCACAATTATCTCTTCTCATAAATTCAGCACAAATTTTAGTTGTACAATAAAAAATAGCTCAATATAATCCCTTATATCTCTTTGTAGATAAGTTGCTGCAACTATAGTGCCATCAATCAACAGGAGTAACTATCTTCTAGTAATTGAATTCTCGATTGAATCTATAAATTCTAAATTTTTGCAATAATTTAACCCTAAATCTCAACCCCAACTCAAACCAAATCGAAACCTGTAGGAATTGTCAAATTTGAAAACAATGAAATGAAATTCGAAAAAATTTCTTAGAAAGCCGATAGATTTTCGTGAACATTGAAAGTGTAAGGACGTTCTTTACCTTCGATAGGGTTCGGTTGGGGTGGGGCTGGGGCTAGCTAGGGCTTGGGCTTCATCACCTGATATAGCAAAATACAAAGCGTACTTCAGTACACCCGACCTCATTGAGTTTCCTATTGAAGTTCCCGGTCAAACGGCATATGCATATTTTTATTCGCCATGAAATCCCAATTATCAAGCTACCGAGGACGAAAAGCCACCTTTGTTAGTCGAGACTCATGGTAATAGACTTGTCATTATAGATCATAGTCAATTGTTTTTCCTATCATTTTCTTGATCCAGATGCTAATCAACTTGTTAATTAGTTACTGTTTTTATGACGTATTTGTCTATATTTGTTGACAGTGGCCTTTCTTTTGGATGAACATGTTTTTTTGATGCATGTTTCAGTCATGTGAATTCATATGTTGCGTATAACGCTTTATGATATCAGTATCCTACATTTGTAGTTTTAATTGTTGATTGTTATAGATGAATGCCATTGCAATAATAGTTTTTGGTAGATGAATGCCATTGCAATGTAGCATGATCAGTTCTATCAATCTTGATCTCAATGGTTTAAAATCATGTTACACATACAACACGAATGCACAACAAACGCATCATTAGAGAGTGATTCAAGATGTTCAAGTTAAAACCAATATATGATACTCGATGATAATATGAAACCTTCATATTCTCATCGATACTCATATATGAAACTAAAAGCGCCACTTAGTCCCCGTCTATCAGTTAACATACGTGCGATGTTCGTCGTGACATAGAACTATACGAAGGTTGTTAAATATCGAACGGTATAGCTCGATACTAACAACCGTCGTATAGTCTATGCGACGAGAAGATTCAATCGTATGGTAACCGATAGATTTGTCCCGTGTGGACAAGTTAGGAATGTATAAAGCAAACACCTTCATTCACTTGTGTTTTCATCCGTTTTGAGATATTTCGTCGGTACCTTTCCGCTGGTTCTCCGTGTACAAAGATAGATTAGATGTTCATTTCAACGTTGTTTCACAGCTTTGAAATGATTATCTATTCTATTACAGTGTACTCGGAGAACAGCGGGGAAGGTGCTGCCGAAATTTACTCGAAACGGTTGAAAGCACAAGTGATGGGTGTTCGCTCTATACATTCTTAATGGGATAGAAGCCTTACCCCCGACAGCCGGAACACACACATACAACAAGAATACACAACAAACGCATCATTAGAGAGTGATTCGAGATGTTCAAGTTAAAACCAATATATGATACTCGATGATAATATGAAACCTTCATATTCTCATCGATACTCATATATGAAACTAAAAGCGCCACTTAGTCCCCGTCTATCGGTTAACATACGTGCGATGTTCGTCGTGACATAGAACTATACAAAGGTTGTTAAATATCAGACGGTATGGCTCGATACTAACAACCGTCGTATAGTCTATACGACGAGAAGATTCAATCGTATGGTAACCGATAGATTTGTCCCGTGTGGACAAGTTAGGAATGTATAAAGCAAACACCTTCATTCACTTATGTTTTCATCCGTTTCGAGATATTTCATCGGTACCTTTCCGCTGGTTCTCCGTGTACAAAGATAGATTAGATGTTCATTTCAAAGTTGTTTCACAGCTTTGAAATGATTATCTATTCTATTACAGTGTACTCGGAGAACAGCTGGGAGGTGCTGCCGAAATTTACTCGAAACGGTTGAAAGCACAAGTGATGGGTGTTCGCTCTATACATTCTTAATGGGATAGAAGCCTTACCCCCGACAGCCGGAACACACACATACAACAAGAATACACAACAAACGCATAATTAGAGAGTGATTCGAGATGTTCAAGTTAAAACCAATATATGATACTCGATGATAATATGAAACCTTCATATTCTCATCGATACTTATATATGAAACTAAAAGCGCCACTTAGTCCCCGTCTATCGGTTAACATACGTTCGATAATTTATTCTTTTCAACGACAAACGCACACACAAAGCATATACACGGATTTTCTCCTTTGTCATTAACTATCCCGTTCTTATATTTCTCAATATAGTCACCATAACCTACAATTTATATGTTATACAGTCTAACATGGCCCATGAGTACGTCAGAGTTAAAGACTGGATGTATGTGGATTGGCAACAATGTATGCAACCTAAGTTTGTCGCAGGAGTTGCTGCTTTCATTGAATTTGCACGTGCACATAATAAGATCATAATAGAGAAGATTCTCTATCCGTGCGATAGATGTGGCAATAAGTACTGGCAGAAGGTAGAATTGGCAGATCTTCATATTGTAAAATATGGGTTTACTAGACTTTATACAACTTGGAAATATCACGGGGAAGGAGAAGAATGCAGTAATGCGGCAGAAGAAGAAGGAGAACACGATAATGCGGCAGGAGAAGAAGGAGAATTCGGTAATGCGGCAGAAGGAGAAGACAGTAATTTATTTCCATCAGAAGAAATGGAGGATATGGTAGAGGCTGCCCTAAGTGAATCTATTCGTACCGAAGATGACATTCCTTCCAGTCAAGGACCGCGTGCGGATAAATATGAAAATTTCATGAATGATGCTAGAAAACCAATTTATGAAAATGCGAAGTATTCCACCCTCTCATGGTTCGTCCAACTTTTCCAGATTAAGTGCCTAAATGGATGGAGCAACAAGTCATTCACAATGCTTCTTTCGTTCTTGAAAGATTCTATGCCCCCGGGAAATAACGTGCCCGACAGCTGGTACGGAGCCCAGAAGATGATGTCTGATTTGGGTCTAAAGGGCGAGAAGATTCAAGCATGTCCTAAAAATTGTGTGTTGTACCGGAAAGAGAATTCAGATTTGAAAAAGTGTCCAACATGCGGAGAGGCCAGGTATAAGCCGAAAGATTCTGATAAGAAGCCTGATATACCTGTCAAGATAGCACGATACTTTCCCATAACACAGAGGCTACAGAGGCTATTCAGGTGCAAGAAAACAGCCGAGGCAATGATTTGGCATCACCGTACTCCTCCAAGTGAAGATGGAAAAATGAGCCATCCAAGAGATTCACCGGCATGGAAGGATTTCGATAGGAGGCACGCAATATTCAGTAGCGATCCTCGCAATGTCCGGCTCGGACTGGCTACTGATGGCTTCTGTCCATTCAACTATATGGCTGGAAGTCACAGCACATGGCCCGTTGTAATGATAATTTATAATCTATTGCCTTGGTTGGCTATGGACCAATCATACTTTATGATGCCTCTTCTTATCGACGGACTAAACTCACCGGGAAACAATATCGACGTCTATCTCCGACCTCTGATCGAGGAGTTGAAATCTTTGTTCATTGATGGTGTAGAGACATACGATGCAAACACAAATACAACCTTCATACTGCGTGCGGCTTTAATGTGGACAATTAATAACTTTCCTGCGTATGGAATACTATCAGGTTGGTCCGTACATGGTCACAAAGCATGTCCTCATTGCCATGAACACACAACATCGAAATTCTTAAATTTTAGCAGGAAGGTTTGTTATTGCGGCCATCGACGTTTCCTGCCTCCAGACCACCCCTATAGGTTAGACACGGTTCACTTTGATGGTCATCAGGAGCTTCTTGGACCTCCATCCTCATTATCCAGAGAGGACGTGACTGCTCAATGGGATGGTTACAATAATGTGACCTTCGGGATGGATCCGACGAAACAGGTCAAACCACCATTTTAGAACAAGTTAAGCATTTTCTTCGAGCTTCCGTACCGGTCAACAAATTTAGTGCGTCATTGTCTGGACGTCATGCATATAGAGAAGGGAGTATCAGAGCACATACTCAACTTGCTTCTTTGTAAAGACGGGAAATCAAAAGACAACCTGAATGCTCGGATGGATCTACAGGAGTGGAGAATAAGAAGTGAATTGCACCCTAGACCGGTAGCGGGTAAACCGGGCAAGTTGGTACTTCCCAATGCCGCTTATCATATGTCACAACCGGAGAAGAAAATATTCCTGCAGTTGTTGCATGATTTGAAAGTTCCCACAGGTTTCTCAGGATCATTCAGCAAGAAAATAAAAATTATGAAAGGCAAGATCGATGGGCTGAAAAGTCATGATCACCATGTTATCATGGAGCACCTTCTTCCATTAGCCCTCAGGACTTCTCTCCCCAAATCGGTTGGTCTAGTAATCAATGACCTATGTTGTTTTTTCAGAGAGTTGTGTGCTAAAACACTGGAGGTTGTGACGCTGGATAAACTAGAAAATTCTATTGCGTTGATACTTTGCAAGTTTGAGCATATTTTCCCACCGTCATTCTTCGATATCATAATACACTTGACGGTTCATCTTGCAACTGAGGCTAAGTTAGCCGGACCGGTACAATATCGATGGATGTATCCCGTCGAGAGGTACGTGTAATTTTTCGTTTCGCGCAATTTATAAATTTATTGCTGTCCTGTATGCCCGTATTTATTTATTCAACATATTTTCATTAGGTACCTCTACACTCTTAAAAAGTATATATGCAATAAAAATCGACCAGAGGGTTCTATCATGCAAGTTTATCTTCTTGATGAAGCAACCACATTTTGTTCCCGCTATCTGGACGAGAACATTGAGACAAGACTTAACCGGCCTCGAAGAATTCAAGACGGGCTATATGGTAAAGCCGAGTATAAGAGAGTAGACACTATGTTTATCAACAAGATATACCGGTTTATCTTGCTTAATTGCGCATGTCTTGAACAAATTAGAGAGTAAGTTTTTTTGGATTAATTTTTATATTTTTGTTTGTGTGTGTATGAAATGATATAATATTAATGTCACCATTATTTGTCGAAAACATAATTCATTTTAACGAGGTACGTGAGGGGCATCCTGATTGGAACGAAGAACGATTGGAAAAATATCATCAGGATAATTTTTGTGATTGGGTCACAGATCATATAAGTTATTCGAATAACATTTTATTGCTATCAGTTTTAATCTAAACTTGTATCGTTATGTATTTTTCGTAAAATTTGTTTTGTTAGATCCACGATCCGAACTTGTCTGCATCATTTGAGAGTGATTCAAGATGTTTAGCTCAATTTCCTAGTATGGAGGTTGCATATTACAAAGGATTTAGTGTCCTTGGATACAAATTCGATGTTAAGGACATAGAAACATCTAGAACCACTCAGAATAGTGGGATTGCGACGGTAGGATCGGACGGTGTGATTTATTATGGGTACTTAAATTGTATACTCGGCATCCACTATCCCGGACGATCAGAACCCTTTTATATATTCCAGTGTACTTGGTACGATACGCGAACCGATACGGATAAGTGGAGAAACAATCTTGAGACTTGGAAAGATGAATATGGATTGACCAGTGTGAACACACTTCGATTTTTCGGTCAGGAAGATCCGTTTATCTTTCCGAACCAAGCGTTCCAAGTATACTACTCACAGTGTTTGAAGCATCCGGGATGGAGTGTTGTATGCCGATGGAAACCCAGAGATGTCTACGATGTCCCAGAATTCGAGGACAGCGATGAGGATGAAGAAGAGAGAAGGCTTAGAGTGCTCCGACCGTCTGTTTCGAAGGACGGGTTGTCTTCGGCCAATCATGAAGTTATGTGAGTTAGAAATGACATCGACGATGAAATCCAAGTAGATATGTATAATGCGCCCACGAAACAAAAAAGGTTATCAGTAATGTTATATTATTACTTCACATTTTACGATCTATACATATATAGTCAATACTTTTAATGATTGTCTAATGCGTCCACGAACCGTTTATCTAGATTTGATGACGATGTCGGGATCAGCGAGGGGCGGCAGGAGCTCCAGCCGCGGCACCGGCAGAGACAGAGGCAGAGGCAGAGCGGTTCTGCCGCCCGGAGAGCTGCATAGGGAGCTTCAGAGGGCCGGTCTTGCACCCAGATCAGAGACCCCTTCGAATGCCTCCTTCCGTGTGGATTTTGCCACACCTCCAGGTATATTGTACGCATATCCATTTTGAATGTAATATTATAGATATTCATGCATGTTTATGTCAAAATTACTTATATTGTCAGTGTTTGATTGTCTAGTTGTTGGTGATGCGTCCACATCAGGGACAGAGGCCACTCCCGCTCCTCCAGGTATGTTTATATATCATATAGTGCATGAATGCTATATCATAAATATACACACATTCCTTTTGCTCTTACTTAGATAGTAATTTTTATTATTATGTAGCTGTAGGTGGTGACACCACCGCACCTGCGGGTATGTTTATATATCCTATAGTGCATGCATATTGATTTAGAACGTTATATTATTGATCTACACATTCTTTTTGCAATTACTTATATAATCTATTTTTAATTGTCTAATTATAGGTGGTGCGTCCACATCTGACGCAGGGGCCACTCCTGCCACTTCCGTACCCTCCGCATCGTCTGTAGGTTAGTATGAATAAATATAAAATATTTATTCATTTTACATATGCTCTATAGAATAAATATGAACTTCATGAAAATTTAGCGTCAATGTTTATTTTCTAGTTGGAGGGGATGCGTCCGCATCCGGGACACCGGCTGTTCCTCACCGGAGGAACTATCGTCCCGCTCGTGCTGCTGCCCGGGCCCAGGCTCGTGCTTTAGTCACTGGAGGTATATATCACACTTCAATTTTCGTTTAACCTTTATTTCTTAATACAACTTTGTCTTAATATTGATTGTCTTGATATTTCTTAGACACAGGGCCTCCCCATCCCCAGAGGGGGACTCGAGGCCCGAATCAGTCCCATAGGCTGAGGCCTGACAGAGCTAGGGGAGGCAACATTCCCCCTTTTTTTACCCTTGACTATCGCTATACCGGTCCTCATGCAGAGAGGTTCGGCCGGTATATGGGGGATGAGAGCCGGCTCGTGAAGAACTATCCACTTCACGTTGAGTGGGGCGAGCAGCACCTGCGCTCATTCGCCCTCTTCTTTGATCAGGCTCGGGTATTAATATATATTTTCATTTGATTTATCCAATATATTTATTATTAACACTTGCAATCTAATAACAATGTTTTTTTTGTATTTTCAGTTGGATTACGATTTTCAGCCTATACCCGACCCTGATCACCCTGGGAGAGTGCTCGACCTTCATGCTCTGTACAATGGCCTGATGAAGAACATGCAGACCAAGGTCCGATACAACAGGAATGAGCTAAAGGCCGACTGCTACTCCCTGTGGATGGCGACCCCCGAGGCAAAGAGAGCGGCCCTCTTATCTACTCCGGCCTTTGCGAGAGTCGACGTAGAGACATGGCCTCTATTGTGCGAATATTTCGACTCTCAACGCAAACAGGTATGTATTTTAAATGTAATTCATTGTTTAGGATATAATTTATTTTTTTGTGTTCCTTAATTAGAAAAATAATGTGAATGCGTTGTGCAGAAACAAGCCGCTCAAAATATAGAAAATAGGAAGTCTGGGAAGAGGGGTCGCCCCACTTAGACAGGTGGCTCGAGAAATATTACTCGAGCCATGGAGATATCGGTAAATTACAATAGACCGGCCTTTGTGATATAATGCAATATTAAGAGTTATTTTCTAACATATCTAATATTAAGAGTTATTTTCTAACATTGCAGACAGCTCAGACTCTGGCGCAAGGTGGTACACCGAGCGTACTGTCCGCATATCTTGCCGTCCACGGCACCTCGACAGATCCCGCCACTGGCGAGCTTCGATATCCCGACGTCGCTACCTAGGAGTATTGTGTAAGTGTTAATATTTATTCAACCCATATTTGAAATTTTAGTTTTGGAAGGTTCAAATTTAAATTTTATACTTATACTTTACTGCTTAATGTGAGTGTAGGAGTGGGTGGTTGAGCAGGCCGAGGCATCGGGGATCGATTTTACCGGACAGAGTGATCCGAGGCTGCTGACCCCAGTCCTGGACGCCGCACACGGAGGGCACCACAGAGGTTGGGAGAGAGGCCGGGGACTGGGCCCTAGCAGGGCCCATATGAGGTTGGACTCCACCCCGGTGGTTACTTCCTCCGTCTCCAGTGAGCGACGTGTCCAGCAGGAACTGGAGAGCTTAAAGGCCACCGTTCAGGAGTTGAAGGAGATGCTGGTATGTATACTACTTAATAGTAAAATATCATGTCATATTATAGATATCAACATATCCAATATTAGTACGTAGCTTGAGCTTATTTGGTTGTAGACTTAGCTTTGATTAATCATACATACATATCTAATTAAAATAAACTACGGTTTTCCAAACTAGATATCCAAATGGGGTTTCGAAATAACTTGATAATGATACGAATTCGAATAATACACAGTTCTTACATGCTTATTACACACGTTAGGTCCAGACGCGACAGGGTACATCGGCTGAGCCTCCACATGCATCTCCTTCGGCTGCGGCTCCGCAAGCCACTACATCGGCTGCGGTTCCTCAGACAGCTCCTATAGCTCCACCGCCAGCTCAGACTCCCGCAGCTGCGGCTCCGCAAGCCACTACCTCGACGGCGGCTGCGCAGACCACATCGCCAGCTCCACAGCCCGCTCAGACTCCCGCACGCTCCGAATTGCATGATTTATTGACCGAGGAGCAGGCGCGCCAGATTTTAGCGTTTATCAGAGGTGGAGCTAGACCGAGCTAGGGTAGCTTTTTGATTCTTATTTTTTGAAACATGTATTTATTTATATGATACATATTGTACTACATTTTGGACGATATTGATATTGGTGGTCCTACGGTGTTTATATTTATATCATATTCTGTTTTTTTGGTTTCTTTTGTATATTATATGCGTGAGATGTGATTATGAATACTGCGATATATGTTGTGTGATGATTAATTTTATATTTGATTGATGTATATATTATTGTGCACAGGGCGAGAAAAAAATAGGCAGCCTTTTTTTTAAAAAAAATACTGATAATATGTACCTACGGATTAAGCCGTAGGTACACAAGTTGCCCCTACGGATTAAACCGTAGGGGCAAAATATCAGAATAACTGATATTTTCCCCTGTGATCTCAGTATCAGGGGGTTGAGCTTGCCCCTACAGATATATACGTAGGGGCAAACAAATGCCCCTACCCAGTTATCCGTAGGGGCAAAATATCAGGAATCCTGATATTTTGCCCCTACGGATATGTACCTACGCATGTATCCGTAAGGGCTATTACTTGGCCCTACGGATTCATCCGTAGGTACAAGTAATTTATTTTAAAAAACCGTAAATAAAATAAATTTTTTGCCCCTACGGCCTATTCCGTAGGGCAAACGGAACCTACACAGAACTCCGTAGGGGCAAATTTTTGTCCGTAGGGGCAAGTTCAGGGCTTCAACTTGCACCTACGGTGTTTGTACCTACAGGGTATTTTCTTGTCCCTACGGCTATATCCGTAGGGGCAACCCTTTTTTGTAGTAGTGATGGATTTAAGGACTCCACAGTCCAACGTTAGTTTTAAGGACATCATAGTCCGTAGTAATGTGTGGTTATCGGAACCCGTCATCTCTTTGAAGACGTTGAGGAATTACAACGACAAATATCAAAGGAGTGCAGAGATGTACCCTCGAACCGGGTGTAAATTGATTGGAAGAGCAGATGAGCTCAGTTCAATTTAATTTGAGAACTTATGGCCAGAATTGGGCTAAGTCCAGTTAAAAAAATGTTTAACAGTTTTATTTTTTGTTCTGCCTGTTAGGCCTTTATTTGGGCTCTGCCCTTTTAATAATGCCAAGTATTGGGCTCTGACATTTTTTGTCTTATATGGAATGCATAGCATTTATCAGAACAAGGCATGTTCTGACAGCGCGCCATGTGACGCACTAGGTGCTTTGCGCCAGTCAAAGAGTGCGTTGCGCTTCTGTCAGTTAGCGCATACGAGGAGGACACGTGTCACTTAGCGCTAAGCGCTAGTTTGTTAGCGCACTGCGTTTTTAATTTATGAGTGCGCTGCACCAATTTATGGGTGCGCCAGTGAGTAACACATAACGCGCGTGGCACTGAGCGCCAACCCAAGAGCGCAGTGCGTTGTTTCAAGAGCGCAAAGTGCAGATCATGTCTATGGTTGACACGTGGCATGTTTTGGCGCCGAGCGCCAATCCAAAGAGCGCAAAGGCGCGGTTCATGGGTGCAAAGCACTTTCCAATAGCGCAAAGCGCATTTTGATCAATTTTAAGATCAAAGAACAAATTTACGTTCTTCAAAGGAGGCCTTGCCTCAAGATCCAAGAACAAAAGTTCTTGTTTTTATTAAAAGGCTCTGCCTTTATAGATCAGAAGATCTGTGAAGTAAAAATGCTTCTTTTTATATTTTTATGATTAGGACTTTTGATCTTTTCTTTTTAATCAAAGACCTTAGCCTTTTTTATAGATCTAAGATCTTTTTAGAAGACGTTTCTTCTTTTTACGAGATGATTTCATCTCCGTTGTTCAAGAAATAATTCTTTTCCTTTAAAGATGAAGAAATGATCTTCTTCTTCTTCTTTTCTAAAGGGCTGCCTTTCTTTCTCTTTGAGTTTTTCTCCAAGTTTTTAGAGGGTTTTCTCTCCTTTTTTTTCTTAGACTTGAAGTCTTGGGGCCTTTATATAGGGCCAATTGATTTGTTAAATCAGTTTTAAGAGATCTTTCTCTGGTTGATTGGGGAATATTTCCTACCGTTGGATCTTTGATCCTAAGGCTCCTGTTTGTCAGAAGATAATCTTCTTGTTTTAATAAAATTGAAAAATATTTCCATGCGGAATTTGTTCTGTTTTGGTAATTCATTATTTACCATTGGATCATTGATCCAGCGGTGCTTAAAGCACAATCTTGTTGTTTGGAAAGATTTTGAGAAATCTTTCTTTAACAGAATTTATTTCTGGTTAATTAATGATTTATTATTATTATTAGATCCTTTGATCCAACGGTAGGAATTTTTAATTCCAGCGCTGGCGCACCTATGCTAAACACATGGCGCGCAGCGCAGAGCGTAGCGCAACTGCGCTAGCGCACCCAGTGCTTGACACATAGTGCGCAGCGCAGAGCGCAGCGCAACTGCGCTAGCACACCTGTGTTAGACACGTGGCACGCCGCGCGGAGCGCAGAGCAACTGCGCTGGCGCACCTGTGTTTAACACGTGGTGCGCAGCGCAGAGCGCTGGATCTGAAGCATTGCTCCAACTTTTTAATTTTTGAATTTTGAAAACAGAGCTTTGCTCTGATTGGGGTGCGCTGCCTAGGGCTCAGCGCTCCTGGCGCTGGCGTGTCTGCTTTTGACACGTGGCGTGCAGCGCGCAGGATCTGAAGCGTTGCTTCAATTTTTGAATTTTGAAATTCAAAACAGAGCTTTGCTCTGATTGGGGAAACAAATGCCCCCCCACCGTTGCGCTCACGCGGCGCACACGTGAGTGCAGCGGTGGCAACATCTGAGCCCTTGGATCAACTCAGAAATTGAAGAGGCAGTTCAGTGCCTATAAATAGGACCTTTGGTCCTTGAGATGATTATCATCTTCTTCTTGAGAATTTTCATTCAGAGCGCAGCTCTTTTGTTAAGAACTTTCAAAAGTCAAAACTCTTAGGTAAAATTTAGAAATTTTAATTTTAACAAACTAGGGTTCTTACCCATCAACAGAGCCTTGCTCTTCATAGATCTTTGATCTAAAGAAAACCCTTTTAGGGTTTCATTAATAGAGCCTTGCTCTCATGAACCCATAGATCTAAACAGATCTTTTCTTGGGGTTTCTTATCCCATGAATCAGAGCTCTTCTCTTTTGATAATCCGTAGATCTTTTGATCTTTTGATGAAGAACTCTTGAGAGTTTCTTCATGGATCTTTAAGATCCCAGAATTTTAATTCTCAAGCATTAATTTTGATAATCCTTGATGGATTTTCTATCATGATTACAGAGCTAGGCTCTTCTAAGGAATTTTAGTCCTTCATGACCAGAGTTTGACAAGTGTTGCTCTGTTACAGAGCTTTGCTCTGAAAGAGAGATTTTCTCCTTCTCTCGAGGGATTTCTCATTCAATGAGAATATTCTTTGAGGATTTCCTCATTAATTGATAGTCTCATCCAATGATGAGGCTGTTTTAGTAATTGATGCATTGTCATCTGGATTTTGTGGGTCCCCCTTTGGTCCCCTTTCCATTGCATTGCAGTGTGGTACAAATTTTTATGGTACAAATTTTTAAAGTACCAAGTGTCAGAAATTAAAAATTACAACACTGACAGTTGATTTTCTTCCCCTTTTTTGCAGGCAATATGTCTTTCGATGCTTCATGCCCATTCGTTCGTTCAGAGGGAGGATTCCCTGGAGCACCCGTAGACCGGGAGGTCCTAGCTTTGATCAGAGACCATGATCTGGAACATAAGAATCTTCACCTTTGGGGATCATGGTACAATCAGATTATCAGGGGTTGACAAAGCTTTTCATGCGCGGTGCCTTCGAAGCCTATCACGGCGATTTATTACGCCAACTCACCCCCGGTAAACTACGCCGTGGAGATGGTCAATTAGACTTCAGAAGGCCTTCTTCAACCTGCTATAGCTTCAATTCCCGTTCAGCCTCCCATGGTTTTAGATACCTTGGGACGCCGTATTTGTCAAGGCGAAGCGCGGCCGTGGGGGTAACCATATAACATAGGTCTGATTCCCGTCATCCGATCGGTCATCTGCAATGGGCCCGCTACATTCTGTCAGCGAAGAAGTCGCAGTTGATGAGGCTTGGATTGTATACCGCTGTTTATGCTTCTCTCTTCCAATACCCTACGCTTCCTACCTGGTGGGTTAAGGCTTTTTTGGAGCAATGGAATATCCCTACTCACACCTTCCTCGCACTAGACCGGGAAGTGTCAATCTCTTTAGAGGAGTTTACAGAAGTTTCCGGCTTACCGGTCATAGGGGAGCATTATGAGGAGCCGCTTCCCACAGACGAATATGTCTTCGGTGCCAAGCCAGTGATAATGGGCCTTACTCCGGCGAATGCTGTTCAACACCAGTTTCCCAGTCTGATCAAAGTGTTGAATATCTACGAGCGCCTTTTTCTCGAATCTGGGAGTCGCGGGGTTAGTTTTGATGATTTCATCGCTCGCTTCCTTCACTCGAAAGTCTTCTCGCCGGAAGCTGCTAAATTCGCCACGCTTGATGACCCTTTCGGTTTAGGTTTGGACAACCTGCCAGCGACGGAGGTAGATCAGAAGAGTTTCTTCCTTCCTAACTCCCCGGTTGTTCTTTTTGCGGAGATTGCAGTCCGTGAAATGGATGAGGAAGCATTCTTTTTGGGATTTCTTGGGCTATGGTTGAGCTAGTTAACGCTCCCGATGCACCTTCGCCGTATGAGGCCATCTGTCTTTTACCCGGCTCACCGGATGACTATTGGGGTAAAAGTGGCTGTCGCGGTCGCCGGCTTAGCCCATCTGTATTACGGCCTTAGTCAAGCGGCGGATGCTACTGAACCTGGAGTACCGCATGTGATCTTCTCGATACATTACTTCATGTCATGGCTCGAGCTATATGCACTTGGCGTTTTTGGTATCCATAAAAGGCATTCATTCTATGACAGGTGCAGCTTCCCTCGGATTATGCGATTGGTCGGCTCCTCAATTGTAAATCCGTCGCCATGGGACGCCAGAGGTTTGCTACTTCGTCCCCGCGCAGTTGGAGACGGGATGACCTTCACCGACAAGGTGTTAACCATCGGAAAGGCCTCTACCACAACAGTGCGGTCATTACAGGACATTTTCAAAGATGGAGCCTCAGTTCTGACAGCTCGGGAGACCCTCCATTTATATTCTATCAGACCGGGCTTCCTGGTGTTTAGGAAAAATGATGTGGCGCTCTTCATGAGATATAACCCACATCGTTTTGCCCAATAACTGAGCTATAATCAAGGAGTGCCGTTGGAGGCTTTCTTGCTGGAACCTACTGCCACTGAAGAGGGGATGCGGGGCGCGCTGCATCACTTCATGCGTCTGAATATGGGCTCTCACTTTTTTATCAGCGAGCCGTGTTGTGTCCCACGGATCCTTAATACATATACGGCATGGTACCAGCATTCGACGGGTGCCATTATTAAGGAAGAAAGGTGTTTGCTGCTTGATCGCAAAAGTGCACCTCCCGCCAGTGATCGTAAAGTCCCTTTGAAATGATGGATCGTTGTACCCCCTCCGCTAAGAGAGGTTGCTGCAGTTGAGCCTCCACGCGCGCTAAGCCCCACGTGTGGATTGCCTCATGTTCCTGTAGAGACGGTGAATGTGCCTTCGGTGCCCGTTGGTCCCGTGGAGACGGTGAACGTAGCTTCCCCCGAATCTGGTGTGGGCTCGGATATCGGGACTCGCCGGCCCAAAGTGCCCACGAAGCGCAAGCTGGTTCTGGCTGCGACCGGAACTCGTGCACAGAAGAAGAAGAAGTCGGTCCTCTCCCTTGATGTCGTACTCGTCCTAGAACCTCAGGCTCCTCTTACCGAAAGCCTAAGTGAGTTTGGAACCAATGAGGGTCTCTTCATAGAGCCAGCAGACACTGATCGATGCCGCTATTGCTGCTTCTGAGCGACTCGCGCGGCAACAAGCGAAAATAGCCGCCCTTGTGCAATCAAGTAAATATTACTCACACTTTTGTCATTGCGTTATATCTTTATTTTTATTATCATGTCTTGACTGACATTCTTCCTTTTGTAACAAGCTTTACTACTGAAGAGGCTCTGGCGGCTTCCCTCAGGACTTTCGAGGAGGAGGAGAGGAATCGCGCTCTATTTGGCATTGGTATGTTTCGGTTAATTGAGTCTTCATTCTTCTTTTTACGGACAATCTAACCCTTTCTTTATCTCATCGTAGGGACCACAATGCCGGTCCCGCGAGGTAATGTGGAGACTCTTCCCGGGCCAGCCACCGAAGTCCCGGCCTCTTCGGTACTGCCGAAGGAGGCATTGCTCAAAAAACCGATGATGGAAGCCTTGACGGCTCTGGAGGTAACTCTGAATGCGAACGACGACGCGTTGTTGAAGGAGGCTTCTAAAAGGTCTGTTGTGACGGTCCGGGAGGAAAGGAAGCGCCTGAGGTGCGCAGCAAGGGAACGTAGTGCTGCTTTGGCTGCGGGGGCAGGTTCAAGCGTCGTTACTCCCACTGCTACTCCTTCAGAGGAGTTCCCGGTTGCCTTGTCTACTGCTCATAGACGGGCAGCTTGTGCAGCTCGGGAAGCCAATGGTAAATCGACCCCACGTAATGTGTTTTGAGGCTTCGTTGTCAAAGCTTTAAACTATCAGTTCTTATATATTTTGTCCTGCAGGGCCGAGACTTACTGAAGGAGTGGCGGCGACCGTTGAGCATAAGGGGGCGGTGGAGGAGGTAGCTGCTGAACCCAGGATGACGGTAGGCGATGTAACCGTAATTGCCGAGCCCGAGATAGTGGCTGACGAGATAGTCATGACTGCTATACCCGAGATAGCTACCACTGCCGAACGCGAGGCGGCAGCGGATGAGACGGTTACTACGGCCGAGCCTGAGGCAGCGGTGGATGAGGCGACTACCACGGCCCAGCCTAAGGTAGGGGTGGATAAAATGGCTACGATCACTGAGCCCGAGGTAGTGGCGAGCAAAATGGGTACGATTGTTAGGCCCGAGATGGCCGCTCGTTCTCAAGAGTCGAGCACCGCCCCGATCATCGCTCTTCCCGCTTACGGTTCTTTGCCGTCTCCTGGCGTCGCAAGTGTAACGACGGCTCTCGTGGAGTCAGGGGACGAGGCGACAGGGGGTGAGACCACCCCGATGGAGGAGGGAGACGCCGTTGTTGAATCAAGTGACGCCCTCGTCACGGCTCCGGCTTGTGACTGTTCAGGTAGATTTTAGGTTACCGCCCTTCTTTTTATTCTGTAATCTTTCTTAACAAGATTTATCTTGTTTCTAATGCAGTTGCGGCTAGTGCAGATGTCGAACTACTTGAGACAGCGCTGTCAGTCGCCGCCCTGACGGTAACCACCTCTCTGCCTTCTCTCGTACCGTCGCAGATGCTGGAAGGTATGGATTTGTAACCCATCAGTCTTGTCTCTCGGCTGTATAATTCATGTACTGACATTGCGTTATCGCGTTTTTGCAAGAGTCCTTCTTGACCACCAGTACCAGGTGCCGCATCCCCACTTCTCCTTCCCGTCGGAGATTGCTTCATCCAGTGGCGATGGTGAATACAGTTTTCAATTAAGGCTCTTTCTTTTACCGACCATGAAATCATTTCTGAGGCTTCTTTGCCTTGATTGCAGTGCTATAGATTGAAGGAGAGGATGAGAGACCAGTTGCGCCATTGGTCCTCCCGGATTTGCCACCTACTGCAGCTGGTATAGTGAATCCCATTGTTCATGAATCTCCTATATTTCTTTATCCGTTATCTGATTGTGACTTATCTTGCAGCGGTCGCTTCAACTCCGGCCTCATTCGAATCTTGCATTATGATGCCGGCAGGCCCCTTCTCCAGACGCCCATCCTCAAAGGGTGCTGTGACAAGTCTGCGCATGCTGAGTGAATACGTCGAGGAGCTTGACACAGAAGCTCCTATATCTACCGCAGATTTCGCTGCCGAGGTCAATCCGATGCTGGCGATGCTTGTAAATTTCCATAATGAAGGCGTCGTCGAGTCTTGGGTTAATCACTGCAGGAAGATCGAGGCCTGCCTGCATCAGCTTGAACTTATGCGTCCTGCCCTTGAGACCCAGGCTTCGAACTCCCAACGGGCCGCATGGGTTGAGCAAAGTGTTCCGTTCTTCCGCCATTTCGAACGAGAGGCAACCCTTAAGCGAAAGGAACGTGAGGCGACTGCTGCTGAATCTGCCCAACTGCGCGCTGAGGTTGCGGCTAATGCTGCCTAGCTGAATGCCATTTTTGAAAACCTTCAACGATGTATCTCAGACGGGCTGGTGTTGAGGAAGAAGCTTGATCTTAACGAGCAGGTCGCACAGAGTTAGGAGGCTGCCCAGCAGGAAGCTGATCAGAAACTCTCATCCTATTTGCAGCAACGGGCCCAAGTTGAAGCAGAGCTGGCCGCGGCGGCTGATCGTGAGGAGGAGTTGAGAAAAGCGCGCGAGCAGCTAGCCGGTCTATTAAAGGCGCCCCCCTCCCAATAGTTTGTATCCAATTGAGTTCATGAATGAAGCCACATTTCTTTTTGTTATACTGTTGCTTTCTTCTCCTTGCTGTGTTGTTGCCATGTGATTTTAGCAAGTGCGATCTGTAGGTAGCATATAGCTGTCAATCTTGTGCTCTTTGTAAGGTAGTGATGGCTTAGAAAACAGGGTTAGGATCTGTCACCTAAGACTTTTCAACTTTATGAGCCGTGAGGGTCTCATAAAGAATTTTCTCCCTACCGGTCAAGAGGATCCCGTAGGTGTAATTTCTCCTTAAGAATCATGAGGATTCCTAAGTGCTTTTTCTCTTGAAAGTCGTAAGAATCTCACAAGAGAATTTACTTCCTTGCGAGTCGTGAGGACCCACAAGTGATGGGTAAAATTGTCCTTATCCGCATTTCACGGAGTTAAGGGTTGCTCAGGATGCTTCCCACGGGTTCACTGCCGTGTTTGGTGAGGGCCAGGCTCCGCTCTGGACGTTTTCCAGGGTACCGTAGTTTAAAGACATCGCGGTCGAGGTTAAGGACATCATAGTCCATGGATTTAAGGACTCCACAGTCCGTCGTTAGTTTTAAGACATCACGGTCGAGGTTAAGGACATCATAGTCCGTGAGTTTAAGGACCTCACAGTCCAATGTTAGTTTTAAGACATCACGGTCGAGGTTAAGGACATCATAGTCCATGAGTTTAAGGACCTCACAGTCCGATGTTAGTTTTAAGACATTACGGTCGAGATTAAGGACATCATAGTCCGTGAGTTTAAGGACCTCACAGTCCGATGTTAGTTTTAAGACATCACGGTCGAGGTTAAGGACGTCATAGTCCGTGAGTTTAAGGACCTCACAGTCCGATGTTAGTTTTAAGACATCACGGTCGAGGTTAAGGACGTCATAGTCCATGAGTTTAAGGACCTCACAGTCCGATGTTATTTTTAAGACATCACGGTCGAGGTTAAGGACGTCATAGTCCATGAGTTTAAGGACCTCACAGTCCAATGTTAGTTTTAAGACATCACGGTCGAGATTAAGGACGTCATAGTCCTGGATTTAAGGACTCCACAGTCCAATGTTAGTTTTAAGACATCACGGTCGAGGTTACGGACATCATAGTCCGTGGATTTAAGAACTCCACAGTCCAATGTTAGTTTTAAGACATCACGGTCGAGGTTAAGGACATCATAGTCCGCGGATTTAAGGACTCCACAGTCCAATGTTAGTTTTAAGACATCACGGTCGAGATTAAGGACATCATAGTCCGTGGATTTAAGGACTCCACAGTCCAATGTTATGTGTGGTCGTCGAGACCTGTCACTTCTTTGAAGACGTTGAGGAATTACAACGACAAATATCAAAGGAGTGAAGAGATGTACCCTTGAACCAAGGTAAAATTAGTTTAAGGACATTACGGTCCATTCCACGGTCCAATGTTTGCTCTGGATGCTTTCCACGGGTTCACTGCCGTGTTTGGTGAGGACCAGGCTCCGCTCTGGATGCTTCACATGGGTTCACTGCCATGCTCTGCGAGGACCAGGATCCACTCTGGACGTTTTCCACGGGGTCAGAAGTGACATAATCCGCGTTCCACGTAGCCAGGAATTTTTCTCTGGATGCTTCCCACGGGTTCACTGCCGTGTTCGGCGAGGACCAGGCTCCGCTCTGGATGCTTCACACGGGTTCACTGCCGTGCTCTGCGAGGACCAGGATCCGCTCTGGACGTTTTCCACAGGGTCAGAAGTGACATAATCCGTGTTCCACGTAGCCAGGAATTTTGCTCTAGATGCTTCCCACGGGTTCACTGCCGTATTCGGCGAGGAATAGGCTCCGCTCTGGATATTTCACACGGGTTTACTGCCGTGCTCTGCGAGGACCAGGATCCGCTCTGGACATTTTCCACGGGGTCAGAAGTGACATAATCCGCGTTCCACGTAGCCAGGAATTTTGCTCTAGATGCTTCCTACGGGTTCACTGCCGTGTTCGGCGAGGACTAGGATCCGCTCTGGATGCTTCACACGGGTTCACTGCCGTGGTCTGCGAGGACCAGGATCCGCTCTGGACGTTTTCCACGGGGTCAGAAGTGACATAATCCGCGTTCCACGTAGTGAGGAATTTTGCTCTAGATGCTTCCCACGGGTTCACTGCCGTGTTAGGCGAGGACTAGGCTCCGCTCTGGATGTTTTCCATGGGGTCAGATGTGACATAATCCGCGTTCCACATAGCCAGGAAGGGTTGACTTTATCCGCATTTCATGGAGTCGGAATTTGACTCTCGGTCATCTGTACGCCGCCGAGTCATGGAACTGGGAGTTGCCGCTGTTCCTCTTTGCTTGATGCTGTGTCTACTGCAATGAGACGAACGTCGAGATGATCTTTAAGCTATCGGTGAACCGTCGAGATTTGGCTTCTTCTTATGATGAAACCTGGGGAGGAGGATTGTGACTCCTTCTTTGTTTGCGCCCCTAGATTGTATACAGGGATTGCTGGGATATCACCTGTAGAGCATAAATTTCATTTTTATTTTTATTTTATTTCTTTCCGCGATGCTCTATCATTTCAGCTTTTTATATCGCGAAGGTCACGATTGCCCAATCATTTCGACTATTTTTCGCGGTGCCCAATCATTTCGGCTATTTATTTTATTTTTACTCGCTGCTTTTTATTGCGAGTTGCCCAATCATTTCGGCTATTTTGCATGCATACTTTTTTTTACTTGCTGATTTTTATTTGCAAGTTGCCCCATCATTTCGGCTATTTCGTATGCATGTGTGGCTTGCTGTCTTTTTGCTGCAAGCTTAGAATTAGACACCGATTTCGGCATCAGCATCGCTACAACTGGGATATTGCCAGGAGCTAATCATCATTTGCCTCTGTCGATGTCGAACAAAGGTGGCTTAGCAGACAGGGTTAAGATCCTGTCGACTAAGGCTTTTGGCTTCATGAGCCGTAATGGTCTTATAAAGGTATTTCTCCCTGCAAGTCGTGAGGATCTCGTAGGTGCGTTTCCTCCCTAGGAGTCGTGAGGACTCCCAAGTGTATGATCTCTTGTAAGTCGTAAGGATCTTACAAGAGTGTTTTCTCCTTATAAGTCGAGAGGACTTACAAGGGTTGTTCACCATGCGAACATATCCCTAGTCACGGATGGGACTTTGTGAGGGAGATGTTTATTCGCACCCGTGGATTGTATACAAGGGTCAGCATTGAACCGCTTATAGGACATTATTGGAGGTTGTGGGGGCTGCTTAAGAACAGGTTCAGGTCTCTGTAACTTAAGACTTTTGAATCTTATAAGCCGTGGGGGTCCCATAAGAGGGTTCTCCTTACGAGTCGTGATGATCTCGCAAGTGTAATTTCTCCTTAGGAATCGTGGGGATCCCTAAGTGTGTTGCTCCCTTGTGAGTCGTAAGGATCTCACGCAGGTGATTTCTCCTCACAAGGTCGAGAGGACCCTGTAAGTGTCTTTTAACAAAGTTGAGCCCTTTCGGGTTTTCACAAACACTCGCCGGTAGCCCTGTTGTTTTTACTCACAGAGCCCTTTCGGGTTTTCATCCGTGCCCATTTTGCTTATGGACATACCGTTCTCTCTCTTTTTTTTTATTCCCCTTTTTTTCTAACGAGGTTGCGCCCTTTCGGGTTTTCACAAGACTCGCCGGTAGCCCTGCTGTTTTTACTCGCGGAGCCCTTTCGGGTTTTCATCCGCGCCCATTTTGCTTATGGACATACCGTTCTTCTTTTTTTTATTCTTTTTTTTATTTTTTATTTTTTTGTATCAGCTTTGGGATACTGCAATTCACCGTAGTTTCACGACATCTCGGTCAACAGCTAGTTTTAGGACATAGTGGTCCGTCGTTAGTTTAAGGACGTTTCGGTCCGTTGTTAGTTTAAGGACGTTTCGGTCTGCTGCTAGTTTAAGGACGTTTCGGTCCATTGTAAAGTAAGCCGGTTACTACTTATAGAGTTTGGGCTTAGGAAGATAGCGAGCGGACATAGTCGTCGTCATCTATCATTGACCTAGGTCGTAACTCGTCAAGCGTAGTACTGCTTCAGGAAGCGACCGTTTATTGGCCTGAAAGGTCTTTCACCATGCATGTCCATGAGTAGATAGGCTCCACCCTGGTAGACCTTGTCTATTATGTATGGGCCTTCGTAATTCGGCT
The DNA here is from genome assembly GCA_030015575.1 of Agapanthus africanus. NCBI lineage: Eukaryota > Viridiplantae > Streptophyta > Magnoliopsida > Asparagales > Amaryllidaceae > Agapanthus > Agapanthus africanus. The sequence continues at coordinate 457,071,447 of CM057346.1, read as the reverse complement.
CGAATTTCCCTCGTTTAGCACGATTGGGGATCATTGGTCTTTTGACCACTAGCACAAGTTCGCCTTGGCGGAATGTCCTCGGCCTAGTCAACCTTTTGTAGGAGCGCGTCATCCTTGCTTTATAAGCCTCCAGATTTTGTTGCGCTACAAGCCGGGTTTCATCAAGGGCATCGAGCTCCTCAAGCCGAAGGTGAGCATTCTCTTCGTCCGTCAGCTCGTAATGGACTGCCACTCGTAGAGAGGGTAGCTCTATCTCGAGGGGGAGTACCACTTCTGTACCGAATACCAACACGTACGGCGTTGTCTTCGTGGCCGCCTTGAACATAGTTCGATATGCCCAGAGAGGTTCATGCAGTCTCTCGTGCCAGTCCTTCTTATTTCGGGACACCGTCTTCTTCACGATCTTCGTCAAGGTCTTGTTGAAAGCCTCAGCTAGACCGTTAGCTCGGGGATTATAAATTGAGGAGTATCTCCAGTCAATGTTGTGCTGTTGTGCGAAGCGGCTGATCTTGTGGCTTCTGTAGGCTGGCCCGTTATCGGAGATGATCCGTCGAGGAGTTCTAAACCGATAAATAACGTGCGTCTTGAAGAAATGGAGGATATTCTCCGTCTTCACTTCCCTCAGCGGTACTGCTTCTGCCCATTTGGAGAAGTAATCAGTTGTCGCCAAAATGAATCGATGTCCTCTGGACGATGCTGGCTCGATGGGGCCGATTATATCAGTTCCCAACATTTCGAACGGCTAGCTAGCCACTGTCGGATGTAGCGGATTCGGATGCTGATGGATGAAGTCCCTGTGAATCTGGCACGAGTGGTATTGCTTTGCGTATTCAAGGCAGTCTTGGATCATCGTGGGCCAATAATAACCCATCCGTTTGATCTTCAGCTTCATCTTCGGCCCGGCTTGGTGAGAACCACAGAGTCCGTCATGAGTTTCTTGGACGACTCTCTTTGCCTCTTCAGGTCCCAGGCATCTTAGCCATAAAGAGTCAAATGATCTCTTATACAGGGTATCATTGACGAAGGCGAAAGATAGGGCTCGCTTCATGAGCTGATGTTTTGAGGACGCATCTTCAGGCGTTCGACGGGATTTGAAGTAGTCTATAAAGACTTCTCTCCAATCCTCAACCGTTTCTTGGTCTTTTACCTGTAGAGCCATTTGCTCGGTCACTCCCTTCTCCTCGGACGACTCCGGAGATATTTCTGCCGGTACAAGAACCCGACGGCTTTGTACCACGATTCTTACGTCATCGAGGTTCTCATCGGCCAATTCTTTAGAAAGCTTTGCTAATGCATCCGCTTTACTATTTTCTACACGCGGTATGCTTTCCAATATGTAGGAAGGTATTTGGGTTAGCAGTTGCTGTACCCTCTCGCCGTACTTTACCAGTTCTGGTTTGCACGTTTGATAGTCGTCGTTTACTTGACTAACGACCAGTTGGGAGTCTCCGTATATGAGGAGGTTTTCAATTCCCATGTTGATGGCGATCTCGAGGCCTGCTATCAAAGCTTCATACTCGGCTTCATTGTTTGTCCTCGGCTCTGTTAAGGAGAAAGCAAAGCGCATTATCCCTCCTTGTGGAGTCATGAAGATGAGGCCTACCCCTGATTTGATTATGGGCGTGTTCTGTTTGCACTTCTTCATGGAAGACGCTCCATCAAAATAAAGTTCCCATCGGGTATCACCACCGTCGATCGTATCAAACGCATGTTCGTCTGGCAGTTCGCAATTCAAGGGAGAATCGGCCGGTATCGGATGCTCGGCGAGGAAGTCGGTGATGGCCTGGCCTTTCACTGCCTTAAAAGGCTGATAGGTTATTGAGAACTCCATCAAGAGCAGGGCCCATTTAGCGAGTCGCCCCGTCAGTATGGCCTTTGACATCAAATATTTGAGAGGGTCCACCTTCGAGATGAGACGGACTTCATGCGCCAATGCATAGTGCCTGAATTTCGTTATCGCGAAGATCAACGCCAGGCAGTGTTTTTCGATGGGAGAATAATTGCTTTCTTCCCCCAGTAGAACTCGACTCAAATAGTAGAGGACTCTCTCCTTCCCTTGGTCGTTCTCTTGTGCCCATAATGCGCCTAAGGAACTTTCAAGGGCGGTTGTATACAGAATGAGAGGCTTTCCCTTGACCAGAGCAGCCAGCACTGGCAGGTTCTGCAGATACTGCTTGATTTCGTCCAGTGCGCCTTGGCATTTGTGATCCCAGACGAACGGGGTCCCTTTCTTCATCAAGTGACTGTATGGACGGCACTTGCCAGAGAGATTGGCTATAAATCGCCGGATATACGCGAGCTTTCCTTGGAGAGATCGCAATTGCTTGAGAGTCCTTGGCGGGGGCATCTCCATGATCGCCTTGATCTTCAACGGGTCTATCTCGATACCTCGGTGTCGGACGATGAATCCTAGGAATTTGAGTGAGGACACCCCGAATGGGCATTTGAGAAGGTTCATTTTCAAGTTGTATTACCGAAGGCGTTGAAATACGGTCTTCAGATGCTCTAAATGCTCCTCGTATGATTTGCTTTTCACCACGAGGTCGTCGATATTGTTAGTCCACGGTAGCGCCCCGGCCGTCTAACAGACGGCAAATGCGGAACAAAAAACTTTTAACGAAACTGGCGCTATCGTGTACCGTAACCCGGATCTGCAATTAAAGCTAAACTAACAAACTACAAAGGGGTAGAAACGTTATACCGAATGATCCGAGTCCTTCGGTCTTTAACCATCATCCCACGCCTTGTTGCGGCTGCTCCGATCTCCTTGAACTCCGGTCTTCTCATCCAGGTGGCACCACGTCGACGGATCTTTAAACGGGCTCCCGCCTCTGAACCAAGGCAACTCGATCGTCAAGTTTGCTAAAAGAGACGACCAAGATAAAGTAGAGAATGAGTAGAACAATTTGTCTCGTTACGTCCAAGGTCACGGACGAACGGTTATGGAAGTTTCCTTTTGGATCGGGTGAAATGAGAAAGAGGCTATCTATTTTTTCGTGAACCCGAATCTATCATAATTTTTTTCTAGTGAATAACAACCATCATCTAGAGAGGGGGGAAGGCCGGCCACAATATATAGAGGAGAGGGTGAGTGTAGGAGCAAGGGAGGTAACACTAAGCAAAATATCTAGTGTGAACACAAAGTATGAATGCATTAAAAGCAAACCAATCATATTTAACTTAATCATCCTCCATCATTAATGAACCATTAATGACACTAATGAGTCACTAGCTTAGTCATCACATCTAGAAGCATCTAAAACACTGACTCACCTCATCAAGAAAAGATAAATCCGTATTTAACCGACTGTTAAATACGGCTGATAGAAAACTGGAAACTGGCAACTTCCTAAAGTGATCCTGAAACGAATTTCAGGATAACCCCGTAACAGTATAAACATACCCGCATTTGTATTACGACCGAATACAAATGCAACTGAGAGAAAGATATTATATCTACACAGTATAATACTGGGTTCCGGCTTAAACCAAAGCCTACCAGTATTATCTGCCCGGAAAACGCACGTGCTTTTTCCGAACCTTGCCATAAACCCATACGGCCTCTACAACGTTTCGCCCGAACTTGGGAAAGTGTCTGTGGGGGACTCTAATGACTCATCAACACACTAGCACTGGGTATAACCCCTATCACGTCAGAGGTACAAGCTGCACGGAACGTTTTGCCTATGTATTGATTGGAAGGGAAGCTGACGAGCGAACTCATCTATAAACCATACTGAGCCTCACAGTGACAATGTATATATACAGTCCGGTCCATTCGTCTAAAGAGTATCGCATATCGAGTCTAGGGGGTGGATAAAGTCAGACCCCTAATAACGCGATAAATCGTGTCGGCATGAAGCCCATCACCACCTGAGAAACCACTGATCCAAATCAGTAATTCTCCACTACCTCGGCCGAGGATTCCTAGTGATGGCCACCCGTGCACTGCGTGACATCAACCCCCAATACCGGGAGAGACGAATCCCCGAGATCCGCTCACTTGCCTCCAATGTGGCTCGGGACTGTACCCAACTAAAACCTGTTTGCACAACTCCTTTGAGCGTGGTAGGGTAGTAATCTAAGCACAGTGGGAACTCACATGAGACAAACGACGATCTCAGGTCGATGAACTAACCTGTACACATGTCACCAGGGAATTGCTATCTGACGATATGTATAATACCAACTAGCAGATTCCCGGCGAGTCCTGTCCGGTGTACTCATAACTCAATGAACACCTGTATACATCTTAGGTGATCCAACTGACACCAGTGGCTTGTGAGACCGGCCACCGCCCCTCGTCGGGGTCTCGACTGTATACACTAGTCTACTCTGGAGTATCGATGCCCTGTCTCGAAACTCCCACGACTAGGGACACTTTAAGGATGTGCTTACAGACCCCAGCTCCCACGTATATGATCGCCATCATACTGCTGGTAGTCAAGCAAGAATCCTATGGGCTCTATCAATCATGCAATAGCGAACTAAAGCATGTATACGATGATAAAGACAAACCAGATAGCATACTATCATCTCGAGCAAGACTGCCATATCGGTATAGGTCCTTCCTCAATCATTGCAATCGCGTACCTGCGATCCAATAATTGACTTTGAGGGCACTATCTCCAACAATCTCCCACTTGCACTCAAGGCTAATTATTGCAATGTCGCATACTCACAGCCCGTGTGATACCGAACATCCAACTCCTCTACTAATCAGTTTCACAAAGCTAGTTTGTAAAACTCTTGTGTTCGAGAAATAGCCTCAGTGAGTGGATCCGTCCTAATGTTTCTTTCTATGTCTCTCTCAATCTCAAGTTCGCGGAGAAAGCCATCTCCCGAATTGAGCAATACCTGTCTTAGAATATGTCTGGATATCTGATGGGACCTAGTTCATAAATGAACTCCAAATCCAAACTTCTTAGACCGTATCGATAACTGAACCTAATCAGTATCCAGCACCATGCCTCCCACAGTATCCACTTGGACCACCTGTCCAAAATACTGTCTCTCGTCAAAGAGAAAACTATAACTATGACAATCACTCTGTCATCCATGTCACCTTTGAAGCCTGGAATGATAACCGTCTCCCGAAGGAGGCTGCCGTCATCAAATCCGTAGAACATGCACTTATGTTCTAAATCTGCTTCCTTATGTTTCTTCAGGATTGGATTAATATAAACTTATCGCATCAAGTGCAAAAACAATATCTGGTGTGGTACTTGACATCTCATGATTGACTCAATTGCCTAAGCAAGTGATCTGCCAATCATGCACATCCCTCTCTGCTTTAGTCTATAAGACACCTTTAGAGAGGGTGACTCCATCACCTGCAGGTACACCACCATGCCAGGAGTCATCTATTCTAAAATACTATTAGAATACTGTCAAAGTACCCACATTGGGAAACTATCCAAATCTAGATCTAAAGCCATAGATCTAGTAACCAGAATGTCTTTATTTCCATGTCCTTTATGAAGAAACAACTGTGTGATAACCACAGTATAACCGATCGTAGTATAGGAATTTTACTTCCTACTCTGTGTATGTCATCCAAATACCAGAACATCACACCCTACTACCTTCTCAACAGATCTATCCACTATTCTGATGAAGTCAAAACCATGACTGTCTCATCAAAATTAGATGATCTATCTCCGCTATAACTGCTGAAGTCTATAAATAGACATAAGCTACTTGCCCACTATGCTTCCGCTGCTCCCACTGATTATGACAACCCTCTGGCAGAATAATATCTACGTACACTTCTAAAGCTGGTTTAGAACGACGTTATACTTATTCTCTTGCCGTGTCTCATAGTCTGGAACAACAGTAGTGTCAAGTTTGGGTAAACAAGAACCTCTCTGTCACCGTCCTTGAGGTTACCAGAGTACCTCTCGGGTGTCTAAGGTTACCCACCATATCTGCGGAGTGGCTATTGGAATGTCAAACATGATTGAATATATAGGTCCTATTAAATTTTCCGTAATCGTTTGCGGTTCTGGAATCACTTCCAGTTCTACCATACTCCCACTACTGTTTTCTGAAAAAATCCATTTTACTAAAACTGTGGCGAGTCAAGAACAATATCACTATTGATCTTCCAGATGGTAGAAATGTCAACCTTCGTCAAAGCCAGGGTCAACCCACAAACTGCCATTACAGAAACGTGCCTTGAGTTATCCAGTGTCTGGTTTTAAGCATAAGCTGGACAACTCCCCTTACCTTAACATCGTTAAGATATGAACCATTCTATATCTAATATAGAAACAGAGGCACTAATTTAATTTGAACCAGATTCAAATCATGCAGCTGTCTCCAGTGCATAACAACTTAATGGAAAAAAGGCTGGTCAGCATTACTCAACTTAGGAATCCATCCAATTATGAGTAACCTGAAAGAGAAACATGTTTCTCAAAACCATTACTTTTAACTGAATACCAATCACAAGTATCTACATCTTCGATCTCTTTGAAGAATCCCGATACTTGCGACAACTGGTTCTCTACTTTATTCTTATACTCACAACTTCTCAAAACTTAGACATTGTATTTCTATGGAACACTTGTCTAAAAACTAGAGAAGTCATAAGTAAACAGAACATAGTACGAGGACCTACCCCTTTGTCTTGACGGACACTGGACAACATACAATACTCTGTATAAGTCCGCTGAGTTTGAATAAATCAAAACCTGTGCATCGTAGGTTGAAAACTGTACCCAGGCGATTTACTAAAATATCACCAATTACAACGAATTCCGATATAATGAGGTTGATCACCTAATTCCCAATAACTTACTCTCACTCATCATCTGTAAAACCGTACATATATGAGAATGAAACCTGGTAAATACATACTCTGGAGTAAGTATCTAATCGGGAAAACAGTTTTCTTTAAACAATGCGCAGTGAAACTGAAACATGAAAATGTTTCGTAGGGGTATTCTAGTATTCTTAGTAATGCCTCTTCCATAATGCTATTCATGACTTTAACCGTATATTTCTTTTCCATCTCTCCAAATCCCTTTATTTGTCTTTAGTCGTTACCTTCTGTACACCATCGTTAGGCTAAATGGTTTTCTTTCTTCCCTACCGTTCGGCACCAGCCTATGGTTTGGAAGAAGACTATCCAGTAAGCATAATAGGTGTACTCTCCTAATCCTGGGAGTACTCGTAACTTGAGAGAAGGTGATGATAAAAGACAACTGAATAAAACCTTATTCTATTTCTCCCGAACTGGGGAAAAAGCAAAGGTGAAATAGGAGTAGCGATGAAGTACGCGGTTTGGTCGTGAATGATAACAGTCGCAATTTACTTTGCTCTCTTTCTAATCCATTTATTTTGTCTTTAGTTATTACCTTCTATACACCCTACTTAAGCTAATTGGTTTTCTTCATTCCCTACCTTTCGGCACCAGCCTATGGTTTGGAATAAGACTATCCAATAAGCGTAATAGGTGTACTCTCCTAAAACTGATGAGCCCTCGCAACCTGAGAGAAGGTGATAATAACAGACAACTGAATAAACCAATTCAATTTCTCCTGAACCTGGATCCATCCTCGAAGAAGTCCCTTCGAGTTCGTATATAACCATACGATGGATCTATCCAATGGAAGTGGATGTCCGTAGTAATACGGGGTGTTCTGAGAAAAACAAAGGGTAAAAGAAGGAGCGGCAATGACTTATGCAACTCGGACAATCCAAAAGCCAGTATTTTAAGAAGGTTCGGTCAACTTGGTCACTGAGTCATAGTCTAGGGTCGGTCAAAGGTCGCTGCCAAAGAGAGAGAGAAAAGAAACACTCTGCGTGCACTCTAACGTAGATCAGAATGGTTATCAATTTATCTAATCAGGAAACCTCCCACTGTTATCTCAAATTCTCCTCCAAACCAGATAGAAGAATTAGTCGGGATCACCCGAAGAGTAAACTAACTCATCAGTGGGAATCAGGATCCAACTATCATCGCATGATAACTTGATGGAAGCCACTCAAGTTATCACACTCCAGAAGGTATGCGCATGCCTGGCAAGTTTCCTCTATGTTTGAAACTCCCGATGTGATTTTTGCCCCATGCTCTTATGACCTTGACGAAAGCCAACAAATCATAAGTCACATGTCAAGTTCTGCCCGTCATTGTCCAGGTTAATTTGAACCCACCCGTACATACCCTTGACGAAAGCTAACAAGGTAATACGACTGTCCCAAACCAACACATCTATCTATGCTACAAATGAATACCCCAGCAGCTACCAAGCACTATGCCTTGGCGAAAGTCAACAAACATAGCTTGAATACTACTGACCATCCATAAGATACGACGGAGGGCTACGACTGGTTTTTGGCGAAAAACCTTTAACGTAATGAACTTGATCTCGTTGAAGGAACGTGATAGCTTTTTATAAAATATAGTGACGAAAACGTTTTGCTAAAGAGGTCACTCCCGGTGAAGGGATCTCGGCTCTTTCCTCGTGGAATGAGGTGCAGGATATTCCAACTGAATACCGCGATGCAAAGCAACTTGTAATCGACTATATTAAAGTTACTACCCTGACGTAAACTTCTGCCCAAGGGGTCATTCCCGGTTAAGGGATCTCGGCCCTTGCCTCGTGGAATGAGGTGCGGGATATTCTAACTGAATATCACTATGCAAAACAAAAGGAAATATCTTTGTAATAACACCTTTTTAAAATTTGTTCCAACAACAACAAATATAGGTTTGTTTTATCCTTGCATTGATTAGAATCAATGCAGTCCCATCAATCAATCACACCAGAAAAGAACGAAAATATAATGTACGTATATGCCATCCGCATTCGCCACTGGGTCCCGTCATCACCCGTTAGGTTACTTAACTAACGACAGAGCGGGGGCTGGACTAGCGCGGGTGTAAAACATATACAATATCTAATAGTATATATACCAATATACAATAATCGCTCCAGGCGTGATAATATGCAACATTACAGAAAAGTAATAAGCATCATAGAACAATACAGATAATCTGGGATCCCCGGGTTTCACAGAGCCGCTGCTGAAACCTGACGTTCCCCTGGTCGTGTGGATAGCCTGTGCAATGAAACCTAGACCCCTACGGGTGCGGCAAGTTACCCGCCAAAACCTGAAACGAGGTAGTCCCCACAACATAGTGAATGGAACACCCGGCACTTCACGGAATCCGGTAAATTGAGCACCCTTCCTTGGGCCAACCTGTACCCCTAACAAGTGCGGCGAATAGTCTGCCAATTCTAGAGTGAGGTCCCTTTGCCTCTCAATGCCATGAGATACGGACCCGTTGCCCTCCAAAACCCGGCTATCCGTGCACTCCTTCGCGGGATAAACCTAGTACAGAATTAAAAATAGTACAACAGGTACATCGACCGCAACCCGGTCGAGCCCCAAAAGAATATTATACAAACAGGCAGTGACGGCAGTCCACATGTTGAACGCTCGCCCCGCAATATCAAATGTACAAATAAATCCAAACTGCACTATCATTGCACCCTGCTATCCACCACGACATATCCGCAACAATACAGCACAACACAGAACATCAACGCGAATGTCACGTTCGCAAACCCGTCTAAAAGAACTATAGCAATCAGACGCGGTTTACCGATCAAATGACATTCCCGGTCGGAGATATAATGTAAATACTGTAAACTAACAAATTTAAAATTTCAATCGACTAAATTTCCCGAAGTGGGCCCCACGAACAACTGCTGTACAGTAACAAAATCTGGGCCCAAATAATATATACCAAAAAACCCAATTTCCAGAGAAAAAAAAGCCACTGTGCAAATTTGGTGCACTGATCTCACAGAATGGCCGCGGAAGCGCGGTCAAACCCTAGGTTTGACCGCGATTCCGCGGCGGTCTTATGAGATCACGTGACCAAATTTTGACGGTGAGCTTAGAAATCCCTGCTGAATTTTCTGTAATATGTAGAATTATTTTTAGACACTGTTTAAAATCAACAGAAACTCAGTGGCCTGAAAAATGTAGTTTTGCGAAATCCGTTCGATCGATATTTTAAACGTGTTAGCACAAGTTAGTATAGCTTTATGGTGAGGCTCTGATACCACTGTTAGTCCACGGTAGTGCCCCGGCCGTCTAACAGACGGCAAATGCGGAACAAAAAACTTTTAACGAAACTGGCGCTATCGTGTACCGTAAACCGGATCTGCCATTAAAGCTAAACTAACAAACTACAAAGGGGTAGAAACGTTATACCGAATGATCCGAGTCCTTCGGTCTTTAACCATCATCCCACGCCTTGTTGCGGCTGCTCCGATCTCCTTGAACTCCGGTCTTCTCGTCCAGGTGGCACCACGTCGACGGATCTTTAAACGGGCTCCCGCCTCTGAACCGAGGCAACTCGATCGTCAAGTTTGCTAAAAGAGACGACCAAGATGAAGTAGAGAATGAGTAGAACACTTTGTCTCGTTACGTCCAAGGTCACGGACGAACGGTTATGGAAGTTGCCTTTTGGATCGGGTGAAATGAGAAAGAGGCTATCTATTTTTTCGTGAACCCGAATCTATCATAATCTTTTTCTAGTGAATAACAACCATCATCTAGAGAGGGGGGGAAGGCCGGCCACAATATATAGAGGAGAGGGTGAGTGTAGGAGCAAGGGAGGTAACACTAAGCAAAATATCTAGTGTGAACACAAAGTATGAATGCATTAAAAGCAAACCAATCATATTTAACTTAGTCATCCTCCATCATTAATGAACCATTAATGACACTAATGAGTCACTAGCTTAGTCATCACATCTAGAAGCATCTAGAACACTGACTCACCTCATCAAGAAAAGATAAATCCGTATTTAACCGACTGTTAAATACGGCTGATAGAAAACTGGAAACTGGAAACTTCCTAAAGTGATCCTGAAACGAATTTCAGGATAACCCCGTAACAGTATAAACATACCCGCATTTGTATTACGACCGAATACAAATGCAACTGAGAGAAAGATATTATATCTACACAGTATAATACTGGGTTCCGGCTTAAACCAAAGCCTACCAGTATTATCTGCCCGAAAAACAACACGTGCGAAAACGCACGTGCTTTTTCCGAACCTTGCCATAAACCCATACGGCCTCTACAACGTTTCGCCCGAACATGGGAAAGTGTCTGTGGGGGACTCTAATGAATCATCAACACACTGGCACTGGGTATAACCCATAGCACGTCAGAGGTACAAGCTGCACGCAACGTTTTGCCTATGTATTGATTGGAAGGGAAGCTGACGAGCGAACTCATCTATAAACCCTACTGAGCCTGACAGTGACAATGTATATATACAGTCCGGTCCATTCGTCTAAAGAGTATCGCATATCGAGTCTAGGGGGTGGATAAAGTCAGACCCCTAATAACGCGATAAATCGTGTCGGCATGAAGCCCATCACCACCTGAGAAACCACTGATCCAAATCAGTAATTCTCCACTACCTCGGTCGAGGATTCCTAGTGATGGCCACCCGTGCACTGCGCGACATCAACCCCCAATACCGGGAGAGACGAATCCCCGAGATCCGCTCACTTGCCTCCAATGTGGCTCGGGACTGTACCCAACTAAAACCTGTTTGCACAACTCCTTTGAGCGTGGTAGGGTAGTAATCTAAGCACAGTAGGAACTCACATGAGACAAACGAAGATCTCAGGTCGATGAACTAACCTGTACACATGTCACCAGGGAATTGCTATCTGACGATATGTATAATACCAACTAGCAGATTCCCGGCGAGTCCTGTCCGGTGTACTCATAACTCAATGAGCACCTGTATACATCTTAGGTGATCCAACTGACACCAGTGGCTTGTGAGACCGGCCACCGTCCCTCGTCGGGGTCTCGACTGTATACACCAGTCTACTCTGGAGTATCGATGCCCTGTCTCGAAACTCCCACGACTAGGGACACTTTAAGGATGTGTTTACAGACCCCAGCTCCCACGTATATGATCGCCATCATACTGCTGGTAGTCAAGCAAGAATCCTATGGGCTCTATCAATCATGCAATAGCGAACTAAAGCATGTATACGATGATAAAGACAAACCAGATAGCATACTATCATCTCGAGTAAGACTGCCATATCGGTATAGGTCCTTCCTCAATCATTGCAATCACGTACCTGCGATCCAATAATTGACTTTGAGGGCACTATCTCCAACAGATATAGCATTCGACGATTTCATGTATGAGATCATCGAAGATCTTTGTCATGGCCCTCTGATAGGTGGCACCAGCGTTCTTTAGACCGAAGAGTATCACGTTGTAGCAGAATATACCCAAAGGGGTCCGGAAAGCGGTGTGTCTCTGGTCCTCGGGATGCATCTTTATCTGATTATATCCTGACGAGCCATCCATGAAGGAGAAGACTTCGTGAGTGGATGTATTATCTATCATTAGCTCGGTGACCGATACTGGAAAGTCGTCTTTCGGGCAGGCTTTATTGAGATCCCGAAAGTCTACACATATGCGCACTGTCCCATTTTTCTTCATCACCGGGACGATGTTGGCGATCCAGTCAGGATATTGAACTTCTTGGATGAAGCCAGAGTCGATTAGCTTCTTGACCTCTGCATTGATGCTCATCTTAAGCTCGAGCCGCATTCTTCCCGGCGCTTGTTTGATTGGCTTGACGTCTGGGGATATTGCCAATTTGTGGACAGCAATCTCTAGATCTAGTCCTGGCATCTTGGAATAGTTCCATTCAAAGCAATCTTTATGCTGCATAAGCACGTCTTTTAGTGTAGCTACCCTTTCCTCAGACAGCAACTCACTGACGAATGTCAGTCGCGGGTCACTTGCCGTTCCCAAATCGATTTTCTTGAGGTTATCTGCAGTAGTATGTATTCTATCCTCCATCTCTTTCGGTGCCGGTGGAAATTCTGAGATTACCTCATCATCATTGTTTTCGAAGCACCAGGGAAGTTCATCCATATTCTCGGGCTCTTCTTTTGATAGCGTTATCATGTGACAAGTACGAGCTCGCTTCCAAGACCGATGTTGATCTGGTTCTATTCTCGCTGTATGCGTGACTTTTGGTTCGTGCTTCCGTGGCGGATTTATCCTCCAATTGCTGGATAAAGCGAACTTGCCGAGCTGATATTGGTCTTCGACCCAATTCTTGAAGGTGAAGCAGTCTTCGAGAGGGTGTCCTATTGCTCGGTGATAAGAGCAATAGTCTGGATGAGAGACCTCGTTAGCTTGCTCGGGGTGCTTGGACTCCGGGAGTGTAAGCATTTGATGTCTTATGGCAAGATCAAGTATCTTCTTTGTCTTGTCTTGAAGAAAAGAGTATGCTCGACTCATCTTCTTCATAAGGGACAAATCCGGACCGCTCGACTCCCGATCGCGTGACTTCTTGGTCCCGCTTTGTCGCTGTCGAACGCCTTTTCCGCTCTTTGACTTGTTTTTGCCTCTGCGTCGGGCCTTTTGCACAACAGGTTGACAGGGAGGAACATTTTCATCTTTCGCAGCCTGTTGAAGAAGGCGTTGCATCCTGGCTTTCTCGTAGATGGCCATTTCGCGATTATGGTCGTCTCGAACTTTTTGACCAGCTTCCCTTATAAGCTTGTCCATTTGTTCTTCGAACGACGGACTGGGAATTTTCACGTCGGGGGCTCTTTCTGGTTTAGGGTTAGCATTCTCCCATTGAGCATCCCCTTCTTCATCAAAGCCATGTACGACGTAGTAGCCGCGGAGTAGCTCCCGTTTCTTGGACCGAACATATCCAAGCCCGATCGCCTCCATTCTCCCGTTGGGCAACTTGTGCTGAGTTCCGGGAACATTCCAGATCCTATCATAGAACTTAGCTTTTTGAGCGGTCTGTTTGAAGGGTATCCCTTGGCGCTTCAATAGCCTTTTCAAGACTTCTGTGTAGTATCTAGGCAAACGGATGGGCTGGAGCCTGTCAAGTGTAGAATCCGCACCATGCCAGATTTCTTTCTCCACCCTTGTTTTCGTGGATCGGTAGAATAGGATTGCATGTTCACCTTTTCGCCTAGGAGGGACGTAAAATGTTTGTAGCTCTTTCACGCTATAAGCTTCAAGTGTGTCGAGATCTTTGTAGTGCTCCCGCGGAATCATGGTAATTTGCAAACTCTGATTATCACCAGCGAGTGCTTGTATTGGTGGCCGAGAGGAGAATATAGCATGGACCTCATCCTCCGAGTCGCTGCCAAAGATCAACATAGGAGCGGACGGTCCCAGCTTGTTGTACTGGGATGGGCCAGAATAAACTATCTCTTCCTCTTCCTCAGTATCACTCCCGAAGACCGGAATGGTGGTGATATCTTTGTTTTCCAGTTTGTGACATCTCTTCGTGTCCTCAAAGTCTGGTAAGAAGTATTTTGCATCTTCGTACTTTCGGACTTCGTTCACGGAGAATGGGTTCAACTCTCCCGTTATAGTGTACTCGAGGCCATCTTTAAAATACTTCATACACTGGTGCTGTGTAGAAGGAATAATGTTGTACTCGTGCAACCAGGGTCGGCCGAGCAAAGCGTTATAGCATGTCTTGGCGTCAATGACATGAAATTTAATATTCATGACAAGTAACCCGAATCGTAATGTCAATATCACAGACCCGAGAGTCCGCGATGATTGGGAGTCAAAACCAGAGATGGTGATTTTATCACGAGCGAGATGCTGGACGCTCATGCAGATTTCCTTCAACACTCGCACGTTGAGGAGATTAACGGAAGACCCATTGTCGACCAGGATTTTGCCTATCTTTATATCGTGGCAGTACCCTGAGACATAGAGGGGACGGTTGTGCTCGCACGTCCTAAGGAGGAGTTCTTCGTCGCCGAAGGTGATATCGGCTGTGTGTACTTCCTCCAGCTCTTCTTTCATCTTTTCTTCGGCGAGAAAAGCTTGGAATTGCTCTGGCTCTTATAGCGCCTTGATTAATGAATCTCTTACTTCTTTAGATAGTAGAAGGGCGTCGAGAACGCTGAGTTGCGAAGGTAACTTCCTCAAGTGTGCCAGAACGTTGTAGTCCACCTTACTTTTCTTTGGCGGGTCCTTGGCGATCAGCTCTTTCATGACTTGGTCATCCAGGGCGATATCCTCAGAGACCTTTTCTTTTCCCTTATCTTTTCTACTCGTGGGTCCGAGATTCTTTTCTGGCAGCGTACGGTTGCGCAGCTGAATGTTTTCGCAGGCCTTCGGTTCCTCCTCCTTCCCCAAGGTAGATTATTTAAAGAGAGGGCCAAGAGCTATCTCTTCGTCAGAGTCGCTTCCGAAGGTGAGAACCTGCGATCTCCCGGTGTTGACCATGCGACAGTTACCGGTAGTTCTTTTATGCTCCTCGGTCGCACTTCTTTGCTCCTGACGAGTTTTGCGTTTCATCCGCTTAAAATGTTGCCGGTGAGCAACATATCCCTGCCACCATCTTTTAAAAGCATCGCATTCTTCGGTGGGGTACGAGATCTTCCGATGATATGAGCAGTAGCTAGGATGCATCTCTGCTTTACTGGGAGTGTTTCCTTCGGAGGGTGGTAGCTTCATTCCCATTGATATGGCTTTAGCAAACCTTTTCCTCGTCTTGAACTTGTTTTTATCCTCGACGGATGTTCCTTGATTCGGTGAGAGTGTCTCGACTCTTTCGTCTAGTCGTCGGCGTTTGGCTCTTTCAAATATGTCCATCTCACACTCCCGATTGGCTTTACTTTTCAGATAAATCTCATTCAGGAAGGCGTCAATCATTTTGTCTGACGGCCATAGAAGTTCCGGCTCATGACCTGCCCCCAGTCTCTTTGTGCGGAGAGCTTCTTCATTGTCTAGCGATGAGTGAGAGATCATATGGCAACTTGCTACATAATCCTCAGATCCATCTGATGAGTCTTCTCCATCATTTCCGTCCTCAAGAACGTGGCTGAGGAACTCTTGGAGCGTGATTGGAGTCCGCGCCTTCTGGTTATACTCTTCCAGCGTGTCAATCTGCTCCTGTAAGTCTGTGCGCTTATCGCCAGGCTTCACGGGCTTCTTGGATTTCTTCTTCTTTTTCGAAGATTTTGACGGCTAGGTGTGAACACTTTGGCTATCACCACCAATCTTTGGAGTTGGGCGCGGCTTCAGCATCCCCTCGATGATCTGGGGTTCCAGCGGGTTCTCCCACCTGATTGCTGGGCATGTCTGGAGATCATTCAGCATCCTTTTGGTTTTGGCTGAAAGCACGACCTCCCACGGAGCTTCTTCAACAAAAGAGCACGTTGCCCCCGATGTGTCCGTCTTCTTACGAGTGTGCGGTTATGGTGGGCTCACTTTCCACTTTTCAGACAGCGCAAACTTGCCTTGTAGGTACTGATCTTCGATCCATCCTTTAAAGACGAAGCAATCCTCGATCAGATGGCTTACCGTTTGGTGGTAAGGGCAATAATTGGGATTATTCACTTCGCTGGGTTGCGGTGGTCGTCTTGGATTCGGCAAATTGATAAGCATGTTGCGCATTACCAGCTCGAACAGCCTCTTTATTTTATCCTGCGGGAATGAGTAAGGGCGCTTCATTTTCTCATTGTAATAGCGCCGTCTCTCCTCCAGTTGATCTGTTAGTCTTGGAGCACTGGGCTGCTGTTAGGTGTTCGCAACGAAGGTCGCCTTCCCTTTCCCCTTTTCGTTCCGAGGCTCCGGTTTCGGAGGAGACGGTCTGTGACCCATCTGATCCATCTGGGCTAGCTTGTCGATTAAAGCCTGAAATGTGGTCGGTTTGAAGAACATCATGAACTGTGAAATAGTTGCATGAGGGTCTAGGGTGCCCACGAACATGCCCACCGCTGGTGCTTCTTCGATGCGTTGTTCGCACTTTGACCACAGATTTCGCCATCGGATTGCGTATTGAACCTACGTCTCGCCCGGCTTCACCCTGGCAATGATCAATGCGGTTATTAGGGTGCGTTCACTAGCACTCGCGAATCGCTGGGTGAATAAAAACTCCATTTCTGTGAAAGTTTTGACGGAGTCGTTTGGAAGTTCGGAGTACCACTCAAACGCCGTCTCCGACAAGCTGCCGACGAATTGGCGGAGCAGAAGCTTATCATCGCCCCCGGTGTTGCCGCACAGAGCTCTAAACTGGGCGACGTGTTGATAGGGATTGCATGTCCCCTTGTACACATGGAATTTGGGGATTGTGTATCCCGACGGGTACTTTATATGATCATACCAGCCTGGATACGGTCACCCCGTTCTGACAACTTGGCCGGCCGCTTCATTCGCCTGGTGAACTCGTATCTGCTGAGCGATATAATCATCCAGGGCAGACTTGGAAATAGCTTCCTCCTTGGCTGCTGAAAGAGCCGGAGGTGGATTTGATGTTTCTCCTCTGTCGTCTTCGAGGATAATCGGAGGATCATCAGCTGGAAGATCCGGCTGTATCATCATCCCGACCATGTCTTGGAAGAGAAGTGCCAATCGCTTTATGTTAGCCGCTTGCTCCGCGACTTCTTTGTCCTTCTTTTCGAGCATTCTCCGAAGGAATTCAGCATCAGTCTCGTGTTCGTGACGTTGTTCCGATGATGCCTCCGGGCTTTCTTTTGGCACGGTGAGTGCGGCCATTGCAGTCGGTATCTCCTGGAGCTTCTGCTGTTGCTGTTCCTGAGCTCTTGTGATGGATCGGGTGAGTGGTCGGTGGCCCGTAGAAGCATGGCTATCCTCTTTCCCGGATGCCATGTAAATAGTATGGACCGTCATGCCCCTAGACTTAGGGCGTTTGGGCTTCGTGCCTTTGACATTTGTCGCAGGCATGGGGATCTTCTCCGGCCTTCTCCTCTTATGAGCGGTCGAAGTTGAGGGGGCCGTTGCAGTGGGCACCTAGATGGTTGTTGTCCGTTGTGTTTTGACAGGACGGTTTTCTTCTTGTTGAATCTTCACCCTTTTCTGTCGGCGAGGGTAATCTTGATCAACTACTGAGTTCCGGACCTGCCGCCAGACTTTGTAGATCTTGGAGGACAACCACTGAGGGGACTGTTCTGGCTTTGCTTCCGCAACATTCTCCACCGAAGGAGGAGATCTTTTCAGTACGGCGGTTGGGGAATTTCTACGCACCTTATTCAGCAGCTCGAAGCTGTTCCCAGTTGGAACAGCAGCATTAATTTCCGCCGTTGGGGCTGGTGGAGTTAGCCCAGAGGGGGAGTTGCCCTCGGCCTTCCTTACCCGGCGCCAATGGCGACGTCGAGCATGTCGAGCTGATGGAAATCTTGCTCCCTGTTCAGGTGAGGGGTTGTTGCTGGTGTCGGCCTGTTGAAGACTGATGTCCTTTGAGTAGCAGGAGCGGGAGTAGGAGTTGGGACAGTCAGTCTTGTAAAGATCGACCCCTTGGCAGGAGAAGCCGTCTTGACGACTTCAGGAGCAGGGTTGGTTACTCTCTTCGGAATATCCTTCTCTAGGATTGCAGGCTTCATTGTGGGCCCACAGGAATTTTGGCTCAATCTGGAGAAGACCGAGGCGCCGGTGCTGGACGACCCGTTGAGAGGGGCCGCAGTAGCTGTATGCCGATCAAAGACCGACTTCTTGGGAGCTTTTGGTACGGGCACGGGGGTGCTAAAGCTTGTCGGCGGAAGCATGGTTCCGAAAAACAACCCTGTGGTGGCTTGAGTGACCTGTTCTATGGGCATCGTGAACAGGGAAGCCGCTTGGGGCTCGTAGGTTATGCCCCCAGTTGAGGCAGGACGTGGGTTGCGGCTGCATGTGGAACACTTTGAACAGTGGACGCCATTGATCTTTTGCTTTCTGCACCAAGCAAAACGCCAAATCTTAGTACCTCGAAACCCAAGGGAAACCATTAACAAACCGCAATTCATTCGCGAACACGACACATGAAGTGTGGAGTGGAAAGAGGAAAAGGTCCCACCGGGCGTGCCAGAATCTGTTTACCGCCGGAAGCCGGGAAGACTGGACGTCTTGCCTGAATCTGGGGGCAGATGCTAATTGGTGCTATCCGTCCACCTCTCCGAAGATGCCAAGTTGATTTATGGCACCATGTATCGAAGGTATAAACAGATGCGGCCGATGTAGCAGATTTCGTCAGATTCCCCCTCGTTTGAGGGGTTTTTGATTGTGGGGATGCTCTTCCCTACAGGTGCAAGCCCCTGCAGTTAATTACGCTACCGCATTGCGGTAACAACTTTCTCCTTCTCCATATGGTCACTTCGTGTCGTGGGTGTTTGTTTTGTGTTCGGTTGCCCGTGAATTGTATACAGAGACTAAGTTATGTTGTCGCCCGTAGGGTGCGGACTAGTCCAAATCCGTATCTTTCTTAGATTTGGGTTTGGGGGGTTGTGTTTAAGGATACGTTAGCCTTATTTGAGGCTAAGATCAACTTAAACGTTTGTTAAGGACACGTTAGTCTAATTTTAGGCTAAGATCAACTTAACAGGATCGTTTAGATCCGACAAGAGAGCAATTGGGCTCTATTGTTTAGTTTAATGACATTGCGGTCGACAATTAGTTTAAGGACATTGCGGTCTATTGTTAGTTTTAAAACGTCGCGGTCGAGGTTAAGGACATCATAGTCCATGAGTTTAAGGACCTCATAGTCCAGTGTTAGTTTTAAGACATCACGATCGAGGTTAAGGACATCATAGTCCGTGAGTTTAAGGACCTCACAGTCCGATGTTAGTTTTAAGACATTACGGTCAAGGTTAAGGGCATCATAGTCCGTGAGTTTAAGGACCTCACAGTCCGATGTTAGTTTTAAGACATCACGGTCGAGATTAAGGACATCATAGTCCATGGATTTAAGGACTCCACAGTCCAACGTTAGTTTTAAGACATCACGATCGAGGTTAAGGACATCATAGTCCATGGATTTAAGGACTCCACAGTCCAACGTTAGTTTTAAGGACATCATAGTCCGTGGATTTAAGGACTCCACGGTCCGTAGTAATGTGTGGTTGTCGGGACCCGTCACCTCTTTGAAGACGTTGAGGAATTACAACGACAAATATCAAAGGAGTGAAGAGATGTACCCTCGAACCGGGTGTAAATTGGTCGGAAGAGCAGATGAGCTCGGTTCAATTTAATTTGAGGACTTATGGCCAGAATTGGGCTAAGTCCAGTTAAAAAAAAATGTTTAACATTTTTATTTTTTGTTCTGCCTGTTAGGCCTTTATTTGGGCTCTGCCCTTTTAACAATGCCAAGCATTGGGCTCTGACATATTTTGTCTTATATGGAATGCATAGCATTTATCAGAACAAGGCATGTTCTGACAGCGATCCACGTGGCGCACTAGGTGATTTGCGCCAGTCTAAGAGCGCGTTGCGCTTCTGTCGGTTAGCGCATACGAGGAGGACACGTGTCGCTTAGCGCTAAGCACTAGTTTGTTAGCGCACTGCGCTTTTAATTTATGAGCGCGCTGCGCCAGTTTATGGGTGCGCCGGTGAGTGACACATGGCGCGCTTAGTGCTGAGCGCCAACCCAAGAGCGCAGTGCGCTATTTCAAGAGCGCAAAGCGCAGATCGTGTCTATGGTTGACACGTGGCATGTTTTGGCACCGAGCGCCGATCCAAAGAGTGCAAAGACGCGGTTCATGAGTGCAAAGCACTTTCCAATAGCGCAAAGCGAATTTTGATCAATTTTAAGATCAAAGAACAAATTTACGTTCTTCAAAGGAGGCCTTGCCTCAAGATCCAAGAACAAAAGTTCTTGTTTTTATTAAAAGGCTCTGCCTTTATAGATCAGAAGATCTGTGAAGTAAAAATACTTCTTTTTATATTTTTATGATTAGGTCTTTTGATCTTTTCTTTTTAATCAAAGACCTTGGCCTTTTTTATAGATCTAAGATCTTTTAAGAAGACGTTTCTTCTTTTTACGAGATGATTTCATCTCTGTTGTTCAAGAAATAATTCTTTACCTTTAAAGATGAAGAAATGATCTTCTTCTTCTTTTTTTCTAAAGGGCTGCCTTTCTTTCTCTTTGAGTTTTTCTCCAAGTTTGCAGAGCATTTTCTCTCCTTTTTTTTCTTAGACTTGAAGTCTTGGAGCCTTTATATAGGGCCAATTGATTTGTTAAATCAGTTTTAAGAGATCTTTCTCTGATTGATTGGGGAATATTTCCTACCGTTGGATCTTTGATCCTAAGGCTCCTGTTTGTCAGAAGATAATCTTCTTGTTTTAATAAGATTGAAAAATCTTTCCATGCAGAATTTATTCTGTTTTGGTAATTCATTATTTACCATTGGATCATTGATCCAGCGATGCTTAAAGCACAATCTTGTTGTTTGGAAAGATTTTGATAAATTTTTCTTTAACAGAATTTATTTCTGGTTAATTAATGATTTATTATTATTAGATCCTTTGATCCAACGGTGGGAATTTTTAATTCCAGCGCTGGCGTACCTACGCTAAACACGTGACGTGCAGCGCAGAGCGCAGCGCAACTGCGCTAGCGCACCTGTGTTAGACAGTGGCACGCCGCGCGGAGCGCAGAGCAACTGCGTTGGCGCACCTGTGTTTGACACGTGGCGCGCAGCGCAGAGCGCTGGATCTGAAGCGTTGCTCCAACTTTTTAATTTTTGAATTTTGAAAACAGAGCTTTGCTCTGATTAGGGTGCACTTCCTAGGCCTCAGCGCTCCTGGCACTGGCGTGTCTCCTTTTAACACATGGCGCGCAGCGTGCAGGATCTGAAACGTTGCTTCAATTTTTGAATTTTGAAATTCAAAACAGAGCTTTGCTCTGATTGGGGAAACAATTGCTCATCCATATTCTTAACATATGTTTATAACCATAAAACTAACAATTAGAAACAACTTTCACCCTATTTCATCATGTTAAATAACTTTAAATTGAGTTTACATTTAAATATCATGAACTTTGTATCTAACATATTTTATTACTTTGCTTAATCATACCTTTAGAAAACTTCACGGGGTAATGACTTACCCCTCATATACACATATGTTTATATAGCACGATACTTTTTGAAACATATTTTTTGTGGCGAATACAATATTTCATTAAAATACCATGGACTATAAAAACCGGTTTTCTTTGAATAGTATTATTAAACTCTTTGCGATTATACATCTACAACCCATTTTGGGGAACCCGTTATTGGATGGTTCGGATTATCACACATCCTCGAGCTAGCAGAGCGAGATGCAGACCTCCTCACGGAGCATTCGGTCTCGAAAGATTTTTAATACGATTTTTAAGAAAAACGAGATTTTATAATTAATATTAAATTTAATTTTTAATATTATATAAATATTATCAAACCACATATTTTCAAGTTATACTAAAATTCCATGTTTTTCTAAAAATAAAAGAATGACAAGTTGCACTAAAATACCATCAAGTATCAATACAAGACAAGTCTTACACTAAAATACCTTGAACTATTCAAGCTATGTAAATATTCACTAATAAACCTCACTCTTTAAAATTCACATCCATGAAAACCCTAAAGAACATAAATAATTACTCGAGATTTATTTTGAAAGTATATAAAATCTTTTTCATAAAACTCCCTCGAGTTATAAAATTACAAGTAAGGACTTTAGTAAATATGGGTTTAAGCGGGATCAATTCTCATGAGCCTCGGGGAGCCAGAGAAAGCGAGTGATTGCCTATTTAAGGTAGAAAACTAAAACAGAGCTATCAATGGTAATTATCTTGGAAAAAGACACAAATCATGTCGTCCATGTGCAGCAGTTACCGATAACACCCGAATATAATTCAGGATCCAAATCTGTTTAAAGTGTCTGACTCAAGTCTGAGTCTAACTCAAATCAGTATCCAATTCAATATGAATCCAACTCAAACATGAATCCAACATGAATACTTGAATCTGAACCTGAATACCAGAACAATATCAATATGCAAACATGACTTGACTTGACCGAACCATGGCTATGTCTTGACTTGATTACCTGACTACTTGTTTACATCCTGAACTTGATTACATGAACAACTTGTATCCATGGCCTCGGCAAGTCTGATAACCATAATCTATAATTCAATACAACACATTACGGGGTTTAACGGGGTAAACTGGTACGGAATGTATTAGAAGTGGGACGAGATGGTCACTAAAAGACACCTAACCTGAACATCCATTGCCGTTGTCCTGTGGGTTTGACGGGGCCTTGTACTACGGGTTACCATAGTCCACGGGATAGTTGGACTCCTCTCGTATACACTGATACATTCTGTACCAAGCTACAAACCACTACGTTAGTATAACAAACATAAATCTGTACAATTACTAGTTCTATTCTCTTTACTTGTCATATTCTATTCTGTCTTGTGGGACTGACCGAGCGCTAGTTCGCTGACGACATTCCTGTTTTTTTTCTTTCTTTGGAATGTTCGTCAGGAGGACCAGACTCTCTCGAGATCGAGCGCAGCCAGAAGGACTTGGAGCAGATTGAAGCATAGATAGACTTCTAGCTTACTTGTACTTATTTCCTTTTCATATGCCACTGTTTAGACATTGCTTTCATCATTGTACATTTCCTTTTCAAATCAGTTGTAATGCAAAGAATGGATGTAAATAAAAGTTGTTGTTTATATTACATCTCTTGTCATTTCTTGTGCATTTATATATATATATATATATATATATATATATATATATTACTTATTTACGCTTAGCGTATTTACTTCTGAGTAAATACGTCGCCTGACCGCCACGCCTACTTTCCCGTACACTAGGAAGCGGGACGTGACAAGCATGGTCCCAAAGAACAATCCAGTAGTGGCTTATATTACTTTCCCTACTTGCATTGAGAAAATTGAGGCCACGTTGGGCCCATAGGTCACTCTTCCTGTTGGGGTGGAGCGAAAGTTGCTGTTGCAAGAAGTGCAGTTGGAAGCCATCGATTTTTATTCTTCTGCAGAGGAGCAAGACACCAAATTTTAGTACCTCAAATCCAAAGGCAACCATTGCGAACCGCGATTTTTTTCGCGAAACACGACACACGAAGTGTGGAGTGGAAAGAGGAAAAGGTCCCACTGGGCGTGCCAGAATCTGTTTACCGCTGGAAACGGAGATGAACCGGGATGGGTCATCTTGCCTGAATCTGGGGGCAGATACTATTTGGATTTATCCGTCCATGTCTCCGAAAATACCAAGTTGATTTATGGCACCACATATCGGAGGTTTGGACGGATGTGGCCGTTGTAGCGGACTTCGTCAGATTCTCCCTCATTTTATGAGGGGTTTTTGATTGTGGGGACGCTCTTCCCTACAGGTGCAAGCCCATGCAGTTAATTACGTTATCGCATTACGATAACCACTTTCTCCTACTCCGGCAGTTCACTTCGTGTCGTGTGTGTATTTTTCTTTGGTTATGGTTGCCTGTAGATTGTATATGGAGACTAATTTATGTCGTCACCCATAGGGTTTGGATTAGTCTAAATCCGTATATTTTTATATTTGGGTTTGTTTTATTTAAGGACCGTTGATCTAGTTTGAGATTAAGTTTGACTTAAATGTATGTGAGCATTTGGGGCTCGATTTGTTTTTTGCTAAGGATACGTTGGTCCAATTTGAGACTAAGATTCACTTAACAACATTTTAAGATCTTGTTTATTTAAGACCCAGCAAAAGAGTGTTTGGGCTCTGCTGCAGGAAAACATCAGAGACCTGGCCAATTTGGGCTTAATCTGCTTATTCTTTTCTTTTATTCAAAAGTGCTAAGCACTTATTTGGGCTCTGTTTGTTCAGCCCTTTTCTTTTTATGCCAAAGTGCTAAGCACTTATTTGACACTCTGACACTCACATGGGTGTCATGTGAAGCATTTAATTATGGGCACCGCCCAATGAGCGTTGAGCACTCAGCCATTTTGGCTGCTTGTGGAGTGCTAGGCACTTTTCTCTCTTCTTTTCTTTTCTGGTGGCGCCCATGTGAAGATCACGTTATAGGGTTGCTAGGCACGCGTACAAGGGTTTACGAGGCATCAACCATGCCCGATTAAAATTTTAGCCGTGCCGAACAACCCGAAGCCGGATCTTTAAACTAGGGTTTAGGCGAAAACTAGCATGTTAAACACTTTAACACTAAGTGAGAGGGATTACAACCTTTGTAGATCCGGTCCTTCACTTCTTAAGCTCCGTGTTGAGGTCCCTTCGCTGCGATCATCGTGTTCTGGACTCTCGAGAGGTTCCACGAAGAGAAAGATGCAGTCTTGCTTCCAATCTTCGATACAAAGATGATCTACCTTGAAGTTTCGTTAACACAAGCTAACACTCATAATATGAAGTGAACACCCTCATCTAAATGGCAAGGATAGATGAGGATGATGAAGTAGGATTTTTGCTCTCATTTATAATCTTTTTCTCACTCACTTTCATCACAAAAGAAAACATTTTCAAGAAGAAACTCAAGCAAGAAGAAGATGAATGAAGATGATCACTTAATCCTTTTGTGATGAACAATGAATTATTGTAGTGGTTACAAATCTAACCAAGGGTTAAGCATGAGAGAGTTAACTAGAGTTAATTTTTTAGATTGGGTTAATATAATATCTCACAAAAAATATCAAGCAACCACAAAGTCAAAGCTTCATGAAGCTTCATGGAAGCTTCATGCAAAAGCTAACCCTAATCCAAACCCTAACCAAGTTTTAAACCCTAATCCATTGTTAAATTTGTAACCCTAACATGTTACAATATTATATATCACATATACAATATATTTTGTAACAATAGAAAATAATACAATTAACATATATCGCATATATATCAATGTATTATCCCGTGAGAAAATGAATATTTTAGTGAGCTAATATTAGTTAATGTAATTTAATATATCATATATATTATTATACATTAAATTATCGAATCAACACTTGATCCGATAATCCGGCTATTTCACAAATAACCGACAAATACGAAGACCCGGCTATATCACATATACCCGGCCGATATCTCATATCGCGAGAATCCAATACGGTATCATATACCGCATTATCCTCGGTCCCGCACATATCACATATGTGCTCCTACTCCGTTTTGCCTGAGCTAAAAAACCTCTGTGTAGGACTCTAAAGAATCGTCAATACGCCGGCAGTAGGTGATGATCATATCAAACACCCACAAGCTGCAAGCGGTCAGCTAAACGTAACAGCTACCCAGGTATTGAGCGCTCAGAAGATCAACAAGCAAGCCTGTACATTCTCCTGTGAATCCAAACAGTAACACTCCCGTACAGTCTGGTCTCGTCGTCTGATATGTCGCATATCTCACCTTGGGGTGGTAAACGTCTGACCCCAGTAGCTCGATAAGTCGTGTCGATATGAGGTCTATAACAGTTCGAGAAACTACTGATAACACTTACCAGTAAATCTCAGCAACCCTGGCCAGGGATTTCCGGTTATAGCCAATCGAACACAGCGCAACATCAACTCCCTATACCGGGAGAGACGAATCCCCTCCTATCGCTCATTGCCTCCATGTGATTCGGGACTGTACCCAAAAGCCACCTTTTTGCACGCCCTCTTGGACGTGGTATGATGGAAATCAAAGCACAGTGGGAATCACACAAGACTCTATGACGATCTCGGGTCAACAGACTACTCTGTACTAGTGTCACCGGAGAACTGTCATCTGACATAAGGTATAATACCATCTGGGAGTTCTCGGCGAGTCCATCCAGTGTACCCAGTCTCCACTGAGCACCCGTACACCATCCTTGATGTCAAACACCGATGGATATGGGATCATCCATCGCCCATCATATGGGTCAAGATGTGTATACGCTAGTCTACTCTGGTGTATCGATGCCCTGTCTCGATACACCCTCGACTAGGAACAGTTATAGGATGTACTCGTCGACTACCGTGGCCCCACTAGTATGATCTCATCATAGTCCCAGGAGTCGAGTACATATCCTAAGGGCTTTATCAACATGTAACATAGAGACAATCAGAGTACATGTTAAGATAAAATACAACCAGATAGCATACTATCATGTCGAGCAAGAAAGTCCTCCCTATATATGTCCTAGCATCCACTACAATATACATCATATGTACAGTAATGGCCTCTAGGGCATACATATAACTAACACACGTGAGGCGCCGGGCGCTGCCAATCAGTGCTAAGCACTTAACCTTTTGGCTGTATCTAGAGTGCTATGCACTTTTATTCAGCGCCCACGTGATGAGCACGTGCGGCGTTGGCCTTATGTTTTGGGAGCCTGCGTGTCTTTCACGTGAGGCGGTAGGCGCTGTTAAAAGGGGCACCCACGTAGGAAGCACGTGAGGCACTAGTCTTTTTCAATTTTTAGACATTAAATCTATGTTAGTGGTATTTTGGCCATTAATGATCACCAGGATCTTCATTTTTTGAAGATCTGGATCGGGTTTTTTCCTTTAAGAACTAAGTTCTTTTATAGGTTCTTTTTCCTTTTGCTTTTTCTTTTGGACCTAGTTCTTTTCTAAATCTTTGATTCAAGAACAAGGTCTTTCCGAAGAGAATTTGTCATGCCCCGCTTTCTAGAGTGCGCTAAGATCGGCACGTGACCGAGCCAACCATGCTACCTGTGGCTAGGAAACATCCTTCCACGGTCACATTACGGCTGTCTATAAGATATCAAGAACAGTAGAAATAAAATAAACTATCTAGTACATGTCCATGAGCCAGAATAAATGAGTCAAGATATAATATGCGGAAGCAATAAATCCAAGTAACAATAACAATCTGGAAGGTATGTACCAATACAGGCTGACATCAGGAAATAAAATGCTGAAAGGAAACTAAACTAGAATACTAACAGGGTCCTCACTGCTCGGCCTGTCGGCTGAAGTACTCCTGCTCGGCCTGCGATAAGGGTAGCGGATCTGGGCCAAGCAAAACCCAGACGTCAGCGCGTCACAATATCAACAATAATATAATTAGTGGGTAACAGGATATGCAGGCATGAATTATAAATAGTAACATGAATGTAATAAGTAAGCAGGAATATCGAGCAGTGAAATGTAACAGTATAGGTGAAGTGCAGCGGTGAAACTAAACTGTGCTACTGGGTTGACTACTCTCAAGTCTGTGAAATCAATTTGATGAATCATCGATATAACTCAATAGTATCCCGTGCGTGCCCAGGACCACGGTCCAGATTCTCGGGCTAAATCCGAGACATGCCGCTAGGCACTAAACAAGAAACATGTACAGATGAATGATGTCAGCAGCATTATCCTCGGGCTGGCCTAGCCCGTAAAACTGATCAGTATAAGCATCGAACTGTCGAGTTACAAGTAAGGTTTCATCATTGATTTCCCCATACCCCCAGGTTATGTGTTCAAGTCAGATATTGATAAATCTGAAACTAATGCCAACAGAGGATCAAGCAGGAACAGGTTTGTCTATACAGGCAACAGGATATGTCCATCGGGACAATATGTCAGGATTGTCGGCATTAGAAACAGGATCAGGTAACATGTCAAGTAATGGTGTATCAAGTCATGTCAAGTAGTGCACAGTGAATCAAATGGGTGCCCAACAGTACAATGTAGCAAGTATTGAATCAGGGTACAAGTACGGATGTACGATAAAAGCATGGATGCACAAATATGTATCAGGGGTTACATCTTGACTATGTAGGATGAAAATTATCAAGCATGGGGTATTAATGTAATAATAATATGAGTTAAAGTAATATAGCATGCAGCTAGGTTTGCAGAATTAATGGTATGGATACACAATAAAACATGGATGCATAAATAACTATCAGGAGTTATATTTACAGCTCCAAGACTAAGTGGGATGCACATTATTAAGCATGGGTGTTACTATAACAATAACACGAATTAATATGATCTATAGATGCAGCTATATATATTTTAAATGATATGGATGCATACGGGTATCCGAAAACTGTAAAATTGTAATGTGGATGGACCATGAAATAAACATGTAATATTATTATTAATATGGATGCAATTATAATAACATAGCATGTAGCAAGATAAACTTGCCTGAACGGAACACACGACGGGTGCGTACGGCACGTCCGACGTCGGATAATCGTCGCAGCGCACACACGGCACACGGGACGGGTCCAGGTAAGGCAAGAGGGTAACCACGCAAGTAAGGGACGTCCACTGGGTCTCCCAGATCGGCAGCGGCGAGCACGGCTTCGGTGATGGCCGGAAAAAACAGATCAAGAAAAGAAAAGAGAAGGAAAGAAGAAGAAGAAGAAGAGGAAGTGCTGGGGTTTAGTGTGGCTTTGGGTTATCTGGGACAGAGGAGAAAGCAAGAGGAGGAAGATGATGGGTCGTGGGGTTTTCCGGCGAGGTTTCACGGTGATGGCAGTGAGGGTTCCGGGTTCAAGAAGTCGGGTGTGCAGGGTTCTTGTGCTGAGGATAGAGGCGTGGGTCTGGGGAGTAGGAGAGTGGAGAGAAGTGAGGAGAGGGTGGCCGCGAGGGGTGAGGAGACGACGATGGACCTCGAACACGTCCATGAAATCTCGAACTACAGCTGGCGCTTCAACTTCTATCGACGAAAGAACATTGTTTGTCGGCCTAGCCCTACACTCGACTGGTCCGACAGAACTGCTAGCTCCAAAACAACCTCTGGATGTCTGGGAATCTGGAAATTCGCTTTCTTTGCTCTATAATCAATGTGAGCGTGGAAAGTGTCCCAAGATAACTTCATAACTACCGGTATTAATCATCAAGAAATCTGCGAATAACTCCCGTCCGCAAATAGCTACAGAACAATCCTTACACCCTCTATTAGTTATGATTTTCCTATTCCCGGTGTATATGTCCCAATAACTAGACAGGGTCGTGCAAGTAATCGAGTGTGTAGTGAACTTGGATGACATAAATCAATGGGATGCACTAGAATTGAATAACGCTAATGCGGGAAAACCATGAACAAGTAGGATACCTGAAACAACTTCTCCTGAAGCCTTAGCTTCCTCGGCCGTCAGGGTAAATGCTCGAGCTTGATTGGGTCCCTGAGTCAACTGCTTCTGCTCCTGAAACTATTTCTGCGGTGGCCTCCGAACATCATCTTTCATGCGAAGCTTCAACGGACAAGTATCAGTGGTATGATCAGTTGATCCAAAAATAAGACAAAGTCCAAGTCTCCTTCGACAATCTCTCCAGAAATGACCCGGTCGTTGGTAGTAATCACACAACACCCTTCCTTTTTGCTTGGGCAAAACTGGCCTCCGACCATCTGCTTTCTGACGAAGCTTCGACAGACAAGCATTGATAGTGTGATCTGCCGATCCATAATTTAAACAGAGTCCAAGCTTCCTTCGACACTCCCTTTGCATATGTCCAGGTAAATGGCAAAAGTCACAAATCACGCTCCTTCTCTGATCAGCAACGACTGTTTTCTTCA
The DNA here is from genome assembly GCA_030015575.1 of Agapanthus africanus. NCBI lineage: Eukaryota > Viridiplantae > Streptophyta > Magnoliopsida > Asparagales > Amaryllidaceae > Agapanthus > Agapanthus africanus. The sequence goes on along the minus strand of CM057346.1, from coordinate 457,041,137 downwards.
TTGGTGCTATGCCACATCGGTTCACCGGAATATCTCTACGTACGTGTCACGACCCGAAATAGCCCCTGACTGGCACTTAAATCATATGAAGTCTATAGGACCCCATCTGATCTAAGTAAGCCAAAAGCCCAGAAATCTAAAACCTTTTTAAGTAATAAATAAGGAAAACTAGTTTAAAGAAGTGAAGAACATGTTTTGAAGTCAAGGTTTTTAAATAACTAAGCCGAAAATGCATGTTTAAAATGTAAAGTCTTTTCTAAAAATTTCGGCAGAGTTTCTTTTGTAAATACTGGCCCCGAACGGGGTACAACATAAATAATATGTATGAAATGATAAAACGCATCCCCAAGCGGGAGCTAGCTCTTCGTCAATCGACGGTCACAACCACATAAGCAATATGATATCCAATGCCGAAGGACGAGGATCAAAACTCAAAGAAAACTCAAAACAGCATGAAAACAGATATACTACAAGGCGCGACTCTAAGGTCAAAATAATACATCACTGGTGTCTAAGTCTGAAACAATATACAAGTTTTGGTTGATGGAATTTATAGATACAATGAATAATACATATACAAGGGTGGTTCTGAAACAAGAACCCACCTACCAAGCAAATCACCCACAAAGGAAAGTAATGTGCCGGAAATGCCGCTATGGAACCTGTACGGCAAAACCTGCAAGAACTGTGGCACAACGGGGGTGAGTTGCCAACTCGTGAATAAAAAAACATCTACAAGCAGAAATCGAATGCATGACATAATCCTAGGTCAATACGATCAGATGTAATATAAACCTCAAGGGGTAAGTCTGAAGCATGATAAGGTGGCAATGTAACATCTAAACATGTAGGTAGTGCCAAGTACTCGTGCCAGTGCCTCAGGTAATAACATGTCATAAATATAAGGTATGTCTGCATGAAGTAAATATGATAAAGTATCAAAATGGATATCAATACACATATATTAGCGTCCCATTCCACTAATATTGGTGTAAGGGTATATATAACAGTGCCCGCATACCCTGTTATATATACAAATGAAGTATGATCAATGTAATCAAGGTCTATATATGATCAAAGTCTGTATGAATGTGGATCCCGTCCACCCATCACCCTAATGACAATAAGCATCATGCATGTAAATGTGAGGATATAATCAAAATCATGGAAAACATCATGAAACATGTGCCTAGCATCGGCACGTAAATCCTCATATATCGGGCATCAGTCAGTCCGGGTCAGCCCACTCTCTCATATATCGGGCATCCGTCAGTCCGGGTCAGCCCACTCTCTCATATATCGGACATCCGTCAGTCCGGGTCAGCCCACTTTCTCATATATACCGGGCATCCGTCAGTCCGGGCCAGCCCACTCTCTCATATATCGTATATAATCAGAACCGATAAATCTCAGGGTGGCAGCGCAAATATCATATCAAGGAAACCGGGTTTTTCAAATAAGTACATACTTTCCTTTGAAATTATCCACGGTTCCCAAATCCAGAAATTTCATGGAAACAACATATCTCAATGCGTATAATCAAAAGCATGATATATGCGACATGTAAAAGAAATGCAAGCACATCTGCCTATCATGCAACCTGGAATAGTAATATGCACATAATGAGGGAAACCACTCCTTTAAAATGAATCAGTTTTTAAGAGTATCTTGTGGTTCCCAAATCTAAAAATATCATCTATGTATGTGCAAACATGTATGTGTACAAGTATGAATGTACAACAGGTAGGTGCACAAGCATGAGTATACAGTAAGTATGTGCACAAATATAAGTGTACAATGAGTATGTGTACAGGTATGCCATGCAAGGATCGTATCCTGAATGCAACAGTACTACAGTGTAGTGACATGGCAGTTATCGATGATGGAGTGTGTGAGCTGGCAAGCAAGTGTACGTGGGACATACGCATCATCGATAATGGTGCTGGTGTCCTAACAACATGATGGTAATATAGCAATAACCCATGAAATGCAATGCGAATAGCACTGAAAATGCGGAATCGAATAAATCAACACAATAGTGAAGTGTCTACATCAATATGTATATGTCATGCAATTGTGCCATTTGAAATAAGACAAATCAGGGTTTTTAGTAAAATAAGGGCTACGGTGTTTTTAAGAATGATACGTCCTTTGAAAATATCCGTAGAATCCCTTTACTTGTTTTTAAGATATTCCCGATTCGTAAGTTTTTGAAATAGGTATGACTCGGGTCTAAGCTAACATCTACTATACTAACTACTGATCTAACTATCAAGTTATTCGGGAGGGGTATGGAAACCACCTAAATCTGAGTCGATATATATAAATATAAATATAATAGTCGGTGATCCCGCCTCAATAGTATCGCGTACGATACCGTATATCATATGACGTCCTCGAGTCCTTAGTGCGGATCTATCATCAATATAAAGCTCGTACGGTAAAGCGTCGTACGGCATCCCATGAGCTGGGTACGGGTCAATATCACATTCCTCTCATCAATATCAGGTATCATTATCATCATATCACATCATCTGGGGTACTGATCTAACTCTAGTACCAGTCGATACCATCTATATAAGTATGAATGCGTGTGTGAAACACACGTCCAAAGGCCCGCTAAAAATCACATATCGTATCCCAAATACGAATCACATCACATCACCGATATCACGGCACTATGCCCAATCTCATCGACTCATCTCCAACGTCCCCCAATATCCTCATCGTTACGGTATAAACATAGCAAATATGCACGTGTGTGCGTGTGGGTGTAAACCTATTCTAGGGTTCGCGACTAGGAACTACACTAGTTACTTCTAACCCTATCCTATGCATAGTACACCTAACACATACTAGGCAACCAAGTCACACATAAGTTGTAACGTTCTAGAAATCGTTTTGTGTTTGTTTCTGTTTTTGGGTGAAGTTCGTCGGTATTTTCAGTTTTATACCGATTGTGATCAAACGGCCATATCGACTTGCCAGCACCTAGTTTTGATAAAATAAAGCTAGTGCGCAAACTTTGGGAGTATATGGGACGTTTTGGTCCAATTTGAATTTTTCCCAATTTTAATGTTATTTTAATCCGGTTTGCACATTTTTGGAAATCTTCTCTTTGTGACTTTTCTTTAAATTTTCTTTTGTTGACCTAAACCACATAGCCTTTTGAGTGTGTGGACAAGGTTTTAAGTTGAAAAGAAAAGAAAAGAAAAGAAAAGAAAAGAAAAGAAGATGCATGAATGTGTGTAGGTGAGTGTGAATGCATTTAGTGTTGGATATTGCTTGGAAACTTCTCTTTTTCTCTCTCCTCCCTCTCCTTGGCCGAGCTCCCTCTCCCCTCTACTGCCTTATCCATTTCTCTATCTCTTTTCCTCTCAATTCCTTCACAAATCCTTCATCTCTCATTCAAAGTTCATGGAAATTCTCATTTTCTTCACTTCATCTCTTTTGCTTGCTTGGAGTGCTCTTGAGCTTGGATCTTTGGCTTCTTTGGTATAGGTAAATTCTTTTACTGCTCTTTATGTGTTTTTAGTGTAGTTTAGCTTATTAGATTCTGTTTGGAATGTTTAAATTAGGTTTTGTTGTGAAATATCGTATTTTAGTGTCGGTTTGTGGTTTCTAGGATCTGCTTTGACCCGGGGTGTTTACTGAAAAACTAAACATAGTGGTAGCGTTGTACTAGGAAACCTGGAGCACCACCTAGGAGATGGACCCCAGGCCACCGGCCAGGGCCGGCGATGGCTTGAGGAGGGGCCGGCGACGCCGGCCATGGTGAGGAGTTAGGGTTTGGGTTTTCCTGTGTAGGTGTCTGCTATGGTTTTGGTTCTTCTGGTCTTGTTTGTTTGTTTAGTTTTCACAGTAGGCCAAATCTGGGATCAATTAGGTAGTTTCTAGTGTTTTGTGTCCGCGCGATACGTGTTACGACACGGGTCGTGCAGTTTTAGTGGTTTTGCTCTTAAGTTGTTTTCGTCGTGTCGCTACTCTCGTTAGCCACGATACGAACACTTAAGAGGTGGTTGTGTGTTGTTGTGTCGGTTAGGTGTAGCTTGTTCGTGTTTTAGAGTTATTATTAATATATATATTTGCTTGTTGTTTATATGTTGCAGGTTCGCAGGCAGAGACTACGGACACTGCCACAGGGGGATACAGGTGGTAGACTTCATCTAGCTTGGAGTGGTGGTGAGTAGATTTAACATCTACAGGGGAATCGCCCGCATGGCGTTATGCGTCTGGGCTAGAAATATTTACTTTGTCGCATATTCTATGTCATGTTTAGAATTGCGCATTTACCTTACTGTTTAGTGATAGTTGTGCCTGGACTAGTATCCTTAGGACACTGCACTATTTTTGACGGCTCAGATTGCGAGAGCACTGATTGTATGTCACACACACCGTCAATAATTGCCATGTCATACACAACCCATATTTAGAAATAATATTGTCTGGTTAGGGACATTGTGACATTGATACATATTTCTTATCGTTTATAACTTAGACTTTGACATGCTAGTTCCTGTTTACCTATAGGGTTTTGTACCAGTAGTGTTAGGTACATACACACCTAAGGACATAGCTATAGGTGTACTTGCATTTCATACTTTCCTTATACCTGATAGGTATATCACATCATCATATAGGTAGATACCTATATTTCTGCTATACCATTCATGTGTTCAGTTATATCTGGTGAATGCTATGCTTTTCTTTTATACGGTTTCATTACAGTTTATATGTTGCGTATACTTTATTCATGGATTATCGCATTGTTATATGGATTTTTCATGATGTTTTCTGGATTTGGGGACCGTGGTAGTTCATGAAATTATGCATACATTGAAAAACCCGGTTTCCTTGATATGATATTTTAGCAGCCACCATGAGATTTATCGGTGCTGATATATATACCCTACGCGAGGAAAGGAGGGATCCGTGTACGGGTACATGGTGGGGCCCGGAGGTACCCTGAAGCAAGAACGTTGTCGCAGTGTGAGTCGACGTCGCGGTGGAGGCGATGAGGCTTAGGGGAACCATACTTTCCGGTGACAGGACCAATGACTCATCAGCTATCGAGTGGATACCGACGGGAGTCATGTGCGTATGGATACGTCGAGAGGCGAGGGTCAGAGCTAGGCACTCGAGCTCTCGGGATAGCGTATGATACGTACTTATCAGGGGGCCAGTCATGGAGACAGCACCTGATGGATCAGTATTTCTGTGTCGATGCTTGACACATTGGTTTCATGATATTTCTAAATACTCATTTGTATATATAACAGGGGATTGAGCCGCTGTTATATATGCCCTTACACCAATATTAGTGGAATGGGACGCTAATATATGTGTATTGCCCTCATCATATTTATTTATGTCATTGTATTTAGGATGTTAGAACTGTGCTGGAGATTTGATTTGGGATATAAGAGATTCATTAGGATTGGATGTCGATATTGTACATACGAGATATGTGAGATCCACTTGATATTGTACATTTGATATATGTGAGATATACCTGATATCGTACATACGAGATATGTGAGATCCACTTGCTGTTGTACATTTGATATATGTGAGATATACCTGATATCGTACATACGAGATATGTGAGATCCACTTGCTGTTGTACATTTGATATATGTGAGATATACCTGATATTGTACATACTAGATATGTGAGATCCACTTGATGGTGTACATTTGATATATGTGAGATATACCTGATATTGTACATACTAGATATGTAAGATCTACTTGATGATGTACATTCGATATATGTGAGATATACTTGGTGTTGTACATTCGATTTATATACGAGATAACTAGATATTGTGCAGTTGAGGAGATGTGACACTTAGATGATATGAAAGCCAATTTGGGGGCTGATTGAGGGATTGGGATTTTGATTTGTCTTGCTGGATTGTGATCCTACCACGATGTCAGGATTCCGTGGAAATGACATATTTCACTCCATACCTCATCTTTATATACTTGTGCACTGTTCCATGTATTAGGAGTACCTGTGAGTGTACCTTTCATGAGTGTTGCACATTTACTTTCTCATATCCCCAGTGCATGATTATTGCATACTGTTGTCATATCATTATTGCTTTATATATTGGTGGTACTTGTTAGTGTACTTTCCATTATTTCGTACTCATATGACCTGTTATTACTGAAATTGTCATATATTAGATTCATGCTGTACGTACATTCTTGCGATTACCTGCATATGTTATTTACTATTCACGAGTTGGCAACTCACCCCCGTTGTGCCACAGGTATTGCAGGTGTTTTCCCAGAGTAGTCGAGGCTGGCTATTCACTTATCTATCATCTTTTGGCTGCGGATACCACTTCGCCTGATAGTGTGCAGTTTTGCCCAGGTGGGTTTTGGTGGTTATCTGAGATTGTATTGTATATTCGTTGTATCTTGTACTCTCCATCTACTACCAGTTTGTTGTGACTTAAAGACTTGGTGAGGACGATATTGTATATTATTCTGGATTTGTTGCTTTTTATACAGTTTCATTTCTTTTGTCTCTTATTTCTTCGCTACAGCGTCGTATATCTGTTGTGGTGTTGTTTTCCGCCGTTGGGCGTAGATTTCGCTCCCGTTTGGGATGCTTTCCTTTATATTCATGTTGTACCCTTTTTGGGGGCTTGTTTTACAAAGGGGGTGCTGCCAAAATTTTAAAGAAAAAATGGACTCTTTTAAAGAATTTGGGTTGTGATTACAAATGTTTCCAAAATTTTTATTATCTTTTCCGTATTTTTTTAAGGTTTAGATTTCTGGGTTTTGGCTTTCTTTTACTGCGTTACGTCTGGAGGCGTTGCGTAGTATTAGGGCCGTCACGTGCCAATTGCGGGTCATGACATAAGTTATCATATATATATATATATATATATATATATAGTATATACGGTACACTAGATATCGGACTGCGGGGATGCTATACGCCATCCACCCGACTTCTCCCCGTAGATATAAATCTACTCACCTTGCTTCTCGTGTGCCGATGCCGATGTCGCCATCTCAATCTTCAATGCCTCGACGTCACGTGGGGTACCTACAAGGATATCACAAACGCTAAAGCACATGAAAACCATGTCGGAAACCAAAACGGTACACGTTACGCCAATAGGTAAAAACCTATAGCCTTGCGTGCAAACACAGCTAATAACCCTCTGCCGTTGGCGTTCAAACGCCACCCGACAGAAACGAATCACCAAATACCAAAATCCATGCTAAAACAAGTCGTAAATCATGCGCTAACTCAAGAAAATCAACCCAGATTCTACCCTGATTGGAATCAGACAAAACTAGACATACCCAGGGTCAAGTTTACAGGTAAAAGAGCCGTGCACCAAAAACGAGGGGGTTTCCCCCTGCTCTGGCCGCAAATTGCGGCCAGGGGGAATATATCTGCGGCCAGGGAAATGAGTTAGGGGCTAGGGTTTTGGGTGTTGGTTTCTATCTGCCTGCATATCTCACTGCCATGTCAAAATTATTTTAGGAGGTCCCGGTTGATAGCAGTTTTCAGATAGGCTAGAAAGTCGACAAAATCGCTAAAATACGCCAAGTCGAAACTTTCAGGTAACTAACTGGAAATCTGGGGTATTCTGGGATTAACTGGTCTCAAACGCACCTAATAAGGCTATACTAACATTCAAAACCAACACTTGGTCAAGTCTCACTCAAATTTGCCTAAACTAGCACTAATCACAATATAAACACTAAATTTTAGTTTTAACAACCATAATCAAGCAAGAAGGAGGTTAGGTTGCAAGATTATACCCCAAGGGACTCCTAGGATGTAGGAGAAGAGGAGAAGAAGAAAGAGAAAGGGCTGTTGCAGCTGCTGGACTGCTTCTACTGCTGCTGGTGTTGCTGTTGCAGCTGATGCTGAAGCTGTTTTTCAACAGCAGTTTGGTTGCTGATGCTTGAATTGTTGTGGCTGATGTTGTTGTGGCTGTAGCAGCTGCTACTGCTGTTGTTTTGGGTTGTTGTTTGTGGTAGAGTGTGAGAGTGAAAGATGTGAGTGAGAGGGAGAGATGTGATCAATGAGAGGGAGTGATATGAGTGAGAGGGAGTATGAAAGAAAACAATGGGTTAAGACATAACATGAGGTTAACCCCCTTCACCCTCTCTTTACATTAAATGCTAGCATGCCCAAAACCATCATGGCTCTCTCTCTCTCACCTACCTGCTAGTCAACCCCTACCCTAACCAAATTTAAAACCAAAACCCCTAATTAAACCCAATTAGCCTAACCAAATTGTTAAATCCACCAAGCTCAATTAAACATGGTTAGCCCTAGGCTACCATGAATCCAAAACATGAAACAAGTGTGACAAGTGTGGAAAATGATATGTGCACATTTTTGCACAAAAGCCAAAATCCAATTAGCGATTTTTAATTGCGATTAACACTAAAATAGCATATACTTAACCATAAAAACTTAAAAATGGCGTATTTCCACAAAATACCCTATTTTAGAATTTCCATAATTTTTTCCCCGAATTTTCCCCATTTATCGGTATTTAATTATACCGAAATATTAAAATATTCATTAAAAATAATATTAAATTATAGAAATTACCAAAAATAATATTTTATTATTATTATTTTTTTTTGAAATGTTACAATCTTCCCCCCTTAAAGAAATTCGGTCCCCGAATTTAAATTTAAACCCCCAAATTCTAAAACATTTCAATAAAATGTCCAAGTCAACGGGGCTCCGAAATCATCAATATATAAAACGCATCGTAGCGCAATACATGCACACGAGTAATGAGCAAATAACTCGAAATCAAAACTCCGTCAAGCATCCTTCAATCATCGGAGTCCAGGTGAAAACACGAATGCCAAATCCAAAGCAAAACCAATATGATATAAATCATAACTATACATGTAAATATCTAAAGAGAATGCATGCCAAATCCTTTACAGTTGATGTGCAATGCGCATAACACTGCACAGTGGCGGACGTCTCTTATAAGAAAATAGCCATATACGTATATAATCTTTGTTTTACTATGTACGTTCCACCGTTTTGGAAACAATCTAGAAGGGTTCCTTGTTTTAAACGTTTTATGTCATATCAGACACGTAAATAAATATTGAGACTATAGCTCGCTTTTTGAAAATCCCTTCGGTAACTATCAATGCATGCAAAATATACTCAGGTACTGTCATCTGACTAGTACAGCTCAGTACGAAAACAATGATAAAACCTCACCAAAAACGTACTGCTCCATAAGAAATCAATCCCAAAACGTGCATATGACTACTACGTGCATCTGGTGCGCACGGAAATCAAAATCCATAAATGTGCCATACACGTGCACAGAAACAATATCTAAGTGCATCGGGTGTGCACAAAACATCTGTCATAGGCAACGTGTGTGCCTGACAGCAAAACAGGTGCATCTGACATGCACGAAAAATCTCGATTTGGTGCATCTGGTGTGCACCAAAATCGCATCTCATAACATGCGCCCAATCATGCACGAAAACCCAAATCAGGTGCATCCATCATGCACGAAATCATGAAATCCAATATCAAGCGCCGAATGTGCGCAAAATCCAATCAGGTGCACAGGGTGCATAAAACAATATCGAATATTACCATCGAAATCGAAGTCCAGCACATCTAAGTGCACAAAAATACGAATCACTGCACTGCAAGCAAACGCGAACTATACCGAGTGCAAAAACCAAATCGTGTGCGCATATACGCACAAAATCAACTCAACTGTATGAAACCCCATAAAATCATAGTCATGAGAAATCAAGGCACGAAAACGATATCAAGTGCAACAACGGTGCAAAAATCGTAAATACTCAGCAGGTACAACCATGGTACATGAAAACAATATCATGAAACTCATTCATTAAGACTAGATCATGCAAACAGAATGCCCAAAATACCGAAATCCAAAGTGACGGATTCGTGATAATCGAATCACAAAATCACAAATCATAAATATCGTCGTCGGTATATCCTCCTTCAAAGCCGGGAAGGTGTAGGTGCATCCAATGCTAACAGCGCAAGATATCTACTTGCCTCTCGCTCACGGTCTGGCGTCCTCTGTCTTTGGGTCCTTATCTTTTCTGCGGATTACCTATCTCTCAATCAATCGGCTCATCGGCCTTGTCAGGTGTGCTAACGAGGACGATTCCGTTCTGGCACTGCTCTGGTCCTCTCTCGGTCAATCCTCACGACCACTCGTAAAGCAGCATGTCACTGGCGTCGGCCTCTGGCTCTTTGAATGCACATCACATCTGATCCTGGGTGCAAATATCATTGCAGCAGTGTCCTGGAAGGACTTCTGCTCAGGGTCTCTTCCGATCTTGCTTATGCCGAACTGTACGGAGGTTGGTACTCTTACTTAATCCTTTCTCGTTTTCTGGACATCTGCGTGTTCCGCACACATTTCCCCGAAAACTGGACGTATCCCAATGCCTCTGTAAGCATATCAGGTCTCTAGCCTCGACGGAAGGTAATGACAGCTCGCCAGCGTCTCGCACGAACCTCTGGTTCTACTTGTCTTTATCGTCGTCCACTATGACGTCACGCCATGCTATCTACGGACTGCACTGTTCTCGGCCACGGTCAATCCGAAGTCTCTCGCATGGACTCGAAATCGCATACTCTGTAGCTTCATCATACTGTAGAAGATGTCTGGCCGAACAGGTCCTCGGGAACGCGTCCCAACCAACGGAGGAATACTCAATACTCGTCTGTCCTCGATCAACTCACAACGCATCTGGATGAGGTCCTTTATCCGAACCTGGTCAACTATCTCGTCGACGACGCCGAACTTTGGCCTGCTGGGTGTGCGCAAAATGACCACTCCTGGGCCTAGGTCTTCTTGTATAGTATTCCAGAAAGGTCCTGTCGAGCTCTCTCCCAAATCTCATTTCTGCCGAATTGCCCGGAAGCTATTATCTTTTCTATATCTATTTCTTGTTCCAGAACAGCAGCATACTCCTCGCGACTCCTCCTGGAAGGTATATCCATATACTACGCCTCTGCATGCGTATTGCACCTCTGATGTCGGCAGAGTGGAACGTCACCTTGTCGAATTCTCGTGCGAACTCTTCACTTCACTCGGCTCTAATGTCGACTGATTCGGGCTTGTCTCATCGTGGCTGCATGGACCGCGCTCCAACGGCTTTGCTTGTATCTGGAGTCTCCCAAGCCGCGTGTCCCATCACATGATATACGAATGATGTCGACCCATCCGATCGACTCGTCAGAACCTTATAACCCCCCCAAGAGATCAACATCTTGGGTGCAGTTTAATAGCATCGAGTACATACCACAGCATCGGTGGTCCAGCCGTAGAAGAGCAAACCCAAGCCTCACTAATGGCGCCGTGGAACTGCCGTAAACCCTAAGGTTCAAAGGCTTTCACAAGGTCATTAAGTCGAGTTAGGGTTTCATTCTTCTAGAGGGTCCATAGAATTGCCTGTATGTCTTTCCGAACACTTTAAACTTAGAATAGTAGGTTCCTGACATTCGATTGTCTCTGTCGACACTCAACGTAACTGCGTGAAGTCGTCTCTAGCTGGAATCAATCTATCTGATGACCTCGCATCGGGGTAGCGAACGAACCACATGTCCTAGTCATTCATCCTAGGTGACTAGCGACCTTCCATCATATCTCTAAGAATATACTCATGCTGCCATAGCTCCAACATCTGCGGCGATACCACGTCATTTGTCGCAACAATTGGCCCCATCGTCTGTACGCGGGTCAGCGCCTCAATCCTCCAGGAAAGGCGATACATTGGCGGTCACCTCTAACTCGGTCCTCTCTAGATCTGAGTAAGACTCTCCATACTGAAAATCATCGACTCAACTGGGCCTGCTCCGGCACATAAATCGGACGAATCACCTTCGTCTCTCAAATCGGGTGGACTAGCTATCATCTGTCTTAAATCTGCCTGGAAGCTCTGGCGATCTCAGCTGTAAGTTCCAGAAGCGACATCCTATCAATCCCAGCAACAGCTGGTTCATCTGTCTTCACGGTAGGCGACATCATAATATCTGAGGTATGCTGTACATCAACAGTCCTCTCTCAACTGGCGGTTCTAACAACGGCCCGATCATCCGGTGTAAAACTAAGCACTCACCTCCACAAGAGGTCACAATCATCAATACTAACTCGAGACGTTCCTATGTCACCAGGAAATACAATGGTCGGCTCTCGTACCAGACGAGCTCGCCCTGACCGTAACACTAGCAGCAGCTCAAGCTGCGCTCAACAATGGCGACAGGAACCTCAGTCGAGTATCGAAGAGAGCAGATCAATGGCAAGAAGGAAAACAACAGATCCAGAATGGATACATGATCATAAGAAAGAACAGCATCAATGAAAGCATGATCATGGAACTAATAGAATCGAGGATCTTAAATGGGTGTATAATCATGGATATGAAGAGAATCACTGATCTCGAAAAAATGTACATCCTAAGGTTTCTTAAGCGGGGTGGCGTGTCGTAAGTATGCCGCGGAACATACCCACGGTACGTCACTCTACTTTAGTCACCTATTCCATCAACCAAGGGTCATCTTACGCGACGAAAGTTCGGGTCTAATACCCCCTCGATTAAGTCTAAGTTCCGTAAGGTCAGGCCTAAGTTCCGTATACATATAGACGCCCTGGGCAAAACATAGTCAAACTTAGACTCAAACCAAGCTTAACCTAGCGCTTTGATACTAATTTTGTCACGACCCGAAATAGCCCGTGACTAGCACTTGAATCATATGAAGTCTATAGAACCCCATCTGATCCAAGTAAGCCAAAAGCCCAGAAATCTAAAACCTTTTTAAGTAATAAATAAGGAAAACTAGTTTAAAGAAGTGAAGAACATGTTTTGAAGTCAAGGTTTTTAAATAACTAAGCCGAAAATGCATGTTTAAAATGTAAAGTCTTTTCTAAAAATTTCGGCAGAGTTTCTTTTGTAAATACTGGCCCCGAACGAGGTACAACATAAATAATATGTACGAAATGATAAAACGCATCCCCAAGCGGGAGCTAGCTCTTCGTCAATCGATGGTCACAACCACATAAGCAATATGATATACAACGCCGAAAGGCGAGGATCAAAACTCAAAGAAAACTCAAAACAGCATGAAAACCAATATACTACAAGAAGTGACTCTAAGGTCAAAATAATACATCACTGGTGTCTAAGTCTGAAACAATATACAAGTTTTGGTTGATGAAATTTCTAGATACAATGAATAATACATATACAAGGGTGGTTCTGAAACAAGAACCGACCTACCAAGAAAATCACCCACAAAGGAAAGCAATGTGCCGGAAATGCCGCTATGGAACCTGTACGGCAAAACCTGCAAGAACTGTGGCACAACGGGGGTGAGTTGCCAACTCGTGAATAGAAAAACATCTACAAGAAAAAATCGAATGCTTGACATAATCCTAGGTCAATACGATCAGATGTAATATAAACCTCAAAAGGTAAGTCTGAAGCATGATAAGGTGGCAATGTAACATCTAAATATGTAGGTAGTGCCAAGTACTCGTGCCAGTGCCTCGGGTAATAACATGTCATAAATATAAGGTATGTCTGCATGAAGTAAATATGATAAAGTATCAAAATGGATATCAATACACATATATTAGCGTCTCATTCCACTAATATTGGTGTAAGGGTATATATAACAGCGCTCGCATACCCTGTTATATATACAAATGAAGTATGATCAATGTAATCAAGGTCTATATATGATCAAAGTCTGTATGAACGTGGATCCCGCCCACCCGTCACCCTAATGACAATAAGCATCATGCATGTAAATGTGAGGATATAATCAAAATCATAGAAAACATCATGAAACCTGTGCCTAGCATCGGCACGTAAATCCTCATATATCGGGCATCCGTCAGTCCGGGTCAGCCCACTCTCTCATATATCGGGCATCCGTCAGTCCGGGTCAGCCAACTCACTCATATATCGGGCATCCGTCAGTCCGGGTCAGCCCACTCTCTCATATATACCGGGCATCCGTCAGTCCGGGCCAGCCCACTCTCTCATATATCGTATATAATCAGAACCGATAAATCTCAGGGTAGCAGCGCAAATATCATATCAAGGAAACCGGGTTTTCAAATAAGTACATACTTTCCTTTGAAATTATCCACGGTTCCCAAATCCAGAAATATCATGGAAACAACATATCTCAATGCGTATAATCAAAAGCATGATATATGCGACATGTAAAAGAAATGCAAGCACATCTGCATATCATGCAACCTGGAATAGTAATATGCACATAATGAGGGAAACCACTCCTTTAAAATGAATCAGTTTGTAAGAGTATCTTGCGGTTCCCAAATCTAGAAATATCATCTATGTATGTGCAAACATGTATGTGTACAAATATGAGTGTACAACAGGTAGGTGCACAAGCATGAGTATACAGTAAGTATGTGCACAAATATAAGTGTACAATGAGTATGTGTACAAGTATGCCATGCAAGGATCATATCCTGAATGCAACAGTACTACAGTGTAGCGACATGGCAGTTATCGATGATGGAGTGTGTGAGCCGGCAAGCAAGTGTACGTGGGACATACGCATAATCGATAATGGTACTGGTGTCCTAACAGCATGATGGTAATATAGCAATAACCCATGAAATGCAATGCGAATAGCACTGAAAATGCGGAATCGAATAAATCAACACAATAGGGAAGTGTCTACATCAATATGTATATGTCATGCAATTGTGCCATTTGAAATAAGACAAATCGGGGTTTTTAGTAAAATAAGGGCTACGGTGTTTTTAAGAATGATACGTCCTTTGAAAATATCCGTAGAATCCCTTTACTAAAAACCCGGTGATCCCGCCTCAATAGTATCGCGTACGATACCGTATATTATATGACGTCCTCGAGTCCTGAGTGTGGATCTATCATCAATATAAAGCTCGTACGGTAAAGCGTCGTACGGCATCCCATGAGCTGGGTACGAGTCAATATCACATTCCTCTCATCAATATCAGGTATCATTATCATCATATCACATCATCTGGGGTACTGATCTAACTCTAGTACCAGTCGATACCATCTATATAAGTATGAATGCGTGTGTGAAACACACGTCCAAAGGCCCGCTAAAAATCATATATCGTATCCCAAATACGAATCACATCACATCACTGAAATCACGGCACTATGCCCAATCTCATCGACTCATCTCCAACGTCCCCCAATATCCTCATCGTCACAGTATAAACATAGCAAATATGCACGTGTGTGCGTGTGGGTGTAAACCTAATCTATGGTTCGCGACTAGGAACTACACTAGTTACTTCTAACCCTAACCTATGCATAGTACACCTAACACATACTAGGCAACCAAGTCACACATAAGCTATCATATATATATATATATATATATATATATATATATATATATATATATATATATATATTGTATATTGTATATATATATATATATTGTATATACGGTACACTAGATATCGGACTGCGGGGGTGCTATACGCCATCCACCCGACTTCTCCCCGTAGATATAAATCTACTCACCTTGCTTCTCGTATGCCGATGTCGCCATCTCAATCTTCAACGCCTCGACGTCACGTGGGGTACCTACAAGGATATCACAAACGTTAAAGCACATGAAAACCATGTCGGAGACCAAAACGGTACACGTTACGCCAATAGGTAAAAACCTATAGCCTTGCGTGCAAACACAGCTAATAACCCTCTGCCGTTGGCGTTCAAACGCCACCCGATAGAAACGAATCACCAAATACCAAAATCCATGCTAAAACAAGTCGTAAATCATGCGCTAACTCAAGAAAATCAACCCAGATTCTACCCTGATTGGAATCAGACAAAACTAGACATACCCAGGGTCAAGTTTACAGGTAAAAGAGCCGTGCACCAAAAACGAGGGGGTTTCCCCCTGCTCTGGCCGCAAATTGCGGCCAGGGGGAATATATCTGCGGCCAGGGAAATGAGTTAGGGGCTAGGGTTTTGGGTGTTGGTTTCTATCTGCCTGCATATCTCACTGCCACGTCAAAATTATTTTAGGAGGTCCCGGTTGATAGCAGTTTTCAGATCGGCTAGAAAGTCGACAAAATCGCTAAAATACGCCAAGTCGAAACTTTCAGGTAACTAACTGGAAATATGGGGTATTCTGGGGTTAACTGGTCTCAAACGCACCTAATAAGGCTATACTAACATTCAAAACCAACACTTGGTCAAGTCTCACTCAAATTTGCCTAAACTAGCTCTAATTACAATATAAACACTAAATTTCAGTTTTAACAACCATAATCAAGCAAGAGGGAGGTTAGGTTGCAATATTATACCTCAAGGGACTCCTAGGATGTAGGAGAAGAGGAGAAGAAGAAGGAGAAAGGGCTGTTGCAGCTGCTGGACTGCTTCTACTGCTGCTGGTGTTGCTGTTGCAGCTGATGCAGAAACTGTTTTTCAACAGCAGTTTGGTTGCTGATGCTGGAATTGTTGTGGCTGATGTTGTTGTGGCTGTAGCAGCTGCTACTGCTGTTGTTTTGGGCTGTTGTTTGTGGTAGAGTGTGAGAGTGAAAGATGTGAGTGAGAGGGAGAGATGTGATCAATGAGAGAGAGTGATATGAGTGAGAGGGAGTATGAAAGAAAACAATGGGTTAAGACATAACATGAGGTTAACCCCCTTCACCCTCTCTTTACATTAAATGCTAGCATGCCCAAAACCATCATGGCTCTCTCTCTCACCTCCCTACTAGTCAACCCCTACCCTAACCAAATTTAAAACCAAAACCCCTAATTAAACCCAATTAGCCAAACCAAATGGTTAAATCCACCATGCTCAATTAAACATAGTTAGCCCTAGGCTACCATGAATCCAAAACATGAAATAAGTGTGACAAGTGTGGAAAATGATATGTGCATATTTTTGCACAAAAGCCAAAATTCCAATTAGCGATTTTTAATTGCGATTAACACTAAAATAGCAAATATTTAACCATAAAAACTTTAAAATGGCGTATTTCCACAAAATACCCTATTTTAGAATTTCCATAATTTTTTCCCAGAATTTTCCCCATTTATCGATATTTAATTATACCGAAATATTAAAATATTCATTAAAAATAATATTAAATTATAGAAATTACCAAAAATAATATTTTATTATTTTTTTTTTGAAATGTTACAGTACGGGCGTTTGGTTTCGTGTGGACGCCGGCTTCTGCTCGGTCTGCTGCTTGTGGTCCTCTAGCAAGTCACGAATTACTCCAAGCAAAGTGGCGTCATCCATACGCCTCTGGTACGATCATAGATTCCTGGCTTCCATGATCCTGCAACCAAGAAACCAAAGAGGATTAGTATGATAAACAAGATTCAAAACTTGCGATGAATGATGATCATGAATCAAGGATATGAATCAAAACTAGAACTCCAAGTTACTTAAATATAGTACTGCATCGTAACCATGCCGCGGTACATAGTTACAATCACATAACTCCACTCAAGTCACCCAAATTCTAGAGATAAACAATAGGGGGCCAAAGTTTCAAGTCGAGATGCAAAGAAGTTTGCATATCGTCAAGGTAAGGATCAGGAGAAAGTTAAGATTCAAGAATGGCAAGATGGTAAAGTGGCAGGACATGTTCCTAATCACGAGTATCTGATTCGTGTATTGGGTCCAATACCCAACTACAAAAGAATCAAACCCGTTTAACCTAGATCCTATGGCTCTGATACCAAACAAACCCTGTCACGCCCCGCTTCCCAGAGTGCGCTAAGATCGGCACGTGATAGAGCCAACCATGCTACCTGTGGCTAGGAAACATCCTTCCACGGTCACATTACGACTGTCTGGGAGATATCAAGAACTGGAAAATAAAATAACTATCTAGTACATGTCCATATGCCAAAATAAGCGAGTCAAAAAATAATATGCGGAAGCAATAGATCCAATAAACAAAACACCTGGAAAGTAAAACTGGATACTATCTGGATCTTCACTGCTCGGCCTGACGGCGGAAAATACTCCTGATCAGCCTGCGACAAAGGTAGAGGATCTGGGCCATGCAAAACCCAGACGTTAGTGCGTCATAATATCAAGCAATAATAAAATCAAGGAGTAGCAAGGCATGCAGGTACGAGTATGAACGGTAAAACAGGTATAGCAGTAATATAAATACTGACTGCGAAGGGTAAGGCACAGGTGATGTGCAGTGAGTAATCTAAACTGGCCTACTGGTTAACTACTCTCAAGTCTTTGAAATCAATTTAATGAATCGTCGATGTAACTCAATAGTATCCCATGCGTGCTTGGGACCACGGTTAAAGACTCTCGGGCTGAATCCGAGACGTGCCGCTAGGCAGTAAAAGGTAGTATGTAATGACGAATGATGTCAGCATCATCATCCCGGGGCTGGCCTAGCCCGTAAGACTGATCAGTAAAGGCATCGAACTGTCGAGTTACAAGTCAGGTTTCATCATTAATTTCCCCATACTTCTAAGTTATGTGTTCAAGTCAGGTACTGATAAATCTGGAGCCAATGCCAACACAGGATCAAGCAGGTACAGGTTTGTCTGAATAGACAACGGGAAATGTCCGTAGGGACAACAGGTCAAGATTGTCGGCATTAGTAACAAGATCAGGTAACATGTCAAACTGTGGTACATCAGATCATGTCAGGTGGTGTACATGTATCAAGTCATGTCAAGTAGTGCACAGGTATCAAGTCATGTCAGCAGTAGGGTATCAGGTCATGTCAGGTAGTGCACAAGTGTCGAGTGGGTGTTCACAATCAAACTGTAATAAGTATGGGTACACAAAAACAAGTATGGAGTACTAATCTAATAATAAAATGGAATAATGTGATATGGTATGCAAATAGTTATATATTCAAAGATATGGATGCACAATTATCGATTAGGGTTACATTTATAGTTCTAATACTAATTAGGATGCAGTTTATTAAACATGGGGTGTTAATATCACAGTATTATGTATTAATGTGATCTATGGATACAATTACATATATTTTAAATGAGATGGATGCAAACGGGTATCCGTATTCAGTAAAGTTGTAAAATGATAATGTGGGATGGACAACTAAGCAATATGTGATGTAAATATTGATATGGATGCAGTATATTGTAATCTACTATGTAACAAGATTACTTTTCATGACCTATATCTGAAATGATATGAATGGATGCAAACGGAACATCGAAAAGCTATAATATGAAACATGGGATAGTAGATTTAAAATACAGGTATGATATTTATTTAAATAGGTATATAATGAGTTATATAGCATGTAGCAAGATTAACTTACCTCGACGGATCAAGAAACGAATGTGTACGGAACGTCTCACGTCGGTGAAAAGTCGCGATGCGCGCACGGTACACGGAACGGTTCCAAACAACGTACAAGGGTGATTACGCAAGCAGGGCATGTTCGTTGGGTCGTCTGGATCGTCGGCGTCGTCACGGCTCCGGCGGTCTACAGAAGATAGAGAACAAATTTTTAAAGAGTGAAAGAAAGGAAAGAAAAGAAAGAAAGAAGAAAAGAAGGGGAGGAAGAAGGAAGGGCAGAGGCTCACTAGTGTTTGGTGCTCTGGGGTTTCAGGGGACAGAGGAGACGAGGTAGTAGTGTAGGGTTCACCGGCGATGTGGGGCGATCGATATGGAGGCTAAGGTTTCGGTGTTTAGGGTTTGGGTTTTGGTTTGTTGGGTTTCTTGGTTGGTTTGAGGGTGCAGGATTCTGTGAGGGGAGAAGACAGAGGAGAGAGGGGAGAAGAAGAAGAAGATGGTGACGGGATGAGGTGGTCGGCGACGAAGGAAAGGTGGTGGTGATGGGTTCTGTGGGTGCTGTGAGTGTGCAGGGTCTCGGGAGAAGGAAGAAGGAGAAGAAAGAAGGAGGAAGGAGATGATGGAGATGAGGGGGGGTCGAGGGAAGAGAGGTGATGGAGCTAGGGTTAGGGTTTGAGGAGAAGTGAGGAGGCTCGGGTTTTAGACGAAGGAGGAAGACGAGGAAGAGAAAATATAAAGGAGGGAGGTGACGAGATCTCTACAGAGATCGCGAGATGAGAGAGAGAGAGGTGCGAGATGAGAGACACAGAGAGAGAGCAAGAGGGGAGAGAGAGGAGGAGGAGAAAGAAAGTTGGCAGTATGTGGGGGAGAGAGAAAGAGAGAAGAGAGAGAAAGATTATGAGGGGGAGAGAGAGAGGGAGAGAAAGGAAGTAGGGGCCACGAGAGAGCTGGGGTTACGCTGGAAAATTTAACTTGTTTTAATTTTTATTTTTAAAATATATTTTTAGTTTGTTAAAAGAAATCGTATGAACTGTTAAAAATATTTGAACTAAATTTTAAAATTTAAATAAATTGAATTTTGGCGGGATACAAAAATATTTCAAAACGCGCCCGGGTCGGGTCTAAAATTTCAAATTTAAAATATGAAAAATATATGCGACGTCTAAATTTTAAAATGAATGCTCAGGTAACGAAAATGCATACCCCCAAGAACGGATGCACGTACATGCACGTAGCCATCCAAACACGTCCGTTTCACTGAACGGGACGAGAACAAGATACGCGGATGCTACCATGGGGTTAGGGGTATCATGCAGGCCATGTTATGTAATTTTAAAATATTTTACGTGACCCAAAATGTTATATGGTAAAAGATTCAATACCAGATAAAATGCCAGTATGTACTAAACATGAAAAATGCACAGTCTACGTAACAAGTCAGGGTAATTCATAAATATGAATCAAACAGGTTCAAGTAAGCAGTCGGGTCGAATGCAGAGTAAAATGTAAAATATCATTCGCACCCAAAACACGATAAATCAAGAAAATACCACAGATAAGAAAATACGGGAACTGGAATTGGTATAAATGAACTAGGTTGTTACATTATACCCAACTACAAAAAAAATTTCGTCCTCGAAATTCCAAGAACAAGAAAAGATAAACAATCAAGAAACTACAAGAATAGGTGTGGAAACTTCTGTCGGATTTCATCTTCTCGTTCCCAAGTTGATTCTCCATGTGAGCAATTTCCCCAAGAAATAAGTACAAGAGGGATAACCTTGTTCTTTAGAACCTTTTCTCTTCGATCCTCAATCGACATCAGTCATTCCTCAAAGGTTAAATCTTCACGTACAGTCAGCTCTGAATGATCCAGCACGTGTGTTTCATCTCGAACATATTTACGGAGTTGAGATACATGAAATACGTCATGAACATTCGCCAAAGATTGCGGTAAAGCCAATCGATACGCCACTTCTCCAACACGCTCCAAAATCTCGAAAGGCCCAACGAATCGAGGACTAAGCTTTCCTCGACTCCCAAAACGAATCACTCCCCTAGTCGGTGATATTTTCAAGAATACCAGATCACCAACAGCGAACTCTAGAGGTCTTCTCGATGTGTCAGTCCAACTCTTCTGCCGATCTTGTGCTGCCTTCATATGATTCCGGATAGTATTAACTTTCTCTACTGTTTGCACGATCAAATCCGGTCCCAACAATCTTCGTTCTCCAAAAGACCGTTCCATGTTGTTCGCAAGCGGTCTACTCCGGGTGGCAAATCGAGTCATCCCAACAAACAGGTGAACGACACTTGAGACCATACAATGCTTCGAATGGAGCCATCTGAATAGTCGCCTGAAAGCTGTTGTTGTAAGAAAACTCTACCAAGTGTAGATGATCCTCCCATGAACCCTTGAAGTCTAACATGCAAGCTCTCAACATGTCTTCAAGAGTTTGGATCGTTCTCTCCGACTGGTTTGAGGATGATAAGCTGTGCTAAACTTCAATCGAGTCCCCAGACTATCCTGTAAGCTCCTCCAAAAGTGTGATAAGAAACGGGGGTCACGGTCGGACACGATGCTCACCGGTACTCCATGCAATCTTACAATCTCCTGCATGTACCGTTCTCCCAAGCTTCCGTTGATTGACCAACTCGAAATGGTATGAAATGAGCTGCCTTGGTCAATCGATCAATAATCACCCAAACTGCATTGTTGCCCTTTGGACTCTGCGGTAAAGCCGTCATGAAATCCATGGTTATATGTTCCCACTTCCATTGAGGAATCGGAAGTGGTTGCAATAAACCAGCAACCCTTTGATGTTCAGCCTTAACTTGCTGACACACCAAGCACTTCGGTACAAAGCGGGCAATCTCTCGTTTCATGCCTTCCCACCAGAAATGCTGTCGTAGATCTCGGTACATTTTCGTGCCTCCTGGATGTATGAAATATGCGGAACTGTGCGCCTCCTTCATAACCTCTTCACGAATGTCTCCTTTCGGCACACACAAACGGCTACCATAACGCAACGAACCATCTTCATGAATTAACAAGTCCGTTCGAAGTCCAGCTTCAACCTGTTCTCGAAACTTTTGCAATATAGGATCCTGTAACTATGCTGCTTTAATATTCTTGATCAACGATGATTGTACTTGCAGCTGCATCAACTGTCCCGAAGAATGCGGTAGCACAACCTCCAAATCGAATCTCCGAAAGTCTTCAATAAGTTCCTTCTGTGCAGTCAACATCTGAATTGCTAGCAACCGACTGAGCGCATCCGGCACAACATTAACTTTTCCCGGATGGTACTTAAGATCAAGATCGTAGTCAGCCATCAGCTCCAACCATTTACGCTGCCTCATATTAAGCTCCCTCTGTGTGAACACATATTTTAGGCTTTTGTGATCGGTGAAAACTTCGACCCTTTCGCCCAATAAGTAGTGTCTCCAAATCTTCAAAGCGAAAATCACAGATGCTAGCTCCAAATCATGAGTTGGGTAATTCTTCTCATGGGTCTTCAACTGTCTCGATGCGTAAGCTATAACATTCCCATGCTGCATCAAAACCCATCCTAATCTTTTCCCAGATGTGTCGCTGTGAATCACCAATCCTCCGGAACTGTCTGGTACGGTCAAAACAGGTGCGGTTATCCATCTCTGCTTCAACGCCTAAAAAGCTGATGCACGTTTATCTGTGTGCCGTCTTTCTACTTTACTAGAAGAACTGGAGCTTCCCAAGGTGAATCGCTGCTGCGAAACCAACCCTTTCTCAAGTAATTGACTTCTTCCAACTCCATTGGTGCCATTGGACAATACGCTTTTAAGATTGGCGCTGCACCAGGAACAAGGTCGATCGCAAACTCCACATCTCGCTTCGGCTAAACCCGAGATGTCCTCGAACACGTCCATGAAATCTCGAACTACAGCTGGCGCTTCAACTTCTATCGACGAAAGAACATTATTTGTCGGCCTAGCCCTACACTCGACTGGTCCGACAGAACTGCTAACTCCAAAACAACCTCTGGATGTCCGGGAATCTGGAAATTTGCTTTCTTTGCTCTACAATCAATGTGAGCATGGAAAGTGCCGAGAAAAATCCATTCCCAAGATAACTTCATAACTACCGGTATTAATCATCAAGAAATCTGCGAATAACTCCCGTCCGCAAATAGCTACAGAACAATCCTTACACCCTCTATTAGTTATGATTTTCCTATTCCCAGTGTGTATGTCCCAATAACTAGACAGGGTCGTGCAAGTAATCGAGTGTGTAGTATTAAACTTGGATGACATAAATCAATGGGATGCACTAGAATTGAATAACGCTAATGCGGGAAAACCATGAACCAGTAGGATACCTGAAACAACTTCTCCTGAAGCCTTAGCTTCCTCGGCCGTCAGGGTAAATGCTCGAGCTTGATTGGGTCCTGAGTCAACTACTTCTGCACCTGAAACTGTTTCTGCGGTGGCCTCCAAACATTATCTTTCATGCGAAGCTTCGACGGACAAGTATCAGTGGTATGATCAGTTGATCCACAAATAAGACAAAGTCTAAGTCTCCTTCGACAATCTCTCCAGAAATTAACCGGTCGTTGGCAGTAATTGCACAACACCCTTCCTTTTTGCTTGGGCAAAACTGGCCTCCGAACATCTGCTTTCTGACGAAGCTTCGACAGACAAGCATTGATAGTGTGATTTGCCGATCCACAATTTAAACAGAGTCCAAGCTTCCTTCGACACTCCCTTTGCATATGTCCAGGTAAATGGCAAAAGTCACAAATCACGCTCCTTCTCTGATCAGCAACGACTGTTTTCTTCATTGGTGCTATGCCACGTCGGTTCACCGGAATACGTCCACATACGGGCGTTTGGTTTGGTGTGGACGCCGGCTTCTGCTCGGTCTGCTGCTTGTGGTCCTCTAGCAAGTCACGAATTACTCCAAGCAAAGTGGCGTCATCCATACGCCTCTGGTACGATCATAGATTCCTGGCTTCCATGATCCTGCAACCAAGACACCAAAGAGGATTAGTATGATAAACAAGATTCAAAATTTGCGATGAATGATGATCATGAATCAAGGATATGAATCAAAACAAGAACTCCAAGTTACTTAAATAGAGTACCGCATTGTAACCATGCCGCGGTACATAGTTACAATCACATAACTCCACTCAAGTCACCCAAATTTTAGAGATAAACAATAGGGGACCAAAGTTTCAAGTCGAGATGCAAAGAAGTTTGCATATCGTCAAGGTAAGGATCAGGAGGAAGTTAAGATTCAAGAATGGAAAGATGGTAAAGTGGCAGGACATGTTCCTAATCACGAGTATTCTGATTCATGTATTGGGTCCAATACCCAACTACAAAAGAATCAAACCTGTTTAACCTAGATCCTATGGCTCTGATACCAAACAAACCCTGTCACGTCCCGCTTCCTAGAGTGCGCTAAGATCGGCACGTGACAGAGCCAACCATGCTACTTGTGGCTAGGAAACATCCTTCCACAATCACATTAAGGCTGTCTGAGAGATATCAAGAACTGGAAAATAAAATAACTATCTAGTACATGTCCATATGCCAGAATAAGCGAGTCAAGAAATAATATGCGGAAGCAATAGATCCAATAAAAAAAACACCTGGAAAGTAAAACTGGATACTAACTGGATCCTCACTGCTCGGCCTGACGGCGGAAAATACTTATGATCAGCCTGCAACCAAGGTAGAGGATCTGGACCATGCAAAACCCAGACGTCAGTGCATCATAATATCAAGCAATAATAAAATCAAGGAGTAGCAAGTCATGCAGGTACGAGTATGAACGGTAAAACAGGTATAGCAGTAATATAAATAGTGACAGTGAAGGATAAGGCACAGGTGATGTGCAGTGAGTAATCTAAACTGGCCTACTAGTTAACTACTCTCAAGTCTTTGAAATCAATTTAATGAATCGTCGATGTAACTCAATAGTATCCCATGCATGCCCGGGACCACGGTCAAAGACTCTCGAGCTGAATCCGAGACGTGCCGCTAGGCAGTAAAAGGTAGTATGTAACGACGAATGATGTCAGCAGCATCATCTCGGGGCTGGCCTAGCCCGTAAGACTGATCAGTAAAGGCATCGAACTGTCGAGTTACAAGTCAGGTTTCATCATTGATTTTCCCATACCCCAAGTTATGTGTTTAAGTCAGGTATTGATAAATCTGGAGCCAATGCCAACACAGGATCAAGCAGGTACAGATTTGTCTGAATAGACAACGGGAAATGTCCGTAGGGACAACAAGTCAAGATTTTCGGCATTAGTAACAAGATCAGGTAACATGTCAAACTGTGGTACATCAGGTCATGTCAGGTGGTGTACATGTATCAAGTCATGTCAAGTAGTGCACAGGTATCAAGTCATGTCAGCAGTAGGGTATCAGGTCATGTCAGGTAGTGCACAAGTGTCGAGTGAGTGTTCATAATCAAACTGTAATAAGTATGGGTACACAAAAACAAGTATGGAGTACTAATCTAACAATAAAATAGAATAATGTGATATGGTATGCAAATAGTTATAGATTCAAAGATATGGATGCACAATTATCGATTAGGGTTACATTTATAGTTCCAATACTAATTAGGATACAGTTTATTAAACATGGGGTGTTAATATCACAGTGTTATGTATTAATGTGATCTATAGATGCACTTACATATATTTCAAATGAGATGGATGCAAACGGGTATCCGTATTCAGTAAAGCTGTAAAATGATAATGTGGGATGCACAACTAAGCAATATGTGATGTAAATATTGATATGGATGCAGTATATTGTAATCTACTATGTAACAAGATTAGTTTTCATGACCTAAATCTGAAATGATATGAATGGATGCAAACGGAACATCGAAAAGCTATAATATGAAACATGGGATAGTAGATTTAAAATACAGGTATGATATTTATTTAAATAGGTATATAATGAGTTATATAGCATGTAGCAAGATTAACTTGCCCCGACGGATCAAGAAACGGATGTGTACGGAACGTCTCACATCGGTGAAAAGTCGCGATGCGCGCACGGTACACGAAACGGTTCCAAACAACGCACAAGGGTGATCACGCAAGCAGGGCATGTTCGCTGGGTCGTCTGGATCATCGGCATCGTCACGACTCCGGTGATCTACAGAAGACAGAGAACAAATTTTTAAAAAGAGAAAGAAAGGAAAGAAAAGAAAGAAAGAAGAAAAGAAGGGGAGGAAGAAGGAAGGGCAGAGGCTCACTGGTGTTTGGTGCTCTGGGGTTTCAGGGGACAGAGGAGACGAGGTAGTGGTGTAGGGTTCACCGACGATGAGGGGCGATCGATATGGAGGCTATGGTTTCGGTGTTTAGGGTTTGGGTTTTGGTTTGTTTGGTTTCTTGGTTGGTTTGAGGGTGCAGGGTTCTGTGAGGGGAGAAGACAGAGGAGAGAGGAGAGAAGAAGAAGAAGATGGTGACGGGATGAGGTGGTCGGTGGCGAAGGAAAGATGGTGGTGATGGGTTCTGTGGGTGCTGTGGGTGTGCAGGGTCTCGGGAGAAGGAAGAAGGAGAAGAAAGAAGGAGGAAGGAGATGATGGAGATGAGGGGAGGTCAAGGGAAGAGAGGTGATGGAGCTAGGGTTAGGGTTTGAGGAGAAGTGAGGAAGCTCGGGTTTTAGACGAAGGAGGAAGACGAGGAAGAGAAAATATAAAGGAGGGAGGTGACGGGATCTAGGGAGGTGACGAGATCTCTACAGAGATCGCGAGATGAGAGAGAGAGGTGCGAGATGAGAGAGATTGAGAGAGAGCGAGAGGAGAGAGAGAGGAGGAGAAAGAAAGTTGGCAGTATGTGGGGGAGAGAGAAAGAGAGAAGAGAGAGATAGATTATGAGGGGGGAGAAAGAGGGAGAGAAAGGAAGTGGGGGCCACGAGAGAGCTGGGGTTACGCTGGAAAATTTAACTTGTTTTGATTTTTAGTTTTAAAATTTATTTTTAGTTTGTTAGAAGAAATCGTATGAACTGTTAAAAATATTTGAACTAAATTTTAAAATTTAAATAAATTGAATTTTGGCAGGATACAAAAATATTTCAAAACGCGCCCGGGTCGGGTCTAAAATTTCAAATTTAAAATATGAAAAATTTATGCGACGTCCAAATTTTAAAATGAATGCTCAGGTAACGAAAATGCATACCCCCAAGAACGGATGCACGTACGTGCGCGTAGCCATCAAAACACGTCCGTTTCACTGAACGGGACGAGAACAAGATGCGCGGATGCTACCATGGGGTTAGGGGTATCGTGCAGGCCATGTTATGTAATTTTAAAATATTTTACGTGACCTAAAATGTTATATGGTAAAAGATACAATGCGAGATAAAATGCCAGTATGTACTAAACTTGAAAGATGCACAGTCTACGTAACAAGTCAGGGTAATTCATAAATATGAATCAAACAAGTTCAAGCAAGTGGGTCGGGTCGAATGCAGAGTAAAATGTAAAATACCATTCGCACCCAAAACACGTTAAATCAAGAAAATACCACAGATAAGAAAATACGGGAACTGGAATTGGTATAAATGAACTAGGTTGTTATAAGTAATGGTGTGTCAAGTCATGTCAAGTAGTGCACAGTGTATCAAATGGGTGCCCAACAGTACAATATAGCAAGTATTGAATCAGGGTAAAAGTACGGATGTACGATAAAAGCATGGATGCACAAATATCTATCAGGGGTTATATCTTGACTATGTAGGATGCACATTATCAAGCTTGGGGTACTAATGTAATAATAATATGAGTTAAAGTAATATGGCATGCAGCTAGGTTTGCAGAATTAATGATATGGTTACATAATAAAACACGGATGCATAAATAACTATCAGGGGTTATATTTACAGCTCCAAGACTAAGTGGGATGCACATTATTAAGCATGGGTGTTACTACAACAATAACATGAATTAATATGATCTATAGATGCAGCTTTATATATTTTAAATGATATGGATGAATACGGGTATCCGAAAACTGTAAAATTTTAATGTGGATGCACCATGAAATAAACATGTAATATTATTATTAATATGGATGCAATTATAATAACATAGCATGTAACAAGATAAACTTGCCTGAACGGAATACACGACGGGTGCGTTCGGCACGTCCGACGTCGGATAATTGTCGCAACGCACACACGGCAGGCGGGACGGGTCCAGGCAAGGCAAGAGGGTAACCACGCAGCTAAGGGACGTCCACTGGGTCTCCCGGATCGGCAGCGGCGAGCACGGCTCCGGTGATGGCCGGAAAAAACAGATCAAGAAAAGAAAAGAGAAGGAAAGAAGAAGAAGAAGAAAAAGAAGAGGAAGTGTTGGGGTTTAGTGTGGCTCTGGGTTATCTGGGACAGAGGAGAAAGCGAAGGGAGGAAGACGATTGGTCGTGGGGTTTTCCGGTGAGGTTTCACGGTGATGGCAGTGAGGGTTCCAGGTTCAAGAAGTCGGGTGTGCAGGGTTCTTGTGCTGAGGATAGAGGCATGAGTCTGGGGAGTAGGAGAGTGGAGAGAAGTGAGGAGAGGGCGGCCGCGAGGGGTGAAGCGACGACGATGGACCGCCGTGATGGAGGTGGGGTGTGCAGGAGAGGTGAGGGTTCGGGGTTATGGGTTCAGTGCAGGGTTTGGTGCGCGGGTTGTGGGTGCAGGCGTAGGAGCTCGGGGAAGAGAGGTGAGGTGGTTGGGGAGATGAGGCGAGGTCGAGGGTGAGGAGGAGAGGAGAAGGCCGAGGGAACGAAGCTCCGGTAAGGGCGCAGGCGAGGTGCGAAGGCGAGAGCTAGGTTCTCACGGAGGCGGCGGTGAAATAGAAAGAAGAAAGAGAAAGAGGGAGGTGAGCGTAGTGAAAGAAGGCGGTGACGGGATTCGGGGAATGCACGGTATTTGCGAGAGGTGAGAGAGAGGGGGAGAAAGAGAAAGAGAGAGAGAGAGGAAAGAAAGGGGGGAGAGAGAGAGGCACAGGTTTTTGAATAGGATTAGGTTTAAAATAATATATATTATATTTAATATATATAAAGAGTGAAGAGTGAGTGGCTGTGGTTATTAGTTTAGGATTTTGTAAAATATTAAAAATATTTTAAAAATATATTGGTTAGGAACAGTATAGTTTTATATGAATCTAATGTTAAATATATTTGAGATTTTTGGCTAAATACAAAATAGTCCAAAACACGTCCGGGTCGGGTCTAAAATTATAGTTTTAAAATACGGAAAATATATATGTCAACCAAAACCAAAATTAGGTATCCGGGTAACGAAAAAACATACCCCCAAGAACGGATACACGCACGTGCACGTAGCAATCCAAACAGGTCCGTTTCACTGAACGGGACGAGAACAAGATGCGCGGATACTACGACAGGGTTAGGGGTATCACGCAGGCCATGCAATGTATTTTTTAAAAAATATTTTATTTGACTTTAAATGTTATATTAAAAAAATGCAGATGCTAGAAATAATGCGAGTATGCAATGTACAAATAATGAAATCGCACGGATCCATATAATGAGCCAGGATAAACCATAAACAGGAATCAAGACGGGTTTCAAGCAAGCGGGTCGGATCAGATGCAAATACCAATGTCAAATACACTATTCGCACCCAAAACACAATAAATCAAGAAAATACCATGAATAAAGAAATACTCGCAATAGAACTGGTATAAATGAACTAAGGTGTTACAGAATTAAATTCTCAACTTATGGCAGACTTGTCTTGTAGATCTCAGATCCAGAGAAAGAACTAAATTCTTTTAAAAGGGTTAAACCCTTATATGTGATAGTGATATTTTGGTCTCTTTTCTACCTAGGGTTTTTGGAAAGAAGGTCTTCTTTTTTGAGAATTGAATTCTCTGTTCTCTCAAGAGCTCACTGTATTTTTGCAGAAGCTTATACGGCGGTTTTTCTATATGAGACTTGAAGTCTCGGGTCCTTTATATAGTAGAGACAAATTGTTAATTAGTTTTGAGAAAATCTCTCATTTAGAAATTTCAATTGATTTAATTGGTCTCAAAATTGATTTGGAGAATTTTACCCACCATTGGATCTTTAATCCAAGGACTTCTATTTTTACAGAATATGATTTTTGTTTTTTTAACAAGATTGGGAACATATTTTCCCCTATACATAATTTATTCTGTAAAATGGTGATTTTTAATCACCGTTGGATTTTTTTAATCCAATGGACCTCTATTTTACAGAGAGCAATCTTGTTTGTTTAAAAAGATTGAGAGAATATATTCCAAAATTGAATTTTATTTTTCAATTAGATCTTTGATCCAACCGAGAGTATCTTTCTTATTTTAGGAAGATTTGGGAAATATTTTCTCCCAACGGAATTTAATTATGTATTTTGATGATTTATCATCTCCTTGGATCTTTGATCCAACGGCTCTGTTTAACAGAGAGTATTGCAGAATTTAATTCTATCTGGGCGCTGACGCTCACGTGTCGTGCACGTGGGCGCTGGCGCTCACGTGTCGTGCACGTGGGCGCCACTTAAGAATTTAATTCTTAAGATGGGTACTTCTGTGCTTTGCACATTGGCGCCCGCGTGAGGAGCACGTGCGGCGCCATCTAAGAGTTTAACTCTTTGGCGCCCGTGTGAACAGCACGTGTGGCACCATCTGAGAGTTTAACTCTTATGTAATGAACTTTTCTGTGCTTTGTATATTGGCGCCCATGTAAGGAGCACGTGCGGCGCCACCATAGGATTTAATCCTATAAGATTGGCTCTGGCGCTGGCGCCCTCGTGGAGAGCACGTGAGGCGCTACCTCATTAAATTCAACAGAGCCTCTTTTATTAGGTTAAATATATTGGGGAAACAAATGCCCTCCACCGTTGCTCTCGCGTGGCTTACACATGGGTGCAACGGTGTCACCTTTTCCACCGTTCGATCTCCTGAGGAGTTGAACCATCCCTTCATATCTTATAAATAGGGCCTTTGGCCCTTGAGATGACTGTTGTTTCGTCATCTCCTTTCTTCTTCCTTGAGAATTTAATTCTCTTTTCTGAGCTTAGATTTCTACCCCAAAGAAACTCTTAAAGTTTTACTCTATCTGAGAAATTTGGTAAGGATTCCGAACAATTTTTTTTTAATTTTTAAAACCCTTAAAAGAAACTCCCTTTTTGTTTTGGGTTTTTTACCCATTAACAAAGCTTTGCTCTTTTCTTGGAATGATCTCTTAGAGATCTAAAAAAACTTTTGTTTGGGTAGACCATGGGTCTTACAGATCTTAGGGTTTTACCATATTACTCTGATCTTTAAGAGTTCTCTGGAATTTAATTCCAATATATTTTCCATGGGGATTCTCTGGGTTTTAATCCCATTATTAGAGAAATTTAATTCCGGGTTGTTCTACAGAGCTTAGCTCTGAGATAATTTCTTTTTGAAAGTTCTTTTGGGAATTTTATTCCCTTTCTTATTTTCTTTTTAGGGTTCTTTTTACAGATTTGAAATATGTTGTAGAACACATTTTTCGAGAGAGTTTAACTCCACAGTTCAATGAAGTTTTTCATTAAATGAGAATCCTTTTGGATTCTTACAATGAGTTTCTTCCTCATCATTGATGAGGGCGTTAAAACCATTGTAATTTCTTTCAAGATCGTAATAATTTTAATATTTTGATTGCTAACCCCTTATTGGTTTTTCTTTGCAAATACTATGACTTCTCGTCTTTATGAGCTTGAAGAGATTATCTCTTATGAAGATATTTGCATCCAAGGCCGCTGTCAAGGCCGGGAATTTACTGACGCCCAATGTGCCGAGGTGATGCGTTGCTTTGATGACTACAACGGTCGATTACTCTCCCACCGTTCTGCTCTTTTGAAACTTATCGTTGGGTCGATTTGGGAAGCAATCCCTGAGCTTGACGAGGCTATGCCGCTCGAGGCGCTTGATGACGCTGAAGATAAGGTGCATTCAGTATATCTGATGAACCTGATCTTAAAGAAGCGGAGAGATGATCTTGTCAACATTCTGCGTCACGTCTTCCAACAAAAAGCGATAATATCCACATACCGGAGGACGGACGACATTAGCGGGGATCCCAACGCTTGCATTCGTAAGAAAATGCATAAGAAAATAGCCAAAGAAGCCAGAAGCACTTTGCTCAAACTTGCTTCTAAGTTCATGAACCCGTGTCCGGAATTCAGTGTCTTACCATTGTAAACATTTTTTTCATACCAATTGTTCCCGCCAAAATTTTGGCTTACAACATGCACCCTTATAAAAAAAATAATAATAATAAAATAAAAAAATAATAATAATAAAATAAAAAATAAAGGGAAAAGCTCCACATACAAAGAATGTAAATGTCTCAGCGCTGAGAGTCAAAGACTCTGTTGTAGCGCACCACGTGCAAAGCACGTGTGCGCTAGCACTAGGTGCGCTGTGCTCTAAGCAGCGCACCACGTGTCAAGCACGGGTGCGCTAGCGCAATGTGCGCTGCCCTTTAAGCAGCGCACCACATGTAAAGCACGGGTGCGCTAAAGCTGGAATTAAAAATTCCCCACCCTTAGATCAAAAGATCTAATAATGATAAATCATTAATTAATCAAAATTAAAATTCTGTTATGGAAAGATCTTTCCAATCTTGTTAAAAACAAGAAGATTGCCTTCTGTAAAACAGAAGCCCTACGATCAAAGATCCAACAGTGGGGAAACATCCCCAAATCAATCAGAGAAAGATCTTTTTAACTGATTTAACAAATCAATTTGCCCTATATAAAGGCCCCAAGACTTCAAGTCTGATATAGAGAAACTCCCCTACAAACTTTGAGAAAATTCAAAAGAAAGAAAAGAAAGCTTTTAGCAAAAGAAGATCATTTCTTCAAGGTAAAGAACATGAGCAATGAACACAGAGATGAAATCATCTTATAAAAAGAAGAATTGCCTTCTTAAAAGATCATAGATCTACAAAGACCAAGGTCTTTTATAAAAGGATCAAAAGATCTCATCATAAAAACAAAGAAGTACTTACTTCATTCACAGATCATTAATCTATAAAGGCAAAACCTTTCAAAAATAAGAACTGTTGTTCTTGAATCATGAGACAAAGTCTCTTTTAAAAGAACATAAATTTATTCACAGATCATAAAAATTGATCAAATGCGCTTTGTGCTATTGAAATGTGCTTTGTACTCTTGAACTGCGCTTCTGCGTTCTCTGGACCGGCGCTCTGCGCCAAAATGCGCCACGTGTCAACCACGTATGCAACTAGCGCTTTGCTCTTCTGAAATAGCGCACTGCGCTCATGGGCTGGCGCTCAGCGCCAAGCGCGCCACGTGTCACTCACGGGTGCACCATTAAATTAAAAGCGCAATGCGCTCATGGACCAGCGCTCAGCGTTCACAAACAGGCATCTGCGCTCATCATCTGGCGTCTAGTGCAGAGCGCAATACTTGTCCCTTACATGTACGCCACGTGGCAGAAGCGCACTGCATTGGCGCAAAGCGCCTAGTGCACCATAGGCTGCATTGACAGAACATAAATTGTTCTTTAATAAAGCCCAGAGCTTAGATCTGATGCTCAGCATTATTAAAAGGGCCAAGCACAAATAAAGGCTCAATAGCCAGAATAAACAAAATGTTTATTGGACTTAGCCCAAGATTGGCCATAAGTCCTCAACTTGTATTTAATTGAGCACATCTGCTCATGAATATTTAACAGATCTTAATCCCAAATTGGACTACAGATCTTTCAACCAAATCACACCGGTTTGAGGGTACATCTCTTTAATCCTCTGATATTTGTCGTTGTAATCCTTCAACGTCTTCAGAGAGATGACGGGTCCTGACAACCATACATTTCATAGACTATGACGTCTTTAAACTGGACTGTGGGGTCCTTAAACCCACAGACTACGATGTCTTTAACCTGGACTGTGGGGTCCTTAAGCCCATGGACTATGATGTCCTTAACCTTGGACTGTGGGGTCCTTAAACCCATAGACTACGATGTCCTTAACCTGGACTGTGGGGTCCTTAATCCCATGGACTATGATTTCCTTAACCTTGGACCACCATACCCTTAAACTGGTAATCGACCGCAATGTCCCTAAATTAAACAATAAAGTCCAAATGCTCTTTTGTTGGATCTAAACAATCCCGTTAAGTTGATCTTAGTCTAAACATTAGACCAACGTATCCTTAACCAACGTTTAAGTTGATCTTAGTCTCAAATGAGGCTAACGTATCCTTAAACCCAAACCCCAAACCCAAATCTAAGAAAATACGGATTTGGACTAATCCGCGCCCTACGGACGACAACATAAATTAGTCTCCGTATACAATCCACGGGCAACCACAAACAAAACAAACACTCATGACACGAAGTGACCATCTGGAGAAGGAGAAAGTTGTTACCGCGATGCGGTAGCATAATTAACTGCAGGGGTTTGCGCCTGCAGGGAAAAGCGTCCCCACAATCAAAAACCCCTCAAACAAGGAGGAATCTGACGAAGTCTCGGCCGCATCCGTTTAAACCTTCGATACATGGTGCCATAAATCAACTTGGTATCTTTGGAGAGGTGGACGGATAGCACCAAATAGCATCTGCCCCCAAATTCAGGCAAGACGGACCTACGCGGTCG
Source organism: Agapanthus africanus (assembly GCA_030015575.1). Classification (NCBI taxonomy): domain Eukaryota; kingdom Viridiplantae; phylum Streptophyta; class Magnoliopsida; order Asparagales; family Amaryllidaceae; genus Agapanthus; species Agapanthus africanus. Next base: position 457,006,173 of record CM057346.1, on the reverse strand, counting down.
CGTCTCTGTGTTCGGCGGTAAACACCAATGTATAAATTTTTTCGAAGTATGAATGACAAAACTCCCCCTTCTCTTTATGCCAATGCTCATATGTGCCTCACGTGAAGTGTTGTCATATATATATATATATATATATATATATATATATATATATATAAAAACTATTACCGGCGCCTACGTGTCATGCGCGTAAGGCGCTACTGAGGATTTTAATGCTAAACTAGCGCCGGCGCTCACACATTATGCACGTGAGGCGCCGCTACAAGTTCTAAACCTGCAAAGAATTGGCGCTGGCGCTTACGTGTCATGCACGTGGGGCGCTGCTGAGGGGATCGTTTCACCTTCTTGCTTTGATTCCCATGAGTCAACTCTTTCTTTTCCCATGCCCTTTTTGTCAGGACTTGGAAATGGCTTCACCATGCACAACATTTTCTGTGCCTAGACTTAAATGCTCCTCTTTATAATCTGAAGCTCCGTTTTCCTCTTCTTTCACAAAGAGAGAACCATTTTTAACAAACCAAGAGTATTCATTTTCAACAAACCAAGAGTTATGGCTTGCAATCGTTCGCATGCTTGTCGGCAACCGTGGGAGGTACCTATCGAGAGAATTGTCCCCCGTTTTGTTATGCGTTTAGTGGATCCCGTCCTTACAGATGAACAATGTGGCACTGTGATGTACGAGCTTCTGGCACGTAGAGGCTCTCCTCTTCCTATCGGCTCCGTTTGGCTCCGGATGATCTTCTCATCTGTACTTGCTGACATCCCTCCTTATCCAGCAGAGATAACTCCGGCGATGCTCGACGCGGCGGAGGATAAGATCGAATGCTTCTAAGAGGCACATTTGATTACCCAGCTTCTGAGAGATAACTCTGTCCAATTGCTAAGCCAAATACGAGCTCAACGGGCCATCATGGTTGCTTTTGCTGATGGGCACGGCGCTGACCAATGTGGAGCGAGTCCTAGCGAAGATCGCCGCTTCGACATGGTGGAGAAGGCAAAGAGAGAATTAGAGAATCTTTTTTATTATTTTGTTAATCCTTGTATCTCTGATTCCATATTTAGCGATCTTTTCTCTGCGGAATGAATAATAATAATAATAATAATAATAATAATAATAATAATAAATTGTCGACCATTGAACGTTTCTTCCCCAGTGCATATTCATATGGGCATCCTGTTTCTGCACATATACTTTGTATTTAACCTTAAAAGTTTCTGATGCATGCATCTAGACATAGGTGAACATTGGACTGATGTGAACAAATGCTTCGCCCTACTACTTTGCTCATGGCGGAACACCCGTAGTTATGAGCCCCGAGGCCTATGAGTTGCGTCCTTTCTGTTTCTTGATGTCTTAATTTTAGCGCCTATTAGTTTATTTACTCGTTTCAGAGTTTGTAGTTTATTCACTCATTTCGGAGTCTCTAGTTTATGTACTCATTTTGGAGTTTGTAGTTTATTCACTCATCTCAGAGTCTCTAGTTTATTTACTCATTTCGGAGTTTATTTGGTTTGCCTCCCTTACATTTACAGGCAAACTTGTCCTAACGTTGTATATAGAAAACCTACATTCTTTATGACGGAGGTCCGTTAGGTTTGTGGTACTAGGGTTTTAGTCCGTGCTACCATCGCGTTGGCTGATGTATTCCTCGATATGCAGCCTTTAAGCTATTGTTCGAGTAGCCCCGCGACTGTCGTGTCTCTGATCCCTTCGGGGGCTGGACAAGATGTCTTCAAGTAATCTCCTTAGGCTATATTACCGTCGGAAGAGCAAGCGTTTGGAATTTTCCATGACACTTTTTACTTGAGGTTAGGCTTAATTTGGAGCCCCGATGAGTCATAACCACTCCGCACTGGTGTAGGATGATCTCCGATAGTCTTTTAGGCTTTATATGAGTTGCCATCAAGACCCGAAGCTGGGAATATGCCGTCGCTTCATTTTTGTTTTAACAATGCCACGCCGCTTCTTTTGCTGAAATAGGGTAGACATCTGTAGGACCTCTATACTATATATATTGCAGTTGAAGCCCGGAACTAGGAATATGCCATTGCTCCAATTTCATTTGATAGTTGCGTCCGCATCCTGCTGAAATAAGGGGGGAACGCCGAGATAGTCTCTAGGTTGTATATGTGTCGTCGAGACTTGAAGCTAGGATTTTGCCATGGCCCTATTTTTGTTTCGACCCTTGGGTCTTTTGTTGACGTTGCGTCTGTATCCGGCTGGAATGAGAAGGAACGCCGAGTTGGAGCTATGATTTTTGCCATCACTCCACTTTTGTTTGTTGACATTGCGTCTGCACCGAAAAGGAACGTCGAGTTGGAGCTGGGATTTTGCCATTACTCCTTTTTTATTCGACTCCTTGGAGCTTTGTTGATGTCACGTCTGCACCTTGTTGGAATGAGAAGAGCATCGTCTGATATTTAGGCTGTAGATGTTTCCATCAAGATCCGGTTCTCCCTTTGACGGAGCCTGGTGGGAAAATATGGTCCATTTTCCTTTATTTGTGCCCATGGATCGTGTACATGAGTCAATATGGACATACTTACATGGCAGAGAAAATTTTATTTTATTTTAATTTTTATTGCCGTGATACTCTATCTTTTCAGCTTTTCATATCGCGAAAGTCGCGATTGCCCAATCATTTCGGATATTTATCGCGGTGCCCAATCATTTCAGCTATTTTTTATTTTATTTTTTACTCGTTGTTTTTTATTGCGAGTTTGGAATCTGATACCAACTTTGGCATCAGCATCGCTACGACTGGAATATTTTCAGGAGCGAATCATCATTTGCCCTGAGAGGACTTAAAGTTTGATATCTTTTTAGGCATCAGTATCGCTACGACTGGAATATTACCAGGAGCGACTCATCATTTTCCTTTGCATATTTGAACAAAGGTGGCTTAACAAACAGGGTTAGGATCCTGTCGACTAAGGCTTTTGACTTCATGAGCCGTAAGGGTCTCATAAAGGTATTTCTCCCTATGAGTCGAAAGGATCTCGTAAGTGTATTTTCTCCTTAGGAATCGTGGGGATTCCTAAGTGATATTTTCTCTTGTAAGTCGTAAGGATCTTCCAAGAGTGTTTTCTTCTTATAAGTTGAGAGGACTTACAAGTGTCATTCACCATATGGGGACATTTCTTGCCATTAGTAGAACTTGGTGAGGGAATATGTATTCGTGCCCGTGGATTGTATACAAGGGTCAATATTGGACCGCCTGTAAGGCAACATGGATATGACGGCTTAAGAACAGGTTTAGATCCCTGTAGCTTAAGGCTTTTGAATCCTATAAGCCGTGATGGTCTCATATGGGGGAATTCTCCTTACGAGTCGTGAGGATCTCGTAAGTGTATTTCTTCTTAGGAATCATGAAGACTCCTAAGTGTGTTTCTCCTTTGTGAGTCATAAGGATCTCACGCAGGTATTTTCTCCCTACAAGGTCGAGAGGACTTTGCAAGTGCATATGAATTTTTTTTATTTTACGAGTTTGCACCCTATTCGGGTTTTCATAAACTCGCCAGCAGTCCTACTGTTTTTACTCATGGTGCCCTTTCGGGTTTTCAGTCGTGCTCATTTTGCTTGTGGACATACCATCTTTTTTTTAAAAAACTCTCAAAAGTAGTTTCGTCATAGGTGACCCATCTGTTTGCCGGTGGGATTTAAGAGTGGCTTCATTGCTGGAGTAGCTATGTAGCCGATAGAACTTGAGTTGCAACCCTCGCCGTCGAGACTTTGATTGCAATATAGATCTCAAGAGAGGATATCGCCGTATTTAGGGCGATGCGCTATGTTTGAGACGACGCACTAGTTTAGGGACGTTTCGGTCCATTATCGCCGTGTTTGAGGCAAATTTCTAGTTTAAGGACTTTTCGGTCCATTGTTAGTTTAGGGACATCTCGGTCCGTTGTTAGTTTAGGGACATCTCGGTCCGATGTCGCCATGTTTGAGGCAGATTGCTAGTTTAGGGACTTCTCGGTCCATACTACCATGTTTGAGGTAGATAATTAGTTTAAGGACTTCTCAGTCCTATATCGCCATATTTGAAGCGAGGTTCTAGTTTAGGGACATCTCGGTCAGTCATCACCATTTTTTAGGCGACGGAGCTTTTGGATACTACTTTTTAGAGTTCTGACTCGGGAAGATAGCGAGCAGACACAACCATCGTCATCTATCATTGACCTAGGTCGTGACTCGTTAGGCGTAGTATATTTGAGGAATCGACCATTTATTGGCCGGAAGGGTCTTTCGCCATGCATATTCTTGAGCAGATAGGCTCCACCTTGGTAGACTTTGTCTATGATATACGGGCTTTCATAGTTTGGACTGAACTTCCCCCGTTTTGCACGATTGGGGATCATGGGTCTTTTGACGACTAGCACGAGTTCGCTTTGGCGGAATGTTCTCTGCATGGTCAATTTTTCGTATGACCGTGTCATTCTCGCCTTATAAGCTTCCAGATTTTACTAAGCTATAAGGCGCGTTTCGTCGAGGGCATCGAGCTCCTCAAGACGAAGATGAGCATTTTCTTCATCTGTCAGCTCTTATCAAACTGCTACTCGTAGAGAAGGGAGTTCTATTTCCAAGGGAAGCACTACTTCCGTGCCGAATACCAGCGCGTATAGTGTTGTATTCATGGTTGTTTTGAATGTTGTTCGGTATGCCCAGAGAGCATCATGCAGCTTTTCGTGCCAATCTCTTTTGTTTCTGGACACTGTTTTCTTTATAATCTTTGTCAAGGTCTTGTTGAAAGCTTCAGCTAGACCGTTGGCATGAGGATTATAGACTGAAGAGTATCTCCAATCTATTTTATGTTGTTGTGCGAAGCGGCTGATTTTATGGCTTTTATAAGCTGGCCCATTATCCGAGATAATTCGTCGCGGAGTGCCGAACCGATAAATGACATGTGTTCTGAAGAAATAGAGGATATTCTCCGTCTTCACCTCCCTTAGTGGTACTGCTTCTGCCTACTTAGAAAAGTAGTCGGTCGTTGCCAGTATAAACCGATGTCCTTTGGATGATACTGGTTCAATGGGGCCAATTATATCGGTTCCCCACATTTCGAACGGCCAGCCAGCTACCATTGGGTGTAGCGGATTTGGATGTTGGTGGATGAAGTCCCCATGAATTTGGCACGAGTGACAGTGCTTCGCATATTCGAGGCAATCCCGAATCATTGTGGGCCAGTAGTAACCCATTCTTTTGATCTTCAGCTTCATCTTTGGACCAACTTGGTGAGAACCGCAGAGTCCGTCATGAGTTTCTTGGACGACTTTCTTTGCTTCTTCCGGTCCCAGGCATCTTAGCCAGAAACAGTCGAAAGATCTCTTATATAGAGTATCATTGACGAAGGCGAAGGACAGAGATCGTTTCATAAGCCGATGTCCAGACGACGCATTTTTGGGCGTTCGTTGGAATTTGAAGTAGTCTATTAAGACTTCCCTCCAATCCTTGACATTTTCATCATCCTCTATTTGAAGGGCTACTTGTTCGGTCATTTCTTTTCCTTCGGATGGCTCTTAAGTCTCCCGAAGATATTTCTGTTAGCGCGAGGATCCTGCGGCTTTGCACAATGATCTTTATGTCATCAAGGTCTTCATTGCCCAGTTCCTTAGCCAATTTGGCCAATGAATCCGTCTTACTGTTTTCTGCACGCGGTATACTCTCCAGGATGTAGGAGGGGATTTGTGTCAGCAGTTGCTGCACTCTTTCGCCATACTTTATCAGCTCTGGCTTGCACATCTGATAGTCGCCATTTACTTAGCTAACGATTAGCTGGGAGTCTCCATATATGAGGAGGTCTTTGATTCCCATGTCGACAGCGATCTCGAGGCCCGCTCTCAAAGCTTCATATTCAGCTTCGTTATTAGTTCTTGGCTCTATTAAGGAAAAGGATAAATGCATTATCCCTCCTTGTGGAGTCACGAAGATAAGGCCCACCCCAGCAGCGAGGAAGGGAAAGGGATTGATGGGATCCGAGTAGATCACGACTTGTTCCGGTGAGTAGACTAAACATCTACCGGGGGATATTATATGGATGGCGTATAATGCCCGAAACTGGAAATTTTGTTCTATTTGTTTTCCATTCATATTGTTTGCATAATTAAACCTAATATTGCATTGTATGCATTCATACCTATTAATCGCCATTGCCTAACACTTGTTAAGACACTTGCATTATTATCGATGGGTTATGTTGCACTTGCACATGCTTACATGTTACACTACACCCCATCGGTAATTAATATGTTACGTACACACTTAGAACTTGCCATATCACCTATAATCTATTGCGCACTGTTAGTATCATAAATAACTATTGTCACGCAGCATTGCTATTGTTTTGACACATGTCATATCTCATTTTCATTGTCATTACTTGGATCATAAAATATGGAGTTTTGAGATTTTCCTTGTCTTGAGTTCCATTCACTACATGTTGTAATTTTACGGGTAATCGTGATTTATATGATACGTCCACCATGAGTTGTTGTTTTCTGATTTGATTTTATTCCGAACCGAGTGAGGGAGCTATACAGTTGCGGATTTTTACGTTATCCGGACTGAGTGGGGGGGGTATACAGTCGGATACATGGTGGATCCGGTCGAGACCGTGGGACAGGAAAGCCGCATTAGAGGCGGGGAGCCTAGCGAGGACACTCGATACCGGAGATAGTTGAGAAACACGGCGGATATCTGGAGGATACCGACCGATATTGTTGGCTGTCAGAATCGTTCGGGGAACGATGCCTGCTAAAACTAAAGATTTGTGTCAATGTTTGACATGAGATTTGAGGATCGTTATGAAAATGACCAAGATTTTGGAACATTTGATGATATTTCTGTTTCCTTTTATACAGGCACTATAGTTACATATTCATATTTCATATGTTATCATATATCATGTCTACCTGATGCATAGTTTTAGTCACTATTTCGTTATGCATACACTTTCAACTATTGGATGTTAGTTTATTCGCTGAGTTGGCAACTCACCCCGTTGTGCCTTAGCTCCTTGCAGGAGACGTGTGGACGCATAGCTGCGTTCCGGACACAGATATCACAGCTTTCGTATTTTATCTTGCTAGGTGGGTTACATGTTTAGTAACCATCTCTTTTAGGTATGTTATATCTTGTGTCACTCCATCAGACTATGTATATTATTTGACTTAGAACAAGAGTATACTTATGTATGTATTTTGGGTCGGTTGAGTAGATTCGACTAGTTATGTTTGATCATGCTTTCTGTTACTTTTATGCATGTGATTCTTCACTTCTGAGTGTCGTATATTATTTACGTGGGTTGATTCCACCGTTTGGCGTTGATTTTGCTCCCAAGTAGGGGATACCACTATATTAAATGTTTATGTACTTGTTTTTCTTAAAGATTACAAAGGAGGTGCTGTCGAAATTTCCAATACTAAAACCAATTGTTTTAACTTCATCTTAAAAACCACTCGACATGTGACCTCATTTTCTTTATTTTTAAAACTGTACTTTCTTATTTCCGCAAACAGGTTTTAGATCTTGGTTTTCTGGCTTACTCGAATTGTGTCGGCATCTTTAGACGTCACACAATCTAAATGCTGGTCACGTGCCAAATTCGGGTCGTGACAAAGTTGGTATCAGAGCTTAGGATTTACCTTACGGGACCTAGAAGTGACTTTGGAGTTATTAGGCTCGAACTTTCGTTATTTAGATTGACTTTTGGTTTGATGGAGTAGGTAACTCAGGAAGAGTAACGTACCATACATATGTTCCGCGGCATATTTATGATACGATACCCCGCCTAAGTAACCTTAGGATGTATATCTTGATTAATTCTTCCTTTGACTCTCTATAATTGCTCTTCCTATTTGTACACCTTACCAACTCTCATTTCTTATTCTGGTTGCCATGGCCACGCGAGCTAAGCGAGCCATAGCCATGGATGCAGCTCGAACAGATCCTCCAATGACGGCGACTGACCCACAGGACATCCCGACGGCACAGGGACATGTTCATCCTCCTCTTCCCAATCGGATGACTAGACTGGAGGAGGGCATGTTGGGCTTACAGCAGATGATGGGACACTTAGCTGAGGCCACCTGTGTTCAGAGGCAGGATTAGGCATCGACTATGTTAGAGCCCGTAGTACAGCCCGTTCAGACAGTCGAACCAGTAATTGTGAGGTTTATGGAGGTATCACTCCCAGAGTTCATGAGGTTGAGACATCCGGTGTTCACAAGGACAGACACAACATAGGATCCATAGTCGTTTCTTGATAGGATGGCTAGGATCGGTAAGTCTTTGAGATGTTCAGATACGAGGTCGGTGGAGCTTGTCCGGACATGGTGTGAGTCGATGGAGAGAGGACGAGCAGCAGATCTTCCTCCGATGACATAGGCAGAGTTTTCCGAGGTTTTCCTTGCTAGATTCCTTCCGCAGAGTGTGAGAGACACCAAAGCCAGTAGGTTCGAGGCATTGTGGAAACCTGCCGATATGTCTGTGGCAGATTATGATTTGCAGTTTACCCTGTCGCGTTATGCTCCATATTTAATTCCCACGGAGGAGCTCAGGGTGAAGAGATTTGTGAGGAGCCTGGATACACAATTGTTCCTTGCCATAGGCTCCTAGCACTTCGATACATATGCATAGGCTATGGACGCGGCGATTCGAGTGGAGGAGCGTCTAAATGAGACGACGGTTGTTCCAGAATCAAAAAGAGCTAGACCTATTGGGTTAGTTTCCAGGCAGTTTGGCAGAGGCCAAGGCAGATTCGTTCCAGGATGCAGTAGTTGTCAAGGTTGGGCTCAGGGCCGGATGTTTGGTTCGTACCCCGAGGAGCAAAGGCCGCCGCCGACATGTTTCAGTTGCAGGCATCCAGAGCATTTCGCTAGGGATTGTAGACTCCTGGGAGGGACTGAAGTTTCGCAGTCTGCTTTACCCCCTCCACCTTCTTTTTCGATGGCATTACTCCCTCCACCAGTTGCTACTCTACGCCAGGTTGTTGCACCGCGAGGCCGTGGTTTTGCCGGACGTACTCAGAGGGGACGAGGAGACCAAGGGAGAGGACATCAGGATGCAGGTAGAGATCAGGCTAGGGTTTTCGCTTTGACTCCCCAGGATGCCCAGGCATCCAATGCAGTTGTTACAAGTACTCTTTCCATATGTTTCCTAGATGCACATATTTTGTTTGATCCTGATTCTACGCACTCTTACATATCTGCACACTTCGCACTTTCTTTAAGGAGAGATTCTTCATTGTTAGAGTTACCGCTTGTTGTGATTACTCCAGTAAGAGATTCTTTCGTAGCCCGACACGTATTCAAGTCATGTTCCATACGTATTGGTGATAGAGATTCGCTAGTCGACTTGATTCTTCTTGATATGCTAGATTTTGATGTACTTCTCATTATGGATTGGCTGGCCACTTGTCATGCATACGTTGATTGCCGGGGAAAGGCAGTCAGATTCTGTTTTCCTGGCGAGCCGATTTTTGTTGTGCAGGGGGACTACAACGTTGCTCCTGCCAACCTTATTTCTGCACTTAGTGCTAGACGGCTTTTGAGGAAGGGGTGTCGCAGGTTCTTGGCGGTTATTCAGGATGTGGGAGCCGCAGAGGCCCCATTGGACCAGGTTCCGATCGTACGAGAATTTCCTGATGTGTTTCCTGCTGAGTTGCCAGGGTTGCCGCCAGAGCGCGATATTGAGTTCTGCAGTGACTTGATTTCCAGTGTGGGGCCTATTTCTATACCGCCCTATCTGATGGCCCCGACGAAGCTGAAGGAGCTTAAGAGGCAGTCGTAAGAATTTCTCGATAGAGGACTCATTCGTCCGAGTGTATCACCATGGGGAGCTCCGGTCCTGTTCGTTAAGAAAAAGGACGGCAGCATGAGATTGTGTATCGACTATCGGCAGCTGAATCGAGTTACGGTGCGGAATAGGTATCCACTACCTCGTATTGATGACTTGTTTGATCAGCTACAGGGAGTCGGCTATTTCTCGAAGATTGATTTGCAGTCTGGGTATCATCAATTGCGAGTCCGGAATGATGACATTCTGAAGACTACCTTTCGGACGCGTTACGGGCACTGCGAGTTCCTGGTGATGTCGTTCGGACTTACCAATGCCCCAGCAGCGTTCGTGGATCTGATGAACCGGATCTTCAAGCCGTTCCTCGACCAGTTTATCATTATTTTCATAAATCATATTTTTATTTACTCTAGGAGTCGGGAGGAGTACGAGCAGCACTTCAGGATTGCATTGCAGACTTTGAGAGAGTATCAGTTGTTCGCCAAATTCTCGAAGTGCTCTTTCTGGCTTGACAATGTGGAATTCTTGGGTCATATTGTTATGAGAGATGGGATGCAGGTTGATCCGAGGAAGATTGAGGCGGTACAGCATTGTCCCAAACCCGTGTCAGTGACTGAGATTTGTAGCTTTTTGGGTTTAGCGGGCTATTACCGTTGATTTGTACAGGACTTCTTTCGTATTGCGGCACCTATGACCAGTTTGACTCGAAAGAGAGTTCCATTTCTATGGACTGAGGGATGTGAGCAGAGTTTCCAGCAGTTGAAGACTCGTCTGATGACTGCGCATGTTCTATCTTTACCTTCAGGCTTAGGCGGATTTGCGGTATATTGTGATGCGTCTCGTGTTGGCTTAGCTTGCGTATTGATGCAGCACGGCAGAGTTATTGCTTATACTTCTCGGTAATTGAAGAAACATGAGCAGAATTACCCTGCCCACGATCTGGAGATGGCCGCGGTGGTCTTTGCACTGAAGATTTGCAGACACTATCTATATGAGAGTCGTGACAGATCTTTATAGACCACAAGAGTCTGAAGTATATATTCCAGTAGCGGGATTTGAACTTGAGGCAGCATCGCTGGATGGAGCTGATGAAAGACTGTGATTGTGAGATTCTTTATCACCCGGGTAAGGGAAATATAGTAGCAGACGCGTTGAGTAGGAGACCTGGGATTTGCTTGTCGTATTTGGGTTTGATTCGAAGGCAATCGGATGCTGATTGGCAGATTTTGTGCGACAGTGGTATCCAGTTTGAGTTTACCTCTGTAGGTGGACAGTTTGCTCACGTTCGTGCTTGCCCACTTTTGCTTGATCATATCAGGGAGGCACAGTCAGAGGATGCGCGATTTTCAGAGATTTTGGAACGAGTTCGGCAGTATGGGGATTCTGAGTTTATGATTGACAGCGAGGGAGTGCTATGGTTTGGGACCCGGTTATGTGTACCCGGCATTGATGGGCTGAGGCATATGGTATTAGAGGAGGCACATTAGCCTTCCTACAGCGTTCATCTAGGGTCTACCAAGATGTATCACGATTTACGAGACGTGTACTGGTGGGAAGGGATGAAACGCGATGTGTCTGACTTTGTTTCGAAATGCCTGACTTGTCAGCAAGTCAAAGCCGAACATCAGAGGTCGACCGGAGAGTTGCAGCCTCTACCCGTTCCGTAGTAGAATGTGAGCAGATCTCCATGAATTTCGTTGTGGGTCTACCCAGGTCTAGCAGAGGGTATGACTCCATTTGGGTGATTGTGGATCGATTGACGAAGGCAGCCCACTTTCTTCCGGCAACGACTACTTTCGGGTATGCGCAATACGCCCAGGTCTATATAGACGAGATTGTGTGGTTGCACCTGTATTGTTTCTGAAAGAGGCATACAGTTTACCGGTCGTCTCTGGAAGAAGCTTCAGGATGTTCTGGGCGCTTGCTTGAGTTTCAGTACTGCCTTCTACCCACAGACTGATGGCCAGTCGGAGCATACGATTTAGACTCTTGAGAATATGCTCCGAGCTTGTACACTGGATTTGGGTGGCAGTTGGGATCGTCACTTACCTTTAATTGAGTTCTCCTATAATAATAGCTTTCAGGAAACGATTCGGATGGCACCATTTGAGGCGCTATATGGAAGGAAGTGTCGGTTGCCAGTTTGTTGGACCAAGCTTAGCGAGAGCAGCCTCCTAGGGCCTCAGTTGGTCCAAGAGACTACTGAAAAAATCCAGATGATCCAGGATAGAATGAGAGCAGCTCAGAGTAGGCAGAAGTCTTATACTGATCGTCATCGCCGTAGACTTGAGTTCGTTGTGGGAGACCATGTATTTCTCCGTGTCTCTCCGATAAAGGGTGTAATGCGATTCGGGAAAAAGGGGAAACTCAGTCCCAGATATTTTGGACCCTATGAGATTCTTGAAAGGGTGGGTGCTATAGCATATCGTTTAGCACTTCCGCCAAGTTTTCCCGATGTGCATCCTGTGTTCCACGTGTCGATACTTCACAACTACCTTCATGATCCCTCTCACGCTATCCAGCATCAGACTATATAGCTTGAGCGTGATTTATCTTACACTGAGCAGCCAGTATCTATTCTCGACCGGCTGGTGAAGAAACTGTGATCAAGCGTACTTCCATCTGTAAAGGTTCTATGGCGGGGACCAAATAACGAAGAGGTCACTTAGGAAGCCGAGAATGCGATACGGAAGAAATTCCCGCATCTTTTTGAAGGTATGTGTGTTTAGGTTTTAATTCGAGGACCGAATTTTCTTAAGGGGGATATTGTAACGTTTCGGAAAAATTTGTAGATAATTAATTATTCTATTTTATTTAAAATGTTATTTTAAATTTTTATAATTTGAATAAAAAGGCTTTTTATAAATGGATAGGGTATTTAAGTAAAATGGTAATTAGTTTAGGTAACATTAGTTTGTAAGGAAGGGTTTTAGTGGAAAGTTTTAATTTCTATGAGGAATATAGATTTGTATGAGGGTTTATGTGCATATTGTGATAATCTTGAGGTTAGGGTTATGATGAACCTCACCCACACCACATCATGGGATGTACCTCAAGCCCACACCTCACCCTTGCACCCATGCACCTCACCCCTCCATGGTGACACCTCCTCCTCCCCTTTTCAACACCAAACTTCCTTATTTGTTCAGTTTATCAAATGAATATAGGTTTAAAAAAACACTTAGCACCATATAGTGAAGCTCTCTACCCTCGCTTAGAAAAAAAAGAAAGAAAAGAAGCCAGAGTTCCATGAGTTGTGATTCAAATCCCTCAAGCTGGGCTTCTCAACTCCTTGTGCACCTCTTGAAGATTTAGCTCAATGGAATCCTTCATATAAGTATAACCCTCAAACCTTTCAGGTCTTAGTATGAGTTCTGTACAAAGTAGTGTTTACGATATCGGTAAAAAACGTATTTTTGGTAGAATTTTAGCTCTGTTAGTATCTGCTATAATTATACTAATTCCTAAATAAATCTAATAGTACGGTATCATGATAATTAGACCTAGAGTGCACCCTAGAAACCCGGACCTATTCCTGCACAATTCGACCGGCGAAATCCTCATTTTTCCCGGTACCGACAGTTTTATTGGTGAGTTGGGGTTTGAGATTTTGTGGGTAGCTCTTTGTAGGTTATATATGGTATTTGGTATATTTTGATTTTCCTATATAGTCTGTAAATAAAATCTGAAAGCTAATTGCTTTGCTTATGATACGGACAATTCGTATCACGTTTTTATGTTTTCTCAAAATACAACATGACGAGGTAGCTCTAGTTAGCCTTGGGTATGTATAGCACACGATACTCAAACTTATCACGTTACGTAAGTTAGTTCAATTAAAAATTACGTATTCGCCGTATCGGAATTTAGCCGCTTATATACGAAAGTTTCATTTCGATATTAGGTTTGACCGCAGGGACTTCGGATGCAACGAGGAAGGGAAAAGGATTGATGGGATCCGAGTAGATCATGACTTGTTTCGGTGAGTAGACTAAATATCTAGCGGGGGATATTGTATGGATTGCGTATAGCGTCCGAAACTAGAAATTTGGTTCTATTTGTTTTCCATTCATATTGTTTGCATAATTAAACCTAATATTGCATTGTATGCATTCATACCTATTAATCGTCATTGCTTAACACTTGTTAGGACACTTGCACTATTATCGATGAGTTATGTTGCACTTGCACATGCTTACATGTTACACTACACCCCATCGGTAATTAACATGTCACGCACACACCTATAACTTGCCATGTCACCTATAATCTATTGCACACTGTTAGTATCATTAATAACTATTGCCACGCAGCGTTGCTATTGTTTTGACACATATCATATCTCATTTTCATTGTCATTACTTGGATCATAAAATATGGAGTTTTGAGATTTTCCTTGTCTTGAGTTCCATTCACTATTCCGAACCGAGTAGGGGAGCTATACGGTTGCGGATTTTTACGTTATCCGGACTTAGTGGGGGAGTATACAGTCGGATACATGGTGGACCCGGTCGAGACCAAGGGGAAACAAAGCTACATTAGAGGCGGGGAGCCTAGCGAGGACACTTGATACCGAAGATAGTTGAGAAACACGGCGGATATCTAGAGGATACCGACCGATATTGTTGGCTGTCAGGATCGTTCGGGGAACGATGCCTGCTAAAACTGAAAATTTGTGTTGATGTTTGACCCGGGATTTGAGGATCGTTATGAAAATGACCAAGATTTTAGAACATTTGATGAGATTTTTGTTTCCTTTTATACAGGCACTATAGTTACATATTCATATTTCATATGTTATCATATATCATGTCTACCTGGTGCATAGTTTTAGTCACTATTTCGTTATGCATACAATTTCAACTGTTGGATATTAATTTATTCGCTGGGTTGGCAACTCACCCCCGTTGTGCCTTAGTTCCTTACAGGAGACGTGTGGACGCATAGTTGTGTTGCGGACACAGATATCACAGCTTTCGTCTTTTATCTTGCTAGGTGGGTTAAATGTTTAGTAACTGCCTCTTTTGGATATTTTATATCTTGTATCTAGTGTTGCTCCATCAGACTATGTATATTATTTGACTTAGAACGAGGGTATACTTATGTATGTATTTTGGATGTTGAGTAGATTCGACTAGTTATGTTTGATCGTGCTTTCTGTTACTTTTATGCATGTGATTCTTTGCTTCTGAGCATCGTATATTATTTGCGTGGGTTGTTTCTACCGTTTGGCATTGATTTTGCTCCCAAGTAAGGGATGACACTATATTAAATGTTTATGTACTTGCTTTTCTTAAAGAGGTGCTGTCGAAATTTCCAATACTAAAACCAATTGTTTTAACTTCATCTTAAAAACTACCGACATGTGACCTCATTTTCTTTATTTTTAAAGCTGTACTTTCTTATTTCCACAAACATGTTTTAGATCTTGGTTTTCTAGCTTACTCGGATTGTATCGACATCTTTAGACGGCACACAATCTAAGTGCCGGTCACGTGCCGAATTCGGGTCGTGACACTTGCAATCCTTCTACCAATGCCTCTTCTTATGATAGTAGTAGCACTCATCCTTTTCCGCTTTTACTCTCCCTGATTTGTTCGTTCCTTGCACCTTTTTGACACCTCCTTTCGGCTTAGTAGTGGTCTTTTTCTTCTTTCCCTTAACTTTCGCTTTTGATTTAGAAGAGGAAGATTCCCCAATAATAAGAACATGTGTCTTCTCCTTTTCAAGGAGCTCTCCGCTATCCTCAACATGTTAAGTAGTTTTGGAAGGTCATCTTCCATTCCGTGCATGTTAAAATTTAACACGAATTGAGAGAAGGTGTGAGAAAGGGACTATAAAATCAAGTCAATGTATAACTCGTTCTCTAACATGCATCCCAGGTTTGTGAGTTCCTCAATGAGACTGATCATCTTTAGGACGTGCTCTCCTACATATAATCTGGGAGCTATCCTCGTCTGGAATAATTTCCTTGAGGTCTCGTACCTTGCGATATGAGAGTGCTCTCTATACAAATCCTTGCAATGAAGAAAAATGGATTTGATGTCTATATTCTCGTGCTGCTTCTAGAGTTCATTATTCATGGACGCCAGCACGATGCACTTAGCTTTCTCGCAATTCAGGTCCTACGTTTTGCGGACCTCGATGTCCGCAACTGAAGAGTCTGGTCCTGGGACAGGGGGAGCGGTACTGGTGAGAATGTATGCTACTTTGTCATAAGTAAGTGCAATGTTGACGTTTCTCAGCCAATCTTTATAGTTTGGTCCAGTCGGTGTATTTTTTTCAAGTAGCAGTTTAAGTCCCATCATGGTTGCTGCCAGAGAGAAAGAAAAGAAACACTCAGTGTATGCTTATGTAAGATTAGATTGGTTTATTATTTTATCTAACCAGGATAGCTCCCACTGTTTTCTCGAATTCTCCATCAAACCTTAAAAGGAGAACTAGTCGGGATCATTTATACTTTACAAGTTTGCTAACCGTTCAGCCAGGTTGGTGTTGGTACTCCGAGGGAGGTTCCTTATGCTCTCGTACGGACCTAATTAAAATAAATCTCGTTTCCGCAGAGGCGTAGCCCCGTTAACACTTTCTAGACACCTAATAGGTTAGCTAATTGTGAAGTGAAAAGTATCTCTCAAGAGTAATCCTACTTATCAGTGGGATCAGGATCCAACTATCATTGTGTGATGATCTAGATGGAAGACACTCTAGTCACCACACTCCAAAAGATATGCTAAATCTTCAAGTTTCCTTTGTGTTTGAAACTTCCAATATGATTTTTGCCCCCAAGCTCTTATGATCTTGACGAAGGCCAACAAATCATAAGATACAAGTTAATTTCTTCCTGTCGTTGTCCTGATTAATTTATACCCACCCGTACTCGTCCTTGACGAAGGCCAACAAGGCTGTACGACTTTCCTAAACCAATGCATCTATCTATACTACAAACAAGCAACACACCGCTACCATTCACTATGTTATGACGAAGGACAACAAACATAGCATGAATACAATGTGCTACTCATTTGAAACAACAGAGGGCTACGGCTGGTTTTTGGCGAAAACCTTGAATGTAATGAACTTGATATCGTTGAAGAAACGATAGCTTTGAAAAAGAGTGGTTCAAGCTCCGCCTTTTAAACGAGTGTTTTGAAAAGAACCAAGTAGGTTTTTAAAATGTTCCAACAACATCTTTTTTAGGTTTCTTATCTTGCATTAATGAGGATTAATATCGTCCCATCATTTAATTCCTATCACGCCAGAAAAGAACGAAAATAAAATGTACATATATGCCATCAGTATTCGTTACGGGGGCCCGTCATGCACCGTTTTGTTACTTAACTAACGACAGAGCGGGGACAGGACTAGCGCGGATGCAAAACATATACATCTACTAGTGTGTGTATGTGTGTGTATAACCATTCGTCCCAGGCATGATATAAGCAACATCACAGAAAACTAATAAGCAAAAAGGAATAGCGGATAATTTTGGAACCCCGAGTTTCATTTGAGCCATAAATGAAACTCGACGTTCCCTGTCGTGTGAATAGCCTATGTAATGAAGAACCTAGACCCCTACGAGCGCGGCAAGTTACCCGTCAATCCCGGAAGCGAGGCAACCCCAATCAACAAAGTAAATGGGTCACCCAGCGCTTCACGGAATCTGGTAACTTGTGCGCCCCACCATAGGTCATCCTATACCCCGTACGAGTGCGGCGAGTAACCCGCCAATTCTAGAGTAAGGCACCTCAGTCTCAACGCCATGAGATGGGGCCCCGTTGCCTTCTAAAACTCGGCTACTCAAGCACTCCTCCGCGGGATAATCCTAATACAGAAAAAGAAAAATATATATAACGATGACATCGACCTCAACCCGGCCATGCCCCAATAAAAGAATATACAAACAGGCGGAAACGGCAGTCCACATGTCGGACGCTCGCCCAGCAATAATGAATATACAAATGAATCAACACTGTACTACAACCATTGCACTATAGACTATCCACCCTGACAAATTATCCATAACAACAGTACAACACAGACATCAACGCGAATATCATGTTCGTAAACCCGTCTGATTGTACATATAGAAATCAGTCGGGTTAGACCGCTCAATGATATTCACGATCGCAGAAACAAATACACCGAAAAGCAAGAATTTAGAATTTCGATCGATTAAATCTTTCCACATTTACCCCATGTAAAAACCAGTACACAAACAAATCTGGGCAAAAACCTAATGTACCAAAATCACATTTTCATGAACTTGAACCCCAGAAAAAATTTGGAGCACCGTAGCCACAATTAGGCCGTGAATCCGCGGTCAAATGACCTATTTGGCCGCGGATTAGCGGTCCAATTTGGTGATCAGGTGCTCAAAATTTTTTCTTTGCTCTAAAAAAGCCTGCACATAATTTTAATGTGACTGAAAGTATTTTTTGAATATTTTTAAAATTCGAACAACAAGGTAGTTTTGGAGATGCAATTCGGATAATTTCTGTCGATCGAAGTTCTAAATATGTGCAAACTAGCTAGTTAAGATTTATGGACCGTCTCTGATACCATGTAAATCAAAGTTGCATGCTCTACAAGGTTTGTAGAGAAGCGGAATTTCAAAAAACGAATTTTGTGATCATGCAATCAAGACTTTTAACCCAAGATCTACCACAAAACCCTAACTAGCAAGACCACATAGGTAATTATTTTATCTCGTTAGAATGTTATACCTATCGGTTCGTGTCCTTCGGGTCTTGAATTCTCTTCTTGAGCTCCTTTTGGGGTCTTCGGTGTAATTTGGTTGCCGGTCTCCTGGATCCTAGATGATCCATCCGAAGGTCCTAGGTTCAACCTTCAACTTTCAAATGAAAGTAACTTAACTAACTAGATTGCTAATCTAGCTAGTCAAGAATGAGTAGAGATGATAAGTGGTGAGTTTTTCTATCTCAAAACCCTTGTTTCTCAACTCATGAGAATTGTAGAGTTTTGTAAAGAGGAGGAAGCAAAGAGGCAAGAGAAGATGGTAACTCAAGAATGAGCTCAAGAAAAAACTCTATCAACCATGAAGAATGGCTACTACAAGATAATATCAAGTCCTTTTCTTTTCTTTTAAAATCAAGCTATATTTCAACAGTGATGACAATAAATGTCCAAACCATCCCTCATGTCGTGCCTCCTTTACACCTCATTTTCTATTTATCAATAAATAAAAAAAATACATATTATGAGGTGTCCCCTTTTAGAATGTATTTTGTATAAATACAAAATACTTTCTACCGTATATACATACACGTATTCGTATCAAAATACGAATACCCAAGAGATAGAATAATACCACTAAAAATAATCCTAGTATTAAATCAATATCTGATTTAATGATCGGCTTAATTCTAAGCCCGCTAGTATTAAAAAATCGTCTGATTAAATTCCACACAACTGGTACACGCAATCAATCGGAACCCTGCACGTATAAACATACGGCCTCCACATCGTTTCGCCTGAACCAGAGAAACTTTCTGTGTGGGACTCTAAAGACTCGACAGTACGCTGGCAGTGGGTTTAACCATAAGCGTGTCAGCGGTACTAGCTGTACGTAACGACTATCCAGGTACCTGTCAAAAAGAAGGCCGACGAGCAAACCCATCTGAACCCTTACTGAGCCTAACCGTGACAATATCCGTACAGTCCGGTCTATTCGTCTGAGAGTATCGCATATCGAGTCTAGGGAGCGGTTAACGTCAGACCCCTACTAACCCTGATAAGTCGTGCTGGTGTGGCTTAATACCAACCGAGAAATTACTGATCTAACTATCAGTAATTCTCAACCGCCCTGACCAGGGGCTTATAGCGTTGACCAACCAAACACAGCGCGGCATTGACTCCTAATACTGAGAGAGACGAATCCCTAACAATCACTCACTGCCTCCGTGTGGCTCGGGACTGTACCCAATTATAATATGTTTGCACGACTCCTTTGAGCTGTGGTAGGGTGGTAATCAAAGCACAGTGGGAACTCACATGAGAAAAATGATGATCTTAGGTCTACAGACTACATGTACACAAGCCACACGAGAACTGTCATCTGACGCTAGGTATAATACCATCCAGCAGTTCTCGGCGAGTCTATCCAGTGTACCTACCCACAGTGAGTATCTGTATACAATCTTAAGTGAAACACACCAATGGCTATGAGACTAACCATCGCCCCTCGTCGGGGTCTAAAAATGTATTCACCAATTTACTCTGGAATATCGATGTCTTGTCTCGATATTCTTACGACTAGGGACACTTTTAACGATATGCTTATAGACTACCCAGCCCTCACAAGTATGACTGCCATCACAACGTTGGTAGTCAAGCACATCATACGAGCTTTATCAACATGTATAAGTAGTACATAATAACAAGTAGAACATACGTACATGTTAAGATAAAATCAAAACAGATAGCATACTATTATTTCGAGCAAAATTGTCCTATATATATATATACATATCCATAGTATCCATTACAAATAACGGCCTCTAGGAAATATAAATCCTACATATAAACTTTCTTATTTCGTAGTAGGCATAGTTCGCAGCAGCCACGGTATAGTTACGGCTAGCAATTAACGAAAGAGTGAGAGGCAGGGCATATGATCGAGATTCAGGGATGCCGCTAGATACTTTGACTCGAAGGGCTAGAGCAGTCCATACGGTTCGGCTACAACTATTGATCGTTTGGACTCGCTTAATTCTCCCTCATCCGCCCTGGCATCCATCTCCTCCATTGGCCCTGTGTCCCTGTCTACCAACCCCACTCCCAACAACGCCCCTCTGTGCCCCCTATCCACGTCCCCACCGGCGCCTTGCCTGTCCCCGGCAACTCTTCATGCCGTCGCCGCCCGTGGCCCTCACCCCGCTCCCACCTTGTCTATAGGTAAAATTGCAAATAGTTACTTTTTCGCTATTGATCTAAATTGTCAATCGATCTAACGATCTTGATCCGATCTCGCGGTTGAATCAGATCTCAAAGCCATGGGGTACCCAAAGGCCAGCGACGAGTACTTGAAGGCTTTGGAGAAATGCAAGAGGAAGCTCTGTGGATTCATCGCGTAAAAGAACTGTGCGTTTCTGATGCTTCGATTGGCGTAAGATCTCGATCTTGTTTTTTTCTGAGATTTTTTTGAACGTTTTGATGATTTTTTCTGATAGATTTTGAGGTGTTTGGTGATTTTGTAGATGGCATTCAGCTGGGACTTACCATGTGAAGATGAAGACTGGAGGTCCATTTGTGTAACATTTCAAAACTTGTTGTGTGCCTCTTAGACACTCATTTCAAACTCCTTCTTACCTCACATCTTTCCCTCTCTCACACCTACACACACAAATCAGCCCAACACTTCAGCCACCAAACCTCATTCACGAATACATCAGCAGAAGCACCATCATGAGCTGCAACAGCAGCTGATGTGAACATCAGCCTACCCTCAACATTTTCAGCCCACCATAGCTGACTTGCACACTCCCATCATTACTTTTCAGCCCCCAATGACTGCAGCCACCAGCCCATCAACACTTTCAGCCATAATAGCTGACCTGCACACTCCCAAACCATACTTTTCAGCCCCCAATGGCTGACTTCTGCCACAAATCAGCCTCCCTACACCTACAGCTATACTAGCTGCTAAAAATCATGCATCAACAGCAGCACCATCATTGCATCAGCCCAAATTCTGCCTAACTTCAGCCCCAATAGCTGACTTCAGCCACAAAACAGCCCCCCTGCTGAATCCATGCATCAATTCAACACGTTTCAGCCCATTGTATCAGCAACAACAGTAACATCATTGAAACAACCCACACCCTCATCACACCACATGCACCATATATACCCCCCTTCAAGTGAAGCAGCTGCTCCTGCAACACTTAGAAAGAAAAAAAGGAAAGAAAGAAAGAAAAGCAAATGAGAGAAAGAGAGAGTTGCAAGCAGCAGCTGCAGAAATAACATCAGCAATGAGAAAACTGCCACAAGCAGGAACGTCAGCAGCAACAACCCTTCCTCCTTCCCTTCTCCTTCATCCTAGGACCCTCTTGAGGTATAATCTTGCAACCCAATTCCTATCTTACAAGCTATAGCTGTTAAAACTGAAATTTACTGTTATATCTGTAATCTAGTGCTAGTTTAGGGATTTTGAGTGAGATTTGGCCAAGAGATGGTTTTGATGGTTGGTATAACTCTATTAGGTGTATTTGAGACCAGTTAACCCCAGAATTCCCCAGATTTCCAGTAAGTTACCTGAAAGTTTCGACTTGGCGTATTTTAGCAATTTTATCGACTTTTTGACCTTTCTGGAAACTGCTATCACCCGGGACCTCCTAAAGTAAAATTGACTTGGCAGAAAGCTGTGCAGGCACCCTGGAACCATCCCACAAAGCCCTAGCCCCCACCTCATTTTTACGGCCGCACTTTTATTCACTCTGGCCGCAATTTGCGGCCAGACCTGGGTGAAACTGCCTCGTTTTGCGTGCAAGGCCCTATTTCATGTTAACTTGACCCTGGGTATGTGCAGTTTTGACTAATTCCAACCAGGGTAAAATCTGGGTTGATTTTCATGAGTTGGCGTATGATTTACGACTTGTTTTCGTATGGATTTTGGTATTCGATGATTCGTTTCTGTCGAGTGGCGTTTGGACGTCGACGACAGTAGATATTGGCAGTGTTTGCACACAAGGTCACAGGTTTTTACCTATGGACGTAGCGTGCACCATTTTGGTTTCCAACATGGTTTTCATGTGTTTTAGCGTGTGATATCCTTGTAGGTACCCCACGTGGCGTCGAAGCGTTGGAGATGCAAACGGAGACATCGGCACCGGCACGCTTAAAGAAAGGTGAGTAGATTTATATCTACGGGGAGAAGTCGGGTGGATGGCGTATAGCACCCCCGCAGTCCGTAGTGATGTATACGGATGCGTATACACACCTATAATTATTATATGTTGTTTGGGAAATTACTGATGTTTAGGATGGATAATTGGTGGACTTAGATGATTTAGTGTCGCGAGAACCCTAGGTAGTGGGTGCACTACACGTACACACTCCCACACATACATACTTGTATACATCCTTATTTCATACGTGGTTATGGGATTCTATATAGGTATGTGTTCACATGGGTTTGGGATTATGTGCTCACATGCAGATTTGAGGATGATACATAGGATTGAGATGAGTCGATGATATTTGATCCAAGGTTATGATATCGGGGATATGGTAGAATTCATATTTGAGATACGTCGGGATGCTTTAGCGGATTTCGGGATAATGATGTCACAGGAATAGTGATATATATAAATGATCGACTTGTGATTATGATACGAGATAGGATATGATATGATATGACAGGATATTTATAATAGGCCGCCTTGGGGGGGTACACTCCTTGTGATGATATATGATGATGATATCGATTTATACGAGACTGTCGATCAGTAGTCAAATCATAAATATAGTGATGATGTTAGCATTGTACCAGACATAGGTCAGTACCCAGATTACGATATTTGATAAAGAGAATACCAGATGAATGATATGACGAATATGATATTGACCCGTACCCAGATTTGGGGATGCCGTACAACGGATTTACGTACGAGCTATAATTTGATGTTTGATCCGCACTCTTGACTCGGGAATAACTGATTTTAGAGATGATATCGGATGTGATATTATCGAGGCGGGATCACCGACTACATATGTATATATATATATATATGTATCGACTCAGAGATTAGGCGGTTTCCCTTACCTGCAGTCAGCTTATTAGCTCAGCCTTATTGTTGGCATAGCTGTATAACTCTTATGACATTAGATGCAGTTCAGCTATCATTGTGTTTTAGCATTCAGCTCCCGCATATTATTACTGTTACACTGCATCGCATACTTATTGTGATTCATATTCCATTATTGATATCATACTGTTAGGACACCAGCACCATTACCGATGATGCGTATGTTCCACATACACTTACTTGCCAGCTCACACACATCTTCATCGGTAATTGCCATGTCACTACACGGTAGTATTATTGCATCAGGATATGACCCTTGTATGTGCATACTATTATTCCATGTTGCATGACATACTGTTATACTTGCATTCCATTTATATGTCACATACATCATGCTTCCTGATTATACGCATTGAGATATGTTGTTTCTGTGATATTTCTGGATTTGGGAACCGTGGATATTTCAAAGAGATTATGTAAATGTTTTAAAAACCCGGTTACCCTTGATATGATATTTCAGTGCGTTCACCATGTGTTTTCTCGGTGCTGAGAGTGACATATGAAACCCGAATCGAGGAGGCGGATGAGACCGATTGCGGGTACATGGTAGACCCGGTGCGGTACCCCGGGACAAGAGGATCGCAGATGATGGCGTTGAGCCTGTGCAGGGGAGCACTACCTACCGGTGATATTACCCGACGCGTCGGATATCCGGAGGATACCGTCGTGGTCATGAGATTGATCGTAGGGGCCGATCTGGACTGACGGCGCCCTAGATTTTGTAATTGAGATATTGAGATTTCGAGATATTGAGGTACAGAGATTGTGAAACAGAGGTATTGAGATACTGAGACTTATGTTTTGTACCGATACTAGGCACCGTTTATGCTGTTTTCATTTATGATACCTCATTTTTTTAAAAATACAGAAATCTCATAAATTATGAAAGCAGTTTTCTTCAGTACATGCATTCTGTTACATGCATTCATACATCATCTATATGATACCTTGTTACCTGATGCACTGACATGGATATATGGGATTACACTTGGGATAGATATTTACACTAGCCATGGTTAGAGATTACTGGTTATATATTTGAGAATTATATATTATGATCGTATGACCTAGGATTGCGTCATACATGCGATTTTCTGTTCGTAGATCTTTTTCTACTCACGAGTTGGCAACTCACCCCCGTTGTGCCCCAGTTTCTTGCAGGTGTTGCCGTACGGATTTCATTACGGCTTTGCGGACACATCTTCTTCAGGTGACTTGCTAGTAGGTGGGTTATTTATATCGTACCCATCATTATACATTGTATATTGTATTCAGTTGTATCTAGAAGTTCCATCAACCAAAACATGTATTTACTTGAGATAGAGACCGGTGATGTTTATTCTTTCGACCTTAGAGTCGCGCGTTATATTCTATGGATTTCATGCTGGTTGTGATCCTCGCCTTTAGGCGTTGTATATTATGTTGCTACAGGTTGATTCACATAAGGTTTTTCCTACACTCTACTACTTCTCTTGGTTTGGATTTCTGGGCTTCGGCTTACTTATTTTACGGACGCCTTGAGACGTTTCGTAACTTAAGTGCCGGTCATGTTCCGAAATTTCGGGTCGTGACAATTTGGGACCATGAGGCACAAGGCTGAGTTGGGTCATGGCGCCAACAATGACCTCGATATCGCCGTCACGCTCTTGGAGACGATCAAGGAGCAGTTTCCGATCTTGTCCTATGGTGATTGCTATCAGGTGACTCACTGCCTCTCTCTCTCTTGGTTTTATTTTTTGAACAATTAATGTTTTCATGAGCTGATCTCAGGATATATAGAACAAAAATCTTCATTATTTTACTGCTTGTGTGAGGCAGATGTGTAGATCTAACAAATCTGATTGTTTAACCCTTATCATTTGAGGATCCATAAACAGTATCCAGTTCATGATTCGTTATAGGTTAATATATGATTTATTAATTTTGTTCAATCAGTTAATATTTTTTTTTTTATGATTATAGATTTTAAAAAATGAATGTGGGTAGTTTCAGTAATTTAATTAAATTAAATGTTGATATCAGCCTTCTGGAGCTGTTGCTGTGGAGCTAACTGGAGGACCAGAGGTTCCTTTCCATCATGGCAGGGAAATATCGCTCCTATGAATGTCGACTCCGATGAAGAGAATGACCTATTAACTCAGCAGACATAACGGGTAGCAGGTGCTTGGCGAGATTCCATAGCAGAAAATATGTGGAATGATGGGACACGTGTTTCTTGGGGGGTCTGATTTTGTATTAAAACTTATGATCTTATTTGTTATTTTATTAAACATTAGTGGTTTGTAATTTAACATTAGTGATGATGCTATTTATTTTTTGTGTTATTTCTTCATTTATTAATATGTATTAAATAATAATATATCATAAATAATATTATTTAAATAAAAATATTACTTTAAAATTGGTAACTTACTCAATTTTTTATTGTAAGAATAAAGACAGGTCATAAAATTAAAATAGAAGAATAATATTATGCTATACAAAACTCCTATAATATTGTCCAAGCAAAAGAAAAAATCAAAATCCAAGAAAAATTTCATGGAGAAGTCCACAATTGTCTGCGTAAAGAATCCAGAACCAATCATTGGACGGGTGTGGTTCGGATGGTGCCACCTCAATTCGACGTTGGCACCATAAGAAAATATTACAGAGAGAGAAGAGAGAGAGAGAGAGAGAGTGATGGAGAAATTGGTGGCGATTCCATACAATGCGACGGTGGGCGTGGCGCTGGCGTCTCTAGAGAGGAATCTGCTGCCGGATATAGTGATCAGGAGGCTGACACGCCTCCTCCTCGCCTCCCGCCTCCGCCATGGCTACCTCCCTTCTGCTCCTCTCCAGCTCTCTAACCTCATCCACTTCAAGCAATGTAAGCCCTAGCTCAAAGTTTAGATCTTTTGTTGTGAATCTGATCGTCTAGACGCCAATTGGACAAATGGGTTGCTCTCAGATTTCTCTTTAGTGGCCTATTTCTTTAGCTTTTTTTTTTGTTGAAAATATTGAAAAGGGAAAAGATGAGATTTTGAGTTGTTAGTCTCAGCCTCTCGGCATCAAATGGACAATTGGTTTGTTGTTAGATTTTTTTTTAGGGCTCTAATATGTTGGTTCCAAACGATAATTGACATATTATCTCATCTCTTGCTAAAAATGAGATTTTGAGCTGTAAATCTCAATCTCTACTTCGAATAACCTTATTGATATATAGAAAATTATGACATTTCCTGAGTCCATTATAGATGCAATTTTGAATTTTAAATGTTACTTAAAAGCAAATGGCCAAAGAGTTGCTCGATCTTCATTTTTTTGAAAAAATAATACCCCCCTCTAATGCCTCAAAATTTTGTCAATGTAAGATCAGCATGCTATCGCGTTGTGCTAACATCTTCTTGGTTTTTTTTTCAACTGTCTTTTGCAGCTCTTGAAGATATGCCTATTGCTGTGGAAGCCGACAAAGCAAAAACCCAGCATTATGAGTTACCTACATCGTTTTTCAAATTGGTGTTGGGAAAGAATCTCAAATACAGGTTGAGACTTCACGAAAATTATTCAGTGCAATTCTTGATTTCCTCTCCCGCTTGTGTGCGCGCGTGCGCTCTCTTCTCCATTGATATTTGCGGCATGTTCTTTATGTTTTTTAATATGGACGCAGCGTGTTACTTTAGATGACCTCTTAAAAGATTGGTGGATTATATAAGTCCATGTTAGTTCCAGCCCCAACATGAAAACCTAATTTGCTAATAAAAATCTTGTGCACCTTTTTATTTTTATTTTTATTTTGAATCCACACGGTTGCTTTGAGGGGTACTTCTACTAAGCATGCGAGTTTAATAGTTTTACCTTATGTAATATTAAATATTGTAGCACTTGGCCTAATAAGTGAAAAGCTTGTTTCACTGCTTCTATCTCCAGATTGAGAGACCTACCTGCCTCACATGCATTATCAAGGCATAGACATACGACACCATGATTCAGAGATGCTTATATATCTTCAATAATTATACGAGCTGTCTAAACCTTCTCTATTTAGATGTGGAGTAAGTTTCTGAGTTTTGATGTGTTGCAAGCCCTCTAGGGATTAAGGACAATGCAGAACTATCGCACAAATACAAATGGTGCTACTGCAATCAATCCGAATAAGTGCAAAGAAACATTTTGCAGCAAAGTGAAGGGCACTATTTAACATGTCTGAACAATAATAACATCAATTTTCATTAAACCAAACCAGGGTAGCTTGTACTTTAAATGCTGAAGCATTTATTTGAAAGAAGCGAACCCTGTTTTATGATTTGAAATCTGGCAATCCAGAATGTAATTAGGCTCTCTTTTTTAATGTCCCCTGCTGCACCAAAACTCCGAAGTTATGTTGTTTTTTTTGGTTGGAGGGGGGGAGGGGAGGAGGGTTAGAGGGATATATTTTTATATTCTAACATGCCATTGTAGGTTGAGTGCCCTTTAATGGGCTAACTAGGTTCTTTGTGCAATGTTTCTTTTCCTGATTAATCCACTTTAAATACGCACCCGATGAGATTTGAACCAGGGTTGCTCTGATACCATCTTAAATATCTCTACCACTGCACCAAAACTCAAACATTATGTCGAGGGTTGAGCAATATATTTTTATTGTTAACACTCTTTATACTTATATATATTTTCTCCTATCTACAGAAAGCGGAGATTTTACATTTTATTATAATTATTCGGATACCATTTGCATCAAAATGTACCCATGTAAATTTCACTTGACATTATTTGAAATATTTGCAGCTGTTGTTACTTCCTAGACAAGTCAAACACACTCGAGGATGCTGAGAATGCGATGTTGGAGCTGTATTGTGAGAGAGCACAAGTAGAAGATGGAATGTCAATCCTCGATGTAGGATGTGGATGGGGTTCCCTTTCTCTGTACATAGCAAGGAAATACAAAAGTTGCAGCATTATGGGGATTTGCAATTCAACAACACAAAAAGCTTATATAGATGACCAATGCAGGTAAATGGAAGATTCTGTTTATCATGCAAGTTTATATTATTTCTGTTTTCGCTTGTGTGTGTATTCAGCTATCCCATGAACACGACTCCAATTGTCTAATAATCAGGAATCAGGATGTTAGCAGAAGATTATTGGCTGACTAGCTCTCCAAACAAATTTGATTTAGCGATGGAAGCTGCATCCTAGTCTTTAAAATTTTAGATGTTAACTAGTAACTAATTTAAGATATGAACATCAAATTGAAGAATAGTCAAATTAATGCAAATAACCGTTTCCCCCAAAATTTGTCCTTGTTAAGAAATGGGGTCTCAAATTTATTATTCAACCATCCTTGTCATAAGGATTATAATTTTAATCAACAATGTATGTCTTGACTTCAGATCAACCTATTCGTCTTGCTTTGTCGGTCAATCTGAAATTATTATCTTTTTTCACCTAAATTCCTTACTCGATCCCTTGACTCCACCCTGACACCTTTCTCATCTCGCTCTACCTCGCCCTTGCTGAGAGTGTATAACCTTCAGTTCGGGTACCTTGGCTTGCCTGGATATCATCTGAAGCGGCCCCTTCAAACGCTTTTTTTCCCTGAGAGAGATACGGATAGAGTCAGAATGACTATAACCAGCAAAAACATTTTATATCTTTATTAAATATGAAAAGGTGCAATGTCTATATGCAACTTGCAACCATTCTCTCTCCAAAAAGGGGAAAAAATACAAAACATAAATAAATAACATTTTCAACAGCATACAACACTCAAGGTCCCCTTCAAATACCTTGACCCAGTCAAATCTTTACCTGCCATAAAATGACGGACTCAAACAATCATTATGCTCCTTTGCAAGTGCATATTAGTGCTCATGCCTCTCCAACTTGATCTTTATGGATCTCCACCATACTGAGCCATTCAAAAGCCCTTATTTAACTTCAAAGGCCAACGACAAAAGCCTCAAACTTATCTTCTTATTAATCTTTCGTATACACACGGCTCTCGCCTCAGTTCACGACATCATAACCTCGGCATCATACAACAAACACAACTTCTCCATGGGCTACTGTTGTTGCCCAGCATCCTTAAATCATACCCAGTTCAACCAACCATACTCTTAGCATGATCCATTGGATGAAAACCTCCGCAATATATAATATTCCTTGTTTGTTTTGTCTTCTCCTTTTCCATCAAACTTTTCCTTCTGTGCATGAATCTTGTGTCATTTCTCACCAAATAGCTATATCAAATGAGTGCAACGCAAAAGGAGCTCATCGGCTAGAATCAGGGATGAAGCTAAATGAACATAGATCGAGGAACAAAAGTGGATATGGTTCGTGCCGATTCAACTTCAGAGTAAATATGATTCATTTACCCGGGGCTAAAGATTTTGGGTAAAGGCTTTACTGTTATAATAAGTACATAATCAAGTCCAAGAATTATTTGCCTCCAAACAAGTTGCATGCTTTAGTGTAATGTTAGATTGATTTACTGTTGCCTAACATGGGTGATATTAGCATTTTGCATTTGACACCAACACATTGAATAAAATAAGCTGTTTGCATTTGACACCCACACATATTGAATAAAATAATCTGAGCAAAGGGCATGTATATATCCTGCCACAGGGACCTCCAACTGTCAAATGTAAAGATTATCGTTGCAGATATCAGCAAGTTTGAAATGAAGGCTTCATTTGATCGAGTTATATCTATAGAGATGTTTGAGGTAAAAAATCATCTGCTTCCTCGATTGTGGTTCTATTAAAGCTCAGGATCTTGAACTAGATTGCATCATGCAGCACATGAAGAACTATAAGGCGCTACTCAAGAAGATATCTGGGTGGATGAAGCAGGATAGTCTCTTATTTGTTCATTACTTTTGTCACAAAGCATTTGCTTACCATTTTGAGGTATTTTTTATAATGGTCGTTCTCATTTGGTTTCCATTCTCTTATGAAATAACAATGTAATCATTCATTACAAATGTGATTTTTCTTTCTTAGCGAGAAAGCTTCCTCATGTTGTGTGTTTTAAATCTAGTGTTGAACAAGTAGCCATCTCTTCGACCACCTGTTTCTATCTTGAAAATTCAAGCCTGTCATATATTTTGGTAATTTGAAATTAATTTATTTACATCAGTCAATTTATCTTATATTTAGGACATAAATGAAGATGACTGGATTACAAGATACTTCTTCAGTGGAGGAACGATGCCTTCTGCGAATCTACTTCTCTATTTCCAGGTTAGCTCAGAGTTCAGAGACTTCTGACCGTAACCACTCATTTTTCTTTCATACTTTTTTTCTTGAAGGAATTTTCTTTTATGCTTGTAAAAGAACAGGCATCATCTCTTCACTCTTTTCTCGAGTTTTCTTAAATTTTTTTATTTTCTTATTTTTCTCAGGATGATGTTGCTGTGGTCAACCACTGGCTTGTGAATGGAATGCACTATTCAAGAACAAGGTATGTGATAATTACTATCGCTAAATTGTGAGTTAAAACATAGAAAATGAAGATGGAAGGATCTTCACAGTAAGCATATGAGCTTTACAGAGTTGATAATTAGAATGAAACTGGTAAAGTTCACAGTTTAGGCAATTAAATATTTCAGATAGTAGCATTGCTAGTTTAAATATTTTAAGCAAATTAAATTCTTAATTTAAGTAAATGAAACATCATATTTCTGCTACCGAGACGAGTAATTCTTTGTCATATTAGGCAATATATTATATATGCGTTCTCACATGATTTTGTACTGCTGAGATGCGGC
Organism: Agapanthus africanus; assembly: GCA_030015575.1. Classification (NCBI taxonomy): domain Eukaryota; kingdom Viridiplantae; phylum Streptophyta; class Magnoliopsida; order Asparagales; family Amaryllidaceae; genus Agapanthus; species Agapanthus africanus. The sequence goes on along the minus strand of CM057346.1, from coordinate 456,974,807 downwards.
ATTTCCTTCCAAATTGCTTTTGTGATCAAGCAAAATTCATTAAAGATGCTGGACACCATCAAAATTTGCCTTGTTCTTGAAGAACACCATTGAACTTTCAAAAATTCAAATACCCACCACCCGCGTGGTGTTTGATGCAATTTTTAATACATAAGCGTTCAAGGATATGTTTATTGCAATTTTTAAAGTTAAATGGTCTCTATTAAAATTAGGAAAAGCTCTATGTTGTTTTTTCCTGTAATCTACCCTTCTATGTATTAGGTTAACTGTGCATCAACTTCATGAGCAAGCTTCTTTTCTTGCAGTGAAGAATGGCTCAAAAGAATGGATCAAAATGCAGCTGCAATTAGACCAATTATGGAGTCAACCTACGGTAAAGATTCGGCTACCAAATGGACTGCGTACTGGCGAACATTCTTCATTTCGGTGGCCGAGCTGTTCGGTTACAACAATGGCGATGAATGGATGGTTGCACATTTTCTTTTTAAAAAGAAATAGACATTAAAAAACAGTTTCGTCAAAAATGTGAACAATTTTCTCATGAACATTGTTCTTGCGAAGGTACTATCTTGATTTTTATTCATGCAACAACATTTTATAATATTTCTTGATCAAGATTCTTCATTGCAAAGAGATGACTTCATATTTGCTCTAATAATGAACAGCAAATTCATGCTCTAATAGTCATAAAAATTGTCGTGGAACTTATGCTGTTGATACTTGTTCCCTCTTTCCCTTGAATTGTGACATAAGGTACTATTTGTGATATTTAATACTTGTTGTGTTTCATTATAAATTAGCGGCAAAATCTTTTTCTTAAAAATGGAAAAATTACCTCCCATTGGAATAATTATCAGAAACTGGAAAATAAATTAGTTGATGTGATTTTCTTTTTATCTCAACTAGCAGTTGAATTGCTAAGAGTTTTTCACAAGATCAGGAAGCTTAAAATCTACACATAAAGTAGCTCAAGAGATGATTGCACGGAGAACTCAATAAATATCAATAATTAACGACATGCTTGTAGTTCTTGTTACATGTACCTGACAATTAAAGCATATAGCAATAATCAGACAGCATAAATTAGAATCCATATAAGCTGTTTACACTTTCTTCAAGCAGCATCTTCCTTGTTTCTCGAGCTCGTAAAGCATGACTAGCGCAGCAGCGTCGTTCGACGACTTCTTATCGGCTTTCATTTCTCCTTGCAGACTAATACTCGGAGAATTTGGTATATGCAGTATTATAGTTGACACAAACTGTAGGAGCCCATTCTTTCCAAGGCCCTTGGCTGCTGCAGCTTCAACACTGCACAAGAAACAAGACAAATTTAAGATCTATGCGTGTTAAAAAGAAGTGAGGTTTATCGTAAATTGTGAATCTTTAAGTTTTAACTAACCTTAGCTTGTGTTCTACTGATTCGAACTTGGGCATTGGCCATTGTGATTTCTGACAAAGCTCGAACAATGTAGTTCTGGGGCCTCCTTTTTTCATGTTCAATGACAAAAACACTGAAAAAATAGTGGGAAAAGTCAATGAACCATCATATTCGTATAAATAAATTAGTGATGAGGAAAAGGGGCCTAAAAAACTAATGTACATAGAGTAAAATTGAACTCCATATTAACAATAGAAAATGCAACTGAAAACCGAAAACTAAATGACACTATGCTACCCTACTATCGCCGTACATCCTTAAACTATTTTTATTACAGTAAACTCCCTTAGAGTGATGCGCATTTGAGGGTATTTCAGTGGAAAAAGAACTCCAAGGCAGTTTAGTGATAAACAGAAATAGATATGCGTGGTTTAGTGTGATAAATCTTTATACTAATTAGGACCATGTATGTTTTGATTCATCAACAATAAATTAGTTTAATGAGTTAAGATACCTGGATCACTTGATTTCTGAGATTCGACCAATTCAGCGTCCCTTGGTGGCGTGTCGATGTCCATACCAGCCGCACGATGAGAGTTCTCGACAGAATTTTCTTCAGGTTGTGTGGTCCCCAAGAGATCGCAAGTACGTGTAATTCCATGCTTCTGTCAAATATCACGAATTTTTATGAACATAGAAGCAGAAATAAGCAATATGCAAGTGTCAACTCGAGGACGAATCCCATATATATATGATTTCAGGGGCAATATATAAAAATGAAAAACTAATTTAAAACTATTTTATTCTACCTTATTTTTAGAAAACACCTTATCTTTTATTTTTAGAAGCACTTAGATTAATCTTTAGAGGGTCTTTCCAAGATTAAGCGAAAATTTCAAGTGCTATAAATGAAACCTCTCTAAATTATATAGACAATAAAAACGTAAAAAAAAAATCACAAACCTTGAGGTCCTTCAACAATAGGAAAGCTGCTTGGCCTTTTGCATCCTTCTTCTTTCTATCGCGTCCTTCCCTCACCAAATAAACTGTCTCAAGCTGTACACTGAGCTCAACGGTCACAATTTCTCCTTTCATCGTGCACTTTGGGTTTAAGAAATATCCACGGTGACTCAACAGCTCGGTTAGTTCTCTAAAAGGAGACAGCTCTAGTTTACCAGGTGTGACAATAGGAGAAAGCAACGGTTCAAAATATTCCCAGACTTTATGCAAATCCAGTTTCGTATCAATTAGCATAGCGCCTGCTATACTCTCAACCAAGTCGCCAAGAACCTATTAGAACATATAATCATTCAGTGCTTACATTAAGCTTTCCTTATATATACAGTAAGAAATTAAATTTCACTAAAAATAATATGACCTATCTGAGTCTTTCAAATGGATACCATAAACTTTATAAATTGCAAATAAATACAATAAACTTTGACGGTTGCAAATAATTATGACAAGCTTTCAGCACTTCTCAATTCAACCATACGATGTTTTCCAATTTAGCCTTCAGATTCGTATTAAATGAAAATTTGCAATTAAAAACAATGTATGGTATAGAATTGTAAAACACCGTCAGTTCATGGGTATTATTTACCACTAAATTCATGGTATTTATCTGAAACATTCCGATGGCATAGGGCAATTTAGTAATATTTAGGCTACAAGTAATTTAAGTTTTCCTCACTTGCCTTGGGGCCTTTCAATAAACAATTTGATGTAGGTGTACACTCGTCCTCTATGGCTTTTTCCAGTCGATTGACATATTCTGTTATTTGTGCCGCTAGTAAACCGGAAGCGTGCTGAAGATGCTGTTGAAGGTTATGCTTTACTGCGCATTGAGCAAAGGTTTCGTTGTTAACCGACGCTGATCTTAAGTCGGTTAACTCTCCGGGATCAATATCATCGTAAGTATTAAATAGGTGCCATGTGATGAGCAAGTCTAGTGTCGCATCTCCCAGAAATTCAAGCCGCTGATTGAAAAAAGGAAAAAATTAAAATTTGAACGAGAATCGGCATCTAAAGAAATAGGCCAAATAGCATGCTCGTAGAGCAAAAAATACACTCCTCTTTTCATAACTTGCACTTTACCCCATATTCAACGGCCATTAAAATTCCATGTTAAAGCAAATTTTTATTCAGAAAACACCCCTCACAAGAATATTAATTACAAACTGCTAATGAAACAATTGAAAGAAATAGAAGATTAGGGTAGTTTTGGGAATCAAAATTTTGTTTTAATGGAAATGATACTACCATTAAACTTGGAGGGGGTAAAGTGCAGGCTTTGAAAAGAGGGGTATTTCTTTCTATATGATCAAAAATTGAGAGGTATTTTCTGCAGTTTAGCCAAGAAAATACTAATAAACAGAAAAGAAATAACAATGTCTTCTGCATTTCGATACCTGATAGCAATAGTTTATTCCTATTTCTTGCTGAGATGTATGTGTAATTGCCTCCAAGAGAAGACCTTTGAAAGTAAACTCGTATCCGATTTTTGACTCCAGAACTTTTATCTCATCGGCCTTCGAAACAAAATCCACAGCTGTCATTGATTTCTCAACCAATTCAATCCCCATTTCCACATCAATTCCTAGCCATTTCATTACTGCAATCGCAGCACTTAACCCACCACCAACATAATAAGCGCCAATCAAAGCCTCAACACAATCTGATATTGTTTTCGAGCAGATCCACCTATGGCCATTATCGCAGGTTTTTCCAAGGACAATAGAGGTATCATCTATTGTGTGCAAGAATTCACATGGCGCTTCGGGAACTTCACATTTGCATGGGGAAGGACGATTTGTACATTGACCTGGAGCAATCCAGCGGCGAGGATCAAATGCAGCATCTCGAATGTAACCCTGCCAACAACAAATAAATTGATGATCATTAACCGAAATAATAATTATTTAATGCAATACTACAACGAATGTGTTGCACTCCACTATCTGGAATCTACTTCTTATTTATGAAGTTATGAACCTATGTGTAAAAGGGAACAATGAAAAGGATGGTTGATGAAAAGAGGATATAAGAATAAGGAAAAATTACACTAAGCCACCCGTAAGTATTGCTGTTTTTTCAGCCGACCACCTTAAAGTTCTTTTATTATGGTAAACTCTTATAAGGTGCAACATTTAAGGGGTTTTAGTGAAAACAAACTCCCTTGAAACCAAAGCTTAAGGGAGTTTTCTGTAATTAAATATTAAAAAATTAAGATCCTTTAGTAAAAAGAATGAAAGTTAAGGGCGATAAACTGTAATTTAGCCTACATATAGTTTACAAGGTGATAACAAAACTAACCAACTATCAGAGAAACTTGGAAACGTATTATTCCAATAGGCTATGATTCTTTCATCTATATAAAGCACACACATGGTCATGCGCAAAGGTATCCAACCTTTGACTCACTTGAAGAATATGCATAAGCGGGTGAGTGTTACTTGGAAAACTATAGCGTTAAGCAATTTGTTAATTATTTAGTCATGTTATTCTTTTCGGGATTCAAGCTCATATATACTACATTTATAAACCATGCAGACATGGAAAAGAAATAGATTATGTTCCTTGAGAATAATAAATATTTTGAGTTAACATATATATATATATATATAGAGAGAGAGAGAGAGAGAGAGAGAGAGACTAAGATCCTATCGGAAGGATTTGGAAATAAATCCTTCCCACTTTTTCACCATTAGATTAAGTTTGGGATGTGTGCTAACAATTATAAATAAAAGCTTTCATTTATTACCAAACATAACATAATTGAATGCACAAGTCCCAAAGCTAATCTAATGGCGAAACAAATCCTTCCGATAGGATCCTACTCGAACTATATATATATATATATATATATATATATATATATATATATATATAAGTGTGGATTTTCTAAGAATTTCAGTGTCCAACACCACAATATGAAGTGTTCACAGACTCTCGCGTATTAGAAAGATATTGACATATTAGTATAAAACCGTCCACATGTTCAAATAAATAAATAGAGCATATGTATCTCAAAATGATAGTATACCTGCAGATTGCGGTCAATTCCCACTTTATGAAGCATAGAATTACAAACTGTGCATGATCTACTAGAAGACAATTGCCCCTCGTGTTTTTCAGGAAACTTCAAATAAAGATAGCAGCTTAACGCATATTTCAGAACTGAATCCCCTAGAAGTTCCAAGCGCTCCGAAGAGAAATCCTCGGAACATCTTAAAGTTGTTATTGCCTCCAAAATCTGAAAAAAAAAGAAAGAAAACAAAAAGGGGTTTGCATTATACTTGAGAACAAATAAATTTAAAACTGTAAAGATATAATAAATCATAGGCTAAATTACACTAAAATATCATTGACTATCCCTATTTTCACTAAACTATCTTAAAGCATTTCATTACATTTAAATCATTTGAACTTTCATTTTAAGGGATTTTTTTTCTCACTATAGTACCCTTAAATATATCACTTTAAGGGAGCTTGCTGTAATAAAAAAATTAAGGTAGTTGACTGAAACGCAGCAATGTTAAGGGTAGTTTAGTGCAATTTGACCCGAATTATAATAATAATAATTCAACCAACAACTAGCTTACCAAAGTACTCGATATACAAGAGTCGGTAGGATGAAAAGCAATTTCCCTTCTTAATTGGCTGGCCAGCATCAACGACTCCATTCGGTGCATTAGAGACGGTAGCAAGTAAAGAGATTTCATAACATGGATCGGTAGATCAATGGGAACCAAAAGTTCTGGAGGCATATGAACATTATTCAGTGGCTTTGTCGATTTCTTAGAGCCCGACCTTTCTGCGATAGCATTCCAAGTTACGCACATTCGAAAAGAGGTGTAGGAAAACCAAAGTTTTTCAACCTAGAAAATGTCTAGTATAAGCGTAATAACGTACCATCGAAATTAAATTTGGAAGATAGAAGATTGTGAGGATTATGGCTTTGCTTCAAGAGTAGCATGGGTTGCTCTGCATGCTTAAACACAATCTTGTACCTACATGAGAAGTATATTAGTTCCATGGATATGATCTTAAATGTCCCTACCACTGCATCAACACTCCGAAGTTATGATGTGGGTAGAGAGAGATATTTTTATATTCTAAGCATCCCCATAAGTTGAGGGCTTTTTCTTGTGGGCTAATCTAGACATTTTGCACAGCAATAACTTTTGTTTTCTGATCCGTTATTTAAATGCAAGTCCGGTGAAATTTGAATCTAGGGTGTTCAGAACCTGCCTCTGCAACAAAACTCCAAAGTATGATGAGGGTTGAGCGATATAATTTTACATTCTAAGATGCCAATAGTGAATGCAATAATTTACACCAGAACTTACTTCGCATTGAAATAATCCGAATATGTTGCGAAATCCGGCGTCTCAAATTTGCTATTGGCGGTTAATCCGTCTACCACATTAATAACACAGTATACCTTCCCTGTATGGATTGCCATCACCACCATATGTTTAAGGCTTTGAAGCTGCACATTCTTGTTGAAAAAATGAATCACATCCATATCTTTATCTAATGAAGCTTCGTCCCTGCCATCAGAAGAACAATTGGTTTGAGGCATATAGCCGCATCTTAAAATTTCGATCACAGAAGAACAAGAGCTGATCCCTTTCCAATTAATTCTAACGGCATCTTCATCTTGAACACAAGGAGACTCGAGAGGTAGAAGCATATACATGTATGACTCATTCCATGATGTGTTACTGTCATCTTCACCGAGCAAGAATTTTCTTGGCACCCCTGGCTTTTTCGATGTTTTAAACAGCTTTCCAAATACGCCATTGAAAAGCAGTTCATGAAAGTTTTTTGCTTGTTCCACCTGTTCTGCTTCCAACTGAATTGGCCCGCAGGGAGAAACAAGGGCTTTGACTGACTTGTCAACTAAGAAAAGATCGATCTCGAGAGAAGCGACATCTTTATCAAGTACTGCATCAAGCAGTAGAATAAAACTACTGTATTTCTGGTCAACTATACTGCATATGAAATTTAACTTGTATCCCTGCAAGGTGACAACTTCTTTCTTCTGTGCCCAAATTCCTGATAGAGCAGCAGGAGTGACTGTCCCATGAAGTTCTTTTCTCTTTGTCGTACCTTCATATAAAATTGAAAGAGGAAAATCACTTAAATTAACTACAAGGTTATAGGTGGGGGGGGGGGGGGGAATAGAGTGGCGTTATGAGCACTAATACTATGAAGAGCTGTTTAGAACTTGGCAACTTCATCGGCACATAACACCCCTTGAAATTTACCGTGATAGTTGACCACATCAAGAATTATCATGTGCTAATAAGCTAGTTGGGGGTTTATGAACGATGAACAAAATATATAGATAATGCGTGTTAAATGCTATTAACCATAAAACAATTCTAGAACATAAAAGGTGTAGCATAAAATGGGTGTCTAGAATAATTCTACTCCCTCTGTTTCATTTTAAATGTCCTTTTAGCCTATTACACACTTTCTTAAGAAAAGTAGAACTTTTCTTTAATTTAAAATCATATAAATATGAATCTCTAAATTATTCTTATAATAGTGTCCGGTATATATTTGTTCAAACTTATACAAACATATGGCATTATATATCTAAATTGCATGGATATCATATCAATATACGCTAGGCCATTTTTATTGATCCTGTAAAAGGACAAGTAATTTGGAAAAAATAAAAATGAGCCCAAAAGACATTTAAAATGAAGCAGAGGGGTTTACAAATCCTAATTCCAATCTAATGTATTAAAATTACCTACAGAAATCATGTCCTAAAACCGTTTTTTCCAGTATCATTCCCAAAATACCAAAAATCTAAAGTCTCTACGTACAAACTTAAATAAACCGTTGTCCAGAAAGGGAAAGGGAAAAGAAAGCACTACCTGCTCCTGCAGCAGATTTCTCATTTCCTTCGCCAACCTCAATCTCCAACGGCTCTTCAACAACAGGATGAAGATGATCATCAAGTCCTCCCAGTTGATGCAATTTTTTGCAGGCATCTAAACATATGAGTTGCTTCGCTTTGTGATTACTTCGGCTAAATGGTCCGACTAACTTTTGAAACGCAGCACTTGGAGGTAAAGTTAATATACAATTAAAAGACCCGTCTGAACTGCTAAATTCAAAAGTCGGTCTAGGAGTGTAATACCTACAAAAGAAAACAGTATGTATGATGGGTTTTTTTTTGAGATGATAGGTGGAATAAATTAGCCACCCCCTCATAAATGGGAGACCCCGGGCTCGATCCCAGGTCTCCCCCATGGGCTACTTCAAACCCCAACAGCATATAAGATGTTGAAAAGCCCAAATATATATTTTATTAATTAAAAAATTTTATTAAATGAAGAGTTGAGATGTTTTGAATCGTACTTGTCTTTCGGGAGCTTTTCACAATATCTGTATATAAGACTAATACTGGAATCTGCCGTTACTGTTGCCCCAGTGGACTCAACAAGAAATGATTCTGTTTCTGCATCGTTAGCTACTTTTTCTAGCAGGGAAATACCGTCTCTATTTATGGCAGTACCCATCATTGAATGCTTGCTCTTGATGATATTAAATAACAACTCCCTTTGCTCAATGTTTCCCCTGTAGATATTGAAACGATTAGGAACTATGAAAAAGCAACAATGCATAGTAAAGATGGGTCTGAGAAAGTTTCGAATATAATTTGACCTAGGAAGTTGGTGCTAATAGATACTTCAATGTGTAGAGTTAAAGGGTCTCAATATCGTTAATTCTTGTGTGAGTGACTTTATTAGTAATATTGAGTTTATAAACAAACTAAGCACCTCCTAATTCAGAAGTTTTTTATTTTATTTAAAAGATAACTTAATATAGTTCATTCGATGAGCACACGGTATCAGCAGTTGGTAGCTTTGAACATTTATCAATCTATTCAAATTGTTGGTGACCACTTTATTTAGATGCTTAAGTTATTAAGTATTGGACCAACAACAGTTTTATGTCATCCAACACCGGCCCTTACATGAAAAATAAAATTGTCGGTTTACATGTGAGAGACAACGCACATGAGGGTAACTATTTTTTAAAAACTATTTGCCATTGACAATGAGAATTGAATCTAAAACAGTATACTTCCTAGCAAAGTTGTCAAATTATGATGCATATTATGTACCGTTTCATCCGTTTAATTACTATATAATATATCATGCATCGTATCATATGCAAATGGTAATGTGATTAATTTTACAACTATATATCATAGAAACGCACGAAAACAGCATATAACTATTATTAATCCAGAGAACGTTAAAAGGTTTTACTCACGAGAAACAAGCCTATAACATGTACTTGCATACAACATAATATTGAATGGTGTTGACCGTAAACACAAATTAAAGAATAAGATAGCTATGAGATAGGTCATTACGACTACTGTTAATTTCATCATGAGAGGAGCTCACACTCATCACATTTTGTATTTCACTGTGCTATTTGAGTAGACGATCAGGAAATTATGTAAGTTTTTATTTTAATGGTAATTTCATCTAGTTTACTACCATAGTAAAATTCAGGATGTTACATATTTATAGTTGGCAAAAAGCAAAATGTGATACACAAGTAGGAAAACAAATTTACATAGATTGAATCTTTTGTAAATTGACTTTCCTGATGAAGATTGAATTCCGATTGTAAAGCAAGGATTTAAGATCTTTTGAGTTTAAAATAGGCATTAGGGATTGATTGTATTCTAGGAGCTGACAGGAGAAAAAGAAGAAAGTGGAGCATGGTGAAAGTTTTGTACCTTTCAAGCATGACAACATAGTTAGAATCAGCTTGCCGAGCTCGGCCACGTGACTGAACATAGCTACAAACTGTTTTTGGCAAGTCAAATCGAATCACGCATGAGCATTCTGGAACGTCGAGACCCTCCTCGGCCACATTAGTTGTGAACAATAAATTAACCTACATCAGAAAAATTGTCTTATTAACCAATTATTGTTAGTTTAAAATTTGGTAATAATGATTATAACATGTCGAGGGAGGGAATTTTCTTCCTATGTCGGTCAAAAGTCAACTCTTCATTTTTTGGGATGACTGCCACCATCTTGATCTTCACAGTGAAAAAAAACATAGATTTACCAAACTTTCATATAAATTCAGTACTCTTCAACCATTGATCTATTGATGAAAAAAATTCTATTCATGGTTTGAAACCTCGGCCGATCCTGATCTGAATGGCAAACTCCAATCCCAAAACCACCATCCGAGTTCTGAGACCACTACCGTCTGATACAAAGTAATATCATGTTTACCATTTTATAATGGGTTTTTCGTATTAAGTTAATTGGTTAGTGGGTTTACTAATAGATTACTGGGTTTATTAATGGTTTAATGGGCAAATTATAGGTTATTGAGTTATAAAGGTTAGTTTGGCATCATTAATACAACTTTAGCCATCATTAAATACAAAAAAAATTGACAAGCTCTTTAAAGTTACCTTAAATGTTTGTTTAAAAAAAATCCTGGTTCTTAAAAATTCCTTCTCATATCATATAAATCTGATATTCCGATTCGATACGGCCAAGATTGCCGATTCTGATCCCAAAAGTGACCATCCGATGCCGATGCCGATGCCGATCCCGATCCCGATCCCGAGATTTGAAACCTTGGTTCTATAATAAAAAAAACCATTAATTTTGATCCATCAAAGGTTTTTTGTGCATGCCTTAGATCATGGAGATCAATATGACCAAGTTAGATCATCCAAAATGGTTGAGGGTTGACTTCACCGTCATAGGATGAGAATTTCCCCATATGGAATTAGCATATTATACAAATTCTTAAAATTTTCAAATTAAGTAGAAAACACACAACATTACCTTTCCGCTTCGAAAAAGTTCTAAAGTTTCCTTTTGAACTTTCGGGCTGATTGCCTCCGCTGAACTACTCCCTCCAGTCAAATAAGAAACATTTAGATGTGACAAATAGCCAATTTTCTTGATGACGCGTTCTACTACCCGCGCTGTAATAATTCTTTCTACAAAAATGAGGCAACGAATTTCATCGGGCCTGAAATAGAAACATGTATTTAAACAATGTCGCGGAGTGACTAAAGGCACACAAAGGTTGTTAAATAATAAGATAAATTCTTACTGAAATTTTTTTAGAATTTGCAGCAGTTCAAACAACTTTGGGGAAATGTAGCCCGTCTCTATTGCCTTCAGGCATCCCTCTTCATTGTTAAGAAGCATTTCATAACCTAGTAAAAATGTCGACTGACATATTAATAGCTGTAACTGACGGTCATTAAAGAACCACTAAAAAGATAGAGCAGTTAAAGGAATGAGAAAACAGAGAATAGGGATAGTAGGCTAAATTGCGCGTAAATGCCCAAGGTTTCACCATTTTGATAGATAAATACCTAAGTTTTTATGAGTAGCAGATAAATACTCAACTTTTTACTCCGTTTGCACTTAACTACCTAAGTGTGATATATGGATGTGATGTAACGGTTATTTTGACGTTGTCATTACTTGCGTTTCTAAAACAATGCTTGACTCAAAGATAGGTATTTATGTCCAACTCAGAAATTTAGGTAATTACATGTGAAATCGGTGAAACCTTGGGTATTTACATGCAATTTAGCCGCGATAGTATCTTAAATTTTAAATTTTTTTTGAAGAAACAAGGCAGTGATAGAAATTTAAACTCAATTATACAAAATTGATTAGTATAAATACAATCTCCAAGTGGGAAAAAAAAGTTAACGGGAAATAGGAAACCACTGATAAAGGAATGGCATTTGGAAACATATGACATTTGATATACGAGAAACTAAAGTTATTTATGAAAGTTTCACACAAAGGCTCTTTTACAGATGCATTGTCTTGTGTTTTTTGTTTAACTATATTAGAAAATATAGGATCTATTGGAAAGTTTAAAGATATAAATTTGAGGAAAATTTTGTACGAAAATTTCACTGTGAAGCACAGGTGGGCATTTCTAGCCATTTTCACGAAACATGTACGCTTGTTGATGGATACAATCATATAATATTGATAGAGTTCCAGTAAGATAGTATAGTAAACTAATCAAATCAGATAAATATATATGGAGGCGGCTAGTTTATTCTAGTTAGTTGTGCCACATAATTACCACAGCTATACCAAACTTTATGGATATAATAGGGATAGTTTAGTAATTCAAGTGGGCAGCACATGGGAATCGACTCCCGCATCAAACGTCTCAATTTTTCTTCATCAAACATCTAGTAGTAATGGGAGCCCTTTGGTTTTCCTCATAAGGTGTCTAATGCATGGTCCTAAGCCTTGGCCCCATTCTAGTCCAGGATGGCTCATTCCGATCCCAAAAATGACCATTCGCGTTCAAATACCGAGATCGAATTGATCAAATTATCTAACTAACTGGAATGCAAGCAAACCTAAGCAACAAGGAAAAAAAGAGGGATAGGGACGGCAGGCCTCACCCATGGAAGTGGGCCCAAAACCTCCTGTTTTGTTCCTTGTTGCTTTGGATTGCTTAATAAAGTGTTGCGTTGGAGCATTTTCCTATAAGAAAATTTATGCTTTAACTTAAGTAATTACATATTTCTGAAAAAATATTTCATTCCAAAATCACATCGATCTTGTTGACAATTTTCTTTGTAAATTATTATTTTCTACACTTGAGGATTCTTTTGTGGTCATTTTCACAACCTGCCCTCAATTTCTAGTGTTTTATATTAAACTATCATTAACTTACTTTATCATCTATAACCATACTGAACTATTCCTCCTCCTTTTTTTAAAAAGAAAACCCCCTTACATTAATTCACCGCTAAATATAACTCTTGCATGCTCAACATGCACTTCTTTTTTTGACCAAAATACCAGTAGTAATTGAAATTATCTCAGCTCACATCAATTTTGCTTCTTTCTTCCTCTCGGGTTAGTTTTTCCTTGATTATAAATAGGTTTATAGATTAATATAGTATATTTGAAATAAAATACTTATATTTGAAATTCTTGAGATTTTATTTTTGAACTTTATTATGAAATTACGGGTTTGAGGGATGCTTTATTATGAAACGTATCACTGACAAGTCACGATTAGAATCAACGCTGTTAGGGAGTTAATGAAGTTGAAAAATTGAACATATTTACAAATAATAAGGATATTAGTGAAATTTACCCATTCTTTTATAGCAACATATTGGAAATAAGCATGAGAAAATGGGCATTTATGGCGCCCAGCTCCTTTGTTTAAAAAAAATTAGAAATAATTCTAGTTAGTTTTACCATTCATATAAATTATTAGTTATAATTTTGGAAAAAACAACTGCATATATAATTAATCACTGAAATATATGACTGCAGATGCCTGCAAAAATCTTTAGTAAGGTCTAAAATCTTGGTATCTGTATCTGTATCTATCTGATGGTCATTTTTGGTAAAATTAAATTAGTTAAGCCCTAAGAGCTCCACCAATAGAATAAAAATATAGTTTGCAGATGTTTGATATAGTAAACTAATCTCTCTCTCTCACGCGCGCGCGCGCGCACACAGAGAGAGAGAGAGAGAGGAAGTAAGTAAGATTACCCTGTTCCATACAATCTTCAATTGCATACATCAGTTCTTCGCGGAGTGAATTACACAGTGCAGACATCTCTGTTGAAAAGTCGCAGCCTTGTGCAGTATATGGAAGTCGAACAGATTCGGCACATATCTTAGCAGCCTGATACAGATAGGATCATTATTTCATTTGTATGCACAATATATAGTGGGGGTGCAAAAAGTGTTCATAACATATTTCCATGAAGGCAAGATGGAGAAATTAATTTCGAACATAAATAAATTGATGGATCAGGAAAATGACCAAACCTCATAACTAATGGGGAAAGAAGTAATTGTTGAAAGTAAAACCAAATGATGGGACTTTAAAGATAATCCTATATTTGGAAACAACAAAAGAAACGCATGGGTATAAGATATAAGAGTGGTCAAACCTCAACAAGGCTTGAGCCTTTATTGTTGGAACCCATTTATATCAAAGGCCCATATGTATCTATAAAAAACCTACAACTCCCTCAACTTTAACTTCTCGAAACTCTTTACATGATATTAGAGCCAATGGCTCGATCCTCCACGTGACAACCCCACCAAGAAAAAAATGATGGTCCCACGTGAAAAGCTCATGCGTATCTATAAAAAGACCATCACTCCCTCAACTTTTAACTCTCGAAACTCTTTCCAGTAATAACACAATAAAAATACCGAGAATTTCCGCATAACACAATAAAAATACCGAGAATTTCCGCATCGGATGCATGATAAGCAAGAGTTTGAATTGGCAGAACTGCATAGAGTGGAGATAAAGAAGAGAAGACATCACTTGATAAAATAACAAGTATTTGTAGGGGACAGCCATATGACTGCCTAGTTTATGTATCTTGATAAAAGCGTACTAGTACTCTAATCGTTTGTGCATCTTGTTATTCATTAAGATATGATTTGTGCTTCAGTATAAATTAAGTAATGCATTCGAACAAACTAAATACTAGTACGCTTTATGCATGAATGAGAATCATACATACCGCATGACTTCTCTATAAACTTTTCGTGCACGAGGATCATAAGGAATGGTATGAGTCAGATTGTTTTACAGTCGATAGGGTATGAATTTTCGACATGCAAAATATAACCCCCCACCCCCAAAAGATTTTTTTTAAAAAATTTGAGCATGTAAGCCATAGTGAATTATTATGTTGGTATTTTTGAGAAAAAATCGGCACTCATTTACACCTGGAGGTCATATCCCATACATATCCATACCAAGGACAGTTGGGAGGAGGCAAAAGGATCCGGCCACTTCAAATATACCAAGATGCAAATATGTATGCTCAAAGTACATGATGGAACCCTCAATTTTCCAATTGAATATTACCGCATTTATTATGACCTGTAACATCAAATCTATCCATAAAGAGAAACCGAAAAATCTTTAATGTATTTTCCTTTGCATCAAGCAAACACAAAATAAGCGTCTTTACTTTATGAAAAGTTCATCTAAATGCCCCCTGATACATCGGCAACATACATTTAAAATATGATGATGCGGAATATAAAATGGCATGGTAGGAATTTTCCAACATTGACGGCTTAAAAAGTCAACCATCCATCAATTTTTTGGTTTATCACCGGCCACATTAATCTCCTTTGTCCTGAACTATGGATACACCAATTTACATAGCGTTTGGATGCTCTTTGCCCATTCATTTAGCAATCTAGAAATGTTCTACGGTTGGAAGACCGTTAATTTTGCAACTATCCGATACAAGGGAAAACGTATCGGATTCACAAGAAAATTGACATACGGATATTAAAGGACATGATAATCAAGATGGCCGGTGCCGATTATACAAAAAATCGATGAGTGGTTGACTCTTAAAGCCCCCGGCGTATGGAAATTTTCTATCGTGCCACATTATACTCACAGAAAATATTTAGATTGCACTTTTTAGGTAGATTCAATGTAGCTTCCCAACTTGGAAGCTTCATCTTGCAATTCTAGAAGCAATCCACGTTGCATCCTAGTACTCTAAACGCAAAATCCAGGTCAATGGTACATTCACTTTGCTAAGCAAAGATGCTATCGTGGGAGGAGGACAGAGGACTCTATCTTAAGCCCTGTTTGGGTATTAGAGCCTTCTAGTTTGTCATCCAAACACTCGTAACATTTTCAATCTTGTTTCTATCTTTTCTGTCTTCCTCACATTTAACAAGCAATGTGAGAATACAATTTCCTCAACTTCTACACCAGTGAAGCTCCGTCAATGTCTGTGATCAATTTCCTGTTCTTTTTAAATATTCTTCCTAACATTTCTTAGACGGTATTTTTGCATGTGCATTGCATGTGGAACGAAAGATGTTTGCATTGCATTAAAAAATAAAATTTTGGTTAATTCTTTAGGGAATGCAAACGAAGGTTCTAATGTCAATCATTATAATGATATTTGTTGAAAGTAAAAAACCAAATGATAGGACTTTAAAGATAGTCCCACGTTGGAAACAACAAAAGAAACACATGAGTATAAAATATAAAATGGGTCACACCTCAACAAGACTTGAATCTTATTGTTGGAACTCACTTATCATTAAAAACCCATGTGTACCTATTAGAAGCCCATCACTCTTTCAACTTTAAATACTCTAAACTCTAACATAATATCAGAGCCAATGACTCAATCCTCCACGTGATAACCACACCAAGAAAAAATGATGGTTCGACATAACTCTTCGCGTGCTTTGCACGTGACAACTACACAAAAAAATGATGGTTGCACGTAAGTCTACTCGTTATTTCCATGTGACAACCATACCAAAAAAAAGTGATGGTTGCACGTGAGGGGAAGTGTTGAAAGTAAAATTCAAATTATGGGACTTTAAAGATAGTCCCATATTGAAAACAATAAAAGAAACACTTAGGTATAAAATATACGATGAGTCAAACCTCAACAAGGCTTAAGTCTTATTATTGGAATCCACTTATCATTAAAATCCCATGTGTAAAAGCCCATCACTCTTCCAACTCTTCATTAATTTCAAAACTTTACTCTATTTAAAAAAAAAATAACTTTGATAGATCATAGCCAATGGCTCGATCCAAACTTGACTCGACAATACTACCAGGTATTGTACTTTCCACGTGACAACCACACCAAAGAAAAAATGATGGTTGCATGTGAGGAGGAGTGATGGGAATTTAAAAATAGTCTCATATTGGAAACACATAAGTATAAAATATAAAATAGGTTGGTCATACCTCAATAAGGCTTAAGTCTTATTGTTGAAACACATTCTTCATTAAAAACCCATGTGTACCTATTAAAAGCCCATCACTCCCTCAATTTTAATACTCTAAACTCTTTACAATATTAATAATAAATAATATCAATGATGGTAGTATATGAAATTTGATTTTTATTTATCATAATTTAAATATGATAAAATTCTCGCTTAATTTATTAAGGTCACTATAATACAATTGTCGTAAAAGGTTAGTGAACATTTATAAAAGCTTGTATGCCTTCATTTTTTATTTCTTATATGATTTTTGGATACTTTTTATGTGCCTTTTGGAAAAGATTTTTTTCTTTATGAAATATATATAAAGAGAGGGGGATGCGATATTTCCCGGGATTGAAGGTGATAATACCGACAAAAAGAAGAAATTATATTGGAAAGGGGGGAAGAGAAGGAGATTACTTTTTTGACCATTTAAATATTTAAATAGAAATTGATAACATAGTTAGCCTAGAATGATCATATTTGTTGAGGATTTTTCTCCTTTTTTTAATATTTCCTATAGAAGTAAAGGCCCACTACATTTACACAAAAGGACAAAATCAATTTGAACCTCTTAAAGAATTGCATTCTAACATAGAGAAGAAGATCAGCCTAGCTCAATGTTCCCAGTACGCGGAACGTTCTGATACGCCGAACGAAAACGGGAACGTGGAGCGTCACTTGTTGTGGAATCTAGTACGGTAAGGGTGGTTCAATATGCTTATATAAGAAGGAAAACATACCTCAAGAAAGTGAAGTATTTGTGGATCGTTCGTATGTTTTTGTGTGTATTAATCTATAATATACATATATATAATTCAATTTCTTATGCTAAAAACACATTTTTTAGTAGCACAAACCCAATTACATGCCTTATTTAACATAAGTTTCTTAATGGATACGATCGGAATGGTGATTCTTCGACCCGGATAACTAATGTTCCCGAATTGAAAATGATAATTCTAATTCGCGATTCGCTAGTGGTATAGCGATTTATGGTAACATAGGCCTAGCTAACATCATCTTCTATAGCATCGACAACTCCTTGCTCATAGAATCACCGTCCTCTTTCCAAAACCTATCATCACCCACTCCATGTCTGTCCTTAGAGAAAGAAATGAAGAAGGGTGATAATACGCTTTGAATAGAGGAAAGTAACCCTATGACAAGAGGCATGTAAAGATATGGTAGCCTAAATTTAATTGCTCTACCATTTACAGGGACTAAATTGTGCATATCTATGAGTCAACTACAATTAATCTCTCAATTCTCACAACTTCAAAGTTTAGTGCATTGGAATTCAGTGGGCCTCGGTCTTGGGTATGGGGATGGCCGAAACTCTAGCTTAGGCTACGGTTTCCCCCTACTCAATCTCGGCCATCGGATCCTTCCCTAGCTATATATATGGATATGCAAGGCTAAGGTTAAAGAGAAGTGCGCAATTAATTATGTGTACGTATTGATGATCCATCTCTCTGTGAGAGCCTTCGTATTTATGAGAAAGTTCCTAAGGATTCCATATAGTTCTTCCTCTCTTTGTTGTCTCTAGTTATTGCAGTGATCAAGGGAGCTTTCCATTTAACCATGTGATCGTCTCCCACCAACTATCAGGAGGACATGCAGATATAGATCAAGTGTTCCATCGATCAGGGATCTCTACTCCGCTAAAGTACGTAAGATATCAACGCCGTGTTGGCCGTTGGTTATGATTTATGCTTCCACTATGTTATCCTGTCGTGATAGATTCGAAAAGATCCCATCGTGACAGATCTGAGACTAATGATAGGGTAACATATGCTTCCAAATCTATGGTAACATAGTGGAAGCATAAATCATAACCAACGGCTTACACGACATTAAGATCTTATGTACCTTGGTAGGATAAAGATCATCGGTCGATGGAACGCTTGATCTATATCTTCTTATCATCCTGATGGTCGGCGGGAGACGATCACGTGATTAAACGGAAAGCTCCCTTGATCACCGCAACAACTAGAGACAACAAAGGGAGGAACTATATGGAACCCTTGTAAACTCTCACAAATATGGAGGCTCTCACAAAGAGATGGATCACAAATCAATACACATGTCTTCTCATATATAGAGAGGAGTTGGATCGATTGCTACGATCGAATGGGGGAACCCCTAGCCTAAGCTAGGGTTTTGGCCACCATAAGACCACGCCCATACAGTACATTTTGCAGCCTTTCTTTTCCTTTTTCCTTTTTCCTTTTCTCTTTTGGGTTAGGGTAGTAATGACACGCCCCGCTTCCCAAAATACGGAATACGAGGGATGTCAAGGCCAGCCATACTCTTACGGTCAAAAAAATATCTTGCCATAGTCACACTTCGGCTTCTAGCATTACATGATTATCAGTAATCAATGCACAGGTAATGAGAAATGCAGTCACTAATTCTATCGATATAAAACTAACCAGATAGAGTCAAAGGAAAAGATAGCACGGACGTCGCTGATCTAAATGTCCGCAATATCCTCAAGGTAAAGCAGGTCCTAATCCGAGCTAAATCCACTCCTCACTCTGAGCGTGCATACTCAAGTCGTCAGAGCGACACAATAGCAATATATACATATATAATGTGCAACGATGATAAACATAAAACAGTAAGTATAGAATAATGATGCGAGTATGAAATAACCGGTACATGTAACGATAAAGCAAGTGTATCAGATCAGTTATCAATGCACTGTCCATGTCACTAAGCAATCAGTCTCTAAGTCTCACTGTCCAAATCACTAAAGCTGTCGACAGTCCAAGTATGAGCGTCAACCACCGCAGGAGTATCCCAAACCCAAGAGTAGGCCCAGAGGCAAGGGAACACGGGCCCGAATCACGCTCGCTAATAGTCAGAAACACCATTCATACGACTCCCAAAATCACTACATATGTCGGCAGTGGGACTCCGGAGATTCCGTTGATCGAACTCACACTCAAACTACCCCACCCCTCACGGTCTACATCAAACACCGACCATGAATCCAAATACTAGTCGCTCCATGACAAGTCTACGCGAGAACTGAAAACAGGGTCTCCATCAAGCATGTCTCGACTGGTATCCAAGATAAATAGACAGTGCTCGATATCTTACCAATGACACTAATATAAGTGTTTTCATAACCGCCCCATACCAGTTATAGTTACACTTATATATGTCCCATATGCGTCGACAATACAATAACTAATTAGTTCCGCTGATTGTGTACAAGTACGTGTCACTTCACTTATTCAATTAAGCTTTTACACTAACGTACTTTCCACAATCCATTCAGTAACACTTATCACTTGGTGATGTAACATGGTCACTAGGGTACCAATGCAAATGAACACTATTTACAAGGATATAACGGTCATGCAATATGATGTGAATACACTAAATGCACTGCTGAATACATATGAGCAACCGGTGTCGGTTGGATTAGTAAATCATATAAAATCACACGTGCATAATTTGGCGAATTTATATAAAAAAACGCAAACCGTGTATTAAATTATCTCTATAACAAAAATAGGTTTCGAGTCAATCGGGCTTCGGGTTTGCTAGTTATGGTTATTTCATTTTAAATGTTCACTACTGAAAATCCAGTTTCTGAACCGGAAGTCCATTTTGTAACACATTTTACTCCCGGTTGGGATCACAATTAGGCAATGCTACGGTTAGATAATATGTAGATTTATCTGTTATGTTTCCCACGCCCCAGACGGATCAATATTATCCACTGTATGCATGGAGATATGCATTGTTTAAGGTTAAGGTATATATTCTTGTTTCTGCATGAAACTGCAGTACACATCGACGGTTTAAAAGGTGATATAAATATCAAACGCTGGAATGCAATAAGACCAGTACCGTTAGAAAGCTAAATCAATTCTCTACGCTTCCATGTATGGTTCCGCACACTTGCGCGTTTAAACAGTGAAAAATATACGTTCTAAAACAGGTAAAGGCAGATATTCTTGCTCTGGACTGCAGTCGAGAGCCATGAATCGCCTCAGTTCTCGCTGTCATAACTTCTTAAAGTACAAGTACGAACTCTGGGATGCTGTAGGTTTATCTATTGGCTTCGATATGAGCCATAGAATATTAAGTTGCGGGTTGTATTCAATTTAATATAGATTTTGGAACGTGGTATGTACCGTGAATTCCATATTCAACGTCGTCTTTGTAGGGCGACATATCGCGACGATATTCTCAATATTTTTACCCTAAATCTCTACACAAACAGTCTTCAATAGTAACGGAATTCGACGATCACAAAACATGGCACTTTAATCAAGGTTTTCATGCATGTATCACTTGAACTCAGGTTATAAATACGAGTATTGATCATCATCGGATTCACATAATTGATTTAAACAAAATAATAGTTATCCCTATGTGTGCTCCTTCCAGTATAGCCAATAACAAAAGTCGCTACAGTAGTCTCAATGATAATTCACGGCACGGCATAGGCTCGAGTGTACCATAATTTTTAAACTCATCGATCTATTCGATATAATTTATCGGCATAGCTAAATATAGATACATATACGTCTATATTTATATCAATCATTTAACATCAACTTGTTTAGCTACTATATTATCATGAATAAGCAAGTGACGAATTTCACTTGCCTGGCGATGATATCGGCACGACAGTGAAGGGGCAGCAGCTATGGCAACAGTTACACGTGCTTGATGAAATGCCAATGGTCGCGATAAGCTTTGGCCTCGTCTGCTGCTGTGCCACGAAGGTGACCGGCGATGCTGAGATGGCGACGGCAATCGTAGGTGGTGCAATAAGTGCGGGTGGAGGAGTTCGGGTTCGTGGGTGTGAAGAGGTGGCTCAGGCGGATGGCTGGCGGTCACGGTGGTCATGGCCGACGATGGCAAGGTGTCGGCTTTGTGTCAGATGCTCGGAGCTTGGAGCGAGGACGCCGGCGGTGGTTGAAGTTTTAAAGGAGGAAGCGTGGGTTGGAGGCTTCAGCGATGAGAGGAGGAAGTGGGGGTTGTGGATCGTCGAAGGTGCCAGGAAGCTGCGGGGGAGGTTGTAAGGCTCTGGGGTCGCCGACGTCAATGGCATGGGGGGAGTGAGGAAGGAGGAGAGGGAGCTCGGTGGTGCTGTTTGCAGAGGAGGGCTTGGGTGTGCTCGAGGCTGGTGATGGCAGGGAAAGCTCGGTGCAGAGGCGATGGGGTTGAACCAGTGAGGTCGGCTAGGTGAGATGATGGGTTCGAAGTCTTCGACGAGGGTAGAGGTTGTGTGATGGAGGCGGCGGCGACGAAGACGAGGGTGAAGGGAGATGGGGTCGGGTTATGAGAATGAAAGAGATAGAGAGTGAGATTTAAAGAGAGAGCCGTTGAGAAGGAGCGAGGTTGGAGGTGAGGATCGAGATCAGTTGCGGTGATCTCGGGGTCGTTGAGGGAGGCGCGAACGTGGGGCGCTTGTTGCGGAGGGGAAAGATCGAGAGGAGAGAGGACGGAAAGGAATCGAGACGAGGGAGAAAGAGAAGGGGATGGGATCGGGTCAGGCTGAGGGAGTGGGTTTGGGTTCATGGGCGTGGGTTGGGGTTTTAAATTATGAGAGGTAGGATTTCGGAAAAAATAAAATTTAGGAATTCGATGATTAGGGAAAAATAGAAAATATGAGGAAAACTTTTGGTTAAAAATACGTAAAATTTAAATTCAAGATACTGGTTATTACATCATACCACTCTTAAAGAAAATTTCGTTCTCGAAATTTAAAATAAACAATAAGCCATAAGAGTAATGCGCAACGCGGTTAGAAGTCAAACATTACTATATAATAATTTACGCAAAAGTAACTAAGTGAAAATCAAATATTTGTTTATAAGAAATAGCGCAGCTAAAAAAATAGTCATATGTAAGAGCAAGGACATGATAATTGGCGGTAATAAACTACATATATACAAATACAATGAAAGATATAATAGCAATAATAAACAATAGTGAAGAATTTACTGAGAAACCTTACGAACCAAAATTACTTTAGCGAGTCTACAAATCATGCAATTATAAAATAACCTAAGAATACTCGCACGGTGAAATTTAGAAAATAAGTAGGCTGATAACCAAAGCATGTATCAACAATTAATGTAAAAGCCAAGACTAAACTGTATATGCAAAGTACGAAGATAGAACAATACGAAAGAAAATAAGATAATACCAAGATAATGATGATATATGTACAAGTAAAAAAATGTATTAGCATACAAAATCGCCATAATTTATATTTCAGTAAATAGAAAATTTAAATCGATTTGGAACACAAGTATCCGTAAGTAAACGTAAATACGAAAATAAATGATAGTTAGCATAAATATGAACAAAAGAAAGGGAATATGAATTTTGAGAGTTAAACAAAAGAATACCACAAAAGAACGAATGCAGATGATATCACTATAATAAACAATATAACGTAAGAAAAATACAAAGTAGAAGATAATCTGAAGTGACATCATATAATTAAAAGCAGAGGAAATTAAAATAAAAGTAAGAAAAACAAAACTACGTATTAAAAGGACGATAACATGAAAAGCATTTGTAGGAACAATTTACTAGAAATAGAACATACGGTGTAAGTTGGTATTATTAAGAATTTGAAGAATAGTAGATCATCTGAAGTAACCAAAGTAGTTAATAATGTGCACTTTTAGGAAAAACAGAAAATAGAGAAAACTAAATTTCAAATATCACTAAGCATAACTTCAGTAGTAGATAGTTATTTCAGTAATGTGTAGTAGACTAGTCAGGGCATGGATTTACGGTAAGATACGACCCAATCGAAGGATGAAGTCGAGAAGGTGGTGCTCAACTAGAATATCGACGAGACTGGGTCAGGTTACTATAAGGTTCAAGGGTGAAGTAATAGTCGATCTCAAAGAGGAAAGGGATTTTTGGGAGGAGGAACAATTAATGCATCACACGGATCTTAAAGATACAATACTCAAGGAAAAATTTGCTCGAACCGAACTATATTATTCAGAAAATTTTGACAGAACACAATTAAGAAATAAACATTACCCTAAACTATACATTGTTTTATTTGGCCAGAAGAAACGAAAATAAGTTGCGTCAGTCGCGATTGTGGAAATTTAACAGGTTACGATAAGCTCTCACGCTAAGATAGGGGCATCCATTCCCATAGCGTCTCGCAGGGATCGCTGCTGGAGGTTCTTCAGCCTCGGGTTCCTCCTCACTCGGGATTCCATTCTCCGACTCTTCCTCGGCTTGGGTCTCGTTTTCAGGCTCTTCCCCCATGGGGTTTCCTTCTCCTGGTCCTCCTTCCTCGGCGGGAGCTTCCTCATCGGGGTCTTCTTCCACATGATCCGCCTCTTCATGATCCTCTTCCACTGGGTCCTCCTCAGAATCTTCCTCTAGTGGATCTTCTCCTACTGGATTCTCTTCCACCGGGTCCTCCTCAGAATCTTCCTCTACTGGATCTTCTCCTACTAGGTCCTCCTCAGGATCTTCCTCTACTGGGTCTCTTCGGGGTCCTCTTCTTCATCGTCAGAGTCACTGATCATATTAACTTCTGGAGCTGCGTCTGCGACTTCCTCGTCCTCGGAATCGCTGTTGTCGAAAATAACTTATAGGCCATCGACCTCGTCATCTGAACTTGCTAGCATGCAATCTAAGGAAACGCAGGACCGAGTGTCCTCATCGAGAGGCGACGCTGCTTCAGGGTTGGCCATGGCCTGAAAGGAGGGTCATGATCAGATAGTGGAACACATAAAACTAACTAAAGATATGGAGCATAAGGAAAATATAAGATGGGTAAAGAATGTAAAATCATAATCTTAAGTGATGATGCAGTAAGTAGTATATGAAAATGAATGGTAAGGTAACGATATACAAATCACAACCCACATTTTTTCTTCATTTAAACCAAGGGGTTCAATAAAATATAAGGTTGAGACGAAAAGAAACGATTACTAAATAAAATAACAAGGTTTTTGTTGAAAGTAAGAAGGTGACAACTCCGCGTTGATATCTAGATCGCTGTGATCTCGTAAAACGAGTTTGAATCATGTGTTGGGTATGTACCATTCTCAAAACTCGAACTACGAAAACAACCAAGTTGCTCAAGCAGAGGTGGAGAGCGTTAAACGAATCTCCTCCTTGTAACTCTTTCCTTCGAGGGCAACCATTGATACGATGCTCGTCGGATCCATAAATCAAGCACTGCCCTTTGGCCCGGCGACGGTCCCTGTGAAGGTGTCCTGGCTTCTTGCAATAACCATAAATTTGGGTTCTCCGCTGCTTTTGTTGCTGAGAAACAAATGAACGCTTCATCTGCACACCCCCTCTTTGTTTAACAGAGATTCCCCTACGATTGAGGGCTCCCGTTGGTGCCTGAGCCATTTGCCTTTTTAGTCCTTCAGTTAAGAGATCGTTTGTTCGCTCCTCAAATCTTGCAGTACACCCAAATCTCGGCGGTTCGACTCTGGAGAGTGGAGGTAGAAGTTGTTGGAAGCCATGGTCCTGAATCAACAAATTTTCGGTTAACGGTACAAGGTATCAAAATAAGATACAGAATTGACAAACGAAACAAGAATATGTGGTGGGGTGAAACTCAAACGAGCGAAAATCAAATGTAGAACTCCAAGTCACTCAGGCAGAGTGTTGCCTTGTAACTATGTTGCAGTTCATAGTTACAATCACATAACTCTACTAAGTCACTCAAAACTCTAGCAGATGAAGTCAAAAATATAGCTTGACAAACTATAGGGATCCTAGTCAAGGATAACAGTTTATAATCTAGACCGTATGGGCGACTTAAATTGTCAAGCCCTAGTCGGAAACTATAATCTCAATCTAAAATACCAACAAAAGCATGTCACGCCCCACTTCCCAAAATACAGAATATGAGGAGTGACAAGACCAGCCATGCTCCTACAGTCAAGGAAATATTCTGCCGTAATGACACTTCAGCTTCTAACATTACATGATAATCAGTAATCAATGCACAGGTAATGAGAAATGCAGTCACTAATTCTATCAAAACAGATATAAAACTAACCAGATAGAGTCAAAGAAAAAGATAGCGCTGGAGTCGCTGATCTAGATGTCCGCAATATCCTCGAGGTAAAGTAGGTCCGGATCCGAGCTAAATCCACTCCTCACTCTGGGCATGTATACTCAGGTCGTCAGAGCGACACAATAGCAATATATACACATATAATGTGCAACGATGATAAACATAAAGCAGTAAATATAGAATAATGACGCGAGCATGAAATAACCGGTACATGTAACGATAAAGCAAGTGTATCAAATCAGTAATCAATGCACTGTCCATGTCACTAAGCAGTCAGTTTCTAAGTCTCACTGTCCAAGTCACTAAACCTATCATCAGACCAAGTGTGAGCGTTAACCACCGCAAGAGTATCCTCAACCCAAGGGTAAGCCCCAGGGGAAAGGGAACACGGGCCCGGATCACGCTCGCTAATAATTAGAAACACCATCCACACAATTCCCGAAATCACTACATATGTCGGCAGTGGGACTCCCGAGATTCTGTTGATCGAACTCACTCAAACCACCCCATCCCGCGGTCTACATCAAACACCGACTATGAATCCAAATATTAGTCGCTCCATGACAAGTTTACACCAGAATTGGAGACATGGTCTCCATCAAGCATGTCTCGGCTGGTATCCAAGATAAATAAATAATGCTCGATGTCTTACCTATGACACTAATATAAGTGCTTCAATAACCGTCCCATACCAGTTATAGTTACACTTATATATGTCTCATAGGCGTCGACAATGCAATAACTAATTAGTTTCACTAATTGTGTACAAATACGTGTCACTTCACTTATTCAATCACGCTTTTACACCAACGTACTTGCCACAATCCATTCACTAACACTTATCACTTGGTGATGCAACATGATCACTAAGGTACCAATACAAATGAACACTATTTACAAGGGTATGACAGTCATGCAATATGATGTGGATACAGTAAATGCACTACTGAATACATATGAGCAACCGGTGTCGGTTGGATTAGAAATTCATATAAAATCACACGTGCATAATTTAGCGAAACAATATAAATAGCGTAAACCTGTATTAAATTATCTTTACAACAAAAATGGGTTTCGAGTCAATCGGGCTTCAGGTTTGCTAGTTATGGTTATTTCATTTTACGTGTTCACTACTGGAAATCCAGTTTCTGAACCGGAAGTCCGTTTTGTAAAGATCACAATTAGGCAACGCTACAGTTAGATAATATGTAGATTTATCTGTTATGTTTCCCACGCCCCGGACGGATCAATATTATCCGCTGTGCGCAAGGAGATATGCATTGTTTAAGGTTAAGGTATATATTTTGTTTCTGCATGAAACTGCAGTACACATCGACGGTTTAAAAGGTGTTATAAATATCAAACGACACTGGAATGTAATGAGACCGATACCGTTAGAAAGCTAATTCAATTCTCTACGTTTAGGTTCCGCACACTTACGCATTTAAACAGTGAAAAGTATGCGTTCTAAAACAGATAAAGGCAGAGATTCTTACTCTGGACAGCAGTCTAGAGCCATGAATCGCCTCAGTTCTCGCTGTCATAACTTCTTAAAGTACAAGAACGAACTCGAGGGTGCTGTAGGTTTATCTATTGGCTTCGAAATGAGCTATAGAACATTAGGTTGCGAGTTGTATTCAATTTAATATAGATTTTGGAACGTGGCATGTGCCGTGAATTCCAGATTCAACGTCGTCTTTGTGGGGCGGCATATCACGACTATATTCTCAATATTTTTACCCTAAATCTCTACACAATAGTCTTCAATAGTAACGAAATTCGACGATCACAAAACATGGCACTTTAATCAAAGGTTTGCATACATGCATCACTTGAACTCAAGTTATAAATACGGGTATTGATCGTCGTCAGATTTACATAATTGATTTAAACAAAATAATAGTTAACCCTATGTGTGCTCCTTCCAGTATAGCCAATAACAAGAGTCGCTACGGTAGTCTCAATGATAATTCACGGCACGGCATAAGCTCGAGTGTACCATAATTTTTAATCTCATCGATCTATTCGATATATTATCGACATAGCTAAATATAGATACATATACGTCTATGTATATCAATCATTTAACATCAACTTGTTTAGCTACTTTATTAGCATGAATAAGCAAGTGACGAATATTCACTTACCTGGCGATGATATCGGCACGACAGTGAAAGGGCGGCGGCTATGGCGACGGCTACACGTGCTTGATGAAATGCCAATGGTCGCGATAAGCTTAGGCCTCGTCTGCTGCTGTGCTACGAAGGTGACCGGCAATGTTGAGGTGGCGACTGCGATTGCAGGTGGTGCAATGGGTGCGGGTAGAGGAGTTCGGGTTTGTGGGTGCGAGGAGGTGGCTCAGGCGGATGGATGGCGGTCGCAATGGTCGTGACCGATGGTGGCAAGGTGTCGGCTTTGTGTCAGATGCTCGGAGCTTGGAGCGAGGGCACCGGCGGTGGTTGTTGAAGTTTTGGCGGAGGAAGCGGGGGTTGGAGGCTTCAGCGATGAGAGGAGGAAGTGGGGGTTGTGGGTCGTCGAAGGTCAAAGTGCCAGGAAGCTGTGGGGGAGGTTGTAAGGCTCTGGGGTCACCGACGTCAATGGCATGGGGGGAGCGAGGAAGGAGGGGAGGGAGCTCGGTGCTATTTGCAGAGGATGAGGGCTTGGGTGTGCTCGAGGTTGGTGATGGCAGGGAAAGCTCGGTGCAGAGGCGATGGGGTTGAACCGGTGAGGTCAGCTAGGTGAGATGATGGGTTCGAAGTCTTCGACGAGGGTAAAGGCTGTGCGGTGGAGGCAACGGCGACGAAGACAAGGGTGAAGGGAGATGGAATCGGGTTGTGAGAACGAGAGAGATAGAGAGTGAGATTTAGAGAGAGAGAGAGCCGTTGAGAGGGGGCGAGGTTGGAGGTGAAGATCGGGGTTAGTTGCGGTGATCTCGGGGTCGTTAGGGGAGGCACGGACGTAGGGCGCTCGTTGCGAAGGAGGGGAAAGATCGAGAGGAAAGAGAGGGGGAAAGGAATCGAGAGGAGGGAGAAAGAGAAGGGGATGGGATCGGGTCAGGTCAGGCTGAGGGAGTGGGTTTGGGTTCATGGACCTGGGTTGGGGTTTTAAATTATGAGAGGTAGGATTTCAGAAAAAATAAAATTTAGGAATTCGATAATTAGGGGAAAATAGAAAATATAAGGTAAACTTTTGGTTAAAAATACGAAAAATTTAAATTCAAGATTCTGGTTATTACATAATATAAAAGCCTATGAAGAGAGTTAAAATATGAAACAACTACTTAGGAGAGCTTTAGGTGCAGCAGCAAGGACTTTAAGAATAACAAGCATGTAATGTAATAGGTGCAGGGGCCTAAACAATGATGCAACAGATAACTAAAAAATATAATGTGATACCTCACTGGCACAAATTAGACCAAGATCGTCAATACAATAGGAAATCTTTCCATGCCAACTAAATGAGTCCTTTCTTGCTCTGTTCAGAAGATCTTCAGCATCTTTGAACTGGCACAATGGTGAGCCCTCAAGATGAGCCAGCGAAGCTTCAAACTGTTAAAAGGAAAACAAAAACAAATGAACCCCACCAAACAGAAGATTAAAAGCAGGAAAAATTAGTAGGATAAGGAAGAGAACATGCAAACCTTATTCAGCAATGAATCCAGCTTTTTTTGTAAATCATCATGAAGAAAGGGCATTTGGTCATAGTATTTATTGACTTCTTTAGCAGTAGGAACATAAGGATTCATTTGACTTCTGTCGGCCACAGTGTATATCTAAATTCACAGAAAAACATGATAATAATTAATGATGCATGCGGCTTCAAGCATAGCAGTTGCACATAAGAGAATTAAATATTATTTACCTTGGAATCTAGAATGCTTTCAAGCTCGGCAAATTGCCCTTCACAATCCACCAAAGAGGAGACACCTGAAATAAAAATGTGTTTTAATAATATATTCAATATATGATAATATAATTGTATATATTTGTATATGGAACAGTATTTAAGACTATAATTGTATATATTTGTATATGGAACAGTATTTAAGACTTGTGTGTTGTGGTGACACAGGTTCCTAACATATTTAATCAAGGTTCAAGAACTCGGTTTCAGATTCGGTCTCTGTCTCTCAAAATTTTATTAGTTTTTTCGGTTATCTCGGTTCATGTTTCGGATTTGGTTTTGACGGATATGTGTGTGTATTAAATTTATGGTTGTATATCACAAGATAATGATCTTAGTATTACAAAATCCAACCAAGACAAGACCTAATACAAAATACATTGAAAAGTGTACTTAGATAAGTATTAATATATGGTTTGGGACAACATTTGTGGCCTTCTTAAGATGAAAATAACTTGACCAGCTTTTCCACAAATGAAGCCTATATTGATCACGATGATAGCAAAAACTGCAAAAAAAAATAGTTATTTCAAGTTTTGGCCGAAGTCAGGCCGAAACCTAAATCAGATTATATGGATGGTTTCGTATCGGTTTCCACCGAAACCTATACGAAACAATCATGTATCGGTGGTTTCGAATGAAACCTCGAACCTTGTATTTAATACCGAGCAATATCCTTTGGTCCAAGACCATCCTTTTAAAGTCTCAAGGTGCTTACAGAACAACAAAACAAACAATTGAGCCTTTTATCCCAAACATATAGGGTAGGCTACATGAACCAACATGAGAATCACGCCGGGTCCAGCACATGAATCCTCCGCCTCCACTCACTCCTATCAAACAATATACTTTCATTGAGTCCTTTGGCAACCATATCGTTTCGTATCACCTCCATCCATGTTTTCTTCGGTCTCCCTTTTGCCCTTTTGCCATTGCCCATATCGAGAGTATCTATTCGTCGAACCGGTGCTTCCATAGGTCTGCGTCGCACATGACCAAACCATCTTAGCCGGTTTTCACGTATCTTCTCCTCCACAGGTGCTACATCAACTTTTGCACGAATATCCTCATTTCGCACCTTATCTTTTCTAGTGTTACCGCACATCCAACGAAGTATGCGCATCTCCGCTACGTGCATCTTCTGTTTATGATGCTTCTTAGAAGCCCAGCATTCTGTACCATATAATAAGGCAGGCCGAATAGCGCTCCGATAAAACTTCTCATTCAATTTTAACGGAAAGTTACGATCACACAAAATCAATGTTGCACTCCTCCATTTCAACCAACCAGCTTGGATCCTTTGATTAACATCACTATCAATCTCCCCATTCTTTTGAATGATGGAACTTAGATATCTAAACTGGTCGCTCGGCGATCTCTTGCCCTTCCAATGTTATACCAATATGGTTTTGACTTCTCTGGTTACTAAATTTGCAATGCATATATGCTGTCTTGGACCTGCTCAATCTGAATCCCCGAGATTCCAATATTTGCCTCCATAATTCCAATTCGGCATTAACCCCTGCTTTCGTCTCATTTACTAGAACAATATCATCAGCGAATAGCATACACCAAGATACCTCATCTTGGATAGTTCTAATAAGCTCATTCATCACGACGGTAAACAGGAATGGACTTAATGCAAATCCTTGATGTAAACCAATTGTAATCGGAAAATCACTCGTTAAGCCGCCGTAAGTTCTAACATTTGCCACTACTCCATCATTCATATCCTTGATTATGTCAATATACTTGACGAAGACCCCCTTCTTCATCATTGTCCCCCCATAATACCTCTCTAGGTATCTTGTCGTACGCTTTTTCTAAATCAATAAATATCATATACAAATCTCTTCTCTCTCGAAAACGTTCGACAAGTTGACGAAGCAAATAAATAGGCTCTGTCGTCGATCGTCCAGGCATGAACCCAAACTGATTTTCTGTTATCTTAATATCCTTCCTTAGCCTGTGTTCAATCACTCTCTCCCAAAGTTTCATGGTGCTTACAGAACATAACCTCGATATATTTCAAAACCATTGTCAACTATTCCGGTTTTAATCATTTGATGTTATTGCTCGCTATTTTCAAGATGCTCACGGTGAACTCTTTTGTATTATAAAAATCCCATTATATATACAGAAAACAACAATGTTAGCTTAGAAATAAGCACCGGTTTCAAATAAATCTATATCTGAAATAAAATGTTTATGTAACAGCAAAAAATATGTTTGAAAAAGTTCTATGAACGTATCCATATGTCAAAAAGGGGATATGCGCATTTTGAATCTTAGTTGTTAGCCTGCATGACTTATAACACATGTGAAAAGGGGAAACAAAGTTTCCAAAATGTTGCAAAATATAGTGAGGCAATAAAAACACAAAATATTATGAATGCAATAATTATTAAACAAGAAGGTTACCTTTTCTAGTGAGAGGAGATGCCGTCATACCAAAAATTGATGGCTTATGTGGATGTTTGCGGTAGAATTCCTAAATCAAAATATGGAGGAAAAAATTAATTAACAGTTACGGAAATATTAACCAAAGGGAAAACATTATTGCTTTGGTTTACCTTCATTATTTTGGTGAATGGATGGTTACCAGTAGCACGATGGCACTCATCAAATATTATGAGTCTAATCATATCCAATGACAAGAATGCTTTCCTCAGAGTATCTAATAGTATTTGGGGTGTCATCACCATCACCTGCAAATAAGATGGATTTGTTAGGTACAAGGATGCCATTACAAAAAAAGAAGAAGAAAAAGACACAAGTAACCAGGATAAATAGAGGAAAGGGTATCAAATATCATGGATCTGTTTTCAATTCAAATCATCCCATACACGTGAATAATGTATTTGAGTCTTTGGCTTTATGCTAAAACCCTTTTATCACCAATAAAAGTTATTCATTGAAAAAGTCGCAAGCGTTTAGAATGTTCGTGGTTTGACCTAGTACTAAACAAATTTTTGTTTCATAAACAACCATATATAAGAAGAATTAGTCATTATAAAGAGAGCAAAGGTGTCAGTTATAAAACCAATTCCAAAGCCCCATACAAGGCAACAATAGGAGTACTTGTAAAAACACATTACTTAAAAAACAGTAATATATATACACAAAATCTAATAGAATACTCGCCATATGATAATCATCTATATTTTTATTAAAACTATACAGGCAAACATACCTGGCGAGTAGAAATTTCTTTTGCCCAAGACTCCTCGTTCCACTGATCCACTCCCATCGCCCCATAATACTTCATTGTGCTCATGTCGGTGTGAAGTTTGATCACCTCATATTGCTGAAACAAACACAAAAGGATGCATCAAAAATTCATTTCTCTTACACAAAGAGATTGTTTGATT
This sequence comes from Agapanthus africanus, assembly GCA_030015575.1. Taxonomy (NCBI): domain Eukaryota; kingdom Viridiplantae; phylum Streptophyta; class Magnoliopsida; order Asparagales; family Amaryllidaceae; genus Agapanthus; species Agapanthus africanus. The sequence goes on along the minus strand of CM057346.1, from coordinate 456,941,276 downwards.
TATTTTTTAATTTAATTGTAAAAATCAATCCAATTTAAAAAAAAATGCCACTTCAAAAATTAATATCATAACAAGGTTTTAAGGAACTCATAAACGCCAACTAGATATTTTTGCCTGTTTTAAGTAAATACAAGTGTATGTGCCCCCATAAAGAGGAAAAAACCAAAGAAAGGTAAGAGTGGTTCATTAATATTCTAATGAAAAATATACATAATGAAAAATATTACAATAAAATATAGTTAATATACATGTAACAATGCAAGAAATGATACAATACGAATAACATTGCTTGGACTATTACCAATAACCTTCAAATTAACAGATAAAAATATATAAAGTGCCTTGAAGCCATATGCTTCGGATTCATATACATTGTGTAACCTTTTTGACACATCCTACTACTTATATCATGTATCAAACATGTATGAATGACTACAACATCAACTGTCTATGCTTCAGTTTACATTTGTTATGATTATATATTTTATAATAGGGATATTTACCAAAAATCACAAAGTGGTTTCACACTTTACGAAAAATCAATTTTTTTTCTGATAAAAAACCACACTTTAACGAAAAACCGCCATGTGATTTCGACAAAAAACCGAACACTGTTAATTTTTGGGGCTTTTCATAAAATAACTGAGCAAACAATTCCTTTGGGAAAAAAAAGGACCTGATGGACGAGATGAACGGTGGGAGCAAGAAACAAGATCAATCTCCTCTTCTCTCCGGCTCCGATCCCCATCCCAATCTCTTTCATCAGCATCACGGCGATCATCGTCTTCCCCGACCCCGTGTCCAGCACGGCGATCGTGTTCCTCCTCAATGCCTCCTCATAAATCATCACCTGGTAACTGTTCCCACACAAAAAACACATCAAGAACCAAAAAAAATCCCACCTTTTTCAAGATAAACAGAAGATTTCCCAAAAAGATACCTTCTTGGTTCGAAATCCTTGGTGGAAAGCCTCCGCCTTTTGGCCGCCATTGCTGCGTCGCCGCCGCCGCCGTCTTCGTCGAAGGCGCGCTTGAGAGATTCCGCCATTGTTGAGAAATTGGAGAGATTTTTGTGAGGGTTCCTTTTGGGGGGGGGGGGGGGCGGGGGCGTCACTAAATATTTTGAGGGGGTTGGGGGGCTTTAAATAATAATAATTGAAGTGATGTCGGCTGCCTCAGCTTTCATCAGACTCGCGCCCATGTGCGGTGGGGCCCACTTCGAAAAGCTTTTGTGTATAAAAACGGAGAGAAAGAACCCCTTTTCCTGCGCAAAGTGGGGCCCGCATGGAAGCTGTTAAGGTGGATCTGACCGTTGGAACTTTATAGACTTTCAATGGACGGCTGGATTGAGTAGTGGAAGATACATGCCAGAAACCAAATTAAATTTAAATTATAATTAATAAAGAAATGAGAAAATTCAATCTTAATTTTGAGGAAAAGATATTTAAAACACCAAAACTAACTTTTTTTAAATTTTGTATATTCTTTAAGAATCTCTACTGAATTTTTTTAAAACTTGTTAGTATTATCTTAAAGGAAAAAGCTCAAGATTAAAATCTTTAAAAATCTTGTAAAATATTTGTAACATTTCAGAAAAATAAAATATTATTTTAGAAAATTTTTATAATTAAATAATATTATATTGAATATTTTAATATTTCGGTATAATTAAATACCGATAAATTGGGAAAAATTTTGGAAAATTATGGAAAATTCTAAAAGAGGGTGTTTTATGGAATTATGCCATTTTTAATGTTTTTATGATTAATTATATACTAATTTAACGCTAATCGCGCTTTAAGCGTATTTGGGCAAAACATGCACCGTATCTTTTTCTGCACTTGTTACATATTTTCCCATGGCTTCCTACATGTTTTTATCATGGTTGATGATTTATTTGAGAGGGGAAAAGAAAAGAAAAGAAAAGGAGAAAAGGTTTGAATAATAGAAGTATGGGTGAGAGAGAGAAAGGGAGGGTTTACTTTGACCAAGCCATTCTCTCCTCCATCATTCTCCTTCATATTTTTTTTTCCTTTCTTCTTCAGCCAAGGCAGCACCCTCTCCTCCTCCATCTTCAACCCCCTCAAATCGCCACAATAAACACCTCAAAACCTCATCTCCTTTTCATCAAAAATGTTCACAAGCTCAAGAGAAGCACATTGGACCAAGAAAGCAAGGATTTTGGCCACTTGGGGCAACTCAAGAATTTTCTTGAGTTGCCAAACGAGCTATTTTCTAAACCACTAGCTTAGTTTTTCCATTACTTTTACCCTCGTGTTATGATAGAACCGATATCGTGTGATTTTGTGGACTTAGAAAATTCTAATTAGGGTTTATGGGAATTTGAAAGTTGTGATGTGAAATTGAGCTCAGTAGAGGCCATACAAACCCCCTAGTACTAGAATTAAGACCCAAACCAGAGACTAGAAACCCGGAATACGGATTTAGAAACCGATATCGGAAGAATTGTGGAATCTGCGAGGGTTATATGAAATCTGCTATCACCTCGAGACTCTGAAAATTATTTTGTGAACACACAGAGATGTGCAGGCACTTAGAAAGCTACCACCAAAACCCTAGCCCCTAACTCCTTGACATGGCCGCAGATTTATTCCCTATGGCCGCAAATTGCGGCCAGACCTAGGGAATTTTGGTTCGTTTTGGTTCTGTAGTTTCTACATCTATAAAATAGACCCCTCCTATATGCAAAATTGGCTAATTGTCACCTGGGGAAAATCTGGGAGCATTTTGGTGTGTTTTAGGCTATGTTTTCCATATTTTAAAAATGCACTTTCTTGATACTTGGATTTGTATTGGGTTGTTGGATGTTTGTACATCGACAATAAGGGTTGTTTGATTGTTTTTGCACGTGTAGGCTATAGGTTCTAACCTATGAGCATACCGTGCGCCATATCGGTTTTCCGGATTCGATTTTAATACGCATTGCGACTGTTGATTATTGCAGGTACCTTCGCATGGATTCCGAGGCGACGGAGCGTAGCATCATCGATTTCAGCGAGCGAAGACCAGGTGAGTGGATCTATATCCACGGGGGAAGTCGGGTGGATGGCGTATAGCACCCCCGTAAAGTATTGATGGAAAACTGATTATAGAATATGGTTAGGAAACCTAGATTAGGAAACTAGAGTTATAGTAAAGGATAGTTAGTGATACTATATTAGAAACTAAGGATAGTTAGAAATGAGATAATACGGCTTTTATGTGATGACGGGATTCGAGGACGACGTTTGCCGATATTGCCGTTTAGGGCACCGTAGGACTAGGTAGTCGATGTAGATGCGTCATCCGAACCATACTTTCTTCTAAACCGAAGAGTCGTATGTATCTTTTAAAAATATACCTTGAGGGATGTTATGGATTTTCAAATGATATCTTTTTCTTAAGAACACCGTAACACCTATTTTCAAAACTACGATTCGCTTCTTTAAAAATCTGATTGTATGGTTCGGGTGTGTATGTTAGATTAGATACCTATACTTATAGTAGAGATAGAATGTTTAGGTAAACTCGGCTTGATATGAGTTATAAATGCGATGAAAAGATTATAAGACGAGTATTGTAACAACCGAGTTCAGTTATACCAATTTCCGTGCCGTATGTGTGGATGCGAATGGTAGTTTTCTTTATATTCGACCCGCTTACCTGAGCTTGTTGTATCCTAGTTATAGATTACCCCGACATTACATACTTTGCATATAACAATTTAAGTCCCTTAAAAATAATTTAAAAATACATGATATGGCCTGCTTGATACCCCTAACCCTGTGGTAGCGTCATTGCATCGTGTTCTCGTCCCGTTCAGTGAAACGGACGTGTTTGGACGGCTACGCGCACGTACGTGCGTCCGTTCTTGGGGGTATGCATTTCTGTTACAAAATCCTCCATTCTAATTTTTGGAACTTGTTAATAATTTTCATATTTCAAATTCAAAATTTTGGACCCGACCCGGGCGCTTTTCTGAAATATTTTGTATCCCGCCAAATTCTAATTAATTAAATATTTTTTTAATTCATTTAATCTATTTTTTATGCTAAGCTAACTGTAGAAAATATTTTTTTAAATGGAAATCTCTTGTCCAGCCAACGAAATAATTTCTCTAGTATTTTAAAAATCTTTTATAAGTTTGCCCGAGCCAATCAGAGCTTTACTTTGTGCACCGGGCCCCACGTCTCTTTCTCCCTTTCCCTAAAATCTTTTTCGATTTCTCTCTCTCTTCTGGCCCCTCTCTTTTAAATTCCTCAACCAATCAGAATCCTTTTATTCTTCGCTGGGCCCCACGATCCTCTCTAATCTTTCCCTTTCTCTTTCTCTCTCTCTCTCCTCCCCACGAGTTCTCTCTCTCTCTCTCTCTCTTTCTCTCTCCTCTCGCGCCTTTCTCTCTCCGCTCGCGAATACTGTGCACTCCTCGATTCTCGTCATCGCCCTCACGATCTGGTCACCTTCCTTCTACGTCTTCTTCTTCTTCTTCTGTTTTTATAAACGCTGCAACCTCGCCACGAGAACTCCAACCCCTGATCGCCCTTCTCAAACCCTAACTCCCTCATCTCCTCAACCCCAATCGAGCCTCGTCATCTCTTCTCCTCATCCTCTCCATCTTCTTCCTCTCTTTCTTCCTCCTGAGCCTCTCTCCCCCTGCACGCACCCACCAAACACCCAACAACCCAACATCACCGACGACCCCAGCCTCGCACCCACCATCATCAACGTCTCGTTTCCTTTCTCCCCTCTACATCAGCACCCCAACAAGCCCCTGCATGTACCCTGCAATAAAACCCCAGAAACCAAACCCTAGCGCAACCCTAGCCCATCATCCGAGCACCTGCACCCTCGCCGGAGTGCCGCCGATCCTCACCGTCAACGCCATCGCCCTCTGAAGATCCAGTGGGTAAGCCTCCTCCCCTAAACTTCTTCATCCTCCTTTATTGTTTCTTATTCCATACATTTCTCTTTGTGATTATTCACTGTGTTTCTTGATTGCCGGAATCCGACCGTGCTGGCGACGATCCCGACGACCCAGCGAAGACCTCTGACCCGTGTGATCCCTTTGTGCTTTGTTTGGACTCTTTCCGTGTACCGTGCGCGCGTCGCGACTTTTCTCGCCGACGTGAGACGTTCCGTATACCGCTTTGCGATCTGTCGAGGCAAGTGAAACTTGCTACATGCTATTTGAATCACTATATATGCTATTTAAACTACTCTATATACCCATTGGAGTGCACGTTAAACCTGTAGTTTACATTTAATACTATAATTTCCATTTTACATTTCGACGTCCCGTTATATCATTTTAGATTCATAGCTCGAACATGCCAGGTTGCATTTAGTTCTATTATACATAGTACCCACATTCATATTTAAATCATACAATAATCATTTCCATAGCCCACAGTACCCCTTTTATATTGTATACCTTGTCGAACGACCTTTTGCATACATCTAACCTGATTTATATTCCATTGCATCTTTAGATTATTTAGTCCATATTGACATGATTTTAACATCCATGTTTGTTATAATGTAGTTAAGTAATGTTGAAACTATCCTTTAAACCCAAACTGATAACAGTGCATCTACATACCTAAATCTGTACCTGATTGCATTTCACGTTACAAGTTCCAGCTTGTTGATTTTATTAGTACACATGCTTGTTCTGTATACCCCTGATTATGCTATTTGATTATGAGCACCCACACGATATCTTGTACACCTTGACGTGACTTGTTACACCTATTACTTGATACGACATGGTACCGTACGACTCTTGATATGATATGACATTTATATACACTACCCGGCTTGACCTGACGTACCATGGCTTTACCTGTTACCTGATCTTGCGTTTAAGGCCAACAAACCTGTCCTGTAGTCCTTACGGACCGTTCCTGTTGTCTATCCAGACAAACCTGCACATACTTGATCCTGTGTTGGCATTAGCTCTTGTTTATTTAATACCTGACTTAAACATATAACCTGATGGGTATGGAGAAATCAATGATGAAACCTGACTTGTAACTCGACAGTGTACCACCTTTACTGATCAGTTTTAGAGGCTGGGCCAGCCTTGGGATGATTCTGCTGACATCATCCATCGTTATCCATTACCTTTCAGAGGTTAGGCCAGCCTTGGGATGATGCTATGGACGTCATTCATTTTTACCCTTTTCCTTTAGTGCCTAGCGGCATGTCTCGGTTTCAGCCCGAGAATCTTCACCGTAATCCCGGGCACGTACGGGATACTATTGAGTTACATCGATTATTCATCAGACTGATTTCAAAGACTTGAGAGTAGATAACCCAATAGACCGGTTTAGTTTACTCACTGCACACTACCCTTCACTGTTCTGATTTATATTGCTGTTACACCTGCTTTACCATTTACGATTATACTTGCATGTCTTGTTACCCTATTTATATTTTATTGCTTGATGACATGACGCGTTGACGTCTGGGTTTTGCATGGCCCAGATTCCGTACCTTTGTTGCAGTCCGAGCAGGAGTACTTCAGCCAGCAGGCTGATCAGTGAGGACTCTTTAGTAGTTAGTTCTTTTGCTTTCAGTATTTTATTCCTGATGTGAGCCCGCACTATGAGACATACATTCCAGTTATTCTTGTATTGGATCTTTTGCTTCCGCATTATTTATTCTTGACTCGTTTTATTTTGGCTTATGGACATGTGTTAGATAGTTTTATTTTGTTCTTGATATCTCTACAGCCGTAATGTGACTGTGAAAGGATAATTTCTATCCACAGGTAGCATGGTTGGCTATGTCACGTGCCTACCTTAGCGTACTCTGGAAAGCGGGGCATGACAGATATGATGACCTGATGACATATTGGTATACGGATGCGAGTCGATCGAGATGATTTATACCATGTCGATCCCCTGATGTGAGATTATTGCGGATGTGACCTGGGACATAGGTATATAGATATATATATAGAATGTTGTGAATCATGGATGCTAGGCTGTACGTGATTTCAGGCCGTACCCTCATTTGTCGTATAAGATGATAGGATCCCTATTAGCTTAATGTCGCCGTACGATGATTTTCCGTGCGTGATGAGTTTGACTTGATGATTGATCCTTACCCTTGACTAGAGGCTGCCGTACGACGGATCATACCGTACGCGATGTTGTGAGGTTGGATGCCGGTTGATAGATTCCCCGACTCGGTCATATTAGATACGTATACCATCAGCATTGCATATGATTTACCTTATGCTACATTCATATTATTTCTATTGCATTGCTTATACCTGTGTTAGTACACTTGCACCATTATCGATGATGCGTATATTACACGCACACAGATTTGCCGGCTCACACACTTCATCATCGATAATTGCCAAGTCACTACACAGTAGGATTGCTGCATCATGATATGCCTCTTTGCATAATCTGTCTTCTATAGTTACCTATGCACTTTTATACGATATTGCATGATATATTGCTATGCTTACATTTCCATCACATGTCGCATACATTATGCTTTATGATTTTACGCATTGAGATATGTTATTTTCATGATATTTCTGGATTTGGGAACCGTGGGTATTTCAAAAGAGAGTATGTATTGTTTTAAAAACCCGGTTACCCTTGATATGATATTTCAGCGCGTCCACCATGCGTTTTCTCGGTTCTGAGACGTGTACTTGAAACCCGATTCGAGCAGTTGGATGATCCGTTTGTGGGTTCATGGTGGACCCGATATGGTTCCCCGGGGCGAGAAATGTTTTTCGTGGAGCAGACGATGAGCCTGGCAGGATGGCGAGTACCTACCGGTGATAGTATTTGGGCTCGGCGGATATCCGGAGAATACCGACCGGAGTCGAAAGATGAGATGGGCCGATCCGGACTGACGGAGCCCGATATATGAGTATTTACGTGCCGATGCTGGGCATGGTTTTCATGATGTTTTCGAGTGTCGATGCTAGGCACTCATGTTCCATGATTTTGATGTGTCGGGAGGGACACCGTTGATGTATATCCTCATACTTTCATGCACACCCCTTTATGATATTTACGTGCATGCAGACATTGATTTTGGGTGGACGAGATCCACATGCACGCATACCTTGATTATGGTTGGACGAGATCCATATACATGCATTGATTATTACTGTTGGATGTTATCCACATGCATATAGATATTGACTACTTCGTTGGCATATACAGACCCGGTCACCCTAGATATCATAGTATTACCTTTATGGTATAATTGACCTAGGAGTCGTTGTTTATTCGATTTCTATCTGTTGATATTTTTCTACTCACGAGTTGGCAACTCGCCTCCATTGTGCCACAGTTCTTGCAGGTTGACCGCTTGGATCAGTAGCGGCTTCGCTGGCACACAGTTGCATTCGGGTGTTTTGCATTGGTAGGTGGGACACTTGTATCATTCTCACTCTTGTATCTACATTTCATATTATATCTAGTTAACTCCATCAATCAAAAGCTGTAAATTGTATAAGTGATGAGATTTAGTGAGACTTATAGTTGCGAGATTTGAGCGATGGGTTCTATATTCACTTTTGGGGTTATATCTTGCTCATTTCTTTATCTTTTTGTGGTGAAATTCGCCGTTGGGTGTCGTATACTTATTTATACTGTATTGCATGGTTGTGATCCGCCGTTTGGCGAAGAGCTAGCTCCCGTTTGGGGATACCATTATTCTTACTATGTATTTGTGGTTTCGGATCAAAATATACAAGGAGGTGCTGCCGAAATTTTTAAAAAACGAAACATATTTTCAAACTAGTAAATTTCACTTGCATCATTCATGTTCCTTTTCTATGCAGTAAGAAAACTTGTTTTCATTATACTTTTATTTCAAAATCTCACCTTCTTTATTTTTCTGAAAATGTTTAGATTTCTGGGTTTCAGCTTACTTGAATTCCGTTACGCCTTTTGACGTTACGTGATTCAAGTGCTGGTCACGAACTAATATTTTGGGTCGTGACAATATTATGATGTATGATGATATAAACATGTCTGTGTGTATTTTGCTTCTGTTTGAAAGGGGATAGAAATTTTTTGGACCCGCCTCACATGTCAATCGTCTTGGAAATTTAATTTTCATAAGATCAAACAGATATTATTTTATAGATTCTCAAAGAAAAAGACGTGTCAAAATATGCTTCAGCTAGTTCAGCATCAACATATTTTTGGATAAATTTTCTACAATGACTAAAAACTTCAATGTCGGCATATTTCTGGAAAATTTGAAAAATAGAGGAAATTTTGCTCAGCTCATAGAGTTGTTAATCATTCTATAATTAAACAAGAAAATCACAACACTTTTCAATGTCTAATTAAAAAAGTATGATTTCTTAATTTAAGAAAATAATTTGAAGTTGTGTACATGTTGGATAAATTATGTGCATCCTCTGTACTTATATTGAAGTGAAATTTTATGAATGGTGCTGTTTGAAAACCATACTAGCCTGAAAAGCAATGGCTAACATATATGTCGAAGGCTTTGCAATGTAGAATATTTAATATCATACTAAAATTCGAATACAAATGTTGAAAGAAGAATGCAAAAATAGATTTGCATGCTACCAAAATTTGAAAAGATAACAAAAATCTTAGGGTAAAATTAAAACAAATGGGGCTAGCTAATTGCTGCACGTGCATTGTATAATACTTAATAACTCATCATGGATATATCAGAATGTTGATGTTTCGCATTGTAGTGAGAAGAAAGCAATGCGGGATGTTTCTAATTTATCACATTAAGGTAAATCTGTAGTAGTTTTATGGGAAAAAAATACCACAATGTATTAAAGTATTTTACGGTGAAGAAGAATGCAACAACAATAGGATGAAAATGAAGAATGATGAAAAACTATATATTATGTTGCTTGTTGGAAAAATTTTCCTCCCAAGGACCAAAATCTGACCTCTTAGCAACCTGTCCTCTTATTGTTTGCTAAATGAAGGTAGGTATAAATCGTTCTTAAATATGTTTTTCAATTTATTTATTTGTCCCTAGAGCATATATTTTTATTTGCTTTATTTTTTTTTCTATTTAGAAATATGAATAATACGATAAAAAAAATGATGAACAATGCTCGGTCTCATCTTTGTTCAGATTTTTCTAGCCTAATTTTATTTTTTGTTCAGCAATTGAAAATTAATGCCTATCCATATGAATAAAATACAAAATTTTACAATTTGAATAGATTTATAGCTTAGTCGACAATAACGTTTCCTCCATTTTTATGATAAAAATCCTAGATGCGGGGAAACAAGGAAGGGATATAGAGATAGCAATTCCGGTGAAAAGTGTCTTTGAAACTTTTTTGTCAATGATGGTATTCACCGTTCGTCATCGTAGCAAATCAACGGGATCAATGACTGACTGATATTGTTCACGTTCTATTTTCAAGAGATATACAAAATCAGGAAAGAATCTGCAAATAGAAATAAATAATATCAGTCATTAATCCTGGTGATTTGGTATGGTGATTCATCTTTGACAAAAAAAGCTTCAAAAACACTTTTCATTAGAACCATCCCGCAAAATATACATAGGAGATGAGGGAAAGAAGTGTTTTTTTCCTTTCATTTTTCCTCAAAACGTCTTCATAAATCGATGCAGAGATCAGAAACAGTTCTCTCTGCCTAGAATAAAACCAACCCATATAGATCACACCCAAATCTTCTAACACCAAAACCTCTTCTTCTCCTCTTCCTTCTTTTCTTCTCTTTTAATTTTCATGTCTTTTTCTATCTCTATCCCATTGTAGTGAGGAGATGGACAGAGATTGCTTTGTTCTATAGCGATTCCTCAAACGTCTCCATACCCGAATTGTATGCCGCTATCACTATATCTGATGATGCTCAATATTGGCGATCTCCAAGATCAGGACATGTGGTGGATGACGTGTCCCAGAACTCAGAAAAAATGGCTCACGGGGGCCGACCAGGCCGCCCCCATACCCGACCTGCAAGCACAAGCCGGCTCACCTCAGAGCCCCTGAAATTTGGCCTCCTCGGCCTCTCAGCTCGCCTCGGGCTACCATATGACTGTTTCCTCCAATCAGAGCAAAGCTCTGTTGAAATTCAAAATTCAAAATTTTGAAGCAACGCTTCAAATCCCGGGCGCAACGCGCCACGTGTCGGGCGCAGACGCATCAGCGCAGCGCCCAAGGCAGCTCACCCAATCAGAGCAAAGCTCTGTTCAAGGCAAAATCAAAGGAAGCAACGCTTCAGTTGCGCAAGCACTGCGCTGCGCGACACGTGTCAGCGCAGATGCGCTAGCGCAGTTGCGCAAGCACTGCGCTGCGAGACACGTGTCAGCGCAGATGCGCTCGCGCAGTTGCGCCGCGCTGTGCGCTGCGCGATACGTGTCAGCGCAGTTGCGCCGCGCTTTGCACTGCGCGACACGTGTCAGCACAGATGCGCTAGCGCAGTTGCGCTGCGCTGTGCACTGCTTGACACGTGTCACGCTCTGGAGCATTTGCGCCAAACATAATTAAAATTCTGAGAAATCTTTCTGTTCTTGTTAAAACAAGAAGATTTTCTTCTGTAAAGCAGAGCCCTTTGGATCAAAGATCCTACGGTGAGGGAGATTCCCCAAATCACTCAGAGAAAAATCTCTTTAACAAATTTAACTAATTTATGGGCACTATAAAAAGGACCCTAGGCCTCAATTCAAAGGCATCAACATTTTTCTGGAAAAAAAAGAGAACTCTGAAAAAACTCCTCAAGAACAAAAAGGTAAAAACATTTAGAAAAAGAGAAAATTCTCTTATGAACAGATCATGGATCTAAAAACAAGATCAATGATCTTTAATAAAAATAAAATAAAATAAAATAGTGCTTTGCACTTCTTATGAACCTTTGGTTCTCTGAGATAAGAAAAACAAGAAAAAACTTATTTTTCTTTGATCTAAATTAGATCAAGAAATCAAATAGTGCTTTGCACTTCTGTTCTTGAATCTAAAAGATTCTCAAATTAATAGTGTTTTGCACTTATAAATCTGCACTGTTGCGCTCTTGGGCTGGCGCAAGCCACCAGAGAGCGCCACGTGTCAGCGTCTGAACCATTTACGCTATGCGCTTTTGAATAGAGCTTTGCTCTCTGAAATTGGCACAACTCATCAGAGCGCGCCACGTGTCAGCAGCGCAAGCGTAGCGCACTAGCGCAGCGCCCTGCGCTGCATGACACGTGTCATTACCACGAACGCTTGCGCTCTCTGATTGGCGCAAAGCGCCTGATAAATGCAATGCATTTCCTAAAAGGGCCAGGCCCAAATCAAAAAGACCAAGCAGGCCAAAATAAATTGCAAAGCAATAAAAGGGCAGAGCCCAAATAAAATTGATGCTCTGCATCATTTATAAAGGGCAGAGCCCAAAATAAATTGATGCTCTTCATCCTTTCTGGGCAAAGCCCAAATAAAAAAAAAAATGCAATGCAGAAGCAAATAAAATGTTGAACATTTTCAACTGGACTTAGCCCAATTCTGGCCGTAAGTTCTTAAATTAAATTGACTGAGCAAGATTGCTCTCTTAAATCAATTTACCTCCGGTTCGAAGGTACATCTCCGAACTCCTCTGACACCCGTCGTTGTAATCCTTCAACGACGTCAGAGAGGTGACAGGTCCCGACGATCACACGCGTATATGGACTGCGGGGTCCTTAAACTCGTGGACCGAAACGTCCTTAAACTAATATCGGACCGAAACGTCCCTAAACTAATATCGGACCGAAACGTCCCTAAACTAGTATCGGACCGATACGTCCCTAAACTAATATTGGACCCCCATGTCCCTAAACTGGCAATGGACCGCAATGTCTCTAAACTACCTATGGACCACTACGTCCCTAAACTGAAACAACAGAGCATCCAAATGCTCTTTTGCTGGATCTAAACGGTCCCGTTTAAGTTGATCTTAGCCCCAAATACGGCTAACGTATCCTTAAACATTTAAATGAATGATAAAACTACAAATCGACTTTGGTTCAAGGGTACATCTCTGAACTCCCCTGACACCTATCGTTGTAATCCTTCAACGACGTTAGAGAGGTGACGAGTCCCGATGGCCAGATATTAAATGGATTATCACGTTAAGTTGATCTTAGTCTCAAACAGGACTATCGTATCCTTAACGAACGTTTAAGTTGATCCTAGCCGCAACGCGACTAATGCATCCTTAAACTAGAAACACCAAACCCAAATCTAAGTAAATACGGATTTGGACTAATCCACGTCCTACGGGCGACGGCATTACTCAGTCTCCGTATACAATCCACGGGCAACCACAAACAAAACAAACACCCACGACACGAAGTGAAATTCTGGAGAAGGAGAAAGTTGTTACCGCGATGCGGTAGCGTAATTAACTGCAGGGGCTTGCGCCTGCAGGGAAGAGCGTCTCCACAATCAAAAAACCCTCACCCTGAGGGGGAATCTGACGAAGTCTGCTACATCGGCCGCATCCGTCTAAACCTCCGATACACGGTGCCATAAATCAACTTGGGATCTTCGGAGAGGTAGACGGATAAAACCAAATAGCATCTGCCCCGAATCTCAGGCAAGACGTCCTCGCGTCGTCGGCCGTCATTCAGAGGGGAATAGATTCTGGCACGCCCGGTGGGACCTTTTCCTCTTTCCACTCCACATTTCGTGTGTCGTCTTCGCGAACCAATCGCGGTTTGTTAATGGTTGCCTTCGGATTTCAAGTTACTAAGATTTGGTCTTTTGCCTGGCGCAGAACTCAAGATTCAATGGCCTTTAACTGCACCAACTGCTCGAAATGCCGCTGCAACGGACGCTCCACCTCACCGGGAGGTGTAGCATATGGGCCCCAAGCGGCTTCCTTCCTCGCTCTGCCGGTAGACCAGATGACCCAAGCCACCACTGGCCTGTTCTTCGGGACCATGATCCCACCTACAAGCTTCCCTATACCAATACCTGCACCGGAAGTGAACAAAAAGTCGGTCTTCGACCGGCTCACTGCTACGACGACCCCTGTCAACGGGTCGCCCAATGCCAAACCAACAGCCTCTGTTTTCACCAGGCTAAATCAGAACTCTAAACTGGTTGTCCCAAGGAAAGCAATAACTGCTGCTCCAGAAGTCGTCAAGGCGGCTTCCCCTGTCAAAGAGTCAGTCTTTTCAAGACTGACGATTCCTGCTCCTGCCCCTGCTCGAGGATCCGTCTTCGACAGGTTGAATATCACCCCTCAAAAGACAACCTCAGTCTTTAAGAGGTTAACACCGGCGGCACCTCATTCAGACAGGGGGCAAAAAGAAGATGTCTCAATCTCTGAGCCAGTCCCAACGGCTCGTCATGCTCGACGTCGCCATTGGCAACGAGTGAGGAAGGCAGGGGGCAACTCCCTCTCAGGCCTAACTCCACCGGCTTCAGTGGTGGAAGTCAACGCTGCTGTTCCAACTGGGAACAGCTTTGAACTGCTGAGGAGGGTACGGAAGAACTCTCCAACCGCTACACTGAAAAGATCTCCTCCGCCTACGGAGAGAGTTCCGGAAACAAAACAAGAACAGCCCCTCAACGGCTGTCCTCAAGAATTTATAAAGTTTGGCGGAGGGTTCAAGACTCCGTGATCAACCCAGATCACTCTCGTCAACGAAAGAAGACGAAGGTGCAAAAAGGAAAAGACCGTCCTATTGCACAGCAAGGGACAACGATCGCTAGGGTGCCCACTGCAACGGCCCCTTCAACTTCAACGACCCACAAAAGAAGGAGGCCGGAGAAAACCCCCGCGCCGGCGACAAATATCAGAGGTGGTGAACTCAAATGTCCTAAGTCAAGGGGCATTGTGGTTCATACCGTCTACGTGGCATCTGGTAAAGAAGACAGCCGCATATCTACGGGTCATCGACCGCTTACCCGATCAGTGACCAAGGCGCAAGAGCAACAGCAAAAGCTCCAAGAGATGATGAACGCTATGGCCGCACTTACAGGGCCAAAAGAAAACCCCGAAACGTCCTCGGATGAACGCCAAGAGAAAGAAACCGACGCCGAATTCCTTCGTCGGATATTGGAGAAGAAGGACAAAGAGGCTGCTGAACAAGCAGCCAACATACAACGTATGGGCCTCCTCTTCCAAGACATGATAGGGATGATGATACAACAAGATCTTCCAGCCGAAGAGCCCCCAATCGTCCTTGGTGACGATAGGCGAGAGACATCAAATCCTCCGCCAGTCCTATCAACGGCTAAAGAAGATACAATCTCCAAAACTGATTTGGATGAATACATCGCCCAACAAATACGGGTTCATCATGCGACCGAAGCAGCCGGCCAGGTCGTAAAAACGGGACGGCCATATCCGAGTTGGTACGATCAAATCAAGTACCCGCCGGGTTACACAATTCCCACGTTCCATGTCTACAAGGGGACGGGCAATCCTCACCAGCATGTTGCCCAGTTCAGGGCACTCTGCGGCAACACCGGCGGTGACGACAAGCTGTTGCTTCGCCAGTTTGTTGGAAGTTTATCAGATACGGCGTTCGAATGGTACTCCGAGCTCCCGAACGACTCTATTAAAACCTTCGCGGAGATGGAGCTGCTGTTTACTCAGCGTTTCGCAAGCGCCAGTGAACGTACCCCGATGACGGCACTGATTAACGCCAGGGTAAAGCCAGGAGAGACGTGGGTTCAGTTCGCTATACGATGGCGGAACTTATGGTCGAAGTGCGAGCAGCGCATTGAAGAAGCTCCTGCGGTGGGTATGTTTGTGGGAACCCTTGATCCCCAAGCAACCATCTCACAATTTATGATGTTTTTCAAGCCAACTACCTTCCAGGCCTTGATTGACAAGCTAGCGCAGATGGATCAGATGGGCCATAAACCTCCTCTTCCAAAGCCGGACTCCCGAAATGACAAAAGAGAAGGGAAAAGCGATCGTTGTCGCTAATGCTCAACAACAACCGAGCGACTCGAAGCCGGTCGTTCGTCAAAATAATATGCGCCCGTACGTACCCCTTGAGGATAGGATGGGACGTCCTTATTCCTTTCCCCGCGATAAAACGAGGAGGTTATTCGAGCTGGCGTTGCGTAACAGACTCATAAATCTGCCGGATCCAAAACGTCCGTTGCAACCAAGTGACGTCAATGAGCCCAACTACTGTCCTTATCATCGAGTATTGGGCCATCCGATCGAGGATTGCTACGTTTTCAAGAATTGGCTTGAAAACCAGTACCGACAGGGCAAGTTCGCGTTATCTGACAAATGGAAGGTGAATCCCCTTCAGCCCCACACCTCTAAGGGGACGAATACGCCGGGGGCAACATGCTCCGTCGTTGAAGAAGCTTCTTGGGAGGTTGTATTATCAGCCAGGACAAAAAGGATGCTAAACGATCTTCAGACATGTCCAGCGATTAGGTGGAAGAACCCGTTGGAACCGCAGGTCGTTGAAGGGATGTTGAAGCCACGTCCAACCCCAAAAATCGATGGTGTTGATTCAAGCACTCGCAGCCAGCCGTCAAAATCTTCAAAAAAGAAGAAGAAGAAATCTAAGAAGCCCGTGAAGCCTGGCGACAAGCGCACGGACTTACAAATGAAGGGTTAGCCTAGCACCTCGTCAAGGGTTTGGTAGCATCACATATGCCATAATCAAAATTTTAGAGATGCTAAGTTAACTCGACAAGAATCGAAACTAGAAGTTTAGGGATTCATACAACTAAGCATCACATGCAAATGTAAAACTATCACTAAGAGTAGAGATTACAACCTTTGTAGATCTCCCTCGGTGACTCCTTGACACTATGAGAGCTTGGAACGGATCGATGGAAGCCTTCCTTGTCCACGATGATCCACCCGAAGTCCCTTTGCCCAAAGCTCCTTGTCTTACTTGTTTCGCAAACGAAGTAGAGCAAACACCCTACACAAATCGGCTAGATGTGTGTAATATGATGATGTGGTTTATATTCAACAATTGAAAACCTTTCTTTTATCAACTTCACTCAAGAGAAAAATCAAGAGAGGAAGAAGAAGATAATGGTGGCTAAGCTTGAGCTTTCTATCATATCACATATGATAACTTGTTTTCACACCCTTGTTCACAATTTTATTTTTCCTTTGTTGTTGTTTTTTGTTTCATATCACATATGAAGCTATTTATAGAGATGAGAAGGAATAATCATCATTATTCCATTCCCACTATAATTATGGGTGGAAATTCTTTTCATAAAGAATTAAGCATAGGTGGAAATTCTTTTCATTAAGTTAAATAAAGCTTACCCACTAAAGAATAAAGGAGCATGAGTGGGTTTTCTTTACATTAACTTAAAATGATAAATATAAATAAAAGCTTCAATATAAGTCTTGCATTGCCACCATTCTTGTATCATCAACCATGATACTATGTATGTATGTATGTGTCCATGCACATCATCATGTGCATACATGCATGCATACAAAAGGATTTAATTAAAGAATTAATCTAAATGTAATTTGTTAAATCAACACTTGATTTAGCAAACCGGTCATATCACATACGATCCGACAAATAGAAAATGCCCGATTAATATACGTTATCACATAACCGTATTTAATCGGGTCCCGCGCATATCTCATATGCACACCACATCTTTTTGCTTGAGCCAGGAAACTTCATTGTGGGACTCTAAGACTCGTCAATACGCCGGCAGTAGATGATGATCATATCAAACATCTACAATCCGCAAGAGGTCAGCTAAACGTAACGGCCACCCGGGTATTGAAACGATCAGAAGAAAACCAGCGAAGCTGTAAAAACTCCCGTCGAGCCAACTGGCAACACTTACCGTACAGTCCGGTCTCTTCGTCAGATATGCTGCATATCGAGTCCAGGGATGGAATCGTCGACCCCAGTAACTCAATAAGTCATGCTGGTGTATGGCTCATAACAGATTGAGAAACTACTGATAACTCTTATCAGTAAATCTCAGCAGCCCTGGCTAGGGACTTCATGTTATAGCCGATCGAGCATAGCACAACATCAACCCCCAATACCGGGAGAGACGAAACCCCTCCTATCGCTCATTGCCTCCATGCGCCTCGAGACTGTACCCAAAGACCACCTGTTTGCACGACTCAGTAGAGCCATGGTAGGGTGGAGATCAAAGTATAGTGGGAGGACACACAAGACTCTATGACGATCTCGGGTCTACAGACTAACCTATACCAGTGTTCCCTGAGAACTGCTATCCGACGATAGATATAATACCACATAGGAGTTCTCGGCGAGTCCGTTCAGTGTACCCAGTCTCCACTGAGCACCCGCATACAATCTTTGGTGTCTCCTCACTAGATGGATATGGGATCATCCATCGCCCATCATATGGGACAAGAATGGTATACGCTAGTCTACTCTGGAATATCAATGCCCTGTCTCGATACACCCTCGACTAGGAACAGTTCAAGGATATGCTTATAGACTACACGTGCCCCACTAGTATGATCTGTTAGTTATATGTATGCCCTAGAGGCCATTACTGTACATTGGATGTATATTGTAGTGGATGCTGGGACATATATAGGGAGGACTTTCTTGCTCGACATGATAGTATGCTATCTGGTTACTCTTTACCTTAACGTGTACACCGATTGTCTCTCTGTTACATGTTGGTAAAGCCCTTAGGATGTGTACTTGACTACCTGGACTATGATGCGGATCATACTAGTGGGGACATGGTAGTCCATAAGTACATCCTTCAAAGTCCCTAGTCGTGGGTGTATCGAGACGGGGCATCGATATACCAGAGTAGACTAGCGTATACCTTCTCGACCCATACAGATGGGCGATGGATGATCCCATATCCATTGGTGTTTGACATCAGAGATGATATACGGGTGCTCAGTAGAGACTGGGTACACTGGACGGACTCGCCGAGAACTCCCAGATGGTATTATACCTTACGTCAGATGGCAGTTCTCTGGTGACACTGGTACAGAGTAGTCTGTTGACCCGAGATCGTCATACAGTCTTGTGTGGTTCCCACTGTGCTTTGATTTCCATCTTACCACGTCCAAGAGGGCGTGCAAAACGGTGGTTTTTGGGTACAGTCCCGAATCACATGGAGGCAATGAGCGATAGGAGGGGATTCGTCTCTCCCGGTATAGGGGGTTGATGTTGCGCTGTGTTCGATTGGTTATAACCGGAAATCCCTGGCCAGGGTTGCTGAGATATACTGGTAAGTGTTACCAGTAGTTTCTCGAATTGTTATAGACCTCATATCGACACGACTTATCGAGCTATTGGGGTCTGACGTTTACCACCTCTAGGCGAGATATGCGACATATCAGACGACGAGACCGGACTGTACGGTAAGTGTTACTGGTTGGATTCACAGGAGTGTGAGCGGGCTTGCTCATCGATCTTCTGATCGCTCAATACCCGGATGGCCGTTACGTTTAGCAGACCGCTTGCGGCTTGTGGGTGTTTGATATGATCATCACCTGCTGCCGGCGTATTGACGAGTTTTTAGAGTCCTACACAGAGGTTTCCTGGCTCAAGCGAAACGAAATAGGAGCGCATATAAGATATGTGCGGGACCGAGAATAATGCGTGTATGTGATACCGTATTTCATTCTCGCGATGAATGTGTCGAATGGTTGTATGCGATATAATCTAGTTATCGAATCAAGGATTGATTCGATAAATCGATACATTGTATACTAGTCGGTTGTGTGCGACATGACCGGATCGTTAAATCAAGTGTTGATTTGATGATTTAATGCATAATTATATATTTGATATATTACTTTGCATTAACTAGTATTGGTTCACTTTAAAAGGATTTTCTCACTTGAAGTACACAACTTGTATATGTGATATACTTTTGTGCACTTGTTTGTATCATGTTTGATGATACATGCTCACTTGGGTGTAGTTTTGGTTTAAACCTTGGTTATGTAAATGGTTTAGGTTTTTATTTATTTATTCATTTATTTATTTCATTTTGGCAAGAAATAAAATGGTTGCTAGTTTTGTTTTATATTGAAAGTTCATGAAGGTTTGAAAAGCTGACCATTTTGTTTCTTTCCTTTAACCTAACCATTCCACTTAACCCTAGTTTATTCTCTACACCTAATCATGGTTTGAATATGATAAGTATTGATTTTCTTTTCCATTTTTAATTAACACTTATCATATTCTTGCTTCTTCTTCTTCTTCTTCACTTGAAGAAAAAGCTTGCTATCAACAATGGCAACTTGTGAAAATGAGTGAGAAATTCAATTCTAAAGTGAACCCACCTCCTATTTCTTCATCCTCTACCTCTTGCCAAGTAGTATAGGGTGTTCTCTTCACAAGTTTCATGACTTGGTGAAGTGGGAGCTTGATCTTGTGATGCCTCGACGTAGATCATCTTCGGCATCGTAGTCGATGACCTAGCCCGCCCATTTCTCCGATGAAGCCGACGCTAGAGCCCGGGATTCGATTTGGACAGCGAGGAGACTTCATTACGGAGCTATGGAGATGAAGGACCGGATCTACAAAGGTTGTATTTCCGTTCTTGTAGTTAAGTTGTTAACTAGTTTCATCTTTCGCCTAAATTTCTAGTTAACGATCCGTATTAGGGTTTCTCGGCACCCGTAAAAGTTTGAAATTGGCATGGTTGATGCCTTGTGAGACCTCATTAGAGTGCCTAGGAACCCTACAGTGGTATCAGAGCCTAGCTAGAGCCTTAGGCGATGCGTAGACGGAATTTCAAATCCGAACGAACCCCGAAACCCTAATCCGACCCACTCTCTGGACTTTTTTCAAAAACTGGGTTTTTTCCAGATTAAAAATGCTTAAAAAATTCAGCAGGGAATTCTAAGAATTAAGATGCAAAAATTAACCCATTATACGTTTATTGTGCGGCGGAACCGCGGCAGAAGCATGGCTTCTGCGGCGGTTCCGCGGCCAAATGATGGGAGTTGACTTTAGTTTTTGCACAGTAATTCCTCTTTTCTGGTGCTGAGTTTTATGGGAATTTTTAATATTTATTCAAGAGTTGAATTTTCTGGGGTTGTTTAGGGGATTCGAAGATTCGATCGGATTATCAAGTTTTGTCTATGTGTTTTTCCGGATAACTTTAGAATATGTTAAAAAGTTCGACCGGATATAAATACCCAACTTTTCCCCTGTCGGGAAATTTCCAAGTGTTGGATCTTTCCGTAGTTTAAAGACGTTCTAAGTAGTGCAAGTAACGCGATGGACCCTCTAGAAGACAACAAATCTTAACTCGATTATGTGACCGTCTTGAACTGCCCTTTGAACCTTCGGGTTTGGGGCAGTACGGCGTGCCACATGTGAGGCGTTGGCTTGACCCTTCTACGGCTGGACCGTTGGTACTGAGGCACGAAATGAATGTTTTTGAACTTATTTCAAGAGTTGAGCTGTTTCGGGAAAACTTGGGTGTTCGACTGTTCGATCGGAAAGTTTAACATTTTCTGTTTATCTGGAATGTGATACAACAATTGGAATTCACAAATAGTTATGAGATAACTGAATGAATGTTATAAACATAGCAGTTTAGTCTCACTTGATAGGTTGCCACGGAATTTTGATGCGATCAAAAGTCCGTCGCAATCACGTAGCCTACGCGGATACTCGCCGGGTAAAGTTAATAGACAGCTACATCCCTTAGCCCCGACCAAGTGACTGTAGGAGAACCCCGTTGCCGAAAGCATCCATCTGGGTGCTCGCGGCAGCGGTGTTCCGCCTTGGTACACTTCGTCGATGGTATCGGGGGTGCGGCCGTCTACTGAAGTTTGCGACGAGCATTCGATCAGGATGTCGGGAATCTTGTTGAATTGCCCGACTTGATATTGAAAAGAGTTTTCGATAATGAGACTGAAATGCCGGGTTTATAATTGTTAGGCATGCGATGTCTAAGTATTTCATTTGATTAGGCATGCGATGTCTAAAGAGATTGCGGATTCCAACTGTTGTAGTTTTACACTTTCTTTTCTGTGACCGTAAGTGTAATATGTGAGATCGCCGGTTTCGTTGCTATATGTCAACGACAATTGGGATGCGCATATTTACTTACGTTGATGACATGTGATGTTATGTGTTGCTGGATATGTTATATTGGATCGTCGTGTTTGAATAGTCGGGGGTTTTTATGTGAGATGAGTGTTTTTCATTTTCATTCATGTAAAAACTTGTATGTAATATTCTTTTATTGGGGCACTTCCAGGTTGCGGAAGTTGTCACCGTTGATGTATATTATTTACTTTTCCGCACTAGGAAAGACCCAAGGAGGAGGGCACAAGTAACCGGGTTCTGGAGTCCAGTGGGAGACCAACTCGAGGAGTCGAGTCCGGGTCTCCTAACTCTAGAATTGGTAGGGTTGCTTGCTGCTCTCGTAGGGGTCTAGGGGTGTGGGTTTGGCTATTCATCACGACCGTGGAATCCGTGTTTTATACTGGCTCGTATTGAAAACACGGACGTCCTAGTATATCCAATATTTCATATGTTTCTTCTGCTGCGATATCTGTGATGTGATCATGTGATGTTCTGTGATGGATACAGTATATAGTATATATGATATATTATATAGACGTTACTTATGTTTTACACCCGTGCTAGCCCTGCCCCGCTCTGCCATTAATTACCTAACCTAACGGTGCACGAGGGGACATCGAGGCGAATGCGGATGGCATAAGTGTACGTCGTATTTATCTGTGATGTTTAGGTATTTAAATGATGGGACTTCATTAATGAGATTAATGAAATAAAAGAAACCTAAGATGTTGTGGAATCGAATTTCAAAATAAAAACAGGTAGCTACAGTTCTTGCTTTGCACAGCGGTGTATATGATATATCCTGCACCTTATTCGATAAGGAAAGGACCGAGATCCCTTCACCGGGAGTGACTCCTTTAGCAATAACTGGCAGATGCTACACACTCGGTTTGTCTTTTGATTGCTTTTAAGAGTTTTTGCTTTGCACAGTGATATATATGATATATCCCGTACCTCATTCGACGAGGAAAGGACCGACGATCCCTTCACCGGGAGTGACTCCTTTAGCAAAACTAGAAAAGCCTCAAAAGCACTCCATTTCAAAATCATTTGATTCTACAACGATATCAAGTTCATTACGCAATAGGTTTTCAGAAAAACCTGTCGTAGCCCTCCGTCATTTCAGATAAGTAGTTGTTAGTATTCGTGCTGCGTTTGTTGGCCTTTGTCAAGGCGTAGTGTGCGGTAGCTAACTGGTATTTATCTGCTTATGCATATGATGCAGATTGGGTTAGGGTAGTCGTGCGACCTTGTTGGCCTTTGTCAAGGGCCGTGCGGGTGGGTTTAATTCAATCAGGAAATGACGGGTTGAACTTGACTAGCATCCTATGGTTTGTTGGCCTTTGTCAAGGTCATAGGAGGTTAGGGGCAAAATATTATCGGGAATTTCAAGTGTTGAAATTTGCAATGAGATTGCATACCTTCTATGAGATAGTTGGATCCCGATACCTGCTGCGAGTAAGAGTTACTCCTGGGAGAGTTTTGCACATTACAATTAGCCGATCAAGTAGGTGTCTAGAAAGGTGTCAATGGGGTTACGCCTCTGGGAAAATGAGGTTTACATTAATTAGGTTCGTGCGAAAGCACGGGGGAGCTCCCTCAAAGTACCGACACTGGCCTGGCTGAAAGATTGGCGAACTTGTAGTGTGTAATTAATCCCGGCTAGTCTTTCCTTTTATGGTTTGAAGGAAGATTTGATAAAAAGCAGTGGGAGCCATCCTGATTAGATAAAATAATAACCAATCTGATCTTGCAAGAGCGCACGCTGAGTGTTTTCTTCTCTCTCTCTCCAGGTAGCGACCATGTCACGCCTTAATCAAGAGAATAATACGGATAATTGACCGAACCCGCTTGTTATACTGAGCTGGGGAACGTTGGTCCCGCTCCACCTTATAATTGTTATAAGACAGAGCAGGAAATTGGGGAATACCAGATTTCCCGTGCCGCCCAAACGAAGAGAGTGCATGCTGATGCATCATCTTCGGGTGTGTTCATTACAAAGAACTGTTTTTCTGTATCCTCTACGTCCTGGGTATGTGATACCAAATCAGGATCCCAGATATGTAATCTGTTACATAGGGCTACAGAAAGGTAGAGAACTGAGAATGGGTGATAAGTTTCATGAGGCAGAAAACGGGGCAAGTGTTGCAGCCAAGTCTGTTGGTCACTATCACCCTGTATTACAAATACATTGATTCTGAACGAATGTTATTAGATACCGAACCTGATATACAAAATCATATCTGTCTCTTTATTATTAAAGAAATGATAAAATTTTGTATTGTTGGATAATGTCTCAGGATACTGCCACGATATAAAGATAGGCAAAATCCTGATCGACAATGGATCCTCCGTTAATCTCCTCAATGTGCGGGTGTTAAAAGAAATCTGCATGAGCGTCCAGTACCTTGCTCGTGACAAGATCACCATCTCCGGGTTCGACTCCCAGTCATCAAGAACTCTTGGGTCTGTGATACTGACGCTACGCTTCGGGCTACTCGTCACGGACGTTAAGTTCCACATCATAGACGCCAAGACATGCTACAACGCTTTGCTCGGCCGACCATGGTTACACGAGTACAACATCATCCTTTCTACACAACATCAGTATATGAAGTATTTTAAGGATGGTTTCGAGTATACCGTGACGGGAGAACTGAACCCGTTCTCTGTGAACGAGGTCCGCAAATACGAAGATGCCAAATATTTCTTACCGGATTTCGAAGATACGGAGAAGTGTCATAAGCCAGAGAATAAAGCTAATGCCACCATCCCTGTCTTCGGCAGTGATACCGAGGAGGAAGAGGAGATAGTGTATTCGGGTCCGCCCCAGCACAGTAAGCCAGGACCGTCCACTCCTACGTTGATCTTTGGTAGCGACTCGGAAGATGAGATCCACGCTGTATTCTCTGCTCGACCTTCAATACGAAAGTCCGCTGACGAAGAACAAAGTCTACAAGTCGCCATGGTGCCGCTTAAACACCATAAAGAACTGGACGCACTTAATATTTACAATGTAGAAGAGCTACAAACATTCCACATCCCTCCCAGGCGAGAGAGCGAGAAAGCAATTTTGTTCTACCGCTCTGAAGAAACCAAGGTGGAAAAAGAAATCTGGCATGGCGTGGATCCCATGCTCGACAGGCTTCAGCCTATCCGTCTTCCCAGATATTATACAGAGGGTTTGAAAAAGCTGCTGAAATGCCAGGGGATATCCTTCAAGCAGACCGTTCGAAAAGCCAGGTTCTATGACAAAATCTGGAACGTTCCCGGGACTCAACGCAAACTGCCTAATGGGAGAATGGAAACAATTGGACTTGGATACATCCTGTCAAAGAAACGAGAGCTACTAAACAGCTGCTATGTCATATATGACTTCGATGATGCTCAATGGGAGGACGCTAATCCTGAGACAATGAAAGTTCCAGATGCAAAAGTGCCCAGTCCGTCGTTCGAAGAGCAAATGGACAAGCTTATAAGGGAGGCGGGTCAAAAAGTCCGAGACGATCATAACCGCGAAATGGTCATCTATGAGAAAGCCAAGACGCAACGCCTTCTCCAACAGGCCGTGAAAGATGAAAAGGCCGCTCCATGTCAACCTGTTATAAAGAAGGCTCGGCGCAAAAGCAGAAATAAGTCGAAAGGCCAAAAAGGCGCTCAACAACAACAAAGCAGGGCTAAGAAGCCACGCAAACTGGAGTCGAGCATCATTGATCTATCCCTCATGAAGAAAATGGGTCGAGCGTATTCATTTCCTCGGGATAAGAAGAAGAAGATACTTGACCTTGCTCTAAAACATCAAATGCTTACATTGCCGGAGTCTAAACATCCCGGACGAGCGGGCGAAGTCTCACACTCGGACTATTGCTCTTACCATCGAGTAATAGGGCACCCTCTCGAGGACCGCTTCACCTTCAAGAATTGGGTCGAAAATCAGTATCAGCTTGGCAAGTTCACTCTGTCCGACAACTGGAGGGTAGCACCACCACAAAAGCACGAGCCCAAGGCCACGAAAGAAGAACCAGTTCTGCATTGGGATTGGAAGCGAATTCGTACTTGTCACATGATAATGATATCAAGGGAAGAGCCCGAGAACATGGATGATTTTCCCTGGTGCTTTGAAAACAGCAACGACGAGATAATCTCAGAATTCCCACCAGCGCCAAAAGAGCTGGAAGATGGAATCCATACCACCGCAGATAATCTCAAGAAAATTGAGTTGGGGACGGCAAACGATCCACGACCGACATTCATCAGCGAGTTACTATCTGAAGAAAGGGTAGCTGCGTTAAAGGACGTGCTTCTACAGCATAGAAATTGCTTCGCGTGGAACTATTCCGAAATGCCGGGACTAGATCCAGAAATTGATGTACACAGATTGGCGATATCCCCGGACATCAAGCCAGTCAAACAGGCGCCGAGGAGAATGCGGCTCGAGCTTGAGATGAGTATCAATGCCGAGGTCAAGAAGCTGATCGACTCTGGCTTCATCCAGGAAGTTCAATACCCTAAATGGATCGCCAACATCGTCCCGGTGATGAAGAAAAATGGGACAGTGCGCATATGCGTAGACTTCCGGGATCTCAATAAAGCCTGCCCGAAAGACGATTTCCCGGTGCCAGTCACCGAACTGATGATAGACAATACGTCCACTCATGAGGTTTTCTCCTTCATGGACGGCTCATCGGGGTATAACCAGATAAAAATGCATCCAGAAGACCAGAAGCACATAGCTTTCAGGACCCCTTTGGAAATATTTTGTTACAAGGTGATGCCCTTCGGTTTAAAGAACGCCGGTGCCACCTACCAAAGGGCCATGACGAAGATCTTCGATGACCTTATACACGAAATCGTCGAATGCTATATCGACGATCTCGTGGTTAAAAGCAAATCATACGAAGAACATCTCGAGCATTTGAAGACTGTATTTCAACGCCTTCGGCAATACAACTTGAAGATGAACCCGCTCAAGTGTGCATTTGGAGTTTTCTCAGGCAAATTCCTGGGATTCATTGTTCGACACCGAGGTATTGAAATAGATCCGTCAAAGATCAAAGCGATCATGGAAATGCCTCCGCCGAGAACTCTCAAACAGTTGCGATCTCTCCAAGGGAAGCTCGCATACATATGGCGATTTATAGCCAACCTTTCAGGCAAGTGTCGTCCCTATAGCCACCTGATGAAGAAGGGAACCCCATTTGTCTGGGATCACAGATGCCAATGCGCACTAGACGAGATCAAGCAATACCTGCAGAACCCTCCAGTATTGGCTGCTCCAGTTAAGGGAAAGCCCCTTATTCTTTACACGACCGCCCTCGAAGGTTCCTTAGGCGCATTATGGGCGCAAGAGAACGACCAAGGGAAGGAAAGGGCACTCTACTACTTAAGTCGAGTTCTGCTGGGGGCAGAAAGCAACTACTCCCCCATTGAGAAACATTGCCTGGCGTTGATCTTTGCGATAACAAAGCTCAGGCACTATGCGTTGGCGCATGAAGTCCGTCTTATTTCAAAGGTGGACCCTCTCAAATATCTAATGTCAAAAGCCATATTGACAGGTCGACTCGCCAAATGGGCTCTGCTCTTGATGGAGTTCTCGATAACATATCAACCTCTCAAGGCAGTGAAAGGCCAGGCCATCGCCGATTTCCTCGCTGAGCATCCGATACCCGCCGATTCTCCTCTGAATTGTGATTTGCCAGATGAACATGCGTTTGATGCGATCGACGGTGATAATACCCGATGGGAGCTTTATTTCGACGGAGCATCTTCCGTGAAGAAGCGCAAACAAAATACCCCTGTAATCAAATCGGGGGTAGGCCTCATCTTCGTGACTCCACAAGGAGGGATAATGCGTTTCGCTTTCTCCTTAACAGAGCCAAGGACAAACAATGAAGCCGAATACGAAGCTCTGATAGCGGGCCTCGAGATCGCCATTGACATGGGAATTGAAAACCTCCTCATATTCGGGGATTCTCAACTGGTCGTTAGTCAAGTAAACGGCGACTACCAAACGTGCAAACCGGAATTGGTGAAATACGGTGAAAAGGTGCAACAATTGTTGGCCCAAATCCCCTCTTATACTTTAGAGAACATACTGCGTGCGGAAAACAACAAAGCAGACGCGTTGGCCAAAATTGCTAAAGAACTGGCTGACGAGAACCTCGATGATGTTAGAATCGTGGTACAAAGCCGTCGAGTGCTTGCCCCGGCAGAAATATCTCCGGAATCATCCGAAGAAAAAGGAGCGAACGAGCAGACAACCTTGCAAATAGAAGACCGGGAAAAGGCTGAGGATTGGAGGGAAGTCTTTATAGACTACTTTAAGTCCCACCGAATGCCTGAAGAAGCGTCCATAAGGCATCAGCTCATGAAACGAGCTCTGTCTTTCGCCTTCGTCAATGATACTCTGTACAAGAGGTCATTTGATTCCCTGTGGTCGAGATGTCTGGGACCTGACGAAGCAAAAAGAGTCGTTCAGGAAGTTCACGACGGACTCTGCGGTTCTCACCAAGCAGGCCCAAAGATGAAGTTGAAGATCAAGCGGATGGGCTACTACTGGCCCACGATGATCCAAGACTGCCTCGAATATGCGCCAAATCCATGGGGACTTCATCCACCAACATCCAAATCCATTACATCCAACGGTGGCTAGCTGGCCATTCGAAATGTGGGGGACTGACATAGTCAGCCCCATCGAACCAGCATCGTCTAGAGGACATCGTTTCATCCTGGCGATGACTGAATACTTCTCCAAATGGGCAGAAGCGGTACCACTGAGGAAAGTGAAGACGGAGAATATCCTCCATTTCTTCAAGACGCACGTCATATATCGGTTTGGAACTCCGCGACGGATCATCTCCGATAACGGGCCAGCTTACAGAAGCCACAAGATCAGTCGCTTCGCGCAACAGCATAATATAGACTGAAGATATTCTTCAGTTTACAATCCGCGAGCTAATGGTCTAGCTGAAGCCTTCAACAAGACCTTGACAAAGATCATAAAGAAAACGGTGTCCCGAAATAAGAAAGACTGGCACGAAAGACTGCAAGAAGCTCTTTGGGCATATCGAACTACGTTCAAGACGGCCACGAACACAACGCCGTACGCGTTGGTGTTCGGTACAGAAGCAGTACTTCCCCTCGAGATAGAGTTACCCTCTCTACGAGTGGCAGTCCACTACGAGCTAACGGACGAAGAAAATGCTCACCTTCGGCTTGAGAAGCTTGACGCCCTTGATGAAACCCGGCTCATAGCACAACAAAATCTGGAAGCTTATAAAGCAAAGATGACGCGCTCATATGAAAGATTGATCCGGCCGAGGACATTCCGCCAAGGCGAACTTGTGTTAGTGGTCAAAAGGCCTATGATCCCCAATCGCGCCAAGCGAGGAAAATTCGAGCCAAACTATGAAGGCCCATACATCATAGATAAGGTCTACCAGGGTGGGGCCTATCTACTCATGGACATGCACGGTGAAAGGCCTTTCAGGCCAATAAACGGTCGCTTCCTAAAGAAATACTATGCTTAATGAGCCACAGCCTAGGTCAATGGTAGATGACGGCGACTATATCCGCTCGCTATCTTCCTAAGCTCAAACTCTATCAGCAGTAGCCAGCCTTCTCAAACGTCGGACCGAAATGTCCTTAAACTAATATCAGACCGAAACGTCTTTAAACTACTACCGCAGCATCTTTTAGGCTGACGAGATATAAAAAAAAACATATAAAAATAAAATAAAAAAAAACGGTATGCCCATAAGCAAAAAGGGCACGGATGAAAACCCGAAGGGGCTCCGTGAGTAAAAACAGTAGGGCTACCGGCGAGTGTTCGTGAAAACCCGAAAGGGCGCGACCTCGTAAAAAAATATGTAAAAATAAAAAGAAAAAAAAAACGGTATGTCCATAAGCAAAATGGGCACGGATGAAAACCCGAAAGGGCTCCGTGAGTAAAAACAGCAGGGCTACCGGCGAGTGTTTGTGAAAACCTGAAAGGGCGCAACCTCGTTAAAGGACACTTATAGGGTCCTTTCGACCTTGTAAGGAGAAATCACCCGCATGAGATCCTTACGACTCACAAGGGATAAACACACTTAGGGATCCCCACGATTCCTAAGGAGAAAATACACTTGCGAGATCCTCACGACTCGTAAGGAGAACTCTCTTATGGGACCCTCACGGCTTATAAGAGTTGAAAGTCTTAAGTTACAGAGACCTAAACCTGTGCTTAAGCAACCCCCACAACCTTCGATATTGCCCTACAAGTGGCTCAATATTGACCCTTGTATACAATCCACGGGCGCGAATAAACATTTCCCTAACCAAGTCTCATCCGTGACTGGGGATATGTTTGCATGGTAAACAACCCTTGTAAATCCTCTCGATTTATGAGGAGAAAACCCTCCTGTAGGATCCTTACGACTTACAGAGGAAACGAACACTTAGGAATCCTCACGAGTCCTAAGGAGAAAATACACCTACAAGATCCTCACGACTTGTAGGGAGAAATAACTTCGTGAAAACCTTATGGCTCATGAAGTCAAAAGCCTTAGCCGACAGTGTAACGTTTTGAAAATCGTTTCGGTGAAATTTCGAAAAAATATGGTTAAAATAAGGGGGTTTTCTGTAAAAAGTCAAAATACAAATATCTTATTATAAAAATTAAATATACACATTCTAGCTATGTAATTGCTATTATTTGGTGTTTATTGAGCCGCTGGTGAAATTTCAAATTTTCTGAAAAAAATATTATTTTATTATTATTTTAAGCCGTCACTAATACATTTAATTAGGGAAAATTACAAATTGGAATGAGTTGAAACAAATTTTGTGCATCATAAAACATTAAATAAAATTTTATCATGTGGTTTTTGGAACGAAATCATTTGCCAAAACGGTTTAGAAATTATTGAAGAAAAAATGCTTTTTTTTAGCGTAAATGGGTGTTTGGGGTATTGTATTTATCATTTTTCACACCCCACACCCGTACCCACATCCACACACCCCCATTCACTTATCCCCTTGAAGAATTCAGCAGCCCCCTCTTTTGTCCCCACTTGGATTTTAAAGAAAAGAAATGAAAGAAAAGAAAAGAAAAAAAAGAGTAGAAAATGGTATAATTTGAGTTGACTTTGACTTGAACTAACTTTCCCCACCTCACTCTCTCTCCTCCCTCACCCAATCCCCCAAGATTTCTGGCCAAAACCTGAACCAAAACAGCCCCAAATACTTCATCTCATTTTTCCATCAAAATCCCCAAAATTTCTATCAAAAATCCACCCTTTTTCTAAAAAATTCAAAGCTAATTCTAAATCCAAGCTTTACCCATTATTCTTTAGCTATTCAAGCATGGATCTTGGAGCATGAAATCATTGTTGGAGGCTAAGATTTTTGCAAGTTTGATCTCAAGCTTGTGAGGTATAATCATAACCTTATGCTTAATTTGTTGTTAAATTACTTGAATCTAGCTATTATGTGTTAAATTAGGGTTTTAAATTTCAAGTTTTGAAATTTAAAGAAAGGGTTTTGATTACTAAGTTAGGGTTTGTTGTGGAAATGAGTTGTGTTTGATTGTGTATGGTTTAGTGAGGTGGATTAATATATTTAGTTTTGTAGAAAACTAATCTAGTTGTTAATTACAAGTTGTTACTTGAAAAATGTCCAAATTAAGCTTTTTGTTGCAAACTAGTTTTTTTGATTTAATTCGAAATATGAGATTAAAAATATGGTTAGGGTTTTTATCATATTATTAACTTTATTAAGTGTAGTTTAACACTTTAGTTCATGGAAATCCAACCTAAATTGTAGTTTGTGCATTTTTGCTATGAAATTGTTAAAAAGGGTATTTTGTAAACTAGAATATTAGGATTTTTGGAATTTAATGAGATTAAATTCCGGAAATTGTTTATACGACTTATTTAAGATATTTAATAAATATATTGGCCGCTACATTCATTTAAACATCCTGTTTTGTACAAAAACGGCGAATTGTGCTTGCTAGATTTTCGGAAAAATGACTTTTTAAGCAAAATTGAGGTTTTTGTGAGTTTTAACCTAGTTTATATTAAAATTAGTGTTCGTGAATGTGCAAATGAGTGTGATTGGATTTTTCTCGATGGTTTGACGTTTGTACATCGACATCGAGGGTTGGTTTGACTATTCTTGCATGCGTAAGCGATAGGTTTGGACCTATGCGTGATACGCGTGCCGATTTGATTTTCGTATGCCGTTTCGATTTCGAATTTAGTTTTAATGCGATATGGTGCGTTATGATATGTAGGTACCCCCATGTGGACTTCGAGACGACAAGCAAGCGCGTGGCGACGTCGGTACCGGCTAGCGAGGACCAGGTGAGTAGATTTATATCTACGGGGAGAAGTCGGGTGGATGGCGTATAGCACCCCCGCAGTCCGTGGTGATGTATACGGATGCGTATACACACCAACAATTTATGATATGTTGTTAGGATTTATTATTGATGATTTTAGATGGATATTGGTGTTGGATTGGTGCATGGTTACGAAAACTTAGGTAGTGGGTGCACTACACTTACACATACACACATATACATACTTGCATACATTCCTTATTTCATATGTGCGTGTATGGGAATATATTTATATGTTCACATGGGTATGAGACTATGTGTTCACATACGGATTTGAGGAGGATACTTGGGATTGAGCTGAGTCGATGAGATTTGTTTGTGGTTGTGATCTCGGTGATATGGCAGGATTCGTACTTAAGGTACGTCCTGGTGTTATAGCGGATCTTGCGGCGGCGATACGGGTGAATAGTGTTATAAATAAATGGTCGACATGTGATCGTGATATGAGGCATAATATGCTAGGATATTGATATTAGGCCATATCGGGCGATGTATACCCCTTGATGATGATATGTGCTGACGATATCGGTTTGTACGAGATTGTCGATCAGTAGTCAGATCATGAGTATATTGAGGATATTAGTATTGTACTAGACATAGGTCAGTACCCTAGACTATGATCTTGGATAAAGAGGATACCAGAGGAATAGTGTGAGGAATATGATATTGACCCGTACCCAGATTTGGGGATGCCGTACGACGGATTTACGTACGAGCTATATCTTGATGATCGATCCGCACTCTTGACTTGGGATGTCTGATTATAGATATGGTATCGGATATGATATTATTGAGGCGGGATCACCGACTAATATATATACAGGTATGTATATGTATCGACTCAGATGTTAGGCGGTTTCCTTACCTGTAGTCTAGCTTATAGCGTAGCCCTTTAGTTTAGTTAGTTGTTAGATTAGATTCGGTTCCTACCTATTTCAAAGCTTACGAATCGTGCGTATTTTTAAAGACAGCCTAAGGGATCCTACGGATATTTCAAAAAACGTATCTTTTCTTAAAAACACCGTAGCCCCTATTTTCAAAACCCCACGATTCGTGTTATTTCAAAAGGCACCATTGTAGGACTTATATTAGGTTAAAACAGATTAATTATCGTTGCGTCTAGTATTCAGCTCCCGCTCATTATTGTTGTTTGCTCCGCATCACATGCTTATATTATGCTTCATATTCTACTGTTGATATCTTGTGGTTGGGACACCAGCACCATTACCGATGATGCGTATGTACCACGTACACTTACTTGCCGGCTCACACACATCTTCATCGGTAATTGCCATGTCACGTACACCTTAGAAAATATTATTGCTTGACATAGCCTGTTAGCTAATAGTTTAGACATGATATTAGTGTACTTGCCTTATATGTTAGTTTAGACATTATAATTATTACCTGCTACCTCATGCATACTGTTATTCATTGTTATGCCGCATTCATGGATTCTCATGCATATATTCACTTTTTACGTGCTATTGAGGTTTTGGATTTGGATTTCCATGAGATTTTCTGGATTTGGGGAAAACCGCAAAACATATACAAACTTCTTCTTTCTCTTTTTAAATAAAAAGCGTGGTTTTTCCCATGATGTATGAGTCGTCCACCATGAGTTTGCTGATAGATTTGGAGACCCGATTCGAGGAGTTGGATGAACTGTTTCGGGTACATGGTGGACCCGGTAAGGTACCCCGGGGTAAGAAGCTCGTGGTGATGACGATGAGCCTGGCAGGGGGAGACTACCTACCGGTGATTTTACCCGACGCGTCGGATATCCGGAGGATACCGTCGTGGTCTTGAGATGGATGGTAGGGGCCGGTCTGGACTGACGGCGCCCTAGATATTGAGATTGAGACATTGAGATTTCGAGATATTGAGGTACTGAGATTTGATGATACAGGTCAGTCCGGATGGCCGGAGCCTGAGGTTTTGAGATATTGAGATTTATGTTTTGTGTCGATGCTAGACACTGTTGATGCTGATTTCATTTATGATACCTCATTTTAGAAATACAAAGGAAATCTCACTAATTTATGAAAACAGTTTCTTCATTTACATGTATTCTGTTTTCATGCATTCATACCTCATTCATATGATATATTGCTACCTGAGGCACTGACACGGGCACATGAGATCACACTCGGGGTTAGATATTACCCTAGCCATTGTTATAGGCTGCATGTTATTCATATATTTGAGGATATATTATGATCATTGACCTAGGTTGCGTTATTCATGCGATTTTCTGTTCGTAGATCTTTTTCTACTCACGAGTTGGCAACTCACCCCCGTTGTGCCCCAGTTTCTTGCAGGTGTTGCCGTACGGATTTCATTACGGCTTTGCGGGCACGGTTTCTTTTTGGGTGACTTGCTAGTAGGTGGGTTTATTGTATCTTACCCATCATTATACCTTGTATATTATATTTCAGTTGTATCTAGAAGTTCCATCAACCAAACTTGTATTTTTTTGAGATAGAGACCAGTAATGTTATTCTTTCGACCATAGAGTAGCATGTTATTTTTCTTGAGTTTCTTGCTGGTTGAGTTCCATTTCTATTGTGATCCTCGCCTTTAGGCGTTGTATATTATGTTGCATACAGGTTGATATGATATGGTTCTTCCTATTCTCTACTACTTCTCTTGGTTTGGATTTCTGGGTTTCGGCTTACTTAGCATACGTACTCCTTGAGACGTTCGTAGTCTAAGTGCCGGTCATGTTCCGTACTTTCGGGTCGTGACAAAGTTGGTATCAGAGCGTTAGGTTTTACCTTCGGAGCGTAGGATGACCCTTGGTTGATGGAATATGTGACTAAAGTAGAGTGACGTACCGTTGGTATGTTCCGCGGCATATTTACGACACGCCACTCCACTTAAGAAGCCTTAGGATGTACATTTCCTTGTTCAGTATTATATTCCTTCCTGATCTAGCCTCATCGGTACCAGTTTAGTTTTGCTGCCACGATTACGAGCAGGGAGAGCTACGGCTAGAGTTGCGGTCAGCACGAGCTCGGCACGAACGAGGACTGACCAGGGCATGATTCCGGCGACACCCGATTATAGAGAGGTGTCTTTTGACTGTGTTTCCGCGCCACGAGCGTTTGGCGGATCGCCTTTATGAGGTTACTTGGATGTGCCGATCGATATTAGAGGATTGAGCTAATGATAGAGGCCAGCCAGATCTTGATGACCGTTGGTGTGTTGCTTATTCATGATGATCGAGGCACTGTTCGGCGTGCAGACGAGCGAGCCAGTTATTGCTGCGAACGACGAGGTATTGCCCCAGATGCTGGAGTTAGTGCAGAACGAGTTGTACTAAGAGATGATAGAAGGTCGCTAGTCATCGTGGATGAATGACTAGGACATGTGGATCGTTCGCCTAACCCGATGCGAGGTCATCAGATAGATGGATTCCAGCTAGAAACGACTTCACGTGGAGACGTTGGGAGTCGACAGAGATGATCGAATGTCAGAAACCTATTATTCCAAGTTTAAGATAGTCGGAAAGACATGCAGGCAATTCTATGGTCCCTCTAGAAGAATGAAACCCTAACTCGACTTAATGACCGTGTGAAAGCCTTTGAACCTTAGGGTTTGCGGCAGTTCTGCGGCGCCATTAGTGAGGCTTGGGTTTGCCCTTCTACGGCTGGACCACCGATACTGTGGTATGTACTCGATACTATTAAACTGTACCCAAGATGTTGAGCTCTTGGGGGATTATGAGGTTTTGACGAATCGATTGGATGGCTCGACTTAATTCGGATGCTAGGTGGTGAGATGCATTCTTGGGAGACTCCAGATACGAGGATAGCCGTTGGAGCTCAGTCCATGCAGCCGCGACGAGACGAGTCCAAAGCAGACGACATTAGAGAACAGTGGAATAAGAGGTTCGCACCAGATCTAGATGAAATGACGTTCCACTCCGCCGACATCAGAGAGGCGATGCGCATGCCGAGGCATGGTACTTGGACTTACCTTCCAGAAGGAGTCGCGATGAGTATGCAGTCGTTCCAGAGCAAGATGCAGATATAGGAAAGGACAATGACTTCCGGACAGTTGGCAGAGACGAAACATGGAAGAGACCGTGAGCAGAATTCCTTCCAGGATACTGCTGCGATGATACTTGCACCCAGGATCAGATGTGTCATGTGCATTCAGAGAGCCAGAGGCCGACGCCAGTGATATGCTGCCTTGACAGGGCCGATGAGCCGATGGATTGTGTGATTGGTAATCCACGGAGAAGACTTGGACCCAGGAGTGGTCATGTTACGCACACCAGCAGGCCAGAGTTCATGATCATCGATGAGACGTCCCACTAGTGACCGCGACAGTTGGCCCGAGATTCTTAGAGGATGCACTTGAGCGGTACTGTTCCGCCATTATTGATTTCGATGTTTTGGGTGATTTATTCGTATGATTTGATTTTGATGATTGATGATTTACGATCTTTGCACAGTGTTGCACTTGATATCGTTTTCGTGCTTTAGTTTCACATGTTTGTGATTTTACGGTTTTAAACAGTTGAGTTGATTTTGTGCGTATGCACGCATGCGATTTAGTTCCTGCACTCTGTATAGTTTATATATGCTGGCAGTGCAGTGACATGTATTTTGTGCACTTGGATACACTGGATTTCGATTTCGAGGGTGATGCTCGACATTTGTTTTATGCATTTTATGCACCGGATTGGATTTTTAGCGCCTGTTGGGCGCCTGTTACGAGATGCGATTTGGTGCACACCAGATGCACTAATTCGAGATTTTTCCTGCATGTCAGATGCACCTGATTTTGCTGTCAGGCACACATGTTGCCTACGACAGATGTTTCGTGCACACCTGATGCACTTAGATGTTGTTTCTGTGCGCTTGTATGGCACATTCATGGATTTTGATTTCCGTGCGCACCAGACGCACGTAGTATTCATGTGCATATTTTGGGATTGATTTCTTATAGAGCAGTACGTTTTTATGAT
The DNA here is from genome assembly GCA_030015575.1 of Agapanthus africanus. Classification (NCBI taxonomy): domain Eukaryota; kingdom Viridiplantae; phylum Streptophyta; class Magnoliopsida; order Asparagales; family Amaryllidaceae; genus Agapanthus; species Agapanthus africanus. Next base: position 456,903,916 of record CM057346.1, on the reverse strand, counting down.
ACTGCTATATGTTTCCGTACTGAGCAGGACTAGTCAGAGGACAGTACCTGAATACATTTTGCATGCATTGATAGTTATTGAAGGGATTTCCAAAAAGCGAGCTATAGCCTCAGTATTTACCTACGTGTCAACTTTGTCACGACCCGAAAGAGCACGTGACTGGCCCTTGAACCATATGAAGTCTATAGGACCCCATCTGATCCAAGTAAGCCAAAAGCCCAGCAATCTAAAACCATTTTAAGAGTAAATAAGGAAAACTGTTTTTGAAAAGTAAGGAAATCATGTTTGGAAATCAAAGTTTTTAAATAACTAAGCCGAATATGCATTTTTTAAAATGTGTAACCTTTCCTGAAAATTTCGGCAGAGTTTCCTTTGTAAAAACTGGCCCCGAACGGGGTACAACAAGAATAATATATATGAAATGATAAAAGGCATCCCCAAGCGGGAGCTAGCTCTTCGTCCATCGACGGTCACAACCACGCAAGCAATAATAATATACAACGCCAAAGGGCGAGGATCAAAACCCAAAAAAAAAGAAACTCAAACAGCCAGAAAACCGTAATACTACTAGCGCGACTCTAAGGTCGAAATAAAACAACACTGTTTTCTAAGTCTGAAACAATATACAAGTTTTGGTTGATGGAAATTCTAGATACAATAAATGATACATGAACAATGGCGGTTCTGATACAAAAGAACCCACCTATCCAAGCAAGTCACCCATAAGGAAGCAGTGTGCCAGAAATACCGCTATGGAATCTGTACGGCAAAAACCTGAGGATGATACGTGGTTTGAGATGATACTTGATGTGAGGCCGTGAGACCGTCGATGGACGAAGAGCTAGCTTCCGCTTGGGGATGCCTTTTATCATTTCATATATATTATTCTTGTTGTACCCCGTTCGGGGCCAGTTTTTACAAAGGAAACTCTGCCGAAATTTTCAGGAAAGGTTACACATTTTAAAAAATGCATATTCGGCTTAGTTATTTAAAAACTTTGATTTCCAAACATGATTTCCTTACTTTTCAAAAACAGTTTTCCTTATTTACTCTTAAAATGGTTTTAGATTACCGGGCTTTTGGCTTACTTGGATCAGATAGGGTCCTATAGACTTCATATGGTTCAAGGGCCAGTCACGTGCTCTTTCGGGTCGTGACAAAGTTGGTATCAGAGCTCAGCGAGAGCAGCATTTTGGGGCCGCAGCTTGTTGAGGAGAACTCCACTAGAGGTAAATGACGATCCCAGCTACCACCAAAGTCTAAAACGCACGCTCTGAGCATGTCCTCGAGAGTCTGAATGGTCCGCTCTGACTGCCAACTTTAATTTTTCAACCATTCACTTTAAAAAAACAAGATTAGAAATTAGCAATGAAATTTAACACTAAAACAATTTCATTCAAGGAATCAAACCATAAGTATTTAAATGGGTCAAAATTATACCTCAATTTATTCTTGCTAGATCTCAAATTGAGGTATAATTTTGACCCATTTAAATACTTATGGTTTGATTTCTTGAATGAAATTGTTTTAGTGTTAAATTTCATTGCTAATTTCTAATCTTGTTTTTTTAAAGTGAATGGTTGAAAAATTAAAGTCCTGATAGAATGGTATCAGAGCGTTAGGTTTTACCTTCGGAGCGTAGGATGACCCTTGGTTGATGGAATAGGTGACTAAAGTAGAGTGACGTACCGTTGGTATGTTCCGCGGCATATTTACGACACGCCACTCCACTTAAGAAGCCTTAGGATGTACATTTCCTTGTTCAGTATTATATTCCTTCCTGATCTAGCCTCATCGGTACCAGTTTGGTTTTGCTGCCACGATTACGGGCAGGGAGAGCTACGGCTAGAGTTGCGGTCAGCACGAGCTCGGCACGAACGAGGACTGACCAGGGCATGATTCCGGCGACACCCGATTATAGAGAGGTGTCTTTTGACTGTGTTTCCGCGCCACGAGCGTTTGGCGGATCGCCTTTATGAGGTTACTTGGATGTGCTGATCGATATTAGAGGATTGAGCTAATGATAGAGGCCAGCCAGATCTTGATGACCGTTGGTGTGTTGCTTATTCATGATGATCGAGGCACTGTTCGGCGTGCAGACGAGTGAGCCAGTTATTGCTGCGAACGACGAGGTATTGCCCCAGATGCTGGAGTTAGTGCAGAACGAGTTATACTAAGAGATGATAGAAGGTCGCTAGTCATCGTGGATGAATGACTAGGACATGTGGATCGTTCGCCTAACCCGATGCGAGGTCATCAGATAGATGGATTCCAGCTAGAGACGACTTCACGTGGAGACGTTGGGAGTCGACAGAGACGATCGAATGTCAGAAACCTATTATTCCAAGTTTAAGATAGTCGGAAAGACATGCAGGCAATTCTATGGTCCCTCTAGAAGAATGAAACCCTAACTCGACTTAATGACCGTGTGAAAGCCTTTGAACCTTAGGGTTTGCGGCAGTTCTGCGGCGCCATTAGTGAGGCTTGGGTTTGCCCTTCTACGGCTGGACCACCGATGCTGTGGTATGTACTCGATACTATTAAACTGTACCCAAGATGTTGAGCTCTTGGGGGATTATGAGGTTTTGACGAATCGATTGGATGGCTCGACTTAATTCGGATGCTAGGTGGTGAGATGCATTCTTGGGAGACTCCAGATACGAGGATAGCCGTTGGAGCTCAGTCCATGCAGCCGTGACGAGACGAGTCCAAAGCAGACGACATTAGAGAACAGTGGAATAAGAGGTTCGCACCAGATCTAGATGAGATGACGTTCCACTCCGCCGACATCAGAGAGGCGATGCGCATGCCGAGGCATGGTACTTGGACTTACCTTCCAGAAGGAGTCGCGATGAGTATGCAGTCGTTCCAGAGCAAGATGCAGATATAGGAAAGGACAATGACTTCCGGACAGTTGGCAGAGACGAAACATGGAAGAGACCGTGAGCAGGATTCCTTCCAGGATACTGCTGCGATGATACTTGCACCCAGGATCAGATGTGTCACGTGCATTCAGAGAGCCAGAGGCCGACGCCAGTGATATGCTGCCTTGACAGGGCCGATGAGCCGATGGATTGTGTGATTGGTAATCCACGGAGAAGACTTGGACCCAGGAGTGGTCATGTTACGCACACCAGCAGGCCAGAGTTCATGATCATCGACGAGACGTCCCACTAGTGACCGCGACAGTTGGCCCGAGATTCTTAGAGGATGCACTTGAGCGGTACTGTTCCGCCATTATTGATTTCGATGTTTTGGGTGATTTATTCGTATGATTTGATTTTGATGATTGAGAATTTACGATCTTTGCACAGTGTTGCACTTGATATCGTTTTCGTGCTTTAGTTTCGCATGTTTGTGATTTTACGGTTTTAAACAGTTGAGTTGATTTTGTGCGTATACACGCATGCGATTTGGTTCCTGCACTCTGTATAGTTTATATATGCTGGCAGTGCAGTGACATGTATTTTGTGCACTTGGATACACTGGATTTCGATTTCGAGGGTGATGCTCGACATTTGTTTTATGCATTTTATGCACCGGATTGGATTTTTAGCGCCTGTTGGGCGCCTGTTACGAGATGCGATTTGGTGCACACCAGATGCACTAATTCGAGATTTTTCGTGCATGTCAGATGCACCTGATTTTGCTGTCAGGCACACATGTTGCCTACGACAGATGTTTCGTGCACACCTGATGCACTTAGATGTTGTTTCTGTGCGCTTGTATGGCACATTCATGGATTTTGATTTCCGTGCGCACCAGACGCACGTAGTATTCATGTGCATATTTTGGGATTGATTTCTTATAGAGCAGTACGTTTTTATGATACTGCTATATGTTTCCGTACTGAGCAGGACTAATCAGAGGACAGTACCTGAATACATTTTGCATGCATTGATAGTTATTGACGGGATTTCCAAAAAGCGAGCTATAGCCTCAGTATTTACCTACGTGTCTGATATGACACGAAATGGTTAAAACAAGGAGACCCTTCTAAATTGTTTCCAAAACGGCGGAACGTACATTTCAAACAAAGGTATATATGTATATAGTTATTTTCTTATGGTAGACGTCCGCCACTGTGCAGTGTTATACGCGTTGCACAGCGACTTAAAGAGATTTGGCATGCATTTCTTTCAGATACTTACAGATATAGATTCGATATTTACATTTATAGTTTCGAGTTATATCATATTGGTTTTGATTTGGATTTGGCATTGATGTCTTCTCCATGACTCCGATGATTGCGGGATGCTTGACGGAGTTTTGATTTGAGTTATATGCTCATTTTTCAAGCGCATGCGCTGCGCTACGATTTGTTTTATGTAGTTACAATTTCGGAGCCCCGACAACTTGATGGTTTTTCTTAGATGTTTTAGTATTTGGGGGAGTTTGAATTTAAATTCGGGGACCGAATTTCTTTAAGGGGGGAAGATTGTAACGTTTTGAAAATCGTTTCGGTGAAATTTCGAAAAAAAATCGGTAAAATAAGGGGGTTTTCTGTAAAAAGTCAAAATACAAATATCTTATTATAAAAATTAAATATACACATTCTAGCTATGTAATTGCTATTATTTGGTGTTTATTGAGCCGCTGGTGAAATTTCAAATTTTCTGAAAAAAATATTATTTTATTATTATTTTAAGCCGTCACTAATACATTTAATTAGGGAAAATTACAAATTGGAATGAGTTGAAACAAATTTTGTGCATCATAAAACATTAAATAAAATTTTATCATGTGGTTTTTGGAACGAAATCATTTGCCAAAACGGTTTAGAAATTATTGAAGAAAAAATGCTTTTTTTTAGCGTAAATGGATGTTTGGGGTATTGTATTTATCATTTTTCACACCCCACACCCGTACCCACATCCACACACCCCCATTCACTTATCCCCTTGAAGAATTCAGCAGCCCCCTCTTTTGTCCCCACTTGGATTTTAAAGAAAAGAAATGAAAGAAAAGAAAAGAAAAAAAAGAGTAGAAAATGGTATAATTTGAGTTGACTTTGACTTGAACTAACTTTCCCCACCTCACTCTCTCTCCTCCCTCACCCAATCCCCCAAGATTTCTGGCCAAAACCTGAACCAAAACAGCCCCAAATACTTCATCTCATTTTTCCATCAAAATCCCCAAAATTTCTATCAAAAATCCACCCTTTTTCTAAAAAATTCAAAGCTAATTCTAAATCCAAGCTTTACCCATTATTCTTTAGCTATTCAAGCATGGATCTTGGAGCATGAAATCATTGTTGGAGGCTAAGATTTTTGCAAGTTTGATCTCAAGCTTGTGAGGTATAATCATAACCTTATGCTTAATTTGTTGTTAAATTACTTGAATCTAGCTATTATGTGTTAAATTAGGGTTTTAAATTTCAAGTTTTGAAATTTAAAGAAAGGGTTTTGATTACTAAGTTAGGGTTTGTTGTGGAAATGAGTTGTGTTTGATTGTGTATGGTTTAGTGAGGTGGATTAATATATTTAGTTTTGTAGAAAACTAATCTAGTTGTTAATTACAAGTTGTTACTTGAAAAATGTCCAAATTAAGCTTTTTGTTGCAAACTAGTTTTTTTGATTTAATTCGAAATATGAGATTAAAAATATGGTTAGGGTTTTTATCATATTATTAACTTTATTAAGTGTAGTTTAACACTTTAGTTCATGGAAATCCAACCTAAATTGTAGTTTGTGCATTTTTGCTATGAAATTGTTAAAAAGGGTATTTTGTAAACTAGAATATTAGGATTTTTGGAATTTAATGAGATTAAATTCCGGAAATTGTTTATACGACTTATTTAAGATATTTAATAAATATATTGGCCGCTACATTCATTTAAACATCCTGTTTTATACAAAAACGGCGAATTGTGCTTGCTAGATTTTCGGAAAAATGACTTTTTAAGCAAAATTGAGGTTTTTGTGAGTTTTAACCTAGTTTATATTAAAATTAGTGTTCGTGAATGTGCAAATGAGTGTGATTGGATTTTTCTCGATGGTTTGACGTTTGTACATCGACATCGAGGGTTGGTTTGACTATTCTTGCATGCGTAGGCGATAGGTTTGGACCTATGCGTGATACGCGTGCCGATTTGATTTTCGTATGCCGTTTCGATTTCGAATTTAGTTTTAATGCGATATGGTGCGTTATGATATGTAGGTACCCCCATGTGGACTTCGAGACGACAAGCAAGCGCGTGGCGACGTCGGTACCCGGCTAGCGAGGACCAGGTGAGTAGATTTATATCTACGGGGAGAAGTCGGGTGGATGGCGTATAGCACCCCCGCAGTCCGTGGTGATGTATACGGATGCGTATACACACCAACAATTTATGATATGTTGTTAGGATTTATTATTGATGATTTTAGATGGATATTGGTGTTGGATTGGTGCATGGTTACGAAAACTTAGGTAGTGGGTGCACTACACTTACACATACACACATATACATACTTGCATACATTCCTTATTTCATATGTGCGTGTATGGGAATATATTTATATGTTCACATGGGTATGGGACTATGTGTTCACATACGGATTTGAGGAGGATACTTGGGATTGAGCTGAGTCGATGAGATTTGTTTGTGGTTGTGATCTCGGTGATATGGCAGGATTCGTACTTAAGGTACGTCCTGGTGTTATAGCGGATCTTGCGGCGGCGATACGGGTGAATAGTGTTATAAATAAATGGTCGACATGTGATCGTGATATGAGGCATAATATGCTAGGATATTGATATTAGGCCGTATCGGGCGATGTATACCCCTTGATGATGATATGTGCTGACGATATCGGTTTGTACGAGATTGTCGATCAGTAGTCAGATCATGAGTATATTGAGGATATTAGTATTGTACTAGACATAGGTCAGTACCCTAGACTATGATCTTGGATAAAGAGGATACCAGAGGAATAGTGTGAGGAATATGATATTGACCCGTACCCAGATTTGGGGATGCCGTACGACGGATTTACGTACGAGCTATATCTTGATGATCGATCCGCACTCTTGACTTGGGATGTCTGATTATAGATATGGTATCGGATATGATATTATTGAGACGGGATCACCGACTAATATATATACAGGTATGTATATGTATCGACTCAGATGTTAGGCGGTTTCCTTACCTGTAGTCTAGCTTATAGCGTAGCCCTTTAGTTTAGTTAGTTGTTAGATTAGATTCGGTTCCTACCTATTTCAAAGCTTACGAATCGTGCGTATTTTTAAAGACAGCCTAAGGGATCCTACGGATATTTCAAAAAACGTATCTTTTCTTAAAAACACCGTAGCCCCTATTTTCAAAACCCCACGATTCGTGTTATTTCAAAAGGCACCATTGTAGGACTTATATTAGGTTAAAACAGATTAATTATCGTTGCGTCTAGTATTCAGCTCCCGCTCATTATTGTTGTTTGCTCCGCATCACATGCTTATATTATGCTTCATATTCTACTGTTGATATCTTGTGGTTGGGACACCAGCACCATTACCGATGATGCGTATGTACCATGTACACTTACTTGCCGGCTCACACACATCTTCATCGGTAATTGCCATGTCACGTACACCTTAGAAAATATTATTGCTTGACATAGCCTGTTAGCTAATAGTTTAGACATGATATTAGTGTACTTGCCTTATATGTTAGTTTAGACATTATAGTTATTACCTGCTACCTCATGCATACTGTTATTCATTGTTATGCCGCATTCATGGATTCTCATGCATATATTCACTTTTTACGTGCTATTGAGGTTTTGGATTTGGATTTCCATGAGATTTTCTGGATTTGGGGAAAACCGCAAAACATATACAAACTTCTTCTTTCTCTTTTTAAATAAAAAGCGTGGTTTTTCCCATGATGTATGAGTCGTCCACCATGAGTTTGCTGATAGATTTGGAGACCCGATTCGAGGAGTTGGATGAACCGTTTCGGGTACATGGTGGACCCGGTAAGGTACCCCGGGGCAAGAAGCTCGTGGTGATGACGATGAGCCTGGCAGGGGGAGACTACCTACCGGTGATTTTACCCGACGCGTCGGATATCCGGAGGATACCGTCGTGGTCTTGAGATGGATGGTAGGGGCCGGTCTGGACTGACGGCGCCCTAGATATTGAGATTGAGACATTGAGATTTCGAGATATTGAGGTACTGAGATTTGATGATACAGGCCAATCCGGATGGCCGGAGCCTGAGGTTTTGAGATATTGAGATTTATGTTTTGTGTCGATGCTAGACACTGTTGATGCTGATTTCATTTATGATACCTCATTTTAGAAATACAAAGGAAATCTCACTAATTTATGAAAACAGTTTCTTCATTTACATGTATTCTGTTTTCATGCATTCATACCTCATTCATATGATATATTGCTACCTGAGGCACTGACACGGGCACATGAGATCACACTCGGGGTTAGATATTACTCTAGCCATTGTTATAGGCTGCATGTTATTCATATATTTGAGGATATATTATGATCATTGACCTAGGTTGCGTTATTCATGCGATTTTCTGTTCGTAGATCTTTTTCTACTCACGAGTTGGCAACTCACCCCCGTTGTGCCCCAGTTTCTTGCAGGTGTTGCCGTACGGATTTCATTACGGCTTTGCGGGCACGGTTTCTTTTTGGGTGACTTGCTAGTAGGTGGGTTTATTGTATCTTACCCATCATTATACCTTGTATATTATATTTCAGTTGTATCTAGAAGTTCCATCAACCAAACTTGTATTTTTTTGAGATAGAGACCAGTAATGTTATTCTTTCGACCATAGAGTAGCATGTTATATTTCTTGAGTTTCTTGCTGGTTGAGTTCCATTTCTGTTGTGATCCTCGCCTTTAGGCGTTGTATATTATGTTGCATACAGGTTGATTTGATATGGTTCTTCCTATTCTCTACTACTTCTCTTGGTTTGGATTTCTGGGTTTCGGCTTACTTAGCATACGTACTCCTTGAGACGTTCGTAGTCTAAGTGCCGGTCATGTTCCGTACTTTCGGGTCGTGACAGACAGGACCCTAACCTTGGTCGCTAAGCCACCTTTGTTCGACATCGACAGAGGCAGATTATGATTCGCTCCTGGCAATAGCCCAGTTGTAGCGGTGCTGATGCCGAAATCGGTGTCTAATTCCAGGCTTACGGCGAAAAGCCAATAGGCCGCACATGCATACGAAATAGCCGAAATGATAGGGCAACTTGCAATAAAAAGCAGTAAGTAAAAATGTACGCATGCAAAATAGCCAAAATGATTGGGCAACTCGCAATAAAAAGCAGCGAGTAAAAATAAAATAAATAGCCGAAGTGATTGGGCACCGCGAAAAACAGCCGAAATGATTGGGCAATCGCGACCTTCGCGATATAAAAGCTGAAATGATAGAGCATCGCGGAGATAAAACAAAAAAAAATGATGATTAAACTTTGGCCCTACAGTTAAGATCACATCGATCCCTGTATGCAATCCAAGGACGTAAACAAAGAGGGAACCATACTTTCCCAACGGGCTCCGCCAGAAGACGAAGCCAAATCTCGACGGTTCAGTCCAACTCCGAAGAAACCAGTGTCTTCAGCAGATTCCTCGACTCACGGATACAAACACTCCTTGACGAGAACCTCCTGATCTGCGTCGACCCGCAGAGCCACCAGTGCCTCCGTGGGAAATCCTCGACTCGTTTCAAACCCCAAGGAAACAAATAATCCTTGGCGCTTGGGAAACAAATAATCCCTAGCAAATTCCTCGACTCACGGATACAAACACTCCTTGACGAGAGCCTCCTGATCCGCGTCGACTCGCGGAGCCACCAATGCCTCCGTGGGAAATTTTCGACTTGTTTCAAACCCCAAGGAAACAAATAACCTTGGCGCTAGGGAAACAAATAATCCTTAGCAAACTCCTCGACTCACGGATACAAACACTCCTTGACGAGAGCCTCCTGATTCGCGTCGGCTCGCAGAGAAACCAGTGTCTCCGCGGGAAAAATGCCCGATTCGTCTCAACTTGCAAGATGAAGTCTCAGGCAGCAGGGACCAAAAAACTTGCTTCCTGAACAATGGGACCCTGCAAGTCGATCTAAAATGGTCTCTTGCATACTATTCACGGGTTTCACTCTCCAAAGTCCAGTTTGGACAAGGAGGGAAACAACCGCTTACGAGTCCTCTCGACCCGTAAGAGGGAAAAATTCTCTTATAGGATCCTTACAACTTATAAGAGAAAACCACACTTAGGAATCCTCACGATTCCTAAGGAGAAAAACCCCCCTACGAGATCCTCTCGATCCATGGGGAGAAAAGTCTCTATGAGACCCTCACGGCTTATAGAGTTGAAAAGTCTTAGGCAGCAGATCTGAACCTGCGGCCTAAGCCATCGCTACTTCTTAAGAAAGTCGGAATACTCATTCTAATCATCCGTCAACCACGTTTGCTAAGGTGGTATGCTGATAATAAAAGAAAGAGAAGACGGAGAAAATGACACATTACAAAAAAAAGTGTATCTTTTATTCATAAACTTGATTGGGTACAGGATACACTATGCCAAAGAATAAAAAAAATATATACACACATTCTTTTATCTACAAGTACAAACGATACAAAGAGGGATAGCTACTGAGGAGGAAGTGTCTTTAGTAAATCCACAAGCTGCTCTCGTACTTCCTTCAGCGCCTCCTCCTGAGTGACAGCCGCAGCCACCTCCGCCTCCACCTGGGCCCGCTGCTGCAAGAAGGATGAAAGTTGCTCCTCCGCCGCCTTCTGGGCTGCTTCCTGGCTGGGTGCATCTCGCTCGACAACATCAAGTTGTTGCCTCAATGATAACCCTTCAGAAAGACATTGCAAAAGGCCCTCAAAGACAACCTTCAGCCGTGCGGCATTGGCCTCCACCCGAGCATGCAGTTGGGCAGACTTGCTCGAAGTCTCACCACGCTCCTTACGCCTTGAAATGACTTCTTGTTCGAGGTGGCGGAAGTAAGAAGCGCTCTTCTCAATCCACGCTGTCCTTTGATTGCTGGCAGCCAAGGTCTCGGGAGCGGGACGCAGCGACTCCAACTGATATAGGCGGCCCTCGATCTCCCTGCAATGGTTAACCCAGGATGCGATGATGCCCTCATCATAAAAGTTCACGAGTATTGCTAGCATCGGGTTAACCACCGTAGCGAAGTCTGCGGCAAATGTAGGAGTTTCAACGTCGAGTTCCTCGACGTAGTCACTCAGCATGCGCAGACTATTCGCGACGCCTTTTGAAGACGGACTTCTCAGATAAGGACCCGCCGGCATTGTAATACGAGGCTCGAAGGGCGACGAGGCCGGAACGACAGCTGAAAAGAAACAGGATGCGATTAGATAACAGTACAGAAAATAAAGAGAGGGAAGCTATCAACGTGATAGTCGCTGTACCAGTCGAGATAGGTGGCAAGGTCGGAAGGGCCGGTGGCGCAGCTGATCTTTTATCCCCTCCTTCAATCTGTAGCACTGCAGTCGAGATAAAAAAGGGGGGTTAGAGGTAACTCCATCAATGAAAAAAGAAAGATGTCAATGGAAATCATACTCACCAACGTCACCAGGGGAAGAAGCAAGTTCGGATGGGAAAGAGAAGTGTGGGAGCAACATCTGATATACATGATCAAAGAGCACTCCTGAAGAGACACAACAATATGACTTTAGTACACAAATTATATGCCTGAAGTATAGGATTAATAAATTGCAAATCCATACCTTCCAACATCTTAGATGGTATGAGAGAGGGTTGAGAGGTGACCACCGCCAAGGCAGTCGTTGAAGGCGATCCCTCAAGCAGTGGAGCATCGGCGCTGGCTGCACCTGCGTTACAACAAATGCGAATTTGTCAGAAAGGATGGTAAGATAAAGAAGATAGCAACTTGGGATTTACCTGATGAGCTGCCGGCTGAAAAGGAGGCGATTCCCTCATCTATTGACATGAGACCACCGCCCGTGGCCTCATCACCCGACTCAATGGGAACCGTTGTTGTGCTCGTGAGACCTGGAGACGGCAGAGGACCATAGACGGGGAGGGCTATGACTGGAGCATTGCCAGATTCCAGAGAAGGAGCGGTTGACTCGTCCTCGGGAATCATGGCCACCTCACCCACTACTCTCTTAGGTTCAGTAGTCGCGGTTGTCTCGTCCACCATCACCACGAGATCGCCGGCTTCGAGCGTCTCATCCGCCGCCACCCTGGGCTCAGTTATAATGATCATTTCATCTGCCACCACTTCAGGTTCGGCATCAATGACCTTCTCAGCTGCAGGCCCTTCGACCTCCACCTCAGGCTCCAAAGCCACAACGACGTTGCCCACCGTCGGCTCGAGTTCGGCAGGTACCGCCTCCTTTGCTTCCTTGGGTTCAACGGTCTCCGCCTCCCCCTCGGTCGGACTTGGCCCTATAAGATAAAATATATAAGAATCGATGGCATTATAACGCCTACAACAAAATCTTGGGAGAAATATTACCTGAAGTGGTTATCATTTGAGCTCTGAGCTGCGCGTGCCACTTGTCTGCGAGCAGTGGATAGGATGGCGATAGGGGCCTCTTCGGAAAGGGTATCAGCACGAGGGATGGTGCTGGGGCCCGCTCCCATAGCCAAGGCAGCCCTCCATGCCTTTACTTCACGCCTCGACCGCTTCCGTTCCTCCTGGGCTGTCGCGATGGACCTCTGTGACGCTTCCTTCAGGGCGTCATCATCCTCGTTTAGAGATGCCTCCAGAGCCTTTAAGGCGTCTCTCATCGGCTCTTCAAGACGAACCTCCTGCGGTAACCCTGAGGAAGCAGGAACATCGGCAACTGGTAGAACATCTGCGTCACTTGGAGGGAACGGCATTGAGGTTCCTGTGATTAAAAGGGAAAGGTTAGATCGACCATAACACAAGGGAAATGAAAACTTGATGAATCGAAACTTACTAAGGCCCATAGATGCTCTAAGACGTTCCTCCTCCTGGAAAGTCTTCAGAGAAGCGGCAATGGCTTCTTCATCAGTGATGCCTGTTGAAAGAAAAGAAAGAAAAGTGTTAGTCAAAGGCAATGAAGAGGATTGTTGCAATAAAGAAAAGGCGACTAGTAGTTACTTGATTGCGCAAGCTTAGCTAGCCACGCGTCACGCCTCGCCAACACGCTGAAGCTTCGAGAGCAGCCTCCAAGTCTGTATCGTCCGGCGGTGGCATCACTAATCCTTCGTTAGTCCCGTATTCGATCAGGCCCTCGGCATAGGGAGCATGGGGTTCCTGACCGAACACGACGTCCGCAGCGAAGAGCGACTTCTTTTTCTTCTGCCCTCCGACCCGAGGTGCACGTGGGATCGACTTCCGTTTAGCAGCCACCTTGGGACGGCGGGTCCCGATGTCCGCACCCACGCCAGACTCCGGTGAGGCTATAACCACTATCTCCACTGGAGCACAGGACGCTGGTGGTGCATCCGCAATATCAGGGAGCGGCAATCCGTGCGGAGGACTCTGCGCACGCGAGGGCCCGGTTCTAACCTCTTTTAGAGGAGCAACTACTGGAGTCCTAGGAACCAAAGGAGCGTTGCGGTCGCTGCCTGGAGGCGTACCCTTACGATCAACCAGCAGTCGCCTTTCCTCCTTTATAACGGCTCCTGTTGCATGATTATACCAGTCTTTATATACATTAAGGAGTCGTGGAGCGCAGGCCGGCGCACTAATAAAAAAACGAGAACCTGTGTTCAGGCGCATGAAGTGATGTAACGCATTCTCTATCTCGTCTTCATTGGCAGCAGGTTCCAGTAAGAAAGCTTCTAAGGGTACCCCTTGATCGTAGCCCAGTTGTTAGGCGAAACGATGTGGGTTATATCTCATGAAAATTGCCGCACCGTCCTGCCTGAAGACTAGGAAGCCCGGTCTAATAGAATACAAGTGAAGAGTCTCCCGAGCCGTCAAAACTGAGGCTCCATCCTTAAAGACGTCTTGTAATGGCCGCATCGCAGTGGTAGACACCTTTCCAATGGTCAATACCTTATCGACAAAGGACATCCCGGCTCCAACGGTATGAGGGCGAAGGAGTAAACCCCTGGCGTTCCGTGGTGATGGGGTTACAATTGATGCGCCGATCAACTGTATGATGCGAGGAAAACCGCACTTGTCAAAGAACGAAGGCCTTTTATGCATGCCGAAGACACCCGCCGTGTGTAGCTCGAGCCACGATGCAAAGTAATGCATCGGGAAGACCACGTGCAGTACCCCAGGCTCATTAGCATCCGCTGCTCGGCTGAGGCCATGATATAGGTGCGCCAAGCCAGCAATCCCAACAGCCACCTTTACCCCGATGGCCATCCGGTGGGCTGGGTAAAAGACAGAGGGCCGCATACGATGAGAGTGCATTGGGATCGCAAACCAGCTCAGCCACAATCCAAGAAATCCTAAGAAAAAGGCCTCCTCATCCATTCCAGGGGCCGCAATTTCTGCAAATGACACAGTAGGGAAGTCCAGAAGAAAAAAACCCTTTTGATCTATCTCCTTCTCCGGTAGGTTATCCGCGCCTAGACCGAAAGGGTCATCCAGAGTGGCAAACTTGGCAGCCTCTGATGAGAGGACGCTTGGGCGAAGGAACCGAGTGATTAAATCCTCAAAGTTAACTCCCCGACTCCCACGTTCGATAAAAAGAGATTCATAGATGTTCAACACCTTAATCAAGCTTGGGAATTGATGTTGAACAGCGTTCTCCGGTGTGACCCCCCTTACCACCGGCCTAGCACCAAAGACGTACACATCTGTCGGGAGCAGCTCTTCATAATATTCTCCCATGACTGGCAGACCGGATACCTTCGTGAACTCCTCCAAAGAGATGGACACTTCCCGATCCATGGCAAGGAAAGTGTGGGTAGGAATATTCCACTGCTCCAGGAAAGCCTTGAACCACCAGGTGGGGAGCGTGGGATACTGGAAGAGAGAGACGTAGACCGCGGTGTACAGTCCTAATCTTATCAACTGCGACTTCTTCGTCGACAGGATGTACCGGGCCCACGGCAGATAGCCGATCGGGTGGCGGGGAATCAGACCAAGGTTATATGATTGCCCCCAGGGTCGTGCTTCACCTTGACAGATACGGTGTCCTAGGATATCCAAAACCATGGGACGCTGAACCGGAACCGCATCCATAGCGGGATGAAGAAAGCTGTTCGCGGTCCAATCCACCATCTCCACGGCATACTGCACCGAGGGTGGGGTAGCATAGTGAATCGCCGTGATGGGCTCGGACGGCACTGCGCATGTGAAGCTGCGTCGACCGATAATGATCTGGTTATACCACGACCCCCAAAGGTGGAGACTCTTGTACTCCGGGTCGTACTCTTTAATCATGGCCAGGACTTCACGGTCCAAGGGCACCTCGGAAAATCCCTCTTCCGAGCGGACGAACGGAAACGAGGTGTCGAGAGACATGATCGCTGCAAAAGAACAATTTAGCCGTTAGTGTTGTAATTCCAACGCTTGGCGTTTAAAAAAGAAAATGCAATAATTAAATTAAAATTAATTAATTACACCACACAGCAGTGCAGTGGGTAGGAGACCGAAGGGGGACCCACAAAATCTGGATGACAAGACGTCAGTTAATAAGACAACCTCATCATTGGATGAGATTATCAGTTGGTCCCCCAGGAAAACATTCCCATTAATAAAAAAAAGGGGAAGAATCCCTAGAGATAAGGAGAAAATCTCCTCTTTCAGAGCAAAGCTCTGTCACAGAGTGACACTTGTCAAACTCTGGTCTCAGGGAAATAAGATTCCTTAAAAGAGCACAGCTCTATGGTAATAATGGAAAGGTCCATCAGAAATTTTTTTTAACACTTAAAAGAATTAAAATTTTTGGAATCTTGAAAAAATCATGAAAAACTTATAAAAAAAAATTTCTTCATTTTGCAGATCTAAAAGATCCACACTCGATCCAGGAGCAAAGCTCTGTTCATGGGTTAGAACCCATGAACAAGATCTCTGCAGATCTATAAGTTTTTGAGAGCAAAACTCTGTTTATGAAACCCCAATGGGGATCTCTTTAGATCAAAAGATCTGTGAGAGCAAAGCTCTTTGGTTAAGATTAATTTAAATTAATTTGATTTAAATTAATTTTTACCTAAAGTTTCTAACTTTTGGAGATGAGCAAAGCTTTGAAGTTCTTAAGCAAGAGCAAAGCTCTGTTGAAATCAAAATCTTGGAAAAGGGTGAAGATTTTTTTTAAGGGCCAGAGGTCCTATTTATAAGGCGCTTGCGCCCCTTCAGCTCACCCCTTGATCCAACGATCAGGAGTTTACCACCGCTGCACTCACGTGCGCGCCACGTGAGCGCAACGGTGGGGGGGCATTTGTTTCCCCCAATCAGAGCAAAGCTCTGTTGAAATTCAAAATTCAAAATTTTGAAGCAACGCTTCAAATCCCGGGCGCAACGCGCCACGTGTCTAGCGCAGACGCATCAGCGCAGCGCCCAAGGCAGCGCACCCAATCAGAGCAAAGCTCTGTTCAAGGCAAAATCAAAGGAAGCAACGCTTCAGTTGCGCAAGCACTGCGCTGCGCGACACGTGTCAGCGCAGATGCGCTAGAGCAGTTGCGCAAGCATTGCGCTGCGCGACACGTGTCAGCGCAGTTGCGCCGCGCTGTGCGCTGCGCGACACGTGTCAGCGCAGATGCGCTGGCGCAGTTGCGCCGTGCTTTGCGCTGCGCGACACGTGTCACGTTCTGGAGCATTTGCGCCAAACATAATTAAAATTCTGAGAAATCATTCTGTTCTTGTTAAAACAAGAAGATTTTCTTCTGTAAAGCAGAGCCCTTTGGATCAAAGATCCAACGGTGAGGGAGATTCCCCAAATCACTCAGAGAAATATCTCTTTAACAAATTTAACTAATTTATGGGCACTATAAAAAGGACCCTAGGCCTCAATTCAAAGGCATCAACATTTTTTTGAAAAAAAAAAGAGAACTCTGAAAAAACTCCTCAAGAACAAAAAGGTAAAAACCTTTAGAAAAAGAGAAAGTTCTCTTATGAACAGATCATGGATCTAAAAACAAGATCAATGATCTTTAATAATAATAAAATAAAATAAAATAGTGCTTTGCACTTCTTATGAACCTTTGGTTCTCTGAGATAAGAAAAACAAGAGAAAACTTATTTTTCTTTGATCTAAATTAGATCAAGAAATCAAATAGTACTTTGCACTTCTGTTCTTGAATCTAAAAGATTCTCAAATTAATAGTGCTTTGCACTTATAAATCTGCACTGTTGCGCTCTTGGGCTGGAGCAAGCCACCAGAGAGCGCCACGTGTCAGCGTCTGAACCATTTGCGCTATGCGCTTTTGAATAGAGCTTTGCTCTCTGAAATTGGCACAACTCACCAGAGCGCGCCACGTGTCAGCAGCGCAAGCGTAGCGCACTAGCGCAGCACACTGCGCTGCATGACACGTGTCATTACCACAACGCTTGCGCTCTCTGATTGGCGCAAAGCGCCTGATAAATGCAATGCATTTCCTAAAAGGGCCATGCCCAAATCAAAAAGACCAAGCAGGCCAAAATAAATTGCAAAGCAATAAAATGGCAGAGCCCAAATAAAATTGATGCTCTGCATCATTTATAAAGGGCAGAGCCCAAAATAAATTGATGCTCTGCATCCTTTCTGGGCAAAGCCCAAATATAAAAAAAATGCAATGCAGAAGCAAATAAAATGTTGAACATTTTCAACTGGACTTAGCCCAATTCTGGCTGTAAGTCCTTAAATTAAATTGACTGAGCAAGATTGCTCTCTTAAATCAATTTACCTCCGGTTCGAAGGTACATCTCTGAACTCCTCTGACACCCGTCGTTGTAATCCTTCAACGACGTCAGAGAGGTGACGGGTCCCGACGACCACACGCGTATATGGACTGCGGGGTCCTTAAACTCGTGGACCGAAACGTCCTTAAGCTAATATCGGACCGAAACATCCCTAAACTAATATCGGACCGAAACGTCCTTAAACTAATATTGGACCCCCATGTCCCTAAACTGGCAATGGACCGCAATGTCCCTAAACTACCTATGGACCACTACGTCCCTAAACTGGAACAACAGAGCATCCAAATGCTCTTTTGCTGGATCTAAACGGTCCCGTTTAAGTTGATCTTAGCCCCAAATATGGCTAACGTATCCTTAAACATTTAAATGAACGATAAAACTACAAATCGACTTTGGTTCAAGGGTACATCTCTGAACTCCCCTGACACCTATCGTTGTAATCCTTCAACGACGTTAGAGAGGTGACGAGTCTCGATGGCCAGATATTAAATGGATTATCACGTTAAGTTGATCTTAGTCTCAAACAGGACTATCGTATCCTTAACGAACGTTTAAGTTGATTTTAGCCGCAACGCGACTAATGCATCCTTAAACTAAAAACACCAACCCAAATCTAAGTAAATACGGATTTGGACCAATCCACGTCCTACGGGCGACGGCATTACTCAGTCTCCGTATACAATCCACAGGCAACCACAAACAAAACAAACACCCACGACACGAAGTGAAATTCTGGAGAAGGAAAAAGTTGTTACCGCGATGCGGTAGCGTAATTAACTGCAGGGGCTTGCGCCTGTAGGGAAGAGCATCCCCACAATCAAAAACCCCTCACCCTGAGGGGGAATCTGACGAAGTCTGCTACATCGGCCGCATCCGTCTAAACCTCCGATACACGGTGCCATAAATCAACTTGGCATCTTCGGAGAGGTAGACGGATAAAACCAAATAGCATCTGCCCCGAATCTCAGGCAAGATGTCCTCACGTCGTCGGTCGCCATTCGGAGGGGAACAAGGACCAAGATGCCTCGGCCCTCCCGCTTGTTCCCGAGCTCTCCCGCCGAGGCCATCTTCCTTGGTCCCTCCGACCGACCAACTCCACCACTCACAGGCGTAACCGCCGCTCTGCAAATCTCGCCATGCGCGGATTCTCCGCCGACAATATCCCACGTTCCACGTCATCACAATCCCCATTAACTGGCGATCCGCTTATTACGCGTGCGTGACGTCGGGAGAGTAATTGCCGGCGAGATTCTCGCGCCTACTACTGTGTGCTGCCGCCACTATATGAACCCCCATCACAGAGGGGTTAAGTAAGCCATTTTTTACTCCACTTAGCCGTTACTCTGCTCGGATCTCGTGCTAACTTGATCGTCGGAGGGTCCTCGGTGGTACCAAACCACCCCGGGACTTCTTTGCAGGTACTCGACGCTAAACTCCTCAAAACCACCAATCTCCTCAAAACCCATTGAGACCCACACGCAACAGGAGATCACCTCCAAAATCCACCGGGAGATCGACGGAAGACAAGATCTGACGGAGACCCGAATAGGACCTCCATCAGTTGGCGCCGTCTGTGGGAAACTAAACTCCACAAAAAACAAAGTTGGCCTTCCGATCTCCATCCACATGGCAAGCGACCACCTTGAAGATCCAGGTACCAGCCGCCGTCTCCCCCTCACCGGAGGCGTGGATGAACCTCCCCCGGTGACCATCATTTACGCCCTCACCAGCCGAATAGATCGGCTACAGTCCCTCGTGGAGGCGCTCGTCCGTGTCCAAGCGGCCGGGCCAGGGGCCCAAATCGCCGCTCCTCCGCCTCCAGAAGGCTCTGCCCTCGTCGGCACGGCTGACCGCCGGCAGGCTACGACTCCTGGCCACAGATCTCGCGGGCCGATACTGTAACACCTTAGATTGTGATTAGTGTCTAATTATAGTTTAATATATGGTTTTTAATAAAAAGTTTACCAAAACGATTTTCAAATATTTTATCAAAATTAATGAATATTTTATTAGAATTTTAGTAGGCTTGCACACACTTGTGCATGTAAACTAGGGTTAAATTGGGTTAAACCATGTTTAACAACCATGGTGGACTAACCATTTTTTTAAGCTAAATTGATTTTAATTAAGGGTAATTGTTTTTTTATTAAAGAATTAGTTTTCGGTGTTGACTTGGAGAGAGAGAGAGAGAGCGCATGATGGGCTTGCCCATGCTTGCATTTAATGAGGTGAGAGAGAGGGGGGTTTGACTCTCTCATATCTCTCATTTTCTTTTCTTTTCCTCACACACTCATTCTCACTTCTCTCACTCACTCTCTCACACACACATATCACTCAGCAGCAGCAGCAGAAGTTGCAGCAGCAGCATCCAACAGCAACAACAACAAAGCAGCAGCAGCAAAAGCAACAGCAACAACAGCAGCTCAGCAACAGCAGCAGCAACAGCTCCTCCTCCTCTCCTTCTTCTCCTTCTTCCTGCATCCTAAGGTCAAGTGAGGTATAATTCTTAGCCCAACTTCCTTGTTTGCTAGACTTATGTGTTATTTAGCTTCGATTAGTGTTTTATGTGGTCATTAGTGCTAGATTTGTGTTTTAAGTGAAGATTTAGCTAAGTTAGGGTTGTTATAGCTCAATGAACCTAATCACGTGTTAGTATTGCTGTTTAAACCTAGTGGCATCACTAGATTTAGCTAAATTATCTTAAAGTCTAAAACTTGAAACTTTAAAATACGGTTTTGGAGAATAATGTAGGATATATGAGATCTGCTACAACTGTGATCATTTTCTAGCTTAGCAAACACATACAGATTAGTGTGCAGGCTTTTTAGGCTAGTGTGCTGAAATCCGAGCCCACCCCCTTCCCAAAAATCCGGCGACCATCCCCCAAATTCCGGCGTCGCCGGCCTCCTGATGTTCTGGGTGTTGGTACTTTGTGTAGGGGGTGTCTGTGGGGATTTTTCTGTGGTTGGAATTGTTTAGTTTTTGGGGTTTAGCAGTTGGTGAAATCTGGGAGAGTTGGAGTTAGTTTTAGTGTTTTGGGGAATTTGACGATAATGTGATGGTTTGGTTGGAGAATAGGATGATTCAGGGTTTTTAGGGTCAGATTAGCTCTAAATTGTACTGTTGGTATCACTTAAGTCTAGTAATTTCACCTAATATCACTTGTGCACCATATTGTCGCAAACTTAGTGTTTTAAAACGTTTTTAAACTAAACCTTAGGATACATGGAATCTGCTGTATCTAGGGTAGTAATTTTAGCAAGCAAACATATACACTAGGCTATGCATTATGCTAGGATCATAGTGTAGAAACATGGACCCATTCCACCGATTTTTGGCCGATACCACACCTATAGCCGCCGGCCCAATTGATTGGGAATGTGTTGGATTTTTGCAGGTAGCTGTCTGTAGGTATTGTGAAGGGTTTGGTCTTGTTTGATTTTCTTGTTTCTGCTTCAGATTAAATCTGGGACCTATTATCTATATTTTGCGTAGCGGGACTTGCGTGACACGTACGATACGAGTCGAGTTGGTTTGCTGTGTGTCACAGCGTGTCGCTGTGTGCCACAGTGTGTCGCATTGGGTTTTGGCGTATGCACACACGTTACGTATACACACGCGTTTAGTTCGCGACGCCAGTTTCTCGTTTGGTTTTATTATCGCGTTTTTGCAGGATTTTAGCTTTTGTGTATTCTTTGTGTGATTTCTAGGTTCGCAGGCGGGTACGTCGGACGCCGCAAAGAAGGAAAAGCAGATAGTCGGCTACACTTAGCACGAGACCAGGTGAGTAGATTTAACATCTACGGGGAAATAGCCCATATGGCGTTAAGCGTCAAGGCGTGATAGGATAGTGTAGTCGCAGATATATTTATATGTATATTTGCATATGTACTATTGTAGCATACCATCTTTTGTTGCATATAGAAATGGTAGTTATATGACACCGCACTGTCACTAACGGTTCAAGTTTCACGAGCACTAATCGTATGTTACACTCACACCGTTAGTGATTGCCATGATACTCACACTATAGGATTGCTACGAACCATACGTCATTTCGATTATCACGTACATTGATATATCCATATTTGCGCACATGCACACTGTATATTCATATTGGTGCACACATACATTGATATATCCATACTTGCGTACATGCACACTGTATATTCATATTGGTGTACACATACATTGATATATCCATACTTGCGCACATGCACACCGTATATTCATATTGGTGCACGCATACATTGATATATCCATACTTGCGCACATGCACACTGTATATTCATATTGGTGCACACATACATTGATATATCCATACTTGCGCACATGCACACTGTATATTCATATTGATGCACACATACATTGATATATCCATACTTGCGCACATGCACACTGTATATTCATATTGGTGCACACATACATTGATATATCCGTACTTGCGCACATACGCACTGTATATCCATATTGGTGCACATACACATTGGCACACTCATATTTGCGTATATATCCACATGCACATCCATACCAATATACATGCATATGTCACATACACGGATGATATTGGCTTTGATTTCTAGAAAATAGGGACCGCATGAGATATTTTCAAAACTAGATCCATTTTAAAATAGCGGTTTCCCTTTTTTACTCTTAGTGGCATATGCCACATTGCATGGATTTATGCATTGAGTTTTGGATTCGTGTGATTTCTGGATTTGAAAACCGTGGTATTATTTTAAGAAAATATGCACTGTTTTGAAAACCCGGTTTCTCTTGATATGATATTTCAGTGCGTTCACCATGAGTTTTCTCGGTTCATGAGAGCTTATGTGAGTATACCCGATTCGAGAAGTGGTAGGCACCGTCTGCGGGTACATGGTGGACCCGGTATGGTACCCGGGACAAGAAGACTCGTATAGTTAGACGGTGAGCTCGGCCGAGGGACTACTACCTACCGGTGATTGGTTGGACCTGACGGTTATCCGGAGGATACTGACCATTGTTGAGAGATTTACAGGATTTGAGGACCGATTAGAGTGACGGCGCCTGAGTTTTTACTGGGATTTGGGTGTATTTGATGGACACCGGTTATTTTTCCACGATGATATTCCGTGTAGATGATATTTTACCCCATGCTTAGCATTCATTGTTCTACATCTCATCCTGTAGTTGTAGTACCTGGTAGAGTACTTTGGCATGATTATTGCATACCCTGCTCATCATATATAGATGTTATCAGCTTACACTTGTTATGCATGATTATTGCATACCCTGCTCATCATATATAAATGTTATCAGCTTACACTTGTTATGCATGATTATTGCATACCCTGCTCATCGCATATAGATGTTATCTGTTGGCATATGATTAGAGTATCGCAGTACGTGCATACTCGCGATTACCTTTATATGTTATCTACTATTCACTAGTTGGCAACTCACTCCCGTTGTGCCACAGTGTTTGCAGGTTGCCCCTCAGAGTAGTTGCGGCAGGGCTACTTTCTTGCATCTTTTGCTACGGATACCACTGCAGTTGGCGTGTGAGCCCTTTTGCCGATAGGTGGGTTTTTGCGGTATCCGTTTATTTTCCAGTTGTATACACTATTTTATCTAGTACTCTCCATCTACTATTCATGTATTGACTTAGAGACAGTTGTGAGGACGATATATATTATTTTGTACTCTGGTGTCGAGCTCGTTGTGAGCCGACTTTATTTATGCAGTTTTATCTTTCATGCTGTCTTCACTTATTTTGCTTATTCTTCGCTACGGCGTCGTATATTATTATTGTGGTGGTTGTTTCCGCCATTGGGCGTAATTGCTCCTATTTGGGGATGCTTTATTCATATTATATATCATTTTTTTCTTATATCATGTCTTGTACCCGATTTCGGGGCTAGTTTTTACAAAGGAGATACTGCCAAAATTTTTAAGAAATCAACTTAAACTTTAAAGGAATTTGACTAGATTACTCAAGGTTTTGCAAATGTTTAACAAATGTTTTCATCAAATATTTTAACACTCACTACTTTTAATGGTTTTGGTTTCTGGGTTTCGGCTTACTTAGTCGCGTTACGCCTGTAGACGTTACGTGGTTAAGTGCCGGTCACGGGCCGAACTTCGGGTCGTGACAAAGTTGGTATCAGAGAGTAGGTTTTACCTTTCGGAGTATAGGATGACCCTGGTATGATGGAGTAGGTAGCTGAAGCAGAGTGGCGTGGCGTGTGTATGTTCCGCGGCATACTCACGACACGGTACTCCGCCTAAGTGATCTTAGGACTTATTGATTGAAATTCCTTCATGATTGTGTATATTCTTGTGATTCGATTTCCGTATTCTTATCGAATCCTACTTTCTTTTCAGCCATTATGCCGCCAAGGACTACGAGGGCGTAGAGAGCGGCCGCGAGAGCCGAGATTAGAGTTGACTCGTCCGAGACGAGGACTGACCCGGGCAGTACACCCATTGTACCAGAGCAGACTGTTCCTCCTTCGGCAGATCAGATCGCTGTGCTAGGGGCCGGTATGCAGGAGATGCGCCAGATGATAGGGTCGTTAGTCGAGACACTTCGAGCGCAGCGACCAGAGGTAGTTCCACCCGTTGCGGGGACCGCGATGGTACCTACAGTACAGGCAGTTGCCCCTGCAGCTACAGAGGTTATTACGGTATCGCTATCAGAGTTTATGAAGCTGAAGCCTCCGATCTTCACAGGCACCGATGCAGCCGAGGACCCACAGTCTTTTATTGATAGGATGGCCCGGATATGTCGTTCACTCAGATGCTCAGATGCGAGATGGGTACAGTTCGCGAGGTTTCGCTTGGAAGGTCTTGCGCATAAATGGTGTGAGTCGGTCGAGAAGGGCAGAGCAGCAGGTCTTCCTCCTATGACCTGGACCGAGTTTGTGACGGTATTTCTAGCCCGTTTCCTTCCCTAGAGTGTCAAGGATGCCCGAGCGTGCAGGTTCGAGTCATTCGCCAGACGCCGAATATGACGGTGGCGGAGTATGATGTGCAGTTCACCGAGCTATCTGTTTATGCCCCATATTTAGTGGCTACTGAGGAGATGCCAGTCAAGAGGTTTGTTCGAGGCTTGCTTACCCCATTGTTTCTTACGATCAACGCACAGCATTGCGAGACCTATGCAGCAGCTGTAGACGCAGCCTTATTATTCGAAGAGCGCCTTGTTGAGACATCGGTAGTTCCAGGGCCCAAGAGGGTTCGTACTGATACAGTAGCACGGAGACTTCCATTCGGACGCCGTGATAAACGTCGTACAGGTGGCAGAGACTCGGGGCGAGGTCAGATGTTTAGCTCTTATCCCCAGGAGGGTCAGCAGTCGTCGCGTGGATGCTTTGGGTGTGGTAGTCCCCATCACCGTATCAGAGATTGTACCGAGATACGCCGGAGGGAGGCAGCAGTATCACATGTCACACTTCCACCTTCTCTACCCAAGAGGGCATTGCCTATTGTACCTACTGTTGCTCCGCGTCAGACTCATGCACAGAGAGGTCATGGTCACGGAGGATTTGCTCATAGAGGATGAGGTGGCTGAGGCAGAGGACAGCCAGCTGCCTGCAGAGTACAGCCAGTTGCTAGTAGGGGACCGCCAGTCGCAGGTGGAGGACAGGCATGGGTTTTCGCTTTGACGCACCAGGACGCGCAGGCGTCCAATGCAGTGGTCTCAAGTACCCTTTCAGTATATTCTGTTGACGCACATGTGTTGTTTGATCTGGGATCCACGCACTCATACGTTTCCACACACTTCATGCCGAGTTTGGGTAGAGAGTCTGGTTTGCTTGATCAGCCGCTTGTTGTGACCACTCCCGTAGGCGAGTCGTTTATTGCTAGATACGTGTTCCGATCGTGTGTTGTCCGTATTGGCGAGAGAGAGTTGCCTGTCGACTTGATCCTTTTTGAGATGTTGGACTTCGACGTTCTTCTGGGCATGGATTGGTTAGCCACGTGCTATGCGTCTGTGGACTGCCGCGAGAAGACGGTTAGGTTTTGTTTTCCCGGCAAGTCGGCTTTTGTTGTGCAGGGGGACCGTGGTGCCGCCCCTCACAGTTTGATTTCTTCTCTTCGCGCTGGACAGCTTTTGAGGAAGGGATGTCTGGGATTTCTAGCTTATGTTTGTGATACTAGAGCTACAGATGTTCCGTTGGACCAGGTTCCGATTTTTCGTGAGTTCCCTGATGTTTTCTCTGACGAGCTTCCTGGGCTACCGCCTGAGCGCGATATTGTTTTCTGCATTGACTTGATTCCTGGCACGGAGCCTATTTCCATACCGCCTTATCGGATGGCCCCGGCGGAGCTTAGAGAGTTGAAAGGTCAGTTGCAAGATTTGCTGGATAAGGGATTTATTTGACCCAGTGTGTCTCCTTGGGGTGCTCCGGTCCTGTTTGTCAAGAAGAAGGACGACAATTTGTGTTTATGTATCGACTACCGCCAGCTGAACATGGTTACCGTGCGGAACAGATATCCTTTACCACGCATCGACGACCTGTTCGACCAGCTTCAGGGTGCAGGATATTTTTCGAGGATCGATTTGCGATCAGGCTACCATCAGCTACGGGTTCGACAGGAGGATATTCCGAGGACAGCTTTCCGCACACGTTACGGCTATTATAAGTTTTTGGTGATGTCGTTCGGACTCACCAATTCCCCAGCAGCATTTATGGACTTGATGAACCGTATTTTCAGGCCATATCTTGATCTGTTCATCATTGTATTCATTGACGATATTTTGGTGTATTCCCGGAGCTGAGAGGAGCACGAGCAGCACCTGCGGATCACACTGCAGACTTTGAGGGGGCACCAGCTATTCGCAAAATTCTCTAAGTGCGCATTCTGGCTTGATAGCATAGACTTCTTGGGTCACGTGATTACACGAGATGGTATATGTGTGGACCTGAAGAAGATCGAGGCCGTTCAGCGTTGGCCCAGACCCGCATCCGTTATAGAGATCCGTAGCTTTCTAGGACTGGCCGGCTACTACAGACGATTCGTACAGGACTTCTCACGCATTGCTGCACCGTTGACCGGGTTGACCCGGAAGGGAGTTCCTTTTGATTGGACAGAGGAGTGCGAGGATAGCTTTCAACAGTTGCGGACTCGTTTGACTACGGCGCCGGTGTTATCATTGCCTTCAGGATCGGGCAGATTTGTGGTCTATTGTGATGCTTCTCGAGTGGGGCTAGGGTGCGTATTGATGCAGCACGATAGGGTGATCACGTATGCTTCTCGGCAGCTGAAGAAACACGAACAGAACTACCCCACTCACGATTTAGAGATGGCTGCAGTAGTCTTTGCACTCAAGATCTGGCGACATTACCTATACGGCGAGTCATGCCAGATATTCACTGATCACAAGAGCTTAAAGTATATATTTCAGCAGCGAGACCTGAATCTTAGACAGTGCCGTTGGATGGAACTAGTAAAGGACTACGATTGCGAGATCTTGTATTACCCGGGCAAGGCTAATGTAGTGGCGGATGCTTTGAGTAGGAGGCCTGGGAGTAGTCTATCTTATTTGAGCGCAGTGCAGAGGCAGTCGTCGGTAAATTGGTAGATTTTATGCGACAGCCGAGTGCAGTTCGAATTCACTCCGATCGGGGGACAGCTTGTGCATGTTCGTGCACACCCATAGTTGCTTGACCGTATACATGAGGCACAGTACAGTGATGACCGCTGTTCAAAGATCATGGCACAGATTGCACAGGGCAGATTTTCCGAGTTCGCGATTGATGATCAGAGGATACTGCGATTTGGGACTAGACTGTGCGTACCAGATGCTGAGGGACTGCGGCGTGAGATTCTTGAGGAGGCACATCGATCGGTGTACAGTGTTCATCCGGGTTCCACCAAGATATACCATGATATGAGAGATGTTTACTGGTGGGAAGGGATGAAGAGGGACGTCACAGACTTCGTGTCGAGATGCCTGACTTGTCAGCAAGTCAAGGCCGAGCACCAAAGGCCAGCGGGAGAGCTACAGCCGTTGTCCATTCCAGAGTGGAAATGGGAGCAGATTTCTATGGACTTCATTGTGGGTCTACCCAGGACTAGTCGAGGGTATGACTCTATTTGGGTGATCGTGGATCGATTGACGAAAGCGGCTCACTTCCTACAGGTGAAGACGACTTTCGGATTTGCTCAGTATGCCCAGATATACATCGACGAGATCGTACGACTGCATGGAGTCCCGACATGTATCGTGTCAGATCGAGACACCCAGTTTACCAGCCAACTATGGCAGAGGCTTCAGGAGGCTTTGGGCACCCGCTTGAGTTTTAGCACAGCATTTCATCCGTAGACCGACGGCCAGTCAGAGCGGACTATTCAGACTCTCGATGACATGCTCCGAGCATGCGTTTTAGACTTTGGTGGTTGCTGGGATCATCATTTACCCTTGGTGGAGTTCTCCTACAATAATAGTTTCCAGGACACTATTCAGATGGCACCTTTCGAGGCCTTGTATGGGAGGAGATGTAGATCGCCCGTCTGTTGGACAGAGCTCAGTGAGAGCAGTATTTTGGGGCCGCAGATCGTACAGGAGACGACCGAGAAGATACAGCTGATTCGAGATAGGATGAGGACAGCTCAGAGCAGGCAGAAATCGTATGCTGACAGACGCCGCCGTAGATTAGAGTTCGCAGTTGGCGATCACGTTTTTCTGAGAGTCTCTCCGATGAAGGGAGTGATGAGATTTGGACGGAAGGGGAAGCTTAGCCCCAGATTTATAGGTCCCTTCGAGATCCTCGAGCGTATGGGCGTAGTAGCATATCGTTTGGCTCTTCTACCCGACTTCCCAGATGTTCACCCCGTATTTCACGTGTCGATACTTCACAGATACCTACATGACCCTTCTCACCTGATTCAGCATCAGGCCGTGCAGCTCGAGCACGATCTTTCGTTCACCGAGCAGCCGGTAGTGATATTGGACCGACAGGTGAAGAAACTTCGATCGAAGGACTTGCCATCTGTGAAGGTGCTTTGGCGCAGCCCAAATGGTGAAGAGATCACTTGGGAGGCCGAAGGTGAGATGCCGAAGAAATTCCCTCATCTCTTTGAAGGTTAGCTATAATTTTAAATTCGGGGACGAATTTCTTTAAGGGGGAAGATTGTAACACCTTAGATTGTGATTAGTGTCTAATTATAGTTTAATATATGGTTTTTAATAAAAAGTTTACCAAAACGATTTTCAAATATTTTATCAAAATTAATGAATATTTTATTAGAATTTTAGTAGGCTTGCACACACTTGTGCATGTAAACTAGGGTTAAATTAGGGTTAAACCATGTTTAACAACCATGGTGGACTAACCATTTTTTTAAGCTAAATTGATTTTAATTAAGGGTAATTGTTTTTTTTAAAGAATTAGTTTTAGGTGTTGACTTGGAGAGAGAGAGAGAGAGAGAGAGAAAGAGAGCATGATGGGCTTGCCCATGCTTGCATTTAATGAGGTGAGAGAGAGGGGGGTTTGACTCTCTCATATCTCTCATTTTCTTTTCTTTTCCTCACACACTCATTCTCACTTCTCTCACTCACTCTCTCACACACACATATCACTCAGCAGCAGCAGCAGAAGTTGCAGCAGCAGCATCCAACAGCAACAACAACAAAGCAGCAGCAGCAAAAGCAACAGCAACAACAGCAGCTCAGCAACAGCACCAGCAGTAGCAGCAGCACCCCAGCAGCAGCAACAGCTCCTCCTCCTCTTCTTCTTCTCCTTCTTCCTGCATTCTAGGGTCAAGTGAGGTATAATTCTTAGCCCAACTTCCTTGTTTGCTAGACTTATGTGTTATTTAGCTTCGATTAGTGTTTTATGTGGTCATTAGTGCTAGATTTGTGTTTTAAGTGAAGATTTAGCTAAGTTAGGGTTGTTATAGCTGAATGAACCTAATCAAGTGTTAGTATTGCTGTTTAAACCTAGTAGCATCACTAGATTTAGCTAAATCACCTTAAAGTCTAAAACTTGAAACTTTAAAATACGGTTTTGGAGAATAATGTAGGATATATGAGATCTGCTACAACTGTGATCATTTTTTAGCTTAGCAAATACATACAGATTAGTGTGCAGGCTTTTTAGGCTAGTGTGTTGAAATCCGAGCCCACCCCTTCCCAAAAATCCGGCGACCATCTCTCAAATTCCGGCGTCGGCGTCCCCCTGATGTTCTGGGTGTTGGTGCTTTGTGTAGGGGGTGTCTGTGGGGATTTTTCTGTGGTTGGTATTGTTTAGTTTTTGGGGTTTAGCAGTTGGTGAAGTCTGGGAGAGTTGGAGTTAGTTTTAGTGTTTTGGGGACTTTGACGATAATGTGATGGTTTGGTTGGAGAATAGGATGATTCAGGGTTTTTAGGGTTAGATTAGCTCTAAATTGTACTGTTGGTATCACTTAAGTCTAGTAATTTCACCTAATATCACTTGTGCACCCTATTGTTGCAAACTTAGTGTTTTAAAACATTTTTAAACTAAACCTTAGGATACATGGAATCTGCTGTATCTAGGGTAGTAATTTTAGCAAGCAAACATATACACTAGGCTATGAATTGTGCTAGGATCATAGTGTAGAAACCTGGACCCATTCCACCGATTTTTGGCCGATACCACACCCATAGCCGCCGGCCGAATTGATTGGGAATGTGTTGGATTTTTGCAGGTAGCTGTCTGTAGGTATTGTGAAGGGTTTGGTCTTTTTTGATTTTCTTATTTCTGCTCCAGATTAAATCTGGGACCTATTACCTATATTTTGTGTAGCGGGACTTGTGCGACACGTACGATACGAGTCGAGTTGGTTTGCTGTGTGTCACAGCGTGTCGCTGTGTGCCACAGCGTGTCGCGTTGGGTTTTGGCGTATGCACACACATTACATATACACACGCGTTTAGTTCACGACGTGAGTTTCTCGTTTGGTTTTATTATCGCGTTTTTGCAGGATTTTAGCTTATGTGTATTCTTTGTGTGATTTCTAGGTTCGCAGGCGGGTACGTCGGTGATTTTTCAAAGAATATTTATAACCGCAATCAAGAATGGCGTCGCTTGGTAGCTAGCCGGTGAGTACGGGTCGGTCCACAGGGATTTTGTGTATTCTCTAATTGTTCTAACGAGTTAATTCCGATTGGTGTCGGATTGATTAAATCTAAAAACTAAGTTGATCTAGACTACAATCTTGCTAGGGTTAGGTTTATGTTAAGTTTGGAAAGTCAATATTCCTCACCGCTTTCTATACCCTAATTAAGATCTATAAGGTGTTATGGTAACAATTAATAAAGTGGATTAGTACCATCGGGAAGAAACGATGTTTCTTCCTCTAGGTTCTTGTCCTTCCTTTCTTAATCCTTACCCTAACCTCCATGGAACATACGCTCAACCGGTCGTTTATACTATGGTATCACCGCTACCTCTTGGGGTAGGGTGCCGTAGGGAGCGGTGTGTGCATGTATGCATGGAGTCCTATAAAACCGTGTGATGGGCAGAAAGGGGTGAGCGATCTTCATCTCTCAAGCCTTCCCCAAATCTAACCCTAACAAGTGAGGAGACTACTCACTCATTAGGGAATTGAAAAAACATTTTCTAAACTAATTAATTAGGGTAGATAATAAAGATCTATGCTAGGGTAAGAAAGAAATTACCTAAGGCATGGAAATAAAATTTAACTAGGGCAATGAAAAGAAAACTTACTCTAATTTTTATTTGATACTCTCTTCCTTCTTTACAGAAATTTACAGATCTGAATTTAGATAGATGAAATGAGGCACAAGAAGAGGCATAACCTAAAACAGATTTTAGGGTTTCTATTTATAGAACATAGAAACCCTAGGGTTACAATCGAGTCATATCTGCAATTACAAGTTTATCCCCTAAGAAAAGAACTAGTCAACGCACCGCCAGCGCCACAAAGATTTTGCACCGACACGGGCGACACGTGGCCGCGGATCCGCGGCCAAGAGCAAGGTTTGGCCACGGTTCCACGGCCAAGTAGTGGGCTTGTGGGCTGAAATTTCCTGGGGTTATGTCTGTTGCTGGTGTCTTCTGTTTCCTTCAGTTTGTTCTTCAGAATGTCTTCTAGTTTTCTTCCAGATCTTCCACAGTGCATAATGTCGTGGACTTTTACCGTTGCTTCGTGTCGAAGTCTTGAACCTTGTGCTGCCTTTGTGCTTTGTGAACTTGTTCATTGATCTTCAATGTCCCTCAAAATGTAGGCACGATCAAGATTCCACCATTTATCGGTCGTAGTCTCACTTTTGTATCGTCTTTTTGTCTTTTTCACTGTTTTTGTTCCGAGAACCTGTAACCTGC
Organism: Agapanthus africanus; assembly: GCA_030015575.1. NCBI lineage: Eukaryota > Viridiplantae > Streptophyta > Magnoliopsida > Asparagales > Amaryllidaceae > Agapanthus > Agapanthus africanus. The sequence goes on along the minus strand of CM057346.1, from coordinate 456,871,833 downwards.
AACTATGTAGCAGACATGGGTCAAAAGCACCTGTTTATTTGTAAAATGAATAAGTATGGGGAATATAATAATAATATTATGATATGAACAGTCGGACGCCACAAAGAAGGGAAAGCAGATAGTCGGCTACACTTAGCACGAGACCAGGTGAGTAGATTTAACATCTACGGGGAAATCGCCTGTATGGCGTTAAGCGTCAGGGCGTGATAGGATAGTGTAGTCACGGATATATTTATATGTATATTGCTCGTGCATATGTACTATTGTAGCATAGGATCTTTTGTTGCATATAGCAATGGTAGTTATATAACACCGCACTGTCACTAACGGTTCAAACTGCACGAGCACTAATCGTATGTTACACTCACACCGTTAGTGATTGCCATGACACTCGTACTATAGGATTGCTACGAACCATACGTCATTTCGATTATCACGTACATTGATATATCCATACTTGCGCACATACACACTGTATATTCATATTGGTGCACATATACATTGATATATCCATACTTGCGCACATGCACACTGTATATTCATATTGGTGCACACATACATTGATATATCCATACATGCGCACATGCACACTGTATATTCATATTGGTGCACACATACATTGATATATCCATACTTGTGCACATGCACACTGTATATTCATATTGGTGCATACATACATTGATATATCCATACTTACGCACATGCACACTGTATATTCATATTGGTGCACACATACATTGATATATCCGTACTTGCGCACCTACGCACTGTATATCCATATTAGTGCACATATACATTGGCACACTCATATTTGCGTATATATCCACATGCACATCCATACCAATATACATACATATGTCACATACATGGATGATATTGGTTTTGATTTCTAGAAAATAGGGACCGCATGAGATATTTTCAAAACTGGATCCATTTTAAAAGAGCGGTTTCCCTTTTTTACTCTTAGTGGCATACGTTGCATGGATTTACGCATTGAGTTTTGGATTCGTGTGATTTCTAGATTTGAGAACCGTGGTATTATTTTAAGAAAATATGCACTGTTTTGAAAATCCGGTTTCTCTTGATATGATATTTCAGTGCGTCCACCATGAGTTTTCTCGGTTCATGAGGGCTTATGTGAGTATACCCGATTCGAGGAATGGTAGGCACCGTCTGCGGGTACATGGTGGACCCGGTATGGTACCCTGGGGCAAGAAGACTCGTATAGTTAGACGGTGAGCCCGGCGGAGGGACTACTACCTACCGGTGATTGGTTGGACCTGGCGGTTATCCGGAGGATACTGACCATTGTTGAGAGATTTACAGGATTTGAGGGCTGATTAGAGTGACGGTGCCTGAGTTTTCACTGGGATTTGGGTGTATTTGATGGACACCGGTTATTTTTCCATGATGATATTCCGTGTAGATGATATTTTACCCCATGCTCAGTATTCATTGTTCTACATCTCATCCTGTAGTTGTAGTACCTGGTAGAGTACTTTGGCATGATTATTGCATACCCTGCTCATCATATATAGATGTTATCAGCTTACACTTGTTATGCATGATTATTGCATACCCTACTCATCATATATAGATGTTATCAGCTTACACTTGTTATGCATGATTGTTGCATACCCTGCTCATCGTATATAGATGTTATCTGTTGGCATATGATTAGAGTATCGCAGTACGTGCATACTCACGATTACCTTTATATGTTATCTACTATTCATGAGTTGGCAACTCACCCCCGTTTTGCCACAGTGTTTGCAAGTTTCCTCTCAGAGTAGTTGCGGCAGGGCTACTTTCTTGTATCTTTTGCTACGGATACCACTGCAATTGGCATGTGAGCCCTTTTGCCGATAGGTGGGTTTTTGCGGTATCCGTTTATTTTCCAGTTGTATACACTATTTTATCTAGTACTCTCCATCTACTGTTCATGTATTGACTTAGAGACCAGTTGTGAGGACGATGTATATTATTTTGTACTCTGGTGTCGAGCTCGTTGTGAGCCGACTTTATTTATGCATTTTTATCTTTCATTCTGTCTTCACTTATTTTGCTTATTCTTCGCTACGGCGTCGTATATTATTATTGTGGTGGTTGTTTCCGCCGTTGGGCGTAATTGCTCCCGTTTGGGGATGCTTTATTCATATTATATGTCATTTTTTTCTTATATCATGTCTTTTACCCGATTTCGGGGCTAGTTTTTACAAAGGAGATACTGCCAAAATTTTTAAGAAAACAATTTAAACTTTAAAGGAATTTGACTAGATTACTCAAGGTTTTCCAAATGTTTAACAAATGTTTTCATCAAATGTTTTAACACTCACTACTTTTAATGGTTTTGGTTTCTGGGTTTCGGCTTACTTAGTCGCGTTACGCCTGTAGACGTTACGTGGTTAAGTGCCGGTCACGGGCCGAACTTCGGGTCGTGACAGGTACTCCCTGAGTCCCGCTGGGCGCCCTACGGCTCCACACCAAGATCCGCCGCTAGAGCACCCCGCCTCGAGCCTCCTCGTGACCCTTACCCCCCTGAGGAGATGTCGGTCATCTCGCCTGTCCACAGGCATGATCGACACCCCTTCCCCCGACAGGGTCGCACAGAGGGGGCTCGCCACGACCGCTCAAGGGCCACCTCGCCCAGGGATCTGAGGGACCTCATCGAGAGGAACTGGGGCCGCGCCCAGACGCAGGTCTCCCATAGCAGAGGCCAGGGATCACAAGGCGTCGAATCCTCGGGGTACCACGGCCGACTCGACACCCTCGAGAAGAAGATCGAGGGCATGCGCCGGGAAGGTCACCTCTTGGGCGACGGGGCTAAGTACGTCGCCGACTCGCTCACCAAGCCGTTTACTAAGGAACTGCTCGCCGTCCACGTCTCCTCGCGCAACAAGCCCCCGAAGGTCTCTCTGTTCGACGGGAAAACCGACCCGAAAGACCATTTAGATGCTTTCACCTCGGGGATGAGCTTCCAGGACCATTCTGACGCCGCCCAGTGCTGGGCCTTCCCGGTCACCCTCATCCGCTCTGGTCGGGATTGGTTCCGAGGACTCGAGCCTCGCTCAATCTCGACCTTTGACGAGCTGGCTACTCAATTCCTCGGCCACTTCGTTGGGAACCGTCGGCAGAAGCGCATGGTCGACTACCTCTTCACAATTAAGAGCGGGGACAAGGAGATGTTCAAGGCTTACATCCCCCGCTTCTACAATGCCCTCCTCGAGGTCCCCGAGCATCGGGACGAGACCGTCATCACGGTGCTCAGATCTGGTCTTAGGCACAAGGAGTGGTTGCGCTCCTTTGCGTTGGCACAGCCCAAGACCATGGCCGAGGTCAAGGCTTGGACCGAGAGCAAGGTTCAGCTGAAGTCCAAGGTGAACGCAAACCTCCCCCGAGCAGAACGACCTGACCAGAAGAAGAGGGCTCGGGAAGAGAGGCCGAAGTGTCAGCAGCCCTATCACCCGAAGTTCCAGGAGTACACCCCGCTCAATGTTTCCCTCGCAGTATTACTAGAGGAGGCCCAGGGCGAGGGGTTCTTCAAGTTCCCTCCGATCCTGCGTTAGGCCTCGAAGCGAACCCGGGGCCCTTACTGCGCCTTCCACCGGACGCTGGGCCATACCACGGAGGATTGTAAGCAACTCCGGGACTACATCGAAGAGCTCATCCGATCGGGGCACCTCGCCGCCTACTTGAGGGACAAACGGCAAGCCGACTGCGAGCAGGAGCAGCGTCCCCCTCCCGCCAAGCTGACCATCGGCCAGATCATGCTCGTTTCGGCAGATGACCAGTCCGGCGCTCAGGGAGCCCCGTACCCGGTGCCGAGCACAGAGACCAACAAGCCTCCGGGGAGCTCGGGCCACGCTAACAAGGTCATCTATTAGCATGTTCTTTTCTTTTAGGGCAATGTAAACTCTTCCTAGGGTCTGTTGTTAATTTAATTAAGATCAATGGAACATTGCGAAAAAGAAGGAAAAATCTCATTTATTCAAAAAAGGTATTATGGGCTCCTCAGCCATACATACAAAAAGAAAAAGAAAATTACAACAGCGGGGGAAGGGGGTGCAGAGAGCACTACTCATGGTACTCGATGAAGATCTCCGCCAGCCGGGGCCTCGCGAGATCCAACCTCAGCCCTCGATCCCCCCCGCGCGCATTGACCCCGAGCCTTAGTTCGTAGCACTCACAGACGAGCGCCACTGAGTGGGCCAGCCGATTCGCGGAGATCAGGCCGTAGCACCTAAGGGACTGCAGCTTGCCCACGGCCTCGTCGTAGAGCTGCTCGGACAAGGGGTTGTAAAGTCCCGGTGACGCCCTCCAGATGGAGTACATCAGCAGTTGCAGTAAGGAGGAGCGCCGGGGGAGCAACAGGCCGAAGTGATCTTCGATGCTCCTATAGACCAACTGCACCGTGTCCTCGGTGCAGTTCTGTTCATAGAGGTATACGTCTTCGAAGTGGATGATTTCGGGGATGGTAAAGGGGAAGTCCTGCATTCTCAATGATCTGTTTGCGAAGAAAGGAAGGACCAGTGCTCCTTCAGCCTTATATAGCCCACTGTGCCCCAACGGAATTGAACGGTCGCCCGCTCTCCCCCAAAAAGTCGCTGCCACGCGGCGATCATCGAGCCTTCTCTGGCAGAATCGGAACGATGCGGTCCTGGCGCTTTGCCTCCCCTCACATTCAATGTGCATGCTATGCGCAAGTTCACCGCGACCGTTCCTGTTCCCCATACCTGCAACTGGACGGGCGGGCGAAACCTCATGAAGAATCAGCCGAGCAGCTACCCTGCTCGGTTATCCCTGGCCGGTAGCTTCCCCACCCGTAACGCCAGGGATCAAAGCCCTTGCCAAGAGGCAACCGCGCAGCTACACTGCCCGGTTATCCTTAGCAGGCCTCCTAAGTCCCTTCCAATGCTAAGGAACAAAGTCCTCCGTAGAGGCAGCCGAGCGGCTTCCCTGCTCGGCTATCCCTGGCCAGTAGCTTCCCTACTCACAACGCCGGGGATCAAAGCCCTCACCAAGAGGCAACCACGCAGCTTCACTACCCGGATATCCTTAGCCTCATATGGCCCCTCCAACGCTAAGGGTCAAAGTCCTCCTTAGAGGCAGCTCAGCAGCTATCCTGCTCGGCTATCCCCGACTGGTAGCCTCCTACCACGACCGACAGGGATCAAAAGCCCTCCCAGAGCCAGTCGAGCCCGAGGATCCCTCGCTCGGCTATCCTTCAGGACAAAAGCCCTCACCAAGAGGCACCGGGCAGTAACCCTGCCCGGCCAAGGGTCCTTCGTAGGCTTCTTAGAGCCCCTCCCGCGATAAGGACCAAATTCCTCCCAGAGGCAGTCGAGTCCTTGCTCGGCTATCCCCGGCTGGTAGCTTCCTACCACAACCGACAGGGATCAAAGTCCTCGCCAAGAGGCACTGGGCAGTAACCCTGCTCGGTCCCCGTCCTGAAGGATAAAGCCCTCGCAAGAGGCAACCGAGCGGCTGCCCTGCTCGGTCATCTCCGGCTGGTAGCTCCTTACCCATGACGCCAAGGATCGAAGCCCTCGCAAGAGGCATCCGAGCGACTACCCCGCTCAGTCATCCCAGGCTGGTAGTTGCCTACCCACGACGCCAGAGATCAAAGCCCTCGCAAGAGGCAACTGAGCGGCTACCCTGCTCGGTCATCTCCGGCTGGTAGCTCCCTACCCATGACGCCAGGGATCTAAGCCCTCACAAGAGGCATCCGAGCGGCTACCCCGCTCGGTCATCCCAGGCTGGTAGTTGCCTACCCACGATGCCAAAGATCAAAGCCCTCGCAAGAGGCAATCGAGTGGTTGCCCTGCTCGGTCATCTCCGGCTGGTAGCTCCCTGCCCATGACGCCAGGGATCGAAGCCCTCGCAAGAGGCATCCGAGCGGCTGCCCCGCTCGGTCATCCCAGGCTGGTAGTTGCTTACCCATAACGCCAGAAATCAGAAGCCCTCGCCAAGGGGCAACCGAGCAGCTTCCTATTCATGCTCGGCACAAATACGGTGGACAGCCCTCTGCCCATCACATGCAGAGGATCTGAGGCCCTAACAAGGGGCACCAGGTCTATCCAAGTCTGAACGATCCTCCCTCGACTTCGGGGCCATGGAGACGCCTCCTTCTCATCAGCGCTTGGCATGCTTGGCAAGTAATCGAAATCAACTCGACGAATGATCGCTAGACAGATAGCCGACCTGACATGGAAACCCAACAGTGCAAACAGAAGATAAAGTGCAAACCGATGAAACCAAAGAAAAAAGTGTTATTACCAAAGGCAGAGTCTTTACAAAGGGTATTTTGGGCTCCACAGCCTTACAAACTGCCCGGAGGCTTATAAAAATTCCAAAAGCAACAAAATAAAAGAAGGAGGAAGACGAGGGCTTTAGGCCTCGGGGCCGGGCGCGACCTCGGGGTCCTCGACATCCACCACGGGACAAGCAGGATCCTCGGCGACTTCCTTGTCAGGAATCTCTTTCCCCTGCTCCTCGGCGTCCGCGAGGGGGTATTCAGCCCGGAGCTCTGATTTGTATGATCAAAAATATTTCTAAACCGCAATCAAGAACGACGTCGCTTGGTAGCTAGCCGGTGAGTACGGGTCGGTCCACAGGGATGTTGTGAATTTCCTAGTCGCTTAAACGAGTTAATTCCGATTGTGGTCGGATTGATTATTAAATCTAAAAACTAAATCTATCTATACTAAAATTATCTAGATCTAAATCTTGCTAGGGTTATGTTTAGGGTAGGTTTGGAAATGTAAATAAATCTCAACGCTTTCTATACCCAAATTAGGATCTAAGAGGAGTTATGTAATTATCAATAAAAGGGATTAGAACCATCCGGGAAGATGTTTTCTTCCTCTAACTTCTTGTCCTTCCTTTATCGATCCTTACCCTAACCTCCATGGAAAACCATCACAACCGGGCCTTTATACTACGGTATCACCGCTACCTCGTGGGATAGAGTGCCGTAGGGAGCGGTATGTGCATGTATGCATGGAGTCCTATTAAAAAGTATGATGGGCAAGAAAGGGATGAGAGATCTCATCTCTCAAAAGCCTTCCCCAAAGCTAACCCTAACAAGCGAGGAGACTACTCGCTCATTACGGAATTTAAAAACATTTATCTAGGGCAGAGAATGAAAAATTATCTAGGGCAAGAATTGAAATTACCTACTTACTTTACAGATGGCTCTCTCCAAACATTTACGCAGGGTTGTCACATCTGAATAGATGATATAAAAAGAGGCATCGATACTCTCCAAAAGAATTCTGAATTTTATTCATAAAAAGAGGCATGAGGGAGGCATAACCTAATACAAGATTTAGAGTTCCTATTTATAGAGAATAGGAAACCCTAGATTACAATTGATTCGCACGTCTGCATTTACAAGAATACCCCTAGGTTGAATAGTCAGCGCCGCACAAAAATATGGTAAAATTTGTATTTTCCAATCGCCCGACACCGCCGCGGAACCGCGGCCCGAGGCCTGGTTTGGCCGCGGTTCCGCGGTCAAACTAGGGAGTTGACTGCTCATACTTCTTGTGTTGGCTCTTGTGTTCTTGTACTTTCTGTTTCTTCAGGTCCTTTATCAGATTGGCTTCTATTTCTTCTCCAGATCTCCAGTGAATACTTGTAGTGAACTTTAACTGTTTCTTCGTGTCGCTGCCTTTATACTCGGTGAACTGTTGTTCATTGTTTCTCACAATGTAGGCGCGATCGAGATTTCACCATTTAACATTTGTAGTCTCACTTTTTGCATTGTCTTCTCATTACCTTCACTGTTTTAGATCCAAGAACCTGTAACCTGTAATATGTAGCAGACATGCGTCAAAAGCACCTGTTTATTTATAAAATGAATAAGAATGGAGAATATAATAATGCAATATTATGATATGAACAAATACCCCCAAACTTATCTTTTGTTCGTTCTCGAGCAAACTTAGTTTTATTCTCTACAAAAAACCTAACCGCACTTTCGCAGGGAAACGCGATTGTACTGAGCTCGTGCAACAAGCCATTAAACCTCTAGGTGTCCCTAGTAGGAGGAGTGTTGTCTCCTGAGGGTTTTCAGTGGATACTACCCACAAAATCCTATCAATTTGGCCCATTGACTTTTATTCTCCAATTAGGTTTTCTAACAAAGAATTCTATTATCGTCGATTCGTAAATTATCCACCCATATTCTTCACACTTACTCATCATTTAATTTAAGATTATATATGTTCTGCAGACCTACTTAGCTTTTGGCATTTCTTAAGTTTTCCTTCTAGGGTTCCATCTCCATTTAGGAATTTTTATCAACTCTACTAAAGATACAAGTTCTATTCTTCACTCCTTTCTCTCATCTAAACTCCAATCACATATCCCTACGTGTATGTATATATCACCCCTATACTTGGAAATTCAAATGAAGCAATCATACTCTTGTCCGTTGTCCAAAGCACTTCTTAATTGGTGAATTTTTAAATGAATTTTGCTTACACATCCTTCATGTGACCGTTAATACTTCTTGAGGTACCAACAACCGATTACAAGATGTGTTTGCACATTAAAGCATAATTCTTAGTCTTGCAACACCCAAGACTTTAGCAGTGACTCCCAAACCAGTTGGTCTAAGGCACTAGGTGATGGAGCACCCTTGCTAAATATTTTTCTATTTTTTTAGCCTTAAGTAATCACAAAAACCAGTGTTCATTTTTTTCTTTATTCACACTTGTGTTTTTTTTATTTTCTTCGTACTAAGGACTTTAGACAAGAGCATTTCAAGGTCTCCTCTATTATTCCAAGTTTCAAGGTGCGTGATTGTGCAAATTGTAAGGTATACATTTTCAGAATCTAGACTTAAGCTAGGAATTGTTTTTCAAACTTATACTCTAATAAAAGTATCAATACTTTTCCTTTATTTCAACTTAGCCCAAGAAGTGAACTCAAAATTTGCCTATTTCTAAATAAACTACAAAGACATATACTTTCTACCGTTAAACTTTAAGGAAGGTTATTTTTAGGGTTTTTAATTTACTAAGTCTAAGATCTAGTTGTTCCTAACCAGTTAACCTATTTGTCAAACTCAAGTCAAATAAGGTCAAAATTGAATACATTAATTTTTATAATTTTTGAAATTTTTCAATTTTTTATGGGTTTTAAAATAAGTATGCAAATGTAAAAATATGTACATATGAATGCGAAGGAAGAAAATGTACCGAGCATACCCCCAAACTTAAACTTGACAGTGTCCTCACTATCATGCTACACCAAAAGGGTCAAAATTGTCGGCACTCCCTTATTTATTTATTAATTTTTTTTTTGAATTTTTATTTTATTTTATTATTTTATTATTTATTAGAAAAGAAAACAAAAAATATATATACATATATACAATAAGGTCCTCCCCAAATTAAGTAAGGCCTTACATAAGCCAAAGGTTAGCACCAACCATTCAAAAATCTTATCGTGGTAATGGTAGAGTTGGTGAAAGAATGGAGTGGAAAGAAAAGAAATGAGAAGCACACGAGACCGTGTGGAGATAGAAACGGTATACAGTCTCGGTGGAGGAGAAGAATGGCGGAAAAGAGAAAGAAGTATAGTACGATCTTGAGGGTGTAAATCGAGTGAATAAATTAGCGCAATTTGTGATGACCGATGTGTTAAAAACGATTGATCTAATCTATCAACCCGTCGAGAAATGGGGTCAAATCTCTCAAGATTCGCAAGAAAACATGGGTACGTCGAACTTGGTAAAGGAGATGAAAGCGTAACGGTCTCTTGCACGGTCGGAACGATAGGACGAACGAAAGGAAGTGAATTAGGGATAGTCTCATTCTCACCGTAGTAAACTGTCTCGAACTTAAAAGATTCCATCAATGGTTCGAAACGACTGTAAGCAACCGAATCTGATGGTTCAACTAACTCATCTGAAAATTCAAAGGACTCAAACTCGGGCGGTGAGTCATCAACATCGTCCGAATAAGTGAAACACTCGTAAGTGTTATCAGCTGTGAGAACTGTGTCAGATTCAAAGGGAAATTTGTCACGCTCACAGTCTTCAAGCATGATCTTTTGCGTGGGCGGAACGATGGAAAGGAGGGAGGGTGATATAATAGTTAAAGGTTCAAGAGGATGAATTGGAAAATCTGACACCTCAAACAAAAATGGTTCAACCTCAATATGATCCTCAATACTCTCCTCAATACTATCCTCATAATTCTCAATACTATCTTCAATACTCTCCTCAAAATTTAGCCTATCCATGCCATTATCATCAAAATCAAGACGCATATGAGGTTCGGGAGAAACATTTAATGACTCGGGATGATGAATTGGACATAAAATTTCAATCAAATCCACGGGTTCATCATCCAAAATATTCCCGGCGTCTATATCCTCAATCAAGTGAAAATCAATTTTTTCTGATACCTCATCAAAAGCATGGATATTTATCAATTTAGGTTCTAAAGTGGAGGTGTAAAGGTCAAAAGGATTAGGTGTGGTTTCACTCGAAAGGGATTCTTCACAATCTGGCAAATCAAGCACTACAAAGTCACACAACTCGTTAGATGTTTTATTTGTAACTTGTGAATCATTTGGAACAATCGATGGAAAATCGGAGTTGTGGGATTCAATTGGGTATGGGTAGGTTTGATTTGGGAATGTGTAGAACTCACTCGCTCCTCTCAAATTCTCACTCTGTCCAACCGCATCCTCATACATTGGAAAATTTGGAGCTAGTTGGAAACTAGTTACCGGTTCAGTAGCTTGCATAAGGGCGGCAATGGACGCATCCACATTCTTAACCATTTTGTTTGTTGCTGAGATATAAGCCTCCAACGACTCTTCCAAACTAGACTTGGGTTGTGAAGGGGTTTCGGTAAAAGATTCGAAATTGTTTGGATACGTGAAACTCCCAAAAGGCTGTGTAGAAACAGTGTCTAGTAAAGGTGGGAAGGTCGGGTAGGACTGGTAGGAAGTGGATGGTTGGACAGGAGTAGGATCAATATGTGGATAAAAAGGTGAATAGTCGTGTGGATCCCTAGAACTAGATCAGTGGAGAGGGGTGAAAGATTGGCTACGAGATTGAGCAATATGCTCAGCAATGGACATCGGTTTAGGAGTTACAGCAGGACTCGAAAAAGTGGTATCAACATACGAAGGTGGTAAAGGTGGATATGGTTGACACAAAGTTGGTTGCAAAGTCGAACAGTTTCTCCTAGACGCTTCTATTTGATCTTTCAAAGAAATTTTAAGCATGGAGGGATCTTCCTTAAATCGACCGAAGCAATTGACGTACGAGGCAAAATTAGGTTCGGGATACCAAAGTTCGGAAAGTGATTTATGATGTGGGGTACCCATGATAGAAGAAAGAGAAGAGAAAGAAGGTTGGGTGGTGCAAGTTTCTTAGCGACAAAAGTTGCAAGTCCTTTTAAAAAAATTTCCTTTTTCCTTTTTCTCTTTTTTTAGAACTGTTTGCAAAAAGATTTTCGAGAAAAGAGCTAAGACACACTTTCGATCAACCAAAAATCCACAATCAGGCCTAGATCTAGGGTCACATAGGTCAGCTAGACAGCTCCTAACTGTTCCAAAGGGATAGAAATAGGACCTCAAACCGCCTCTTCACCGCCAATTGCGGCCAGGTAAGTGCCAGGTAAGTGGTAGGCTCCCCACTACAAAAGTAGTGGTCCTAATTAAGTAACCACTTGCCTTAGACACACTTGCCTAGACACCGCAGAGTCAGGTTAGGATAAACGGTCGATGCCTATAACTAGTCCTCTGTCCTATTGAGCGCGACGTCCTTAGGGCTGAGTCTAGTATTTTTTAATTAAAGATTGGTCAATGCAAATGCTTTATGTGATTTCTGGGGTCCTGGGAAGGGTGATGAAATCCCCACCCAATCTGAATTGGTCAAAAACCCCTTAAAGTCCGATTAAAGATATGCAAAACAGTAAATCACTTGCAATCAAATCTTTTTTATTTTATGCGCAGCGCAAAGAATCATGCACAAGATTTGTTATTTGGAAGGGAAGATTTTTTTTAAGCGCAAAGAATCCTGCAGAAGATTTGACAAAAGATATACGGGAATTGGCAGAAGAGGGAAAATGGGAGCAAACAGTGCAAAACTCGCGCGCTGACGTGATAGATGGACCGCGGAACCTCGGCGGGAGGCGGCTTGCGCGGCGGAAAGACGGCGGCGTTGAGGCTTTAGGTCTCTGGAAAAATTCTGGTGTTCTGTTGGCCCAATTCACTTCTGTTCTGATCTACCTTTTTCTGTTTCGAACTCTAGATTTTTCCAGATCCGTCGATCCTGCAAAGATTCACAAAAATACCCTTTCCAAAAAATAACAGATGATATATTTTTATATATATATTTTTTGATTTTTCAGTTTTTATGATTTTTTTAGTTTATATTAACCCGAAATTGCAAAAAGGAAATAACACGCCATCCCCGGCAACGACGCCATTTGATTTGTATGATCAAAAATATTTCTAAACCGCAATCAAGAACGGCGTCGCTTGGTAGCTAGCCGGTGAGTACGAGTCGGTCCACAGGGATGTTGTTAATTTCCTAGTCGCTCAAACGAGTTAATTCCGATTGTGGTCGGATTGATTATTAAATCTAAAAACTAAATCTATCTATACTAAGATTATCTAGATCTAAATCTTGCTAGGGTTAGGTTTAGGGTAGGTTTGGAAATGTACATAAATCTCAACGCTTTCTATACCCAAATTAGGATCTAAGAGGAGTTATGGTAATTATCAATAAAAGGGACTAGAACCATTCGGGAAGATGTTTTCTTCCTCTAACTTCTTGTCCTTCCTTTATCGATCCTTACCCTAACCTCCATGGAAAACCATCACAACCGGGCCTTTATACTACGGTATCACCGCTACCTCGTGGGATAGAGTGCCGTAGGGAGCGGTATGTGCATGTATGCATGGAGTCCTATTAAAAAGTATGATGGGCAAGAAAGGGATGAGAGATCTCATCTCTCAAAGCCTTCCCCAAAGTTAACCCTAGCAAGCGAGGAGACTACTCGCTCATTAGGGAATTTAAAAACATTTATCTAGGGCAGAGAATGAAAAATTACCTAGGGCAAGAATTGAAATTACCTACTTACTTTACAGATGGCTCTCTCCAAACATTTACGCAGGGTTGTCAGATCTGAATAGATGATATGAAAAGATGTATCGATGCTCTCCAAAAGAATTCTGAATTTTATTTATAAAAAGAGGCATGAGGGAGGCATAACCTAATACAAGATTTAGAGTTCCTATTTATAGAGAATAGGAAACCCTAGATTACAATTGATTCGCACGTCTGCATTTACAAGAATACCCCTAAGTTGAATAGTCAGCGCCGCACAAAAATATGGTAAAATTTGTATTTTCCAATCACCCGACACCGACGCGGAACAGCGGCCCGAGGCCTGGTTTGGCCGCGGTTCTGCGGTCAAACTAGGGAGTTGACTGCTCATACTTCTTGTGTTGGCTCTTGTGTTCTTGTACTTTCTGTTTCTTCAGGTCCTTTATCAGATTGGCTTCTATTTCTTCTCCAGATCTCCAGTGAATACTTGTAGTGAACTTTAACTGTTTCTTCGTGTCGCTGCCTTTATACTCGGTGAACTGTTGTTCATTGTTTCTCACAATGTAGGCGCGATCGAGATTTCACCATTTATCATTTGTAGTCTCACTTTTTGCATTGTCTTCTCATTACTTTCACTGTTTTAGATCCAAGAACCTGTAACCTGTAATATGTAGCAGACATGCGTCAAAAGCACCTGTTTATTTATAAAACGAATAAGAATGGGGAATATAATAATGCAATATTATGGTATGAACAAGCTCTTCGTCGGCGAACTCCGGCATCCGGGCCTTAATGGCGTCGAGGGCCTCATGCCAGATGAGGGTTGTGGCTACGGCCAGGTCATCATAGAAGTCCTTCGACTTCTTGTAGCCCTCCACCACCTTCGCCGCTCTCAGGTCGGCCAACTTCACCGCTCTCAGGTCGGCCGACTTGGCCGACTCGGCCGCCCCCCAGCTCCTTCCGGAGGGTTTTCATCGTCTTCTTCAGGTTGCCGGCGAGCACCTGAGCGTCCTCGAGCTTGGCCTCGGCAGCCACGGCGGCCTCGAGGTACCGGGCAACCTCCCGTTTCCCGGCCTCCACCTCGCCCTCCAGGGTGGCAACCCTCGCCATCACCGCCTCCAGCTCCAGCTTGGAGCTCTCCTCCAGCGAGGCGAGCTGGCCCGCAACCTTCATCGTCGGGGCTATCACCTCGGCCTCCATGTGTAAGGCGAGGGTAACGTGCTGGAGAACCTGAAAGATAGGAAAGAGATCAGAAAGACGAAGGAGGCGCCAAATCTCACAAAAAACCAAACACTTACCTGCACGGACTCCTGGGCGATGGACGCCATCTGGGCCCTGAAGGTCCCCACGGGGACTCTACCCCCACGCCGATTTCTCTATCTCATGAAGCAGGCTATCCGCGATGGACAGCCTCGAGGGCACCGCGAACTGGAGGCTTCCTTCCTCCACCATGATCGGTGAGGGCAGGCTCCGGGAAGACCTCCGGGAAACCCTCTTGAGTGGCTCCGATAGAGAGCCGGTCTCCTCCTCCGAGGCCGGGTCTTCCAGAATCCGAGCCCGCTTCCGACCCGACGCTCTGCTTGGCCCCGGGGCGGGATCCGCCCCTGAACGCTCACGGGACGAGACCACTAGAGGGGAGGGGGCCGGGGTAGGCTTTGCACGAGAAGAGCTGGCACCCCCAGCCTTCGTGACCTTCCTCGGCTGGCGCATGGAGGCTCGGAGCTCGTCCAGATCCATGGGTCCTGCACAAAACCAAATGTAAAGGTCAGCGACACAAGCAATATACATGCCAAAAAGCAAGCCTAAACTTACCGACGAACTCAATGGGGCTGAGCCCGGCCCAACTCAAGACCCTCTCAGACAGCAGCACGTCGAATCGGGGGATGGGCTCTCACGATGCCACTCTCACCGCGGCGGGGTCATTGGACTGGTTCCCCGGCAAGCATTTTTCCCTCGACCACTTGGTAGGCACGGGCCAGTCCTCGTCCTCGGGAGGGGAAACGAAGAAGAACTTCTTCTTCCAGTCGTGAATGGAAGAAGGCAGAGCCACAACCCCTGTCCCGGCGGCGCCCCCTGTCGCTTTCTAAAGGAGAGGTAGACCCACCTCGGGTCACCCGCTCGACCCCCACGATGATTTTTGAAAACGAGGGAAGAATCAAGGAGGGAGAGGATGAAAGGAACCGCCTGCAACTTCAGGCGGATCAGGAACTCGAAGAGAATCCTCCATGAGTTCGGCACTAACTGGACAGGGGCTAACCCGAAGAAGTTCAACGCTGTGATGACCTCGGGAGAAAAGGGCAGGCGCATTCCACCCCAAAAAGCTTCCAAGTACAGGGCGATCTCCCTACCCCGTACTTGGTCTGCCCTCTCTCCCTCCTTGGGGGCTGCCCCCGCCGCACGATCCCGAGAAGAGGGTCCGATCCCTACTCCTCGAGAAGACTCAGGCTCAACTAAAGAGTCCCTAGAACCTACTTCTACGACATCTACAGATTCCCTGAAAGAAGACATCTAACCTGAAGAAGATGGATCCTCAGGAAACGAAAGCAGAAGAAAGGAGAAGAGTGTCGAGCAGCCAAGACTTAGAAGAAAGGAAATATGAAAGAGTAGGGGCCCTGGAATGGGCCCTACCTCTACTTATCGCCGCGAACGACCTCATCCAACGGCGCCCTTCATCTTCCGCCAAAAACGCCTCCTCGCGTCTAATAGCTCCGATTGCTCCACTTGTCGTTCCCACACTGGACCGCACCCCATCAGACGTCGCAGGTCTCCACACGTCGTGTCGGCCAACCGACGCCTGACACGTGGACCGTCGCTTCAGTGGCAGGATGCACGAACCGGTGCACCTTCCTTAAATGCAGAGATCTCGCCCTAATTCGCTGGCAGAAAAGACAGCTGACAGCCCGGGGGCGCGTCCCGACAAAGGGAGCTCACTCCGGACGGCCCGGCAGTCCACTCCTGACCCGACCCGCTAGCTGGTCGGGACAAGAGTGGGGGGCTAATGATGATGCTCAATATTGGCGATCTCCAAGATCAGGACACGTGGCAGATGACGTGTCCCAGAACTCAGAAGAAAGGGCCCACGGGGGCCGACCAAGCCACCCCCATACCCGACCTGCAAGCACAAGCTGGCTCACCTCAGAGCCCCCTGAAATTTGGCCTCCTCGGCCTCTCAGCTCGCCCCGGGCTACCACAGGACCAAGATGCCTCGGCCCTCCCTCTTGTTCCCGAGCTCTCCCGCCGAGGCCATCTTCCTCGGTCCCTCCGACCGACCAACTCCACCACTCACAGGCGTAACCGCCGCTCCGCAAATCTCGCCATGCGCGGATTCTCCGCCGGCAACATCCCACGTTCCACGCCATCACGATCCCCATTAACGGGCGATCCGTTTATTTCGCGAGCGTGACGTCGGGAGCGTAACTGCCGACGAGATTCTCGCGCCTGCTACTGTGTGCTGCCGCCACTATATAAACCCCCCATCACAGAGGGGGTAAGTAAGCCATTTTTTACTCCACTTAGCCGTTACTCTGCTCGGATCTCATGCTAACTTGATCGTCGGAGGGTCCTCGGTGGTACCAAACCATCCCGGGACTTCCTTGCAGGTACTCGGCGCTAAACTCCTCAAAACCACCAATCTCCTCAAAACCCATTGAGACCCACACGCAACAGGAGATCACCTCCAAAATCCACCGGGAGATCGACGGAAGACAACATCTGATGGAGACCTGAAAAGGACCTCCATCAATATCTATCTAGTCTAGATTAGATTCTGGAGTCGAGGCGGTGACATCCGCACCACACCCGCCCTATGTCCATCAGATGTCTAAGCAAAAATGATCCTAACCAAAAGGCTTGGATTTGTTGGCTCAACATTTTGT
The DNA here is from genome assembly GCA_030015575.1 of Agapanthus africanus. Taxonomy (NCBI): domain Eukaryota; kingdom Viridiplantae; phylum Streptophyta; class Magnoliopsida; order Asparagales; family Amaryllidaceae; genus Agapanthus; species Agapanthus africanus. The sequence goes on along the minus strand of CM057346.1, from coordinate 456,854,877 downwards.
TTTCCCTTGATATAATGATTACGATCTTCATCTTAATCTTTTCTCTCTATTGTTACAATGCAAACCCATGACGGCATATTAAATCTACAAATAATTATGTAGATCGGCTCACGTGAAAGAAAGCCTTAGAAGAAAGAATTTATCACACTGTAATAAAAACGAAAAAAGTTTAAGCTAAAATCCTATCACAATCTATCCAAGAGACAAACAATATGAGCTCATTTGTTTGGTACTGGTATCTAGATGTTGTGGGTCCCACCATCTTGTCTCTTATGTAGATTGTGGTAGGATTTCAAGCCTGACGGGTAAAGTATTGCTCTAATAAACCCATGCCAACTTTTTCTTAATTTTAAAAAGTTTAGTAAATGCTCTAAAAAAATCTACCCAAGTGACAAACACCACGGGCCACATGTTTGGCACTGCTAAGTGTTGTGTCCTATCATTTTGTTTGTTGGGTAGATTTTTTTGTAGGTTTTCAAGTGGATAGCAAAAGTATTTCTATTTCCAAAACTCTCTTTCTTCCCTTGTGAATCCATGCCCATTTTTTTGTATTTCAAATTTCATAAGTTATTTTGCCCCAGAGAATCTCTCTCTCTCTCCAACTAAAATAAATTCATTTATTTCCTTATATATATTAAACATTTAAGTTTTTCTCCCTCCATATGCACCGCACGTGTTAATTCTTACCTAAGTTTTATTACTTTAATTAAAAAATGAATATTATAAATCTCCAATTTTAGGAGCTTGAATTAATAGTAAACTATCGGTTTTTCTACTAAAATTTCATCAAAACATAAAATGAGAAAATTCTAAGCCATGTTTACAAGTTACGGAGACACCAGAGTTATGGCACATGCGATATATGTTAATAAAGGAATAAGATATCCAATAATAAAAAGATATGTTGCTTGTGTTATTTACCTGATTAGTTATGATTTTCCAAGTATATATTTTGCTCAGAACTTTTTTGATCAGAGAATTAAATTGGCAATTTTCAAGCCCTCCTTTTCGCATTATTAGGTAAGAAGAAGTTAACAATTCTAAAATTTCATCACAAAAAGAAAGGAAAATATGGGTAAGGATATAATACAATTCACGTATGTCATCTTTGGTTAGAAATGAGTTACCTACCGTTTCATAGTGTAATAGTATAAGTGAGAGAATATTCTTAAAGATAGGATTTGGTTTTTCTTGCAATCTCAACCGTCCGTGTATTACATTGTGAAAAGTGAAGAATACGTTTATATCAAAACATGTCAAATGTGTATTCTACATGACCTTATCCCGAAAAATATAATTACACACAAGCAATTCCATAATTGTTGGAAAGACCTGCTGCATTGTAATTATCTCTGTACTTAATTTGATTCGAAACAGCACAAATGTGTCTTGTACTGGTTAATTTTCTTTTCCATCTTCTTCGTATATTCAAAAAATTTCCTGCTCTTTGTCTCAAGGACAAAAGACTCATCAACAAATAGACATACAATATTGTAGTTACACGTGATAGCTTGCTTTATTAGATAATAAGTACTCCATACATTATTCAAGGCTACATAAATACAAGATACTATCTAGATGCCAAGCAAAGCACTAATTGGCCGGCCCACAAGCAATTCTGAAACAGGGCTTACGGGCCAGTGCAAGAAAAAAAGCAATTATGAAATGTAACTAATATGCTAATATTTATCAAATATTTATAATAATCTCTCACAACACAAACATAGAGAACTTACACTAAAATTCACTCCATTATGCTACACAATAAAGCTTCAATGAAAAATCAACAAGAGAGAATACTATTTTCACATGTGGCTTCTCAGCCCTCTCCATTCCTAGGTAACTGCCATCAAAGGAACCAAAAACCTTTTCTGTATGTTGCTTTCGGAAAGGATGGATCTATTACTCAAAACATTTTAAGAGAATCATCATAGCATTTATATAAAAATAAATATCTCATCTCAAGCTTTGAAGTTGCACCTTTCAAAATTTGACTTTTCCTTCAAGTCTTGGATCTAAGTTGACTTCTTGTAGAGAAACTCCTAGATATACGAGTTCAGCTCGTCTCGGGTTCGACCTGAGCTCATTTCAGGTTGAGTTTGGCTGGCTCAATTCCGATTCGACTCATTTATCTTAGATCTAGTTCGGTTCATTATTGGTTCAATTACAAAATGAGATTATCTCATAAACGAACAAACAAGTTTGGTTTGAGCTCGTTTATGAGTTCGGCTCGTTTATAACTCCTTAAACAATATTACCAAAATATCATTAATACAAATAATCTAATTTTAAGTCTTGAGTACGGATACACCAGTACAAAGACGGCTTGTATTTACGGATAATAAAATCCGTAGGGGCAATTAACGAATGCCCCTACGGATTAAGCCGTAGAGACAACTAATTACCCTATGGATAACACCGTAAGAGTATTTATAAATAAAAATTTGTTAAAATTTAACTTATGCAGTTTGTCCCTACGGTGCCACAAGATAAGGACCTACAGATATATCCATAGGGGCAAATTTAAAAATTAAAAAAAAAACAAATTGTTATCGTCCCCGTCACTATACCTTTGTATGGTGTTTTTCGTCACTCCATTGAGATGAGAATGCACGCACTTGTCCGGCATGTACAGATCCCCCCTGTCTGGGACATGCCGAGGTTTATTGATTGTGTAGATCCGAATCTCCGACAGCCGCGGACTAAACCTCCGTTAATTACTCATCGTATTTAAAGCAAGAGAACCTCCGATTGACGGGTCAAAATGGTCATGCAAACTCAATGTACAGTGTGCGTGTGTTGTGTTTTGAGGGGTCTTGGATATATCGGAGACCTCACAGAGTGTACGGGGGTTCCGCTATCCAGATAGCGGGTTGGGGTCAAGGGGGCTAAAAGCCCTTTTACGGGATGCGGGGCAGCGCCCTGTTAGAATTTTTTTCTAACGGGGGACGTGTTTTGAGCGTGGAGTGTGTATAAAAAAATAATAATAATAAAAAAGGGTGAGTGGCGTCCTAAGGACGCGTGGGCGCCAGCGTCTCATGCGTCCAGCACGTGGGCGCCGGACACCCATAGAAAAAGAGGCTTAGCCCTTGTTTTGGGAGTTGTACTCCCGATTGACTTTTGGAGTTAAACTCCTAAAAAAAGGAAGAGGGGCTTAGCCCCCGCACAGGGGAGTGTACTTCCCGGTTGACTTTTGGAGTTAAAACTCCTAAAAAAAGGGATGAGGGGCTTAGCCCCTGCATAGAGAGTTGTACTCCTCGATTGACTTTTGGAGTTAAACTCCTAAAAAGAAGGGATTTATTATTTTATATATTATTTTTTTTGTGGAGTTAAAACTCCTAAGAGATTTTCGGAGATGATGAAAGGGGTCTCCTTTCTTCTCCTTTGAGCCTTGGGTATCTCTTGAGCCTTGAATCTTCCCAAAGTGGGATTTTTGAAGACGGGTCTCATTCTTCCTCCTCTTTGTTGGCTGGATCTTGAAAAAAAAGGGGGATGGGATTTAAAAATCTCCCATTTTAGATATCTGATGGGAGATCTGAGCTTCCCTTTGTGGGTTTTATGGTGAAAAACTATTCCTTTTTGGGAAAACAAGAGTGAAATTCTTGATTTAATTAATGAAAAAGGAAGAAGGTTTAGAACCTTGAGGAAGGAGAAGGATGTACAAAATCCTAGACTTTTTTTAAGAGAATGAAAATGTTCTTCTTGATTTTTCATCATGTTTGTCTTTATAGGCTACACATTTTACATATAGCCTCTTAAACTTTACCAAATGGCACTTGTGCCACCCCATGCCTTATGTACTTATCTCTTTTTGCACATAAGCCATGGGGTTTACAAAATTTTTGCTTTTTGTCCATTTTACATACATTTATTTTAAAAAAAAAGATTTAGATTAAACTAATTTATGGCTTCATTCTTTTTTTCACGAGGCCGGTCCATTCTATGTTCGGTCTTGACCTGGGTTTGGACCTATTTGGCTTGGAGTTGACTTTGATTTTGACTTGGTCAACAGGTGTGTAATTTTTTACCCCAACAACCCTAATTACCAATTCCCCTTAAAATTTCCCCATGTGTGTCTCCTCCCTCGTCGTCTCCTCCCTTGTCGCTCGTCGCTTCCTCTGACTGCGTCGCCTCTTCCCTCGTCGTCTTCTTCGTCCTCCTACGACTTCCAGCGCCGCCTCCATCACCTCCAGCGCCGCCGTCTTCATCAACGTCAAGTTTCTCTCCGGCTTTCTCGTCACCGTCGAAATCGTCAACAGGTTAGTTAATTTATTGATAGATTTAAATTTTATTTCCGTAAATTGAATTTGGTGGGTAGGGCTTCAATTTGGGGATTTTGAATTGTGATGGTGGCTGTGGTGGTGGGTAGTTGGTGGTGGTGGCTGTGGTGGTGGGTAGTTGGTGGTCGATGGCGGCGGCTGTGGTTTGGGGATGTAGATGGCGGTGGAGGCTGTGGTGGTGGAGGTGGGTGGTAGTGGTTGCGTTGTAATTCTGTCTAGGGTTTGTTGGGCTACACTAACGCCCTGACCATCTACCGTGGCCGTTTGCGGAACAAAAATTTTCTAGGGTTTTCAAAACTGGCGCTAGAATAACCCGATGTCGGATCTACCATAAACCCAAACCAGCTAACATGAGAGGAGCTAACTACTATAATAGGAATTTCTCACCAAAAGATCCGTGTCCTTTGGTCTTCTTTCCTCTTCGTATGCTCCTAAAGATCTCCTTGAACATGCTTGATCTTCTTTATTTGCTCCTTCGGTTCTCTCGGATCGAGCTTGTTCATCGGTCCTCCTCCGTCGTAGATGATCCATCCGAGAGATGTTGTCCATGGTTCTAGCTCCACACTAAGAGTCTTGTGGAGCAACTAGAGACTTTAGATTGCTAGTCTAAAGAGTCTAGGATGTAGTGTGGGGTTCTTGTGTGTTTTTATCTCCTCTCCTCTCTTGATTCTCAACACATGAGAGTGTAGAGAGGAGGTAGAAGATGAAGGTGGAGGTGCTCAAGAAAACAAGAGAGGAGAGTGAAGCGAACAGTGAGAGTGAAAAATGAATCTCATGAGAGAGAAAATCACCCAACCATGGTTTTTTAGAACCAATATTTTCAATATAAAAATCCAACCATGCTTCAATAGTTAGCACAAATGAATTTGAAATTCATTTGTCAATACTATTGAGGTATGGTTCCCACCATACTCCCCTCACCTTATTTACACTTCATTATTCCATTTAAAGATAAATGGAAAAGTATAAAATGAGGTGTCCACCTTCTAGAATGTTTTCCGTATAAATACGGATTACACTCTACTGTATATACATACCTATATTCGTATCGAAATACGAATACCCAACGAGATAGAATAACACAAAGAACATAATACTAGAATATACAAATCGAAATACATATATGTAAATTATTAAATCAATACCTGATTTAATAATCCGGCTCAATCCCGAGCTGGCTATTATTATCAAATGTCCGATCGAAAGTCCGGGTATATAGTACAATCGATCGATCGGAACCCTGCACGTATCCAATACGGCTACTACATCATTTCGCCTGAACCAGGGAAACCCTCTGTGTGGGACTCTAAAGACTCGACAGTACGCCGACAGTGAGTTCCTGGATAAATCCATAACCACAAGCACGTCAGCGGCACTAGCTGTACGTAACGGCTACCCGGGTATCTGTCGAAAAGGAAGGCCGACGAGCAAATTCATCTGGATCCCTACTAAGCCTATCTGTAACAATTTCCGTACAGTCTAGTCTCTTCGTCTGAGAGTATCGCATACCGGGTCTAGGGGTGGTAAACGTCAGACCCTAATAACCTGATAATCCATGCTGATGCGGCTCAGGACCAATCCAGGAAACTACTGATCAACCTATCAGTAAATCCCAACCGCTTTGGCCAAGATCTTATGGTCATGGCCAATCGAACACAGTGCGATATCGACTCCCTATACCGGGAGAGACGAATCCCCAACAATCACTCACTGCCTCCATGTGGCTCGGGACTGTACCCAACCAAAAACTGTTTGCACGACTCAGTAGAGCCGTGGTAGGGTAGTGATCAAAGTATAGTAGGAACTCACACGAGACAAATGACGATCTCAAGTTTGAAGACTAACCTGTACTCATGCCACCTAAGAACTTCCATCTGACGATAGGTATAGTACCATCTAGAAGTTCTCGGCGAGTCCGTCCAGTGTACTCACCCCCAGTGAGCACCGGTATACGATCTTAGGTGCAAAAGACCAATGGCTGTGGGACCAACCATCGCCCCTCGTCGGGGTCTAGAAAACGTATATACTAGTCTACTCCGAAATATCGATGCCCAGTCTCGATACTCCCATGACTAGGGACCTTTTAAGGATGTGCTTATCAACTACCCAACTTCCACAAGTATGATCACCATCACAACGCAGGTAGTCAAGCAATGATCCTACGGGCTTTATCAACATGTATAAATGATATGTAATAACAAGTAAAACATACGCACATGTTAAGATAAAGACAAACCAGATAGCATACTATCATATCGAGCAAGATTGTCCTGTACATATATATGTCCAAGCATCCACATATATACATATACAATAATGGCCTTTAGGGTATACATATCCAACAATCTCCCACTTGCACTAAGGCCATATATTGGCGTACCGAGTACCCAACGTCTGTACTAGGGCCAGTTGTTGGCGTATCGCATATCCAACATCTCAAATAGTCTCTCGAACTGTGCTTGAGGAAGGGCCTTGGTGAATGGATCCGCCATGTTGTCTTTTGTGTCCACTCTCCGCATCTCGATCTCCCGGTGATCAACGATCTCCCTGATCAGGTGATACCGCCTCAAGATGTGTTTGGATTTCTGATGGGACCGTAGTTCCTTTGCTAAAGCCATAGCTCCATTGTTGTCGCAATACAAAGGTATTGGGTTAATAATAGATGGAACCACCTGCAGTTCAGTAATGAACTTCTTAATCCAGATGGCTTCTTTTGCGGTATCGTTGGCAGCAATGTATTCAGCCTCCATCGTCGAGTCTGCGATGGTGTCCTGCTTGGAACTCTTCCAACAGACCGCCCCTCCGTTGAGGGTAAACACAAAACCTGAGACAGACTTGATGTCATCCTTGTCACTCTTGAAGCTTGAATTGGTAAAGGACTCCACCTGGAGGTCCCCATTACCGAATACCAGGAACAGTTCTTTAGTCTTTCTCAGGTACTTAAGAATGTTCTTTACTGATGTCCAGTGGTTCTTACCTGGATTTGACTGATACCAGCTCACCACGCTAAGCGCGTAAGCTACATCTGGTCTTGTACATAGTATCGCATACATTATAGATCCTACCGCCAAAGCACAGGGTATAGTGCTCATGCGAACCTCTCCTCATCAGTCTTGGGAGACATCATTTTGGAGAGGGTGATTCCGTGCAATGCGGGTATGTTACCACACTTGGAATCTTCCATATTAAATCTCTTTAGTACGGTCTCTATGTACCTGGACTGTGAAGGTCCCAATAATCTCTTGGATCTATTTCTGTAGATATTGATCCCCAGAATGTATGAGGCATCACCCAGGTCCTTTATGGAGAACCTTTGTGATAAGAACAGCTTGACCGATTGTAGTATAGGAATATCATTTCCTATCAAAAGAATGTCGTCCACGTACAAGACTAGGAATACGATAGTTCGTCCTACAATATTCTTATATATACAAGGCTCATCTTCGTTCTTGATGAAGTCAAATTCCTTGATTGTTTCATTAAAACAGATGTTCCAGCTCCGCGATACTTACTTTAATCCATACATAGATTTAAGCAATTTGCACACCTTCCCGCTGCTTCCACTGTCTATAAAACCCTCTGGCTGATCCATATAAACACACTCTTCCAAACTTCCGTTTAGAAAAACCGTTTTTACATCCATCCGCCAGATTTCATAGTCATGGAAGGCAGTAATGGAAAGTAAGATTCGAATGGATTTGAGTATAGCCACTGGAGAAAAGGTTTCGTTATAGTCCACACCTGGTCTTTGACGAAAACCTTTTGCAACAAGTCAAGCCTTATAGGTTTCTACCTATCCATCTAAACCAAATTTCCTTTTATAGATCCATTTGCATCCAACGGGTTTTACCCCAGGTGGAGCAATATCCAAGGTCCACACTTTATTGGTGTACATGGACTCCATTTCGGATCGCATGACATCCATCCATTTATTAGAGTCCCTATAGATAATGGCCTGCTTGAAACTAGTAGGATCATTTTCTTCCAAGATGTAATCCTTTCGATCCCCGTCTATGAGAAAACCGTAGTATCTCTCGGGCGGATGAGAAATCCTACTAGATCTGCGGAGAGGCTGAGCTTCGTCTGGGATTACTGAATCTAACGGTTCCACCAAATCTTCAGTTTCAGTTTGAGGTTCAGAAGTATCTTCCAGTTTTACCGTACTCTCACTAATTTCTTTTGCAAGAAATTCCCCTTCCAAAAAGGTGGCGTGGCGAGATACAAACACCTTCTGTTCCTCAGTGTGGTAGAACAAATATCCATGCGAATGTTTTGGATATCCTACAAACTTACATAGAAACGATCGTGCCTGAAGTTTGTCTGGATTTTGTATTTTAACATAGTCCGAACAACCCCATATCTTAATACGCTTAAGACATGGTTTCTTTCCACTTCATATTTCATACGGAGTCTTAGGCACAGATTTAGAAGGAATCTGATTCAAAGGTATGCCGATGTTTGTAGCGCATTTCCTGTAACGTTTTAGAAATCGTTTAGGTGATTTTTCTGATATTAGGTAAAATAAATTGTGTTTTCCGTAAAAACCTAGAAGTGATCATTTTTCAGTATAGACTTAACGGCACCTAGTTTAACTAGGAAATTGCTAGTTTGCGGTTTTTAGTTGTCACTTGAAAATTTTAGTTCACTTTAATATTTTTCCTTAATTAAAATATTATTATAAGCTTTTAATTATGCACTTAATTAGTGGTAATTACAAATTTGATTGGGTTAATTATGCTAATGTGAATCCATACTAACTTAATCATAAGATTAAGCATCTTTGACTTTTCCAAAATATCTTGGAAAAATATCTAGATATTTTGAAGGTTAATGAATGTTTTAGTTAAAAGGTTTTAAGGTAGCATTAAGTAATTAAGCTTTAATGGTGTTTTGACCTTGGTTTTTTTTTCCACACACTTCCACACATTTCCATTTCCTTCCAAAGTGGCCGACCCCCCCTTGCTGCCCCATTTCTTTCTCCACCCCATTTCCACTCTTTAAAGCTTCTAAAATTCATTAAAAATCATCAAATAATCCCACAAAATCAAAAACAAATCCATACCTATTATTCTTTAGCCTTAATCTTGCATGGATCTTCATGAAAGTTAGCATTTTGGAGGTTATTTTGGTGATCTTGTTGCAAGTTTGTGATTCAAGTGGAGGTATAAAATTCTAACCCTAAACTTTAGTTGTTGTTTAAATACCTTAAGCTAGCTTATTAGATGTTTAAATAAAGCTTTAATTAGCATGTTTTGGAATTTCTAGAAAGGGATATGAAGATCAAATTAGGGTTTTGATTGGTTGAAATGGTTAATGGAGAAGTGTAGACTTGGAAAAACTTAACCTAGTTGTGAGAATGCTATTTGTTATTTCCCTAATTGTCTAATTAAGCTTAATAGCAAACTAACTTTTACTAAATCTTATATGGGTGAGATTAAAATTGTAATAAAGGTTTGGGTGACTTAGTTAAACTACTTTGTGATGATTGTGATCACTAGATTTGGTTAAACTTCTAGATTTGAGCTAAAATGATTAAAAGATGCTTACTAGGTTTTCGGTAAAATTAGGCGTGAGTTTCTTTCGACGTTGCGATGTTATATCTATTAGATTCCACGATATATATTGTGTTGTGAATGCGCGATCGGTACGATCAGGGTGTAGGCTTGGTGGTTGTGTCGTTTTGCGTTCCTAGCTAAGGTTGTACCGATGTCGTACGCGTTTTGTGCACTGAGTGCACAGTGTGTATATCTTGTGGACGTTATCCTTGCGTTTCGTTGTCTTTGTGTCGGCGCAGGATATTTAGTCTTATGTGTTGTGTTTGTGGAATTTTAGGATCGCGAGTAGGGACTTCGGACGCTGCAAAAAAAGGGAAGCAGGTGGTCGGATTTACTTAGCTCAAGGTCATTGGTGAGTAGATTTAACATCTACAGGGGAATCGCCCGTATGGCGTTATGCGTTTGGGCTGGATTCAATGATAGGATTATTGTTATAAGTATATGTACATAGAGATTGTGCATGAACTTCATTGCATATTATCACTTGTTGTACCTGAACTTGTACCCATTGGACACTGCACTATTATTGACGGTCCATGTCGCACGAGTACTAATTGTATGCTACACTCACACCGTCGGTGATTTTCCATGACACGCACAACCCATATACATACGTGATATTGTATTGGTTAGGGACATTGAGATTTAGATTCTTATTCCATTTGTGCATATTAGATATAGCTAACACATATACATACGTGATATTGTATTGGTTAGGGACATCGAGACACGATCCTTATTTTTATTGTGTATAAGAAAGATAGCATACACATATACCTTGCTATGCCTATATGTTTACACCTATACATATGTGATATTGTATTGGTTAGTGACATTGAGACATTGATTCTTATTCCATTTTGCATGTGAAATATAGCATACCTGTATACCTACATGCTTACACATATACCCTGCTATACCTACATATTTACACATATACCTATATGGTATTACATCATTATTGATAGGTATATATCCATATTTTGCTATAGCTATAGGTACATCATGCATACATACTTACAAGTACACCCACATATCTTGCTACAGCTACATGTACATCATGCAAACATACTTACATGTATACCCACATACCATGCTGTAGCTACTTATATCGCTAAGTGGTATTGTATTGTCATTTGACATTGAGACGTTGATTATTGTGCTATTGCGCTTATGAAATGCATCATACATACCTGCTTACATATAAATACACATATCTTGCTATAGTTACATGTACACCTCATATGATACTACACTTGATTTCGAAGGAATTGTGAACCGCATGATATATTTTAAAACTTGATGCGTTTAAATAACAGTTTTCCCTTAATATGCTTATATTGCTGTTTTATGTTGCATACATCAGATTTCATGGATTTACGCATTGAGATATGGATTTCATGTGATTTATGGATTTGAGGACCGTGGGGGTATTTCAAGAATTTATGTATTGTTTGAAAACCCGGTTTCTTTTGATATGATATTTCGATGCGTCCACCATGAGTTTTCTCGGTTCTGAGACTTGTGTTAGATACCCGATTCGAGGAGCGAGGGGGAACCGTCTGCGGGTACATGGTGGACCCGGTGAGGTACCCCGGGGCAAGAAGACTCGTATATGTTAGACAGTGAGCCTGGCAGGGGAGCACTACCTACCGGTGATAGTATAGAACCCGACGGCGGTGAGCCTGGCAGGGGAGCACTACCTACCGGTGATAGTATAGAACCCGACGGATGTCCGGAGGATACCGTGTGGGAGTTATGACACGAGATATATTGAGGGCCGATCTGGGTATGCGGCGCCTGAGAGATGAGTATTTACGTATCGATGCTGGACACGAGTATTTCATGATGTTTCCAGTGTCGGTGTTGGACACTCAGGTTCCATGAGATTTACAGACATGAGAGCCGATCAGGATGACGACGCCTGAGGTATTGGGATTTGGGTTGTTGTTGATGGACACCGGGATTTTCTACGATGATGATTTATTGATGATGTTATGTTTTATCCCATACTCAGCATTTATTTGATATGCATTGCTTCATGTATTCGTAGTACCTGATAGAGTACCTTTCATGACTGTTGCATATACATATTGCCATATTATACTATCAGTTACATGTGATAGATTATCGCAGTACGTGCATACCTGCGATTACCTGCATGATGTTATTTACTATTCACGAGTTGGCAACTCACCCCCGTTGTGCCACAGTGTTTTGCAGGTTTGACCCTCAGAGTAGTCACGGCAGGGCTTCATACTATCTCCACTTTTGCGGATACCGCTACGGTTGACTTGAGCCTTTTCTATAGGTGGATTTCGCGGTTATCCGTTTATATACATTGTATATCTTTTGTTGGACCTAGTACTCTCCATCTACCACCTTTATGTATTTGACTTAGAGACGAGTTGTAAGGATCGATATTGTATTATTTTGTGACTTGGGTGCCGTGCTCGTGGGAGCCGGTCTTGTTATGTAGTTTTAGCTCCTTATGCTGTTTTCATTTATATTTCTTCGCTACGGCGTCGTATATATACTTGTGGTGTTTTTTTCTGCCGTTGAGCAAGATTTTCTTCCGTTTGGGGATACTTTATTTATATTCTATGTTGTACCCATTTCGGGGCTAGTTTTTACAAAGGAGGTGCTGCCGAAATTTTTAAGAAAGAAACTTAAGTTAAAGATTTTCATTTGAGATTCCCAAAAGTTTTAACAATGTTTTCTCCACTTATCCCTTTTTGGGGTGGTTTAGATTTCTGGGTTTTCGGCTTACTTGAATTGCGTTATGCCTGTAGATGTTACGTAGTTTAAGTGCCATCACGTGCCATTTTTAGGTCGTGACAAAGTTGGTATCAGAGCGCTTGGTTTTATCTTTCGGAGTGTAGGATGACCTTAATATGATGGAGTAGGTAGCTTAAGCAGAGTGACGTAGCGCGTGTATGTCCGCGGCATACTTACGACATGGTACTCCGCCTAAGTGACCTTAGTACTTATTGCTTGGAATTCCTTCCATGATTATATATCCTTGTGATTAGATTTCCGTGTTCTTATCGGATCCTATTTCCATTTCTAGCCATTATGCCGCCGAAGACTATGAGGGCTCAGAGAGAGGTAGCGAGAGCCGAGGTCAGAGTTGACTCATTTGAGACGAGGGCTGACTAGGATGGTACGCTCGCTGTACAGGAGCAGATTGATCCGCCTTCGATAGATCGTATCGCTAGGCTTGAGACAGAGATGCTGGATTTGCGCCAGATGATGGGATCGTTGGTTGAGGCCAGTCGAGCATAGAGCGTCAGGGATGCTTGAGCGCGCAGTATCGAGTCGCTACGCCAGACTCCGGGCATGACGGTGGCAGAGTACGATGTTCAGTTTATCCAGTTATCGGTGTATGCTCCATATTTGGCGGATACGGAGGAGATGCGGATCGAGAGATTTGTTCGAGGCTTGACCACCCAGTTGTTCATTATTATTGGCGCCCAGCATTGGGACAGATATGCAGCCGCAGTGGACGCAACCCTACTAGTTGAGGAGCGTCTTTCCGAGACTTTGGAAGTTCCGGAACCGAGGAAGACTCCTACAGGTGTATCATCCCAGAGACAGACGTTTAGACGCCGTGACAGATTTCGTTCAGGTCGCGGGAGTAGCAGAGGCTTGGGACGGGGTCAGTTGTTTAGCTCTTATCCTCAGAAGGGTCAGCAGTCATCGTATGAATATTTCCGGTGCGGGAGTTTCCATCACCTCATCAGGAATTGCACCGTGGTACGCCATAGGAGGGAAGCAGTACCATATGTTACCTTACCACCTTCACCTCAGGGAGCGTTGCCCCTTGCGCCTGTTGTCGCACCGCGTCAGACTTATGTTCAGAGAGGTCGTGGTCACGGAGGGTTCGTTCAAAGAGAACAGGATGGTAGAGGAGGAGAATAGCCAGTTGCTGGTAGAGGGCAGGCACGAGCGTTTGCTTCTACTCATCGGGACGCGCAGGCGTCCAATGTAATGGTTTCAGGTATTCTTTTTCGTATGATCTTTGATGTACGTGTTTTGTTTAATTCGGGATCTATGCACTCGTTTATTCAATACACTTCGTGCCGAGGTTGGGCCGAGAGTCGTGTTTGCTAGATCAGCCATTTGTTATGTTTACTCCTGTTAGCGATTCTTTTGTTATGCGAGACGTGTTTCGGTCATGTGCCAATCGGATAGGAGATAGAGATACGTCTGTCGATTTGATCCTTCTTGATATGTTAGAATTTGACGTTCTCCTGGGCATGGACTGGTTAGCTACGTGCTATGCATCTGTGGACTGCCGCGAGAAGACAATCAGGTTTTGTTTTCTCGGCGAGTTAGTTCTTGTTGTGCAAGAGGACCGTAGTGCCGCCCCTCACCGCTTGATTTCAGCCTTTTACGCTAGTCGGCTTTTGAGGAGAGGATGTCGAGTATTCTTGGCTTTCATTCGTAATACCGGAGCCACAATAGATTCATTGGACTGGGTTCCTTTTGTGCGAGAGTTTTCCGACGTTGTTCCAGATGAGCCGGCGGAGCTTAGGGAGCTTAAGGATCAGCTGCGAGAGTTGCTTGTTGGGGGACTTGTACGTACAGATGTTTCGCTTTGGGGAGCTCTTATTCTGTTCGTCAAGAAGGAGGACGGCAATTTGAGGTTGTGTTTGGATTTTTCGTTAATTGAACCGAGTTAGGGTGCGGAATAGGTATTCTTTACCTCGCATTGACGATTTCTTTGATCAGCTCTAGGGTGCGGGACATTTTTCTAAGTTTAATTTGAGATCAGGTCATCATCAGTTGTCGGAATGATGACATTCCGAAGACTGCTTTTCGTACGCGCTATGGGCATTATGAGTTTTTGGTGGTGTCGTTTGTGTAGGGTTCCTAGGCACACATGTGAGGTCTCACAAGGCATCAACCATGCCAATTTCAAAAAAAATCTAGGTGCCGAGAAACCCGACTACGGATCGTTGGCTAGAAATCTAGGCGAAAATGAAATCTAGTTAACAACTTAACAAAAAGGAAACGGAAATACAACCTTTGTAGATCCGGTGCTCCACCTCCATAGCTCCGCAATAAGTCCCCTCGCTGTCCTAGTGAATTCCCGGGCTCTAGCGTCGGCTTCATCGGAGAATAGGCGAGCTAGGTCGTCGATGTCCATGCCGAAGATGATCTACGTCGAGGCATCGCTAGATCAAGCTCCACCTTCACCAAGCCTTGAAAACTTGTGAAGGAAACACCCTATACTACTTGGCAAGAGCTAGAGGATGAAGAAATAGGAGTTGGGTTCACTTTAGAATTGGATTTCTCACTCAAATACATCAATCACCATTGATGAAGAAAGCTTTCTTCTTGTGAGGAAGAAGAAGAAGAAGATAAGTGTTATGATAAGTTCTTATTAAAAGAATAATAAAAATGGAAACTTATCATAATCTTAACCTTAGTTAGTTGTAGAGAATAGACCATGGTAAGTTATGTTGGTTAGGGTTAAGCAAGAGACAAGAATGGTTAACTAAGTCAAAGCTTCATGAAAGTTCATGAACAAACAAAGAAAGCCACCATTATCCTCTTATGCCAATTATTTTATTTCCAAAAAGAATAAATGAAAAAGATAAATAAATGAATAAGGAAAACCAAAACCCTAACCATTTAAATAACCATGGTTTAATTCTTTACACAAACCAAGTAAGTATGCATCATCAAACATGATACAATCATGTGCACAAAACTATATTAAATATACAATGTGCACATCCGAGCGAGAAAATCCATTTAAAGTGAACCGATACTAGTTAATGCAAAGTAATATATCAAATATATAATTATGCATTAAATCATTAAATCAACACTTGATTCAATGATCCGGTCATGTCGCATATAACCGGCTAGTATCCAATGTATCGGCTTATCGAATCAATCCTTGATTCGATAACTAGGTTATATCGCATACAACCATTCGACACATTCATCGCGAGAATGAAATACGGTATCACATACACGCATTATTCTCGGTCCCGCACATATCTCATATGCGCTCCTATTTCGTTTCGCTTGAGCCAGGAAACCTCTGTGTAGGACTCTAAAGACTCGTCAATACGCCGGTAGCGGATGATGATCATATCAAGCACCCACAAGCCGCAAGCGGTCTGCTAAACGTAACGGCCACCCGGGTATTGAGCGATCAGAAGATCGACGAGCAAGCCCGCTCACACTCCTGTGAATCCAACCAGTAACACTTACCGTACAGTCCGTTCTGTTCGTCTGATATGTCGCATATCTCGCCTAGGGGTGGTAAACGTCAGACCCCAATAGCTCGATAAGTCATGCCGACTTGAGGTCCATAACATTCGTGAAACTACTGATAACTCTTACCAGTATATCACTGCAACCCTGGCCAGGGATTTCCTGTTATGGCCAGTCGTGCATTGCGCAACATCAACCCCCAATACCGGGAGAGACGAATCCCCTCCTATCGCTCATTGCCTCCATGTGAATCGGGACTGTACCCAAAAACCACCTGTTTGCACAACTCAGTAGAGCCGTGGTAGGGTGGAAATCAAAGCACAGTGGGAGACACACAAGACTCTATGACGATCTCGGGTCAACAGACTAAGCTGTACCAGTGTCACCAGAGAACTGCCATCTGACGTGAGGTATAATACCATCTGGGAGTTCTCGGCGAGTCCGTTCAGTGTACCCAGTCTCCACTGAGCACCCGCATACCATCTCCGATGTCAAACACCAATGGATATGGGATCATCCATCGCCCATCGCATGGGTCGAGAAGATATACGCTAGTCTACTCTGGAATATCGATGCCCCGTCTCGATATTCCCTCGACTAGGAACAATGAAGGATGTACTCATTGACTACCCAGGCCCCACTAGTATGATCTACATCACAGTCCTGGAAGTCGGGTACACATCCTAAGGGCTTTATCAACATGTAATCAGAGAGACAGAAAGTATACATGTTAAGATAAAGAGCAACCAGATAGCGTACTATCATGTCGAGCAAGAAAGTCCTATCTATATATATCCCAGCATCCACTACAATATACATCCAATGTACAGTAATGGCCTCTAGGGCATACATATAACTAACAGTTTGGACTCACCAATGCCCCAGCAGCATTCATAAATTTGGTGAACCAGATTTTTCAGGCCGTTCCTCGACCAGTTTATTATTGTTTTATTGATGACATACTGGTTTATTGCCAAGAGTCGAGAGGAACACGAGCAGCACTTGAGGATGGCTTTGCAAACATTGAGAAAGTACCAGCTGTTTGCTAAATTCTCAAAGTGTTCTTTCAGGCTTGATAGTGTTGACTTCCTAGGTCATGTGGTTACGGGAGACGGTATTCGTATGGACCCGAGGAAGATCGAGGCCGTACAGCTTTGGCCCAGACCTGTATCTGTGACAGAGGTCCGCAGCTTTTGGGCTTAGCCGGTTTTTACCGCCGTTTCGTGCAGGATTTCTTGTGTATCGCTACACCATTGACCGGACCAACCAGGAAGGGGGTTTCTTTTCTTTGGACTGAGGCATGCGAGCTGAGTTTTCAACAGTTGAAGACTCGGTTGACGACTGCACCAGTTTTATCTTTGCCTTCTGGATCGGGCGACTTTGTCGTTTACTGTGATGTTTCGCGAGTGGGGCTCGATTGTGTATTGATGTAGCATGATAGAGTTATCGCTTATACTTTCCGGCAGTTGAAGGAGAACGAGCAGAATTATCCCACTCATGATCTTGAGATGGCACGGTGGTCTTGCACCGAAGATTTGGAGACACTACTTGTACGGAGAGTCGTGTCAGATTTTCATAGACCACCAGAGCTTAATCTTCCTGCAGCGGGATCTGAGTTTGAGACAACGCAGTTGGATGGAGCTTGTGAAGGATTATGATTGTGCGATCCTTTATTACCCGGGGCAAGGCGATTGTGGTAGCTGATGCTTTGAGTCGTAGGCCCGGGGGTTAGCTTGTCCCAGTTGAGCGCAGTTCAGAGACAGTTTTCTGCAGATTTGCAGTCCTTGTGCGACAACTGAGTACAGTTAAGTTCACTTCTACTAGGGGAACAGCTTGCTCATGTCTGCGCCCGTCCACTTCTACTTAATCGTTTTCGTGAGGCACAGCCTGCCGATGCCCATTTGTCTGAAATTCTTGAGCATGTTCGGCAGGGTAGAGATTCGGAGTTCTTGATTGATGACCAGGGTGTGCTACGTTGCGGGACTCGATTGTGTGTACCAGATACTGATGGGTAGAGACGTGAAATCCTAGAGCAGGCACATCCGTCAGCTTTTAGTGTTCACCCAAGTGCCACCAAGATATAACGTGACTTGAGAGATAGTTACGGGTGGGTAGGGATGAAGAGTGAAGTTTCGGATTTCGTTTTGAAGTGCTTAACCTGTCAGCGAGCTAAGCTTGAGCATTTGAGACCGGCAGGAGAGTTGCAATCTTTAACCATTCCGGAGTGAGAATGGGAGCAGATCTCCATGAATTTTGTTGTGGGTCTACCCAGGTCTAGTCAAGGGTATGACTCCATGTGGTTGATTGTTGTCCGGTTATGCTCAGTATGCTCGGTTTGCTCAGTTGTTCTGTTGGAGATAGTGCCCTCAGAGTCAATTATTAGGTCACAGGTACGTGATTGTAATGATTGAGGGAGGACCTATCCCAGTAGGACAGTCTTGCTCGAGATGATAGTATGCTATCTGGTTTACCTTTATCATCGTGTACTGCTTTAGGTGACATGACACGTCGCTATTACACGTTGATAGAGCCCCTAGGATTCTTGCTTGACCACCAGCAGTATGAGGGCGATCATATAAGTGGGAGCTGGGGGTCTATAAGCTTATCCTTAAAAGGTCCCTAGTCGTGGGAGTTTCGAGACTGGGCATCGATACTCCATTAGTAGACTAGTGTATACAGTCGAGACCCCGACGAGGGGCGGTGGCCGGTCTCACAAGCCACTGGTGTCAGTTGGATCACCTAAGATGTATACAGGTGCTCATTGGGTTATGAGTACACCGGACAGGACTCGCCGGGAACATGCTAGTTGGTCATATACCAGACGTCAGATGGCAGTTCCCTGGTGACATGTGTGCAGGTTAGTTCATCGACCTGGGGATCGTCATTTGTCTCGTGTGAGTTCCCACTGTACTTTGATTACTACCCTACCACGGCTCAAAGGAGTCGTGCAAACAGGTTTTAGTTGGGTACAGTCCCGAGCCACATGGAGGCAGTGAGCGTATCTTCAGGGGTTCGTCTCTCCCGGTATTGGGGGTGAGGTCGTGCTGTGTCTAGGAGAGCCATTACACAAAGTCCTTGGCCAAGGCAAGGAGATTTACTGGTAGGTATTCCAGTAGTATCTCAGGGTGTTCTGGGCTACACTCCGACACGACTTGTACCGCTTTTGGGGGTCTGACTTTTACCAACCCCCTAGGCCCGCCATGCGATACTCATAGACGAACGGACCGGACTGCACGGATATTGTCACTGACAGGCTCAGTAGGGTTGTCAGGTTGAGTTCACTCACAGACGTCCCTTTTATAGTCAATAGCTGGTGGCCCGTCACGTATTGGCTTATACCTCTGACGTGCTAGTGGTTAAATCCACAACCATAGTATTGACGAGTCTTTAGAGTCCACCACACTTTCAGTTACTCAAGTTTCGGGCGAAACGCTGTAGAGGCCGTATGGAGATATGGCAGGGTCCGATCAGATACGTGCGGTATTGCACGGATCAGGATCGGACAGTTTGTACTAGTGGCCGTATGGTTATATGGCAGGGTTCGATCAGATACGTGCGGTATTGCACGGATCAGGATCGAATGGATATTACTAGCCGGCTTTGGCTTAAGCCGGTCCTAGTTGAGTACAGTGTAGATTTTGTCTCTTTGCATTTGTATCCGGACGGAATACAGATGCGGGTGTGTATGCACAGTATGGGGGTTTTCCTGTAATTTATTACGGGACCAGTTTTCTGGAGTTGCCAGTTTGCATTCCGTTCCGGCCGGTTTTCCTTTGTTCTTTCCCGGCCGGACTTTTCCGATGGAGGGTGTTATTTGCAAGTTTGCAAATAACACATTGTGGAGGGTTTTATTGCATAAGGTTTGATATGATAAGCATCTTTGCTTTTCATGTAATTATGTGATTAGGATGGATTTGAGGTTGATGGAAAGTTTTGTGATGATTATGTTTATGGTTGTGGTCACCCTTTCTTTTCTCCTACACTCACCTCCCTTGTTGCTTCATAATCCTTGCTCCACCATTTTTCTATGGATGAGGGTTTTCATTTTAGAAAAGAGAGAAGAAAAAGAGAGAAGGAAAAGTGAGAAGAAGAAAAGAGAAGAAGAGAGAGCTTCATCTTTGAGAGAGGTTTTCATTCTTGATCTCATTCCATGCCAAGAAAAATGCAAGCACCATTTTTCTTATCCTTGTTTCCTCCATCATCCACAAATGGCAACCAACCCCAAAGTGAGACATACACTCTACACTATATTCCTACAGCAAATCTTGGACGCGTCGATTCGCCAGCTTCGCGCCCGAGTTGCCTCGGTATTGAGGTGGGAGCCCGTAAAAGTACCCGGCTTCGTGGTGCCCTTTCCGACGATGAGGAGACGGACGGAGATCCCGCGAGGAGATCGGAGTGGAGATGAAGACCGGAGGACTCGGATCGTATGGTATACTTCTCTACCCCCTCTCTAGATAGCTTAGACTAGTTTAATGGCACGATCCGGGGTTTAGTGCGCGGTGGTGCCGGTTTTGCTAAGTCCGCAAAATTTAAGTTTACCACCGTTTCCGCGTTTGGCCGTCGGATTGACGGCCGGGGCGCCGCCGTGCACTTACAGTGGTATCAGAGCCTCGCCATTAACTTCGTCTAGCTTGGTTTAATGTGTTTTTAAGTTCCGATCGACCAAAATTCCAAAAACCGTATTTTTCCCTTCACATCAGTTTCTGTCGAAATTTTTTGAAGTCCAAAAATTTTTCAGGTTGTAAAATATTGATGTACTGGAAAATCTAAGAGTTCTGTAAAAATTTGACGAAGTAACTCCACAGTTGGAGCGCGGAACCGCCGCGAAAACCCCATTTGTGCGGCCCTTCCGCCGCGCACTATTCACGTCACTTCACCAATTTTTTACAGAGGCCTTCTGGGCTTAAAATATGGGTTTTGGAATATTAAATTTGGGCCAATTATTTCTGTGAGTGCTACAGTTTTCTTTGGGGCCCACTTGTTAATTGTTTGATCAATCGGAAATTTTTTTAAACACATTTTTCACAGTATTTACATTATATCTGCGACCGTGAATGTCACTCGATCGGTAAATCCGGTCTAACTGCTATAGCCCGGTTAGACGGATTTGCGAACGTGACTTTCACGTTGATGTTCTATGTATTTGCTGTGTTGTTGCGGATCGGTTGTGGGGGATAGCCTGGATGCAATGCTAGTACAGTGTTATTGTATTATGTACATTTGATATTGCGGGGCGAGCGTCCGACATGTGGACTGCCGTCACTGCCTGTTTGTATTATTCTTTTTGGGGCACGACCTGGTTGCGGTCGATGTACCCGGTGTATGTATATTTTACTTTCTGTACTAGGATTGCCCCGCGGAGGGGTGCACGGATAGCCGGGTTCTGGAGGGCAACAGGCCCGCATCTCATGGCATTGAGACGGAGGGGGCTTCACTCTAGGATTGGCAGGCTATTCGCCGCACTCGTAGGGGGTACAGGTTGACCCAGGAGGGGTGCCCAAGTTACCGGATTCCGTGAAGTGCTGGGTGGTCCATTCACAGCGCTGAAGGGGGCTGCCTCGCTTCAGGTTTTGGCGGGTGACTTGCCGCGCCCGTAGGGGTCTAGGATTACATTGCACAGGCTATCCACACGACCAGGGGAACGTCGGGTTTCAGTAGTGGATCTGTGAAACCCGGGGATCCCAGATATCTGTATTGTTCTGTGATGCTGTACATTTCTGTGATGTTGCATTTTTATTCACGCCTTGAGCGAAATATAATATATTGGTATATATATTAGTAGATGTTGTATATGTTTTTCATCCGCGCTAGTCCAGTCCCCGCTCTGCCGTTAGTTAGCTAACCTAACGGGTAATGACGGGACCCAGTGGCGAATGCGGATGGCATATACGTACATCAGTATATTTTCGTTCTTTGTGGTGTGATCAATTGATGGGACTGCATTGATTCGGATCAATGCAAGTTAAAACAAACCTAATCTGATGTTGTTGGAACACTTTTTCAAAAAGCTGTTATTGCAAGGACGTTCACTTTTGTTTTGCATCGCGGTATTCATTTAGAATATCCTGCTCCTCAGTCGACGAGGCAAGGGCCGAGATCCCTTCACCGGGAGTGACCCCTTGGACAGAAGTTTGCGTCAGGGCATTAACTTCACTATAGCCGATTACTTTTGCTTTGCATCGCGGTATTCATTTGGAATATCCTGCACCCCATTCTACGGGGAAAGAGCCGAGATCCCTTCACAGGGAGTGACCTCTTTAGCAACGGTTTTCGTCACTATATTTTTTAAAAAGCTATCCGTTCCTTCGACGATATCAAGTTCATTACATTAAAGGTTTTCGCCAGAAACCATTCGTAGCCCTCCGTCATTTCAGTTAAATATTCGGTAGTATTCAAGCTATGGACCTCACGCCAAGGCATAGTGTTTGGTAGCTGCCGGGTATTTATCTGTTGCATAGATAGATGCGTTGGTTTGGGACAGTCGTACTACTATTTTGGCCTACGTCAAGGGTATGTACGGGTGGGTTCAGATTAACCTGGATAATGACGGGCAGAACTTGACATGTGACTTATGATATTTTGACCTCACGCCAAGGTCATAAGAGCATGGGGCAGAAATCACATCGGGAGTTTCAAAAGAACTGAAACTTGCCAGATATGCGCATACCTTCTGGAGTGTGATACCGTGAGCGGATTCCGTCACGTTATCATACGATGAGAGTTGGATCCCGATTCCCACTGATGAGTTAGTTTACTCCTCGGGTAACCCCGACTAATTCTTCTTTCAGGTTTGGAGGAGAATTTGAGGTACAGTGGGAGGATTCCAGATTAGATAAATTGGTAACCATTCTGATCTAGGTTAGAGTGCACGCTGAGTGTTTCTTTTCTCTCTCTTTGGCAGCGACCATTGACCCGACCCTAAGACTTTGACTCAGTGACCAAATTGACCGAACCTTCTTAAACACCGGCTTTTGGATTGTCAGAGTTGCAAACCTCATTGCCACTCCTACTTTTACCCTTTTCTCCAGGACACCCCGTTTTACTACGAACGTCCACTTCCATTGGACAAAACCATCGTATGGTTAGATACGAACTCGAAAGAATTTATTCGAGGATGGTTTCCGGTTCTGGAGAAAACGGATAGGATTATTCAGTTGTCTTTTCCTTTCACCTTCTCTCAGGTTGCGAGTACTCCTTGGTTTAGGAGTAGTACACCTATTACGCAAATTGGATAGTCTTCTTCCAAACCATAGGCTGGTGCCGACCGGTAGGGAATGAAGAAAACCAGTTAGCCTAAACGGTGTACAGAAGGTATTAAGTTCAGACAAAGCAAGGGATTAGTAAGAGGGCAAAGTAAATTGCAACTGATATTCATGACCAAACCAAATATTTCGTTACCACTCCCACATCACCTTTGTATTTCTCCAGGACACTCCGTATCACTACGAAGATCCACAGTTTATTTGGATACTCCATCGTATGGTTATATACGAACTCGAATGGAACTTGTTCCAGTTCGGGGATGGATTCTGGTTCAGGAGAAATAGGAATAAGGTTTATTCGGTTGTCTTTTATCTTCACCCTCTCTCATTGCGAGTGTTCCTAGGATTGGGACAGTACACCCATTATGCTTATTGGATAGTCTTCTTCCAAACCATAGGCTGGTGCCGAACGGTAGGGAAGGAAGAAAACCATTTGGCCTAAAAGGGTGTGCAGAAGGTAAAGACTAAAAACATATGAAGGGATTTGGAGAAGTGGCAAAGAATTATATGGTTATAGTTGTGAATCTGGATAATGGTAGAGGCATTACTAAGAATACCAGGATACCCCATCGAAACATTTCAATGTTTCAGTTTCAATGTGTAATGTTAAAAGAAAACTGATTTCCCGATTAGATCACTTGCTCCAGGGTATGTATTTACAAAGTTTTGATTCTCACATTTGTATGGTTTTACAGATGATGAGTGGGAGTAGGTTATTGGGAATTGGGTGATCATCCTCACTGTATCGGGATTCGTTGTAATCGGTGATATTTGAGGAGATCACCTGGGCTGTTTGCCGGTTGGCAAATATTTGGTTTTGAATATCCGCTGTTGTGCACCAATTTCAAATTGATATATCTGTACGTCTATTTTCATAGAGTGAGATATACCTTTTGATATTATGTCGACGACATTTACCTATATCAGTGGATGGTTAGGTAAGGAGCATTAAACAGCGGTGTAATTCTTCTTAACCATAAGTACAGTTTTCGAACTACGACACACAGTGAATGAGTTATCAGACTCAAGGGACTTATACAGAGTATTGTATGTTGTCCAGGGTCCATCAGGACAGAAGGGTTGGTCCTCATACTACATTCAGTTTACTTATGACTTCTCTAGTTTTTAGACAGGTGTTTCGTAGAAACACAGGGTCCGAATTTGGAGAAGTTATTGGTATTTGAATAGAGTAGAGAACCAGGTGTAGCAAGTATCAGGATTCTTCAAAGAGATTGAAGATGTAGATACTTGTGTATGGTATTCAGTTAATAGTAATGATTAAGAGAACTTGCTTCTCTTTCGGGTTGCTCATAATTGGAAGCATTCCTAAGTTGAGTAACGCTGATCGGCCTCCTTCCATTTAGTTGACATGCACTGGAGATAGCTGCATGATTTGAATCTGGTTCAATTAAATCAGTGCCTCTGGTCCTATATTGAATATAGTACAGTTCGTATCTTAACATTGTTAAGGTACGGGGAGTTGTCCGGCTTATGATTAAAACCAGACACTGGACAACTCAAGGCACGTTTCTGTAATGGCTGTTTGTGGGTTGACCCAGGCTATGACGCGGGTTGACTTTCTACCATCTGGAAGATCAATAGCAATATTGTTCTAGACTCGCCACAGTTTTATTAAAAATGGATTTTTTCAGAAAACAGTAGTGGGAGTATGGTAGAACTGGAAGTGATTCCAGAACCACAAACGATTACTGAAGATTTGATAAGGAACCTAAAGATTCAATCTGGATTGACATTCCATTGGCCACTCCGCAGATAAGGTGGGTAACTTCAGGCACCCGAGAGGTACTACGGTAGCCTCAAGGACGGTGACAGGGAAGTTCTTGTTTACCCACAATTACCATTGCTGTTGTTCCAGGGTGCGAGACCCGGCGGGAGGATGAGTATAGCGTCGTTCTAAACTAGTTTTAGAAGTGTACGTCTATATGACTCTGCCAGAGGGTTGTCGTAGTCAGTGGGAGCAGCGGAAGCATTGGTGGACAGGCAGCTTATGTCTATTTATAGACTAAAGCAGATGTAGCGGAGATAGATCATCTATTTCTGACATGACAGTCATGGGTTTGACTTCATCAGAATAGGGGATGGATCTGTTGAGAAGGTAGTAGGGTGTGATGTCCTGGTATCTGGATGACATACACAGAATAGGAAAGGAAACTCCTATACTACAATCGGTTATACTTTGGTCGTCACACAGTGGTTTCTCCACAAGGGACTTGGATTTTACATCAGACATACTGGTTACTAGATCTATGGTTTTAGATCTAGATTTGGGTGGTTTCCCAATCAGGGTACTTGACAGCATTCTAAGAGTATTTAGGATGGACGACTCCTGGCACGGTAGTGTACCTACAGGTAATGGAGTCACCCTCTCCAAAGGTGTCTTACAGACTAAAGGGGAGAGGGATGTGCATGATTGGCAGATCACTTGCTCAGGCAATTGAGTCAACCATGAGATGTCAAGTACCACACCAGATGTTGTTCTTGCACTAGATGCAATAAGTTGACATTAATCCAATCCTGGAGAAACAGTCGGAAGCAGTTTTAGAACATAAGTGGATGTTCTAGGGATATGATAACGACAGCTTCATTCGGGAGGCAGTTATCATTCCAGGCTTCCAAGGTGACATGGACGACAAGGAGGTTGTCAGAGTTATAGTTTTCCTTCTGATGAGGGGCAGTATTTTGGACAGGTGGTCCAAGGCAATACTGAGGGAGGCATGGCGCGCAGGATACTGATTAAGTTCAGTTGACGATACAGTCTAAGAAGTTTGGATTTGGAGTTCATTTATGAGCTAGGTCCCATCAGACATCCAGACATATTCTGAGACAGGTATTGCTCTTTTCGGGAGTGGCTTTCTCCGCGAACTTGAGATTTAGAGAGACATAGAAAGAAACAACTAAGCGGATCCACTCACTGAGGCTATTCCTCGAACGCAATAGTTCCGCAAACGAGCTTTGTGAGACTGACTAGTAGAGGAGTTGGGTGTTCGGTATCACACGGGCTGTGAGTATGCGACATCGCAATAATTAGCCTTGAGTGCAAGTGGGAGATTGTTGGAGATAGTGCCCTCAGAGTCAATTATTAGGTCACAGGTACGTGATTGTAATGATTGAGGGAGGACCTATCCCAGTAGGACAGTCTTGCTCGAGATGATAGTATGCTATCTGGTTTACCTTTATCATCGTGTACTGCTTTAGGTGACATGACACGTCGCTATTACACGTTGATAGAGCCCCTAGGATTCTTGCTTGACCACCAGCAGTATGAGGGCGATCATATAAGTGGGAGCTGGGGGTCTATAAGCTTATCCTTAAAAGGTCCCTAGTCGTGGGAGTTTCGAGACTGGGCATCGATACTCCATTAGTAGACTAGTGTATACAGTCGAGACCCCGACGAGGGGCGGTGGCCGGTCTCACAAGCCACTGGTGTCAGTTGGATCACCTAAGATGTATACAGGTGCTCATTGGGTTATGAGTACACCGGACAGGACTCGCCGGGAACATGCTAGTTGGTCATATACCAGACGTCAGATGGCAGTTCCCTGGTGACATGTGTGCAGGTTAGTTCATCGACCTGGGGATCGTCATTTGTCTCGTGTGAGTTCCCACTGTACTTTGATTACTACCCTACCACGGCTCAAAGGAGTCGTGCAAACAGGTTTTAGTTGGGTACAGTCCCGAGCCACATGGAGGCAGTGAGCGTATCTTCAGGGGTTCGTCTCTCCCGGTATTGGGGGTGAGGTCGTGCTGTGTCTAGGAGAGCCATTACACAAAGTCCTTGGCCAAGGCAAGGAGATTTACTGGTAGGTATTCCAGTAGTATCTCAGGGTGTTCTGGGCTACACTCCGACACGACTTGTACCGCTTTTGGGGGTCTGACTTTTACCAACCCCCTAGGCCCGCCATGCGATACTCATAGACGAACGGACCGGACTGCACGGATATTGTCACTGACAGGCTCAGTAGGGTTGTCAGGTTGAGTTCACTCACAGACGTCCCTTTTATAGTCAATAGCTGGTGGCCCGTCACGTATTGGCTTATACCTCTGACGTGCTAGTGGTTAAATCCACAACCATAGTATTGACGAGTCTTTAGAGTCCACCACACTTTCAGTTACTCAAGTTTCGGGCGAAACGCTGTAGAGGCCGTATGGAGATATGGCAGGGTCCGATCAGATACGTGCGGTATTGCACGGATCAGGATCGGACAGTTTGTACTAGTGGCCGTATGGTTATATGGCAGGGTTCGATCAGATACGTGCGGTATTGCACGGATCAGGATCGAATGGATATTACTAGCCGGCTTTGGCTTAAGCCGGTCCTAGTTGAGTACAGTGTAGATTTTGTCTCTTTGCATTTGTATCCGGACGGAATACAGATGCGGGTGTGTATGCACAGTATGGGGGTTTTCCTGTAATTTATTACGGGACCAGTTTTCTGGAGTTGCCAGTTTGCATTCCGTTCCGGCCGGTTTTCCTTTGTTCTTTCCCGGCCGGACTTTTCCGATGGAGGGTGTTATTTGCAAGTTTGCAAATAACACATTGTGGAGGGTTTTATTGCATAAGGTTTGATATGATAAGTATCTTTGCTTTTCATGTAATTATGTGATTAGGATGGATTTGAGGTTGATGGAAAGTTTTGTGATGATTATGTTTATGGTTGTGGTCACCCTTTCTTTTCTCCTACACTCACCTCCCTTGTTGCTTCATAATCCTTGCTCCACCATTTTTCTATGGATGAGGGTTTTCATTTTAGAAAAGAGAGAAGAAAAAGAGAGAAGGAAAAGTGAGAAGAAGAAAAGAGAAGAAGAGAGAGCTTCATCTTTGAGAGAGGTTTTCATTCTTGATCTCATTCCATGCCAAGAAAAATGCAAGCACCATTTTTCTTATCCTTGTTTCCTCCATCATCCACAAATGGAAACCAACCCCAAAGTGAGACATACACTCTACACTAAATTCCTACAGCAAATCTTGGACGCGTCGATTCGCCAGCTTCGCGCCCGAGTTGCCTCGGTATTGAGGTGGGAGCCCGTAAAAGTACCCGGCTTCGTGGTGCCCTTTCCGACGATGAGGAGACGGACGGAGATCCCGCGAGGAGATCGGAGTGGAGATGAAGACCGGAGGACTCGGATCGTATGGTATACTTCTCTACCCCCTCTCTAGATAGCTTAGACTAGTTTAATGGCACGATCCGGGGTTTAGTGCGCGGTGGTGCCGGTTTTGCTAAGTCCGCAAAATTTAAGTTTACCACCGTTTCCGCGTTTGGCCGTCGGATTGACGGCCGGGGCGCCGCCGTGCACTTACATGTTCTTCGATAAGTTGTGCGTTTGCACGGAGTTTCTTCATGCATTGTATCCAATAGAGGCATTCAGTTCACTAGCCGTCATTGGCAGAAGCTTCAGGAAGCCTTGGGGTACTGTTTAAGCTTTAGCGCCGCTTTCCATCCGTAGACCGATGGTTAGTAAGAGCGGACTATACAGACTCTGGAGGATATGCTTCGTGTGTGCGTGCTTAATTTTTGTTGGTTGTTGGGATCGTCACTTGCCATTGATAGAGTTCTCCTACGATAACTGTTATCAGGAGACGATTTAGATGACAACTTTTTAGGCTTTGTATGGTAGATTATGTCGATCGCCAGTCTGTTAGACCGACTCTGCGAGAGCAGGATTTTTGGACCCCAGCTAGTCAAG
Organism: Agapanthus africanus; assembly: GCA_030015575.1. NCBI lineage: Eukaryota > Viridiplantae > Streptophyta > Magnoliopsida > Asparagales > Amaryllidaceae > Agapanthus > Agapanthus africanus. Next base: position 456,825,838 of record CM057346.1, on the reverse strand, counting down.
AGATTTCGGAGAAAATCCAGTTGATTCGGGACAGGATGAGAGCAGCCCAGTGCAGACAGAAGTCTTATGCCGACCGTCGTTGTCGCAGACTTGAGTTCGCAGTGGGAGATCATGTATTCCTACGGATTTTTCCGATGAATGGCGTATTGAGTTTTCGGAAGCTTAGTCCCAGATTGTAGGTCCTTTTGAGATCCTTGAGCGAGTCGATATCGTTGCCTATCATTTGGCACTTCCATCCAGATTTTCGGATGTTCACCCCGTATTCCTTGTGTCGATACTTCGCAAATACCTTCATGACCCATCTTACATGATTTAGCACCAGACCATTCAATTAGGACGTGATCTTTCGTTCACCAGCAGTCGATAGTTATAGTGGATCGGCAGGTGGAGAAACTTCGGTCAAAGGACTTGCCATCTGTGGAGGTTCTTGGCGTAGCCCGTCTACTGAGGAATCACTTGGGAGGCTGCGAGCGAGATGCGGAAGAATTTCCCTCATCTCTTCGAAGGTACGCAGAGATAAAGTTTTAAATTCGGGGACTGAATTTCTTTAAGGGGGGAAGATTGTAACGTTTTAGAAATCGTTTAGGTGATTTTTCCGATATTAGGTAAAATAAATTGTGTTTTCCGTAAAAACCTAGAAGTGATCATTTTTCAGTATAGACTTAACTGCACCTAGTTTAACTAGGAAATTGCTAGTTTGCGGTTTTTAGTTGTCACTTGAAAATTTTAGTTCACTTTAATATTTTTCCTTAATTAAAATATTATTATAAGTTTTTAATTATGCACTTAATTAGTGATAATTACAAATTTGATTGGGTTAATCATGCTAATGTGAATACATGCTAATTTAATCATAAGATTAAGCATCTTTGATTTGTCCAAAATATCTTGGAAAAATATTTAGATATTTTGAAGGTTAATGAAGGTTTTAGTTAAAAGGTTTTGAGATGGCATTAAGTAATTAAGCTTTAATGGTGTTTTGACCTTGGTTTTTTCCACACACTTCCACACATTTCCATTTCCTTCCAAAGTGGCCGACCCCCTCTTGCTGCCCTATTTCTTTCTCCACCTCATTTCCACTCTTTAAAGTTTCTAAAATTCATCAAAAATCATCAAATAATCCCACAAACTCAAAAACAAATCCATACCCATTATTCTTTAGCCTTAATCTTGCATGGATCTTCATGAAAGTTAGCATTTTGGAGGCTATTTTGATGATCTTGTTGCAAGTTTGTGATTCAAGTGGAGGTATAAAATTCTAACTCTAAACTTTAGTTGTTGTTTAAATACCTTAAGCTAGCTTATTAGATGTTTAAATAAATCTATAATTAGCATGTTTTGGAATTTCTAGAAAGAGATATGAAGATCAAGTTAATATTTTGATTGGTTGAAATGGTTAAAGGAGAAGTGTAGACTTGAAAAAACTTAACCTAGTTGTGAGAATATTATTTGTTATTTCCCTAATTGTCTAATTAAGCTTAATAGCAAACTAACTTTTACTAAATCTTATATGGGTGAGATTAAAATTGTAGTAAAGGTTTGGGTGACTTAGTTAAGCTACTTTGTGATGATTGTGATCACTAGATTTGGTTAAACTTCTAGATTTGAGCTAAAATGATTAAAAGATGCTTACTAGGTTTTCGGTAAAATTAGACGTGAGTTTCTTTTGACGTTGCGATGTTATATATATTAGATTCCACGATATATATTGTGTTGTGAATGCGCGATCGGTACGATCAGAGTTTAGACTTGGTGGTTGTGTCGTTTTGCATTCCTAACTAAGGTTGTACCGATGTCGTACGCGTTTTGTGCACTAAGTGCACAGTGTGTATATCTTGTGGAAGTTATCCTTGCGTTTCGTTGTCTTTGTGTTGGTGCATGATATTTAGTCTTATGTGTTGTGTTTGTGGAATTTTAAGATTGCGAGCAGGGACTTTGGACGCTGCGAAGAAAGGGAAGCAGGTGGTCGGATTTACTTAGCTCGAGGTCATCCGTGAGTAGATTTAACATCTACAGGGGAATCACCCGTATGGCGTTATGCGTCTGTGCTAGATTCAATGATAGGATTATTGTTATAAGTATATGTACATAGAGATTGTGCATGAACTTCATTGCATATTATCAATTGTTGTGCCTGGACTTGTACCCATTGGACACTGCGCTATTATTGACGGTTCATATCGCACGAGCACTAATTGTATGCTACACTCACACCGTCGGTAATTTACCATGACACGCACAACCCATATACATACGTGATATTGTATTGGTTAAGGACATTGAGACGTAGATTCTTATTCCATTTATGCATATGAGATATAGCTAACACATACATACGTGATATTGTATTGGTTAGGGGTATTGAGACATGATCCTTATTTCCATTGTGTATAAGAAAGATAGCATACACATATACCTTGCTATGCCTACATGCTTACACTTATACATATGTGATATTATATTGGTTAGTGATATTGAGACATTGATTCTTATTCCATTTTGCATGTGAAATATAGCATACCTGTATACCTACATGCTTACACATATACCCTGCTATACCTATATGTTTACACATATACCTATATGGTATTACATCATTATTGATAGGTATATATCTATATTTTGCTATAGCTACAGATACATCATGCATACATACTTACATGTACACCCACATACCTTACTACAGCTATATGTACATCATGCAAACATACTTACATGTATACCCACATACTATGCTATAGCTACTTATACCCCTAAGTGGTATTGTACTGTCATTTGATATTGAGACGTTGATTATTGTGCTATTGCGCTTATGAAATGCATCATACATACCTGCTTACATGTAGATACACATATCTTGCTATAGTTACATGTACACCTCTTATGATGCTGCACTTGATTTCGGAGGAATTGGGAACCACATGATATATTTTAAAACTTAATGCGTTTAAATAACGGTTTCCCCTTAATATGCTTATATTGCTATTTTATGTTGCATACATCAGATTTCATGGATTTACGCATTAAGATATGGATTTCATGTGATTTATGGATTTGAGGACCGTGGGGTATTTCAAGAATTTATGTATTGTTTGAAAACCCGGTTTCTTTTGATATGATATTTCGATGCGTCCACCATGAGTTTTCTCGGGTTCTGAGACTTGTGTTAGATACCCGATTCGAAGAGCGAGAGGGAACCGTCTGCGGGTACATGGTGGATCTGGTGAGGTATCCTGGGGCAAGAAGACTCGTATATGTTAGGCGGTGAGCCTGGCAGGGGAGCACTACCTACCGGTGATAGTATAGAACCCGACGGATGTCCGGAGGATACCGTGCGGGAGTTATGACATGAGATATATTGAGGGACGATCTGGGTATGCGGCGCCTGAGAGATGAGTATTTTCATGTCGATACTGGACACGAGTATTTCATGATATTTCGAGTGTCGGTGTTGGACACTCAGGTTCCATGAGATTTACAGACATGAGGGCCGGTCAGGGTGACGGCGCCTGAGATGTTGGGATTTGGGGTGTCGTTGATGGACACCAGGATTTTCCACGATGATGATTCATTGATGATGTTATGTTTTATCCCATACTCAGCATTTATTTGATATGTATTGCTTCATGTATTCGTAGTACCTGATAGAGTACCTTTCATGACTGCTGCATATGCATATTGTCATATTATACTATCAGTTGCATGTGATAGATTATCGCAGTACGTGCATACCTGCGATTACCTGCATGATGTTATTTATTATTCACGAGTTGGCAACTCACCCCCGTTGTGCCACAGTGTTTTGCAGGTTTGACCCTCAGAGTAGTCGCGGCAGGGCTTCATACTATCTCCACTTTTGCGGATACCGCTACGGTTGGCTTGAGCCTTTGCTATAGATGGGTTTCGTGGTTATCCGTTTATGTACATTGTATATCTTTTGTTGGACCTAGTACTCTCCATCTACCACCTTCATGCATTTGATTTAGAGACGAGTTGTGAGGATCGATGTTGTATTATTTTGTGACTTGGGTGCCGTGCTCGTGGGAGCCGGTCTTGTTATGTAGTTTTACCTCTTTATGCTATTTTCATTTATATTTCTTCGCTACGGCGTCGTATATATGCTTGTGGTGTTTGTTTCCGCCGTTGGGCGAGATTTGCTCCTGTTTGGGGATACTTTATTTATATTCTATGTTGTACCCATTTAAGGGCTAGTTTTTACAAAGGAGGTGCTGCCAAAATTTTTAAGAAAGAAACTTAAGTTAATGATTTTCATTTCAGATTCCCAAAAGTTTTAACAATTTTTTCTTCACTTATCCCTTTTTGGGGTGGTTTAGATTTCTGGATTTTCGGCTTACTTAAATTGCGTTATGCCTGTAGACGTTACGTAGTTTAAGTGCCATCACGTGCTATTTTCGGGTTGTGACAATTCCCCAGAATGAAAGAGGTAGCTCAGCGTTACTCATCATGGAGCGAACCATGTCCAATAGAGTACGGTTCCTCCGTTCCGATACACTGTTGTGCTGTGGTGTATACGGAGGAGTAAGCTGGGAGAGAATTCCATTCTCTTTTAGGTATTCTAGGAATTCCATGGTTAACTACCCCCTCCTCTATCAGACCTGAGGATCTTCATACTTTTGCCAGTCTGGTTTTCTACTTTGTTCTTATATTCTTTGAATTTCTCAAAAGCTTCAGATTTGTTTTTCAAAAGATACAAATATCCGAACCTAGAAAGATCGTCAGTGAATGCAATGAAGTACGAGAACCCAACCCTTGCATCAATAGACATCGAACCACATACATCACTGTGTATGAGTCCCAAGAGCTCTGTTGCTCTTTCTCTGTGTCCGGCGAATGGAGATTTGGTCATTTTTCCTTTGAGACAGGACTGACAAGTTTCATAAGATGAAAATTCGAACGTATTCAAATATCCATCCTTATGCAATTTACTCAGTCTTTTCTCTCCGATATGACCAAGTTTACAATGCCACAAGTAGGATTCGTTCTTTTCTGAACTATTTCTCTTGCATGTGTTTTGTATATTGAAAACCGTGTTTTGATTTAGAACATAGATACCATTACACAGTGTACCTTTTGCAACCAATACCTTATCAAGGTAAATGTTCATGATATTTCTATCAAGAACAAAATTATATCCATCTTTATCAAGTAAAGAAACTGATATGATGTTGCAAACCATGGAAGGTACATAATAGCAATTGTTCAAAATCATAGTATTTCCATTTGGCAATGCTAGGTGATATTCACCGACGGCATAAGCATCTACTTGTGCTCCGTTTCCTACTCTGAGAGACATATCACCAGGTCCAACCATCCTACTTTTTCTCAGTCCCTGCAATAAATTACAGATATGAGATCCTGATCCAGTATCTAGTACCTAAGTGGTAGGACTGACCGAAAAGCAGTTCTCAATAACAAGAACACCTTAAAGAGACGCAATAGAATGCTTCTTCTTTGTTGGGGTCATCAAGGAATTCATGCAATCCTCTTTTCTCTGCTCATACTCATGACTGTTGTCATAAGTTAGAGCCAAACCGACGTTCCCCATCCCTGAATAAGAATTCGGATCGGTCAAGCAATACATTTTATTATCTTGATTAAGACATGAATGGGTTGCTACCTGGAGAGAGAGAAAAGAAACACCCAGCGTGCGCTCTTGCAAGATTAGATTGGTTATTAGTTTATCTAATCAGGATGGCTCCCACTATTTCCTTGAATTCTCCTTCAAATCTTAAAAGGAGAACTAGTTGGGATCATTAACACCTTACATGTTCGCTAACCGTTCAGCCAGGTGAGTGTTGGTACTCCGAGAGAGGTTTCCCGTGCTCTTGCATGGACCTAATTAAAATAAACCTCGTTTCCGCAGAGGCGTAGCCCCGTTAACACTTTTCTAGACACCTAATAGGTTGGCTAATTGTGAAGTGAAAAATATCTCCCAAGAGTAATCCTACTCATCAGTGGGATCGAGATCCAACTATCATTGCATGATAAAATAGATGGAAGCCACTCTAGTCACCACACTCCAGAAGGTTTGCAACGCTAGCAAGTTTCCTATATATTTGAAACTCCCGATATGGTTTTTGCCCCAAGCGCTTATGACATTGACTTTGGCCAACAAATCATAACGCGCAAGTCAAGTTCTACCCGTTATTGTCCAGATTGATTTAGACCCACCCCACACACCCTTGACTTTGGCCAATAAAGTAGTACGACCGTCCTAAACCAATGCATCTATTTATGCTACGGATAAGCAACATATAGCTACCATTCACGATAAATTGACTTTGGCCAACAAACACCGCATGAATACTATGTGCTATTTATCCGAAACGACGGAGGGCTACGGATGGTTTTTTTCGCCCCATGAATGTATTGAACTTGATATAGTTTAAGGAACCAGATAGCTTTGAAAATGAGTGGTTTAGGCTCCGCTTTTGAAAAATAGTGGTTTTGAAGAAAACCGAGTAATTTACAGTATAAACTTTTGCTCAAGAGGTCACTCTCCGTGAAGGGATCTAGGCTCTTGCCTCCTAGAATGAGATGCTGGATATTCATGACTGAATACTACTATGCATAGCAAAAAAATATGACTATAGTTTTTCGAAATTTGTTCCAACAACATATTTTAGGTTTCTTTTCTTGCATTAATCAAAATTAATGAGGTCCCATCATTTAACCTATCACACTAGAAAAGAATGAAAATACAATGTACTTATATGCCATCCGCATTCGCCATGGGGCACCGCCATTCACCGTAAGGTTATTTAACTAACGGCAGAGCGGGGGCTGGACTAGCGCGGATGCAAAACATATACAATATCTACTAGTATATATAAATATATGTATATATAATTAATGTCTACCCTAGCACCACTATGAGGTTTAAACAGGTATCAAGCATGCAATTTTAAAAATTAGGGGTGCTAAGCTGCACTAACTAAGGATCAAACTAGATGATTAGGGTTTATACGATGATATAAAAAGATTTACACTAAGAGAAGGAGGCAACAAACTTTGTAGACTGTGTCCTTCTCTTCTAAAGCTCCGGGTAGTAGTCCCTACGACTCCTCATAGCTCCACTTGAAAAAAGATCGAGCTTGCTCCATGACCTTCGTGCCAAAGATGATCCACCCGAAACTCCACTAATTCAAGCCACCTCTTCACTAAACTCCTATTAGTGAAGGAGACACCCTAGTTTAAAGTGCTAATCTAAATTAGAATGATGAAGTAGGGGTTCTAAGCTCACTTAGATTTCTTCAAAACCTTATGATTCACATCACATGTGAGGGTTAAGGTTTTGTAGAGGAGGAAGAAGAAGATGAAAAAAATGGAAAGAGCTAGAGAGTGAAATGAGCTCAAGTAAGAAAATATCTCAAGTGAAGAATAGAATGAATAATGGCCCGTATTTTCTCCTCACTTATTGAAGCATGGAATTTATTTCAATAAAGAAATTGAACCATGATTCAATAGTGCAAGCAAATGAATAAATAAATATAAAAGTCATGCTTCATTCCATTCCTCAAACATCTCCTCATTTTCCACCTCATTTTCTATTTTCTAAAAATAGAAAATCTAACCATGCTTCGTAAATAATATATATATATATATATACATATATCATATATACATATATTAATATAGAGAATAATGGAGGAAAGATGCCATATGAGGGAATTTCCTCCTATGGCGTCGAAAAAACACACCCTTCATCGTGTTTTCCGACGATCAGAATGCATCATCTTCATCGTTATCATCTAAGATCTGGGTACACAAAATTTCATGTGATTCTACAACCTTTCCACCGTTGAATTAGTGGGTTAAAAATTAACGGTTTGCCGACAATAGAACTTTTTACATTGCTAAATCAACGGTGAAAAGCTTGTAGAATCACATGAAATTTGGTGTACCCACATCTTAGATGATAACGATGAAAATGATGCATTCTGATCGTCGGAAAACACGATGGAGGGTGTGTTTTTTTGACGCCATAGGAGGAATTCCCTCCTATGGCCTCTTTCCTCCATTATTCTCATTAATATATATATATATATATATATATATATATATATTAAAAGAAGAAAATAATTAGTGAGCTTAATATTAGTTAATATATAATTATATCAAATATAAATATATATCAAATTATTAAATTAACACTTGATTTAATAATCCGGTTATATCACATATAACCGACTAATATCATTTATCTGTATATCATATTATCAAATCAACACTTGATGCAATAATCTGGTTATATCACATATAACCTAACTGATAACATTTTACCGCCAGATTAGAATACGGTATCACAAACTCGTATTTAATCAGGCCTCCCGCACATATCAACATATATGCCCTATTTTGTTTCGCTTGAACTAGAAAACCTCTATGTGGGACTCTAAAAACTCGTCAATACGCCAGCGGTAGGTAATGATCACATCAGTTACCCACAAGCCGTTAGCGGTACTAGCTGGACGTAACGTCTACTCTGGTATTGAGCGAATAGAAGATCAACAAGCAAGCTTGTCTAAACTCCCATGAAATCTATAAGTAACGCTTACCGTACAGTCCGGTCTCTTCGTCTGATGTGTCGCATATCGAGTCTAGGGGTGGAATCGTCAGACCCCAGTAACTTGATAAGTCATGCTGATTTATGGCTCATAACGGTTCGAGAAACTACTAATAACTCTTACCAGTAAATCTCATCAGCCCTGGCCAGGGACTTACTGTTATAGCCAATAAAGCATAGCGCAACATCAACTTCCAATACCGGGCGAGACAAAACCCCTCTTATCGCTCACTGCCTCCATGTGACTTGGGAATGTATCCAAAATCCACCTATTTACATGACTCTTTTGAGCCGTGGTAGGGAGGAAATCAAAGCACAGTGGGAACCGCACAAGACACTATGACGATCTCGGGTCTACAGACTAACTTGTACCAGTGTCACTAGAGAACTGCTATCTGACGATAGGTATAGTACCAACTAGGAGTTCTCGGCGAGACCTATTCGGTGTACCCATTCTCTAATGAGCACTTGTGTACAATTTTTGATGTCAAACACCAATGGTTTTGGGATCAACCATCGCCCCATTCAGGGTCAAGAAACGTACACACTAGTCTACTCTTATCGATGCCCTGTCTCGATATCCCCTCGACTAGGAACAATTAAAGGATGTGCTTGTGGACTATGCTGGATATGTATACCATAAATGCCATTATTGTATATGTATACATATATATGCTTGGACATATATATGTACATGACAGTCTTACTCGATATGATAGTATGCTATCTGGTTTGTCTTTATCTTAACATATGCATATGTTTTACTTGCTATTACGTATCATTCATACATGTTGATAAAGCCCGTAGGATCATTGGTAGATTACCTGCGTTGTGATGGCGATCATACTTGTGGGATCTGGGTAGTCGGTACGCACATCTTTAAAAGGTCCCTAGTCGTGGGAGTATCGAGACTGGGCATCGATATTCTGGAGTAGACTAGTGTATACGTTTCTAGACCCTGACAAAGGGAGATGGTATGGTCCCGCAACCATTGGTCTTTCCCACCTAAGATCATATACAGGTGCTCACTGGGCATGAGTACATTGGACGGACCCGCCGAGAACTTCTAGATGGTATTATACCTATCGTCAGATGGAAGTTCTCAGGTAACATGAGTACAGGTTAGTCTTTAGACCTGAGATCGTCATTTTTCTCTTGTGAGTTCCCACTGTGCTTTGATCACCACCCTACCATGGCTCTACTGAGCCATGCAAATAGGTTTTAGTTGGGTACAATCCCGAGCCACATGGAGGCAGTGAGCGATTGCTGGGGATTCGTCTCTCTCAGTATAGGGAGTCGATATCGCACTGTGTTCGATTGGTCAGGACCATAAGACCTTGGCCAAGGCAGTTGGGATTTACTGATAGGTTTATCAGGAGTTTCCCGGATTGGTCATGAGCCGCATCAACATGAATTATCGGGTTATTAACGCCTGACATTTACCACCCCTAGACCCGGTATGCGATACTCTCAGACGAAGAGACCGGACTGTACGGAGTTTGTCACGGATAGGCTCAGTAGGGATTCGGATGAGTTTGCTCGTCGGCCTTCCTTTTCGACAGGTACCCGGGTAGCCGTTACGTATAGTTAGTGCCGCTGACGTGCTTGTGGTTATGAATTTATCCAGTAACTCACTGCCGGCGTACTGTCGAGTCTTTACAGTCCCACACAGAGGGTTTTTCTGGTTCAAGCGAAATGATATAGTAGCCGTATTGGATATGTGTAGGGTTCCGATCGATTGATGTACTTTGTAACCGGACTTTCGATCGGCCATTTGATAATACTAGCCGGCTTGGGATTGAGCCGGATTATTAAATCAGGTATTGATTTAATAATTTGCATATATGTATTTCGATATGTATATTCTAGTATTATATTCTTGTTGGGTTTACCTAGCACCTCATCAAGGGTTTAGAAGCATCACATATGCCACAATCAAATTTTAAAGGTGCTAAGTGAACTTGACAAGAATCATAACTAGAAATTTAGGGTTTCTTTTCAACTAAGCATCACATGCAAATGAAAAAACTATCACTAAAGGTAGAGATTACAACCTTTGTAGACCTCCCTTGGTGACTCCTTGGCACTATGAGGGTTTGGAACGGATCGATGGAAGCCTTCCTAGTCCACGAAGATTCACCCGAAGTCCCTTTGCCCAAAGCTCCTTGCTTTACTTGATATGTGAATGAAGTAGAGCAAACACCCTACACTAATGGGCTAGATGTGTGTAGTATGATGATGTGGTTTGTATTCTATAATCAAAACCATTTCTTTTTATCAACTTCACTCAAAGAAAAATCTCAAGAGAGGAAGAAGAAGACAATGGTGGCTAAGCTTGAGCTCAAAAGATAATATGATGAATTATTGAGACGAGAATGAATAATCTAAATTATATCCTTCTCACTTCAACCATGGTTAGTAATTATCTAGATATTTACTTATTGAGTTAATTTCCAAAGGAGAATTAACTCATGATTAAAAGTTAGGTAAAGTTTAGTCAAAGATGATAAACACTAACCATGAGTGAATTATCCTTTCTATTAACTCAAAATGATAAATAAATAAATATATATATATATATATATATATATATATATATATATATATATATATATATATATATATAGTTACTACAATATGAGTCTTGCATTTCCACCAAATATGTATCAACAACCATGATACAATGTATGTATGTATGTGTCCATACACATCATCATGTGCATACATGCATGCATACAAAAATAGAAAAAAGGGTTTAATTAAAGAATTAATCTAAAAGTCATTTGTTAAATCAACACTTGATTTTTCAAACCGGTCATATCATATACGACCCAACCAATAGAAAATTCCCGATTAATATATGGTATCACATATCCGCATTTAATCGGGTCTCCGCGCATATCTCATATGCAAAACACATCTTTTCGCCTGAGCCAGGAAACTTCATTATGGGACTCTAAGACTCGTCAATACGCCGGCAGTAGATGATGATCATATCAAACACCCACAAGCCGCAAGCGGTCAGCTAAACGTAACGGCCACCCGGGTATTGAGCGATCAGAAGAAAACCAGCGAAGCTGTCAAAACTCCCGTCGAGCCAACTGGCAACACTTATCGTACAGTCCGGTCTCCTCGTCAGATATGTTGCATATCGAGTTTAGGGATGGAATCGTCGACCCCAATAACTCAATAAGTCATGCTGGTGTATGGCTCATAACAGATCGAGAAACTACTGATAACGCTTATCAGTAAATCTCAGCAGCCCTGGCCAGGGACTTCCTGTTATAGCCAATCGAGCATAGCACAACATCAACTCCCAATACCAGGAGAGACGAAACCCCTCCTATCGCTCATCGCCCCCATGTGCCTCGGGACTGTACCCAAAGTCCACCTGTTTGCACGACTTAGTAGAGCCGTGGAAGGGTGGATATCAAAGTACAGTGGGAGGACACACAAGACTCTATGACGATCTTGGGTCTACAAACTAACCTGTACCAGTGTCACCTGAGAACTGGTATCCGACGATAGATATAATACCACATAGGAGTTCTCTGTGAGTCCGTTCAGTGTACCCAGTCTCTACTGAGCACCCGCATACAATCTTTGGTGTCACTACACCAGATGGATATGGGATCATCCATCGCCCATCATATGGGACAAGAATAGTATACGCTAGTCTACTCTGGAATATCGATGACCCGTCTCGATACACCCACGACTAGGAACAGTTCAAGGATATGCTTATAAACTACACATGCCCTACTAGTATGATCCGCATCATAGTCACAGTAGCCAAGCAAATATCCTGAGGGCTTTATCAACATGTGCAAATGAATAAAAGCATGATCAAATCAACATATCAAGATAAAGTAAACCATATAGCATACTATCATGTTGAGCGAGAAAGTCATCTATATTCATATATACATGTCCAAGCATCGACTATACATATAATGGCCTCTAGGGCATACATATATCTAACAATCTCCCACTTGCACTAAGGCCAATTATTGGCGAATCTCATACTCAACATCTCAAAAAGTCGCTCATGCTGCGGCAGTGGAAGGGCCTTGGTGAGTGGATCTGCTGTGTTATTTTTTGTATCTACTCTCCGAATCTCGATCTCCTGGTGATCTACTATCTCCCGGATCAAATGATATCGCCTCAGGATGTGTCTGGATTTCTGATGGGACCTTGGTTCTTTGGCTAATGCCATAGCTTCATTATTATCACAATACAATGGTATTGGATCAACAATGGTTGGAACTACTCCTAGTTCCGCGATGAACTTCCTCATCCAGACGGCTTCCTTGGCAGCATCATTTGCAGCAATATACTCAGCTTCCATCATTGAGTCTGCAACGGTGTCCTGTTTGGAATTCTTCCAACTAACCGCCCCTCCATTGAGGGTAAATGCAAACCCTGAGATAGATTTGCTGTCATCCTTATCACTTTGAAAGCTGGAATCGGTAAAGGCCTCTATCTGGAGATCTCCATTACCATATACCAAGAACAATTCTTTAGTCCTTCGCAAGTATTTAAGAATGTTCTTCACTGCTATCCAATGTTTCTCCCCTGGGTTGGATTGATACCTGCTTACTACAGCTAGTGCATAAGCTACATCAGGGCGACTACATAACATCACATACATTATAGATTCTACGGCTGAAGCGTAGGGTATAACGCTCATGCGAGCTCTCTCTTCATCAGTTTTCGGACAGAAGTCTTTAGAGAGAGTGATTCTATGACAAGCAGGCAAGGCACCACGCTTGGAATCTTCCATACTAAACCTTTTTAGGATGGTGTCTATGTACTTTGATTGGGACAATCCCAATAACCTCTTGGATCTATCTCTATAGATCCTTATGCCCAAAATGCATGAGGCATCACCCAGGTCCTTCATGGAGAACCTTTGTGATAAGAATAGTTTGACCGATTGTAGCATAGGAATATCATTTCTTATCAGGAGAATGTCATCTACGTACAATACGAGAAATGTGACAGTATTCCTTACAATCTTCTTATAAATGCATGGTTCATCTATATTTTTGATAAAATCAAACTCTTTGATTGTATCATCAAAGCAGATGTTCCAACTCCGTGAGGCCTGCTTTAATCCATAAATGGATTTAAGCAATCTACATGCTTTCCCGCTTCTCCCACTGTCAATGAAGCCCTCTGGCTGATCCATAAAAACACATTCTTCTAAATCACCATTTAGAAATGCAGTTTTAACGTCCATCTGCCAGATTTCATAATCATAGTGAGCAGCAATAGCAAGTAGGATCCTAATGGATTTAAGCATTGCTACTGGAGAGAAAGTTTCATTATAGTCCAATCCTGGTCTTTGACGAAAACCTTTCGCTCCTAGCCTTGCTTTAAAGGTCTCTACCTGTCCATCTATACCAATCTTTCTTTTAAAGATCCATTTGCACCCAACGGGTTTTATCCCAGGAGGCGCAACGTCCAAAGTCCATACTTTGTTGGTATACATGGACTCCATTTTGGATCTCATGGCTTCCAGCCACTTCACTGAGTCATCACTCGTGATAGCTTGCTGAAAACTAGTAGGGTCATCATCATCCATGATGCAATCTTCTCTATCACCATCAATGAGAAACCCATAGTATCTCTCTGGTGGGCGAGAAGTTCTACTAGATCTCCGGAGCGGCTGAGGTTCTTGAAGTTCTACTGCAACATCAGTTTCAACCAATTCGTCCTGAGTAATTTGTGTCTCTAGAACCTCTTCTAGTTCTATCGCATTGCCATCAGTACTGTCTGTAAAGTTTTCATTTTCCAAAAATGTGGCATGCTGAGCAACAAACACCTTTTGTTCCTCCTTGTGGTAGAATAGATATCCATACAAATGTTTTGGATACCCCACAAATTTACACATGACCGATCGTGTCTCGAGTTTGTCTGGATTCTGCTTTTTAACAAAAGCCGGACAACCCCAAATCCTAACTCTTTTAAGAGATGGTCTCTTTCCATTCCATATCTCATATTGAGTGGTAGACACAGTCTTGGTTGGAACCCTGTTTAACAGATACATCGCTGTCTTTAATGCATGCCCCCAAAAGGAAAGCGGTAACCCAGCATCACACATCATGGATCGTACCATATCTAATAGGGTACGATTCCTCCGTTCTGATACACCATTGTGCTGTGGTGTGTAAGGAGGAGTGAGCTGAGAGAGAATTCCATTCTCTTTTAAGAAGTCTAAAAACTCTGTACTTAAATATTCTCCACCTCGATCTGATCGAAGTTTCTTGATGCTCAAGCCTGTTTGTTTTTCTACTTCAAGTTTGTACTCCTTGAATTTCTCGAAAGCTTCGGATTTGTGCTTTATCAAAAACAGGTGTCCGAATCTTGAGAAATCATCAGTAAAAGTAATGAAGTATGAAAAACCACCTCTAGCATGTGTAGACATTAGTCCGCATGCATCACTATGTATGAGGCTTAAGAGTTCCATAGCTCTTTCTCCGTGTCCAGTAAACGGAGTTTTGGTCATTTTACCTTTGATACAAGACTGGCAAGTCGCATAAGATTTATATTCAAAAGGATTTAAATATCCATCTTTATGTAGTTTGTTTAGTCTTGTTTCATTAATATGACCAAGTCTACAATGCCAAAGAAAGGCTTCATTTATATCTGAAAACTTTCTTTTATTAGTATGTTGTATATTGAAAACTGTGTGTTGGTTCATGACGTAAATACCGTTATTTAATGTACCATACCCAATAACCTCTTGATTCAAGTTAATGTTCATAACATTATTTTGCAATACAAAATTATATCCTTCATTGTCCAACAAAGAAACGGATATTATATTACATAGCATACTAGGTACAAAATAACACGGGTTCAAAACCAAAATACAACCCGAAGGCAACCCAAGATGATACTCTCCTACGGATACAGCATGTACATTGGAACCATTTCCAACCCGCAGAGTATGGTCACCTGTCTTCAAAACTCTACTGTTTCTCAATCCCTGCATACAATTGCAGATATGAGAACCAGAACCGGTATCTAATACCCAAGATGCAGAGGTTAAAGAAAAACAGTTTTCAGTTACAAACACACCTGAAGTGGAAGTATCAGCATGCTTCTTCTTCTTGAGATTAGCAAGATACACAGCACAGTTGCGTTTCCAATGTCCCGACTTGTGGCAGTAAAAACATTCTCCTTTCCCGCTTCCCGCAGCCCCGGATTTGTCTTTCCCCTTTGCCTTTTTAACTCCACATTTCTGTTTGATGGGCTTCTTCTTTTTCTTTCCCTTGGCTTTGGCTTTTGGGACTGAAGAGGAAGATGGCCCAGCAAGCAGAGCGGGAGTCCTCGTTGTTTTCAACGTGCTCTCTGCACTTCTCAACATATTGAGAAGTTCAGGCAATGATTTCTCCAAATCATTCATATTGAAATTTACTATGAACGGAGCAAAGGCAGGGGGGGGGAGACTGTAGAACAATATCCGTATATTGCTCATTATCCATGGTCCATCCCAGTTCCTCAAGTTCTTCTATAAGACCAATCATCTTCAAAACATGGTCTCCTACTGATGTACCAGGGGCCATTCGCATCTGAAATAGCTTTCGAGATGCCTCGTATCTCAAAGTACGAGATTGCTCTTCATACAAGTCCTTTGTGTGAAGAAAGATGGATTGTACATCCATATTCTCGTGTTGCTTCTGATGGATATTGTCCATAGAAGCAAGCGCGAGGCACTTGGCCGTGTTACAATCAATATCCCAAGTTTTTCGGATCTCCCTATCCGAGACAGATGATTCAGGTCCTGGGACGGGTGGGGCTTTGGTTGTGAGGACATATGATACTTTATCATATGTAAGTGCAATGTTCAAGTTCCTAAACCATTCTTTATAGTTCGGTCCTGTCAGTTTATTTTTCTCTAGTAGAAGCTTAAGTCCCGTCATCGGTATCTGCCATTAGGAGAGAGAAAAGAATACACTCAGCGAAATGCTCTTGCAAAGAATTAGATTGGTTATTATCTTATCTAATCGATATCTCCTACTACTTTTATCAAATTTTCTTTCAAAACCTGAAAAGAAAACTAGCCAGGATTAATTACATTCTACAGTTTCGCTAACCGGTCAGCCAGGCCAGTGTCGGTACTTTGAGGGAGGTTCCCCGTGCTTTCGCACGGACCTAATTAAAATAAACCTCGTTTTCCCAGAGGTCAAGCCCCGTTAACACCTTTCTAGACACCTACTGGATTAGCTAGTTGTAAAGTGCAAAATTCTCCTGGACGTAACACTTACTTACAGTGGGATCGGGATCCAACTATTATATAGATGGTATGCAATCTCATTGCAAATTTCAACTCTTGAAACTCCCAATATTGTTTTTACCCCTAGTTACTTATGACCTTGGCTATGGTCAAAATATCATAAGTACTAGTCAAGTTCTACCCGGCATTTCGAGATTAACTAGACCCACCCATATGACCCTTGACTATGATCAACATAATCATATGAATGTCCTAACTGATCGCATCATATGCTTTGTAGGAAGACATCACTTAGCTACCGTACCCTACGCCTTGACTATGATCAAAATACGCAGCATGAATACTAAGTACTCTGCTTCCTAAAATGACGGAGGGTTGCGGATGGTTTTTATGAAAACCTTAAACGCTTTGAACTTGATCTCGTTGTAGAATCAAAACAGTTTAGAAAAGGAATGGCTTAAGCTCCGCATCTTTTGAAACTTGCATTTTTCATAAAAAGGATGAGTGGGTTTCAAATCTGATTCTACAACATCTTTTAGGTTTCTTTTTCTTTACATTAATCTCATTAATGTATTCCTATCATTTAAGTTCCTAAGCCATCACAGAAAAGAAACGAAAATAGAACGTACACTTATGCCATCCGCATTCGCCACAGTGTCCCGTTATGCACCGTTAGGTTACTTAACTAACGGCATAGCAGGGCAGGACTAGTGCGGGTGTAAAACATAAGTAACATTTATTATATATCATATATATAATAATAATCCATTCGTCTCAGATACTAAGTAATCACATTACAGAATATCAACAGCAGAAGCACATATGAAAATAAAAGGATATCTAGGATGTCCGTATTTTGTATTTAGCCAACAATAGAAAATACGGATTCCACGGTCGCGATAAATAGCCAAGCCCACACCCCTAGACCCCTACGAGAGCGGCAAGTGATCCTGCCAATTCTAGAGTTTAGGAGACCCGGTCTCGACTCCTCGAGATGGCCTCCCACTGAACCCTAGAACCCGGTCACTTGTGCTCCCCTCCTTAGGTCTATCCTAATGCGGAAAAGTAAATAATATACAATGATGGAAACATCTTCCTCATCCCGGAAGTGGCCCAAATAAAAGAATATTACATACAATTGATTTATACATGAATGAAAATAAAACTCTCATCTCACATAAAACCCCCGGCTATTCAATCGCGACAATCCTGCACATCATATCTCAGCAATACATAATATCTCATATCATCAACGTAAGCAAGTATGCGTATCCCGATTGTCGTTGATATATAGCAACGAAGCCAGCGATACCCCACATACTACGCTTACGGTCATAGAAAATAAAGTGTAAAACTACAACATTTGGAATCCACAATCTCTTTAGACATCGTAAATCCGAAATATCACATACTTCGCATTTCATGCCTAACTATATAAATTCCACATATTGTATCACATTCCAGATAAATAGACAATATTAAACTTTCCGATCGAATAATCAAACACCCAAAATTTCCCAAATGGCTCAACACTTGAGCGGAGTTTAAAAGCATCCATCATATGCCACAGTACTAATGGTCCCGCCGTAGAAGGGTCAAGCCAACGCCTCACATATAGCACGCCGTACTGCCCCAAACCCTAAGGTTTAGAGGAGGTTCAGACGGTCACATAATCGAGTTAAGCTTTGTGTTCTTCTAGAGGGTCCACCGCGTTACTTGCACGTTTTTCCGAAAGATTTAAACTCAAGAAAAATTCAACACTTGAAAGTTTTTCGTGCCGGGAAAAAGTGAGTTAATGATATCCGTTCGAACATTTTAACAGTTTCTAAAATATCCGGAACACAAAACGAAATTAAACTTTCCGATCGAATCAAAAAATACAATATAATCCCCAGAACACTCAACACTTGAGTAAGATTAAAAATACCCAGAATCATGTACAAGTACCTACGGATGTACTGTGCCAAAAAGCTAACCCTAATTCTACAGTACCGCCGCGGAACCGCCGTGCAAGGCATGGTTCTGCCGTGGTTCTGCGGCACTTTAGTGGAATTTGGGTATCGTTTTTCACAGTAACTCCTAGAATTCCCTGCTGATTTTTTTTGAGTATTTTTAATGCAGAAAAAATCACATTTTTAGAAAATTTCCAGGGAAGGGTCTAAATTGGTGTTTCGTGGTTCGATCGGAGTTTTAACTTCGCCTAAATATCGCCTAAAGCTCTAACTTGGCTCTGATACCATTGTTGGGTTTACCTAGCACCTCATCAAGGGTTTAGAAGCATCACATATGCCACAATCAAATTTTAAAGGTGCTAAGTAAACTTGACAAGAATCATAACTAGAAATTTAGGGTTTCTTTTCAACTAAGCATCACATGCAAATGAAAAAACTATCACTAAGGGTAGAGATTACAACCTTTGTAGACCTCCATTGGTGACTCCTTGGCACTATGAGGGTTTGGAACGGATCGATGGAAGCCTTCTTAGTCCACGAAGATCCACCCGAAGTCCCTTTGCCCAAAGCTCCTTACTTTACTTGATATGTGAATGAAGTAGAGCAAACACCCTACACAAATGGGCTAGATGTGTGTACTATGATGATATGGTTTGTATTCTATAATCAAAACCGTTTCTTTTTATCAACTTCACTCAAAGAAAAATCTCAAGAGAGGAAGAAGAAGATAATGGTGGCTAAGCTTGAGCTCAAAAGATAATATGATGAATTATTGAGATGAGAATGAATAATCTAAATTATATCCTTCTCACTTCAACCATGGTTAGTAATTATCTAGATATTTACTTATTATTTAATTTCCAAAGGAGAATTAACTCATGGTTAAAAGTTAGGTAAAGTTTAGTCAAAGATGATAAACACTAACCATGAGTGAATTATCCTTTCTATTAAATGATAAATAAATATATATATATATATATATATATATATATATATAATTACTACAATATGAGTCTTGCATTGCCACCAAATATGTATCAACAACCATGATACAATGTATGTATGTATGTGTCCATGCACATCATCATGTGCATACATGCATGCATACAAAAATAGAAAAAGGGTTTAATTAAAGAATTAATCTAAAAGTCATTTGTTAAATCAACACTTGATTTTGCAAACCGGTCATATCACATATGACCCGACCAATAGAAAATGCCCGATTAATATACGGTATCACATATCCGCATTTAATTGGGTCCCCGCGCATATCTCATATGCACACCACATCTTTTCGCCTGAGCCAGGAAACTTCATTATGGGACTCTAAGACTCGTCAATATGCCGGCAGTAGGTGATGATCATATCAAACACCCACAAGCCGCAAGCGGTCAGCTAAACGTAATGGCCACCCGGGTATTGAGCGATCAGAAGAAAACCAGTGAAGCTGTCAAAACCCCCATCGAGCCAACTGGCAACACTTACCGTACAGTCCGGTCTCCTCGTTAGATATGTTGCATATCGAGTTTAAGGATGGAATCGTCGACCCCAATAACTCAATAAGTCATGCTGGTGTATGGCTCATAACAGATCGAGAAACTACTGATAATGCTTATCTGTAAATCTCAGCAGCCCTGGCCAGGGACTTCCTGTTATAGCTAATCGAGCATAGCACAACATCAACTCCCAATACCGGGAGAGACGAAACCCTTCCTATCGCTCATCACCCCATGTGCCTCGGGACTGTACCCAAAGTCCACCTGTTTGCACGACTCAGTAGAGCCGTGGTAGGGTGGATATCAAAGTACAGTGGGCGGACACACAAGACTCTATGACGATCTTGGGTCTACAGACTAACCTGTACCAGTGTCACCTGAGAACTGGTATTCGACGATAGATATAATACCACATAGGAGTTCTCTGTGAGTCCGTTCAGTGTACCCAGTCTCCACTGAGCACCCGCATACAATCTTTGGTGTCACCTCACCAGATGGATATGGGATCATCCATCGCCCATCATATGGGACAAGAATAGTATACGCTAGTCTACTATGGAATATCGATGCCCCTTCTCAATACACCCATGACTAGTAACAGTTCAAGGATATGCTTATAAACTACACATGCCCCACTAGTATGATCCGCATCATAGTCACAGTAGCCAAGCAAATATCCTGAGGGCTTTATCAACATGTGCAAATGAATAAAAGCATGATCAAATCAACATGTCAAGATAAAGTAAACCAGATAGCATATTATCATGTTGAGTGAGAAAGTCATCCATTTTCATATATACATGTCCAAGCATCCACTATACATATAATGGCCTCTAGGGCATACATATATCTAACAGTTCTTCGTGTTATTCTATCTCTTTGGGAATTCATGTTTTTATCTGAATGTATGTATGTATATACAGTAGACTGTAATCCATATTTTATTACGGATAACATTCTAGAAGGTGGACACCTCATAGTCTTTTTCCATTTATTTGATAAATGGAAATGAGGTGTAAATTGAAAGAGAGAGGGATATGGTGAGAGCCATGGCTTCAAGAGTTGACAAATGAATTATTAATTCATTTGTGGCAACTATTGAAGCATGGTTGACATATTATATTGATGGATATTTTTTTACAAAACCATTGACATCTATTTTCTCTCACATGCTTGCTCATTTTTCATTTGTGCTCACCATTTTGCTTCACATCCTTATCCTTTTTGTAACATTTCATAAAATATAAAATATTATTTTTGGGAATTTAATATTAAAATAATATATTTCCTGAAAACTGCCGATTTGCGATATTGGGGTTTTCGAAAAAGGGTATAAATATATACCAATAATTATGAAATAAATAGAAATTAAAATGATTTATTCATCTAATGATATGATTAAAGGATTTGGTATTTTTAAAATTTATTTTGTGCAGTTTTGATAAAAACCCGATTAGTGCACTGCTAATCTCGATTAAGCCAAATCCGCGTTATTACAGTTTCCATGGTTAGTGCACCATGACATGTTCATTTTGTCACATGTTTCATTTCATTTGGGCTTTATATTAGGGTTTATTGGCGTAGAGAAAAGAGAAATGATTAAGGGAAAAGTCAATGGAGACATAATGAGTGGTTAGGTGAGCTTTGGAGAGAGAAAGAGAGTGTGAATTAGAGAGAGAGAGAAGGGGGCTGGTGCCCATTCTTTTCCCCTATCTTTTTTTTGAAATCCTTCATCTCCCTCAAGCCACAACCCTCCATTAAAAACCCTAGATCTATCTCCAATCATGCCCCAAAACTTTATACTCCCTTCACAAAACTTTATCCCCATCTCCTCCTCTACACGATAGACCGAGCAAAATGTGATTTTGACGACGTTGGGAAGTTAGTGCTGCCTAGAGTGGACTAGATGAGGTATAATTTCTTCCTTTTAGATTAGTTTTGTGTGATATCATGTTTAGATATCGTTTTGTGAAGATTAGTGGACATTGGGAAACCCTAGTGAATGTTTGAGTGTTGGATTGAATTGGGTGATGCCTAGTAGCTGTTAACTAAACTTAGATGCTGTTTAGTGACCTGGACCAGACCCTAGAAACCCCAAAACACGGATTTAGAAACCCGACATCGGATAAATGTGTGATCTGTGAAGGTATTTTGGAATCTGGAGCAACCTGGGGACACTAGAAATTATTTTGGAATTACCGGGAGTCGTGCAGGCACCTAGGAAGCTACCACTGAGACCCGAGCCCCTAATTCAAACCTATGGCCGCAGATATATTAATTCTGGCCGCAATTTGCGGCCAGAGTAGGGTAGAAATGTCTCAGATTTGGTCCATAGCTCTTTTTGCACTAAATTAGACCCCTCCTATGTGCAGTTTTGGCTAATTGTCATCTGGGGAAAATTTGGAAGCATTTTGGTGTGTTTTAGGCTATGTTTTCCGTATTCTAAAATGCATTTTCTTGATATTTGGATTTGAATTTGGTTGTCGGGTGTTTGTACATCGACAACAGAGGTTGTTTGATTGATTTGCACGTTTAGGCCATAGGTTCTAACCTGTGAGCACACTGTGCGCTGTATCGGTTTTCAGCATCAATTTTAATACGTATTGCGATTGGTTATTATTGTAGGTACCCTCACATGGATTCCGAGGCGAAGAAGCGTGGCGTCATCGATTTGGGCGAGCGAAGACCAGGTGAGTAGATCTATATCTACCGGGGAAGTCGGGTGGATGGCGTATAGCACCCCCGCAAACTTCTGATGGAAAACCGATTTATAGAGTATGGTTAGGAAACCTAGATTAGGGAACTAGGGTTAGAATATAGATAGCTCTGTGGTCATATTAGAAACTAGAGGATAGTTATGTGTGATATGCTACTACTACTACCCTAGGATGATGTTTAGCGATATTACCGCTTAGGGTTCTGTAGGACTAGATAGTCGATGTAGATGCGTCATCCGAACCATACCCTTTTCTAAACCAAAGAATCGTATGTATCTTTTAAATGTATATCTTGAGGGATGTTACGGATTTTCAAATGATATCTTTTCTTTAAAAACACCGTAACCCCTGTTTTCAAAACTACGATTCACTTCTTTAAAAGTCTGATTGTATGGTTCGGGTGTGTTTGTTAGATTAGATACTTATACTTAGTGGAGATAGCATATTTATGCAAACTCGACATGATATGAGACATAAATGCGATGAAAGAATACAAGACGAATTTGATGATATGCTGAGATGATGATATGATATGTGTTGGAGATAGTGCCCTCAGAGTCAATTATTGGATCACAGGCACGTGATTGCAATGATTGAGGGAGGACCTATCCCGGTAGGACAGTCTTACTCAAGATGATTGTATGCTATCTGGTTTACCTTTATCATCATGTACTGCTTTAGGTGACCTGACATGTCGCTATTACACGTTGATAGAGCCCCTAGGATTCCTGCTTGACCACCAGCAGTATGAGGGCGATCATATGAGTGGGAGCTGGGGTCTATAAGCACATCCTTAAAAGGTCCCTAGTCGTGGGAGTTTCGAGACAGGGCATCGATACTCCAGAGTAGACTAGTGTGTACATTCGAGACCCCGACGAGGGGCGGTGGCCGGTCTCACAAGCCACTGGTGTTAGTTGGATCACCTAAGATGTATACAGGTGCTCATTGGGTTATGAGTACACCGGGCAGGACTCGCCGGGAACATGCTAGTTGGTCTTATACCTGACGTCAGATAGCAGTTCCGTGGTGACATGTGTACAGGTTAGTTCATCGACCTGGGGATCGTCATTTGTCTCGTGTGAGTTCTCACTGTACTTTGATTACTACCCTACCACACTCAAAGGAGACGTGCAAACAGGTTTTAGTTGGGTACAGTCCCGAGCCATATGGAGGCAGTGAGCGGATCTTCAGGGGTTCGTCTCTCCCGGTATTGGGGGTGAGGTCGCGCTGTGTCTAGGAGAGCCATTACACGAAGCCCTCGGCCGAGGCAGGAGATTTACTGGTAGGTATTCCAGTAGTATCTCTGGGTGTTCTGGGCTACACTCCGACACGACTTGTACCGCTTATGGGGGTCTGACTTTTACCAACCCCCTAGGCCCGCCATGCGATGCTCATAGACGAACGGACCGGACTGTACGGATATTGTCACTGACAGGATCAGTAGGGTGTCAGGATGAGTTCGCTCATCGATGTCCCTTTTGGTCAATACCTGGTAGCCCGTTATGTATTGGCTTATACCTCAGACGTGCTAGTGGTTAAATCCACAACCAAGGTGTTGACGAGTCTTTAGAGTCCCCCACATTCAGTTGCTCAAGTTTTCGGGCGAAACGCTGTAGAGGCCGTATGGAGATATGGCAGGGTTCGATCAGATACGTGCGGTATTGCACGTATCAGGATCGGACGGATAATACTAGCCGGCTTTGGTTTAAGCCGGATGCTAGTATAGTACAGTGTAGATTTTGTCTCATTTCATTGGTATTCGGTCGGAATACAGATGCGGGTGTGTATACACAGTATCGGGGTTTTCCTGTAATTTATTACGGGACCAGTTTTCTGGAGTTGCCAGTTTGCTTTCCGTTTCGGTCGATTTCCTTTGTATCGTTCATTGGCCGAAGATTGGTGGAGGAGGGCTTATTTGCATTTGTGCAAATAAGTATTTGTGGAGGGTGGTCTTTGCATATTCTTGTGTCATGATGGTTGCACCATTCTTTGACCTTGACTTCTTCTTCTATCATGATGGCTTGACCTTTGAAGCAATCATGGTTGTTGATTGGTTGGTGGAGTGAGGGTTTGCTTTGTGATCATTGTTTGTTATCATCACCCTTTCTCTCTCTTGCTTGATTGGTTGGCTCTCTCTCTCACAACTTCACTCCCTCTCTCACTCTCTCCATTCCACATGCATGGCCGGCCAAGTTAGAGGGAGGGCTGTCCAATTTTTTGGGTGTGGTTCTTTGTTGATATCATATCAATTTTCCTCACCAAAAATTCCCAAGAAAAACTCCATGGTTCATATCTCCACCATATGGCAATTCCACAAACCCCAAAGTGAGACATGAGCACTACATACCATTCTACAGCAAATCTTGGGCACGTCGACTCGCCAGCTTCGGGCCCGAGTTGCCTCGGTATAGAGGTGGGAGCCCGTAAAAGAAGCCGGCGACGTGGTGCCCTTCCGGCGACGAGGTGGAGACCGGAGCTTCCGCGGGAGATCGGGACGACGACGAGAAGACCGGAGGACACGGATCAGTCGGTATATCTCTCTTCCCCATCTTGTAGTTAGCTAGGACTAGTTAATGGTTCGATCCGGGTTTTAGTGCGCGGTGGTGCCGGTTCAAGAAAATTTAAAGTTAACCATCGCTTCCGCATTTGGCCTCGGGATGGAGGGCGGGGCGCCGCCGTGCACTTACAGTGGTATCAGAGCCTCGCCATTAACATAGTCTAGCTTTGTCTAATGTGTTTTACACTTCCGATCGAACAAATGTTCCAAAACCGTGTTTTTCAAAACAACAGTTTTCTGTCGAAATTTTTTTGTCTCGAAAATTTTTTCAGGTAGTCTCAGAATACTGTGCATGGAAGTATAAGCCTACTGTAAAAATTTAGTGGCGAGATCTCATTATTCGACCGCGGAACCGTGGCCAAACCCATGCTTGGGCCGCGGTTCCGCCGCTGTTTTGAGTGATCAGTGCACCAATTTTTTACAGAGGCCTCCTGTGATGAAAATAGGGTTTTTGAAATATTAATTTTGGGCCCAGAATATCTTGATATGCTACAGTAGTACTTGGGGCCCACTTGTTAAAATTTGATCGATCGGAAAATTTTAAACACATTAGTTCACAGTATTTACATTATATCTGCGACCGTGAATGTCACTTGATCGGTAAATCCTGTCTAACTGCTATAGCCCGGTTAGACGGATTTGCGAACGTGGCATTCACGTTGATGTTCTGTGTATTGCTGTGATGTTGCAGATTGGTCATGGGGGATAGCCTGGTTGCAGTGGTAGTACAGTTTTGTTGTATTATGTACATTTGATATTGCGGGGCGAGCGTCCGACATGTGGACTGCCGTCACTGCCTGTTTGTATTATTATTTTGGGGCACAGCCAGGTTGCGGTCGATGTACCCGTTGTATGTATATTTTACTTTCTGTACTAGGATTACCCCGCGGAGGGGTGCACGGATAGCCGGGTTCTAGAGGGCAACAAGCCCGCATCTCATGGCATTGAGACGGAGGGGGCTTCACTCTAGAATTGGCGGGTTATTCGCCGCACTCGTAGGGGGTACAGGTTGACCCAGGAGG
This sequence comes from Agapanthus africanus, assembly GCA_030015575.1. Classification (NCBI taxonomy): domain Eukaryota; kingdom Viridiplantae; phylum Streptophyta; class Magnoliopsida; order Asparagales; family Amaryllidaceae; genus Agapanthus; species Agapanthus africanus. Next base: position 456,799,262 of record CM057346.1, on the reverse strand, counting down.
GGTGCCCAAGTTACCGGATTCCGTGAAGTGCTGGGTGGTCCATTCACGTTGCTGAAGGGGGCTGCCTCGCTTCAGGTTTTGGCGGGTAACTTGCCGCGCCCGTAGGGGTCTAGGATTTCATTGCACAGGCTATCCACACGACCAGAGGAACGTCGGGTTTCAGTAGTGGCTCTGTGAAACCCGGGGATCCCAGATATCTGTATTGTTCTGTGATGCTGTACATTTCTGTGATGTTGCATTTTTATCACGCCTTGAGCGAAATATAATATATTGGTATATATATTAGTAGATGTTGTATATGCTTTGCATCCGCGCTAGTCCAGTCCCCGCTCTGTCGTTAGTTAGCTAACCTAACGGGTAATGACGGGACCCAGTGGCGAATGCGGATGGCATATACGTACATCAGTATATTTTCGTTCTTTGTGGTGTGATCAATTGATGGGACTGCGTTGATTCGGATCAATGCAAGTCAAAAAAACAAACCTAATCTGATGTTGTTGGAACACTTTTCAAAAAGCTGTTATTGTAAGGACGTTCTCTTTTGTTTTGCATCGTGGTATTCAGTTAGAATATCCAGCACCTCAGTCGACGAGGCAAGGGCCGGGATCCCTTCACCTGGAGTGACCCCTTGGACAAAAAGTTTGCGTCAGGGCAATAACTTCACTATAGCCGATTACTTTTATTTTGCACCGTGGTATTCAGTTGGAATATCCTGCACCTCATTCTACGGGGAAAGAGCCGAGATCCCTTCACCGGGAGTGACCTCTTTAGCAAAGGTTTTCGTCACTATATTTTTAAAAGCTATCCGTTCCTTCAACGATATCAAGTTCATTACGTTAAAGGTTTTCGCCAGAAACCATTCGTAGCCCTCCGTCGTTTCATATGGGTGGTCAATAGTATTCAAGCTGTGTATGTTGGCCAAAGTCAAGGCACAGTGATTGGTAACTATTGGGGTATTCATATGCAGCATAGATAGATGCGTTGGTTTGGGGCAGTCGTACTACTATTTTGGCCAAAGTCAAGGGTATGTACGGGTGGGCTCAGATTAACCTGGAGAATGACGGGTAGAACTTGACATGTGACTTATGATATGTTGGCCAAAGTCAAGGTCATAAGAGCATGGGGCAGAAATCACATCGGGAGTTTCTAAAGAAACAGAAACTTGCCAGATATGCTCATACCTTCTGGAGTGTGATACCGTGAGCGGATTCCGTCACGTTATCATGCGATGATAGTTGGATCCCGATTCCCACTGATGAGTTAGTTTACTCCTCGGGTGATCCCGACTAATTCTTCTTTTAGGTTTGGAGGAGAATTTGACGGTACAGTGGGAGGTTTCCAGATTAGATAAATTGGTAACCATTCTGATCTAGGTTAGAGTGCACGCTGAGTGTTTCTTTTCTCTCTCTCTTTGGCAGCGACCATTGACCCGACCCTAAGACTATGACTCAGTGACCAAGTTGACCGAACCTTCTTAAACACTGGCTTTTGGATTGTCAGAGTTGCGAACCTCATTGCCACTCCTACTTTTACCCTTTTCTCCAGGACACCTCGTATTACTACGAACGTCCACTTCCATTGGACAAAACCATCGTATGGTTATATACGAACTCGAAAGAATTTATTCGAGGATGGTTTCCGGTTCTGGAGAAAACGGATAGGACTATTCAGTTGTCTTTTCCTTTTACCTTCTCTCAGTTTGTGAGTACTCCTTGGTTTAGGAGTAGTACACCTATTACGCAAATTGGATAGTCTTCTTCCAAACCATAGGCTGGTGCCGAACGGTAGGGAATGAAAAAAAACCAATTAGCATAACGATGGTGTGCAGAAGGTATTAAGTAAAGACATAACAAGGGATTAATAAGAGGGCAAAGTAAATTGCGACTGCTATTCACGACCAAACCAAGTATTTCTTCGCCAATCCTAAATCATTATTTTGTATTTCTCCAGAACACTCCGTATCACTACGAAGATCCACAGTTTATTGGATACTCCATCGTATGGTTATATACGAACTCGAAAGGAACTTGTTCCAGTTCGGGGATGGATTCTGGTTTAGGAGAAATAGGAATAAGGTTTATTCGGTTGTCTTTTATCTTCACATTCTCTCGCATTGCGAGTGCTCCTAGGATTAGGACAGTACACCCATTATGCTTATTGGATAGTCTTCTTCCAAACCATAGGCTGGTGCCGAACGGTAGGGAAGGAAGAAAACCATTTGGCCTAAAGGAGGTGTACAGAAGGTAATGACTAAAGACATATGAAGGTATTTGGAGAGGTGGCAAAGAAATATACGGTTACAGTTGTGAATCTGATAATGGAAGAGGCATTACTAGGAATACCAGAATACCCCATGAAACATATCAATGTTTCAGTTTCACTGTGTACTGTTAAAAGAAAACTGATTTCCTAATTAGATCTTGCTCCAGGGTATGTATTTACCAGGTATGATTCTCACATCTGTATGGTCTTACAGATGATGAGTGGGAGCGAGTTATTGGGAATTGGGTGATCATCCTCATTATATCGGGATTCGTTGTAATCGGTGATATTTGAGGAAGTCACCTGGGTTGTTTGCCGGTCGGCAAATATTTTGGTTTTAAATATCCGCTGTCATGCACCAATTTCAAATTGATATATCTGTACGTCTATTTTCATAGAGTGAGATATACCTTTTTGAAATTATGTCTATGACATTTACCTATATCAGTGGATGGTTAGGTAAGGAGCATTAAACAGCGGTGTAATTCTTCTTAACCATAAGTACAGTTTTCAACCTACGACACACAGTGAATGAGTTATCAGACTCAAGGGACTTATACAGAGTATTGTATGTTGTCCAGGGTCCATCAGGACAGAGGGGTTGGTCCTCGTACTATATTCGGTTTACTTATGACTTCTCTAGTTTTTAGACCGGTGTTTCGTGGAAACACAGGGTCCGAATTTTGAGAAGTTATAGGTATTTGAATAAAGTAGAGAACCAGATATTGCAAGTATCGGGATTCTTCAAAGTGATCGAAGATGTAAATACTTGTGTATGGTATTCAGTTGATAGTGATGATTAAGAGAACTTGCTTCTCTTTCAGGTTACTCATAATTGGAAGCATTCCTAAGTTGAGTAACGCTGATCGGCCTCCTTCCATTTAGTTGACCTGCACTGGAGACAGCTGCATGATTTGAATCTGGTTCAATTAAATCAGTGCCTCTGGTTCTATATTGGATATAGAATAGTTCATATCTTAACGTTGTTAAGGTACGGGGAGTTGTCCGGCTTATGATTAAAACCAGACTCTGGATAACTCAAGGCACGTTTCTGTAATGGCTGTTTGTGGGTTGAATTTCTACCATCTGGAAGATCAATAGTGATATTGTTCTAGACTTGCCACAGTTTTAATAAAAAATGGATTTTTTTAGAAAACAGTAGTGGGAGTATGGTAGAACTGGAAGTGATTCCAGAACCACAAACGATTACTGAAGATTTGATAGGAACCTAAAGATTCAATCTGGTTTGACATTCCATTGGTCACTCCGCAGATACGGTGGGTAACCTCAGGCACCCGAGGGGTACTCCGGTAGCCTCAAGGACGGTGACAGGGAGGTTCTTGTTTACCCACACTTGCCATTGCTATTGTTCCAGGCTGCGAGACCCGGCGGGAGGATGAGTATAGCGTCGTTCTAAACTGGCTTTAGAAGTGAACGTCTATATGACTCTGCCAGAGGGTTGTCGTAACCAGTGGGAGCAGCGGAAGCATTGGTGGACAGGTAGCTTATGTCTATTTATAGACTAAAGCAGATGTAGCGGAGATAGATCATCAATTTCTGATGTGACAGTCATAGGTTTGACTTCATCAGAATAGGGGATGGATCTGTTGAGAAGGTAGTAGGGTGTGATGTCATGGTATTTGGATGACATACACAGAATAGGAAAAGAAACTCCTATACTACGATCGGTTATACTTTGGTCGTCACACAGTGGTTTCTCCACATGGGACTTGGACATTATATCAGACATACTGGTTACTAGATCTATGGTTTTAGATCTAGATTTAGGTGGTTTCCCAATTAAGGGTACTTAGACAGCATTCTAAGAGTATTTAGAATGGACGACTCCTGGCACGGTAGTGTACCTGCAGGTGATGGAGTCACCCTCTCTAAAGATGTCTTACAGACTAAAGAGGAGAGAGATGTGCATGATTGGCAGATCACTTGCTCAGGCAATTGAGTCAATCATGAGATGTCAAGTACCACACCAGATGTTGTTATTGCACTAGATGCAATAAGTTGACATTGATCCTATCCTAGAGAAACAGTCGGAAGCAGTTTTAGAACATAAGTGAATGTTCTAGGGATATGATAACGATAGCCTCATTCGGGAGACAGTTATCATTCCAGGCTTCCAAGGTGACATGGACGACAAGGACGTTGTCAGAGTTATAGTTTTTTCCTTCCGACGAGGGGCAGTATTTTGGACAGGTGGTCCAAGGCAATACTGAGGGAGGCATGGCGCGGGACACTGATTAAGTTCAGTTGACGATACAGTCTAAGAAGTTTGGATTTGGAGTTCATTTATGAGCTAGGTCCCATCAGACATCCAGACACATCCTAAGACAGGTATTGCTCATTTCGGGAGATGGGTTTCTCCGCGAACTTGAGATATAGAGAGACATAGAAAGAATCATCAAAGCGGATCCACTCACTGAGGCTATTCCTCGAACGCAATAGTTTCACAAACGGGATTTGTGAGACTGACTAGTAGAGGAGTTGGGTGTTTGGTATCACACGGGCTGTGAGTATGCGACATCGCAATAAATAGCCTTGAGTGCAAGTGGGAGATTGTTGGAGATAGTGCCCTCAGAGTCAATTATTGGATCACAGGTACGTGATTGCAATGATTGAGGGAGGACCTATCCCGGTAGGACAGTCTTACTCAAGATGATTGTATGCTATCTGGTTTACCTTTATCATCGTGTACTGCTTTAGGTGACCTGACATGTCGCTATTACACGTTGATAGAGCCCCTAGGATTCCTGCTTGACCACCAGCAGTATGAGGGCGATCATATAAGTGGGAGCTGGGGTCTATAAGCACATCCTTAAAAGGTCCCTAGTCGTGGGAGTTTCGAGACAGGGCATCGATACTCCAGAGTAGACTAGTGTGTACATTCGATACCCCGACGAGGGGCGGTGGCCGGTCTCATAAGCCACTGGTGTCAGTTGGATCACCTAAGATGTATACAGGTGCTCATTAGGTTATGAGTACACCGGGCAGGACTCGCCGGGAACATGCTAGTTGGTCTTATACCTGACGTCTGATAGCAGTTCCGTGGTGACATGTGTACAGGTTAGTTCATCGACCTGGGGATCGTCATTTGTCTCGTGTGAGTTCCCACTGTACTTTGATTACTCCCCTACCACGCTCAAAGGAGACGTGCAAACATGTTTTAGTTGGGTACAGTCCCGAGCCATATGGAGGCAGTGAGCGGATCTTCAGGGGTTCGTCTCTCCCGGTATTGGGGGTGAGGTCGCGCTGTGTCTAGGAGAGCCATTACACGAAGCTCTCGGCCGAGGCAGGAGATTTACTGGTAGGTATTCCAGTAGTATCTCTGGGTGTTCTGGGCTACACTCCGACACGACTTGTACCGCTTTTAGGGGTCTGACTTTTACTAACCCCTAGGCCCGCCATGCGATGCTCATAGACGAACGGACCGGACTGTACAGATATTGTTACTGACAGGCTCAGTAGGGTGTCAGGATGAGTTCGCTCATCGACGTCCCTTTTGGTCAATACCTGGTAGCCCGTTACGTATTGGCTTATACCTCTGACGTGCTAGCGGTTAAATCCACAACCAAGGTGTTGACGAGTCTTTAGAGTCCCCCACATTCAGTTGCTCAAGTTTTCGGGCGAAACGCTGTAGAGGCCGTATGGAGATATGGCAGGGTTCGATCAGATACGTGCGGTATTGCACGTATCAGGATCGGACAGTTAATACTAGCCGGCTTTGGTTTAAGCCGGATGCTAGTATAGTACAGTGTAGATTTTGTCTTATTGCATTGGTATTCGGTCGGAATACAGATGCGGGTGTGTATACACAGTATCGGGGTTTTCCTGTAATTTATTACGGGACCAGTTTTCTGGAGTTGCCAGTTTGCTTTCCGTTTCGGCCGATTTCCTTTGTATCGTTCATTGGCCGAAGATTGGTGGAGGAGGGCTTATTTGCATTTGTGCAAATAAGTATTTATGGAGGGTGGTCTTTGCATATTCTTGTGTCATGATGGTTGCACCATTCTTTGACCTTGACTTCTTCTTCTATCTGATGGCTTGACCTTTGAAGCAATCATGGTTGTTGATTGGTTGGTGGAGTGAGGGTTTGCTTTGTGATCATTGTTTGTTATCATCACCCTTGGTCTCTCTTGCTTGATTGGTTGGCTCTCTCTCTCACAACTTCACTCCCTCTCTCACTCTCTCCATTCCACATGCATGGTCGGCCAAGTTAGAGGGAGGGCTGTCCAATTTTTTGGGTGTGGTTCTTTGTTGATATCATATCAATTTTCCTCACCAAAAATTCCCAAGAAAAACTCCATGGTTCATATCTCCACCATATGGCAATTCCACAAACCCCAAAGTGAGACATGAGCACTACACACCATTCTACAGCAAATCTTGGGCACGTCGACTCGCCAGCTTCGTGCCCGAGTTGCCTCGGTATAGAGGCGGGAGCCCGTAAAAGAAGCCGGCGATGTGGTGCCCTTCCGGCGACGAGGTGGAGACCGGAGCTTCCGCGGGAGATCGGGACGACGACGAGAAGACCGGAGGACATGAATCAGTCGGTATATCTCTCTTCCCCATCTTGTAGTTAGCTAGGACTAGTTAATGGTTCGATCCGGGTTTTAGTGCGCGGTGGTGCCGGTTCAAGAAAATTTAAAGTTAACCATCGCTTCCGCATTTGGCCTCGGGATGGAGGCCGGGGCGCCGCCGTGCACTTACAATATGATGGTATACGGATGCGAGTCGATCGAGATGATTTATACCCTGCCGGTCCCTTGATATGAGATTATTGCAGATGCGACCCGGGACATAGGTATATAGGGTTATATACATATATAAAATGTTGTGAATCATGGACGATAGGCCGTATGTGATATTAGGCCGTACCCTCATTTGTCTTATAGGATGATAGGATCCCTATTAGCTTAATGCCGCCGCACGATGATATTCCGTGTGTGATGAGTTGACTTGATGATTGATCCTTACCCTTGACTAGAGGTTGCCGTACGATAGATTATACCGTACGCGGTGTTATTGGGCTAGATGCCGATTGATAGATTCACCGACTCGGACATATGATAGTTATGTATACCTTATAGCTGTTAGCTGATGATTTACTTGCTGCATTCATGATATTATTATTGCATCGCATATACCTGTGATAGTACACCTGCACCATTATCGATGATGCGTATGTTACACGTACACATATTTGCCGGCTCACACACTTCATCATCGATAATTGCCATGTCACTACACAGTAGGGTTGCTGCATCATGATATGACTCTTCGCATAACTTGCTTGCACATATACATTGATACATTCATACTTGCTGGTATACACATTCGTATACCCATATTGGTGTACATATACCTTGATACACCCATACTTGTGCACTTACACATTGTATATTCATATTTGTGCACGCATACATGGTACATCTATACTTGTGTATATACATATTGTACCTACATAGATAACCGGTTTATTGTAAAATTGGGAACCGCATGTTATATTTTAAAAACTGGAATCATTTTAAAAGAGCGGTTTTCCCTTAATATGTCATATCACTATCCCATGTTGCATGATACACGGATATGCTCGCATTTCTTTTTCCATGTCACATACATCATGCTCTATTATTTTACGCATTGAGATATGCTGTTTTCATGAGATTTCTGGATTTGAGAACTGTGGCTATTTCAAAGGAAGCATATATTGTTTTAAAAACCCGGTTTGTCTTGATATGATATTTCAGTGCGTCCACCATGTGTTTTCCCGGTTCTGAGAGTAGCATGTGAAACCCGATTCGAGGAGTGGTAGGCACCGTCTGTGGGTACATGGTGGACCTGGTGAGGTACCCCGGGGCAAGAAGACTCGTATATGTTAGACGGTGAGCCCGGCAGGGGGAGTACTACCTACCGGTGATTGTATGTAGACTCGGAGGTTATCCGGAGGATACCGACCGGAGTAGCGAGATGGATATGAGGGCCGACCAGGGTGTGCGGCGCCTGAGGGCCGATCTGAGGATGCGGTGCCTGAGATATATGAGGATTTACGTGCCGATGCTGGGCACGGTTTTCATGATGTTTTCAAGTGTCGATGCTAGGCACTCAGGTTCCATGATTTGATGTGTCGGGAGGGACACTGTTGATATATATATCCTCATACTTTCATACACACTCTTTTATGATATTTACATCCATGATATTTTTGCGTCAGTGGTTGACGCGTGGACTAGATCCACATACATACATACATACACCGATGCTACTATCGGAGGTTTTGCACGCGCTTAGAGATATTGATTTATGGGTGGACGAGAACCACATATCCGCATGCATTGATTATTACTGTTGGATGTTATCCACGTGCATATAGATATTGACTACCTTGTTGGCACATATACGACCCGGTCACCCTAGATATCATAGTATTACCTTTTGATATAGTTGACCTAGGAGTCGTTGTTTATTCGATTTCTACTTGTAGATATATTTCTATTCACGAGTTGGCAACTCATCCCCGTTGTGCCACAGTTCTTGCAGGTTGACCGCTTGGATCAGTAGCGGCTTCGCTGGCATACAGTTCCATTCGGGTGTTTTGCATTGGTAGGTGGGGCATTTGTATCGTACCCACTCTTGTATTATATTTCATATTGTATCTAGTTAACTCCATCAATCAATCAAAATTAGAATTTGTATAAGTAATGAGACTTAGTGAGACTTGTAGTTGCGAGATTTGAGCGATGGGTTTTACATTCACTTTTGGGGTTGTTTTTGCTCATTTCTTTATCTTATTGTGGTGAACTTCACCGTTGGGCATCGTATACTTATTTATACTGTATTGCGTGGTTGTGATCCGCCGTTTGGCGAAGAGCTAGCTCATGCTTGGGGATGCCATTATTCTTGCTATGTATTTGTGGTTTTGGATCAAAATATACAAAGGAGGTGCTGCCGAAATTTTTGAAAGACGAAACATGTTTTTAAACTAATAAATTTCACTTGCATTATTCATGTTCCTTTTCTATGCATTAAGAAAACTTGTTTTCATTATACCTTTATTTCGAAACCCCACCTCCTTTATTTTTCTAAACATGTTTAGATTTCTGGGTTTCAGCTTACTTGAATTCTGTTACGCCTTTAGACGTGGCGTGATTCAAGTGCTGGTCACGAGCTAATATTTCGGGTCGTGACAAAGTTGGTATCAGAGCGCTAGGTTTAACCTTTGTTCGAGTCTATGTTTGACTATGCGGAGTCTAGGGTGGGAGTGTATTTCGGAACCAAGGCTTGACCTTACGGAACTTAGACATGAACGGGGGGTATTAGATCCGAACTTTCGTTTTATAGGCTGGCCCTGATTGATGGAGTAGGTAGCTTGAGTAGAGTGACGTACCGTACGTATGTTCCGCGGCATATTTACGATACGATACTCCACTTAAGAAACCTTAGGATGTACATATTTTTGAGACCAATGATTCTCTTCGTATCCATGATTATACATCCATTGGAGATCCTTGATTCTATTTGTTTCCATGATCATACTTTCATCGATACTGTTCCTTCTTATGATCATGTATCCATACTGGATTTGTCGTTTCCTCTCATGCCGTTGATCTGCTTTATTCGATACTCGATTGAGATTCCTGTCACCATAGTTTGAGCGCAGTTTGAGCTGCTGCTAGTGTTACGGTCAGGCGAGCTCGTCTGGTACGAGGGCCGACCATTGTGTTTTCTGGTGACATGGGAACGTCTCGAGTTAGTATTGATGATTGTGACCTCTTATGGAGGAGAGTGCTTGGTTTTACACTGGATGATCGGGCCATTGTTAGAGCAGCCAGTTGAGAGAGGACTGTTGATGTACAGCATACCTCAGAGATTATGATGTTGCCTACCGTGCAGACAGATGACCCAACTGTTGCTGAGATTGATGGGATGTCGCTCCCAGTGCTTACGAGCTAAGACCGCCGGAGCTTCCAGGCAAAAATGCGACAGATGATAGCTAGTCTACCCCGATTTGAGAGATGAAGGTGATTCGTTCGATTTATGCGCCGGAGCAGGTCCAGTTGAGTTGAAGATTTCCAAGTGGAGAGTCTTACTCAGATCTAGAGCAGATCGATTTAGAGATGACTGCCAATGTATCTCCTTCCCTGGAGGATTGAGGCGCTGTTCAGCGTACAGACGAATGAGCCAGTCATTGCTGCAAATGACGAGGTATCGCCCAGAGGTTGGAGCTACTACAGCATAAGTATATACTTAGGGATATGATGGAAGGTTGCTAGCCACCCAAGGGTGAAGAACTAGGACATGTGGTTCGTTCGCTACCCGATGCGAGGTCATCAGATAGATTGATTCTAGCTAGAGACGACTACACACAGATTCGTTGAGAGTCGACAGAGACGATCGAATGTCAGGAAACCATATTCTAAGTTTAAAATATTCGGAAAGACGTGCAAGCAATTCTATGGACCCTCTAGAAGAATGAAACCCTAACTCGACATAATGACCGTGTGAAAGCCTTTGAACCTTAGGGTTTGCGGCAGTTCCACGGCGCTATTAGTGAGGCTTGGGTTTGCCCTTCTACGGCTGGACCACCGATGCTGTGGCATGTACTCGATACTATTAAACTGTACCCAAGATGTTGATCTCTTGAGGGATTATAAGGCTTTGACATATCGATCAGATGGTTCGACATCATTCGGATATCTTGTGATGGGATACATGGCTTGGGAGACTCCAGATACGAGCATAGCCGTTGGAGCGCCGTCCTTGCAGCCACGAGAAGATAAGTCCGAATCAGTCGACATTGGGGCCGAGTGAAGTGGAGAGTTCGATGAGTAGTGAGTATTCCTCCGATGGACGGGACGAGCTCCCGAGGACGTGTTCGGCCAGACATCTTCTATAGAGTGATGAAGATACCGAGTTCGTGACTTCGAGTCCGTGCGAGAGACTTCGGTTTGACCGTCGCCGAGAACAGTTGCAGTGCGCAGATAGCATGGCGTGATGTCATAGTGGACAATGATAAAGACGAGTGGAACCAGAAGTTCGTGCGAGACACTGACGAGCTGTTATTACTCTCCGTCGAGATCAGAGACCTGATATGCTTATAGAGGCGTTTGGATACGTCCAGTTTCCGAGGAAATGTGTACGGCACATGCAGATGTCCAGAAAATGAGAAAAGATTATATAAGAGTACCAGCCTCCGTACTGAAAGGTTCCTAGGCACACTATAGAGGTCTCACAAGGCATCAACCATGCCAATTTTAAGCTATATGAGTGCCGAGAAACCCTAATACGGATCAATGACTAGAAATCTAGGCGAAAAACGAATCTAGTTAACAATTTAACTAAAGATCAGAAGCTACAACCTTTGTAGATCCGGATATCCACTTCCTTAGCTCCACGTAGGCGTCCTCTTGCTGTCCTAGTCGGATCTCGGACTCTCGCATCGGCTTCATCGAAGAAATGAGCGGAATAGGTCGTCGGCTTCGTGCCGAAGATGATCTACGTCGAGGTTGCACAAGTTCAAGCTCCAACTTCACCAAGTTGTGAAACTTGTGAAGAAAACACCCAAAACAACTTGGCAAGAGGTAGAGGGTGAAGAAATAGGAGGTGGGTTCACTTTGGAATTGGATTTCTCACTCTATAGCTCAAGTTGCCATTAATGGCATCAAGCTTTTTCTTTTGAAGATGATGAAGAAGATGAAGCTAGAATTATGATAAGTTCTTTTAAAATGTAAAAGAAATGAATACTTATCATAATATGAACCATAGTTAGGTGTAGAGAATTGACTAAGGTTAGATGAATGGTTAGGGTTAAGTGTGAAGACAAAATGGTCACAAAGTCAAAGCTTCATGAAGCTTCATCAAAGTTCAAGAATGAAAGCAACCATTTTGTATTCTTATGCCATCCTTTTTCCAAAATGAAAAATAAAAGAATGGATAATTAAAAACCCTAATCACGTTCTTAACCTAGGTTTAATTCTTTACACTTAACCAAATGAGCAAGCATCATCAAACATGATACAAAGATGTGCATAAAAGTATATCACATATACAACTTGCACATCAAGTGAGAAAATCCATTTAAAGTGAACCAATACTAGTTAATGCAAAGTAATATATCAAATATATAATTATACATTAAATCATTAAATCAACACTTGATTCAATGATCCGGTCATGTCGCACATAACCGACTAGTATACAATGTATCGATTTATCGAATCAATGATTCGACAACTAGGTTATATCGCATAAAACCAATCGAAACATTCATCGCGAGAATTAAATACGGTATCACATACACGCATTATTCTCGGTCCTGCACATATCTCATATGCGCTCCTATTTCGTTTTGCTTGAGCTAGGAAACCTCTGTGTAGGACTCTAAAGACTCATCAATACGCCGGTAGCAGATGATGATCATATCAAGCACCCACAAGCCGCAAGCGGTCTGCTAAACGTAACGGCCATCCAGGTATTGAGCGATCAGAAGATCGACGAGCTAGCCCGCTCACACTCCTGTGAATCCAACCAGTAACACTTACCGTACAGTCCGGTCTGTTCGTCTGATATGTCGCATATCAAGTCTAGGGGTGGTAAACGTCAGACCACAATAACCGATAAGTCGTGCTGACATGAGGCTCATAACGGGTCGAGAAACTACTGGTAACACTTACCAGCAAATCTCTGATCAGCCCTGGCCAGGGACTTCCCTGTTACGGCCAATCGAGCACAGTGCAACATCAACCCCCAATACCGGGAGAGACGAAACCCCTCCTATCGCTCATTGCCTCCATGTGACTCGGGACTGTACCCAAAGACCACCGTTTTGCATGCCCTCATGGACGTGGTAAGGTGGAGATCAAAGCACAGTGGGAATCACACAAGACTCTATGACGATCTCGGGTCTACAGACTAACTTGCACAAGTGTCACCTGAGAACTGCCATCTGACGTGAGGTATAATACCATCTGGGAGTTCTCGGCGAGTCCGTCCAGTGTACCCAGTCTCCACTGAGCACCCGTATACGATCTCTGATGTCAAACACCAATGGATATGGGATCATCCATCGCCCATCTCATGGGTCGAGAAGCGTATACGCTAGTCTACTCTGGTATATCGATGCCCCGTCTCGATACACCCACGACTAGGGACCTTGAAGGATGTACTTATGGACTACCATGTCCCCACTAGTATGATCTGCATCATAGTCCAGGTAGTCAAGTACACATCCTAAGGGCTTTACCAACATGTAACTATAAGACATTATAAAGAGACTAGTATACATGTTAAGATAAAGAGCAACCAGATAGCATACTATCATATCGAGCAAGAAAGTCATCTCTATATATGTCCAAGCATCCAATATAATATACATCATCTGTACAATACTGGCCTCTAGGGCATACATACAACTAACAATCTCCCACTTGCACTAGGGCCAGCTGCTGTAGTATCGCATACCGAGCATCCCGAAGAGTCTCTCAAACTGTATCTGGGGAATGGCCTTCGTGAGTGGATCCGCCGTGTTGTTCTTCGTGTCAACCCTCCTGACCTCGATCTCCCGGCGATCAACTATCTCCCGGATCAGGTGATACCGCCTCAGAATATGCCTGGATCGCTGATGGGACCTGGGTTCCTTGGCCAAAGCCACCGCTCCATTGTTATCGCAATACAGAGGTATTGGATGCTCAATGGATGGAACCACTCCAAGTTCAGTAATGAACTTCTTGATCCAGACAGCCTCTTTGGCAGCATCGTTGGCAGCGATGTATTCAGCCTCCATCGTCGAGTCTGCTACGGTTTCCTGCTTGGAACTCTTCCAGCTAACCGCCCCTCCATAAAGGGTAAAGACAAATCCCGACTGCGACTTAGAGTCGTCCTTATCACTCTGGAAGCTCGAATCGGTAAAGGACTCCACTTGGAGTTCTCCTTTACCATACACCAAGAGCATCTCTTTAGTCCTTCGTAAGTACTTGAGAATGCTCTTCACAGCTGTCCAGTGACTCTCTCCAGGATCGGCTTGATACCTGCTCACTACACTTAGTGAGTATGCTACATCGGGTCTGGTACATAGCATCGCATACATGATAGAGCCTACAGCCGAAGCATAGGGTATCCCTTGCATGCGAGCTCTCTCCAAATCAGTCTTGGGAGACATCTCTTTGGAGAGAGTGACTCCAGAGATCGTGGGCAAGTTCCCACGCTTGGATTCTTCCATACTAAACCTTTTTAGTATGGTGTCAATGTACCTGGATTGGGACAATCCCAAAATCCGTTTGGATCTATCTCTATAGATCCTAATTCCCAATATGCAGGAGGCATCACCAAGATCTTTCATTGAGAATCTTTATGATAAGAAGAGCTTGACCGAGTGCAGCATAGGAATATCATTTCCTATCAAGAGTATGTCGTCCACGTACAATACGAGGAAGACAACCTTACTCTCTGCCACCTTCTTGTAAATACAAGGTTCATCTGGGTTTTTGACGAAATCAAACTCTTTGATAACGACATCAAAGCAGATGTTCCAACTCCGCGATGCTTGCTTTAATCCATAAATGGATTTAAGCAGCTTGCACACCTTCCCGCTGCTCCCACTGTCTACGAAGCCCTCTGGCTGAGTCATGTACACGCACTCTTCTAAATCACTATTTAGAAAGGCGGTCTTAACATCCATTTGCCAGATTTCGTAATCATGATATGCAGCGATGGCAAGCATGATCCGGATGGATTTAAGCATAGCCACTGGAGAAAAGGTCTCGTCATAGTCCACACCTGGTCTTTGACGAAAACCTTTTGCAACAAGTCTAGCTTTGAAAGTCTCCACTTTCCCATCTACACCAAGTTTCTTCTTGAAGATCCACTTGCTCCCAATGGGTTTTACCCCTTCAGGAGCAACGTCCAAAGTCCATACTTTGTTGGTGTACAAGGATTCCATCTCGGACCGCATAGCATCCAGCCATTTCACTGAGTCCTTACTCGTGATGGCCTGCTCGAAGCTAGTTGGGTCATCATCCTCCATGATGCAATCCTCGCTGCCACCATCCATGAGAAAACCGTAGTATCTCTCAGGTGGGCGAGGAACCCTACTAGATCGGCGGAGAGGCTGAGATTCATCGGGAGCTACTGAATCCTCTGGTTCAACCAAATCTTCTGTTGTAGTCTTTATTGCTGGAACCTCTTCCAGTTCTACCTCCTTGCCACTAATCTCTTTTTCAAGAAATTCCTTTTCTAAAAAGGTGGCATGTCGAGAAACAAACACCTTTTGTTCCTCGGTGTGGTAGAAGATATACCCTCGCGAATGTTTGGGATATCCAATAAACTTACACAGAATGGACCTTGCCGCGAGTTTGTCCGGATTTTGCGTTTTTACATATGCCGGACAACCCCATATCTTAACATAATTAAGACATGGTCTCTTTCCTTTCCATATCTCATATGGAGTGGTTGGCACGGTTTTGGTGGGAACCATATTAAATAGATCTGCAGCTGTTTCCAGTGCATATCCCCAGAAGGAAATAGGTAACTCAGCTGTGCTCATCATAGAGCGCACCATATCCAATAGGGTGCGGTTCCTCCGTTCTGATACATCGTTGTGCTGTGGTGTATATGGAGGAGTCAGCTGAGAGAGAATCCCATTCTCTTTTAGGAAGTCCAGGAATTCATTGCTTAAGTATTCTCCTCCTCGATCAGATCGAAGGATTTTAATACTTTTACCGGTTTGGTTCTCGACTTCTTGTTTATATTCTCTAAATTTCTCAAAAGCTTCTGATTTGTGTTTCATCAGGAACACATATCCGAATCTAGAGAGATCGTCAGTGAATGTAATGAAGTACGAAGAACCATCCCTGGCATGTGTAGACATGGGACCGCATACATCACTATGTATCAGTTCCAAGAGTTCGGTAACTCTTTCTCCGTGTCCCGTAAACGGAGTTTTGGTCATCTTGCCTTTGAGACATGATTGGCAAGTGTCATAAGATGAAAATTCAAATGGATTTAAATATCCATCCTTATGCAACTTAGCTAATCGTGTCGCATTGATGTGACCTAGTCTACAATGCCACAAGAAGGATTCGTTCATTTCTGAACTCTTCCTCTTGTGTGTGTTTGTTATGTTCAGAACTGTTGATTGATTTAGAACATAAATGCCATTGCACAACGTGCCTGATCCAACCAACTTTTGGTTACGGAAAATGTTCATAACATTGTCCTGTAATACAAAATTATATCCCTCTTTACTCAATAAAGAAACCGATATAATGTTGCATATCAGGTTCGGCATGTAATAGCATTCGTTCAGAACCAATGTATTACCAGTCGGTAATACAAGGTGATATTCCCCGACAGTCTTAGCTGCAACAATTGCACCATTTCCAACTCTAATGTCTTTATCACCTTCTCCAAGTTCTCTACCTTTCCTAAGCCCATGTAACTGATTACATATATGGGATCCTGACCCGATATCTAACACCCAGGACGTAGAGCAAATGGAGAAACAGTTCTCTGTAACGAACACACCCGAAGAAAATGCATCAACATGTACTTTCTTCATTCGGGTGGCATGGGAATCCTGGTATTCCCCTATATCCTGTTCATTCGTATAACTCTTATAAGAAAGAACGGAACCAACGTTCCCCAGCACAGTATAACATGCGGGTTTGGTCAATACATCCATATTATTATCTTCATTAGGGCATGAAATGGTCGCTACCTGGAGAGAGAGAAGAAAACACTTTAGCGTATGCTCGTGCAAGATCAGATTGGTTATTATCTTATCTAATCAGGATGGCTCCCACTGGTTTTTATCAAATCTTCCTTCAAACCCTAAAAGGAAAGACTAGCCGGGATTAATTACACACTACAAGTTCGCCAATCTTTCAGCCAGGCCAGTGTCGGTACTTTGAGGGAGGTCCCCCGTGCTTTCGCACGAACCTAATTAATGTAAACCTCGTTTTCCCAGAGGTGTAACCTCGTTGACACCTTTCTAGAAACCTACTTGATCGGCTAATTGCAATGTGCAAAACTCTCCCAGGAGTAACTCTTACTCGCAGCGGGTATCGGGATCCAACTATCTCATAGAAGGTATGCAATCTCATTGCAAATTTCAACACTTGAAATTCCCGATAATATTTTGCCCCTAGCGTCCTATGACCTTGACGCAGGCCAACAAACCATAGTGCGCTAGTCAAGTTCAACCCGTCATTTCCTGATTGAATTAAACCCACCCGTACGACCCTTGACGCAGGCCAACAAAGTCGCACGACTACCCTAATCCAATCTGCATCATATGCATAAGTAGGTAAATACTAGTTAGCTACCGCACACTATGCCTTGACGCAGGCCAACAAACGTAGCACGAATACTAACTACTACTTATCTGAAATGACGGAGGGCTACGCAGGTTTTTCTGAAAACCATGAGCGTAATGAACTTGATATCGTTGTAGAATCAAATGAAGTTTTGAAAATGGAGTGATTTTGAGGCTTTTCTAGTTTTGCTAAAGGGGTCACTCCCGGTGAAGGGATCGTCGGCCCTTTCCTCGTCGAATGAGGTGCGGGATATATCACATATATCACTGTGCAAAGCAGAAACTATAGAAGCAATCAAAAGTCAAACCGAGTGTGTAGCATCTGCCAGTTATTGCTAAAGGAGTCACTCCCGGTGAAGGGATCTCGGTCCTTTCCTCATCAAATAAGGTGCAGGGTATATCATATATATCACTATGCAAAGCAATAACTGTAGCTACCTGTTTTGTTTAAAATTCGATTCTAAAACATCTTAGGTTTCTTTTCTTTTATTAATCACATTAATGAAGTCCCATCATTTAAATACCTAAACATCACAGATAAATACGACGTACACTTATGCCATCCGCATTCGCCTGGATGTCCCCTCGTGCACTGTTAGGTTAGGTAACTAACGACAGAGCAGGGCAGGGCTAGTGCGGGTGCAAAACATAAGTAACGTCTATATAATATATCATATATACTATATACTGTATCCATCACAGAACATCACATGATCACATCATAGATATCGCAGCAGAAGAAACATATGAAATATTGGATATACTAGGACGTCCGTGTTTTCAATACGAGCCAGTATAAAACACGGATTCCACGGTCGTGATGAATAGCCAATCCCACACCCCTAGACCCCTACGAGAGCGGCAAGCAACCCTACCAATTCTAGGGTTAGGAGACCCGGACTCGACTCCTCGAGTTGGTCTCCCACTGGACCCTAGAACCCGTTTACTTGTGCTCCCCTCCTGGGTCTATCCTAATGCGGAAAAGTAAATAATATACAAAAGGTGACAACTTCCGCTACCTGGAAGTGCCCCAAATAAAAGAATATTACATACAAGTTTTTACATGAATGAAAATGAAAAACACTCATCTCACATAAAACCCCCCGGCTATTCAAACACGACGATCCAATATAACATATCCAGCAACACATAACATCACATGTCATCAACGTAAGTAAGTATGCATACCCCAATTGTCGTTGACGTATAGCAACGAAACCGGCGATATGAACATACTACACTTACGGTCACATAAAAGAAAGTGTAAAACTACAACAGTTGGAATTCGCAACCTCTTTAGACATCACATGCCTAATCAAATGAAATACTTAGACATCACATGCCTAACAGTTATAAACCCCGCATTTTAGTCTCATTATTGAAAACTCTTTTCAATATCAAGTGAAACTAAACCGCTAGATTTATAACATTCATTCAGTTATCTCATTCAGTTATCTCATAACTGTTTGTGAATTCCAATTATTGTATCACATTCCAGATAAACAGAAAATGTTAAACTTTCCGATCGAACAGTCGAATACCTAAGTTTTCCCGATACAGCTCAACACATGAAATAAGTCTAACAACATTCAGTTCGTGCCTCAGTACCAACGGTCCAGCCGTAGAAGGGTCAAGCCAACGCCTCACATGTGGCACGCCGTACTGCCCCAAACCCGAAGGTTCAAAGGGCAGTTCAAGACGGTCATATAATCGAGTTAAGGTTTGTTGTCTTCTAGAGGGTCCATCGCGTTACTTGCACTACTTAGAACGTCGTTAAACTACGAAAAAATCCAACACTTGGAAATTTCCCGACAGGGGAAAAGTTGGGTATTTATATCCGGTCGAACTTTTTAACAAATTCAAAAATTATCCGGAAATACACAAAGACGAAATTTGATAATCCGGTCGAAACATCGAAGCTCTAAAACACCCCAGAAAATTCAACTCTTGAATAATTATTAAAAATACCCATAAAACTCATCTGCAGAAATTATGAATTACTGTGGAAGGTAGGAGGGCTGACGTCATCAATAGGCCGCGGAACCGCCGCAGAAGCCATGCTTCTGCCGCGGTTCCGCCGCACAGTTCACTGTTCATTGAAAAATAATTGCACCGTAATTCTTAGAATTATCTGCTGAATTTTTTAAGCATTTTTAATCTAGAAAAATCCCAGATTTTAGAAAAAGTCCAGAGAGCACTTGGGTTTTAGGGTTTCGGGTTCGTTCGGGTTTCAAACGTCGTCTAGACTTCGCCTAAGGCTCTAGCTAGGCTCTGATACCAGTGAAAGGTTCCTAGGCACACTATAGAGGTCTCACAAGGCATCAACCATGCAAATTTTAAGCTATATGAGTGCCGAGAAACCCTAATACGGATCAATGACTAGAAATCTAGGCGAAAAACGAATCTAGTTAACAATTTAACTAAAGATCAGAAGCTACAACCTTTGTAGATCCGGATATCCACTTCCTTAGCTCCACGTAGGCGTCTTCTCGCTGTCCTAGTCGGATCTCGGACTCTCGCATCGGCTTCATCGAAGAAATGAGCGGAATAGGTCGTCGGCTTCGTGCCGAAGATGATCTACGTCGAGGTTGCACAAGTTCAAGCTCCAACTTCACCAAGTTGTGAAACTTGTGAAGAAAACACCCAAAACAACTTGGCAAGAGGTAGAGGGTGAAGAAATAGGAGGTGGGTTCACTTTGGAATTGGATTTCTCACTCTATAGCTCAAGTTGCCATTAATGGCATCAAGCTTTTTCTTTTGAAGATGATGAAGAAGATGAAGCTAGAATTATGATAAGTTCTTTTAAAATGTAAAAGAAATGAATACTTATCATAATATGAACCATAGTTAGGTGTAGAGAATTGACTAAGGTTAGATGAATGGTTAGGGTTAAGTGTGAAGACAAAATGGTCACAAAGTCAAAGCTTCATGAAGCTTCATCAAAGTTCAAGAATGAAAGCAACCATTTTGTATTCTTATGCCATCCTTTTTCCAAAATGAAAAATAAAAGAATGGATAATTAAAAACCCTAATCACTTTCTTAACCTAGGTTTAATTCTTTACACTTAACCAAATGAGCAAGCATCATCAAACATGATACAAAGATGTGCATAAAAGTATATCACATATACAACTTGCACATCAAGTGAGAAAATCCATTTAAAGTGAACCAATACTAGTTAATGCAAAGTAATATATCAAATATATAATTATACATTAAATCATTAAATCAACACTTGATTCAATGATCCGGTCATGTCGCACATAACCGACTAGTATACAATGTATCGATTTATCGAATCAATGATTCGACAACTAGGTTATATCGCATACAACCAATCGAAACATTCATCGCGAGAATTAAATACGGTATCACATACACGCATTATTCTCGGTCCCGCACATATCTCATATGCGCTCCTATTTCGTTTTGCTTGAGCCAGGAAACCTCTGTGTAGGACTCTAAAGACCCGTCAATACGCCGGTAGCAGATGATGATCATATCAAGCACCCACAAGCCGCAAGCGGTCTGCTAAACGTAACGGCCATCCAGGTATTGAGCGATCAGAAGATCGACGAGCTAGCCCGCTCACACTCCTGTGAATCCAACCAGTAACACTTACCGTACAGTCCGGTCTGTTCGTCTGATATGTCGCATATCAAGTCTAGGGGTGGTAAACGTCAGACCCCAATAACCGATAAGTCGTGCTGACATGAGGCTCATAACGGGTCGAGAAACTACTGGTAACACTTACCAGCAAATCTCTGATCAACCCTGGCCAGGGACTTCCCTGTTACGGCTAATCGAGCACAGTGCAACATCAACCCCCAATACCGGGAGAGACGAAACCCCTCCTATCGCTCATTGCCTCTATGTGACTCGGGACTGTACCCAAAGACCACCGTTTTGCACGCCCTCATGGACGTGGTAAGGTGGAGATCAAAGCACAGTGGGAATCACACAAGACTCTATGACGATCTCGGGTCTACAGACTAACCTGCACAAGTGTCACCTGAGAACTGCCATCTGACGTGAGGTATAATACCATCTGGGAGTTCTCGGCGAGTCCGTCCAGTGTACCCAGTCTCCACTGAGCACCCGTATACGATCTCTGATGTCAAATACCAATGGATATGGGATCATCCATCGCCCATCTCATGGGTCGAGAAGCGTATACGCTAGTCTACTCTGGTATATCGATGCCCCGTCTCGATACACCCACGACTAGGGACCTTGAAGGATGTACTTATGGACTACCATGTCCCCACTAGTATGATCTGCATCATAGTCCAGGTAGTCAAGCACACATCCTAAGGGCTTTACCAACATGTAACTATAAGACAGTATAAAGAGACTAGTATACATGTTAAGATAAAGAGCAACCAGATAGCATACTATCATATCGAGCAAGAAAGTCATCTCTATATATGTCCAAGCATCCAATATAATATACATCATCTGTACAATACTGGTCTCTAGGGCATACATACAACTAACACGTACAGTTCGGCATAGGTGAGATCGGAAGAGACCTTGAGCAGGATTCCTTCCAGGACACTGCTGCAATGAGATTTGCACCGAGGATCAGATGTGTCACGTATAGTCAGAGGACCAGAGGCCGACGCCAGCAACGTGCTGCTTTATGAGTGGTCATGATGATTAACCGAGAGATGACCAGAGAAGTGCTAGAGCGGAATCGTTCCCGTTAGCACACCTGACATGGACGATGAGCCGATAGATTGCGAGATTGGCAATCCGCAGAGAAGATGAGTACCCAGAGACAGAGGACGCCAGACCGTGAGCAGGAGGAGAGAAGATGTTCTTGTTCTGCCAGTTTCTAGGCGCACCGGTTTATTTTTCGACATTGTAGGAGGTGTACCTCGATGTCCTTTATTGCGATTTGCGTTGTGATCCGAGTATCACGCTTATATCGCTTGGATTTGAGTTTGATGATGAGTTTCCTGATATTGATTTCGTGCACCATGGTTGCACCTACTGAGTATTTGCATTTTGTGCATAGTTATTGCACTTGAGATATGTTTTTATACACCATGGTATTGGTTTTTGATTTGTGCATGGTTATCTCACTTGATATCGGTTTGTGCCTTGGTTGCACATGGTTATGAGTTTATGGATTTCATACGGTTGATTTGATTTTGTGCGTATGGTACGCACTCGATTTGATGTTTGCACTCGGTATACCTTATATGTGCTTGTAGTGCATTGATATGCGTTTTGTGCACGCAGTTGCACACGTTTACGATTTTATACACCTTGGTGTACTCGATGTTGCTGTTTATGCATTTGAGTTATTGATCGGTATTTCGTGCACTAGATGCACTGTATTTGTATTTTATGCACTAGATTGCATTCTGCATATGTTGCACCGGACGGGTATTTATGCGTTGTCGCACTGGATTTATACCTCGTACCTTGGTTGCACCCGATTTATATCCTTGAGCATTCATTTTACCAGATTTGTATTTTTGTGCGCGTTAGCACTTGCTGTTCGTTTTTGTGCATGTTACTGCACTATATGCTTTTACGGACCCGACGCGTTTTGGTTGGATTTTGTGCATATTAGGCGCTCGATTTTGAATTTTGTGTGCATCGGATACACTTGAGTGAGATTTTACTCGTGCATATGGGATGCTCTTGATTTGGATTTACTTACGTGCATATTGGATGCGATTTCATTCGTGTGGGACATATGCACTTGAGTTGTATTTTCGTGCATGTTGGGCGCATGATATGAGATGTGATTCTGTGCACACCGGATGCATGGGATTGAGATTTTAGTGCACTTTAGACGCACTTGGTATGGTTGTCGTGCACACCTGTTGCACTGGATAGATGCTTTGTGCACACCCGTTGCACTTAGTTTTCCCTTGTGCGTATTGTGGCACCTGTATTTGGATTTGGTTTCCATGCGCACCAGACGCATGTGATTATTGGATACGCCTTTTGAGTCTGATTTTGCTTTTGAGCACCTTGTTTTCATGTTGGGCAGTATATTGTGTAGTAGCCAAACAGGACTGATCTGAGGACAGTACCTGAGTACTTTGCATGCATTAAAGGATTACCAAAGGGGTTTCAAGAGGAGCTATTGTCTCGCTATTTTCTTAAGTGTCCGTGAGCGACATGAACGTTTATAAAGGAAAGCCTTTGGGGATATTTGAAAACGACGGAACGTGTATTTAAGAAAACATATATGGACATATATTATTATTTTAAAATGAGCGTCCGTCAGTTATGCCCGGAGTTACGCATTCCCGCGGTGATTTAGAAAAGATTTTGCATGTGTTTTATTCAGATTTTGGAGTTTTGACTCGTTTTCATGCGCACTTGACGCGCTGTGTTATTTCTACGATTTCCATGATTACGGATCCCCGTGATTTGAGTCGATTATTGAAATGTTTTAGATTTTGGGGGTTTAAATTTAAATTCGGGGACCGAATTTATTTAAAGGGGGGAGATTGTAACATTTCAGAAAATATAAAATATTATTTTTGGGAATTTAATATTAAAATAATATATTTCCCAAAATCTATCGATTTGCGATATTGGGGTTTTCGAAAAAGGGTATAAATATATACCAATAATTATGAAATAAATAGAAATTAAAATGATTTATTCATCTAATGATATAATTAAAGGATTTGGCATTTTTAAAATTTATTTTGTGCAGTTTTGATAAAAACCCGATTAGTGCATTGCTAATCACGATTAAGCCAGTTTCCATGGTTAGTGTACCATGACATGTTCATTTTGTTACATGTTTCATTTCATTTGGGCTTTATATTAGGGTTTATTGGTATAGAGAAAAGAGAAATGATTAAGGGAAAAGTCAATGGAGACATAATGAGTGGTTAGGTGAGCTTTGGAGAGAGAAAGAGAGTGTGAATTAGAGAGAGAGAGAAGGGGGCTGGTGCCCATTCTTTTCCCTTATCTTTTTTTTTTGAAATCCTTCATCTCCCTCAAGCCACAACCCTCCATTAAAAACCCTAGATCTATCTCCAATCATGCCCCAAAACTCTATACTCCCTTCACAAAACTTTATCCCCATCTCCTCCTCTACACGATGGACCAAGCAAAATGGGATTTTGACGACGTTGGGAAGTTAGTGCTGCCTAGAGTGGACTAGATGAGGTATAATTTCTCCCCTTTAGATTAGTTTTGTGTGATATCATGTTTAGATATCGTTTTGTGAAGATTAGTGGACATTGGGAAACCCTAGTGAATGTTTGAGTGTTGGATTGAATTGGGTGATGCCTAGTAGCTGTTAACTAAACTTAGGTGATGTTTAGTGACCTGGACCAGACCCTAGAAACCCCAAAACACGGATTTAGAAACCCGACATCGGATAAATGTGTGATCTGTGAAGGTATTTTGGAATCTGGAGCAACTCGGGGACACTAGAAATTATTTTGGAATTACCGGGAGTCGTGCAGGCACCTAGGAAGCTACCACTGAGACCCGAGCCCCTAATTCAAACCTATGGCCGCAGATATATTAATTCTGGCTGCAATTTGCGTCCAGAGTAGGGTAGAAATGTCCCAGATTTGGTCCATGGCTCTTTTTGCATTAAATTAGACCCCTCCTATGTGCAGTTTTGGCTAATTGTCATCTGGGGAAAATCTGGAAGCATTTTGGTGTGTTTTAGGCTATGTTTTCCATATTTTAAAATGCATTTTCTTGATATTTGGATTTGTATTTGGTTGTCGGGTGTTTGTACATCGACAACAGAGGTTGTTTGATTGATTTGCACGTTTAGGCCATAGGTTCTAACCTGTGAGCACACTGTGCGCTGTATCGGTTTTCTGCATCGATTTTAATACGTATTGTGATTGGTTATTATTGTAGGTACCCTCGCATGGATTCCGAGGCGAAGAAGCGTGGCGTCATCTATTTGGGCGAGCGAAGACCAAGTGAGTAGATCTATATCTACCGGGGAAGTCGGGTGGATGGCGTATAGCACCCTCGCAAACTTCTGATGGAAAACCGATTTATAGAGTATGGTTAGGAAACCTAGATTAGGGAACTAGGGTTAGAATATAGATAGCTCTGTGGTCATATTAGAAACTAGATGATAGTTATGTGTGATATGCTACTACTACTACCCTAGGATGATGTTTAGCGATATTACCGCTTAGGGTTCTGTAGGACTAGATAGTCGATGTAGATGCGTCATCCGAACCATACCTTTTTCTAAACCAAAGAATCGTATGTATCTTTTAAATGTATATCTTGAGGGATTTTACGGATTTTCAAATGATATCTTTTCTTTAAAAACACCGTAACCCCTGTTTTCAAAACTACGATTCACTTCTTTAAAAGTCTGATTGTATGGTTCGGGTGTGTTTGTTAGATTAGATACTTATACTTAGTGGAGATAGCATGTTTATGCAAACTCGACATGATATGAGACATAAATGCGATGAAAGAATACAAGACGAATTTGATGATATGATGAGATGATGATATGATATGATGGTATACGGATGCGAGTCGATCGAGATGATTTATACCCTGCCGGTCCCCTGATATGAGATTATTGCAGATGCGACCCGGGACATAGGTATATAGGGTTATATACATATATAAAATGTTGTGAATCATGGACGATAGGCCGTATGTGATATTAGGCCGTACCCTCATTTGTCTTATAGGATGATATGATCCCTATTAGCTTAATGCCGCAGCATGATGATATTCCGTGTGTGATGAGTTGACTTGATGATTGATCCTTACCCTTGACTAGAGATTGCCGTACGATAGATTATACCGTACGCGGTGTTATTGGGCTAGATGCCGATTGATAGATTCACCGACCCGGACATATGATAGTTATGTATACCTTATAGCTGTTAGCTGATGATTTACTTGCTGTATTCATGATATTATTATTGCATTGCATATACCTGTGATAGTACACCTGCACCATTATCGATGCTGCGTATGTTACACGTACACATATTTGCCGGCTCACACACTTCATCATCGATAATTGCCATGTCACTACACAGTAGGGTTGCTGCATCATGATATGACTCTTCGCATAACTTGCTTGCACATATACATTGATACATTCATACTTGCGGGTATACACATTCGTATACCCATATTGGTGTACATATACCTTGATACACCCATACTTGTGCACCTACACATTGTATATTCATATTTGTGCACGCATACATGGTACATCTATACTTGCGCATATACATATTGTACCAACATAGATAACCGGTTTATTGTAAAATTGGGAACCGCATGTTATATTTTAACTGGAATCATTTTAAAAGAGCGGTTTTCCCTTAATATGTCATATCACTATCCCATATTGCATGATACACGGATATGCTCGCATTTCTTTTTACATGTCGCATACATCATGCTCTATTATTTTACGCATTGAGATATGCTGTTTTCATGAGATTTCTGGATTTGAGAACCGTGGCTATTTCAAAGGAAGCATATATTGTTTTAAAAACCCGGTTTCTCTTGATATAATATTTCAGTGCGTCCACCATGTGTTTTCTCGGTTCTGAGAGTGGCATGTGAAACCCGATTCGAGGAGTGGTAGGCACCGTCTGTGGGTACATGGTGGACCCGGTGAGGTACCCCGGGGCAAGAAGACTCGTATATGTTAGACGGTGAGCCCGGCAGGGGGAGTACTACCTACCGGTGATAGTATGTGGACTCGGAGGTTATCCGGAGGATACCGACCGGAGTAGCGAGATGGATATGAGCGCCGACCAGGGTGTACGGCGCCTGAGGGCCGATCTGAGGATGCGGTGCCTGAGATATATGAGGATTTACGTGCCGATGCTGGGCACGGTTTTCATGATGTTTTCGAGTGTCGATGCTAGGCAATCAGGTTCCATGATTTGATGTGTCGGGAGGGACACTGTTGATATATATATATCCTCATACTTTCATGCACACTCTTTTATGATATTTACATGCATGATATTTTTACGTCAGTGGTTGACGCGTGGACTAGATCCACATACATACATATATACACCGATGCTACTATCGGAGGTTTTGCACGTGCTTAGAGATATTGATTTATGGGTGGGCGAGATCCACATATCCGCATGCATTGATTATTACTGTTGGATGTTATCCACGTGCATATAGATATTGACTACCTTATTGGCACATATACGACCCGGTCACCCTAGATATCATAGTATTACTTTTTGATATAGTTGACCTAGGAGTCGTTGTTTATTCGATTTCTACTTGTAGATATATTTCTATTCACGAGTTGGCAACTCACCCCCGTTGTGCCACAGTTCTTGCAGGTTGACCGCTTGGATCAGTAGCGGCTTCGCTGGCATACAGTTCCATTCGGGTGTTTTACATTGGTAGGTGGGGCATTTGTATCGTACCCACTTTTGTATTATATTTCATATTGTATCTAGTTAACTCCATCAATCAATCAAAATTAGAATTTGTATAAGTAATGAGACTTAGTGAGACTTGTAGTTGCGAGATTTGAGTGATGGGTTTTACATTCACTTTTGGGGTTGTATTTGCTCATTTCTTTATCTTATTGTGGTGAACTTCGCCGTTGGGTGTCGTATACTTATTTATACTGTATTGCGTGGTTGTGATCCGCCGTTTGGCGAAGAGCTAGCTCCTGCTTGGGGATGCCATTATTCTTGCTATGTATTTGTGGTTTTGGATCAAAATATACAAAGGAGGTGCTGCCGAAATTTTTGAAAGACGAAACATGTTTTTAAACTAATAAATTTCACTTGCATTATTCATGTTCCTTTTCTATGCATTAAGAAAACTTGTTTTCATTATACCTTTATTTCAAAACCTCACCTCCTTTATTTTTCTAAAGAGGTTTAGATTTCTGGGTTTCAGCTTACTTGAATTCCGTTACGCCTTTAGACGTGGCGTGATTCAAGTGCTGGTCACGAGCTAATATTTCGGGTCGTGACACTTTTCTTGAGCTTCACCATCTTCATCATCTTCCTCCTCTCTACACTTTCATGTGTTGAGAAACAAGAGAGGAGGCAAGATAGAGATAGAAAGTCACTAAGAACCTCACACTACATCCTAGATTTCTTGGATTAGCAACCCAAGTTCTCTAGTTGCTCCACTTGACATTTAGTGTGGAGCTAGAGCCATGGATCACATCTTTTGGGTGGATCATCTACGACAAAGGAGGACCGAAGAGCAAGATCGATCGCGGAGAACCGAAGGAGCCAACAAAGAAGATCAAGCACGATCATGCTAGCCACTTGGAGCGAACGATACGGAAAGAAGACCGGAGGACTTGGATCGTTTGGTGAGACTTCTTTTCATAGTAGTTAGCTCTCTTAGTTTAGCTAGTTAGGTTTATGGTTAGATCCGGTTTAATGGTTTATTCTAGCGCCATTTTTAAACTCGTAGAAAAAATTTTGTTCTGCAAACAAGCCACGGATGATGGTTAGGGTGTTAGGGTAACCCAACATGGTATCAGAGCCACCCCATAAAGCCTAAACCAGCAGAGTAAACAACGTTTAAAATAACGAAGACGAAATAACACCAAAACATGAAACCTAGAATTCAAGTTTCTGTCAAATTTTAAATGGCCTCTGAAATTTTTTTAAACAACTGCAGAGTGGTCTTTTTACTAAAACTAGAACACCAGAGAAAAATGAGCTTATGATTCCTAGTTGTGGCCGGCGAAAACATCAAAACGGCCGGCCTCGCCGGTTTTGTTTAGGTGGAATGTGCTCATTTTTGTTTGCTGCTCTATATCTCTTGGATTTAGGGTTTCTGGATATGTTTGATTGCCCAGATTGTATACTTTCAGTTGTCTTGAGTTTAGGGGCAATACGGAGTATTTCGAAGTCGCTATTTTAACACTGTTTAAAAGTTATCAGTACTTAGTTTAGCATCTGCGACCGTGAATGCCATTTGATCGGTATAACGCGTTTAATTGCTATATGTTTTTTAGACGAGTTTGCGAACGTGACATTCACGTTGATGTTCTGTGATAGTGATGATATTGTGGATGGATTGTCGTGGTGGATAGCCGGTAGTGCAATAGTTTAGTACAGTTTATATTCATTTGTATATTTTTTATTGCGGGGTGAGCGTCCGACATGTGGACAGCCATTTCTGCCGTGTTGTATATTCTTTTATTGGGGCACGACCGGGTTGAGGTCGATGTCACCTTTGTACATATTTTTCATTTTCTGTATGAGGTTTACCCTACGGTGGAGTGTACGAATTGCCGGGTTCTAGAGGGCTACGAGCCCGCATCTCATGGCGTTGAGACGGAGGGGGCTTTACTCTAGAATTGGCGGACTATTCGCCGCACTCGTAGGGGGTATAGGTATGACTCACGGAGGGGCGCTCAAGTTACCGGGTCCCGTGAAGTGCTGGGTGGCCCATTCACTTTGTTGATTGGGGTTGCCCCACTTCTGGGATTGGCGGGTAACTTACCGCGCTCGTAAGGGTCCATGTTTCCATTGCACGGGCTATCCACACAACCGGGAATGTTGGGTCTCATTTGCGGCACAAATGAAACCCGGGGCTCCAAGATTATCCACCATTATGTGTTGCTTGCTGAGATTCTGTGTTGTTGCTTATTATCATGCTTGGGACGAATGTTATATATATTTATATATACTAGTAGATGTTGTATATGTTTTGCACCCGCGCTAGTCTAGCCTCCGCTCTGCCGTTAGTTAAGTAACTTAACGAGTGATGACGGGGTCCAGTGGGGAATGCGGATGGCATATACGTACATTATATTTTCGTTCTTTTGTGGTGTGGTAGGATTAAATGATGGGAACACATTAATTTTGATTAATGCAAGAAAAGAAACCTAAAGACATTGTTGGAACAAATTTCGAAAAACTATAGTTATATTCTTTCGCTTTGTATAGTGGTATTCGGTCATGAATATCCAACACCTCATTCCAGGAGGCAAGAGCCGAGATCCCTTTGCGGGGAGTGAACTCTTGAGCAAAAGTCTATACTGTAGATTGCTCGATTTTTTTTTCAAAACCATAAGTTTTCAAAAGCGGAGTCTAAACCACTCCTTTTCAAAACTCCTAAGGTTCCTTCAACAATATCAAGTTCATTACTTTAAAGGGTTTTTCGCCAAAAACCCAGCCATAGCTCTCCGTCATTTCCTACGAGTAGTACTTAGTATTCGTGTTGCGTTTGTTGACTCCGTCAAGGCAAGTGTACGGTAGCTAAGTAGTGCTCGTTTGTAGCATTAGTTGCGATTGGTTAGAACAGTCGTGTAACTTTGTTGACTCTGTCAAGGGTTATGCGGGAGGGTTTAATGCAATCAAGATAATGACGGGTTGAACTTGACTAGGACTCTTTGATTTGTTGACTCCGTCAAGGTCACTAGGGTCCTAGGAGCAAAAACCACATCGGGAGTTTCAAATATACAGGAAACTTGCTAGTGTTGCATACCTTCTGGAGTGTGGTAACTAGAGTGTCTTCCATCTAGGTTATCACACAATGATAGTTGGATCCCGATCTCACTAATGAGTAGATTACTCTTAGGAGATTTTCTCACTTAACAATCAATATTATAAACCAAGTAGGTGTCTAGAACGGTGTTAGCAGGGCTATGCCTCCAGGGAAAAGAGGTTATGCAATTAAGGAACTTCGCGAAAGTGTTGGAAAACCTCCCTCGAAGTACCGACATTAGCCTGGCCGAAAGATTAAGCAAGTATTGTGATGTGCGATTAATCTTGACCAGTTCTTCTTTTAAGGTTTGAAGAAGAATTCGAGGAAACAGTGGGAGCCATCTTGATTAGATAAACTAATAACCAATCTAATCTTGCAAGAGCGCATGCTAAGTGTTTCTTTTCTCTCTCTCCAGGTAGCAACCAATTCACGCCCTAATAAAGATAATAAAATGTATCGCTTGACTGATCCGAATTCTTATTCGGGGCTGGGGAACATCGGTTTGGCTCTAACTTATGACAGCAGTCATAATTATGAGCAAGGAAAAGAGGATTACATGAATTCCTTGAAGACCCCATCGAAGAAGAAACATACCAATGCATCTCCTTCAAATGTTCTTGTTATTGAGAATTGCTTTTCGGTCAGTCCTACCTCCTGGGTACTAGATACCGGATTAGGATCTCATATCTGTAATTTATTACGGGGACTGAGAAAAAGTAGGATGGTTGGACCTGGTGATATGTCCCTCAGAGTAGGGAACAAGTTGATGCCTATGCCGTCGGTGAATATCACCTAGGATTGCCAAATGGCAATACTATGATTTTGAACAATTGCTACTATGTACCTTCCATGGTTTACAACATCATATCGGTTTCTTTACTTGATAAAGATGGATATAAGTTTGTTCTTGATAGAAATATCATGAACATTTACCTTAATCAGGTATTGGTTGCAGAAGGTACACTATGTAATGATATCTATGTTCTTAATCAAAACACAGTTCTCAATATACAAAACACTCGCAAGAGGAAGAGTTCAGAAGTGAACGAATTCTACTTGTGGCATTGTAGACTTGGTCAGATTGAAGAGAAAAGACTAAGTAAATTGCATAAAGATGGATTTTTGAATACGTTCGAATTTTCATCTTATGAAACTTGTCAGTCCTGTCTCAAAGGAAAAATGACCAAATCTCCGTTCACCGGACATGGAGAAAGAGCAGTAGAGCTCTTGGGACTCATACACAGTGATGTATGTGGTCCAATGTCTATACATACAAGGGGTGGGTTCTCGTACTTCATCACATTCACTGACGATATCTCTAGATTCGGATATGTGTATCTTATGAAACACAAATTTGAAGTTTTTGAGAAATTCAAAGTATTCAGAAACGAAGTAGAGAACCAGACTGGCAAAAGTATCAAGATCCTCCGATCTGATAGAGGAGAGGAGTACTTAAGTACGGAATTCCGGGAATTTCTAAAAGAGAATGGTATTCTCTCTCAGCTTACTCCTTCGTATACAGCACAGTACAATGGTGTATCGGAGCGGAGGAATCGTACCCTTTTGAATATGGTTCGCTCCATGATGAGTAATGCCGAGCTGCCTCTTTCATTCTAGGGATACGCGTTTCAGACAGCAACATTCTTACTGAATTACATTCCATCTAAATCTGTGCCTAAGACTCCATATGAAATATGGAGTGGACGGAATCCATATCTTAAGCGGTTTAAGATATGGGGTTGTCCGGCCTATGTGAAAATGCAGAAACCGGACAAACTTGAGGCACGATCAGTTCTATGTAAATTTGTGGGATATCCTAAGGATTCACTAGGATATCTGTTCTACCATACCGAGGAACAGAAGGTGTTGGTATCTTGTCACGCCACCTTTTTAGAAAGGGAACTTCTTGCAAAAGAAGTTAGTGGGAGTACGGTAGAACTGGAAGAATTTCTGAACCACAAAATGTAACTGAAGATTTGGTGGAACCACTAGATTCAATAACCCCAGAAGAGCCTCAGTCACTCCGCAGATCTAGTAGGATTTCTCATCTGCCCAAAAGATACTACGGTTTTCTTATAGACGGGGATCGAGAGGATTGCATCTTAGAAGAGGATGATCTTACTAGTTTCAGGCATGCCATTATCAGTAGGGACTATGATAAATGGATGGATGCCATGCGATCCTAAATGGAGTCCATGTACACCAATAAATTGTGGACCTTGGATATTGCTCCACCTGGGGTAAAACCCGTTGGATGCAAATGGATCTACAAAAGGAAATTTGGTGTAGATGAGCAGGTGGAAACCTATAAGGCTAGACTTGTTGTAAAAGGTTTTTGTCAAAGACTATGTGTGGACTATGACGAAACCTTTTCTCCAATGGCTATGCTCAAATCCATTCGGATCCTACTTGCCATTGCTTCCTTCCATGACTATGAGAACTGGCAGATGGACGTAAAAACGGATTTTCTAAACGGAAGTTTGGAAGAGTGCGTTTATATGGATCGTCCGGAAGGTTTTGTAGCCAGTGGGAGCAGCGAGAAGGTGTGAAAGTTTCTTAAATCCATTTATGGATTAAAGCAGGCATCACGGAGCTGGAACATCTGTTTTGATGAAACAGTCAAGGAATTTGACTTCATCAAGAACAAGGATGAGCCTTGTATATATAAGAAGATTATAGGATGAACTGTCATATTCCTAGTCTTGTACGTGGACGACATTAGGAAATGACATTCCAATGCTACAATCGGTCAAGCTGTTCTTGTCATAAAGGTTCTCCATGAAGGATCTGGATAATGCCTCGTACATTCTGGGGATTAAGATCTACAGAGATAGATCCAAGAGATTACTAGGACTTTCACAGTCCAAGTACATAGAGACCGTACTAAAGAGATTTAGTATGGAAAATTCCAAGCAAGGTAACATACCCGCATTGCACGGAATCACCCTCTTCAAAGAGATGTCTTCCAAGACTGATGAGGAGAGGGTTCGCATGAGCACTATACCTTACGCTTTGGCGGTATGATCTATAATGTATGTGATGCTATGTACCCGACCAGATATAGCTTACACGCTTAGCGTGGTGAGCCGGTATCAGTCTAACCTAGGTAAGAACCACTGAACAGCTGTTAAGAACATTCTTAAGTGTTTGTTATATATATGCCCTAGAGGGCATTATTATACATATGATGTATATTATAGTGGATGCTTGGACATATATAGAGAGGACTTTCTTGCTTGACATGATAGTATGCTATCTGGTTATCTTTGTCTTAACATGTAGACTTGTATTGTGATACTGTCTTGCTCTCATATGTTGATAAAGTCCTTAGGATATGTACTTGACTACCAGGACTATGATGGAGATCATACTAGTGGGGCTAGGGTAGTTCACAAGTATATCCTTTAATTGTTCCTAGTCGAGAGAATATCGAGACAGGGCATCAATATTCTAGAGTAGACTAGCGTATACGATTCTTGACCCATATGATGGGCGATGGATGATCCCATATCCATTGGTGTTCGACATCAAAGATGGTATACGGGTGCTCAGAGGAGACTGGGTGCTCAGAGGAGACTGGGTACACTGAACAGGACTCGCCGAGGACTCCTATGTGGTAGTATACCTATCGTCAGATAGCAGTCCTCTGGTGACACTGGTACATGTTAGTCTGTAGAACCGAGATCGTCATAGAGTCTTGTGCGGCTCCCACTGTGCTTTGATTTCCTCCCTACCACGCTCAAAGGAGATGTGCAAACAGGTGGATTTTGGGTACAGTCCCGAGTCGTATGGAAGCAATAAGTGATAGTAGGGGTTTCGTCTTGTTAGTGTTTATGCTCTAGAAGGCCATTACTGTATCATACTAGTTTGTATATTACTTGATGGAAGCTTGGGATATTCACATGTATATAACAGTCTTGCTAAACATAGTAGTATGCTACTTGGTTTTTCTATCTTAATATGTGAGTATACGTATTGATAGAGCTCTTAGGATCTTGCTTGACTACCAGCGTTGTGATGGCAATCACACTAGTAGGGGCTGGGTAGTCTACAAGCACATCCTTATTCAGGTCCCTAGTCATTGGATTATCGAGACAGGGCATCGATACTCCGGAGTAGACTAGTGTGTACGCTTCTCATCCCAGTTGGGGAGATGGTCTGTCCTACAGCCGTCAGTACGTCGTACTGGAGATAGTATACAGGTGCTCGTTAGGTTACGGGTACATCGGACAGGACTCACAGGGAACTGTTGGTTAGTTTTATACCAGTCGTCAGTGAACAGTTCCCAGGTGACATGAGTACAGCATAGTCCGCAGACTTGACACTGCTACTTCGCCTCGAGTGTGTCCCACTGTTCTTAGATTGCTACCCTACCACGGCTCAAAGGAGTCGTGCAAACAGGTGGCAGTTGGGTGCAGTCCCGAGCACTTGGAGGCAGTGGCGGTTAGACAGGATTCGTCTCTCCCGGTATTAGGAGTTGATATCGCGCTGTGTCAGAGAGCCATTACGCAAAGTCCCTGGCCAGGGCAAGCGAGATTTGCTGGTAGGTTCCAGTAGTTTCTCAGGGTGTAATGGGCTTCCCTCCGACACGACTTATACCGCTATTAGGGGACTGACGCTTGCCGCCCCTACGCCCGATATGCGATAGTCTTGGACGAACGGACCGGACTGTATGGAGATTGTCACATCAGACTCAGAAGGAGTTCGGCTGGGTTTCCTCATCGGCCTTCTTATCGACATCTACCTGGGGACCGTTACGTACAGCTAGTGCCGCTTGCGGTCTGTGGTTAAACCCACTGCCAGCGTAGTAGTCGAGTCTCTAGAGTCCCACACAGAGAGTTTCCCTACTCCAGGCGAAACGATATAGAGGTCGTATGGTTTTACGATAAGGGTTCGGACGCATACGTGTGTTTACACACGTACGACTTTCGGACAGTTTTTTACCAGTCGGCTTTGGTTTAAGCCAGTTACTGGTATCCGGTTATTGGATTTATACAGTCTAAAGTTTTTCCGTATTTTTGCGGAAAGGAGGGGCGTTCTCGTAATTGCGCGAGAAGCTTCTAGAAGGTGGTGACTAAGGAGGTTTAGGTGGCATATACAATGAATGTGATTAGTGAGTCATATGGATGATTCATCCATGTCATTAATGCATGATAAATGCTTAATGACTCATGGAGTGAATCATCACTAGATATTATCAAGCATGGTTGCTAAATTCATTTCTTTTCTTTTCTTGATAAAAAAGAAATGCTTGATATATATTATCATAACTCATTATTCTCACTTCATTATTATCCTCACCTTCTCTCTCCTCAAGCTCTCCCTCTTCAAACCCTAATCCTCCCCTCTCATGTGTTGAGTACAAGGATTAGTTAGACTAATTAAACCATAACCCTCACTCTATTTCACCTAGCTTCTTTGATTAGCACTTAAAGAAGTTTAGTTGCCTCAAGTTCAGAGGCTAAGCTTGGAGTAAAGCTCTCGGGTGGATCATCTACTACTTCGAGAAGGCCGAGGAGGAGGTGGAGTTCGCAAAGACGAAGGACACGATTCGTTAGGTATAATCCCTAAACATAGTATCATAGAAACTCTTGTTTATAGTTAGTTATCGTTTAGCTTCGATTCAAGCGGTTAGTCGATGTTTGTTCACTAAACAAGTTCGTTTTTGAAAATTCCGCCTCCCCACAAGTATTGGGGTGTTGTACATCGACTTACAGTGGTATCAGAGCCTCGCTAAACAATAAATAACTTACTTGCAAATTTGTATGAATTTCGAACGGAAAAACGAAACCGGAAAAGCCCGAAATCATGAGTTTCTGTCGTTTTTTAAATGAAGTCCAAAAATTTTTCAGGGATGTTCAGAAAGTATGAAAAGACAGTAGAAGAACACCCAAGAAAATTGGGCCCATGATTCGGCTATAGTGCCGCGGAAACGCGGCGGATCCCACCGATCCGCCGCGGTTCCGCCGCCGAGTTGCCGAGTCATGAACCCAAATTTCCTGTGTTGCTTCTATGTGATATATGGTATTTTCTGGAAGTTTTAATTTTTGCTCAGGTTTCAGATTTACAGAGAAGTAAAGGAGCAAAATTAAAAGTGTTTAATCGATCGAAATTATACAGTATTTGCTTGTTGGATTATATCTGTGTTTGTATAATGTGTTCGTAAACCTCCCCTAACTGCTAGTATGTCGGTTGGCAGGGGGTTGCACATTTCTGTAATGGATTTTATCTGTTTGTGCATATGAACTGTGTTGGACTGTTGTGATGTATAGCCAGGGTTATGTGATGGGTTATTATTTAATTCATTTGATGTAAATGTAATTTGTTGTAATATTATTTTGCGGGGCACATCCAAGTTGCGGTTGTAGCCACCGTTGTATTATTTCATTTTACTGTTTTTGCTTCTAGGACAGACCCAAGGTGGGGTGCACAAACTGCCGGGCGGGTAGTTTGCCGCACCCGTAGGGGTCTTGGGTGGGGTAATGGCTATTCATCACAACTGTGTAATCCGTCTTTTATTGCAGGCTCAAAACAAACACGGATTGCTTGCAAATCCAATTAAGTTCATCTGTGATCTGGAATGAATATCATTGCGTCAGACGAATGTAAAATATCTATATTTATGATAGCTATTTTAGACGTCACTTATGTTTTACACTCGCGCTAGCCCAGTCCCCGCTCTGTCGTTAGTTAAGTAACCTAACGAGTAATGACGGGACCCAGTGGCGAATGCGGATGGCATAAGAGGACGTCATATTTTCGTTGTTCTCTGCAATGATAGGTTAATGATGGGACGCATTATCTATAATGCAAAGAAAATAAACCAAAGTTTTAATCTTTGGAACAATTTAAAAGAAACCACTCGGTTAATTTTAAAACAGATATTTTTAAATGCGGAGCTTTAACCACTCCTTATAAAAGCTATCAGGTTCCTTCGGTTATATCAAGTTCACTACGTTCACGGTTTCGCCAAAACCAGTCGTAGCCCTCCGTCATTTCTTGTGAATGGTCAGTAGTATTCAAGCTATATTTGTTTGGCCCTTAGTCAAGACATAGTGATTGGTAGCTGTTGGGGTATTCATTTGTTGCATAGATAGATGAGTTGGTTTGGGACAGTCGTATTACTTTGTTTGGCCCTTAGTCAAGAGTATATACAGATGGGTTCAAATCAACAGGATAATGATGGGCAGAACTTGACATGTGACTTATGATTTGTTGGCCCTTAGTCAAGATCATAAGAACATGGGGCAAAAATCTATATCGGGAATTTCTAAAGAAACTGAAATTTGCAAAGAGATGCATACCATTTGGAGTTTGATGAATGTTGGTAGGATTCTTTCAACATTATCATACGATGATATTTGGATCCTGATCCTACTGAGAGTATATGCTACTTATCAGGATATTCGTCACTTAACGATCAATGCTATAAACCAAGTAGGTGTCCAGAAAGGTGTCAGCGGGGTTACGCCCCCAGAGAAAAGTGGTTCTTTAATTAAGGAACTTCGCGAAAGCGTTGGAAAACATCCCTCGAAGTATCGACACTAGCCTGGCTGAACGGTTAAGCAAGAATTGTACAGTGAGAATAGTCCTGGCTAATTCTTCTTTTATGGTTTGAGGAAGGATTCGAAAAACAGTGGGAGCCATCCAGTTTAGATAAATTAAAAACCAATCTAAACTTGCAAGAGTATCATGCTAAAGTGTTTTCTTCTCTCTCTCTCTCATTGCAGCGACCTTGTGACCATGACTAGGTTACATCTAGATAACAAGTTGACTGAATCTAACTTATATGACTGGCAAAGGTCTGTCCAGATGACCATTGCCTATGACAAGCTGGACCACCCTATTACTACTCAAGATCCCACCGTCCCAGGTCCGGTTTCCACCGTCGCGGATATGGATATCCATCAGACAAAGGAAAACAATAAAGCGAAAGCCAAGTGCCTCGTGTTGGCTTCAGTTGATGGTATATACCAGAAGCAGCACGAGAAGATGGACTCTGTTTCCATCTTTCTCCATAACAAAGATTTATATGGAGAGAAATCTCATATCGCAAGATATGAGGCCTCGAACGAATTGATTCAAGCGAGGTCGGCTGACGGGTCATCTGTAAGGGACGACGTCCTTACGATGACTAGCTATATTGATGAGCTCAAGGACCTGGAGACCACGTTGGGAAACAGGTCATATACTGACTTATTTCCACAGTCCCTACCCTCTACTTACACCCTGAAAGAAACCAGGGAAACACAAG
Organism: Agapanthus africanus; assembly: GCA_030015575.1. NCBI lineage: Eukaryota > Viridiplantae > Streptophyta > Magnoliopsida > Asparagales > Amaryllidaceae > Agapanthus > Agapanthus africanus. The sequence continues at coordinate 456,759,980 of CM057346.1, read as the reverse complement.
CTCTGCTTAATAGGGGACCTTCTTCTTCTTCATCCAAGGCGAAAGCAAAGGGTGAAAAGAAGAAAACCTCTACAAAGCCGATATACGGTGTCAGTAAAGTAAGGGGAAAGGGAAGAGATAAAGTTTTGGGACTTGGTAAAGGTAAGGAGGGATATTCCTATTGTTATAGGAATGGACGTTGGCAGAAGGATTGCAGGGATTTGGAAGCCAGTAGCCAGGATACGAAGCATGTTGTGGCTTCAGCCTCAAGTGTGTTTGTAATTGAGAACTGTTTGTCAATTAACTCTACTTCCTGGGTACTTGATACCGGAGCAGGATCTCATATCTGTAATTCGTTACATGCTTTGAGAAACCGTAAAGTTATAAAGATAGGTGATTTGTCTCTCAGAGTTCAAACGGAATGAGCGTGGACGCTGAATCCGTGGGAGAATATCGCCTAGGTTTGACAAGTGGGCAGATATTGATTCTACGTAACTGTCTGTATGTACCTAGTTTAACTTGTAATATCATATCAGTGTCCTCACTTTCAAGAGAGGGATATGACTTTACATTCGTAAGCGATGTAGTTCACATCCACCTAAATCAAGTTCTGATTGGGTCCGGTACATTAGATGACGGTATATACGTATTAAATCAAGCTCAGGTTTTCAATGTCCAGAACACACTTAAAAGAAAGTCTCCAGAAATAAATCAGGCTTTCCTATGGCATTGTAGACTAGGTCACATCAATGAAACACGATTAACGAAGTTACATAGAGAAGGATATTTTAATCCGTTCGAATATCAATCTTATGCCACTTGTGAATCTTGTCTCATGGGAAAGATGACAAAGACTCCGTTTACTGGACACGGACTAAGAGCGAGCGAGCTCTTAGGACTCGTACACAGTGACGTGTGCGGTCCAATGTCTACATATGCGCGAGGTGGTTATTCCTACTTCATTACTTTTACGGATGATTTCTCTAGGTATGGATATATCTTCTTAATGAAGCATAAATCCGAGGCCTTTGAGAAATTCCAAGAATACAAGAATGAAGTGGAAAAACAGTCAGGCAAAGGAATAAAGACACTGAGATCTGATCGAGGTGGTGAATACTTAAGTGCCGAATTCCCGGGTTACTTAAAAGAGAATGGAATTCTCTCTCAGCTTACTCCTCCATACACACCACAACACAATGGTGTATCGGAAAGGAGGAATCGAACCCTATTGGATATGGTTCGTTTCATGATGAGTAAGGCTGAGTTACCACGATCTTTCTGGAGTTATGCACTAGAATCAGCTGCATATCTTTTAAACCAGGTTCCAACCAAGACTGTGCCTACCACACCATATCAGATGTGGAGTGGGAAGAAACCCTGTCTAAAACATTTTAGGACATGGGGGTGTCCAGCTTTTGTAAAAAAGCAGCATCCGGACAAGCTCGAGGCACGCTCAGTACAGTGTAAGCTTTTGGGATATCCAAAGAACTCCAAGCGATATTATTTCTATTACGCAGAGGAACAAAAGGTTTTTGTTTCTCGTCATGCCCACTTCTTAGAAACTGAATTTTTAGAAAATCAGAAGAGTGGGAGCGCAGTAGAACTGGAAGAAATTCCAGAACCACAAGCTGTTACTGAAAGTTTGGTGGAACAAGAAGTTTCAGAAGAAAGGGACATACCAGCGCCTATCCGCAGAAGTAGTAGGCAGTCTCATCCGCCCGAGAGATACTACGGTTTTCTCATAGACGGGGATAGAGAAGATTGCGTCATTGATAATGACGACCCTACTAGCTTCCAGCAAGCCATTCAGAGCGGTGACTCGGTAAAATGGCTGGATGCAATGCGGACCGAAATGGAGTCCATGTACACTAACAAAGTATGGACTTTGGACACTGCTCCAGATGGGATGAAACCCGTAGGATGCAAGTGGATCTTCAGAAAGAAGATTGGTGTAGATGGACAGGTTGAAACCTATAAGGCTAGACTTGTTGCAAAGGGTTTCCGTCAAAGACCTGGTTTGGACTATGACGAAACCTTTTCTCCAGTGGCTATGCTGAAATCCATTCGGGTCCTTCTTGCTATTGCTGCCTTCCACGATTATGAAATCTGGCAATGGACGTAAAGACGGCCTTTCTAAATGGAAATTTAGAAGAGAGCGTCTATATGGATCAGCCAGAGGGATTCATTCAGAGTGGGAGCAGCGATAAAGTATGCAAGCTGCTTAAGTCCATTTATGGACTAAAGCAGGCATCGCGGAGTTGGAACATCTGTTTTGATGATATTGTCAAAGAATTCGACTTTATCAAAAATCCAGATGAACCATGCATATACAGTAAGATTGTAGGGAGAGTTGTTGTATTCATCGTCTTGTACGTGGATGACATTCTCCTAATAGGAAATGATATTCCTATGCTACAGTCAGTCAAAAGATTCTTGTCACAGAAATTCTCCATGAAGGACCTGGGTGATGCCACTTACATTCTGGGGATCCAGATCTATCGTGATAGATCAAAGAGGATGTTGGGACTTTCACAGTACAGGTACATAGACACTGTAATACCCAGCCTCTTTCATACCAAATTTGTATTTTGTACCTTAGAATTCTATTTATTTTAATTATAATTTCATCTACGTTATTTAAGAATTAAATTCTTCAAAACCCTATTTTTCTTTACCCATAAAACCCAAACTTATATTTCTTCAGCCTATTTTTCCATTAATGAGCCCCGGGCCCTCTCCATTATTAACTCTTCTGTTCATTAAGATTTAATTCCCCCAGCCCATTATTATTATTTTGAATTTGAGCTGGCCCGTCTCCCAAACAACCCACACACAAAATTATTAACTAATTCCTAATTCTTCTAACTATTTTTCCCAAGCCCATTCTTTTATAATTCTTTGTTTTCCTCAGAGCCCACCTAGCCGGCCTACTTTTCCTACCATTTTATTTCCAAGCCCCAGGACGCCTCTCTATCTTAATTAATCTTTTTCAATTAAATTTCCTTGGCCTGCACATTCTCAGTTGAGCCCATCCCCTCATTTAGAATTCATTTCATTTTTCTGGCCCACGCTCCCTACAATTCAAGCTGTTTCAGTTAAAAGATTAATTGATTTTTAAACTCAGCCCAACTCCTTTCCTCAGCCCAAATTATGTTTTATTTTTTTAAGGGAAAACCCTAACAATCCTTCTGCCAGCCCGGCCTGCTTCTTTCCCCATCGAAATTCCCTTATTTTTTTTAAAAAGGTCCGGCCCACTCCCTCCAGCCCGCCTCCTCGTGCCCGACCCGACCCGACCCGCTGCGCCACTGTGCACCTCCTTCTTCAAATCCCCAACGGCTACCTCCACTGTTTGAGCGCGCGTTTCCTGCCGTTGCGCCCACGTCGCCGCCCGACACGCGCCGCGCCTCGCTCACCGTTACCCCCACGATGCGCACTCCGTCCCCTCAATCTCCTTCTCTTCCCCTTCTACACCCATCACCATCGCCTCCCCCCTGCTCCCGTTCTCTCTTTCTCGAACCCATCCCCGCGAGCCAACTCCGGTCACTGCGACAACCCCTCGACCTCCTCCACGTCACCAACAACCCTGCACCCACGAGCTCTCTCCTTCATAGCATCCAAGCTCGCCTGCACCATTTCCCGAGCTGCACCCCTCGACGGCGGCCTACTGCTCCTCGTCGGCCCATCGTCATCATCCACATCATCGTCGACGCCTTCACCCTCACTCCCCTCACTCACCCGAGCCCTCATCCTCACTTCCCTCCAATACCCGACGACCCCTGCACCCGAGCTCGAACCCCAGCAACCCATCTCCTCACCTGCACCATCATCGACCCATCGTCATCGTCGTCGTCGTCGTCAAAATCTCTGCCCCTCTCTCTCGAACTCAGCTCTCTATCTCTCCCTCTCTCACCACCCTGCATCCCCCACTCACCATCTCTCTCTCTCACTGTCTCTCTCTCTAACCCTCTTTCTCCCACTGTCTCTCTCTCTCTCTAAACCTCTCTCTCATCCTCTCTCTCACACTCTCAATTCTCTCTCTCTCTATATCTCATTCTCTTCTCTCTCTCTCAGTCTCTACACCTCTCTCTCTCTCTAAAACTCTCTCTCTCTCTAGCTCTCTCTCTCTTTCTCACTCCCTGCTCTCTCCAATTCTCTCTCTCCCTGCACACTCTCGCTCTCTAAATCTCACTCTCCCTCTATCTGCAACGCCTCTCTTTACAACTCCGTAACCACCCCACGACGGAGCCATAACTTTGCCGAGGACTCGAGCTCGAGCCCAGTCGAGCTGCCGTGCCACGGTCGTGTCGCGATCGCGCTGTGGACGTACCGTCGTCAATACATCTCCAGGCAAGTTCTTACTTGCTACATGCTATGTATTACTAGTTTACAAATTAAAATCGTAGATATATCACATGTGGTGCCTTATGTAAATATTGCCACAAACTGTTCGATACTTGTTCTCATAGAAAAACATTATCAAATTTGACGGAACTCAATGGTGTAGGTTGGCCCGTAGGGCTGTGAACATAGTGTGTGAATCTTGTTGGATGATGTAATCGATAACGACTAAAACAACTGCCCACAAGTTTAATCGTAAAACCGTAATCCTGTTGTATCTGAAAATCGTTAAATTCACCATAAATCATACACATATTGGAATGGTGCGTTCGAGGGCTCAAATCGAAGCCAACTCGACGAACTTTAACCCTATGCTAGTTTCCAGACATTTCTGTATTTAAACTGTGATGATATTCGGATCGGAGTGTGACTCTGGACTGCAGTCCAGAGCAACTCCAGTCATTGCTTGCTGTTCCGTATTGGATACCATAGGTGTTCCTTAACTCGTAGGTTGCGGAAATCCACTGCTTATTGTAGGTAACTCTGTTAGCTAGACAACACGATTGGTCTCATTCTGTTTCGTTACCGTTTGATACTTAAACTGTAATCTAGAACATCGGGACACATAACAGTCCCAGCAGATTCAGAATTGACATGTTAATATTAAACAGAGTATAACTCCTAACGTACAGACGCGATTGAAGATCCGTCTGTTGCGTTGAAAACCTTACTGAAAACCCTAGAATTCATCCAACTGTAGCGTCGCTAAATTATGATCCCAACTGGGGTTAAATTGCGTTGCGAAAGGGACTTCTGATTCTGAAATTGGATTTCCAGCCGCGTGCGCTTAAAATGAAATGGTTATAACTATTGATCCTGGAAACCGATTGACTCGAAACAAAATTCTATGGATGGATAACTGATCATATTAATTACTACCTGTTTATCATTTTGCTAAATTATATACATATGTTTCATGATAAATCGTGCAAGTGCTAGACTGTTGTTTTTATGATACCTTAGTGGGCTTTTTATACTGTTCATGCATCATATGATACCTATATCATTGTAGTGATAATCTAGTGATATCGTGCATTCACCCAGTGTTAGATTTAGTGATGGTTGTGGCAAGTACGTCAGTGTTCGTGTATCCCTGATTAAGTGAAAGTGATACGTACTTGTACACAATCAGTGACCCTACTGTTCTATTGCATTGTCGACGTCTGTGGGATGCGTGTACGTGTGACTATAAGTGGTATGGGACACTTATGGAAGCGCTTGCACGGGTGTCACAGATAAGGCATCCGATACTGCCATTTACCTTAGGTATTAGTCGGGACGTGCTTGATGGAGGTCCTGCCTCCAGTTCTCGCGTAGACTTGTCACGGATCGATTAGTATTTAGGGTTGTGGTTAGCGTTTGATGTATACCACGGGGTGTGGGGTAGTTTAAGTGTGAGTTCAACAGAATCTCGGGAGTCCCATGCCGGCTTATATATTTAGGGAGTCATATGGAGATTTACAGGGTACGTGATATATACACCGTGATATTCTTGTTACTTGTTGGGCCCGTGGTCCCTTGCCCTTGGGTTCTACCCTTGGGTGGAGGACACTCACGAGTGGTTGACTCTCACACTTGGACTGACGATAGGCTTAGTGACCTGTACAGTGAGACTTAGAGACTGATAGGGATGCTGGCATTTATATTACTTTTTTTACCGTGTTGACATACGTGACATATCGTTATACTGCTTCATTGTTCCGCTGCGTTGATTACTGCACATACATATTCATGATGTTATTTATTTACTGCTTCACATACCTATTATCACTGTTAGAACTGTCACTTGATTTTATACATATTATATTGCTATTGTGTCGCTCTGACGACCTGAGTATGCATGCTCAGTGTGAGGAGAAGATCTAGCTTGGATCAGTACTAGACGTGCATCACAGACTTTCTGACTCGCTACTCCGAGTTACTTTCGTTTATTTCCACTTCAGGTCAGTTTATATTATTGTATCTTTCAGTTACTGCATTTCTCTTTACCTGCGCATCGTTTACTGTTTACCATGATAAACTAGAAGCCGAAGTGTGACTACGGCAGGACTTTTCCTTGACCGTAGGAGCATGGCTGGCCTTGTCTACCCCTCGTATTCCGTATTTTGGGAAGCGGGGCGTGACATGGTTTAGTTGGTATCAGAGCCAGGTTTTGCATCGATTGGGATTGCAGTTTTCCGTGTACAGTTTGGCAATCTAAGACGTCCCTCGGTCTAGATTGTAAACTTGTCATTCTTGATCCATATTCATATCATGCGTTCAGCTATCCATTCGCTATGGTTTCGGGTGATTTGACAAGGTTACGTGGTTGCAATTGCACTACCGTACTCTAATCAAGCAACTTAAAGTCATACGGTTGATTCTCTATTTGTAATAAAATTCATCATCTCTGATATTCTTGAATCCTTGTCCTATCCATATCATATTTTGATTCATTTAGCGTGTGACTTATATCATTCTCAATATTGTTGTCTCAGGATCATGTCTTTCAACGACTCTTCGTCTATATCCACTCCTCAGAATCAGACTGTTGAGATCCTTAGTGTACTACAAGGTTTAAAGGAAGCCCAGGAGCGAACAAACGACTTATTAGCTGAAGGGCTGAGAAAACAGGTGAATCAGGCACCAGCGGGAGTCTCCTACCTTAAAGGGATCTCTATTGGACGAGGAAAGGAGAAGAAGATGAAGCGTCAACAGAAGCATCAGAAGAACCCTTGCTGTGGATATTGTAAGAGGCCAGGGCACCTTCAGAGGGATTGTCGCCGCGCCCAAGGGAAATGTCTGATATGCGGTTCCAACAAACACCTCATCAACGGCTGCCCAGAAAGGAAAGAACTGCAAGGAAGAAACCCGTCCACACTCCCCACTTCTACCAAGTGAGGATCATCGCGTAGTGGGAACTTCGACCATAGGGCGGACCTAACGCAGGATTCAACTCGCGTAACGAAGATGCAGCGTTCTGGCAGTCAAAGAAGAATTATATGTTTTCCAATTTCAGTATTATGTGTCATCCTCTTATAAACATTTCTTTCCGTTTGAACCTTTGTATCCATCGAACTTTTAGTTGAATGAAATAAAAATTTGAATCATAATATATGTATCATTCTCATGCTTTCTCTATGTCAAATTCTATTCATTATCACAGTATTTCATTTTGATCTTTCAGTTCCTGCAACCGCATATTTTCCTATATTTCGTACCCTGAGCTTCCCTTGATGTATTCCACTATCTAATCATGACTTCTCTTTTCAGGCCATGGCCCACCCTGGAGCAGCGCCGCATCTGGATGAGGATGCACAATCTTGCGTTTCCTTAGACCGCACGCTGATGAGTTCTGACGATGAGGTCAATGGTCCACAGGTCAACTTCGAAAACAATGATTCAGAGGACGAAGGAGCAGACGCCCCAGAGTTTGACATGATAGTTGATTCTGACGAAGAAGAAGGAGATCCTGAAGCGAACCCTATAGAGGAAGACCCGATAGAGGGAGACCCCGAGGAAGAACCGATAGAAGAGAATCCAGCGGAGGAAAACCCCGTGGAAGAAAATCCAGAAGAAGAGAATCACATGGGATCGGACCTCGATGAAGAAGTTTTATCCGAGGATGAAGAACCAAAAGATCAAGACCCTGCTGAGGAAGAACTTCCAATGGCGATGCCCGTGAGGCGTTATGGAAATGGACGCCCCTACTTGAGCGCGCGAGCCTACCGCAACTTGCTGAATCTCCACAACCGCGACTGATGGGATTTCTTTTGATGTTGTCTTTCTACCCAAATAAAATGTGTATAGTCTAGGGCCACTTTTCGCCTTTGACAATGACTTGTTTCAAATTTTCTTGAATGAAATAAATCTTCTAGATTCGTAAACTTTTTGATTATTGGTTCGTTTAATACTTGTTTATTGCTCGCATCCATTTATCTTTCTGCTGAGGTTCCCTGACTGTCCACCCATACTCATGGTATAGTTTCCACCCTCGTGTCGTTTAGAGAGTACCGCACCCTGATCCTTGGAATGAGCCACCTTTCATCCCTCGACTGTGCCCGTTGAGATCCTTCTGGGAAGGGAAAATTTTGGAGAAACTTCCGAGTTCGCTAACTCTTCACATCTTGATTCATATGTTGTACCGACCGCTATCGTACCCATACTTCTTCCCTTGTAGTCATTTGTTGTTCGCCCTTACATCCTGTGCTGATCCAATCCCAATCTCCTTGACCTTCAGCCTAAAAACCGCCACATTCCAACCTTTGAATGACCCACATTTCCTTGAAACCCTTACCCTAGCTAGCCTATACTTTTTGGTGATTTCTCTATTACCCCATATATATTTTGAGACACTATTATTCAAAATTTAGTTTTCATTATCTTAAATTTATCAAAGAGTACGTGTTATTGATTTCTCTGTTTTATGTATTTTAAGTGCATTATTAGTATTCTCATTTTCAGTAGCGCAACCTTAAACCGCACACATTTTGTTCCATATTTCTTATTTTCACTATATGAGTTTTCTAAACTATTTTGAAAATATTTGACGATGCATTATCCTAAAATGCTTTAGCCTACCGACTAGATTTCCACTACTTCATTCTTGTTATTTTATTTTCGGGTTTCATGCCTATGATTACTATTATAAATGATTGTACCTTAAATTTATCTCTCTGTCGTACTACCTTTAATATACTTGTATATATCCCTGTTTGGGTTTCATTTTTCTTATTGAATACGCTTTGATCATTATTGTTCGTTATTGTTAACTATATTCTCATATACTTGTTGTTGCTCTTGTAGTATTCCTACATTATACTTATTGGATCTATCTTTCGTATATGGTTCTTATATATATATATAAGTATCTTCAGACTTTGTTTAACCATTTAAAGTAAATCAGCATGTATTAGTGTTCGATATGATAACTCTTCGCTAATTATTTTGATTCTTTTAAATTTCGAGGACGAAATTTTTGTAAGGGTGGTATAATGTAATACCCAGCCTCTTTCATACCAAATTTGTATTTTGTACCTTAGAATTCTATTTATTTTAATTATAATTTCATCTACGTTATTTAAGAATTAAATTCTTCAAAACTCTATTTTTCTTTACCCATAAAACCCAAACTTATATTTCTTCAGCCTATTTTTCCATTAATGAGCCCCGGGCCCTCTCCATTATTAACTCTTCTGTTCATTAAGATTTAATTCCCCCAGCCCATTATTATTATTTTGAATTTGAGCTGGCCCGTCTCCCAAACAACCCACACACAAAATTATTAACCAATTCCTAATTCTTCTAACTATTTTTCCCAAGCCCATTCTTTTATAATTCTTTGTTTTCCTTAGAGCCCACCTAGCCGGCCTACTTTTCCTACCATTTTATTTCCAAGCCCCAGGCCGCCTCTCTATCTTAATTAATCTTTTTCAATTAAATTTCCTTGGCCTGCACATTCTCAGTTGAGCCCATCCCCTCATTTAGAATTCATTTCATTTTTCTGGCCCACGCTCCCTACAATTCAAGCTGTTTCAGTTAAAAGATTAATTGATTTTTAAACTCAGCCCAACTCCTTTCCTCAGCCCAAATTATGTTTTATTTTTTTAAGGGAAAACCCTAACAATCCTTCTGCCAGCCCGGCCTGCTTCTTTCCACATCGAAATTCCCTTATTTTTTTTAAAAAGGCCCGGCCCACTCCCTCCAGCCCGCCTCCTCGTGCCCGACCCGACCCGCTGCGCCACTGTGCACCTCCTTCTTCAAATCCCCAACGGCTACCTCCACTTTTTGAGCGCGCGTTTCCTGCCGTTGCGCCCACGTCGCCGCCCGACACGCGCCGCGCCTCGCTCACCGTTACCCCCACGATGCGCACTCCGTCCCCTCAATCTCCTTCTCTTCCCCTTCTACACCCATCACCATCGCCTCCCCCCTGCTCCCGTTCTCTCTTTCTCGAACCCATCCCCGCGAGCCAACTCCGGTCACTGCGACAACCCCTCGACCTCCTCCACGTCACCAACAACCCTGCACCCACGAGCTCTCTCCTTCACAGCATCCAAGCTCGCCTGCACCATTTCCCGAGCTGCACCCCTCGACGGCGGCCTACTGCTCCTCGTCGGCCCATCGTCATCATCCACATCATCGTCGACGCCTTCACCCTCACTCCCCTCACTCACCCGAGCCCTCATCCTCACCTCCCTCCAATACCCGACGACCCCTGCACCCGAGCTCGAACCCCAGCAACCCATCTCCTCACCTGCACCATCATCGACCCATCGTCATCGTCGTCGTCGTCGTCGTCGTCAAAATCTCTGCCCCTCTCTCTCGAACTCAGCTCTCTATCTCTCCCTCTCTCACCACCCTGCATCCCCCACTCACCATCTCTCTCTCTCACTGTCTCTCTCTCTAACCCTCTTTCTCCCACTGTCTCTCTCTCTCTCTCTCTAAACCTCTCTCTCATCCTCTCTCTCACACTCTCAATTCTCTCTCTCTCTATATCTCATTCTCTTCTCTCTCTCTCAGTCTCTACACCTCTCTCTCTCTCTAAAACTCTCTCTCTCTCTTTCTCACTCCCTGCTCTCTCCAATTCTCTCTCTCCCTGCACACTCTCGCTCTCTAAATCTCACTCTCCCTCTATCTGCAACGCCTCTCTTTACAACTCCGTAACCACCCCACGACGGAGCCATAACTTTGCCGAGGACTCGAGCTCGAGCCCAGTCGAGCTACCGTGCCAGTCGCGATCGCGCTGTGGACGTACCGTCGTCAATACGTCTCCAGGCAAGTTCTTACTTGCTACATGCTATGTATTACTAGTTTACAAATTAAAATCGTAGATATATCACATGTGGTGCCTTATGTAAATATTGCCACAAACTGTTCGATACTTGTTCTCATAGAAAAACATTATCAAATTTGACGGAACTCAATGGTGTAGGTTGGCCCGTAGGGTTGTGAACATAGTGTGTGAATCTTGTTGGATGATGTAATCGATAACGACTAAAACAACTGCCCACAAGTTTAATCGTAAAACCGTAATCCTGTTGTATCTGAAAATCGTTAAATTCACCATAAATCATACACATATTGGAATGGTGCGTTCGAGGGCTCAAATCGAAGCCAACTCGACGAACTTTAACCCTATGCTAGTTTCCAGACATTTCTGTATTTAAACTGTGATGATATTCGGATCGGAGTGCGACTCTGGACTGCAGTCCAGAGCAACTCCAGTCATTGCTTGCTGTTCCGTATTGGATACCATAGGTGTTCCTTAACTCGTAGGTTGCGGAACTCCACTGCTTATTGTAGGTAACTCTGTTAGCTAGACAACACGATTGGTCTCATTCTGTTTCGTTACCGTTTGATACTTAAACTGTAATCTAGAACATCGGGACACATAACAGTCCCAGCAGATTCAGAATTGACATGTTAATATTAAACAGAGTATAAATCCTAACGTACAGACGCGATTGAAGATCCGTCTGTTGCGTTGAAAACCTTACTGAAAACCCTAGAATTCATCCAACTGTAGCATCGCTAAATTATGATCCCAACTGGGGTTAAAATGCGTTGCGAAAGGGACTTCTGATTCTGAAATTGGATTTCCAGCCGCGTGCGCTTAAAATGAAATGGTTATAACTATTGATTCTGGAAACCGATTGACTCGAAACAAAATTCTATGGATGGATAACTGATCATATTAATTACTACCTGTTTATCATTTCGCTAAATTATATACATATGTTTCATGATAAATCGTGCAAGTGCTAGACTGTTGTTTTTATGATACCTTAGTGGGCTTTTTATACTGTTCATGCATCATATGATACCTATATCATTGTAGTGATAATCTAGTGATATCGTGCATTCACCCAGTGTTAAATTTTAGTGATGGTTGTGGCAAGTATGTCAGTGTTCGTGTATCCCTGATTAAGTGAAAGTGATACGTACATGTACACAATCAGTGACCCTACTGTTCTATTGCATTGTCGACATCTGTGGGATGCGTGTACGTGTGACTATAAGTGGTATGGGACACTTATGGAAGCGCTTGCACGGGTGTCACAGATAAGGCATCCGATACTGCCATTTACCTTAGGTATTAGTCGGGACGTGCTTGATGGAGGTCCTGCCTCCAGTTCTCGCGTAGACTTGTCACGGATCGATTAGTATTTAGGGTTGTGGTTAGCGTTTGATGTAGACCACGGGGTGTGGGGTAGTTTAAGTGTGAGTTCAACAGAATCTCGGGAGTCCCATGCCGGCTTATATATTTAGGGAGTCATATGGAGATTTACAGGGTACGTGATATATACACCGTGATATTCTTGTTACTTGTTGGGCCCGTGGTCCCTTGCCCTTGGGTTCTACCCTTGGGTGGAGGACACTCACGAGTGGTTGACTCTCACACTTGGACTGACGATAGGCTTAGTGACCTGTACAGTGAGACTTAGAGACTGATAGGGATGCTGGCATTTATATTACTTTTTTTACCATGTTGATATACGTGACATATCGTTATACTGCTTCACTGTTCCGCTGCGTTGATTACTGCACATACATATTCATGATGTTATTTATTTACTGCTTCACATACCTATTATCACTGTTAGAACTGTCACTTGATTTTATACATATTATATTGCTATTGTGTCGCTCTGACGACCTGAGTATGCATGCTCAGTGTGAGGAGAAGATCTAGCTTGGATCAGTACTAGACGTGCATCACAGACTTTCTGACTCGCTACTCCGAGTTACTTTCATTTATTTCCACTTCAGGTCAGTTTATATTATTGTATTTTTCAGTTACTGCATTTCTCTTTACCTGCGCATCGTTTACTGTTTACCATGATAAACTAGAAGCCGAAGTGTGACTACGGCAGGACTTTTCCTTGACCGTAGGAGCATGGCTGGCCTTGTCTACCCCTCGTATTCCGTATTTTGGGAAGCGGGGCGTGACAGACACCATATTGAAAAGATTCAGTATGGAAGATTCAAAGCGCGGTAACCTACCGGCTTGTCACGGAATCACCCTCTCCAAAGAGATGTCTCCTAAGACTGATTTGGAAAGGGAACGCATGTCGATTATACTCTACGCTTCTGCGGTAGGCTCTATAATGTATGCGATGTTATGTACCAGACCAGATGTAGCATACGCATTGAGCGTTGTAAGTCGGTATCAGGCAAACCCAGGGGAGAATCACTGGATAGCAGTAAAGAACATTCTCAAGTACCTAAGAAGGACTAAGGAGATGTTCTTGGTTTACGGCGGTAAGGACCTCAAGATGGAGGCCTATGCTGATTCCGGCTTCCAGAGTGACAAGGATGACTCCAAGTCCATATCGGGTTATGTCTTTACCCTCAATGGAGGGGCGGTCTGTTGGAAGAGTTCCAAGCAGGACACCGTTGCTGACTCAACGATGGAAGCAGAGTACATAGCTGCTTGCGATGCCGCAAAAGAAGCTGTCTGGATGAAGAAGTTCCTCACAGAACTTCAGGTGGTTCCTACCAGTGTTGGTCCAATACCTCTGTATTGCGACAACAACGGCGCTATAGCTTTAGCGAAGGAACCCAGGTCCCATCAGAAGTTTAGACACATCTTAAGGCGGTATCACCTGATCAGGGAGATCGTAGATCGCCGGGAGATCGAGGTAAAGAGAGTAAATACAGAGGATAACATTGCTGATCCATTCACTAAGGCCCTCCCTCAGATTCAGTTCGAGAGGCTACTCGAGATCATCGGTCTTCGATACGCCAGTACATGGCCCTAGTGCAAGTGGGAGATTGTTAGTGTTTATGCCCTAGAAGGCCATTATTGTATCATACTAGTTTGTATATTACATGATGGAAGCTTGGGATATTCACATGTATATAACAGTCTTGCTAAACATAGTAGTATGCTACTTGGTTTTTCTATCTTAATATGTGAGTATACGTATTGATAGAGCTCTTAGGATCTTGCTTGACTACCAGCGTTGTGATGGCAATCACACTAGTGGGGGCTGGGTAGTCTACAAGCACATCCTTATTCAGGTCCCTAGTCGTTGGATTATCGAGACAGGGCATCGATACTCCGGAGTAGACTAGTGTGTACGCTTCTCATCCCAGTTGGGGAGATGGTCTGTCCCACAACCGTCAGTACGTCGTACTGAAGATACTATACAGGTGCTCGTTAGGTTACGGGTACACCGGACAGGACTCACAGGGAACTGTTGGTTGGTTTTATACCAGTCGTCAGTGAACAGTTTCCAGGTGACATGAGTACAGCATAGTCCGCAGACTTGACACTGCTACTTCGCCTCGAGTGTGTCCCACTGTTCTTAGATTGCTACCCTACCACGGCTCAAAGGAGTCGTGAAAACAGGTGGCAGTTGGGTGCAGTCCCGAGCACTTGGAGGCAGTGGCGGTTAGACATGATTCGTCTCTCCCGGTATTGGGAGTTGATATCGCGCTGTGTCAGAGAGCCATTACGCAAAGTCCCTGGCCAGGGCAAGCGAGATTTGCTGGTAGGTTCCAGTAGTTTCTCAGGGTGTAATGGGCTTCCCTCCGACACGACTTATACCGCTATTAGGGGACTGACGCTTGTCGCCCCCCTAGGCCCGATATGCGATAGTCTTGGACGAACGGACCGGACTGTATGAAGATTGTCACATCAGACTCAGTAGGAGTTCGGCTGGGTTTCCTCATCGGCCTTCTTATCGACATCTACCTGGGGACCGTTACGTACAGCTAGTGCCGCTTGCGGTCTGTGGTTAAACCCACTGCCAGCGTAGTAGTCGAGTCTCTAGAGTCCCACACAGAGAGTTTCCCTACTCCAGGCGAAACGATATAGAGGTCGTATGGTTTTACGACAAGGGTTCGGACGCATACGTGTGTTTACACACGTACGACTTTCGGACAGTTTTTTACCAGTCGGCTTTGGTTTAAGCCAGTTACTGGTATCCGGTTATTGGATTTATACAGTCTAAAGTTTTTCCGTATTTTTGCAGAAAGGAGGGGCGTTCTCGTAATTGCGCGAGAAGCTTCTAGAAGGTGGTGACTAAGGAGGTTTAGGTGGCATATACAATGAATGTGATTAGTGAGTCATATGGATGATTCATCCATGTCATTAATGCATGATAAATGCTTAATGACTCATGGAGTGAATCATCACTAGATATTATCAAGCATGGTTGCTAAATTCATTTCTTTTCTTTTCTTGATAAAAAAGAAATGCTTGATATATATTATCATAACTCATTATTCTCACTTCATTATTATCCTCACCTTCTCTCTCCTCAAGCTCTCCCTCTTCAAACCCTAATCCTCCCCTCTCATGTGTTGAGTACAAGGATTAGTTAGACTAATTAAACCATAACCCTCACTCTATTTCACCTAGCTTCTTTGATTAGCACTTAAAGAAGTTTAGTTGCCTCAAGTTTAGAGGCTAAGCTTGGAGTAAAGCTCTCGGGTGGATCGTCTACTACTTCGAGAAGGCCGAGGAGGAGGTGGAGTTCGCAAAGACGAAGGACACGATTCGTTAGGTATAATCCCTAAACATAGTATCATAGAAACTCTATGTTTATAGTTAGTTATCGTTTAGCTTCGATTCAAGCGGTTAGTCGATGTTTGTTCACTAAACAAGTTCGTTTTTGAAAATTCCGCCTCCCCACAAGTATTAGGGTGTTGTACATCGACTTACACGTATCTCCCGGTATTGGGGGTTGATGTTGCGCTATACTCGATTGGCTATAACTAGAAGTCCTTGGCCATGGTTGCTGCCGAGATTTACTGATAAGTGTTATCAGTAGTTTCTCGACTTGTTATGAGTCTCACACCGGCATGACTTATCACGTTACTAGGGTTTGACGATTTCCACCCCTAGACATGATATGCGACAGATCAGACGAAGAGACCGGACTGTACGGTAGTGTTACTGATAGGCTTCATAGAGAGTATGGATGAGCTTACTTGTTGATCATCATATCGATCAATACCCGGGTAGCCGTTAGATCCAGCTAGTACCGCTGACGGCTTGTAGGTGACTGATGTGATCATCACCTACTGCCGGCGTATTGACGAGTCTTTAGAATCCCAAACAGATGTTTCCTGGTTCGAGCGAAATGAAGTAGGGCACATATGTGATATGTGCGTGGGCCTGATTAAATACGTGTATGTGATACCGTATTGTAATCTGGCAGTCATCTGGTATCGGTTAGGTCATATGTGATATGACCAGATTATCGAATCAAGTGTTGATTTGATAATGTGATATTCAGATAAATGATATTAGTCGGCTATATGTGATATAACCGGATTATTAGATCAAGTATTGATTTAATAATGTGATATATATTATATGTGATATAATTATATCTTAACTAATGTCATTAGCTCACTAATTGCTTTATTTATATATATATATATTAATGTATATTTGATATATATATATATATATATATTATATGAAGCATGGCATATTTTTCTATTTTTAGAAAATGGAAAAATGAGGTGTAAATTGTGGAGATATTTTGGGTATGGATGAGGCATGGGCTTATATAGTTTTTTATTATTCTTGACTCACTATTCAAGTATGGTTGCAATTTAGAATTGCAATTTATTTCATGCTTGAATGAGTGAGGAGAGAGATGATTCATGTTATTATTTCTACACTTGCTTCATGCTTAATGCCTTAGCCATTTCCTTGAGCTTCCTCTTCCTCTTGATCTCTAAAATTTCTTCATCTCACCTCCAAGCTCAAACCCTCACATGAGATGTGAATCATTGAGCTTGTGAGAAACCTAGTAAGCTTATCATATCACCTACTTCATCATCCCACACCAAACTAGCAATTTAGTGTGGTGTGTTTCATACACTAAAGAAGTTTAGTGTAGAGTTAGCTTGATCTAGAGGGACTTCGGGTGGATCGTCTTGTTAGTGTATATGCCCTAGGGGCCATTATTGTATCATACTAGTTTGTATATTACTTAATGGAAGCTTGGGATATTCACATGTATATAACAGTCTTGCTAAACATGGTAGTATGCTACTTGGTTTTTCTATCTTAATATGTGAGTATACGTATTAATAGAGCTCTTAGGATCTTGCTTGACTACCAGCGTTGTGATGGCAGTCACACTAGTGGGGTCTGGGTATTCTACAAGCACATCCTTATTCAGGTCCCTAGTCGTTGGATTATCGAGACAGGGCATCGATACTCCGGAGTAGACTAGTGTGTACGCTTCTCATCCCAGTTGGGGAGATGGTCTGTCCCACAGCCGTCAGTACGTCGTACTGGAGATAGTATGCAGGTGCTCGTTAGGTTACGGGTACACCGGACAGGACTCACAGGGAACTGTTGGTTGGTTTTATACCAGTCGTCAGTGAACAGTTTCCAGGTGACATGAGTACAGCATAGTCCGCAGACTTGCCACTGCTACTTCGCCTCGAGTGTGTCCCACTGTTCTTAGATTGCTACCCTACTACGGCTCAAAGGAGTCGTGCAAACAGGTAGCAGTTGGGTGCAGTCCCGAGCACTTGGAGGCAGTGGCGGTTAGACAGGATTCGTCTCTCCCGGTATTGGGGGTTGATATCGCGCTGTGTCAGAGAGCCATTACGCAAAGTTCCTGGACAGGGCAAGCGAGATTTGCTGGTAGGTTCCAGTAGTTTCTCAGGGTGTAATGGGCTTCGCTCCGACACGACTTATACCGCTATTAGGGGACTGACGCTTGCCGGCCCCTAGGCCCGATATGCGATAGTCTTAGACGAACAGACCGGACTGTACGGAGATTGTCACATCAGACTCAGTAGGAGTTCAGATGGGTTTCCTCACCGGCCTTCTTATCGACATCTACCTGGGGATCGTTACGTACAGCTAGTGCCGCTTGCGGTCTGTGGTTAAACCCACTGCCAGCGTAGTAGTCGAGTCTCTAGAGTCCCATGCAGAGAGTTTCCCTACTCCAGGTGAAACGATATAGAGGTCGTATGGTTTTACGACAAGGGTTCGGACGCATACGTGTGTTTACGCACGTACGACTTTCGGACAGTTTTTACTAGTCGGTTTTAGTTTAAGCCAGTTACTATTATCCGGTTATTGGATTTATACAGTCTAAAGTTTTTCCGTGTTTTCACAGATAGGAGGGGCGTTCTCATAATTGCGCGAGAAGCTTCTAGAAGATGGTGACTAAGGAGGTTTATGTGGCATATACATTGAATAAGATTAGTGAGTCATATGGATGATTCATCCATGTCATTAATGCTTCATAATTGCTTAATGACTCATGGAGATGAATCACCATAAGATATTTATCAAGCATGGTTGTAAATCATTTTCTTTTCTTTTCCTGATAAATAAAAATGCTTGATATATATTATGATAACTCATTTTCTCTTCTCATCATTTATATTCATCTTCTCTCTCCTCAAGCTCTCTCTCTTCAAACCCTAATCCTCCCCTCTCATGTGTTGAGTACAAGGATTAGTTAGACTACTTAATCCATAACCATACTCTATTTCATCTAGGTACTTTGATTAGCACTTAAAGATACCTAGTTGCCTCAAGTTTAGAGGCAAAGCTTGGAGTTTAGCTCTCGTGGTGGATCGTCTACTACTTGGAGAAGGCCGAGGAGGAGGTGGAGTTCGTAAAGACGAAGGACACGGTTCTTTAGGTATAATCCCTTTACATAGTAGTTGTTAACTTCTATGTTTGATGTTAGTTATCGTTTAGCTTCGATTCATGTGGTTAGTCGATGTTTAAGCAAAGAACAAGATCATTTTTCATATTTCCGCCTCCCCGCAAGTCGTGGGGTGTTGTACATCGACTTACAGTGGTATCAGAGCCTCGCTAAACAATAAATAACTCACTTGCAAAATTGTATGAATTTCGAACGGAAAAAACAAAACCGGAAAACTCCGATATCATGGTATTCTGTCGATTTTTAAATGTGGTCCAAATATTTTTCAGGGACCTTCAGAAAGCTCAAAATGATAGTATTAGAACACCCAAGAAAACTGGGCTCATGAATCGACTAAAGCTACGCAGAACCGCGGCGGATCCCACCGATCCGCCGCGATTCCGCCGCTGAGTTGCCGATTCATCAGCCCAATTTTCCTGTGTTGGTTCTCTGTGATATTTGGTATTTTCTGGAAATTTTTAATTTTTGCTCTGGTTTCAGATTTACAGAGAAGTATTGGAGAAAAATTAAATGTGTTTAATCGATCGAAATTATACGGTATTTGCTTGTTGGATTATATCTGTGTTTGTTTAATGTGTTCGTAAACCTCCCCTAACTGCTAGTATGTCGGTTGGCAGGGGGTTGCACATTTCTGTAATGGTTTTTACTGTTTGTGGATGTGAACTGTATTGGACTGTTGTGATGATTAGCCGGGGTTATGTGATGGGTTATTATTTGATTCATTTGATGTAAATGTAATTTGTTGTAATATTATTTTTGCGGGGCACATCCAGGTTGCGGTTGTAGCCACCGTTGTATTATTTCATTTTACTGTTTTTGCTCCTAGGACAGACCCAAGGTGGGGTGCACAAACTGCCTGGTGGGTAGTTTGCCATACCCGTAGGGGTCTTGTGTGGGGTAATGGCTATTCATCACAACTGTGTAATCCGTCTTTTGTTGCAGGCTCTAAACAAACGCGGATTGCTTGCAAATCCAATAAAGTTCATATGGGATCTGGAATGCCTATTATTGCGTCTGACGAATGTACAATATCTATATATGATAGCTATTTAGACGTCACTTATGTTTTACACCCGCGCTAGCCCAGCCCCCGCTCTGTCGTTAGTTAAGTAACCTAACGGGTGATGACGGGACCCCGTGGCGAATGCGGATGGCATAAGAGGACGTTGTATTTTCGTTGTTTTCTGCAATGATAGGTTAATGATGGGACGCATTATTTATAATGCAAAGAAAATAAACCAAAAGTTTAATCGTTGGAACAATTTAAAAGAAACCACTCGGTTAATTTTAAAACAGATATTTTTAAATGCGGAGCTTTAACCACTCATTTTAAAAGCTATCAGGTTCCTTCGGTTATATCAAGTTCACTACGTTCACGGTTTCGCCAAAACCATTCGTAGCCCTCCGTCATTTCATCTGGGTATTCAGTAGTATTCAAGCTATGTATTTTGACCTAACGCCAAGGCATAGTGTTTGGTAGCTACTGGATATTCATTTGTTGCATAGATAGATGAGTTAGTTTGGGACAGTCGTATTATCATTTTGGCCGAACGTCAAGGATATATACAGATGGGTTCAAATTGACAAGATAATGATGGGTAGAACTTGACTTATGACATTTTGACCTAACGCCAAGGTCATAAGAGCATGGGGCAAAAATATATATCGGGAATTTCTAAAGAAACTGAAATTTGCAAAGAGTTGCATACCATTTGGAGTTCGATGAATGTTGGTAGGATTCCTTCAACATTATCATACAATGATATTTGGATCCCGATCCTACTGTGAGTATATGCTACTTATCAGGATATTTGTCACTTAACGATCAATGCTATAAACCAAGTAGGTGTCAAGAAAGGTGTCAGCGGGGTTACGCCCCAGAGAAAAGAGGTTATTTAATTAAGGAACTTCGCGAAAGCGTTGGAAAACCTCCCTCGAAGTATCGACACTAGCCTGGCTGAACGGTTAAGCAAGAATTGTACAGTGAGAATAGTCCTGGCTAATTCTTCTTTTATGGTTTGAGGAAGGATTCGAGAAACAGTGGGAGCCATCCAGTTTAGATAAACTAAAAACCACTCTAAACTTGCAAGAGCATCATGCTAAAGAGTTTTCTTCTCTCTCTCCTAATTGCAGCGACCTTGAAAATGACTGGACTTAAGTTACTTTTAGAGAAAAATATACTGACAGGGCCAAACTATAAAGATTGGCTGCGGAATGTCAAAATGGCTTTGACCTATGACAAATTGGGGTACGTCCTCACCGCTACGGCACCTGCTGTCCCTGGTCCCAAATCCAGTAATGCGGATAAGGAAATCCGCAAAACTTGGGATTTCGATTGCGCGAAAGCCAAGTGCATCGTGCTTGCCTCGATGAACAATGAACATCAGAGGAGGCACGAGGATATGGAACTAGATGACATATTTCTCCATACAAAGGAACTTTATGGAGAGCAATCTCGTATAGCAAGATACGAGACCTCTAAGAACTTGTTTCGAGCGAGGTTGGCTGTTGGGTCATCGGTAGGAGAACATGTCCTAAAGATGATCGGCTATATAGAAGAGCTCGCAGACTTTGGGACGACTTTGGATAATGAGCTCTATACAGACCTTATTCTCCAGTCCCTTCCTTCCACCTACGCCCAGTTTATCCTGAACTTCAACATTCAAAGAAAAGAAGTTGATCTTCCGGAACTCCTGAACATGTTAAGGAGTGCAGAGGGCACCTTACAGAAAGCAAGGGAAACACCCGCTATGTTTGTTAGCGGTGCATCTTCTTCCGGGTCCAAGGCCAGGGCCAAAGCAAGGAAGAAGAAGGCCGCCACCAAACCTAGAGGAGGTGTTAGTAAGGTGGGAAGGAAGGGAAAGAAAAAGTTTGCGGTACCGGTAGTGGGCCAGGATGAGTGCTTCCATTGTCACAGGAAAGGGCACTGGAAGAAAGATTGCAAGGCGTGGAACGCCAAGAACCAGGAACCGAAGTAAGCTGTGGCTTCGACTTCAGGTGTGTTTGTAATTGAGAATTGTCTGTCAATTAACTCTACTTCCTGGGTATTGGATACCGGATCAGGATCTCATATTTGCAATTCATTGCAGGCACTGAGAAACCGTAGAGTGCTGAAGGAAGGTGATATGACCCTAAATGTTGCTAACGGAGCTAGCGTGGGAGCTGCGTCCGTCGGGGATTATCACCTAGGATTGACAAGTGGACACATTTTGGTTTTATACAACTATTTTTTTTACCAAGCTTAACGTGTAATATCATATCAGTATCCTTGTTATCAAATAAAGGTTATGATTTCACGTTTGTAAGAGATGTTGTTAACATCCACCTTAATCATGGTTTGATTGGGTCCGGTACACTAAATAACAGTATATATATTTTAAAACCAACTCCAAATTTTCAATGTCCAGAACACACTAAAAAGAAAGTCTCCAGATTTAAATAAAGCTTTCTTATGGCATTGTAGACTGGGTCACATCAATGAGAGAAGGTTGACTAAGTTGCATAGAGAAGGATATTTGGACTCGTTCGAATATCAAACTTATGACACTTGTCAATCTTGTCTCAAAGGAAAGATGACAAAGACTCTATTTACTGGACATGGAGTAAGAGCGAGCGAGCTCTTAGGACTCATACACAGCGATGTATGTGGTCCAATGTCTACGCATGCAAGAGGTGGTTTTTCCTATTTCATTACTTTCACGGATGATTACTCAAGATACGGATTCATTTATCTGATGAAACATAAATCCGAGGCTTTTGAGAAATTCCAAGAGTATAAGAATGAAGTAGAAAAACAAACCGGCAAAAGTATCAAGACACTTAGATCTGATCGAGGTGGTGAATACTTGAGTGCCGAGTTCCTAGGTTACCTAAAAGAGAAAGGAATTCTCTCTCAGCTTACTCCTCCATACACTCCACAACATAATGGTGTATCGGAGAGACGGAATCGAACCCTATTGGATATGGTACGATCCATGACGAGTAATGCTGAGTTACCACGATCTTTCTGGGGTTATGCGCTAGAATCAGCGGCATATCTTTTGAACATGGTTCCTACCAAGACTGTGCCTACCACACCATATCAGATGTGGAGTGGGAAGAAACCCCATCTAAAGTATATAAAGATTTGGGGATGTCTAGCTTTTGTTAAAAAGCAGCATGTGGACAAGCTCGAGGCACGATCAGTAAAGTGTAAGTTTATGGGATATCCAAAGAACTCCAGGGGATATCTATTCTATTACGCAGAGGAACAAAAGGTATTTGTTTCTCGTAATGCCCATTTTCTAGAACATCAGTTTTTAGAAAAGGAATCAAGTGGGAGCGAAATAGAACTGGAAGAAATTCCAGAACCACAAACTGCTACTGAAAGTTTGGTAGAACTGGTAGTTCAA
Source organism: Agapanthus africanus (assembly GCA_030015575.1). Taxonomy (NCBI): domain Eukaryota; kingdom Viridiplantae; phylum Streptophyta; class Magnoliopsida; order Asparagales; family Amaryllidaceae; genus Agapanthus; species Agapanthus africanus. Next base: position 456,736,570 of record CM057346.1, on the reverse strand, counting down.
GAAGAATAGGACATTCCCGCACCCCTCCACAGGAGTAGTAGGCCGTCTCATCCGCCTGAGAGATACTACGGTTTTCTCATAGATGGGGATAGAGAGGATTGCATCATAGATGATGATGAACCTACTGACTTCCAGCAGGCCATCCAGAGCGGCGACTCGGTACGATGGCTAGATGCAATGCGGACCGAAATGGAGTCCATGTACAGCAACAAAGTATGGACTTTGGACTTTGCTCCAGATGGGGTAAAACCCATAGGATGCAAATGGATCTTCAAGAAAAAGATTGGTGTAGATGGACAGGTGGAAACCTATAAGGCTAGACTTGTTGCAAAGGGTTTTCGTCAAAGACCTGGTTTGGACTATGACGAAACTTTTTCTCCAGCGGCTATACTCAAATCCATTGGGGTCCTTCTTGCTATTGCTGCCTTCCATGATTATGAAATCTGGCAGATGGACGTAAAGACGGCTTTTCTGAATGGAAATTTAGAAGAGTGCGTCTATATGGATCAGCCAGAGGGTTTCAATCAGAGTGGGAGCAGCGGGAAAGTATGCAAGCTGCTTAAGTCCATTTATGGACTAAAGCAGGCATCGCGGAGTTGGAACATCTGTTTTGATGAGACAGTTAAAGAATATGACTTTATCAAAAATCCAGATGAACCGTGCATATATAGTAAAGTTGTAGCCAGAAGTGTCGTATTCCTTGTCTTGTACGTGGATGACATTCTATTGATAGGAAATGACATTCCTATGTTACAATCTGTCAAAGGATTCTTGTCACACAGGTTCTCCATGAAAGACCTGGGTGATGCCTCTTACATTCTGGGGATCCGGATCTATCGTGATAGATCCAAGAGGATGTTGGGACTTTCGCAGTCCAGGTATATCGACACTGTACTGAAAAGATTCAGTATGGAAGATTCTAAGCGCGGTAATCTACCGGCTTGTCACGGAATCACCCTCTCCAAAGAGATGTCTCCCAAGACTGATTTGGAAAGGGAACGCATGTCTATTATACCCTACGCTTCTGCGGTAGGCTCTATAATGTATGCGATGTTGTGCACCAGACCAGATGTAGCTTACGCACTGAGTGTGGTAAGCCGGTATTAGTCAGTCCCAGGGGAGAAGCACTGGATAGCAGTAAAGAATATTCTCAAGTACCTAAGGAGGACTAAGGAGATGTTCTTGGTTTACGGCGGAAAAGACCTCAGGTTGGAGGCCTTTGCTGATTCCGGCTTCCAGAGTGATAAGGACGATTCCAAGTCCATGTCGGGTTATGTCTTTACCCTCAATGGAGGGGCGGTGTGCTGGAAGAGCTCCAAGCAGGACACCGTTGCTGACTCGACGATGGAAGCGGAGTATATAGCTGCTTGCGATGCCGCAAAAGAAGCAGTCTGGATGAAGAAGTTCCTAACAGAACTTCAGGTGGTTCCTACCATAGTTGATCCAATACCTCTGTATTGCGACAACAACGGAGCTATAGCTTTAGCGAAGGAACCAAGGTCCCATCAGAAGTCCAGACACATCTTAAGGCGTTATCACCTGATCAGGGAGATCATTGATCGTCGGGAGATCGAGGTTCGGAGAGTTGCTTCTGAAGAGAACATTGCTGATCCATTCACAAAGGCCCTACCTCAGATTCAGTTCGAGAGGCTACTCGAGATTATCGGTCTTCGATATGCCAGTACATGGCCCTAGTGCAAGTGGGAGATTGTTAGTGTATATGCCTTAGGGGCCATTATTGTATCATACTAGTTTGTATATTACTTAATGGAAGCTTGGGATATTCACATGTATATAACAGTCTTGCTAAACATGGTAGTATGCTACTTAGTTTTTCTATCTTAATATGTGAGTATACGTATTGATAGAGCTCTTAGGATCTTGCTTGACTACCAGCGTTGTGATGGCAGTCACACTAGTGGGGGCTGGGTAGTCTACAAGCACATCCTTATTCAGGTCCCTAGTCGTTGGATTATCGAGACAGGGCATCGATACTCCGGAGTAGACTAGTGTGTACGCTTCTCATCCCAGTTAGGGAGATGGTCTATCCTACAGCCGTCAGTACATCGTACTGGAGATAGTATGCAGGTGCTCGTTAGGTTACGGGTACACCGGACACGACTCACAGGGAACTGTTGGTTGGTTTTATACCAGTCGTCAGTGAACAGTTCCCAGGTGACATGAGTACAGCATAGTCCGCAGACTTGCCACTGCTACTTCGCCTCGAGTGTGTCCCACTGTTCTTAGATTGCTACCCTACCACGGCTAAAAGGATCGTGCAAACAGGTAGCAGTTGGGTGCAGTCCCGAGCTCTTGGAGGCAGTGGCGGTTAGACAGGATTCGTCTCTCCCGGTATTGGGGGTTGATATCGCGCTGTGTCAGAGAGCCATTACGCAAAGTCCCTGGCCAGGGCAAGCGAGATTTGCTGGTAGGTTCCAGTAGTTTCTCAGGGTGTAATGGGCTTCGCTCCGACACGACTTATACCGCTATTAGGGGACTGACGCTTGTCGCCCCCTAGGTCCGATATGCGATAGTCTTAGACGAACAGACCGGACTGTACGGAGATTGTCACATCAGACTCAGTAGGAGTTCGGATGGGTTTCCTCATCGGCTTTCTTATCGACATCTACCTGGGGACCGTTACGTATAGCTAGTGCCGCTTGCGGTCTGTGGTTAAACCCACTGCCAGCGTAGTAGTCGAGTCTCTAGAGTCCCACGCAGAGAGTTTCCCTACTCCAGGCGAAACGATATAGAGGTCGTATGGTTTTACGACAAGGGTTCGGACGCATACGTGTGTTTACGCACGTACGACTTTCGGACAGTTTTTACTAGTCGGCTTTAGTTTAAGCCAGTTACTAGTATCCGGTTATTGGATTTATACAGTCTAAAGTTTTTCCGTGTTTTCACGGATAGGAGGGGCGTTCTCGTAATTGCGCGAGAAGCTTCTAGAAGATGGTGACTAAGGAGGTTTAGGTGGCATATACATTGAATGAGATTGGTGAGTCATATGGATGATTCATCCATGTCATTAATACTTCATAATTGCTTAATGACTCATGGAGATGAATCACCATAAGATATTTATCAAGCATGGTTGTAAATCATTTTCTTTTCTTTTCTTGATAAATAAAAATGCTTGATATATATTATGATAACTCATTTTCTCTTCTCATCATTTATTTTCATCTTCTCTCTCCTCAAGCTTTCTCTTTTCAAATCCTAATCCTCCCCTCTCATGTGTTGAGTACAAGAATTAGTTAGACTACTTAATCCATAACCATACTCTATTTCATCTAGGTACTTTGATTAGCACTTAAAGATACCTAGTTGTCTCAAGTTTAGAGGCAAAGCTTGGAGTTTAGCTCTCGTGGTGGATCGTCTACTACTTGGAGAAGGCCGAGGAGGAGGTGGAGTTCGTAAAGACGAAGGACACGGTTCTTTAGGTATAATCCCTTTACATAGTAGTTGTTAACTTCTATGTTTGATGTTAGTTATCGTTTAGCTTCGATTCATGCGGTTAGTCGATGTTTAAGCAAAGAACAAGATCGTTTTTCATATTTCCGCCTCCCCGCAAGTCGTGGGGTGTTGTACATCGACTTACACGTCTTTGGCTCGAAGATCACGAAGGAAGGCCGTTCAAACTCGAAGAGGAGCCTTGTAGAGTCGCGTGGACTTGAACCTGGAGTTTTAGAAGAGAAGGACTCGAACTACGAAAGGTTGTATTCTTGTTCTCAACATGTAAAGTAGTTTACATTTGGCTTTTGTCTAAATCTCTAGTTAAAGATTCTTAGTTTAGAGTTGCTTAGCATGACAATTTTTTGAAAATGGCATGGACGATGCCTCCCGAAACCTTGCTGTCGTGCTAGGGAACTTTACAGTGGTATCATAGCCAAGCTAAAGATTTAAACAATGTTTGTTAGATTACGAAACCGAAACTGCTCCAAAAATTAGAAACACGAAAAAATGGTTTCTGTCGATTTTTAAAAGTGCTCAATTTTTTTTTTAAATAACTGCAGAATGTTATATGAGATATTACATGAACAAAGAAGAAATTTGAACACATTTGGCCGGTTTTTGGCCGAGCACATAGCCCTGAAATTCGAGCAGGCCGACCCCTTTTGGGAATTTTGGGATCAAATTTTTTTTATGTTCCAGGCTCTGGGTTTTGGTGTTTCAGGTGTTGTTTGTTTTTCCTAAAATTTTATGAGATGTTAATTTTCTATAAAGGCAATTCGGAGTGTTTCGTAGTCGTAATTCTAACTGTATTTCGGGTTGTTTAGACGGTGTTAAAAAGTTCGAACGGATATCAAATACCCACTTTAACCTTCGCTGGAATATTTTCCAAGAGTTGGATATTTTCATAGTTAAAGAACACTCAAATATCATGCAAGTGATTCGATGGACCCTCTAGAAGAACGAAACCTTAACTCGATTTTATGACCGTAAGAACCGCCGCCAAACCCTCAGCTTTGCGGTAGTTCCGCGGTGCCATAGGTGAGGCAACGGTTGGCCCTTCTACGGTTGGTCCATTGGTACTGCGGCATATTCTGAGTATTTTTAAACTGCGCTCAAGTGTTGAGCTTTTTGGGAAAATTTGGGTGTTTGTTGATTCGATCGGAATGTTTAACATCGTCTAGCTGTTTGATGACATGTGATGTTATGTGTTGCTTAGATATGTTATATTGGATCATCGTGTTTTGAATAGCCGGGGGTTTTATGTGAGATGAGAGTTTTTATTTTTATTCATGTAAAATTCATTGTATGTAATATTCTTTTATTGGGGCACTTCCGGGTTGAGGATGATGTCACCATTGTTATATATTATTTACTTTTCCACATTAGGATAGACCCAAGGCGAGGAGCACAAGTAACTGGGTTCTAGAGTCCAGTGGGAGACCATCTCGAGGAGTCGAGTCCGGGTTTCCTAACTGTAGAATTGGTAGAGTTGCTTGCGGCTCTCGTAACTCTAGAATTGGTAGAGTTGCTTGCGGGTCTCCTAACTCTAGAATTGGTAGAATTGCCATGCGGAAACCGCACTTAATCCTTTCGATCTTTACACCTCCCATCTGGAACCACATTTGATTGATCTCAAAAACTATCTAGTAACCGCAATCAAGAACGGCGTCGCTTGGTAGCTAGCCGGTGAGTACGGGTCGGTCCACAGGGATTTTGTGAATCTCCTAATCGCGCTAACGAGTTAATTCCGAAGGGTGTTCGGATTGATTATTAAATCTAAAAACCTAATTCTATCTATACTACGATTATCTAGATCTATTCTTGTTAGGGTTAGGTTTAGGGATGGTTTGGAAATGCAAGTAAATCTCAACGCTTTCTATACCCAAATGAAGATCTATGAGGAGTTATGGTAATTATCAATAAAGGGGATTAGATCCATTCGGGAAGGTGTTCCTTCCTCTAGGTTCTTGTCCTTCCTTTAGAGATCCTTACCCTAACCTCCATGGAAAACGCGCGCAACCGGGCTTTTATACTACGGTATCACCTCTACCTCGAGGGATAGGGTGCCGTAGGGCGCGGTGTGTGCGTGTATGCATGGAGTCCTATTGAAAATATATTATGGGTAAGAAAGGGATGAGAGATCTCATCTCTCAAAATCCTTCCCCAAAGCTAACTCTAAACAATTTATCTACGACAAGAAATTAAATCTACCTAGGGCAAAGAATTGAAAGATTAACTAGAGTAAGGAATTAAATCTACTTACAGATGCATCTTTCCAATCATCAACGCAGGTTTGTCAGATCTGAATCCATGAATTGAAAAGAAACACCGATGCTCTCCATAAAGAATTCTAGATCACATCAACGTAGGGGTCTAGGGATGTGGGTTTGGCTATTCATCGCGACCGAGGAATCCGTGTTTTATACTGGCTTAAATTAAAACACGGAATTCCTAGTATATCCAATATTTCATATGTTATCTTTTGCTGCTGATATTCTGTGATGTGATCACTTTATATGCGTGAGACGAATGATTTATTATTGTATATATGATATATAATAAACGTTGCTTATGTTTTGCACCCGTGCTAGTCCCGCTCCGCTATGCCGTTAGTTAAGTAACCTAACGGTGCATAACGGGACACTGTGGTGAATGCGGATGGCATAAGCGTACGTTGTATTTTCATTTCTTCTGTGATGCTTAAGAAGCATAATTGATGGGACTTCATTAATAAGATTAATGAAATAAAAGAAATCTAAAGATGTTGTAGAATCAAATTTTCAAAAATGGTAGCTCTAGTTTTTGCTTTGCATAGCGGTATTCCTTTAGAATATCCAGCACCTTATTCGATAAGGAAAGAGCCGAGATCCCTTCACCGGGAGTGACCTCTTTAGCGAAACTAGCAGATGCTACAACTTACTCGGTTTAGTTTTTGATTGCTTCTATAGTTCTTGCTTTGCATAGCGGTATTCCTTGTAGAATATCCAGCACCTCATTCGATGAGGAAAGAGCCGAGATCCCTTCACCGGGAGTGATCTCTTTAGCGGAACTAGTAAAAGCCTAAAAAACACTCCTTTTCAAAATCACTCGATTCTGCAACGATATCAAGTTCATTATGCAAAAGGTTTTCTTAAAAACCTGTCGTAGCCCTCCGTCATTTCAGATAAGTACTACTTAGTATTCGTGCTACGTTTGCTGACTATGTTAAGGCGTAGTGTGCGGTAGCTAATTAGTGCTTATCTGCTAAAGCATGTGATGCGATTGGATTAGGGTAGTTGTGCGACTTTGTTGACTATGTTAATGGTCGTACGGGTGGGTTTAATTCAATCAGGAAATGACGGGTTGAACTTGGCTAGTGCTTATGATTTGTTGACTATGTTAAGGTCATAAGTTGCTAGGGGCAAAAATATTATCGGGAATTTCAAGTGTTGAAATTTGCAATGAGATTGCATACCTTCTATGGTATAGTTGGATCCCGATACCCACTGCGAGTAAGACTTATTTTTGGGAGAGTTTTACACATTACAATTAGCCAATCAAGTAGGTGTCTAGAAAGGTGTTAACGGGGTCATGCCCCTGGGAAAATGAGGTTTATTTTAATTTGGTTCGTACGAAAGCACGGGGAACCTCCTTCAAAGTATCGGCACTGGCCTGGCTGGAATATTGGCGAACTTGTAAGGTGTAATTAATCCCGGCTAGTCTTACCTTTTAAGGTTTTAAGGAAGATTTGATAAAAACAGTGGAAGCCGTCCTGATTAGATAAGATAATAAACCAATCTAATCTTGCAAAGAGCGCATGCTAACGCGTTTCCTTCTCTCTCTCCCCAGGCAGCAACCAATGTCACGCCTTAATCAAGATAATAATATAGATGTATTGACCGAAACCGCTTGTTATATTGAGCAGGGGAACGTTGGTTTCGCTCCAACTTATAAGTGTTATAAGTCCGGTAGGAAATAGGGGAATATCCGGATTACCACGCCACCCAAACGAAGAATAAGCATGTTGATGTATCTTCTTCGGGTGTGTTACAGAGAACTGTTTCTCAGTACACTCTAAGTCCTGGGTATTAGATACCGGATCGGGATCCCACATATCCAATTTGTTGCATGGGCTAAGGAAAAGTAGAGAACTGGGAAAAGGTGATCATTCTCTAAAAGTAGGGAATGGTGCAAGTGTTGCAGCCAAAGCAGTTGGTGAATATCACCTTCTATTGCCAACTGGGAGTACTTTGATCTTGAACGAATGTTATTACGTACCCTCTATGATATGCAATTTAATATCAATTTCTTTATTAGATAAAGAAGGATATAACTTTGTAGTAGAGAATAATGTTATGAACATTTACCTAAATCAAGCGTTGATTGGGTTTGGTGCGTTATGTAATGGTTTATACGTTCTAAATCAAAACACATTTCTTAACGTACAGAACACAAACAAGAGGAAAAGTTCAGAAATGAACGAATCCTTCTTGTGGCATTATAAACTTGGTCATATCAATGTGACACGACTAGCTAAGTTACATAAGGATGGATATTTGAATTCGTTCAAACTTTCATCTCATGAAACTTGTCAGTCATGTTTTAAAGGCAAGATGACCAAAACTCCGTTTACAGGACACGGAGAAAGAGTTACGGAACTCTTGGGACTGATACATAGTGATGTATGCGGTCCCATGTCTACGCATGCCAGGAATGGTTTCTCGTATTTCATTACATTCACTGACGATCTCTTAAGATTCGGTCATGTGTTCCTGTTGAAACACAAGTCTGAAACTTTTGAGAAATTCAAAGAATATAAGCATGAAGTTGAGAACCAGACGGGTAGAAGTATTAAAATCATTCGATCTAATCAGGGAGGAGAATACTTGAGCACGGAATTCCGAGACTATCTAAAAGAGAATGAGATTCTCTCTCAGCTTACTCCTCCGTATACACCACATCACAACGGTGTATCGGAGCGGAGGAATCGCACCCTATTGGATATAGTGCGCTCTATGATGAGCACCGCTTAGTTACCTATTTCCTTTTGGGGTTATGCGCTTGAGACAGAAGCATACCTATTGAATCAAGTTCCATCTAAATCGGTACCTACCACACTATATGAGATATGGAGTGGAAAGAGACCATATCTTAAACGAGTTAAGATATGGGGTTGTCCGGCCTATTTCAAAACGCAAAATCCGGACAAACTCGAGGCACGATTAGTTCTTTGCAAGTTTATGGGATATCCAATGAATTCACAAGGATATATCTTCTACCACACTGAGGAACAAAAGGTGTTTGTTTCGCAATACGCTACCTTTTTGGAAAAGGAATTTCTTGTAAAAGAAATAGTAGCAAAGAGGTAGAGCTGGAAGAAGTTCCAGCTACACAAACTACAACTGATGATTTATTGGAACCAGAGGATTCAGTAGTCTCCAACGAACCCCAGCCTCTCCACAGATCTAGTAGGGTTCCTCATCTACCTGAGAGATACTACGGTTTTCTCATTGATGGTGGGAGCGAGGATTGCATCATGGAAGATGATGACCCAACTAACTTCGAGCAGGCCATCACGAGTGGGGAATCTATGAAATGGCTGGATGCAATGCGGTCTGAGATGGAATCCATGTACACCAACAAAGTATGAACTTTGGAAGTTTCTCCCGAAGGGGTAAAACCCATTGGGAGCAAATGGATCTTTAAGAAGAAACTTGGTGTAGATGGAAAAGTTGAGACTTTCAAAGCTAGACTTGTTGCGAAAGGTTTTCGTCAACGACCAGGTGTGGATTATGATGAAACATTTTCTCCAGTGGCTATGCTTAAGTCCATCCCGATCCTACTTGCCATCGCTGCATACCATGACTACGAAATATGGCAAATGAATGTTAAGACCGCCTTTCTAAATGGTGATTTAAAAGAGAGCATGTACATGACTCTGTTGGAGAAAGTGCCCTCAGAGTCAATTATTGGATCACAGGCACGTGATTGCAATGATTGAGGGGAGGACCTATCCCGGTAGGACAGTCTTACTCGAGATGATAGTATGCTATCTGGTTCACCTTTATCATCGTGTACTGCTTTAGGTGACCTTTCGAGTCGCTATTACACGTTGATAAAGCCCCTAGGATTCTTGCTTGACATCCAGCAGTATGAGGGCGATCATATAAGTGGGAGCTGGGGTCTACAAGCACATCCTTAAAAGGTCCCTAGTCGTGGGAGATTCGAGACAGGGCATCGATTCTCCACAGTAGACTAGTGTATACAGTCGAGACCCCGACGAGGGGCGGTGGCCGGTCTCACAAGCCACTGGTGTCAGTTGGTTCACCTAAGATGTATACAGGTGCTCATTGGGTTATGAGTACACCGGACAGGACTCGCCGGGAACCTGCTAGTTGGGCATATACCAGACGTCAGATAGCAGTTCCCAGGTGACATGTGTACAGGTTAGTTCATCGACCTGGGATCGTCATTTGTCTCGTGTGAGTTCCCACTGTACTTTGATTACTACCCTACCACGGCTCAAAGGAGTCGTGCAAACAGGTTTTAGTTGGGTACAGTCCCGAGCCACATGGAGGCAGTGAGCGGATCTGCAGGGGTTCGTCTCTCCCGGTATTGGGAGTGAGGTCGTGCTGTGTCTAGGAGAGCCAGAACATGAAAAGTCCTTGGCCAAGGCAGGAGATTTGCTGGTAGGTATTCCAGTAGTATCTCAGGGTGTTCTGGGCTACACTCCGACACGACTTGTACCGCTTTTGGGGGTCTGACTTTTACCAACCCCCTAGGCCCGCCATGCGATGCTCATAGACGAACGGACCGGACTGTACGGATATTGTCACTGACAGGCTCAGTAGGGTGTCAGGATGAGTTCGCTCATCGACGTCCCTTTTGGTCAGTAGCTGGTGGCCCGTCACGTATGGCTAATACCTCTGACGTGCTAGTGGTTAAATCCACAGCCATAGTATTGACGAGTCTTTAGAGTCCACCACACAGACAGTTACTCAAGTTTCGGGCGAAATGCTGTAGAGGCCGTATGGAGATATGGCAGGGTTCGATCAGATACGTGCGGTATTGCACGGATCGTGATCGGACGGATTTTACTAGCCGGCTTTGGCTTAAGCCGGATACTAGTATTAGATAGTGTAGATTTTATCTCTTTGCATTTGTGTTCAGCGGGAATACAAATGCGGGCATGTATTTGCAGTAGCGGGGTTTTCCTGTAATTTATTACGGGATCGGTTTTCTCGGGTTGCCAGTTTGCATTCCGTTCCGGCCGGTTTTCTTTTTTTCCTTCCCGGTCGGACTTTTCGTTGGAGGGTGTTAATTGCAAGTTTGCAATTAACATTTTGTGAGGGGTTTCTTTGCATGAGTGTGGCTTCATAATCATGATATTCCATTTTGGTCATTCTCTTGCATTTATGAGATGGTGATTTGATTAGGTGAGAAAAGAAATTGATGTGAGATTATTTTTTGTTCATGCATCTTGAATTATTCCTTCTTGAATTATCATTTCATTTTTTCCCACCCAATTTAGTTTGGGCCGGCCACTATTCCAGCAAGGGTAGAATTGATATTGAGGGGTTTAATTTTGTGTGTGTTAATTTCCTTTCTTGATTAATTTAGTGGGCCCCCCCCATTTCTTTTGTGTTTGCTGTGAGGTGCTATTTTCTTTATACATGGGATTAATTAATATACACTACACACATCCATTTTCGAGTGAGCAAAAAATTCTTGCTTTGGCCGAGCTCCATCTTCATTTTTGCAAGCTCCAAATTCCCTCAAGCATCTATGAATATCTTAGTGCTAAATTCCTCCACATCATGGCAACCTCAAAACCCCAAAAGAGACAAGCTTCTACACTATTTCTATAGCAAGCCTTGGACGCGTCGGCCAGCCAACTTCGCGCCCGAGTTGCCTCGGTCAAGAGGTGGGAGCCCGTAAAAGATTCCGGCTATGTGGTGCCCGTTTCGACGAGGAGGTGACGGACGATATCTCCGCGGGAGATCGGAGTGGAGACAAAGACCGAAGGACACGGATCGCTTGGTATACTTCTCTACCCGTATTTTTATTTGCTAGTTAGCTAGGTTAATGGCCCGATCCGGGTAAAAAGTCCGCGGTGGTGCCGTTTTGCAAAGTTCGCAAAGTTTTTGTTTTCCGCGTTTCCGGCGTCGGGTCGACGGCCGAGGCGCCCCCGCGGGCTTACAATGGTATCAGAGCCACGCCATTAACCTACCCTAGCTTGCTCTAGCGCGTTTAGAACCCGATCCAACAAAATCCCCGAAAACCGTATTTTTGTGCATATGTGTTCTCTGTTAAAATTTTTTGAGCTCGTAAAATTTTTCTAGATATTGCAGAGACATGTACAACAAATTATAAGAATTCTGGGAAAATACGATCCACTGATTCCTCACTTCGACCGCGCTTGCGCGGCGGAAAAGAGGAATCGTGGCACCATATTTTCCCAGTAAGCTTATGAGTTAGAATTAGGGCTTTTGGGATATTTTGTTTGGGCCCAGGTTTTCTGTAAGTGCTACAGTTCTTTTTGGGGGCCCACTTTGATAAATTTGTTCGATCGGATATTTTAAACATGCTAGTTCACAGTTTTTACATTATATCTGCGACCGTGAATGTCACTTGATCGGTAAGTCCCGTCTAACTGCTATAGCCCGGTTAGACGGATTTGCGAACGTGACTTTCACGTTGATGTTCTGTGATTGAACTGTGTAGTTGCGGATCGGTCGTGGAGGATAGCCTGGTTGCAGTGGTAGTACAGTTCTGTTGTATTATGTACATTTGATATTGCGGGGCGAGCGTCCGACATGTGGACTGCCGTCACTGCCAGTTTGTATTATTATTTTGGGGCACGACCTGGTTGCGGTCGATGTACCCGTTGTATGTATATTTTACTTTCTGTACTAGGATTACCCCGCGGAGGGGTGCACGGATAGCCGGATTCTAGAGGGCAACAAGCCCGTATCTCATGGCATTGAGACGGAGGGGGCTTCACTCTAGAATTGGCGGGCTATTCGCCGCACTCGTAGGGGGTATAGGGTTGACCCAGGAGGGGTGCCCAAGTTACCGGATTCCGTGAAGTGCTGGGTGGTCCATTCACGTTGCTGAAGGGGGCTGCCTTGCTTCAGGTTTTGGCGGGTAACTTGCCGCACCCGTAGGGGTCTAGGATTTCATTGCACAGGCTATCCACACGACCAGGGGAACGTCGGGTTTCAGCGGCTCTGTGAAACCTGGGGATCCCAGATATCTGTATTGATCTGTGTTGCTATACATTTCTGTGTTGCATTTTATCGCGCCTTGAGCGAATACTATATATTGGTATATATATTAGTAGATGTTGTATATGTTTTGCATCCGCGCTAGTCCAGTCCCCGCTCTGTCGTTAGTTAGCTAACCTAACGGGTGATGACGGGACCCAGTGGCGAATGCGGATGGCATATACGTACGTCAGTATATTTTCGTTCTTTGTGGTGTGATCAATTGATGGGACTGCGTTGATTCGGATCAATGCAAGTTAAACAAACCTAATCTGATGTTGTTGGAACACTTTTTCAAAAAGCTGTTATTGCAAGGACGTTCTCTTTTGTTTTGCACAGTGGTATTCATTTGGAATATCCTGCTCTTCAGTCGACGAGGCAAGGGCCGAGATCCCTTCACCGGGAGTGACCCCTTGGACAAAAGTTTGCGTCAGGGCAGTAACTTCACTATAGCCGATTACTTTTGCTTTGCACCGTGGTATTCAGTTGGAATATCCTGCACCCCATTCTACGGGGAAAGAGCCGAGATCCCTTCACCGGGAGTGACCTCTTTAGCGAAGGTTTTCGTTACTATATTTTTCTAAAAAGCTATCCGTTCCTTCAACGATATCAAGTTCATTACGTTAAAGGTTTTCGCCAGAAACCATTCGTAGCCCTCCGTCGTTTCATATGGATGGTCAATAGTATTCAAGCTGTGTATGTTGGCCAAAGTCAAGGCACAGTGTTTGGTAGCTGTTGGGTATTCATATGCAGCATAGATAGATGCGTTGGTTTGGGACAGTCGTACTGCCATTTTGGCCAAAGTCAAGGGTATGTACGGGTGGGTTCAAATTAACCAGGAAAATGACGGGTAGAACTTGACATGTGACTTATGATATGTTGGCCAAAGTCAAGGTCATAAGAGCATGGGGCAGAAATCCACATCGGGAGTTTCAAAAGTACTGAAACTTGCCAGATATGCGCATACCTTCTGGAGTGTGATAACGTGAGCGGATTCCATCACGTTATCATGCGATGAGAGTTGGATCCCGATTCCCACTGATGAGTTGGTTTACTCCTCGGGTTATCCCGGCTAATTCTTCTTTCAGGTTTGGGGAAGAATTTGACGTTACAGTGGGAGGTTTCCAGATTAGATAAATTGGTAACCATTCTGATCTAGGTTAGAGTGCACGCTGAGTGTTTCTTTTCTCTCTCTCTGGCAGCGACCATTGACCCGACCCTAGACTATGACTCAGTGACCAAGTTGACCGAACCTACTTAACACTGGCTTTTGGATTGTCAGAGTTGCAGACCTCTTTGCCACTCCTACTTTTACTCTTTTCTCCGGGACACCCCGTATTACTATGAACGTCCACTTCCATTGGACAAAACCATCGTATGGTTATATACGAACTCGAAGGACTTCGAGGATGGTTTCCGGTTCTGGAGAAAACGAATAGGACTATTCAGTTGTCTTTTCCTTTTACCTTTTCTCAGGTTGCGAGTACTCCTTGGTTTAGGAGTAGTACACCTATTACGCAAATTGGATAGTCTTCTTCCAGACCTTAGGCTGGTGCCGACCGGTAGGGAATGAAGAAAACCAATTAGCCTAAACGGTGTACAGAAGGTATTAAGTTCAGACAAAGTAAGGGATTAGTAAGAGGGCAAAGTAAAATGCGACTGCTATTCACGACCAAACCATGTACTTCTTTGTCAATCCTAAATCACCTATGAATTAAGTTCATTCGGTTGTCTTTTATCCTCACCTTCTCTCGCATTGCGAGTGCTCCTAGGATTAGGACAGTACACCCATTATGCTTATTGGATAGTCTTCTTCCAAACCATAGGCTGGTGCCGAACGGTATGGAAGGAAGAAAACCATTTGGCCTAAAGGGGTGTACAGAAGGTAATGACTAAAGACATGTAAAGGGATTTGGAAAGATGGCAAAGAATTATACGGTTATAGTTGTGAATCTGGATAATGGAAGAGGCATTACTAAGAATACCAGGATACCCCATCGAAACATCTCAATGTTTCAGTTCCACTGTGTACTGTTAAAAGAAAACTGATTTCCCAATTAGGCACTTGCTCCAGGGTATGTATTTACCAGGTATGAGTCTCACATCTGTATGGTTTTACAGATGATGAGTGGGAGTGAGTTATTGGGAATTAGGTGACCCTCCTCATTATATCGGGATTCGTTGGAATTGGTGATATTTGAGGAAGCCACCTGGGTTGTTTGCCGGTCGGCAAATATTTGGTTTTGAATATCCGTTGTTATGCACCAATTTCAAATTGATATATCTGTACGTCTATTTTTATAGAGTGAGACATATCTTTTTGAAATTATGTTTATGACATTTACCTATACCAGTGGATGGTTAGGTAAGGAGCATTGAACAGCGGTGTAATTCTTCTTAACCAAAAGTACAGTTTTCATCCTACGACACACAGTAAATGAGTCACCAGACTCAGGGGACTTATACAGAGTATTGTATATTGTCCAGTGTCCATTAGAAAAGAGGGGTTGGTCCTCGTACTATATTCTGTTTACTTTTAACTTCTCTAGTTCTTAGACATGTGTTTCGTAGAAACACAGGGTCTAAGTTTTGAGGAGTTATAGGTATAAGAATACAGTAGAGAACCAGGTATTGCAAGTATCGGGATTCTTCAAAGTGATCGAAGATGTAGATACTTGTGAAGGTATTCAGTTGATAGTAATGATTAAGAGAACTAGCTTCTCTTTCAGGTTACTCATAATTGGAAGTATTCCTAAGTTGAGTAACGCTGATCGGCCTCTCTTCCATTTACTTGACATGCACTGGAGACAGCCGCATGATTTGAATCTGGTTCAATTAAATCAGTGCCTCTGGTTCTTGGATATAAAACAGTTCATATCTTGACATTGTTAAGATACGGGGAGTTGTCCGGCTTATGCTTAAAACCAGACACTGGACAACTCAAGGCACGTTTCAGTAGTGGCTGTTTGTGGGTTGACCCGGGCTATGACGAGGGTTGATTTTCTACCATCTGGAAGATCAATAGTGATATTGTTCTTGACTCGCCACAGTTTTAACAAAAATGGACTTTTTCAGAAAACAGTAGTGGGAGTATGGTAGAACTGGAAGTGATTCCAGAACCGCAAACGATTACTGAAGATTTGATAAGAATCTAAAGATTCAATCTGGTTTGACATTCCATTGGCCACTCCGCAGATATAGGTGGGTAACCTCAGGCACCCGAGAGATACTTCGGTATACTCAAGGACGGTGGCAGGGAGGTTCTTGTTTACCCACACTTGCCATTGCTGTTGTTCCAGGCTGCGAGACCCGGCGGGAGGATGAGTATAGCGTCGTTCTAAACTCACTTTAGAAGTGTACGTGTATATGACTCTGCCAGAGGGTTGTCATAGTCAGTGGGAGCAGCGGAAGCATTGGTGGACATGTGGCTTATGTCTATTTATAGACTAAAGCAGATATAGCGGAGATAGATCATCTATTTCTGATGTGACAGTCATAGGTCTGACTTCATCAGATTAGGGGATGGATCTGTTAAGAAGGTCGTAGGGTGTGATGTCCTGGTATTTGATGACATACACAGAGTAGGAAGTGATATTCCTATACTACGATCGGTTATACTTTGGTCGTCACACAGTAGTTTCTCCACGTAGGACTTGGATATTATATCAGACATCTGGTTACTAGATCTATGATTTTAGATCTAGATTTGGGTGGTTTCCCAATCTGGGTACTTTGACCGCATTCTATGAGTATTTAGAATGGACGACTCCTGGCACGGTAGTGTACCTGCAGGTAATGGAGTCACCCTCTCTAAAGGTGTCTTACAGACTAAAGCGGAGAGGGATACGCATGATTGACAGATCACTTGCTTAGGCAATTGATTCAATCATGAGATGTCAAGTACCACACCAGATGTTGTTCTTGCAGTAGGTGCAATAAGTTGATATTGATCCAATCCTGGAGAAACAGTCGGAAGCAGTTTTAGAACATAAGTGAATGTTCTAGGGATATGATAACGGCAGTCTTCTTCGGGAGACAGTTATCATTCCAGGCTTCCAAGGTGACCTGGATGGCAGAGTGGCTGTCAGAGTTATAGTTTTCCCTCTGACGAGGGGCAGTATTTTGGACTGGTGGTCCAGGTGGATACTGAGGGAAGGCATGGCGCAGGATACTGATTAAGTTCAGTTGACGATACAGTCTAAGAAGTTTGGATTTGGAGTTCATTTATGAGCTAGGTCCCATCAGACATCCAGACATTCTAAGACAGGTATTGCTCATTTCGGGAGATGGCTTTCTCCGCGAACTTGAGATATTGAGAGAGACATAGAAAGAAACATCTAGGCGGATCCACTCACTGAGGCTATTCCTCGAACGCAATAGTTTCGCAAACGAGCTTTGTGAGACTGACTAGTAGAGGAGTTGGGTGTTCGGTATCACACGGGCTGTGAGTATGCGACATCGCAATAATTAGCCTTGAGTGCAAGTGGGAGATTGTTGGAGAAAGTGCCCTCAGAGTCAATTATTGGATCACAGGCACGTGATTGCAATGATTGAGGGGAGGACCTATCCCGGTAGGACAGTCTTACTCGAGATGATAGTATGCTATCTGGTTTACCTTTATCATCGTGTACTGCTTTAGGTGACCTTTCGAGTCGCTATTACACGTTGATAAAGCCCCTAGGATTCTTGCTTGACATCCAGCAGTATGAGGGCGATCATATAAGTGGGAGCTGGGGTCTACAAGCACATCCTTAAAAGGTCCCTAGTCGTGGGAGATTCAAGACAGGGCATCGATTCTCCATAGTAGACTAGTGTATACAGTCGAGACCCCGACGAGGGGCGGTGGCCGGTCTCACAAGCCACTGGTGTCAGTTGGTTCACCTAAGATGTATACAGGTGCTCATTGGGTTATGAGTACACCGGACAGGACTCGCCGGGAACCTGCTAGTTGGGCATATACCAGACGTCAGATAGCAGTTCCCAGGTGACATGTGTACAGGTTAGTTCATCGACCTGGGATCGTCATTTGTCTCGTGTGAGTTCCCACTGTACTTTGATTACTACCCTACCATGGCTCAAAGGAGTCGTGCAAACAGGTTTTAGTTGGGTACAGTCCCGAGCCACATGGAGGCAGTGAGCGGATCTGCAGGGGTTCGTCTCTCCCGGTATTGGGAGTGAGGTCGTGCTGTGTCTAGGAGAGCCAGAACATGAAAAGTCCTTGGCCAAGGCAGGAGATTTGCTGGTAGGTATTCCAGTAGTATCTCAGGGTGTTCTGGGCTACACTCCGACACGACTTGTACCGCTTTTGGGGGTCTGACTTTTACCAACCCCCTAGGCCCGCCATGCGATGCTCATAGACGAACGGACCGGACTGTACGGATATTGTCACTGACAGGCTCAGTAGGGTGTCAGGATGAGTTCGCTCATCGACGTCCCTTTTGGTCAGTAGCTGGTGGCCCGTCACGTATGGCTAATACCTCTGACGTGCTAGTGGTTAAATCCACAGCCATAGTATTGACGAGTCTTTAGAGTCCACCACACAGACAGTTACTCAAGTTTCGGGCGAAATGCTGTAGAGGCCGTATGGAGATATGGCAGGGTTCGATCAGATACGTGCGGTATTGCACGGATCGTGATCGGACGGATTTTACTAGCCGGCTTTGGCTTAAGCCGGATACTAGTATTAGATAGTGTAGATTTTATCTCTTTGCATTTGTGTTCAGCGGGAATACAAATGCGGGCATGTATTTGCAGTAGCGGGGTTTTCCTGTAATTTATTACGGGATCGGTTTTCTCGGGTTGCCAGTTTGCATTCCGTTCCGGCCGGTTTTCTCTTTTTCCTTCCCGGTCGGACTTTTCGTTGGAGGGTGTTAATTGCAAGTTTGCAATTAACATTTTGTGAGGGGTTTCTTTGCATGAGTGTGGCTTCATAATCATGATATTCCATTTTGGTCATTCTCTTGCATTTATGAGATGGTGATTTGATTAGGTGAGAAAAGAAATTGATGTGAGATTATTTTTTGTTCATGCATCTTGAATTATTCCTTCTTGAATTATCATTTCATTTTTTCCCACCCAATTTAGTTTGGGCCGGCCACTATTCCAGCAAGGGTAGAATTGATATTGAGGGGTTTAATTTTGTGTGTTAATTTCCTTTCTTGATTAATTTAGTGGGCCCCCCCCCATTTCTTTTGTGTTTGCTGTGAGGTGCTATTTTCTTTATACATGGGATTAATTAATATACACTACACACATCCATTTTCGAGTGAGCAAAAAATTCTTGCTTTGGCCGAGCTCCATCTTCATTTTTGCAAGCTCCAAATTCCCTCAAGCATCTATGAATATCTTAGTGCTAAATTCCTCCACATCATGGCAACCTCAAAACCCCAAAAGAGACAAGCTTCTACACTATTTCTATAGCAAGCCTTGGACGCGTCGGCCAGCCAACTTCGCGCCCGAGTTGCCTCGGTCAAGAGGTGGGAGCCCGTAAAAGATTCCGGCTATGTGGTGCCCGTTTCGACGAGGAGGTGACGGACGATATATCCGCGGGAGATCGGAGTGGAGACAAAGACCGAAGGACACGGATCGCTTGGTATACTTCTCTACCCGTATTTTTATTTGCTAGTTAGCTAGGTTAATGGCCCGATCCGGGTAAAAAGTCCGCGGTGGTGCCGTTTTGCAAAGTTCGCAAAGTTTTTGTTTTCCGCGTTTCCGGCGTCGGGTCGACGGCCGGGGCGCCCCCGCGGGCTTACAGACTCAGCCGGAAGGCTTCGTAGACAGTAGAAGTAGTGGAAAAGTGTGCAAGCTACTTAAATCAATCTATGGATTGAAGCAGGTATCGCGGAGTTGGAACATCTGTTTTGATGAGGTAGTCAAAGAGTTTGACTTCATCAAAAACGTAGATGAACCTTGTATATACAAGAAGGTCGCAGAGAGTAAGGTCGTCTTCCTCGTATTGTACGTGGATGACATACTCTGATAGGAAATGATGTTCTTATGCTGCACTCGGTCAAGCTCTTCTTATCACAAAGATTCTCAATGAAAGATCTAGGTGATGCCTCCTACATCTTGGGGATTAAGATCTATAGAGATAGATCTAAACGGATACTGGGATTGTCCCAATCCAGATACATAGACACCATACTAAAGAGGTTTAGTATGGAAGATTCCAAACGTGGGAATATACCTACGATCTCAGGACCCACTCTCTCCAAAGAGATGTCTCCTAAGACTGATTTAGAAAGAGCTCGCATGCAAGGGATACCCTATGCTTCGGTAGTAGGCTCTATCATGTACGCGATGTTATGTACCAGACCCGATGTAGCGTACTCACTAAGTGTAGTGAGTAGGTATCAAGCAGATCCAGGAGAGAATCACTGGACAGCTGTGAAGAACATTCTCAAGTATTTGAGAAGGACTAAAGATATGTTCTTGGTATACGGTAATGGTGAACTCCAAGTGGAGTCCTTTACCGACTCGAGCTTCCAAAGTGATAAGGACTACAGTAAGTCGGTCTCGGGTTTTGTCTTTACCCTCAACGGAGGGGCGGTGTGTTGGAAAAGTTCCAAGCAAGATACCGTTGCAGACTCGACGATGGAGGCTGAATACATTGCTGCCAACGATGCCACCAAAGAAGCTGTCTGGATGAAGAAGTTTATTGCTGAGTTTGGAGTGGTTCCATCCATTGAGCATCCAATACCTATGTATTGTGATAACAATGGAGCGGTGGTTTTGGCTAAGGAACCCAGGTCCCATCAGAGATCCAGACATATTCTGAGGCGGTATCACCTGATCCGGGAGATAGTTGATCGCCGGGAGATTGAGATCAGGAGAGTTGACACGAAGGATAACGTAGCGGATCCACTCACAAAGGCCCTTCCCCAGACACAATTTGAAAGACTTTTTGGGATGTTGGGTATGAGATACTACAACACATGGCCTTAGTGCATGTGGGAGATTGTTAGTTATATGTATGTATGCCCTAGAGGCCATTATTGTACATATGATGTATATTATAGTGGATGCTTGGACATATATAGAGAGGACTTTCTTGCTCGACATGATAGTATGCTATCTGTTTATCTTTGTCTTAACATGTAGACTTGTATTATGATACTGTCTTGCTCTCACATGTTGATAATGCCCTTAGGATATGTACTTGACTACCAGGACTATGATGGAGATCATACTAGTGGGGCCAGGGTAGTTCATAAGTACATCCTTTAATTGTTCCTAGACGAGGGAATATTGAGACAGGGCATCGATATTCCAGAGTAGACTAGCGTATACGCTTCTTGACCCATATGATGGGCGATGGATGATCCCACATCCATTGGTGTTTGACATCAAAGATGGTATACGGGTGCTCAATGGAGACTGGGTACACTGAACAAGACAAGCCGAGAACTCCTATGTGGTAGTATACCTATCGTCAGATAGCAGTCCTCTGGTGACACTGGTACAGATTAGTCTGTAGACCCGAGATCATCATAGAGTCGTGTGCGGCTCCCATCGTGCTTTGATTTCCTCCTTACCATGCTCAAAGGAGACGTGCAAATAGGTGGATTTTGGGTACAGTCCCGAGTCGTATGGAGGCAATGAGCGATAGTAGGGGTTTCGTCTCTCCCGGTATTAGGGGTTGATGTTGCGCTATGCTTGGTTGGTTATAACTGGAAGTCCCTGGCCAGGGCTGCTGCCGAGATTTACTTATAAGTGTTATCAGTAATTTCTCGACCCGTTATGAGCCTCACATCGGCATGACTTATCACATTAATGGGGTCTGACGATTTCCACCCCTAGACATGATATGCGACATATCAGACGAAGAGACCGGATTGTACGGTAGTGTTACTGATAGGCTTCATGGAGAGTATGGACGAGCTTGCTTGTTGATCTTCATATCGCTCAATACCCGGGTAGCCGTTACGTCCAGCTAGTACCGCTGACGGCTTGTAGGTGACTGATGTGATCATCACCTACTGCTGGCGTATTGACGGTCTTTAGAGTCCCACACAGAAGTTTCCTGGTTCGAGCGAAATGAAGTAGGGCACATATGTGATATGTGCATGGGCCTGATTAAATACGTGTATGTGATACTGTATTGTAATCTGGCAGTCATCTGTTATCGGTTAGGTCATATGTGATATGACCAGATTATCGAATCAAGTGTTGATTTGATAATGTGATATTTAGATAAATGATATTAGTCGGTTATATGTGATATAACCGAATTATTAGATCAAGTGTTGATTTATAATGTGATATATATTATATGTGATATAATTATATCTTAACTAATGTCATTAGCTCACTAATTGCTTTATTTATATATATATATTAATGTATATTTGATATATATATATATATATATATATATATATATATTATGAAGCATGGCATATTTTTCTATTTTTAGAAAATAGAAAAATGAGGTGTAAATTGTGGAGATATTTTGGGTATGGATGAGGCATGAGCTTATATAGTTTTTTATTATTCTTGACTCGCTATTCAAGCATGGTTGCAATTTAGAATTGAAATTTATTCCATGCTTGGATAAGTGAGGAGAGAGATGATTCATATTATTGTTTTTACACTTGCTTCATGCTTAATGCCTTGGCCATTTCCTTGAGCTTCTTCTTTTTCTTGATTTTTAAAATTTCTTCATCTCACCTCCAAGCTTAAACCTATACATGAGATGTGAATCATTGAGCTTGTGAGAAACCTAGTGAGCTTATCATATCCCCTACTTTATCATCCCACTCCAAACTAGCAATTTAGTGTGGTGTGTTTCATACACTAAAGAAGTTTAGTGTAGAGTTAGCTTGATCTAGAGGGACTTTGGGTGGATCATGTTTAGCGCAAAGACCACGAAGGAAGGTCGTTCAAACTCGGAGAAGAGCCTTGTAGAGTCGCATTGACTTCAACTCGGAGCTTTAGAAGAGAAGGACTCGAACTACAAAGGTTGTATTCTTGTTTTCAACATGTAAAGTAGTTTACATTTGGCTTTTGTCTTAATCTCTAGTCAAATATTCTTAGTTTAGAGTTGCATAGCATGACAATTTTTTGAAAATGGCATGGACGATGCCTCCTGAAACCTTGCTGTCATGCTAGGGAACATTACATTAAGTACCTGAGGAGGACTAAAGAACCGTTCCTGGTATTCGGTAATGGGGACCTCCAGGTGGAGTCTTTTACCGATTCGAGCTTTCAGAGTGACAATGATGACAGTAAGTCTGTCTCGGGTTTTGTTTTTACCCTCAACAGAGGGGTGGTCTATTGGAAGAGTTCCAAGCAAGACATCGTCGCAGATTCGACGATGGAGGCTGAATACATTGCTTCCAACGATGCCGCAAAAGAAGTTGTCTGGATTAAGAAGTTCATTACTGAACTTCAGGTGGTTCCATCCATTATTAACCCAATACCTTTGTATTGCGACAACAATGGAGCTATGTCTTTAACAAAGGAATTACAGTCTCATCAGAAATCCAGGCACATCTTGAGGCGGTATCACCAGATCAGGGAAATCATTGATCGCCGGGAGATCGAGATATGGAGAGTAGACAAAAAAGGCAACACGGTGGATCTATTCACTAAGGCCCTTCCTCAAGTACAGTTCGAGAGACTTTTTGAGATGTTGGGTATTCGATACGCCAACAACTGGCCTTAGAGTAGACGTTGGGTACTCGGTACGCCAATATATATGGCCTTAGTGCAAGTGGGAGATTGTTGGATATGTATGCCCTAGAGGCCATTATTGTATATGTATACACATGGATGCTTGGATATATATATGTACAGGACAGTCTTGCTCGATATGATAGTATTCTATATGGTTTGTTTTTATCTTAACATATGCATATGTTTTACTTGCTAATACGTATCATTCATACATGTTGATAAAACCCGTAGGATCATTGCTAGACTACCTGCGTTGTGATGACGATCATACTTGTGGGAGATGGGTAGTTGGTACTCGTGGGAGTAGTGAGACTGGGCATCGATATTCTGGAGTAGACCAGTGTATACGTTTCTAGACCCCAACAAGGGGCGATGGTATGGTCTCGTAACCATTGGTATTTTGCACCTAAGATCGTATACAGGCGCTCACTGGGTATGAGTACACTGGACGGACTCATCGAGAACTTCTAGATGGTATTATACCTATCGTTAGATGGAAGTTCTCAGGTGACATGAGTACAGGTTAGTTTTTAGACGTAAGATCGTCATTTGTCTCGTGTGAGTTCCCACTGTGCTTTGATCACTACCATACCACAGCTCTACTGAGTCGTGCAAACAGGTTTTGGTTGGGTACAGTCCCGAGCTATATGGAGGCAGTGAGCGATTGTTGGGGATTCGTCTCTCCCGGTATAGGGAGTCGATATCGCACCGTGTTCGATTGGTCAGGACCATAAGACGTTGGCCATGGCAGTTGAGATTTACTGATAGGTTGATCAGTAGTTTCCCGGATTGGTCCTGAGCCGCATCAGCACGAAATATCGGGTTATTCGGGTCTGACGTTTACCACCCCTTATACCTGGTATGCGATACTCTCAGATGAAGAGGCCGGTATGTACGAAGATTGTCACGGATAGGCTCAGTAGGGATCCGGATGAGTTTGCTCGTCGGCCTTCCTTTTCGATAGGTACCCGGATAGCCGTTATGTACAACTAATGCCGTCGACGTGCTTGTGGTTATGGATTTATCCAGTAACTCACTGCCGGCATACTGTCGAGTCTTTAGAGTTCCACACAGAGGGTTTTCCTGGTTCAGGCAAAATGATGTAGTAGCCGTATTGGATACTTGCAGGGTTCCGATCAATTGATGTATTTTGTACCCGGACTTTCGATCGGCCAGTTGATAATACTAGCCGGCTCGGGATTGAGCCAGATTATTAAATCAGGTATTGATTTAATAATTTGCATATATGTATTTCGATATGTATATTCTAGTATTATGTTCTTCATATTATTCTATCTCATTGGGCATTCGTGTTTTTATCTGAATGTAGGTATGTATATACAGTAGACTGTAAGCCGTATTTTATTACAATAACATTCTAGAAGGTGGACACCTCATTAGTCTTTTTCCATTTATTTGATAAATGGAAATGAGGTGTAAATTGAAGGAAAGGGGGGTATGGTGAGAGCCATGGCTTCAATAGTTGAAAAATAAATTATTAATTCATTTATTGTAACTATTGAAACATGGTTGACATATTATACTGATGGATATTGTTTTACAAAACCATTGCCATCTATTTTCTCTCACATGCTTTCTCATTTTTCATTTGTGCTCACCATTTTTCTTCACCTCCTTCTCCTTTTCTTGAGCTTCACCGCCTTCATCATCTTCCTCCTCTCTACACTCTCCTGTGTTGAGAAACAAGAGAGGAGGCAAGATAGAGATAGAAAGTCACTTAGAACCTTACACTACATCCTAAACTTCTTGGATTAGCTATTCAAGTTCTCTAGTTGCTCCACTTGACATTTAGTGTGGAGCTAGAGCCATAGATCACATCCCTCGGGTGGATCATCTACGACAAAGGAGGATCGAAGAGTAAGATCGATCGCAGAGAACCGAAGGAGACAACAAAGAAGATCAAGTGCGATCATGGTGGCCACTTGGAGAGAACGATGAGGAAAGAAGACCGAAGGACTTGGATCGTTTGGTGAGACTTCTTTTCATAGTAGTTGCCTCTCTTAGTCTAGCTAGTTAGGTTTATGGTTAGATCTGGTTTAATGGGCTATTCTAGCACCATTTTTAAACTCGTAGAAAAAATTTTGTTCCGCAAACAGGCCACAGATGATGGCTAGGGCGTTAGGGTAACCCAATAGACTACACAAGTCCCAGTAGTATGATCCGCATCATTGTCCTGGTAGTCAAGCAAACATCCTAAGGGCTTTATCAATATGTATCAGAGTGACGGTATAATAATACTAGTGTACACGTTAAAATAAAGAGTAACCAGATAGCATACTATCATGTCGAGCAAGAAAGACCTCTATATATATGCCCAAGCATCCACTATATCATACAATAATGGCCTCTAAGGCGTACATATTTCTAACAATCTTCCACTTGCACTAAGGCTATGTGCTGCAGTATCTCATACCCAACAACCCAAATAGTCTATCAAACTGCGTCTGGTGGATGGCCTTCATGAGTGGATCCGCTACGTTGTCCTTAGTGTCAACTCTCCTGACCTCGATCTCCCGTCGATCTACTATCTCCCGGATCAGGTGATACCGCATAAGAATATGTCTGGATCTCTGATGGGATTAGGGTTCCTTAGCCAAAGCCACAGCTCCATTGTTATCATAATACACAGGTATTAGATGCTCAATGAATGGAACCACACTAAGTTTAGTAATGAACTTCTTCATCCAGATAGCCTTTTTGGAAGCATCGTTGGCAGCGATGTATTCAGCCTCCATCGTTGAGTCTGCTACGGTATCTTGCTTCGAACTCTTCCAACATACTGTCCCTCCGTTGAGGGTAAAGGAAAAACCCGAGATCGACTTACTGTTGTCCTTATCACTCTGGAAGCTCGAATCGGTAAAGGACTCTACCTGGAGATCACCGTTACCATACACCAAGAACATTTCTTTAGTCCTTCTCAAGTACTTAAGAATGTTCTTCACAGCTGTCCAGTGCTTCTCCCTTGGATCCGATTGATACCTGCTCACTACACCTAATGAGTAAGCTACATCTGTTCTGGTACATAACATAGCATTCATGATAGACTCGACTGCCGAAGCATAGGGCATCCCTTGCATGCGAGCCCTCTCTAAATCAGTCTTGGGAGATATCTCTTTGGAGAGAGTGATTTTTGAACAAGCGGGTAAATTACCACGCTTAGAATCTTCCATACTAAACCTCTTTAGTATGGTGTCAATGTACCTGGATTGGGACAATCCCAACATCCGTTTAGATCTATCTCTATAGATCTTTATCCCCAAAATGTAGGAGGCATCACCTAGATCTTTCATGGAGAACTTTTGTGATAAGAAGAGCTAGACCGAGTGTAGCATAGGAACATCATTTCCTATCAAGAGTATGTTATCCACGTACAATACGAGGAAGACAACCTTACTCTCTACAACCATCTTGTATACAAAAAGTTCATTTATATTTTTGATGAAGTCAAACTCTTTGATATCTTCATCAAAACAGATGTTCCAGCTCCGCGATGCCTTCTTTACTCCGTAGATTGATTTAAGCTGCTTGCACACGCTTTCGCTGCTCTCACTGTCTACGAAACCCTCTGGCTGTGTCATGTACACGCTATCTTCTAAATCACCATTTAGAAAAACGGTCTTGATGTCCATCTGCCAGATTTCTTAGTCATGGTATGCAGCAATGGTAAGTAGGATCCTAATGGACTTAAATATAGTGACAGGAGAAAATGTTTCATCATAGTCGACACCTGGTCGTTGACGAAAACCTTTTGCTACAAGTCTAGCTTTGAAGGTCTCAACCTTTCCATCTACACCAATTTTCTTCTTAAAGATCCACCTGCTCCCGATGGGTTTTACCCCTTCAGGAGCAACTTCCAAAGTCCATACTTTATTGGTGTACATGGATTCCATCTCAGATCACATAGCATCCAGCTATTTTACAGAGTCTCCACTTGTAATGGCCTGCTCAAAACTGTTGGGTCATCATCTTCCATGATGCAATCTTCGATCCCACCGTCTATGAGAAAACCGTAGTATCTCTCAGGTGGGTGAGAAACTCTACTAGATCTGCAGAGTGGCTGAGATTCGTCGGTGACTATCGAATCCTCTGGTTCTACCAAATCATCAATTGCAGTTTGTACGGCTGGAACTTCTTCCAGTTCTACCTCATTACCACTAATTTCTTTCATAAGAAATTCAAAAGGTGGTATATTGAGAAACAAACACCTTTTATTCCTTAGTATGGTAGAATATATATCCATGTGAATTTTTAGGATATCCTACAAACTTGCAAAGAACCGACCTTGCCTCGAGCTTGTCCGCATTTTGCTTTTTGACATAGGCCGGACAACCCCATATCTTAACTCGCTTAAGATATAGTCTCTTTCTACTCCAAATCTCATATTGTGTTTTAGGTACAGATTTTGATGGAACTTGATTCAATAGGTATGCGGCTGTCTCAAGCGCATAACTCCAAAAAGAAATAGGTAACTCAGCATTACTCATCATAGAGCGCACCATATCTAATAGGGTGCGATTCCTTCTCTCCGATACACTGTTGTGCTGTGGTGTACAAGGAGGAGTGAGATGAGAGAGAATCCCATTCTCTTTTAAGTAGTCTCTGAATTCCGTGCTCAAGTATTCTTCTCCCTGATCAGATCATAGGACTTTAATACTTTTACCCGTATGGTTTTCAACTTCGTACTTATATTCCTTGAATTTCTCAAAAGATTCAGATTTGTGTTTCATCAGGAACACATGTCCGTATCTTGAGAGATCATCGGTGAATGTAATGAAGTATGAAGAACCATTCCTGGCATGTATAGACATAGGACTGCATACATCACTATGTATTAGTCCCAAGAGTTCAGTAGCTCTTTCTCTGTGTCCAGTAAACGGAGTTTTGGTCATCTTACTTTTAAGACATGACTGGCAAGTTTCATAAGATGTAAATTCAAACAGATTTAAATATCCATCTTTATGCAACTTAGCTAGTCTTGTCGCATTGATATGACCTAGTCTACAATACCACAAGAAGGCTTCGTTTATTTCTGAACTTTTCCTCTTGTGTGTGCTCTGTATGTTTAGAACTGTAGTTTGATTTAGAACGTATATACCGTTACATAATGTACCAAACCCAATCAACACTTGATTTAGGAAAATGTTCATAATATTATCCTCCAATACAAAATTATATCCTTCTTTATGCAATAAAGAAACTGATATAATATTGCACATCATATTTGGTATGTAACAACAGTCGTTCAGAATCAACGTATTACCATTTGGTAATACTAGGTGATATTCGCCAACTGCTTTGGCTGCAACAATTGCTCCATTCCCTACTTTTAGAGACATATCACCCTTTCCCAGTTCTCTATCTCTCAATAGCCCATGTAGCAAATTACAGACGTGAGATCCTGATCCGATATCCAATACCTAGGATGTAAAGCAAACTGAGAAACAGTTCTCGGTAATGAACACACCTGAAGAAGATGCATCAGCTTGCTCCTTCTCCGTTCGGGTGGCATGGGAATCCGGGTATTCCCCTATTCCTTGCTCAAACTTATGACAATCATAAGAAAAAGCGGAACCAACGTTCCCCAGCTCAGTATAATAAGCGGGTTCGGTCAATACATCCATATTATTATCTTGATTAAGGCGTGTCATTGGTCGCTACCTGGAGAGAGAGAGAGAGAGAGAGAGAGAGAGAGAGAGAAGGAAACACTTTAGTGTGCGCTCATTGCAAGATTAGATTGGTTATTATCTTATCTAATTAGGATGGCTCCCACTATTTTTATCAAATCTTCCTTCAAACCATAAAAGGTAAGATTAGCCGGGATTAATTACACCCTACAAGTTCGCCAATCGGTCTGCCAGGTAGGTATTGGTACTCCGAGGGAGTTTTCCCATGCTTACGCATAGAACTAATTAAATAATCTCATATCCACAGGGGAATAACCCCGTTAACACCTTTCTGTAAGTCCGTGTCACGCACCCCGCGTGACCGCGGGGAGGCGGAAGTTGTGAAAAACAATTATCAAAGCATCGCAACACGGACTCGAGCTCCCGGATCATGTCTAAACCCTAACTAACAAGACTTGTAAAGAGGTTATCTACTCGGATAAGAGATTATACCTCACGATACAAGTCCTTCGGGTCTTCATCGCTGTCCTCCTCGTCATTGTAGGCTTTGAGGATCGAAACGGATCGTGGCTTCCTCGTCGGCTTCCTCGAGTCAAAGATGATCCACCCGAGAGTCTACAGTCCGAGCTCCAATCTCAACTCCGAGGTAACTAGGGCAAGTAGCTTGCTAGACTAGATGGCCTAGGTGATGTAGAGAGTGAAGATGGAATGCTTTGTCTCTTTGAACCCTAGGTTTCTCAACTCATGAGACAATTAGGGTTTGTGTGAGAGTAGAAGTGAACTTGAGAAATGAAAGAGGAACTTGTGAACCCCTTGAAAAGAGATGGCTGCCCTAAAGATAAAGAATGAGTCATATGAGATATTTTAGAGATAAATATCTCACAAGCTTCACAAAATATCTATTTTGTCAAGTGTGATTCACCTTGTAGCCATGCTTGATTCAATGTTCACAATCCACCTCATTTCTCTACCTAATTGTTTTAATCTTAAAAAGAAATCAAAACCCTAATAGGTCTCCCTTCTAGAAGCTTTCCCGAAGTATTTACGAGAATGCCCCTCATCCGTATATACATACCCGCATCCGCATTCTGAAGAATACGAATACAAAGAGACGAAACAATCCATCAATACAATACTAG
Source organism: Agapanthus africanus (assembly GCA_030015575.1). Taxonomy (NCBI): domain Eukaryota; kingdom Viridiplantae; phylum Streptophyta; class Magnoliopsida; order Asparagales; family Amaryllidaceae; genus Agapanthus; species Agapanthus africanus. The sequence continues at coordinate 456,706,408 of CM057346.1, read as the reverse complement.
GATCCGGCTTAAACCAAAACCCACTAGTATCGTCCGCCCGAACATCATACGTACACAAGTGCACGTACGTGATCGAAGCCCTGTCGTAAAACCATACGACCTCTACATCTTTCGCCCGATGCAGGGAAACCCTCTGTGTGAGACTCTAAAGATTCGACAGTACGTTGGCTGTGGGCTTAACCACAAACCGCAAGCGGTACTAGCTGCACGTTACGGCTACCCAGGTATGTGTTGATAAGAAGGCCGATGAGCAAACCCATCCGGACTCCTATTGAGCCTGCATGTGACAATCTCCATACAGTCCGGTCTGTTCGTCAAAGAGTATCGCATATCAGGCCTAGAGGGATGGTAAACGTCAGACCCTAATAGCGGTATAAGTCGTGTCAGAGTGTAGCTAAGAACACCCTGAGAAACTACTGGAATACCTACCAGTAAATCTCACTTGCCCTGGCCAGGGACTTTGTGTAATGGCTCTCCAAACACTGCGCGATATCAACCCTCAATACCGGAAGAGACGAATCCTATCTAACCGCCATTGCCTTTAAGTGCTTCGGGACTGCACCCAACTACTACCTGTTTGCATGACTCTTTTGAGCTGTGGTTAGGCAGTAATCAAAGTACAGTGGGAACATACTTGAGGCGAAGTAGCAGTGTCAAGTCGACGGTCTAAGCTGTACTCATGTCACCTGGGAACTGCTACCCGACGATAGGTATAATACCCATCAGCAGTTCCCGACGAGTCCTGTCCGGTTTACTCATAACGTAATGAGCACCTGCATACTATCTCCAGTACGACGTACTAATGGCTGTGGGACAGACCATCTCCCCTGCTGGGATGAGAAGCGTATACACTAGTCTACTCTGGAGTATCGATGCCTCGTCTCGATAATCTTTCGACTAGGGACCTGTATAAGGATGTGCTTATAGACTACCCAGCCCTCACTAGTGTGAATGCTATCACAACGCTGGTAATCAAGCAAAGATCCTAAGGGCTCTACTAATATATATAAGCGATATGCTAAAACACATGCACATATTGAAGTAGAAACAAATCAAGTAGCATACTGCCATTTTGAGCAAGAATATCAATACAACTGTGAATATCCCAAGCATCCATTAAGTAATACACAAACCAGTATCATACAATAATGGCCTCTAGGGCATACATCACTAACAATCTCCCACTTGCACTAGGGCCATGTACAGGCGTATCGCAGACCTATCATCTCGATCAGCCTCTCAAACTGTGTCTGAGGGATGGCCTTCGTGAGTGGATCTGCAGTGTTATTCTCTATATCTACTCTCCTCACCTCGATATCCCGGCGATCTATGATCTCCCTGATCAGGTGGTACCTGTTGCGCCACGGCAGCGCCCCGGCCGTCTATCCGAGGCCAAAAAACGGAATCAAAATTTTTCTTAACTTTAAACCGGCGCTACCGCGGAGAATATACCCGGATCGTAACCATTAACCTATACTAGTTAACAAGAGATGGGGTGAGAGATATACCGAGCGATCCGTGTCCTTCGGTCTTCTCGTCGTCGTCCCGATCTCCCGCGGAATCACCATTCGTCGTCTTCTCGTCGGAAAGGGCACCACGTAGCCGATTTCTTTTACGGGCACCCACCTCTGGACCGAGGCAACTCGGGCGCGAAGTTGGCTAGCCGACGCGTCCAAGAAGTGCTGTAGGTTGTAGTGTAGATTCACTTTGTCTCTAGGGCTTGTGAAGTTGCCATTGGTGATGGAGGAATAAGGTTAAGGAAAAATGGTGCTTTCATTTTTCCAAAACAAGAAGAATGAGATGAAGAAATAGGTGCCACCACCAAAAATGAATCTCTCATTTCTTCTCCTCAAGTGTGGCCGGCCCTTCCTCCTCAAAATGGTGGAAGATCAAAATCAAAACCAAGGAGGGAGGTGAGTGTAGTAAAAGGTGGAGGGTGACCACATCCAAAAGGTAATGATAACAATCTCAAATCAAATCCTAATCAACTCTAATCACCATGAATGCATGAAATGATGATAGAAAAGAATAGTATCAAAAGATGCTCTCATAATTAATCCATATGCAAGAAACCCCCTCCACAAATGTTATTTGCAAACTTGCAAATAACCCCTCCATCGGAAAAGTCCGGCCGGGAAAGTGCGAAGGAAAACCGGCCGGAACGGAATGCAAACTGGCAACTTCAGAAAACTGGTCCCGTAATAAATTACAGGAAAAAACCCTGATACTGTGCATACACACCCGCATCTGTATTCCAACCGGATACAAATGCAATGAGACAAAATCTACACTATCTAATACTAGAATCCGGCTTAAGCCAAAGCCGGCTAGTAAAAATCGTCCGATCACAATCCGTGCAATACCGCACGTATTTGATCGAACCCTGCCATATCTCCATACGGCCTCTACAGCGTTTCGCCCGAAACTTGAGTAACTGTCTGTGTGGGGGACTCTAAAGACTCGTCAATATTATGGCTGTGGATTTAACCACTAGCACGTCCGAGGTATTAGCCATACGTAACGGGCTACCAGCTATTGACCAAAAGGGACGTCGATGAGCGAACTCATCCTGACACCCTACTGAGCCTGTCAGTGACAATATCCGTATAGTCCGGTCCATTCTTCTATGAGCATCGCATGGCGGGCCTAGGGGGTTGGTAAAAGTCAGACCCCCAAAAGCGGTACAAGTCTTGTCGGAGTGTAGCCCAGAACACCCTGAGATACTACTGGAATACCTACCAGTAAATCTCCTGCCTCGGCCGAGGGCTTTATGTAATGGCTCTCCTAGACACAGCGCGACCTCACTCCCAATACTGGGAGAGACGAACCCCTGCAGATCCGATCACTGCCTCCATATGGCTCGGGACTGTACCCAACTAAAACCTGTTTGCACGACTCCTTTGAGCCGTGGTAGGGTAGTAATCAAAGCACAGTGGGAACTCACACGAGACAAATGACGATCTCAGGTCGATGAACTAACCTGTACACATGTCACCAGGGAACTGCTATCTGACGTCTGGTATAACCCTAACTAGCAGGTTCCCGGCGAGTCCTGTCCGGTGTACTCATAACCCAATGAGCACCTATATACATCTTAGGTGAACCAACTGACACCAGTGGCTTGTGAGACCAGCCACCGCCCCTCGTCGGGGTCTCGACTGTATACACTAGTCTACTCTGGAGTATCGATGCCCTGTCTCGAAACTCCCACGACTAGGGACCTTTTAAGGATGTGCTTATAGACTGCCAGCTCTCACGTATATGATCGTCCTCATACTGCTGGCAGTCAAGCAAGAATCGTAGGGGCTCTATCAATATGTAATAGCGACATGTCAGGTCACCTAAAGCAGTACACGATGATAAAGGTAAACCAGATAGCATACTATCATCTTGAGTAAGACTGTCCTATCGGGATAGGTCCTCCCTCAATCATTGCAATCACGTGCCTGTGATCCAATAATTGACTCTGAGGGCACTATCTCCAACAATCTCCCACTTGCACTCAAGGCTAATTATTGCGATGTCGCATACTCACAGCCCGTGTGATACCGAACACCCAACTCCTCTACAAGTCAGTCTCACAAAACTCGTTTGCGAAACTATTGCGTTCGAGGAATAGCCTCAGTAAGTGGATCCGCCTAGATGTTTCTTTCTATGTCTCTCTATATCTCAAGTTCGTGGAGAAAGCCATCTCCCGAAATGAGCAATACCTGTCTTAGAATGTCTGGATGTATGATAAGACCTAGTTCATAAATGAACTCCAAATCCAAACTTCTTAGACTGTAATGTCAACTGAACTTAATCAGTATCCTGCGCCATGCCTCCCTCAGTATTGCTCTGGACCAAAATACTGCCCTGGACCACCTGTCCAAAATACTGCCCTTCGTCAGAAGGAAAAACTATAACTCTGACAACCTCCTTGTCGTCCATGTCACCTTGGAAGCCTGGAATGATAACTGTCTCCTGAATGAGGCTGTCGTTATCATGTCCCTTGAACATCCACTTATGCTCTAAAGCTGCTTCCGATTGTTTCTCCAGGATTAGATCAATATCAACTTATTGCACCTTTGCAAGAACAACATCTGGTGTGGTACTTGACATCTCATGATTGGCTCAATTGCCTAAGAAAGTGATCTGTCAATCATGCACACCCCTCTCCTCTTTAGTCTGTAAGACACCTTCAGAGAGGGTGACTCCATCAACTGCAGGTACACTACCGTGCCAGGAGTCGTCCATTCTAAATACTCATAGAATGCTGTCTAAGTACCCAGATTGGGAAACTACCCAAATCTAGATCTAAAACCATAGGTCTAGTAACCAGAATGTCTGATATAATATCCAAGTCCTGTGTGGAGAAATCACTGTGTGACGACCAAAAAACAACCGATCGTAGTATAGGAATTTCACTTCCTACTCTGTGTATGTCATCCAAATACCAGGACATCACACCCTACTACCTTCTTAACAGATCCATCCCCTATTCTGATGAAGTCAAACCTATGACTGTCACGTCAGAAATAGATGATCTATTTCCGCTATATCTGCTTTAGTCTATAAATAGACATAAGCCACCTGTCCACCAATGCATCCGCTGCTCCCACTGACTACGACAACCCTCTGGCAAAGTCATATAGACGTACGCTTCTAAAGCAAGTTTAGAACGACGCTATACTCATCCTCCTGCCGGGTATCACAGTCTGGAATCAACAGCAATGGAAAGTCTGGGTAAACAAGAACCTCCCTGTCACCGTCCTTGAGGCTACCGGAGTATCTCTCGAGTGCCTGAGGTTACCTACTTTATCTGCGGAGTGGCCAATGGAGTGTCAAATCAGATTGAATCTTTAGGTTCTTATCAAATCTTCAGTAATCGTTTGCGGTTCTGGAATCACTTCCAGTTCTACCATACTCCCACTACTGTTTCTGAAAAAATCCATTTTTATTTTAAAACTGTGGCGAGTCAAGAACAATATCACTATTGATCTTCCAGATGGTAGAAAATCAACCCTCGTCATAGCCTGAGTCAACCCACAAACAGCCATTACAGAAACGTGCCTTGAGTTGTCCAGTGTCTGGTTTTAAGCATAAGCCGGACAACTCCCCGTACCTTAACAATGTCAAGATATGAACTGTTCTATATCCAATGTAGAAATAGAGGCACTGATTTAATTTAACCAGATTCAAATCATGCAGCTGTCTCCAGTGCTTGTCAACTAAATGGAAGGAGGCCGATCAGCGTTACTCAACTTAGGAGTGCTTCCAATTATGTGTAACCTGAAAGAGAAGCAAGTTCTCTTAACCATTACTATCAACTGAATACCATTCACAAGTATCTACATTTTCGATTACCTTGAAGAATCCCGATACTTGCAATTCTTGGTTCTCTACTTTATTCATACACCTAAAACTTCTCAAAACTTAGACCATGTGTTTCTACGAAACACCTGTCTAAGAACTAGAGAAGTCATAAGTAAACCGAATATAGTACGAGGACCAACCCCTCTGTCCTAATGGACACTGGACAACATACAATACTCTGTATAAGTCCCTTAAGTCTAATAACTCATTCACTGTGTGTCGTAGGTTGAAAACTGTACTATGGTTATGAAGAATTACACCGCTGTTCAATGCTCCTTACCTAACCATCCACTGATATAGGTAAATGTCATGGACATAATCTCAAAAATATATATCTCACTCTATGAAAATAGACGTACAGATATATCAATTTGAAATTGGTGCACAACAACGGATATTCAAAACCAAATATTTGCCGTCCGGCAAACAACCCAGGTGACTTCCTCAAATATCACCAATTACAACGAATCCCGATATAATGAGGATAATCACCTAATTCCCAATAACTTACTCCCACTCATCATCTGTAAAACCATACAGATGTGAGAATCAAACCTGGTAAATACATACCCTGGAGAAAGTGTCTAATTGGGAAATCAGTTTTCTTTTAACAGTATACAGTGAAACTGAAACATTGAAATGTTTCGATGGGGTATCCCGGTATTCCTAGTAATGCCACTTCCATTATCCAGATTCACAACTGTAACCGTATATCTCTTTGCCATCTCTCCAAATCCCTTTATATGTCTATAGTCATTACCTTCTGTACACCCCTTTAGGCCAAATGGTTTTCTTCCTTCCCTACCGTTCGGCACCAGCCTATGGGTTGGAAGAAGACTATCCAATAAGCATAAAGGGTGTACTGTCCTAATCCTAGGAGCACTCGCAATGCGAGAGAAGGTGAAGATAAAAGACAACCGAATGAATCTTATTCCTATTTCTCCTGAACCAGGATCCATCCCCGAACTGGAACAAGTTCCTTTCGAGTTCGTATATAACCATACGATGGAGTATCCAATAAACTGTGGATCTTCGTAGTGATACGGAGTGTTATGGAGAAATACAAAGGTGATTTTGGATTGGCGAAGAAATACTTGGTTTGGTCGTGAATAGCAGTCGCAATTTACTTTGCCCTCTTACTAATCCCTTTCTTTGACTTTACATAATACCTTCTGTACACCATCGTTATGCTAATTGGTTTTCTTCATTCCCCACCGTTCGGCACCAGCCTAAGGTTTGGAAGAAGACTATCCAATTTGCGTAATAGGTGTACTACTCCTAAACCAAGGAGTACTCGCAACCTAAGAGAAGGTAAAAGGAAAAGACAACTGAATAGTCCTATTCGTTTGCTCCAGAACCGGAAACCATCCTCGAATAAATTCCTTCGAGTTCGTATATAACCATACGATGGTTTTGTCCAATGGAAGTGGACGTTCGTAGTAATACGGGGTGTCCTGGAGAAAAGGGTAAAAGTAGGAGTGGCAATGAGGTTTGCAACTCTGACAATCCAAAAGCCAGTGTTTAAGAAGGTTCGGTCAACTTGGTCACTGAGTCATAGTCAAAGGTCGGGTCAATGGTCGCTGCCAGAGAGAGAGAGAAAAGAAACACTCAGCGTGCACTCTAACCTAGATCAGAATGGTTATCACTTTATCTAATCTGGAAACCTCCCACTGTAACGTCAAATTCTTCTCCAAACCTGAAAGAAGAATTAGTCGGGATCACCCGAGGAGTAAACCAACTCATCAGTGGGAATCGGGATCCAACTATCATTGCATGATAACGTGACGGAATCCACTCACGTCATCACACTCCAGAAGGTATGCGCATGCCTGGCAAGTTTCAGTTTCTTTAGAAACTCCCGATGTGATTTTTTACCCCAAGCGGCTTATGACCTTGACTAGGTCAACAAACCATAAACCGCCAGTCAAGTTCAACCCGTCATTATTCTGGATTGTATTAAACCCACCCGTACGTGCCCTTGACTAGGTCAATAAGGCCGCACGACTGTCCTAACCAATCCCACTTATGCAACAAACAAGTACCACTTAGCTACCGAACACTACGTCTTGACTAGGTCAACAAACGCAGCACGAATACTAAATAATACCCGTAGGAAATGACGGAGGGCTACGGCTGGTTTTTGGCAAAAAACCTTTAACGTAATGAACTTGATATCGTTGAAGGAACTGCATAGTTTTTATAAAAATATAGTGACGAAAACCTTTGCTAAAGAGGTCACTCCTGGTGAAGGGATCTCAGCTCTTTCCCCGTAGAATGAGGTGCAGGATATTCCAACTGAATACCACGATGCAAAGCAAAAGTAATCGGCTATAGTGAAGTTATTGCCCTGATGCAAACTTTTGTCCAAGGGGTCACTCCCGGTGAAGGGATCTCGGCCCTTGCCTCGTCGACTGAGGAGCTGGATATTCATAACCGAATACCACTGTGCAAAACAAAAGAGAACGCCCTTGCAATAACAGCTTTTTTGAAAAATTGTTCCAACAACATCAGAATAGGTTTGTTTAGCTTGCATTGATCCGAATCAACACAGTCCCATCAATTGATCACACCAATAAAGAACGAAAATAATGATGTACGTATATGCCATTCGTATTCGCCACTGGGTCCCGTCATCACCCGTTAGGTTACTTAACTAACGACAGAGCGGGGACTGGACTAGCGCGGATGCAAAACATATACAACATCTACTAGTATATATAATACATAATTTTCGCTCAAGGCGTGAGAAAATGCAACATCACAGAAAATGTACAGCATCACAGAACAATACAGATATCTGGGATCCCCGGGTTTCATAGAGCCGCTACTGAAACCCGACGTTCCCCTGGTCGTGTGGATAGCCTGTGCAATGAAATCCTAGACCCCTACGGGCGCGGCAAGTTACCCGCCAAAACCTGAAGCGAGGCAGCCCCCTTCAGCAACGTGAATGGACCACCCAGCACTTCACGGAATCCGGTAACTTGGGCACCCCTCCTGGGTCAACCTGTACCCCCTACGAGTGCGGCGAATAGCCCGCCAATTCTAGAGTAAAGCCCCCTCCGTCTCAAAGCCATGAGATGCGGGCCCGTTGCCCTCTAGAACCCGGCTATCCGTGCACCCCTCCGCGGGGTAATCCTAGTACAGAAAGTAAAATATACATACAACGGGTACATCGACCGCAACCTGGCCGTGCCTCAAAATAATAATACAATCAGGCAGTGACGGCAGTCCACATGTCGGACGCTCGCCCCGCAATATCAAATGTACATAATACAACAAAAACTGTACTAACATTGCATCCAGGCTATCCCCCACGACCGATCCGCAACATCACAGCACAATACAGAACATCAACGTGAATGTCACGTTCGCAAATCTGTCTAAAAGGGCTATAGCAGATAGACTGGATTTACCGATCAAGTGACATTCACTGTCGCAGATATAATGCAAATACTGTGAACTAATGTGTTTAAACTTTTCTATCGATCAAATTTATCGAAGTGGGCCCCAAGCATTACTGTAGCACTTAAAGAGAGTCTAGGCCTAAAAAGAATATTCCAAAAACCCCATTTTCAACCCAGGAGCTCACTGCAAAAATTTGGTCCAATGAATAGTAAAAATGGCCGCGGAACCGCCGCAAGTACGTGGTTTTGGCCGCGGTTCCGCGGTGGAATAGTGAGATCACGCTACCAAATTTTCACAGAATTCTTAGAATTCCCTGCACATGTCACTGCAATGTACTGAAAAATTTTTGGAGCCAAAAAAATTTCGACAGAAAACTGTGCAAATGAAAATGGGTTTTCGAAAATCCGTTCGATCGAACTTGTAAACACGTTAGAGCAAGCTAGACTAGGTTAATGGCGTGGCTCTGATACCATGTTGCGCCACGGCAGCGCCCCGGCCGTCTATCCGAGGCCAAAAAGCGGAATCAAAATTTTTCTTAACTTTAAACCGGCGCTACCGCGGACAATATACCCGGATCGTAACCATTAACCTATACTAGCTAACAAGAGATGGGGTGAGAGATATACCGAGCGATCCGTGTCCTTCGGTCTTCTCGTCGTCGTCCCGATCTCCCGCGGAATCACCATTCGTCGTCTTCTCGTCGGAAAGGGCACCACGTAGCCGATTTCTTTTACGGGCTCCCACCTCTGGACCGAGGCAACTCGGGCGCGAAGTTGGCTTGCCGACGCGTCCAAGAAGTGCTGTAGGTTGTAGTGTAGATTCACTTTGTCTCTAGGGGTTGTGAAGTTGCCATTGGTGATGGAGGAATGAGGTTAAGGAAAAATGGTGCTTTCATTTTTCCAAAACAAGAAGAATGAGATGAAGAAATAGATGCCACCACCAAAAATGAATCTCTCATTTCTTCTCCTCAAGTGTGGCCGGCCCCTCCTCCTCAAAATGGTGGAGGATCAAAATCAAAACCAAGGAGGGAGGTGAGTGTAGTAAAAGGTGGAGGGTGACCACATCCAAAAGGTAATGATAACAATCTCAAATCAAATCCTAATCAACTCTAATCACCATGAATGCATGAAATGATGATAGAAAAGAATGGTATCAAAAGATGCTCTCATAATTAATCCATATGCAAGAAACCCCCTCCACAAATGTTATTTGCAAACTTGCAAATAACCCCCTCCATCGGAAAAGTCCGGCCAGGAAAGTGCAAAGGAAAACCGGCCGGAACGGAATGCAAACTGGCAACTTCAGAAAACTGGTCCCGTAATAAATTACAGGAAAAAACCCCGATACTGTGCATACACACCCGCATCTGTATTCCGACCGGATACAAATGCAATGAGACAAAATCTACACTATCTAATACTAGAATCCGGCTTAAGCCAAAGCCGGCTAGTAAAAATCGTTCGATCACAATCCGTGCAATACTGCACGTATTTGATCGAACCCTGCCATATCTCCATACGGCCTCTACAGCGTTTCATCCGAAACTTGAGTAACTGTCTGTGTGGGGGACTCTAAAGACTCGTCAATACTATGGCTGTGGATTTAACCACTAGCACGTCAGAGGTATTAGCCATACGTAACGGGCTACCAGCTATTGACCAAAATGGACGTCGATGAGCGAACTCATCCTGACACCCTACTGAGCCTATCAGTGACAATATCCGTACAGTCCGGTCCGTTCGTCTATGAACATCGCATGGCGGGCCTAGGGGGTTGGTAAAAGTCAGACCCCTAAAAGCGGTACAAGTCGTGTCGGAGTGTAGCCCAGAACACCCTGAGATACTACTGGAATACCTACCAGTAAATCTCCTGCCTCGGCCGAGGGCTTTGTGTAATGGCTCTCCTAGACACAGCGCGACCTCACCCCCAATACCGGGAGAGACGAACCCCTGCAGATCCGCTCACTGCCTCCATGTGGCTCGGGACTGTACCCAACTAAAACCTGTTTGCACGACTCCTTTGAGCCGTGGTAGGGTAGTAATCAAAGCACAGTGGGAACTCACACGAGACAAATGACGATCTCAGGTCGATGAACTAACCTGTACACATGCCACCAGGGAACTGCTATCTGACGTCTGGTATAACCCCAACTAGCAGGTTCCCGGCGAGTCCTGTCCGGTGTACTCATAACCCAATGAGCACCTGTATACATCTTAGGTGAACCAACTGACACTAGTGGCTTGTGAGACCAGCCACCGCCCCTCGTCGGGGTCTTGACTGTATACACTAGTCTACTCTGGAGTATCGATGCCCTGTCTCGAAACTCCCACGACTAGGGACCTTTTAAGGATGTGCTTATAGACTGCCAGCTCTCACGTATATGATCGCCCTCATACTGCTGGCAGTCAAGCAAGAATCCTAGGGGCTCTATCAACGTGTAATAGCGACATGTCAGGTCACCTAAAGCAGTACACGATGATAAAGGTAAACCAGATAGCATACTATCATCTTGAGTAAGACTGTCCTATCGGGATAGGTCCTCCCTCAATCATTGCAATCACGTGCCTGTGATCCAATAATTGACTCTGAGGGCACTATCTCCAACAGTACCGCCTCAAAATGTGTCTGGACTTCTGATGTGACCTTGGTTCCTTTGCTAAAGCTATAGCGCCGTTGTTGTTGCAATACAGCGGTATTGGATCAACAATGGTTGGAACCACCTGAAATTCTGTAAGAAACTTCTTCATCCAGACTGCTTCTTTCATGGCATCGCAAGCAGCTATGTACTCCGCTTCCATCGTCGAGTCAGCAACGGTGTCCTGTTTGGAGCTCTTCCAACAGACCGCCCCTCCATTGAGGGTAAAGACATAACTCGACATGGACTTGGAGTCATCCTTGTCACTCTGGAATCTGAAGTCAGCAAAGGCCTCGATCTGGAGGTATTTTCCACCATACACCAAGAACATCTCCTTAGTTCTTCTCAGGTACTTGAGAATGTTCTTTACTGCTATCCAGTGCTTCTCCCCTGGGTTCGACTGATACCGACTTACAACGCTCAATGCATATACTACATCTGGTCTGGTACACAATATCGCATACATTATAGAGCCTACCGCAGATGCGTAGAATATAGATGACATGCGAGCCCTTTCCAAATCATTCTTGGGAGACATCTCTTTGGAGAGGGTGATTCCGTGACAAGCCGGTAGGTTACCGCGCTTTGAATCTTCCATACTGAATCTTTTCAGTATTGTGTCGATGTACCTTGACTGTGAAAGTCCCACTATCCATTCAGATCTATCACGATAGATCTGGATCCTCAGAATGTAGGAGGCATCACCCAGGTCCTTCATGGAGAACCTCTGTGACAAGAATCCTTTGACTGACTGTAGCGTAGGAATGTCATTTCCTATCAAGAGAATGTCATCCACGTACAAGACGAGGAATACCACAGTTCTCCCTACAATCTTACTGTAAATGCATGGTTCATCTGGATTTTTGATAAAGTCAAATTCTTTGACCGTCTCATCAAAACAGATGTTCCAACTCCGTGATGCCTGCTTTAGTCCATAAATGGACTTAAGCAACTTGCACACTTTACCGCTGCTCCCACTCTGAATGAAACCCTCTAGCTGATCCATATGGACGCACTCTTCTAAATTACCATTTAGAAAAGCCGTCTTTACATCTATCTGCCAGATTTCATAATCGTGGAAGGCAGCAATGGCAAGAAGGATCCGAATGGATTTGAGCATAGCCACAGGAGAAAAGGTTTCGTCATAGTCCAAACCAGGTCTTTGACGAAAACCCTTTGCAACAAGTCTAGCCTTATAGGTTTCAACCTGTCCATCTACACCATTCTTCTTTCTGAAAATCCATTTGCAGCCTATAGGTTTTACCCCTTCTGGAGCAATGTCCAAAGTCCATACTTTGTTGGTGTACATGGAATCCATTTCGGTCCGCATTGCATCCAGCCATTTTACCGAGTCGCCGCTCTGAATGGCTTGCTGGAAGCTAGTAGGCTTATCATTGTTAATGATGCAATCCTCTCGATCCCAGTCTATGAGAAAACCATAGTATCTCTCGGGCGGATGAGACTGCCTACTACTCCTGCGGAGTGGCGCTGGGATGTCCGGTTCTTCTGAAACCTCAGCTTTCAGTAATAGCTTGTGGTTTTGGAATTTCTTCCAGTTCTATTTCGCTCCCACTTATCTGATTTTCTAAAAATTCAGTTTCCAAGAAGCGGGCATGCCGAGAAACAAAGACCTTTTGCTCCTCTGCGTAATAGAAAAGATACCCTTTGGAGTTCTTTGGGTATCCCACAAACTTACACTGTACTGAGCGTGCCTCGAGCTTGTCCGCATGCTGCTTTTTAACAAAATCTGGACATCCCCATATCTTAAAGTATTTAAGATAAGGTTTCTTCCCACTCCACATCTGATATGGTGTGGTAGGCACTGATTTAGTAGGAACCTGGTTCAAAAGATATGCAGCTGATTCTAATACATATCCTAAGAAGGACCGTGGTAACTCAGCCTTACTCATCATGGAACGAAACATATCCAATAGGATTCGATTCCGCCTTTCCGATACACCGTTGTGTTGAGGTGTGTATGGAGGAGTAAGCTGAAAGAGAATTCCGTTCACTTTTAAGTAGTCCAGAAACTCGGCACTTAAGTATTCAACACCTCGATCAGATCTCAGTGTCTTAATACTTTTGCCTGTTTGTTTTTCTACTTCATTCTTGTATTCTCAGAATTTCTTAAAGGTCTCAGATTTATGCTTTATCAAGAAGACATGTCCATACCTGGAGAAATCATTCGTAAAAGTAATGAAATAAGAAAAACCACTTCGTGCATGTGTAGACATTGGACCACATACATCGCTGTGTATGAGTCCTAAGAGCTCGCTCGCTCTTACTCCGTGTCCAGTGAACAGAGTTTTTGTCATCTTTCCCATGAGATAAGATTCACAAGTAGCATAAGGCTAATATTCGAACGAATCCAAATATCCCTCTCTATGTAACTTTGTCAACCGTGTTTCATTGATATACCCAGTCTACAATGCCATAAGAAAGCCTGATTTGTTTCTGGAGACTTTCTTTTAAGTGTGTTCTGGACACTGAAAACCTGAGCTTGATTTAATACGTATATACCGTTATCTAATGTACCTGAACCAATCAAAACTTGACTTAGGTAGATATGGACCACATCGCTTACAAATATAAAATCATATCCTTCCTTAGAAAGTAAGGATACAGATATGATATTATAAGCTAGACTAGGTACAAACAAACAGTTATGCAGAATCAATATCTGCCCAATTGTCAATCCTAGATGATATTCCCCTACGGATTCAACATCCACGCTCATTCCGTTCGCAACTCTGAGAGTCATATCACCTATCCTGATAACTCTACGATTTCTCAAAACCTGTAATGAATTACAGATATGAGATCATGATCTGGTATCTAGTACCCAGGAAGTAGAGTTAATTGACATACAGTTTTCTATACAAACACACCCGAAGCCGAAGCCACAACATGCTTCGAATCCTGGCTACTGGCTTTCAAAGCCCTGCAATCCCTCTGCCAATGTCCTTTCCCGTAACAATAGGAATGTCCCTCCTTCCCTATTTTTAGTCCCGAAACGTTTGCCCTTCCCTTTCCTTCTATCTTACTGACACCGTATATCGGCTTTGTGGAGGTCTTCTTTTTCTCACCCTTTGCTTTCGCCTTGGATGCAGAAGAGGAAGATTCCCCAATAAGCAGAGCGGGTGTCCCCCTGGTTTCCTTCACGGTGTAAGTAGAGGGTAGAGACTGTAGAATTAAGTCAGTATGTGACTCTTTCTCCAACGTGGTCTTCAGGTCCGTGAGCTGATCAATATAGCTAGTCATTGTAAGGACGTTGTCCCCTACAGATGACCCGACAGCCAACCTCGCTTGAAGCAATTCTTTTGAGGTCTCGTATCTTGCGATATGAGATTGCTCTCCATATAAATCTTTGTTATAGAGGAAGACAGAAACTAAGTCCATCTTCTCGTGCTGCCTCTGGTATATACCATCTACTGAGGCCAACACGAGGCACTTGGCATTCACACAGTCTTTTTCCGATGTCTTACGGATATAAATATCCATGATGGTGGAAACTGGTCCTGAGACGGCGGGGGCTTGAGTAGTGAAGAGGTATCCCAGCTTGTCATAGGTGATGGACATCTGGACAGACCTTTGCCAGTCATTATAGTTAGATCCAGTCATTATATTATCTAGATGTAACCTAATCTTGGTCACCGGGTCGCTGCAATTAAGAGAGAGAGAGAGAAGAAAAAACTTTAGCATGATGCTCTTGCAAGTTTAGATTGGTTTTTAATTTATCTAAACAGGATGGCTCCCACTGTCTCTCGAATCCTTCCTCAAACTATAAAAGAAGAATTAGTCAGGATTGATCTCACCGTACAATTCTTGCTTAACCGTTCGGCTAGGCTAGTGTTGGTACTTCGAGGTAGGTTTTACGATACTTTCGCGAAGTTCCTTAATTAAATAACCTCTTTTCCCTGGAGGCATAGGCCCGCTAACACCGTTCTAGACACCTACTTAGTTTATAGTATTGATTGTTAAGTGAAAAAATCTCCTGAGGAGTAGCGGATACTCACAGTAGGACCGGGATTCAAATATCATTGTGTGATAACGCTGAGGGAATCCTACCAATATTATCAAACTCTAAATGGTATATAACACTAGCAAGTTTCAGTTTCTTTAGAAACTCCCGATGTGGATTTTTGCCCCATGCTCTTATGACCTTGACTAAAGCCAAAAAATCATAAGTCACATGTCAAGTTCTACCCGTCATTGTCCAGGTTAATTTGAACCCACCGTACATTCCCCTGACTAAGGCCAACAAAGTAATACGACTGTCCAGGTATGTGTCGATAAGAAGGCCGATGAGAAAACCCATCCGAACTCCTACTGAGCCTGCATGTGGCAATCCCCGTACAGTCCGGTCTATTCGTCAAAGAGTATCGCATATTGGGCCTAGGGGGATGGTAAACGTCAGACCTCTAATAGCGGTATAAGTCGTGTTGGAGTGTAGCCCAGAACACCCTGAGAAATTACTGGAATACCTACCAGTAAATCTCACTTGCCCTGGCCAAGGACTTTGTGTAATGGCTCTCCAAACACTGCGCGATATCAACCCCCAATACCGGGAGAGACGAATCCTATCTTACCGCCACTGCCTCCAAGTGCTTTGGGACTGCACCCAAGTACTACCTGTTTGCACGACTCCTTTGAGCCATGGTTGGGAAGTAATTAAAGTACAGTGGGAACACAATCGAGGCGAAGTAGCAGTGTCAAGTCGACGGACTAAGCTGTACTCATGTCACCTGGGAACTTCTACCCGACGATAGGTATAATACCCATCAGCAATTCCCGACGAGTCCTGTCCGGTGTACTCATAACCTAATGAGCACCTGCATACTATCTCCAGTACGATGTACTAATGGCTGTGGGACCGACCATCTCCCCTGCTGGGATGAGAAGCGTATACACTAGTCTACTCTAGAGTATCGATGCCCCGTCTTGATAATCCTATGACTAGGGACCTGTATAAGGATGTGCTTATAGACTACCCAGCCCTCACTAGTGTGACTGCCATCACAACGCTGGTAATCAAGCAAAGATCCTAAGGGCTCTACTAATATGTATAAGCGATATGCTAAAACACATGCACATATTGAAGTAGAAACAAACCAAGTAGCATACTGCCATTTTGAGCAAGGCTATCAATACAACTGTGAATATCCCAAGCTTCTATTAAGTAATATACAAACCAGTATGATACAATAATGTCCTCTAGGGCATACATCACTAACACTTTCTTAGTCACCTACTGGATCAGCTAATTGTAAAGTGGAAAACTCTCCCACGAGTAACACTTACTCGCAGTGGGTATCGGGATCCAACTATCTCATAGAAGGTATGCAATCTCATTGCAAATTTCAACACTTGAAATTCCCAATCTATATTTTTACCCCTAGCAACTTATGACCTTAACAAGGTCAATAAATTATAAGCGCTAGCCAAGTTCAACCCGTCATTTCGTGATTGAATTAAACCCACACGTACGACCCTTAATAAGGTCAACAAAGCTGTACGACTAGCCTAATCTAATCGCATCATATGCAACAGATAAGCACTAATCTACTACTACACACTATGCCTTGACGGAGGCCGATAAATGCAGCACGAATACTAAATAGCACTTATCTGAAATGACGGAAGGCTATGACTGGTTTTGATGAAAACCTTTAACTTAATGAACTTGATATCGTTGTAGAATCTAGTAATTTGAAAAGGAGTGGTTTTGTAGAATTTGCTAGTTTTGCTAAAGAGGTCACTCCCAGTAAAGGGAACTCGGCTCTATCCTCATCGAATGAGGTGCTGGATATTCATCAAGGAATACCACTATGCAAAGCATGAACTAGAGAAGCTATTAAAACAAAACCGAGTGGGTTGTAGCATTTGCAAGTTTTGCTAAAAAGGTCACTCCTGGTGAAGGGATCTCTGCGCTTTCCTCATCGAATGAGGTGCTGGATATTCATCAAGGAATACTACTATGCAAAGCAAGAACTAGAGATTCCTTTTTAAAATTTTGATTCTACAACATCTTTAGGTTTCTTTTCTTTCCATTAATCTCATTAATGAAGTCCCATCATTTATGTTTCCCTAAATATCACAGAAAAGAATCAAAAATAGAACGTACGCTTATGCCATCAGCATTCGCCACGGGACCCCGTCATGCACCGTTAGGTTACTTAACTAACGGCAGAGCGGGGGCTGGACTAGCACGGGTGCAAAACATAAGCAACGTTAATTATATATATCATATATATATAGCATTCGTCTCACATCACAGAACCAAGCAGCAGAAGCAAACATATGAAATATTGGATATACTAGGAGGTCCATGTTTTAAATTTAGCCAGCAATAAAAAACACGGATTCCGCGATTGTGATGAATAGCCAAACCCACATCCCAAGACCCCTACGAGAGCGGCAAACAACCCTGCCAATTCTAGATTTAGGAGACCCGGTTTCGACTCCTCGAGATGGTCTCCCACTGGACTCTAGAACCCGGTTACTTGTGCTCCCTGGCTTGGGTCTATCCTAACGCGGAAAAGAAAATAATATACATCAATGGTGACATCATCCTCAACCCGGAAATGTCCCAATAAAAGAATATTACATACAACTTTTACATGAATGAAAATGAAAAACCCTCATCTCACGCAAAACCCCCTGGCTATTCTATCATGGCGATCCAATATAACATATCAGCAACACATAACATCACATGTCATCAATGTAAGTAAATATGCGTATCCCGAATTCCGTTGACATATAGCAACGAGATCGGGGATACCCCACATATTACACTTACGGTCATAGAAAAGAAATGAAAAACTATAATATTTAGAATCCGCATATCTCCTTAGACATCATAAACTCGAAATATCTCATATTTCGAATTTCTTGCCTAACCCAATAAATCTTGCATTTTAGTCTCAAACTGAAAACACTTTTCAATAAGAAGTCGGATAATTCAACAACATTCCCGATTGGATGTTCGCGTACTATATGCGATTGCGACGGAGTTTTGATTCGAATCGAAACTCCGTGGTAATCGATCAACCGAGACTAAAATGTTAGATTTATAAAATACTAACTAGTTTTCTCAAAACTAATTGTTGTGGATTCCAAATATTGTATCACATATCATCATGTTCTAGACGATGTTAAACATTTCGATCGACTTATCAAAACCCACAAATTCCTGAGACCTCAACAACTTGAGCATCACTAAAACACCCATAAAGTGACAAATATAACAATGGAGCGACACAAGAATTATAAACCCAGAACACCCTAAACTTGCGGAGGAACCGCGGCCAAACATGGGGTTAGGCCGTGGTTCCGCGGCGGTTTGATGGAGTTAGGGCTTCTTTTTTCTTAGGGCTTCATTAAATACCCTGCACAATTTTCTGCATATTTTTAATCACAAGAATTTCAACTTTTGAAAAATGGACAGAAACTTGAGAAAAAATGGGTTTCGAAGTTCGATCGAACACTTTAACGTCGTAAAAACTTTCCCTAATGTTCTAGCTAGGCTCTGATATCATGAAAGTCTACCCTAGCACCACCATGAGGTTTAAACTGGCATCAAGCATGCAATTTTAAAAATTTGGGATGCTATGCTACACTAACTAAGGATCAAACTAGATGATTAGGGTTTATACGATGATATAAAAATATTTACACTAAGAGAAGGAGAAAACGACCTTTGTAGACCGTGTCTTTCTCTTCTAAAGCTCCGGGTAGTAGTCCCTACGACTCCTCGTAGCTCCATATGAAGAAGGATCGAGCTTGCTCTATGACCTTCGTGCCGAAGATGATCCACCCGAAACTCTACTAATCCAAGCTACCTCTTCACTAAACTCCTATTAGTGAAGGAAACACCCTAGTTTAAAGTGCTAATCTAAATTAGGAAGATGAAGTAGGGGTTCAAAGCTCACTTAGGTTTCTTCAAAACCCTATGATTCACATCACATGTGAGGGTTAGGGTTTTGTAGAGGAGGAAGAAGAAGATGAAAAAAATGGAGAGAGCTAGAGAGTGAAAGGAGCTCAAGCAAGAAAATATCTCAAGTGAAGAATAGAATGAATAATGGCTCACATTTTCTCCTCACTTATTGAGGCATGTAATTTATTTCAATAAATAAATTGAATCATGTTTCAATAGTGCAAGCAAATGAATAAATACATATAAAAGCCATGCTTCATCCCATTCCTCAAACATCTCCTAATTTTCCACCTCATTTTCTATTTTCTAAAAATAGAAAATCCAACCACGCTTCATAAATAATATATATATATATATATATATATATATTAAAAGAAGAAAATAATTAGTGAGCTTAATATTAGTTAATATATAATTATATCAAATATAAATATATCAAATTATTAAATCAACACTTGATTTAATAATCCGGTTATATCGCATATAACCTACTAATATGATTTATCTGTATATCACATTATCAAAACATCACTTGATTCAATAATCCGGTTATATCACATATAACCTAACTGATAATATTTTACCGTCAGATTAAAATACAGTATCACATACTCGTATTTAATCAGGCCCCCCACACATATCAATATATGTGCCCTACTTCGTTTCGCTTGAACTAGGAAATCTCTATGTGGGACTCTAAAGACTCGTCAATATGCCAGTAGTAGGTAATGATCACATTAGTTACCCACAAGCCGTCAGCGGTACTAGCTGGACGTAACGGCTACCCAGGTAATGAGCGAATAGAAGATCAACAAGGAAGGTTGTCCAAAGTCGCATGAAGCTTATAAGTAACACTTACCGTACAGTCCAGTCTCTTCGTCGGATATGTCGCATATCTTGTCTAGGGGTGAAATCGTCAGACCCTAGTAACTCGATAAGTCATGCCGATTTATAGCTCATAACGGTTCGAGAAATTACTGATAACTCTTACCGGTAAATCTTATCAGTCCTGGCCAGGGACTTACTTTTATAGCCAATCGAACATAGCGCAACATCAACTCCTAATACCGGGAGAGACGAAACCCCTCCTATAGCTCATTGCCTCCATGTGACTCGGGACTGTACCCAAAATCCACCTGTTTGCACGACTCCTTTGAGTCATGGTAGAGAGGAAATCAAAGCACAGTGGGAACCGCACAAGACACCATGACGATTTCGGGTCTACAGACTAATCTGTACCAGTGTCACTAGAGAACTTCTATCTGACGATAGGTATAGTACCAACTAGGAGTTCTCGGCGAGTTCTGTTCGGTGTACCCATTCTCTAATGAGCACATGCGTACAATCTTTGATGTTAAACACCAATGGTTATGGGATCAACCATCGCCCCATACAGGGTCATGAAACGTACACACTATCTACTCTGGAATATCGATGCCTCGTCTCGATATCCTTTCGACTAGGAACAATTAAAGAATGTGCTTGTGGACTACACAAGTCCCAGTAGTATGATCCACATCATAGAACTGGTAGTTAAGCAAACATGCTAAGGGCTTTATCAACATGTATCAGAGAGACAGTGTGTAACACCCTAGTTCATTTATACCAGTTCTATTTTGGGTATTTCTTTATTTATGGCTATTTCTTGATTTATTGTGTTTTGAGTGCGAATAGTCCAATTGGTATCCGTGTTTGCATCCGACCCGACCCGCATGCTGGAAACCCGTCTTGATTCCTGTTTATGATTTATCCCAGCTAATTATGAGGATCCGTGCACTTTCAAGTTGTATATTCTGCATACTTGCATTATATCGAGCATTTGCCTTTTTACAATACAATTATAATCTAATAATACATTTTAAAAATATCTTGCATGACCTGTATCATACCCCTAACCCTGTTGTAGCATCCACACATCGTATTCTCGTCCCGTTCAGTAAAACAGACTCGTTTGGATCGCTACATGCACGCCACGTGTATCCGTTCTTGGGGGTATGCATTTTCGTTACCCGGATATTCTATTTTGGTTTTGGTTAACATGTATATAATCCATATTTTCAAACCGTAGTTTTAGACCCAATCTGGGCATGTTTTGGACTACTTTTGTATTAACCAGAAATCTCAAAATATATAATATAAAATTCTTTATATATAAACTGTTTCTTTATATACGTTTATATATATTTTTAACCATATATATATATTTAAAATATTTTCTATTTCTAATCCTAACAACCCCTGCCTCTCTCCTCTCTCTTTTGATATATAAATATTTAATATTTTACTTTACCCTATATATTATGAAAACCCTCACTACGAGATCCGAGCACCCCCTATCTCCCATATTCTCACCTCCCTTCTCTTTCGCCCTCATCTTCGTCGTGAGGCCTTTGCGAGAACCCACGCCTCACGCTCGCTCATCGCCGCCTCCACCCTCGCCCTCAGCCCCTCGTCGCCGACACCACACCACCACCTCAACCTCACCACTCTCTTCTCCCGTCCCCGACGAACCCGCAACCCCACAACCTATCACCGAACACCCACAACCTTCACCTCACCCTCGCCTGCACGCCCCTCGCTGCCGATCTCCCTCGTCGGCCTTGTCACCACCCTCATCACCTTTCCTCCTCCTCACCAACACCCCTGAGCCAACCACGAGCCCCTCTTCCCTGCACACCCAAGTCTGCACCTGACCCTCTATCGCCTCTTCGCCGGCGACTGATTGAATTAATTTTCCAGATTGTGTAATGTAAAAAGCAAGTATCGAATCAATTGTTTCCCGATGTCGATTTCATTTGATCGATAACAGTATCTTGTATCGGTATTTAGAAAATTGTATAAAGAAATCACAACCAAAGAATTAGATTTGACCGCAATCAATAATGGTGTCGTGTAGATTTCGTTAGCAAGTGCGGATCGTCCACAGGGATTGTGCGATTCGTTTCTATGTTTAATTTGTTTGAATCGAAAAGTTAATCGAAAAGAAAAGAAAACATGATTCAAGAATTTATCGATTGATTCAGGTGTCACGATGTTTAATCAAGAATCAAGAAACTGATAAACAAGTCAAGAATCGGTGTTTCGATAATATTTCCAACCAAAATGTCAAGAATCTAAATGAGGCTCGTAGGAATCGATCGGATCTATAGACGTGATATAATTTCAAGATTTCGTGTTCTTGTCCTTCGAAGGATTGATACTAGATTGATGATGATCGACGAGAGTTAGGGCTTTCTTGATGAAACTAGGGTTTCATCTTTTTAAACCCTTATTCTTTCGTTGATATCATTTGCATTCTAGCCTCTAACAATTTCAAGAAACGACCGTAACTCCCCAATCTCGAGCGATATCAATCAAGAAAGCATCGCAACGAATTGGGTCGTCGATTCTTGAACTTGCTAGGGTTTACAAAACTCGTAGGACTCAAGAATCGATTTAAGATATATTACATCATCATTCTATTGATCGTCTCGACTCCTCGACGAGCGGAGTATTACTCAAACATCATCACACAGAAAGTATTCAAGAATTGAAAAGATATCATAATGCGAGAATTTAAAGAAAACAAGATAAAAGAATATCACCTTTTATTTATATCAACAATTTGATTACAGTCGCTCAAGAACTACAAGAGGAAGAACTAAATTGTTGAATTGGCGTCGCTCGGCTCCGTGAGTCGCGGATCGGCTTTGACCACTTGCTCCGTTGAAGATCGGCTCGGCTCATAAAAGGTTGCAAGGCTTCTTGCTTGATGGGTACTCGGGATCTTGGCTTTTGATTGGAATTTAGGGTTAGGGTTTCACACAAGTCTTCTCACTAGACTTGTGGAAGAAGAAGATGAAGAAAGAGAGTGAATGGATCTAAATTGGCTAAATGAACTAGTTAAGGATCAAGATGAATCTAGATGATTTACAAGTGAGCCTAGGGTCTTATTTATAGAGCACCCAAACCCTAAGCCTTTGAGTTCCCTCCAAAAGTTTGTTGAAAGACTTCTAGAAGTAGTTTGTTAGGCTTAGCCTAGGGTTTAAGCTAGGGTTTAGGGAGAAGTTTCTAGAATGATAGGCTAGTTTAGTGTTGATCCCAAAGCTTTGCTGATCTGGCAGAAGTATCTGGAGTCTTCTGGAATTTATTGTGCCTTTTTGAGGTGTAGGAATACAGGTGAGAGTTGTGGCCCAAAATTTAAGTGGTGACGTCGACAAGCTGCCGCGGAACCGCGGCGCAAGCCAGCTCCGGCCGCGGTTCCGCGGCCATGTTGGCTCATTGGGGCTTCAAACTTCCTGTGTTGATTTTTGATGTCTTCAAGTACATTCTCTGATATGTTGAATTCCTGAATCCCCTTTACATTAATACCAGATTCCAAATCTTTGAGTTGGCGTCATGTTTGATCGGTACCATGCACATTTTAGCCTTTCTTCTGGATTTTCCTGCACAGATCTCAAAACAAGTGTTGCGCAAATGTAGGGATGATGCGATGCCATGAAATGTGGTCAATTTCCTTTATAGTGTCGGTTTTAGAGTCTAATACATGCAATCTGATATTTTGCGAAAGTTTTGCTAATATGTAAAATATGAATGCCGAACACTTCTATATGGATGCAAATGATGAGGAAATTGCCGGCTAAAATATGCAATATTTTCGACTAATCAAATTCCCCCAAACTTAATTTCGATCGTCTCGAGCGAACTGTTTTATTAAAAAGAGAAGGAGAAAATAAAGAAAGAGAAAAACTAACTATCACACTTTCGTAGGCAACACGATTGCACTGAGCACGTGCAACAAGCCTTTAAACCTCTAGGTGTCCCTAGTAGGAGGAGTGTTGTCTCCTGAGGGTTTTCAGCGGATTGCACCCACAAAATCCAATAATAAAAGAAAGATCATGAATATTACATTTAAAGAAAAGAATTGTAAAAGAAAATCTTTGAAAATTAGGGTTTCCAACTAAGCTAGCTTTTCGGTTGTCATGAGCCCTATCTTAATGGTCATGAAAAGATGTCAGAAATCACGTCCTCCCTCAATAAAACATCGTCTTATTCTTCATTCCTATCTTTCTTCCAAACATCGATCATATAACCCTGCGTGTGTGTAAAAGACATCCCTACACCCGGAGAATTCAATTCAAGCTATCATACTCTTGCCCATCAGCCTCAGTACTTTTTAATTAATGAATATTCAGGATTGCTCACACACTTTCATGCGACCGTTAATACTTCTTGAGGTACTAACCGACCGATTACTCCTGTGCTTGCTTACTTGGTGTATTTTTCTCGTCTTGCACCACCTCAGGCATAGCAGTGACTCCCAGACCAGTTGGCCTTAGGGCACTAGGTGAAGAAGCACCCTCGCTATATATTTTTTTATTGCCCTTGGTGATAACAAAACCAGTGTCCATTTTTCTCACCATTTTATATTTTTTATTCACTTTTCTTTTTATTTCCTTCATACATTGGCTTTAAGACAAGAGCATTTCAAGGTATCCTCTACTATCCCAGGCTTCAAGACGTGTGTAAGTGCGAATAGCAGGGTAGCAACGTTCAAAATGTTTGGCTTCCAGAATAGAAACTATTTTTCAGACTTATTTTTATCCTCAGATTAGTGACGTCCTTCATCTTACTAACCCTTGGGACAACGGCTCATATCTACTTATTACTAGTTCGTATAAGAAAACTTCTAATTTTCTTAGTTTTCTTAAATTTTTCTAATCTCATGGATGTAATTTTTCACTATCTAAACTTTCATTATCTTATTTATATACAAAAAAGTGTAAATATTAAAATTATTTTTATACTTGAAAATTTTTAAATTTTTATGGATTTTTTAAAAGAAATGTTTTGTGCTTATGCAAATGATATGCAAATGATGCAGAAATAAGCACAAACCTCCCCCAAACTTGTTTTCAACAGTGTCCTCACTGTTGCCAAACGCTATACCTACAAAACCTGTAAGCCTGGGGGGGAA
The DNA here is from genome assembly GCA_030015575.1 of Agapanthus africanus. Taxonomy (NCBI): domain Eukaryota; kingdom Viridiplantae; phylum Streptophyta; class Magnoliopsida; order Asparagales; family Amaryllidaceae; genus Agapanthus; species Agapanthus africanus. The sequence goes on along the minus strand of CM057346.1, from coordinate 456,681,118 downwards.
TTATTAGTGGGGGCAAAATATATAAGTGAAGAACTTCCCCCAAACTTATCTTTTCACTCACCTTCATTCAAAAGATGATGCAGTGATATACAGGATATGAAGGTGAGACGGAGGAATTTTAATCTAAATAAACTGGCTCTTGTAAGAACAAGAGCTCCTCCGTGGGGTCAGTGGAAAAATACGGCTTAAGTCTATGTCCATTTACTTTGAAAAAGGTGCCGTTTTTAACATTTTCTACTTCTACTGCCCCGTGCGGGTATACAGACCGCACATCAAAAGGTCCCTTCCATCGAGATCGGAGCTTACCCGCATGGAGGTGTAATCGTGAATCATAAAGAAGGACTTGTTGGCCAGGTGAAAATGTTTTCCTCAAAATGTTTTTATCGTGAAAAACCTTAGTCCTATTCTTTGTGATTACAGCATTATCATAGGCTTCATCGCGGAGTTCGCTTAGCTCGTTGAGTTGCAGCTTCCGAAAGTTGCAAGCAAGGTTCAGATCAAAATTTATTTCTTTAATGGCCCACAATGCTTTATGCTCTATCTCAACGGGTAAATGACATGCTTTTCCAAACACTATCCTATATGGAGACATCCCTAGGTCGGTCTTATATGCAGTTCGGAATGCCCAAAGAGCATCCGTCAATTTGGTCGACCAGTCTTTTCTATTTTTAGCAACAGTTTTCTCCAGGATAAGTTTGATTTGTCTGTTTGAGATTTCAGCCTGCCCGCTTGTTTGGGGATGATAGGGTATAGAAAGTCGGTGGTTGATTGAGTATTTTCGCATCGGAGTCTCGAAAGACCTGTTGCAGAAATGTGTCCCATTATCGCTAATAATAGCACGTGGGTGTCCAAATCGCGAAAAGATATTCTCTTTCAAGAACTTAATGACAACTTTCTTGTCATTAGTGCGACATGGAATGGCTTCTATCCACTTTGAGACAAAATCAACCGCCAGCAGTATGTACAAATTCCCAAAGGAGTTGGGAAAGGGACCCATAAAATCAATGCCCCAAACATCAAATATTTCAACAACCAAGATGGGTTGCTGAGGCATTTCATTTCTCTGGGATATTCTACCCGTGTACTGACATTGTGTATAGGTTTTGCAATACTCAAATGCGTCCTTGAATAAGGTTGGCCAATAAAATCCACATTGCAAAACCTTTTCCGCTGTCTTTCTAGGACCAAAGTGACCCCCACAGGCCTGATCATGACAAAATGAAAGAACACTCTTGAACTCTTCATTCGGAACACCGGCGAATGATCTGATCAGGACAATATTTAAACAAATAGGGCTCGTCCCAGTAAAAGTGTTTTACTTGGGAAAGAAAATGATATTTGTCCTGTTTTGACCAATAGCTAGGTATTAGTTGTAGGGTTCCTAGGCACGCTAATGAGGTCTCACAAGGCATCAACCATGCCAATTTCAAATTTTACGGGTGCCGAGAAACCCTAATACGGATCGTTAACTAGAATTTTAGGCGAACACATGCAACTAGTTAACAATATAACTAAAAGAACGGAAATACAACCTTTGTAGATCCGGTCCTCCACCTCCATAGCTCCGCAATGAAGTCTCCTCGCTGTCCAAATGGAATCCCGGGCTCTAGCGTCGGCTTCATCAGAGAAATGGGCGGGCAAGGTCGTCGGCTTCGTGCCGAAGATGATCTACGTCGAGGCATCACAAGATCAAGCTCCCACTTCACCAAGTCATGAAACTTGTGAAGAAAACACCCTATACTACTTGGCAAGTGGTAGAGGATGAAGAAATAGGAAGTGGGTTCACTTTAGAATTGGATTTCTCACTAATTTTCTCAAGTTGCCATTGATGGAGGCAAGCTTCTTCTTGAAGAAGAAGAAGAAGATAAAGATAATCTTATGATAAGTGAAAGGAAAATAATACTTATCATATAATTAACCATGGTCAAGTGTAGAGAATTAACTAAGGTTATGTGAATGGTTAGGGTTAAAAGAAGAAGACAAAATGGTCACTTGGTCAAAGCTTCATGAAGCTTCAACAAGCTTCATGAAAGAAAACAAAGAAAGAAACCATTTTGCTTTTCCTTTATCCATTTCTCAAAAAAGAATAGATAAATAAATAAATAAATAAATGAATAAGAAAATGAAAACCCTAACCATTTAAATAACCATGGTTTAATCTTTACACAAAACTCAAGTAAGCATGTATCATCAAACATGATACAATCAAGTGCACAAAAAGTATATCACATATACAATGTGCACATCCGAGTGAGAAAATCCATTTAAAGTGAACCAATACTAGTTAATGCAAAGTAATATATCAAATATATAATTATGCATTAAATCATTAAATCAACACTTGATTTAACGATCCGGTCATATCGCATATAACCGACTAATATCAATAGTAACAACTTATCGAATCAACACTTGATCTGATAACCCGGCCATACCGCATATAACCGATCAATGTTACAAATCGCGAGAATCAAATACAGTATCACATACTGGTATTATTCTCGGTCCCGCACATATCTCATATGCGCTCCTATTTCGTTTCGCTTGAGCCAGGAAACCTCTGTGTAGGACTCTAAAGACTCGTCAATACGCCGGCAGCAGGTGATGATCATATCAAACACCCACAAGCCGCAAGCGGTCTGCTAAACGTAACGGCCACCCGGGTATTGAGCGATGAGAAGATCGACGAGCAAGCCCGCTCACACTCCTGTGAATCCAACCAGTAACACTTACCGTACAGTCCGGTCTGTTCGTCTGATATGTCGCATATCTTGCCTAGGGGTGGTAAACGTCAGACCCCAGTAGCTCGATAAGTCATGCCGACGTGAAGTCCATGACATGTGTGAAACTACTGATAACACTTACCAGTAGGTCACTGCAACCCTGGCCAGGGATTTCCTGTTATGGCCAGTCGTGCATAGCGCAACATCAACTCCCTATACCGGGAGAGACGAATCCCCTCCTATCGCTCATTGCCTCCATGTGATTCGGGACTGTACCCAAAAACCACCATTTTTCACGCCCTCTTGGACGTGGTAAGGTGGAAATCAAAGCACAGTGGGAACTACACAAGACTCTATGACGATCTCGGGTCACCAGACTACTCTGTACCAGTGTCACCAGAGAACTGCCATCTGACGTAAGGTATAATACCATCTGGGAGTTCTCGGCGAGTCCGTCCAGTGTACCCAGTCTCTACTGAGCACCGTATATCATTTCTGATGTCAAACACCAATGGATATGGGATCATCCATCGTCCATCTGTATGGGTCGAGAAGGTATACGCTAGTCTACTCTGGTATATCGATGCCCCGTCTCGATACACCCACGACTAGGGACCTTGAAGGATGTACTTATGGACTACCATGTCCCCACTAGTATGATCCGCAATATAGTCCAGGTAGTCAAGTACACATCCTAAGGGCTTTACCAACATGTAACAGAGAGACAATCAGTATACATGTTAAGGTAAAGAGTAACCAGATAGCATACTATCATGTCGAGCAAGAAAGTCCTCCCTATATATGTCCCAGCATCCACTACAATATACATCCAATGTACAGTAATGGCCTCTAGGGCATACATATAACTAACAATCTCCCACTTGCACTAGGGCCATCTGATAGCAGTGGTTGTAGTATCTCATACTCAACCATCCCTTAAAAGTCTCTCTCTGGGAAAAGGCCTTTGTGAGTGGATCCGCCGTGTTGTCCTCTGGGTCTAATCTCCTAACCTCGATCACCTTGGAGATCAGCCCTCTCTATGATCAGGTGATACTGCCTTAGAATTTGTCTGGATCACTGATGGGACGGACGTTCCTTGGCATAAGCCACAACTCCATTGTCACACAATGGGAGGAACGTAGTTCATCTCATGAACCAATATACACCTAAACAGCCTCTTTGGTAGCATCTTAAGTAGCGATGTATCCTACCTTTATCGTCTAGTATGTCACGGTATCTAGCTTGGAACTCTTCCAACATACCGTCCCTTTACTGAGGGTAAAGACAATGCCTGTGACTGACATTCAGTCGTCTTTATCACCCTGGAACACTTCCAGTGATTTTCCCCAGGATCAACTGATACCATCTCACTACATCTAGTGAGAATCCTAACATCCATTTAGATCTATCTCATAGATCCAAAACCCAGGATTTAGTAGGTATCACTTTGATCTTATGTGGAGAATCATTGTGATAAGCGGAGATTGATCAAGCGTAGCATAGGAAACTCCTTCCCTATCAAGAGTATGTCATCCACGTACTCTACGAGGATCACCATCATACTCCCTACTACCTTTTTGTATATACAAGGTTCATCTACCATTTTGATGATGTCAAACTCTTTGACTATCTCATCAAAACAGATGTTCCAACTCCGCGATGCCTGCTTTATCTTATAAAGCATCTTATACACGTTTCCGCTGCTCCCACTGTCTACGAAGCCCTCTGGTTGTGTACTTATAGACGCCCTCTTCTAAAACATCATTTAGAAAAGCTGTCATGACACCCAACCACCAGATATTATAGTCATGGTATGTAGCCGTGGCAAGTAGGATCTGGATGGACTTAAGCATAGATCCTTGGAAAAAGGTTTCAACATAATCCACACCTGGTCAATGATGCAAACCTTTAACAAGTCTAGCTTTGAAAGTCTCAACCTTTCCAAGTACACCAAGTAATCTTCTCAAGATATACTTGCTCCTGATGGGGATTTAACCCTTCAGATATAGCAACCAAAGTCCATACTTTGTTGGTGTACATGGATTCCATCTCAGATCACTAAGCATCCAGCCATTCTGACAGAGTCTTACTCCTGATGGCCAGTTTGAAACTAGTTGGGTCATCATCTCATGATGCAATCCTCGCTCCCACTGTCATAGAGAAACCGAAGTATCTCTCAGGTGGGTGAGGAACCCTACTAGATCGGCGGAGAGGCTGAGGTTCGTTAGCATCTACTGAATTCTTTGGTTCTACCAAATCATCTGCTGTAGTTTGTATAGCTGGAACACTTCCAGTTCTACATTACAGACCTTGCCTCGAGCTTGTCCAGATTTTGCTTTTAGACATAGGCCGGACAACCCCAAATCTTAACTAACTTAAGAAATAGGCTCTTCCCTTTCCATATCACATATGAAGTGGTAGGCAACTGATTTGATTGGAGCCCTATTCAATAGGTATGCAGCTTCATAAGTGCATAACCCCCAAAAGGAAATAGGTAACTCAGTAATACTCATCATAGAGCACACGATATCTAATATTGTGTGATTGTTCCGCCCCGATACACCGTTGTGCTGTGGTGTATTCAGAGGAGTAATGCTGAGAGAGAATCTCATTTTCCTTTAGAATAGTCTAAGGATTCCATGCACAAGTATTCTCTTCCCTGATCTCATCATAGGACATAGTACTTATACCCGTATTTTGGTTCTCTACTTCCTACTTATATTCTGTGAATACCTCAAAAGGTTCGGACTTATATTTCAACAGGAATATATGACTGAATCTTGAGAGATTATCAGAGAATATAATGAAGTATAAAGAACCAGTCCTGGCATGTGTAGACAGGAGACTTTACATACATCATCATGTATCAGTCCCAAGAGTTCATTAACTCTTTCTTTGTTTCCTATAAACTGGGCTATGGTCATCTAATCTTTGTGACATGACTGGCAAGTTTCACAAGATGTAAATTCAAACTGATTTAAATATGCATCTAAAATGCAACTTCAGCCAGTCGGGTCGCATTGATATGACCTAGTCTACAATGCCTCAAGAATGATTCGTTCATTTCTGAACTCTTCCTCTTGTGTGTGTTCTGAATACTAAGAACTGTAGTTTGATTTAGAACGTTAATGCTTTTAGATAACGCGCCTAAACCGATCAACTTTTGATATAGGAAATGTTCAAAACATTATCCATCAATACAAAATTATATCCTTTCTTTACTAATAAAGAGACTGATATGATTTTGTATATCAGGTTCGGTATCTAATAACATTCGTTCAGAATCAATGTATTGATAATACAGGGTGACAGTGACCAACAGACTTGGCTGCAACACTTGCCCCGTTTTCTGTCTCATGAAACTTATCACCCGTTCTCAGTTCTCTACCTTTCTGTAGCCCTATGTAACAGATTACATATCTGGGATCCTGATCTGGTATCATATACCCAGGACGTAAAGGACACTGAGAAACAGTTCTATATAATGAACACACCCGAAGATGATGCATCATATGCACTTTCTTCGTTTGGGCGGCACGGGAATTCTGGTAATCCCCAATTTCTTACTCTGTCTTATAACAATTATAAGTTGGAGCGAGACCAACGTTCCCCAGCTCAGTATAACAAGCGGGCTCAGTCAAATATCCGTATTTTTATCTTGATTAAGGCGTGATATGGTCGCTACCTAGAGAGAGAGAGAAGAAAACACTCAGCGTGCGCTCTTGCAAGAATAGATTGGTTATTCTTTTATCTAATCAGGATGGCTCCCACTGTTTTTATCAAATCTTCCTTCAAACCCTAAAAGGAAAGACTAGCGGGGATTAATTACACACTACAATTTCGCCAATCTTTCAGCCAGGCCAGTGTCGGTACTTTGAGGGAGGTCCCCCGTGCTTTCGCACGAACCTAATTAATGTAAACCTCGTTTTCCCAGAGTTGCTGGAACGAGTGGAGTGAGGGAAGGGCACGAGCGGAAAGCTATTCTTACTTCCGGCGTAACCCCGTTGACACCTTTCTAGACACCTACTTGATCGGCTAATTGTAATGTGTAGAATTCTCCCAGGAGTAACTCTTACTCGCAGCGGGTATCAGGATCCAACTATCTCATAGAAGGTATGCAATCTCATTGCAAATTTCAACACTTGAAATTCCCGATAATTTTGCCCCTAGCGTCCTATGACCTTGACGCAGGCCAACAAACCATAGTGCGCTAGTCAAGTTCAACCCGTCATTTCCTGATTGAATTAAACCCACCCGCACGACCCTTGACGCAGGCCAACAAAGTCGCACGACTACCCTAATCCAATCTGCATCATATGCATAAGCAGATAAATACCAGTTAGCTACCGCACACTACGCCTTGACGCAGGCCAACAAACGTAGCACGAATACTAACTACTACTTATCTGAAATGGCAGAGGGCTACGACAGGTTTTTCTGAAAACCTATTGCGTAATGAACTTGATATCGTTGTAGAATCAAATGATTTTGAAATGGAGTGTTTTTGAGGCTTTTTCTAGTTTTGCTAAAGGGGTCACTCCCGGTGAAGGGATCGTCGGCCCTTTCCTCGTCGAATGAGGTGCGGGATATATCATATATATCACTGTACAAAGCAGAACTCTTAAAAGCAATCAAAAGACAAACCGAAGGGTGTAGCATCTGCCAGTTATTGCTAAAGGAGTCACTCCCGGTGAAGGGATCTCGGTCCTTTCCTCATCGAATAAGGTGCAGGATATATCACATATACCGCTGTGCAAAGCAAGAACTGTAGCTACCTGTTTTATTTTGAAATTCGATTCTACAACATCTTAGGTTTCTTTTATTTCATTAATCTCATTAATGAAGTCCCATCATTTAAGTACCTAAACATCACAGATAAATACGACGTACACTTATGCCATCCGCATTCGCCTCGATGTCCCCTCGTGCACCGTTAGGTTAGGTAACTAACGGCAGAGCGGGGCAGGGCTAGTGCGGGTGTTAAACATAAGTAACGTCTATATAATATATCATATATACTATATATAGTATCTATCACAGAACATCACATGATCACATCACATATATCGCAGTAGAAGAATCATATGAAATATTGGATATACTAGGACGTCCGTGTTTTCAATACGGGCCAGTATAAAACACGGATTCCATGGTCGCGATGAATAGCCAAACCCACACCCCTAGACCCCTACGAGAGCGGCAAGCAACCCTACCAATTCTAGAGTTAGGAGACCCGGACTCGACTCCTCGAGTTGGTCTCCCATTGGACTCCAGAACCCGGTTACTTGTGCTCCCCTCCTTGGGTCTATCCTACTGCGGAAAAGTAAATAATATACAACAGGTGACAACTTCCGCAACCTGGAAGTGCCCCAATAAAAGAATATTACATACAAGTTTTTACATGAATGAAAATGAAAAACACTCATCTCACATAAAAAACCCCGGTTATTCAAACACGACGATCCAATATAACATATCCAGCAACACATAACATCACATGTCATCAACGTAAGTAAATATGCGCATCCCAATTGTCGTTGACATATAGCAACGAAATCGGCGATATCACATATTACACATACGGTCACAGAAAAGAAAGTGTAAAACTACAACAGTTGGAATCCGCAACCACCTCAGACATCGCATGCCTGACCAAATGAATTCTTTAGACATCGCATGCCTAACAATTATAAACCCCGCATTTTAGTCTCATTATCGAAAACACTTTTCAATACCAAGTCGGGCAATTCAACAGGATTCCCGACATTTTGATCGAATGCTCGTCGCAAACTTTAGTAGACGGCCGCACCCCCGATGCCGTCGACGAAGTGCACCAAGACGGAACACCGCTACCGCGAGCACCCGAACGGATGCTTTCGGCGACGGGGTTCTCCTACAGTCACTTGGTCGGGGCTAATGGGTGTAGCTGTCTATTAAGTTTATCCGGCGAGTATCTGCGTATGCTACGTGATTGCGACGGACTTTTGATCGCATCAAAATTCCGTGGCAACCGATCAAGTGAGACTAAACTGCTATGTTTATAATATTCATTCAGTTATCTCATAACTGCTTGTGAATTCCAATTATTGTATCACATTCCGGATAATTAGAAAATGTTAAACTTTCTGATCGAACATTTAAACACCCAAGTTTTCCCGATACAGATCAACACATGAAACAAGTCTAAAACCATTCAGTTCGTGCCTCAGTACCAACGGTCCAGCCGTAGAAGGGTCAAGCCAACGCCTCACATGTGGCACGCCGTACTACCCCAAACCCGAAGGTTCAAAGGGCAGTTCAAGACGGTCACATAATCGAGTTAAGGTTTGTTGTCTTCTAGAGGGACCATCGCGTTACTTGCACTACTTAGAACGTCTTTAAACCACAGAAAAATCCAACACTTGGAAATTTTCCGGCAGGGGAAAAGTTGGGTATTTATATCCGGTCGAACTTTTTAACATATTCAAAAATTATCCGGAAAGCCAAATAGACAAAGTTAAATAATCCGATCGATTCATCGAGTCCCCAATACAACCCCAGAACACTCAACTCTAGAATCAGTATTAAAAATGCCCAGAAAATATAAACAACAGAGATATGAATTACTATGCAAAGAACCGTCGCTAATGCCATAAATGTGCCGCGGAACTGCCGCTAAAGGGGGGTCAACGCCGCGGTTCCACGGCCAAGTAGAGGAATTAGAGGCTCGTTTTTCATGGTAATTCATATAATACCCTGCTGAATTTTTTAAGCATTTTTAATTTGGAAAAATACCAGATTTTGAAAAAAGTCCAGAGAGCATTGTCGGGTTAGGGGTTTCAGGTTGATCGGGTTTCAAACTTCGTCTACGCATCGCCTAAGGCTCTAGCTAGGCTCTGATACCACTGTAGGGTTCCTAGGCACGCTAATGAGGTCTCACAAGGCATCAACCATGCCAATTTCAAATTTTATAGGTGCCGAGAAACCCTAATACGGATCGTTAACTAGAATTTTAGGCGAACACATGCAACTAGTTAACAATATAACTAAAAGAACGGAAATACAACCTTTGTAGATCCGGTCCTCCACCTCCATAGCTCCACAATGAAGTCTCCTCGCTGTCCAAATGGAATCCCGAGCTCTAGCGTCGGCTTCATCGGAGAAATGGGCGGGCAAGGTCGTCGGCTTCGTGCCGAAGATGATCTACGTCGAGGCATCACAAGATCAAGCTCCCACTTCAACAAGTCATGAAACTTGTGAAGAAAACACCCTATACTACTTGGCAAGTGGTAGAGGATGAAGAAATAGCAAGTGGGTTCACTTTAGAATTGGATTTCTCACTAATTTTCTCAAGTTGCCATTGATGGAGGCAAGCTTCTTCATGAAGAAGAAGAAGAAGAAGATAAAGATAATCTTATGATAAGTGAAAGGAAAATAATACTTATCATATAATTAACCATGGTCAAGTGTAGAGAATTAACTAAGGTTATGTGAATGGTTAGGGTTAAAAGAAGAAGACAAAATGGTCACTTGGTCAAAGCTTCATGAAGCTTCAACAAGCTTCATGAAAGAAAATAAAGAAAGAAACCATTTTGCTTTTCTTTTATCCATTTCTCAAAAAGAATAGATAAATAAATAAATAAATAAATGAATAAGAAAATGAAAACCCTAACCATTTAAATAAATATGGTTTAATCTTTACACAAAACTCAAGTAAGCATGTATCATCAAACATGATACAATCAAGTGCACAAAAAGTATATCACATATACAATGTGCACATCCGAGTGAGAAAATCCATTTAAAGTGAACCAATACTAGTTAATGCAAAGTAATATATCAAATATATAATTATGCATTAAATCATTAAATCAACACTTGATTTAACGATCCGGTCATATCGCATATAACCGACTAATATCAATAGTAACAACTTATCGAATCAACACTTGATCTGATAACCCGGCCATACCGCATATAACCGATCAATGTTACAAATCGCGAGAATCAAATACAGTATCACATACTGGTATTATTCTCGGTCCCGCACATATCTCATATGCGCTCCTATTTCGTTTCGCTTGAGCCAGGAAACCTCTGTGTAGGACTCTAAAGACTCGTCAATACGCCGGCAGCAGGTGATGATCATATCAAACACCCACAAGCCGCAAGCGGTCTGCTAAACGTAACGGCCACCCGGGTATTGAGCGATGAGAAGATCTACGAGCAAGCCCGCTCACACTCCTGTGAATCCAACCAGTAACACTTACCGTACAGTCCGGTCTGTTCGTCTGATATGTCGCATATCTTGCCTAGGGGTGGTAAACGTCAGACCCCAGTAGCTCGATAAGTCATGCCGACGTGAAGTCCATGACATGTGTAAAACTACTGATAACACTTACCAGTAGGTCACTGCAACCCTGGCCAGGGATTTCCTGTTATGGCCAGTCGTGCATAGCGCAACATCAACTCCCTATACCGGGAGAGACGAATCCCCTCCTATCGCTCATTGCCTCCATATGATTCGGGACTGTACCCAAAAACCATCGTTTTGCACGCCCTCTTGGACGTGGTAAGGTGGAAATCAAAGCACAGTGGGAACCACACAAGACTCTATGACGATCTCGGGTCAACAGACTATTCTGTACCAGTGTCACCAGAGAACTGCCATCTGACGTAAGGTATAATACCATCTGGGAGTTCTCGACGAGTCCGTCCAGTGTACCCAGTCTCTACTGAGCACCCGTATATCATCTCTGATGTCAAACACCAATGGATATGGGATCATCCATCGTCCATCTGTATGGGTCGAGAAGGTATACGCTAGTCTACTCTGGTATATCGATGCCCCGTCTCGATACCCATGACTAGGGACCTTGAAGGATGTACTTATGGACTACCATGTCCCCACTAGTATGATCCGCATCATAGTCCAGGTAGTCAAGTACACATCCTAAGGGCTTTACCAACATGTAACAGAGAGACAATCAGTATACACGTTAAGGTAAAGAGTAACCAGATAGCATACTATCATGTCGAGCAAGAAAGTCCTCCCTATATATGTCCCAGCATCCACTACAATATACATCCAATGTACAGTAATGGCCTCTAGGGCATACATATAACTAACATTAGTCCCGTGGCATGATAGTTCACAATATCCCTGAACCATGGTTCAACGGATATGCTCAAGAGTTGTTCGTCAGGGAATGAATCATTGATCGGCAGGGTCACAGGGGAAGAAATGATGCGTGAAAGATGGTCAGCTACTACGTTTTCACATCCTTTCTTATCTTTGATAACAAGATCGAATTCTTGTAACAGAAGGATCCAACGTATTAGTCGACCTTTTGCATCTTTCTTTGCCAGAAGATGTTTTAAAGCGGAATGGTCAGTATACACAACTATAGGTGAGCCAATTAAGTAAGGCCTGAATTTTTCTAATGCAAATACAACCGCTAAGAGTTCTTTTTCTGTGGTTGTATAATTGATTTGCGCATCATTCAGGGTCTTACTTGCATAGTATATTACGTGTGGCATCTTTTCGATGTGCTGTCCTAAGACTGCACCTACTGCAAAGTCAGATGCATCACACATCAGCTCAAAGGGGTAGTCCCAGTTTGGTGATGATAAAATGGGGGCTGAAGTGAGTGAGTGTTTATGTGAGTCGAAAGCTGTCTCGCAATCCGAGTCAAAATGGAAGGTCGTATCCTTGGCCAGGAGAAGAGTTAAAGGTCTAGCAATTTTGCTAAAGTCCTTAATGAATCTCCTATAAAAGCCCGCATGGCCAAGGAAGGATCGAATATCTTTGACGCTTTTAGGATGAGGGAGGTTTTGAATGACATCTACTTTAGCTCTGTCAACCTCAATGCCTTTCTGTGAAATGACATGTCCAAGTACTATTCCTTCTTGGACCATAAAATGGCATTTTTCCCAGATCAAAGTCAAGTTCTTCTCTTTGCAACGAGTAAGAACAGCGTCAAGATTCGCTAGACAATCAGAAAAAGAGTCTCCAAAAATCGAGAAATCGTCCATAAAGATCTCCAGAAAATTCTCTACCATATCAGAGAATATCCCCATCATACACCGCTGAAAGGTAGCGGGAGCATTGCATAGCCCAAAGGGCATGTGACTGTAAGCAAAGGTACCAAAAGGACAAGTAAAAGTGGTTTTATCTTGATCCTTTTTGGCGATGGGGACCTGATTATAGCCTGAGTATCCGTCCATAAAACAATAATACTCTTATCCTGGTAAGCGTTCCAGCATCTGATCAATGAATGGTAGAGAAAAGTGGTCCTTCCTTGTGGCAGCATTGAGTTTTCTATAATCGATACATACACGCCACCCAGTTTGGGCGCGTGTCTGAATCAACTCATTCGCCTCATTGGTTATAACAGTGATGCCGGATTTCTTAGGAACGACATGTATAGGACTCACCCACTGGCTATCGGAGATGGGGTATATAATACCATTATCTAAGCATTTGACGATCTCTTTCATGACTGCTTCCTTCATGACGGGATTCAACCGTCTCTGTGGTTCTCGGGTTGGTCTGGCATCATCCATCACATGTATATGATGTTCAACTATCAAGGGACTAATCCCTTTGATGTCCGCCATACTCCAACCAAACGCATCTTTGTTAGATCTCAATACCGCTAAAAGCGCATTCTCTTGCTCTGATGCAAGAGAAGCGGATATGATCACCGGTAAAGACTCATTCTCACCTAGATATGCATATTTAAGGTGAGAAGGTAAAATTTTGAGATCTAATTCAGGCGGAGAAATGATAGAAGGAGGGATCATTGAGTGATTTTTGGATTTACAAAGAAGCTCAGAGCCTGTGAAAGATACAGACTCGGGTGGAGAAAAGTCAGAAGTGCAGGACTCAAGTGTAAGTAAGGTGTCCTCACTCAGATCATGTGTGAAATCAAACAGAGATGTGGTAATGTCATCGAGATCAGTAAAGCAAAGTTCCTCAGCTCCACAACTATCGGGAGCGATCTCATGGACAGAGCACACATCTAAAATATGAGCAGAGGGTTCTGATGGCTGACTTCCAACTTTGTAGATATTTAGTTCAATGGTCATATTTCCAAATGATAAGTTCATTGAACCGTTTCTACAGTTTATAACAGCGTTGGAAGTGGCAAGGAAAGGACGACCCAGAATCACCGGAATTTGGCCCCGGGGGTTTGCTACAGGATGTGTGTCGAGCACAATGAAGTCTACAGGGAAAACAAATTCCCCGACCTTTATCAATACATCCTCTAATTCACCCCTTGGTTTGGTGATAGATCAGTCTGCCATCTGGAGAGTGCAGTGAGCAGGTTTCAGCTCTCCAATCCCTAATTGCTCATAGACAGAATAAGGGAGCAGGTTAACACTTGCGCCAAGGTCTAAAAGAGCACGATTTATGTTTTTACCCCCAATAGAAATCGATATTGTAGGACATCCTGGGTCCTTTCGTTTCTTTGGAAGCTGGGGTATAAAAGCAGTGTTAATATTATTAGACATGAAGACCTTCTTCGGCACTTGAGTCTTCCTCTTCCTAGTGCACAAGTCCTTAAGAATTTTCGCATAAGCGGGGACTTGTTGAATTGCATCTAGGAGAGGGATATTGATGTTAACCTGTTTGAACATTTCCAAAATTTTCTCCATATGAGGACTCGTTCTATTAGCCCTTAACCGGTTCGGATAAGGAGCTTTTGCAATAAGCGCAGGGTCCATCACAAGAGAAGGAAGAGGGGGTAGACGTGGTCCCAAAAGAGGTGTGGGGACCATCTGTGGAGAACTATAAGGGTTGGGAGAAGGTGTTGAGCCTAATGGGAAATGGAGAATAGGCTCACGAGAAGATGGTGTGATAGAAGAAGAAGGATCAGAAGGGGAAGTGTGTGTGTGTGGAAAGGTCTCAGCCGGGGTGTTGATATGATTTTCAGTATCATCAATACCTTCCCCGACATGATTGTTCAGCACTCTTCCTGATCTCAACGTTGTGATGGCATTTACATTGTAATGCCCAGGATTCTGTAGGGGTTGAGAGGGAAGTTTCCCTTTTTCTCTCGCACTCATTTCGGCTTTGAAGCGTGCGATTTCAGCTTCCATTGATCTGATACTCTCAGCTTGGGACGCTGAGTTTTTCTTTATCTTACTGATGGAAGATCTAACCTCAGTCGAAACCTCTATGAAATTTGATAAAAGTGATTTCATGGTTTGAGTGAATTGAGAGAACTCGTCAGAACAGGACTGCATAGGATTAGACTGTGCAGGAGTGTTGACCTGATTTTGAAAATTTTGTGACTGATAGGGGTGCTGAGTGAGTTGAAGGGGTTGCTGTTGTGGTGGAGGAAGAGCCCTTTGAAATTGATTCGTGTTTGGAACCGTGTTTTGAGATTGGTTTTGGTTCCAAGCGAAATTCGGGTGATTCCTCCAACCCTGATTGTATGTGGAAGAATATGGATCGTTTCGAGGTCTTTGAAATGCGGCATTAGAATGCTCGTGACCTTGAAACGCGGCATTAGAATGCTCGTGACCTTGAAACGCAGAGTTTAATGGACATTCTTCCGTTAAATGAGACGGATCAGAACAGCACCCACAAACAGTTTTGGGGAGCGACACTGGGTTTAGGGAGGCTGCTGCAAATTTGTGTTCCATAGCGTCGAGCTTCTTTTGCATTGCTGCCATCTCAGCTCGAACACCTATGAACACATCTATTTGGTATACGCCACCCCTATTCAATGGTTGGGTTTCACTCTCCCACTGTAGCGATTTTTCAGCGAACTCTTCTAAATACTTCCACGCTTCCCCATCATCCTTAGTCATAAAAGTGCCTTGACACATGTTTTCAAGGCTCTGTTTAGTGCTTGGGTTAATGCTCTCATAAATGATTCGGCACAATTCCCATCTCGGGATGCCGTGATGAGGACACTGAACCAATAGATCCTTGAAATGTTCAAAGCATTTAGAGAATGGTTCAGCAGGGAGCTGGGCAAATTGATTCAGTTCGCTACGGATTCGAGCTGTCTTTTGTATTGGGTAAAATTTCTTAAGGAATGCAGCGACGAATTCTTCCCAATTCGTAATAGAGTGTGCGGTAGTGTTATATAGCCACTTCTCGGCTATATCGCACAATGTAAATGGAAGAAGTCGTAGACGCATCGCATCCACTGAAAGTTGTGACGTACCCATCATTGCGCATACGTTTTCAAATTTGGTAATGAAAACGTAAGCGTCCTCAGTCTCGAGTCCGTGGAATTTGGGTAAAAGATTGATATACTGGGGTTTAATCTCAAAGTTATCCCCATTGGCTGGTGGTGTGGATAAGCAGGTCGAAAGAGGACCTCGAAGTGGATAGCACCTCTCCTGGAGAGAGATGCGGGGTGGATTCTGCACACCAACGGACGGCGGCAGATTAGGGTTAAAGAAGTTTGATGGATTCGGATCCATTGGTGTGGGTGTGGTAGTGGGTAAAGGAAAGGTAAATGGAGAAATATCGACTTCGGAGTCGATAAAAGGTACGCGGACTAAACGGGCACTAGAATCCCGTGTCCAGCCTATCTTGCACTAAAATGGGTTAGTACAAGTGGCAGCGTGAATTTATAATTAGGGGTAAATGAATGAATGCGGTGTTTGCTTTTGAAAAAGGGACGGATTTTGAAAAAATGATGCGACACAACAAATGCAGCACACAAACCCTAGAATTTAGTGGTCACCTAGGTCCGGTTCTAGACCGCTCCTAACTGCCAAAAGACAAGTCGCAGGATAGAATCCTCCACTGCCTCTTTGTCCCCCTGTGGCCGGATAAGTGCCAGGTAAGTGGGAAGGTACTCCACTATGTAAGTAGTGGGCCTAATTAAAAACCACTAGCCTTAGACACACTCGCCTTAGGCACCACAAGAAAACGCGGATAAGCAATGAATTACCCACGGCCTTCTCTTGTCCTAATTGAGCGCGACAGTCCTTAGAGTCTTCTCTAGATTTCTTTTAGTTAATGTGGGTCAATGCGGATGCAAGTTTTGTGGTTTTCGGGGCCTAGGAAGGGTAATGAAATCCCCACCTAATTTGGATTTGGCCGTGCCCCTTAATATCCGTATTTATAATGCAAACAACCAAGAAACAAAATCACGCACAAATTTACTTTTGAAATTTGCGAGCTGCGATTATTTGCAGAGAATCATGCAGCAAGTTGTCAGTTGGAGCTAAAAAGAGGAGAGAGGAGAAGGTAAGAAGCTTACAGAGAAAAATTGGTACAGTGATCCCTTCAGGTAGCCGCGGTTCCGCCGTAATAGGAGGTTAATGCCGCGCTTCCGCGGTCGAATGTTGCGATCTCTTGAAAAGAAAATTTGCAAAATACTCCTGATCACTTCCCTAGCCTCTGGAATTTTCAAAAAAAATTTCCTCAATTGCCAAACAGCTCCAGATTTCCTTGCAATGAACCACAACAAATCGTTTAGTGTTTGCACGAATTTTGATCTCAAAATAACAATGAAATAAATCTTTCAATTGAAACTTTGATATAAAACGAATTAGCGCGCGATCGCCGGCAACGGCGCCATTTGATTGAATTAATTTTCCGGATTGTGTAATGTAAAAAGCAAGTATCGAATCAGTTGTTTCCCGATGTCGGTTTTATTTGATCGACAACAGTATCTTGTATCGGTATTTAGAAAATTGTATAAAGAAATCACAACCAAAGAATTAGATTTGATCGCAATCAATAACGGTGTCGTGTAGATTTCGTTAGCAAGTGCGGATCGTCCACAGGGATTGTGCGATTCGTTTCTATGTTTAATTTGTTTGAATCGAAAAGTTAATCGAAAAGAAAAGAAAACATGATTCAAGAATTTATCGATTGATTCAGGTGTCACGATGTTTAATCAAGAATCAAGAAACTGATAAACAAGTCAAGAATCGGTGTTTCGATAATATTTCCAACCAAAATGTCAAGAATCTAAATGAGGCTCGTAGGAATCGATCGAATCTATAGACGTGATATAATTTCAAGATTTCGTGTTCTTGTCCTTCGAAGGATTGATACTAGATTGATGATGATCGACGAGAGTTAGGGCTTTCTTGATGAAACTAGGGTTTCATCTTTTTAAACCCTTGTTCTTTCGTTGATATCATTTGCATTCTAGCCTCTAACAATTTCAAGAAACGATCGTAACTCCCCAATCTCGAGCGATATCAATCAAGAAAGCATCGCAACGAATTGGGTCGTCGATTCTTGAACATGCTAGGGTTTACAAAACTCGTAGGACTCAAGAATCGATTTAAGATATATTACATCATCATTCTATTGATCGTCTCGACTCCTCGACGAGCGGAGTATTACTCAAACATCATCACACAGAAAGTATTCAAGAATTGAAAAGATATCATAATGCGAGAATTTAAAGAAAACAAGATAAAAGAATATCACCTTTTATTTATATCAACAATTTGATTACAGTCGCTCAAGAACTACAAGAGGAAGAACTAAATTGTTGAATTGGCGTCGCTCGGCTCCGTGAGTCGCGGATCGGCTTTGACCACTTGCTCCGTTGAAGATCGGCTCGGCTCATAAAAGGTTGCAAGGCTTCTTGCTTGATGGGTACTCGGGATCTTGGCTTTTGATTGGAATTTAGGGTTAGGGTTTCACACAAGTCTTCTCACTAGACTTGTGGAAGAAGAAGATGAAGAAAGAGAGTGAATGGATCTAAATTGGCTAAATGAACTAGTCAAGGATCAAGATGAATCTAGATGATTTACAAGTGAGCCTAGGGTCTTATTTATAGAGCACCCAAACCCTAAGCCTTTGAGTTCCCTCCAAAAGTTTGTTGAAAGACTTCTAGAAGTAGTTTGTTAGGCTTAGCTTAGGGTTTAAGCTAGGGTTTAGGGAGAAGTTTCTAGAATGATAGGCTAGTTTAGTGTTGATCCCAAAGCTTTGCTGATCTGGCAGAAGTATCTGGAGTCTTCTGGAATTTGTTGTGCCTTTTTGAGGTGTAGGAATACAGGTGAGAGTTGTGGCCCAAAATTTAAGTGGTGACGTCGACAAGCTGCCGCGGAACCGCGGCGCAAGCCAGCTCCGGCCGCGGTTCCGCGGCCATGTTGGCTCATTGGGGCTTCAAACTTCCTGTGTTGATTTTTGATGTCTTCAAGTACATTCTCTGATATGTTGAATTCCTGAATCCCCTTTACATTAATACCAGATTCCAAATCTTTGAGTTGGCGTCATGTTTGATCGGTACCATGTACATTTTGGCCTTTCTTCTGGATTTTCCTGCACAGATCTCAAAACAAGTGTTGCGCAAATGTAGGGATGATGCGATGCCATGAAATGTGGTCAATTTTCTTTATAGTGTCGGTTTTAGAGTCTAATACATGCAATCTGATATTTTGCGACAGTTTTGCTAATATGTAAAATATGAATGCCGAACACTTCTATATGGATGCAAATGATGAGGAAATTGCCGGCTAAAATATGCAATATTTTTGACTAATCAGCGACCCATCACCGTCTCCCCAGTACCCTCGCCACCACCCTCGTTTCACCTCCCTCATCACCACCATCACCACCACCTCTCAACATCACCTCTTCCCTGCACCCGAACCCGACACCAAGAACTCCTCGAGCACTGTGACCCTCGTTGCCTTTGTTGCCGGAGCTCCGACCTTCTTGTCGCCTCCTCGTCATCGCAATCACCTCCTCGCCTTCTCCCAAACACCAGAGCACCAAACCCCAGTTCTTCTTCTTCTTCTTCTTCTCTCTTTCTTGATTCATGCGTTTCCCGGTGATCGCCGGAGCCGTGCCGCCGCCGCCGATCCGGGCAACCCAGTGGACGTTCCCAGCCAGCGTGGTCACCTTCTTGCTTTGCCTGGTCCTGTCCCGTGCGTGCGTATGTACATTGCGACGTTTACCCAACGTCAGCATACGCATTCCGTCGTGAGATCCGATCAGGCAAGTTTATCTTGCTACATGCTATGATATATATTTTGCATTCATATGAATAAAAATATCACATGTTTACTATATTGTATATCCATGTTACTGTTTTACTGATTTCGGATAGCCGTTCGTATCCGTATCATTTATTACATATCTAGTTGCATGCAAGTTTATCTTGCTACATGCTATATTATTACATTTGCATCCATACTAATAATAATAATATTACATGTTCATTTGCATTGTGCATCCTATGTTATAGTTTTACAGTTTTTCAATATCCGTTCGCATCTGTACAATTTATTACATATCTAGTCGCATACAATTTTATCTCGCTACAGGCTATACAATATATTTGACACCTATTGGTATAGAATTATTACATGTTTATGGAATTTCACATCCATGTTACAGTTTTACCGTTTTTCCGATATCCGTTCATATTCGTGTTATTTATTATATATCTAGTTGCATGCCATGTCATATTATATCATGTTACCGTTATATTAACACCCCATGCTTGATAATGAGCATCGTACGTATTCATGGAGTTGTAGATGTAATCCCTGATAGATATTTATGCTTCCATATTTTACCGCGCATCCGTACTTTTATCGTGCATCCATACTTGCTATAGTTTATTTATAAACATCCGTTTGATACCTGTGCACTACCTTTCATGACCTGATACACGACTACTTGACCTGTTACCTGATCCTGTTGCTAATGCCGACAATCCTGTTGTCCCAATGGACATATCCTGTTGTCTATTTAGACAAACCTGTGCCTGCTTGATCCTGTGTTGGCATTAGCTCCATTTTATCAATACCTGACTTGAACACATAATCTTGGGGGTATGGGGAAATCAAAAGTGTAACTGAAGTGTAGCTTAAAAGGGTATTACTTGATCCGTGGTCCCGGGGGATAACGAGACAGAATCATTCGTGATTCTTACTTGATTCGTAGTCCCGGGGGATAACGGGACAGAGTCATTCGTGACTCTCACTGCCTGATCCGTGGTCCCGGGGGATAACGGAACATATTCTTTTAAGTCACATCGAGGAGTACACTAATTGATTTCAAACAAACTTCAGAATAGATAACCCAGTAGCACAGTTTAGATTGATCACCGCACGTCACATACAACGAAACACTTCACTGTTCTATATCCGTGTTTACTTATTACATTCATGTTACTGTTTATAATTCATGCCTGCATATCTTGTTACCTCCAGATTATATTCTATTATTTTGATATTATGACGCACTGACGTCAGGGTTTTACATGGCCCGGATCCTTTATCTCTTTCACAGGCCGACCAGGAGTATTTCAGCCGATATGCCGAACAGTGAGGAGCATATTGGTGTTTAGTTTAGTTAGTTTAGTTTTCTTTCAGCATTTTCATTTCCTGATGTGAGCCCGTATTTGGGACGTACTTTCCAGATGTTATTGCTTATTGGATTTAGTGCTTCCGCATATTATTTCTTGACTCGTTTATTCTGGCATATGGACATGTACTAGATAGTTCATTTTATTTTTTTATTCTTGATATCTTATAGACATCCGTAATGTGGCTATGGAGGGATGTTTTCTAGCTACAGGTAGCATGGTTGGCTCTGTCACGTGCTGATCTTAGCGCACTCTGGGACGCGAGGCGTGACAGGGTTTGTTTGGTATCAAAGCCATATGATTTAGGTTATTCGGGTTTGATTCTTTTGTAGTTAGGTATTGGACCTAATACATGAGTCAGAAAACCCGTAATTAGGAACATGTCCTGCATTATTGCTATCTTTCCATCCTTGAATCCATAACTATCTTGCTTCTTTTATCCTGTTTATTGAATCTTGTTTATCATCCTAATCCTCTTCGATATCTTGGCTTCAGAATCATGGCGGACAAAAATCTGCGATCGTACCAGAGGCGTGCTGATGACGCTGTATTGTTTGAAGTAATTCGTGGGGCGCTGGAGAACCAGAAGCATCAAACCGAGCTGAATCAACGGCAAGCCGAAGCTTTTCAGGAGGTTTTGCGGACAGTCCAGCAGTCCGTAAATGCTGTTGCAGCCAAACCAGTACAGCGTGTGGGTACTGTGGCAGATTTCAGGAGACATAGTCCGTCCGCTTTCACTGGTTTGGAGGAACCATTGCCAGCGGAGCAATGGCTAGTCGATACGGAGAATCTGCTCGTTGTAGCACAGATTCCGGAGGACCAGAGAGTGGATGTTGTACGCATACAATTGGTGGACTATGCCCGCGAGTGGTGGCTCGTGGAAGAGACCCGTTTGCCCAAATCGATCAGTTGAGCAACTTTCTCGCAGAGTTTCTTGGAGAAGTTCTTTCTGCAGACTGCACGGGAAGAAATGGAGGAAAGATTTATCAGTCTGAAGCAGAATGGCGGATCCGTGGATGCGCATGCGGCTGAGTGGACACAGCTCAGTCGATTCGCTGGACCTTTGGTTGCCAACGAGACTGATAGGGCACGAAGGTTCATGCGTAGTTTGGATGTGGAAATCCAGAGGCACATTATATCTCTGGGATTGACCACTTTCTCGCAAGTTCTCAAGGCAGCCAGAGAGCAGCAGAGCCTATTGATGAAGACCAAGGGTACACAGCTGTAGGCAGTTGTGGTACGGAAGCCGGCGTTTACGCCGAACCGAGCTCCTATATGCAGAGGTATTCCGGTAAAATGACGTGGCGTGGTGCCTATGAACAAGCCCATCATTCCCGAGCAGAAGGGAAGGATGTTTTGTGAATTCTGCCACCTACCTGGGCACCAGCAGAGGGATTGTCGAAGGAAGCTTGGGCTTTGTTTGGTTTGCGGATCAGCTGATCATACTGTCAATACTTGCCCGTCGAAGCTTTGTTTGAAGGAAGATGCTCAGAAACCACCGCAGAGGCAGATTCAGGGGCAGAAGCAGATAACTCAGGGGCCTAATCAAGCTCGAGCCTTTACTCTGACGGCCGAAGAGGCCAAGGCTTCAGATGAAGTCGTTTTAGGTATCCTACTTGTTCATGGTTTTTCCGCATTAGCATTATTCGATTCTGGTGCATCCCATTGTTTTATGTCGTCCAAGTTTATTACTGCACATTCGATTTCTTGCACGACCCTGTCTTGTGGTTGGGACATACACACTGGGAATGGGAAAATCATATTTAGCAGTGAGTGCAAGGATTGTTCGGTGGTTATCTGCGGACGAGAGTTATTTGCAGATTTTTTGGTGATCGATATCGATAGTTATAATGTTGTCTTGGGAATGGATTTTCTCGGCACTTTCCATGCTCACATTGATTGTAGGGTAAAGAAAGTGATTTTCCAGATTCTCGGACATCCGGAGTTTGTTTTTGCTGGAGGTAGCAGTTCTGTCGGGCCAGTCGAGTTTAGGGCTAGACCAACAAGTGTCGTTCTTTCGTCGATGGAAGTTGATAAGGAGGAAGCGCCAGCTATAGCTCGAGAGTTCATGGATGTGTTCAAGGACATCTCGGGTTTACCGCCAAAACGAGATGTGGAGTTCGCGATTGATCTTGTTCCTGGTGCAGCGCCAATCTCAAAGGCGTACTATTCGATGGCACCAGTGGAATTAGAGGAAGTGAAGAAACATGTTACTGAATTGCTAGGGATGGGTTGGATTCACAGTATCAATTCACCCCGGGGAGCTCCAGTTCTTCTAGTCAAGAAGAAAGATGGCACAAGGAGGATGTGCATCGATTATCGAGAATTAAACCGGGTGACTATGAAGAACAAGTACCTAATCCATCTCATCGGCGAATTATTCGAGCAACTCAGTGGCGCGAGGGTATTCTCGAAGCTGGATTTGTGATCTGGATATCATCAAGTTCGAGTTAAATCAGAGGATATTTGCAAGACTGTGTTCCGAACTCGATATGGACATTACGAGTATTTAGTGATGCCATTCGGAGTCACGAATGCACCAGCGATATTTATGGACTTGATGAACCGAATCTTTTAAGCTTTCTTGGACTAGTTTATAGTGGTGTTCATCGATGATATTCTGGTCTACTCGAGGAGCCTAGAAGAGCATGCAGAACACTTAAGGATCGCACTGCAGACATTGAGGCATGAAAGATTGTATGCGAAGATGAGCAAGTGCGAGTTTTGGTTTGAAGAAGTAAAGTTTTTGGGGCATGTCGTATCCGGAGATGGAACCGCCGTTGACCCTGAGAAGAATGCAGCAGTTCAAGATTGGCCTATTCCGAGGAATGTAGCGGAGATCAGAAGTTTTCTGGGACTTGCAGGATACTACAGAAAATTCGTAGAGAATTTTGCTCGATTGGTTGAGCCTTTGACCAAGCTTATACGGAAGGAGGTATCGTGCGTATGGACGGATAGTTGTGCGTCAGCTTTTTAGGCGTTGAAGCAAAGGTTGATAACCGCTCCTATTATGACTGTACCGGACGGTTCCGGAGGATTGGTGATTCACAACGACACATCTGGGAAAGGTTTGGGATGTGTTTTGATGCAGCATGGGAAAGTTATAGCCTATGCATCGAGACAGTTGAAGACCCATGAGAAGAATTACCCAACTCATGATTCGGAGCTAGCAGCTGTGATTTTCGCTTTGAAGATTTGGAGACACTACTTATTGGGCGAAAGGCTCGAAGTATTCACCGATCACAAAAGCCTAAAGTATGTGTTCACGCAGAAAGAGCTTAACATGAGGCAGCGTAGATGGTTAGAGCTGATGGCTGACTATGATCTTGATCTCAAGTACCATCCTGGAAAAGTTAATGTAGTACCAGATGCGCTTAGTCGGTTGCCAACAATTCGAATGTTGATTGCACAAAAGGAGCTTATCAATGATTTTCGGAGATTCGAGTTGGAGATTGTGTTACCGCATTCTTCAGGACAATTGATGCAGCTGCAAGTACAGTCATCGTTGATCGATAATATTAAAGAAGCGCAGTCATAGGACCCAAGATTGCAAAAGTTTCGAGAACACTTGTTGATTCATGAAGATGGTTCATTGCGATTTGGTAGCCGTTTGTATGCGCCAAAGGGAGACATTCGCGAAGAAGTTATGAAGGAGGCGCACAGTTCCGCATATTCCGTACATCCAGGAGGCACGAAGATGTACTATGGTCTACGATAGCATTTCTGGTGGGAAGGCATGAAAAGGGAGATTGCCTGCTTTATAGCGAAGTGCTTGGTGTGTCAGCAAGTTAAGGCTGAACATCAAAGAGTAGCTGGTTTATTGCAACCACTTCCGATTCCTCAGTAGAAGTGGGAACATATAACCATGGATTTCATGACAGCTTTACCACAGAGTCTAAAGGGCAACAATGTAGTTTGGGTGATTGTTGATCGATTGACCAAGGTAGCTCATTTCATACCATTTCGAGTTGGTCAGTCAACGGAAGCGTTAGCAGAGCGGTACATGCAGGAGATTGTAAGATTGCATGGAGTACCTGTGAGCATCGTCTCCGACCGTGATACCCGATTCTTATCGCACTTTTGGAGGGGTTTATAGGAAAGTTTGGGAATACGATTGAAATTTAGCACTGCTTATCATCCCCAGACAGATGGCCAGTCGGAGAGAACAATCCAAACTCTTGAAGATATGTTGAGAGCTTGCATGTTGGACTTCAAGGGTTCATGGGAGGATCATCTACACTTGGTGGAGTTTTCATACAATAACAGCTTCCAGGCTACTATTCAGATGGCTCCATTCGAAGCATTGTATGGTCGCAAGTGTCGTTCACCCGTTTGTTGGGATGATGTTGGAGAACGAAGATTGTTGGGACCGGATCTTGTCGTGCAAACAGTAGAGAAGGTTGATACTATCCGGAATCACATGAAGGCAGCACAGGATCGGCAGAAGAGTTGGGCTGATACATCGAGAAGACCTCTAGAATTCGCTGTTGGTGATCTTGTATTCTTGAAGATACCACCGACTAGAGGAGTGATTCGTTTTGGGAGTCGAGGCAAGCTTAGTCCTCGATTCGTGGGGACTTTCGAGATTATTGAGCGTGTTGGAGAAGTGGCTTATCGATTGACTTTACCACCATCTTTGGTGAGTGTTCATGACATGTTTCATGTATCTCAACTCCGTAAGTATGTTCGAGATGAAACACACGTACTAGATCATTCAGAGCTGACTATAAGGGAGGATTTGACCTTTGAGGAACGACCGATGTCGATTGTTGATCGAAGAGAAAAGGTCCTCAAGAACAAGGTTATCCTGCTCGTACTTGTTTCACGAGAGAATCGCTCGCACGGAGAATCGACTTGGGAACGAGAAGACGAGATTTGACAGAAGTTTCCACACCTCTTCTCATAGATTCATGCTTGTTTTTCTTTTCTTGTTCCGGGAATTTCGAGGACGAAATTCTTTTTGTAGTTGGGTATAATGTAACACCCTAGTTCATTTATACCGGTTCTATTTTGGGTATTTCTTTATTTATGGCTATTTCTTGATTTATTGTGTTTCGGGTGCGAATAGTATAATTGGTATCCGTATTTGCATCCGACCCGATCCGCATGCTGGAAACCCGTCTTGATTCCTGTTTATGATTTATCCCAGCTAATTATGAGGATCCGTGCACTTTTATGTTGTATATTCTGCATACTTGCATTATATCGAGTATCTGCATTTTTACAATACAATTATAATCTAATAATACATTTTAAAAATATCTTGCATGGCCTGTATCATACCCCTAACCCTGTTGTAGTATCCGCACATCGTATTCTCGTCCCGTTCAGTGAAACAGACTCGTTTGGATCGCTACGTGCGCGCTACGTGTATCCGTTCTTAGGGGTATGCATTTTCGTTACCCGGATATTCTATTTTAGTTTTGGTTAACACGTATATTATCCATATTTTCAAACCGTAGTTTTAAACCCAATCTGGGCACGTTTTGGACTACTTTTGTATTAGCCGGAAATCTCAAAATATATAATATAAAATTCTTTATATATAAACTGTTTCTTTATATACGTATATATATATATATATATATATATATATATATATATATATTTTGAAAATATTTTCTATTTCTAATCCTAACAACCCGTGCCTCTCTCCTCTCACCTCTCTCTTTTAATATATAAATATTTAATATTTTACTTTACCCTATATATTATGAAAACCCTCACCACGAGATCCGAGCACCCCCTATCTCCCATATTCTCACCTCCCTTCTCTTTCGCCCTCGTCTTCGTCGTGAGGCCTTCGCGAGAACCCACGCCTCGCGCTCACTCGTCGCCGTTTCCACCCTCGCCCTCAGCCCCTCATCGCCGACACCACACCACCTCCTCAACCTCACCTCTCTCTCTCCTCCCGTCCCCGACGAACCCGCAACCCTACAACCCATCACCGAACACCGACAGCCTTCACCTCACCTTCGCCTGCACGCCCTTCGCCGCCGATCTCCCTCGTCGGCCTCGTCACCACCCTCATCACCTTTCCTCCTCCTCACCAACACCTCTGAGCCAACCTCGAGCCCCTCTTCCCTGCACACCCAAGTCTGCATCCGACCCTCCATCGCTTCTTCGCCGGCTACCCATCACCGTCGCCCCAGTACCCTCGCCACCACCCTCGTTTCACCGCCCTCATCACCACCACCTCCCAACATCACCTCTTCCGTGCACCCGAACCCGACACCAAGAACTCCCCGACCACTGCGACCTTTCGCTGCCCTTGTCTCCGGAGCTCTGACCTTCCCGTCGCCTCCTCGTCATCGCAACCACCTCCTCGCCTTCTCCCAAACACCAGAGCACCAAACCCTAGTTCTTCTTCTTCTCTCTCTTTCTTGATTCGAGCGTTTCCTGGTGATCGCCGGAGCCGTGCCGCCGCCGCCGATCCGGGCAACCCAGTGGACGTTCCCAGTCAGCATGATCACCTTCTTGCTTTGCCTGGTCCTGTCCCTTGCATGCGTGTGTACATTGCGACGTTTACCCAACGTCGGACGAAGCATACACATTCCGTCGTGAGATCCGATCAGGCAAGTTTATCTTGCTATATGCTATGATATATATTTTGCATCCATATGAATAAAAATATCACATGTTTACTGTATTGTATATCCATGTTACTGTTTTACTGTTTTCGGATAGCCATTCATATCCGTATCATTTATTACATATCTAGTTGCATGCAAGTTTATCTTGCTACATGCTATGTTATTACATTTGCATCCATACTACTACTAATAATATTACTTGTTCATTACATTGTGCATCCTATGTTACAGTTTTATAGTTTTACAATATCCGTTCGCATCCGTACAATTTATTACATATCTAGTCGCATACAATTTTATCTCGCTACAGGCTATGCAATATATTTGACATCAATAGGTATAAAATTATTACATGTTTATGGAATTTCACATCCATGTTACAATTTTACCTTTTTTCCGATATCCGTTCATATCCGTGTTATTTATTATATATCTAGTTGCATGCCATGTCATATTATATCATGTTACCGTTATATTAGCACCCCATGCTTGATAACGAGCATCGTACGTATTCATGGAGTTGTAGATGTAATCCCTGATAGATATTTGTGCTTCCGTATTTTACTGCGCATCCGTACTTTTATCGTGCATCTGTACTTGCTACAGTTTATTTATAAACATCCGTTTGATACCTGTGCACTACCTATCATGACCTGATACACGAATACTTGACCTGTTACCTGATCCTGTTTCTAATGCCGACAATCCTGTTGTCCCGATGGACATATCCTGTTGTCTATTTAGACAAACCTGTGCCTGCTTGATCCCGTGTTGGCATTAGCTCCATTTTATCAATACCTGACTTGAACACATAATCTTGGGGGTATGGGGAAATCAAAAAGTGTAACTGAAGTGTAGCTTAAAAGGTTATTACTTGAT
The DNA here is from genome assembly GCA_030015575.1 of Agapanthus africanus. Lineage (NCBI taxonomy): Eukaryota > Viridiplantae > Streptophyta > Magnoliopsida > Asparagales > Amaryllidaceae > Agapanthus > Agapanthus africanus. The sequence continues at coordinate 456,652,627 of CM057346.1, read as the reverse complement.
CCGTGGTCCCGGAGGATAACGGGACTGAATCATTCGTGATTCTTACTTCATTTGTGGTCCCGGAGGATAACGGGACAGAGTCATTCGTGACTCTCACTGCCTGATCGGGGGTCCCGGAGGATAACGAGACATATTCTTTTGAGTTACATGGAGGAGTACACTAATTGATTTCAAACAAACTTCAGAATAGACAACCCAGTAGCACAGTTTAGATTGATCACCGCACGTCACATACACTGATACACTTCACTGTTTTATATCCGTATTTACTTATTACATTCATGTCACTGTTTATAATTCATGCCTACATATCTTGTTACCTCCTGATTATATTCTATTATTTTGATATTATGACGCACGGACGTCTGGGTTTTGCATGGCCCAGATCCTTTATCTCTTTCACAGGCCGACCAGGAGCATTTCAGCCGACAGGCCGAACAGTGAGGAGCATATTGGTGTTTAGTTTAGTTTTCTTTCAGCATTTTCATTTCCTGATATGAGCCCGTATTTGGGACGTACTTTCCAGATGTTATTGCTTATTGGATTTAGTGCTTCCGCATATTATTTCTTGACTCGTTTATTCTGGCATATGGATATGTACTAGATAGTTCATTTTATTTTATTATTCTTGATATCTTATAGACAGCCGTAATGTGACTGTGGAGGGATGTTTTCTAGCCACAGGTAGCATGGTTGGCTCTGTCACGTGCTGATCTTAGCGCACTCTGGGACGTGGGGCTTGACACAGTGTAATAATACTAGTGTACATGTTAAGATAAAAAGCAACCAGATAGCATACTATCATGTCCAGCAAGAAAGTCCTCTATATATATGTCCAAGTATCTACTATATCATACAATAATGACCTCTAGGGCATACATATTCTTAACATATAACATTCGTCCCAGGCATGATATAAGAAACATCACAGATCAACAACAAGCAATACAGAATGGTGGATAATCTTGGAGCATCGGGTTTCAATTGAGCCACAAATGAGATCCGACGTTTCCGGTCGTGTGGATAGCCCGTGCAATGAAAACCTGGACCCCTACGAGCACGACAAGTTACCCGCCAATCCCAGAAGTGAGGCAACCCCAATCAACAAAGTGAATGGGCTACCTGGCACTTCACGGGATCCGGTAACTTGAGCGCCCCTCCGTGGGTCATCCTATACCCCCTACGAGTGCGGTGAATAGCCTGCCAATTCTAGAGTAAGTCTCCCTCCGTCTCAACGCTATGAGATGCGGGCCCGTTGCCCTCTAGAACCCGGCTATTCGAGCACTCCACCGTGGGGTAATCCTAGTACAGAAAAGAAAAAATATATGTACACTGGTGATATCAACCTCAACCCGGTCGTGCCCTAATCAAATAATATACAATTCGGCAGAGACGGCTGTCCACATGTCGGACGCTCGCCCCACAATATCAAATATATAAATGAATCTTAACTGTACCACTACCATTGCACTATCGACTATCCATCACGACAATCCAACCATAATATCAACACATTACCGAACATTAATGTGAATATCATGTTCACAAACCCGTCTAATAGAACATATAGCAATTAGTCGGGTTATACCGCTCAATGATATTCACGGTCGCAGATACTAATTGAAACATGTAAACGATGCTAAAACTGCGACTTCGAAATATTCCGAATTACCCCAACACAGATAACAGAATATGCAATCTGGGAAAAATCAGACAACATCTGAAACCCTAAATCCAAGATTCCAGAAGAACAAACAAAATCGAAGAACAAAATCATGATGTGGGCCGGCCAAGCCGGGACATTCCTTATTTTGGCCGGCCAGATTTTTGATTCTTGGCCTCGTTTTTCTCAGGTGTTAAAAATACTATATGAAGAGCACTCTGCAATTGTTTAAAAAATTTTTAGAGCCTATTAAAAAATTGACAGAAACTTGGATTCTTGTTTCGATGTTTTGGAGTTATTTCGGTTTCGTAACTTTATACATCGTTTAAACTGCTGGTTAAGGGTTTATGGGCTGGCTCTGAAACCATGTTGGGTTACACTAATTCCCTGGCCATCTACCGTAGCCGTTTGCGGAACAAAAATTTTCTACGGTTTTCAAAATGGGCGCTAAAATAACTCGATGTCGGATCTACCATAAACCTTAACTAGCGAACATGAGAGGAGCTAACTACCATGATAGGAATTTCTCACCAAAAGATCCGTGTTCTTCGGTCTTGTTTCCTCTTCGTATGCTTTTAGAGATCTCCTTGAACATGCTTGATCTTCTTTGTTTGCTCCTTCAGTTCTCCTGGATCGAGCTTGTTTGTCGGTCCTCCTCCATCGTAGATGATCCACCCGAGGGATGTAGTCCATGGCTCTAGCTCCATACTAAGAGTCTAGTGGAGCAACTAGAGATTTTAGATTGATAGTCTAAAGAGTCTAGGATGTAGTGTGAGGTTCTTTGTGTGTTTCTATCTTACATCCTCTCTTGATTCCCAACACATAAGAGTGTGGAGAGGAGGTAGAAGATGAAAGTGGATGAGCTCAAGAAAACAAAAGAGGAGAGTGAAGAAAATTGTGAGAGTGAAAAATGAATCTCATGTGAGAGAAAATCACCTAACCATGGTTTTGGAAAACCAATATTTTCAATATAAAAATCCAACCATGCTTCAATAGTTAGCACAAATGAATTTAAAATTCATTTGTCAATACTATCGAGGCATGGTTTTCACCATACCCCCTCACTTTATTTACACCTTATTATTCCATTTAAAGATAAATGGAAAGTCTAAAATGAGGTGTCCACCTTCTAGAATGTTTTCCGTATAAATATGGATTACACTCTACTGTATATACATATCTGTATTCGTATCGAAATACGAATATCCAACGGGATAGAATAACACAAAGAAAATAATACTAGAATATACATATCGAAATACATATATGTAAATTATTAAATCAATGCCTGATTTAATAATCCGGCTCAATCCCGAGCCGGCTAGTATTATCAACTGTCCGATCGAAAGTCCGGATACATAGTACAATCAATCGATCGGAACCCTGCACGTATCCAATACGGCAACTACATCATTTCACCTGAACCAGGGAAACTCTCTTTGTGGGACTCTAAAGACTCGACAGTACGCCGACAGTGAGTTACTGGATAAATTCATAACCACAAGCACGTCAGCAGCACTAGCTGTACGTAACGGCTACCCGGGTATCTGTCGAAAAGGAAGGCCGATGAGCAAACTCATCCGGATTTCTACTGAGCCTATCTGTGACAATCTCCGTACAGTTCGGTCTCTTCGTCTGAAAGTATCGCATACCGGGTCTAGGGGTGGTAAATGTTAGACCCTAATAACCCGATAATTCGTGCTGATGCGGCTAAGGACCAATCCGGGAAACTACTGATCAACCTATTAGTAAATCCCAACTGCTTTGGCCAAGGTCTTATGATCTGACCAATCGAACACATTGCGATATCGACTCCCTATATCGGGAGAGACGAATCCCTAACAATCACTCACTGCTTCCATGTGGTTCGGGATTGTACCCAACCAAAACCTGTTTGCATGACTCAAAAGAGCCGTGGTAGGGTAGTTATCAAAGTATAATAAGAACTCACACGAGACAAATGACAATCTCAGGTCTGAACAATAACTTGTATTCATGCCACCTAAGAACTTCTATCTGACGATAGATATAGTACCATCTAGAAGTTCTCGGCGAGTCCGTCCAGTGTACTCACCCCCAGTGAGCACCTGTATACGATCTTAGTTGCAAAAGACCAATGGATGCTGGACCAACCATCGCCCCTCGTTAGGGTCTAGAAAACGTATACACTAGTGTACTCCGGAATATCGATGCCCAGTCTCGATACTCTCACAACTAGGGACCTTTTAAGGATGTGCTTATCGATTATTCAGCTCCTACAAGTATGATCGCCATCACAATGCAGGTAGTTAAGCAATGATCCTACGGGCTTTATCAACATGTATGAATGATATGTAATAACAAGTAAAACATACACACATGTTAAGATAAAAACAAACTAGATAGCATACTATCATATCGAGAAAGATTGTCCTGTACATACATATGTCCAAGCATCCACATGTGTACATATACAATAACGGCCTCTAGGGCATACATATCCTACAAGGTTAGGGTTAAGGTAGTTAGGGTTAATTAGGTTTAGGGTTAGGGTTAAGGTAATTAGGGTTAGATTTAACGGTAAGGGTTATGATTAGGGTATTGTAGTGTTAGTATAATTGTATGTGTGTGTGTGTGTGAGATAATGTTGATGATGATATGCGTGAGTTTGTGATAATAATGATGTTGATCTCTCATATTAAATAAGACCAAACTCTAATTTTAAACTTAATACTAGAACTAAATCCAAAATTTTAAACTTCACACCAGAATCAAATCTAAAATTTTAAACTTGATTAAGAAAACCCTTAACTTTAATTTTTTTTTATCTAAACTAAAAACTTAAAAACCTTGAAATTGAAATGTAAACGTAAAACCAATTCAAGTTAAATCTTATAATAAGTGTATATATGATAATCGATGATAATATAAAATTTTCATATGCTCGTCGATCATCATATGTAAAAATCAAAGCGCGACTTAATCCCCGTCTATCGATTAACATACGTTCGATATTCATCGTGAAATAGAACTATACGAAGGTTGTTAAATATCGGACGGTATCGCTTGGTGCTAACAACCGTCATGTAGTCTATGTGACGAGAAGATTCAATTGTATGATAACCGATAAATTTGTCCAGTTTGGACAAGTTAGAAATGTATAAAGCAAACACCTGCATTCACTTGTGTTTTCATTCGTTTCAAGTTATATCGTCGGTACTTTTCTGCTGGTTCTCCGTGTACAAAGATAAATTAGATATTCATTTCAACGTATTTTACTGCATTGAAATGATTATCTATTTTATTATAGTGTACTCGGAGAACAGCGGGGAGGTATTGCCGAAATTTACTCAAAACAGATGAAAACACAAGCGAATGGGTGTCTGCTATATACATTCTTAATAGGATAGAAGCTTTACCCCCGACAGCCGAAACACACACACACAGCACGAATACACAACAAACACACACACAAGGCACATACACACTAACAACCCTACACCTAAGCGAAATCATAAATTGAAACACACATACACAGAATACAACTCATACTTGGGTATCTTCAAACCTAACTTTGTTAATCGATAATTTATTCTTTTCAATGATAAACTTGCCCCTATGGATTTTCTTCTTTGTCAATAACCCTCTCGTTCTTAGATTTCTCAATATAGTCACCATAACTTACAATTTATATGTTATACAGTTTAACATCGCCCATGAGTATATCAGAGTTAAGGACTGGATGTATGTGGATTGGCAACAACGCATGCAATCTAAGTTTGTCACAGGAGTTGCTGCTTTCATTAAATTTGCACGTGCACATAATAAGATCGTGTTGGAGAAGATTCTCTGTCTGTGCGATAGATGTAGGAATAAGTTCTGGAAGAAGGTAGAAATCGTAGAGCTTCACATCTTTAAACATGGTTTTACTAGACTTTATACAATTTGGCTATATCACGGGGAAGGGCAAGAAGAAGACGGTAATGCGGCAGAAGAAGAAGGAGAAGCCGGTAATACGGCAGAAGACGAAGATAACTTCATTCCAGGAGAAAAAATAGAGAATATGGTTGAGACTGCCATCGGTGATAGTAATCCTACCAAAAAAGACATTCTTTCCGGTCAGGGACCGCGTGCAGATAAGTATGAAAAGTTCATGAATGATACTAAAAGACCAGTTTATGAGAATGCAAAGTATTCCACCATATCATGGTTCGTCCAACTTTTCCAGATTAAGTGCCTAAATGGATGGAGCAACAAGTCATTCATGATACTTCTGAAGTTCCTGAAAAATTCTATGCCCCCCAGAAAATAACGTGTCCGAGAGCTGGTATGAAGCCCAGAAGATGATGTCTGATTTGGGTTTGAACTGTGAGAAAATTCATGCATTGCGTGTTGTACTGGAAAGAGAATTCAGATTTGAAAAAGTATCCAACATGCGGAGATGCCAGGTATAAGCCGAAACAATCTAATAAGAAGCCCGATATACCTGTCAAGATAGCACGATATTTTCCCATAACACAGAGGCTGCATAGGCTATTCAGGTGCAAGAAAATAGCCGAAGCAATGATTGGCATCACCGTGCTGCTCCAAAAGAAAATGAAAAAAATGAGTCATCCAAGAGATTCACCGGTATGGAAGGATTTCGATAGGAGGCATCAAACATTCAGTAGTGATCCTTGCAATGTTAGGCACGGGCTGGCTAGTGATGGCTTCTGCCCATTCAACTATATGGCTGGAAGCCACAACACATGGCCCGTTGTAATGATGATTTATAATTTGTCGTCTTAGTTGGATATGGATCAATTCTATTTTATGATGCCTCTTCTTATTGATAGACCAAACTCACCGGGAAACAATATCGACGTTTATCTCCGACCTCTGATCGATGTGTTAAAATCTTTATTCCTTGATGGTGTAGAGACTTACGATGCAAACATAGATACAACCTTTACGATACGTGCGGCTTTAATGTGGACAATTAATGACTTTCCTATATATGGAATGCTATCAGGTTGGTTCATACATGGTCACAAAGTATGCCCTTACTGCCATCAAGATACAATATCGAAATGGTTGAATTTTAGCAGGAAGGTTTGTTATTGCGGTGATTGGCGTTTCCTGCCACTAGACCATCCCTATATATTAGACAATACTCACTTTAATAGTCATCAGGAGGTTCTTGGGGCTCCAGCCACTTTGTCCGGAGAGGATGTGATTGCTCAGTGGGATGATTAAAATAACGCGACCTTCGGGATAGATCCGGTAAAACAGGACAAACCACCATACTGGAACAAATTAAGCATTTTCTACAAGATTCCGTACTGGTCAATAAATTTAATGCGTCGTTATATGGATGTCATGCACATAGAGAAGAGAGTATCCGAGCATGTACTCAACTTGCTTCTTTGTAAAGACGAAAAATCGAAAGACAATCTCCGTGCACAGATGGATCTTCAGGACTGGAAAATTAGAAGTGAATTGCATCCTAAACCGATAGTGGGTAAATCAGGCAAGTTTGTACTTCCTAATACCGCGTATCATATGTCACAACCGGAGAAGAAAAGGTTCCTGCAAGTGTTGCATGATTTGAAAGTTCCCACAGATTTCTCAGGATCATTTAGCAAGAAGATAAAGATTGTGGAAGACAAGATCGATGGGCTAAAAAGTCATGATCACCATATTATTATGGAGCACCTTCTCCCACTAGCCCTCAGGAATTCTCTTCCCGAATCGGTTGGTCTAGTAATCAATGACCTTTGTTACTTTTTAGGGAATTGTGCGCTAAAACCTTGGATGTTATGACGCTGGAGTATCTAGAAAATTCTATTTCCTTAATACTTTACATGCTTGAGCGTATTTTTCCACCATCGTTCTTCGATATCATAATACACTTGACGGTTCATCTTGCAACCGAGGCTAAGTTTGCCGGACCGGTACAATATCGATAGATGTATCCCGTCGAAAGATACGTTAAATTTATCGTTTCACGTATTTTGTAAAATTATTGTTGTCTTATATGCCCGTATTTATTTATTTAACAAATTTTTCTTTAGGTAGCTCTACACTCTAAAAAAGTATATACGCAATAGAAATCGACTAGATGGTTCTATCATGCAAGATTATCTTCTAGATGAAATAACTATAATCTGTTCCCGCTATCTGGACAAGAATATTGAGATGAAGCTTAACCGGCCTCGGAGAATTCAAGACGGGCCATATGGTAAAGCTGATTATAAGAGAGTAGACCACACCAGTTTACCCTCTTCAATAGCGTATGTCTTGAAGAAATTAGAGAGTAAGTTTTTTTTGGATTAATTGTTATATTTGTGTGTGTGTGTGTATGAAATGATATAATATTGATATCAAAATTTATTATTGAGAACAGAATTCATATTGATGAGATACGTGAGGGGCATCCTAATTGGAATGATGAACGATTGGAAAAATATCATCAGGATAAATTTTGCGATTGGGTTGCAGATCATGTAAGCCGTTCGAATAACATGTTATTGCGATGGGTTGTCTTAATCTAAACTTATATCGTCATGTATTTGCCATAAAATTTGTTTTGTCAGATCCACGATCCGAACTTATTTGCATCATTAGAGAGAGATTCAAGATGTTTTTTCACGCCCTGTTTCCCAAAATACGTAAACACGGCACACGACAAAGCTAACCATGCTACCTATGGCGAGAAAACATCCTTCCATAGTCACATTACGGATGTCAATCAGATATCAAGAACAGTAAACTACTAAATCTATCTATCACATGTCAAATAGACACAAGAACAATAACTGGAAAAGATAGCGGAAGCAATAAAGATCCAAGAAATAACTAACCCGCATAAGAGCTATATCAATAAGGTGGTCCTCACTGATCGGCGATCCTGTCGAATACTCACATGCTATGTCAAGTATCTGGGCCATGCAAAACCCAGACGTCAGTGCGTCATAAATATCAAAATAATAGTAATAACCAGGATAGGATATTATGATTAAACATGAGGGTAAATAAATAACACAGGTGTAAAACAGTGAGATATAGGTATGTGATGTGTATCCTAAAGTCTGTGCCTCTAGGTTATCTATTCTAAAAGTCTTTGAAATCAATTAATATAATTCTCATCGTAACCCAACAGTCTATGCCCTGTTCATTCCCAACGGGACCACGGTAACATGATTTATTTCATAATGCCCGGAAAAATGGCAAACATGTAACTATTCCGTGACGCCCGGAAAAACGGCAAACATGTAACTATTCCGTAATGCCCGGAAAAACGGCAAACATGTAACTATTTCATAACCCCCGGAAAAACGGCAAACAAGATTATTCCGTAACGCCCGGAAAAATGGCAAACATATAATAATAGCCTTTTGAGTTACGTTTCGGTTACATTTTTGATTTCCTCTTTACCCCCAGGTTTGTGTTCAAGTCAGGTATTGCCAATATAGATCTAATGCCAACAATCAGGTACAGTTCTCGTCTATGCAGACAACAAGTTACGTCTGTCGGGACAGCATGTTAGGATTGTTGCATTAGTAACAAGATCCAAGTAATGAGTCAAGTAGTGTGTCGTGAATATGTCATGTGATGCATATATATCAAATAGATACCAAATGTGAAACTGTAACGAATATCTGAACACGGTAAGCACGACGGATATCAGGATGCATATGTATCTATCTGTAATAACCGTTGTACGTCCATTACCATGTATGATGCAAACTAGATAACATATGTGATGTTCCGGCATACAACTAGATAAACTATTATTGGTATGGATACAGACGGATGTTATGAAACTGTAAACCGGTAATATTTACTGAATATTAAAAAACATGCACTATTATTTATTAAATAGATATTGATATAATAAAATTAAACCGATTAATAACTATAAAAGTGGTATTGATTAATCATGCACAAGAAAGTTCCGTTCAGAAATTAAGTATCACCATGATTTGTAAAATAGCTTTAAAATAACAAACGTTCTCCAAAATGGACTTGTTATATACCAAAACAAAGCTAATTCAATAAGGTTTTTATTTTTATAATTTAATGTATCTCAGATTGTTTCTACAAAAAGTTATAAACGTTCGAAATTGAAAGTTTGCTGCTGGAATTTCCCTGGACAGCAATTCAGAGGTATTTTCATTTACAGTTTACGTTATTTAAACAATTTATTTTGCAAGTAAATATTTCACAAGGTTATAGTATTCTAAGTTAGATTCGCAATGAACTAAAGAACGTATGCTAATGATTTTTCTATGATTTATAATGAATTTTATAAGGTAAGATGTACTGTAAATTTCAGATTTGTCGTATCCGCTTTGCGACGACGTTTCATGTGTAAACTATAATATTTTCAAACTATATTTTATATAACGTTATAAAATGCAGATTATAAACTAATTAATGATAATAATAAGAAATATTACAACGATATATATATTTATAGATATAATTATAGTATGTCGCAAGTTGTAAACTTGCATACATTATATATTATAAAACTGATTAACGTTAAATAACTACGGTTTATAAATTATATAGATATAGCTGTATGATGATAATAATAATAATACGACAACATATAAGTAAATTACATAAAGTATAGCATGTAACAAGTTGTAAACTTGTTTCGAAACAAACGCGATGAACGGAAGTAATATGACGCTATACAAATCAACACCAAGTTTTGATGGCTCGGTTAAGGTTTTAGGATGCGGCTGAAGTTGCGTCGACGAGAATGGGTGTGGACTTGAAGAACAAAGAAGGAGAATATATAAATTGATGAGAAAGAGATATGTTATGTGGAGAGGGAGAGAGAGCTTTTGTGTTTAATATAAATATATATAGTATAGTTTAAATTAGGTTATAAATATATATCAGTTTTAATATATATAGATAATATCAAATTACAATCAATCTCTACCAAAATCTCATTAAAAATATATTTTGAAAAATAATTCACATATGTAAATTTCTCAACCATAATGCAAGAATATATTTTAAATAACTCATACCCCTAATTTAAGATTTAAAAGGATTCTAAAAATATATCTAGATTTAGTAAATATTTGATATTAGATATCTTGAGATTTAAACGTAAGAGATAAAAGCAAAATAAGATATGGGATGACAACTATATGATGACAGTTAACAAAATATAATTTATTCTTAACTTGTGGTTATTAAAAGATATATGATGATCTAGATATATGATATATAAAGATCTAAAAATATAATGTAGGTGTTATACTAGATTCACATAGATACACTTTACTGAAAAATCTCAGATACAATCCTGCATCATATTGGGTTCTAAACTTGCGGGTCTGGTTGGATAACGATTACTACTATTCGAATCATTCACGACCCAATAGATAGAATAGAAGAAATATAAAGTAACTAGAGTGTTACATTATACCCAACTATAAAAAAATTTCGTCCTCTAAATTCACGAAACAGGAAAAGATAAGAGGATACGGATCTAAGGAAAGAGATGAGAAAACTTCTGTCGGATCTCGTCTTCGCGTTCCCAAGTAGATTCTTCGTGCGAACGATTCCTCCATGAAACAAGTATTAGAGGGATAACTTTGTTCTTGAGAACCTTTTCTCGTCGACCCACAATCGCCATTGGTCACTCTTCATATGTTAAATCTTCCTTTACTGTCAGTTCCGAATGATCTAAGACGTGCGCCTCATCTTGAACATACTTGCAGAGTTGAGATACATGAAACATGTCATGAACACCCGCTATGGATGGTAGTAAAGCCAATCGATAAGCTACCTTTTCAACACGCTCGATAATACCGAAAGGCCCTACGAATCGAGGACTAAGCTTGCCTCGACTACCAAATTGGATCACTCCTCTTGTCGGTGATATCTTCAAGAATACAAGATCACCAACTGCGAACTCCAGAGGTCTTTCTCCTGTATCAGCCCAACTTTTCTATCGATCTTGTGCCGTCTTCATACGGATCAACTTAATTTTCTCCACAGTTTACACAATGAGTTCCTGTGCCAATAATCTTTTTTCTCTAATATAGTCCCAACAAACAGGCGAGCGACACTTACGATCGTATAATACTTCGAATAGAGTCATCTGTATAGTTGCCTGAAAACTGTTGTTGTATGAAAACTCCACTAAATGTAAATGATCCTCCCATGAACCCTTAAAGTCTAACATGCATGCCCTCAACATATTTTCAAGAGTTTGGATCGTTCTTTCAGACTGGCTATCTATCTGAGGATGATAGGTCATGCTAAATTTCAAGCGAGTTCCCAAACTTTCCTATAGACTCCTCCAAAAGTGTGATAGAAATTGAGTATCACGATCAGAAACGATGCTCACGGGTGCTCCATGCAATCTCACAATCTCCTGCATGTACCGCTCTGCCAAAGCGTCCATCGAATGACCAACTTGAAATGGTATAAAGTGAGCTACCTTGGTCAATCGATCGACAATAACCCAAACTGCATTATTGCCCCTTGGACTCCGTGGTAAAGCAGTCACGAAATCCATGGTTATATGTTCCTACTTCTATTGAGGAATCGGAAGTGGTTGCAATAAAGCATCTACCCTTTGATGTTCAGCCTTGACTTGCTGACACACCAAGCACTTCGATACGTAGCGAGCAATCTCCCTTTTCATGCCTTCCCACCAGAAATGTTGTCACAGATCTCTGTACATCTTTGTGCCTCCCGGGTGTACTGAATACGTGGAACTATGAGCCTCCTTCATGACTTCTTCTCGAACATCTCCTTTGGGCATACATAAACGACTACCATATCGTAACAAACTATCTTCATGAATTAACAAGTCCGTTCAAAGTCCTGCTTCTACTTGTTCTCGAAACTTCTGCAATCTTGGATCGTGTGACCGCGCTGCTTTAATGTTATCGATCAAGGATGATTGTACTTACAACTGTATCAACTGTCTCGAAGAATTCGGTAGTACAATCTCCAATTCGAATCTCTGAAAATCATCTATAATTTTCTTTTGTGCAGTCAATATCCGTATCGCCGGCAACCGACTTAGCGCATCCGGCACTACATTAACTTTCCCCGGATGGTATTTTAGATCAAGATCATAGTCAGCCATCAGCTCCAACTGTCACGATCCGAAAAAGGTAAGTGAGTGGCACTTGAATCATGTGAAGTTTATAGGACCCCACCTAATTCAAGTAAACCAAAGCCCAGAAATCTAAACCTTTTTAGGGAAAATAGTGGAAGTGGAGTTTTGAAATAACAGATTACTGAAATCAGGTTCTTTCTTTAAAACATAAGCAATATCATAAGAAATACAATATTTTGTATCTATCTTGAAAACATTTTTCGTTGTTTGAAATTTGGGCAGCACCTCCCTTATAAATCTTAACCCGAAAGCAATACAAGCAATAATAAATATAGGCATCCCCAAGTGGGAGCTAGCTCTTCGCCAATTGGCGGAAACAACCACACAAAGATATAAATATACAACGCTGAAGGCGAGGATCAAAACACAGAAATAAGGCAAAGAAAATAAATCATCATCAAAGAAACCAGAATAAAGCATAAATACATAAGCGTGACTCTAAGTCCGAAAGAATATACAACAACGTTTCCTAAATCTACAAATATACAAAGTCTGGTTGATGGAGCTTTTAACTAGATACAACTGAAAGAAATATACAAGTACAATGGTGGTCACGATGCGAGTGTATCCTACCTATCAAAGCAATCACCCTGAAGAAAACGGTGGGCCAACAAGCTGCAACGGAACCTGCGCGGTCAAACCTGCAAGAAAACTGTGGCACAACGGGGATGAGTTGCTAACTCGTGAGTAGAAGACATCACCGAGTAGAAACCGAATGTATGATGATCTCCCAGGTCATACAGTAAAATAGCAATAATATAGAGACATCGAGTGATAACAAGGGTAACAATATAAGCGTAAGTGTGATATCAAAGTACCCATGTCCGTATCATAATGTAGTAACATATCATGTGTATCATGTATGAATGAATCATCCAACGTGTGTCCAGCAACGACACACAAAATCATGATAAAACCTGAGTGCCTAGCATCGACACTCGAAAACATCATGAAAACCGTGTCCATCAGCGACACATAATTCTCATATCTCGGGCTCCGTTTGTCCGGATCGGCCCCATATCATCTGATCTCATGACTACGGTCGGTATCCTCCGGATATTTACCACGCCAAACTATCACTGGTTGGTAGTGCTCCCCTGCCGGACTCAACGTCTCTCTATACGATCTTCTTGTCTCGGGGTACCGCACTGGGTCCACTATGTACCCGCAGACGGTGTCTCCTCGCTCCTCGAATCGGGTGTATATATATGCTCAGAACCGAGAAATCTCATGGTGGACGCCACACATCATAACACGAGAAACCGCATTTTCTTTTAAATTGAGCATAAGTTTTCAAATTCACATGCGTTTTCCCAAATCCAGAAATCTCATGAAAAACCGAAATCCCATAATCATGAATCAATAATGAGAAAACGAATACCGGCATAGAGCCAATCTACAGTGCATAACTAGAGTGTATGTAAATAAATGCTTGTGACATCTAAATAAGAATCCAAAGTCTAAACTAGCATATGAGATCATGAATGCTAAACAATACTACTTAGCTACAATTTATCAGGGTATACGAATGAAGTAACGGTTACTAAAGTATACGTGACATGGAAATTACCGATGCTGATGTGTGTGAGCCGCCAAGCAAGTGTACGTACAACATACACATCATCGGTAATGGTGCATGTACCCTAGCAGACGAGATCATAACAACTAATGAAAACACATGTAGATATATACAATGCAAAGAGAAATACTATAAGCATAGCAGAAAGTAAACAGTAAATGCAACATTATAAAAAATATATATATCTATATATGAGCCATACAGTTACCGTATTTAAAAATAGCACGAATCATTGTTTTTAGAAAAGCAGGGGCTACGGTGTTTTTGAGAAAAAAGATATCTTTTGAAAATTCATAGCGTCCCTCGGGCTGCCCTTTGAAAATACATACGATTCGTTAGTTTTGAAAAATAGGTATGACTCAAGTCTATTCTAACATCTACTTAACTGATTAAAAGACTAAGCTAAAAATCGAGTCGAAAGTGATAAGAAATCGATAGCATTTTCCGAGTCGATATATCAAGTAGTCGGCAATCCAGCATCATTGCATCACGTACGGTATAGTCCATCGTATGACATTCTCGAGTCAAGAGTGCAGATCAATCATCATATAAATATATCTCGTACGGTAAAATCCGTCGTACGTCATCCTAAAAAACGAGGGTACGGGTCAAAAATCAAATATATCATAATTCATACGGTATCATTCGTCGTAGGTATCATAATCACGGGTACGGATCTAAGGTCACGTATAATCTATTATTTCATCAAGTCACATGTTATCGCATGTTATGTGTATATCGCCCAACAATCCTTTAGTATATTGTATCATATACGATATTTCAACTCAAACATATATCATAATCTCTTGACATCTTGTCCGATAATATCGACTCAATTCCACCAACATATAATATCCCCATCTCACATGTATATGTATGCATATATATATATATATATATATATATATATATATATATATATATAAACCTACATACACACACATATACATATGCACAATCTCGTGTGTGTGTGCGTGTGTGCGACAACATATACCCTAAAGGTTCGCGGCTAAGATAAAAGAGGCTAAGGTTATACCTTCCTACGAGTACGCTTATTTTAATTCTATGGTCTCCTAAAACCCTATTTGCTAAGTATCCAAGTCTTGCATTAACACATATATATAATATATATAGATATCCTATTCTACGGTTGTGGGGGTGCTATACGCTATCCACCCGACTTCCCCCGTAGATATACATCTACTCACCTTCGATCCTCGCTTTCCAAAGTCGATGACGCCTTGCTCTCCCTTGTCATCCCGAAGTTCACGCAAAAGTACCTACAGTTCAAGCACGTCGTATCGTAAACAAGAATCCAACACGAAAACTGATACGGCATGTGGAGTGGACATAGGTTAGAACCTATGGCCTACGCATGCAAGAATAACCAAACGACTCTCGACGTCGACGTACAAACCTCAATCGACCTAGTCAAAACCCAAATATCAAAACTCAAGTTAACAAAACTCACAAAACGAAATCAGCATCTTTGAAAAACACTCCTAGATTTTGCCTCAGGTGAAATTGGGATATTTTGCACATAGGATAGGTCTAATTAACGAATGATTGAACCATGAACCAAACACCAAGCCCAGAGTCCATGTCCTGGCCACAATTTGCGGCCAGAAAGGTTTTATTTGCGGCCAAGGGTTAGGGTTGGGGTCTCGAGTCTTTAGGGTAGCTTCTAGGTGTCCTGCACGTCACACCGTGTTCGCTAAATATTTTTCAGAGCTCATGAGTTGTAGCAGATCCCAAAATATCATCATAATTACCACAAAATCCGATATCGGCAAATTCAAAGTTCAAGTCTGGGGTTTTCTATACTCAGTTTGGTCCAGGATTTTGACACTAGAGGGGTTGTGGTCACTATCAATCCTTAAATACACCTTCTCAATTCATAACATCACATAAATCTCAACTTAGAATTTTCCTAGATCGCTAATCTACTTTAGTTTAGCTCTAAACTACTATAGGACATTAGAAAACTAAAAACTTAACAAAAGGGGTAGAAATATACCTCATGTGGCAACTCAAGAAAATTCTAGGGTTGCTCAAAGTGCTCAAAACCTTAACTTGATGCCTCCAAGTGTTTTGTAGTGGGCTTGTGGTCAATTTTTGTGAAGGTGGCATGGTATTTTGGTGTGGATTTGAGGGTGTGTGAGGGTGGTAGAGGAGGTGGAGGAAGTGGAGGAGAAGAAAAATGTGAATGGTGAAGAGAACCATGGTGGAGAAACTCCCCCCCTCTCTCCCCCTTGCTCATACCTCAATGTCTCTCCCCTCTCAAAATATCTCTTCGTAATATATTCCTTTTTCCTTTTCTTTTAAAAACAAATTCATTTTAAAAAAAGAAAAGAAGCCATGGTTAATAACAAAAATGTAACAAGTGTTTTGCAATATGTTTTGTTGCATGCCATGTACATAAACAAGATTAATGCATAATTAGTGAAATATTAATCAAGTTTAGCATTAACTTGTATACAATTAATTGTATAATAATTTATAAAATATCCAAATCATATAAATTTTTTCAAAATCAATAATTTATATTAATTTTCCAATTATTTTTTAAACTATAAGTATATAATCATACTACTTCATTAAAACCAATTTCCATACTTTATATGATATCCATAAAATTTATAATTTTAATTATTTAAATTCCAAAAAATAATATTTTATTTTCTGAAATGTTACAATCTTCTCCCTTTAAATAAATTCGGTTCCTAAATTTAAATTTAAACCCCCCAATAACTAAAACATTTTAGCAAAAAAATCAAATCGTCGGGGCACTGAAATCATGAATACATAAGATATATCATAGCGCAACGCATGCACATGAAAATAAGTGAAAAACTCAAAATCGAAACTCCGTCAAGTATGACGCCATCACGGGAGTTAATGCGAAAATGACAGTTTCAAAATCTACTATTAAAATAAATGTAGTATAGTTTGGACATTATTATATATATATAGTACGCATCCTTATGAAATCGTCAAAACAACTGAAATAAGGTGCATGCAAAATTCCATTTTTAAATCGCCGTGCGATGCGCATATCATGGCACAAGCATGATACGTTCATTTATAAAGAAAATAGCTCTCTCTCTATATATTTATCTATCTATATATATATATATATATATATCTTTGTTTAACATATACGTTCCACCTTCTGAAAATGATTTGGAAGGGTTTTCTATATAAAATTTCGTGTCATCATGGACACGTAGGAAAATATCGAGGCTATATCTCCCTTTTGAAAATCCCCTCGGTAAATATCGACACATGCCAAAAATACTCAGGTACAGTTCTCAGACTAGTCATGCTCGGTTATTATATAATATATTATACGTCATGAAAACATGATGCTTGAAAGGAATCAGTCCCAAAAATGTATGCAAAGAATGCCACGTGTGTCTGGTGCGTAGGGAAATCAAAATCAAATACAGGTGCCACGAATGTGCACAAAAAAAACTAAGTGCAACGGGTGTGCATGAAGGCATCTGTCAAATGCAATGGGTGTGCACGACAACAATACCAGGTGCATCTGGTATGCACGAAGAATCTCGATTAAGTGCATCTGGTGTGCACAAAATCACATAAAGTGCACCAAGTGTGCACAAGAATCTCAATCAAGTGCACGAAAAAAAATATCGAGTATCAAAATCGAAATCAATGGTATACGACATACACCAATTCAAATCAAGTATACCGCGGTATATAAACTCATAAACATGTGCATCTGTGCGCACAAAACCATATCAAGTACTGAAAGTGGGTGTAAACAACACCGAATGCATAAGTCAAAATCATGCGCATACTATATGCATGAAATTAAATCAAATATATCGGAGTATATGAAATCAAAATCGAGTGCAAATGGGTATGCACGAAAACGAAATCAGTACAACTGATACATAAAAATACGAATCAAGTGCAATTGTGGTGCACACAGGAAATATCAATCATAAAACAAACCATCAAAATATCGGGATCAAAATGATAGAAACTTGATATACGAATCAGCAAGGCGCAATTTACAATAACCGCCGTCGAGGTGCCCCTCCTTCAATGTCGAAAGGTGCTGGTGCATCCAAAGCTGGCAGAGCAAAATATCTACTTGCCTCCTGTCCACGGTCTGGCGTCTTCTGCTTTTAGATCCTTGTTTCTCTCTGCAGATTACTAGTTACATGACTCTTCGCTTTGATAGCCTGATTCGAAGCAATGACGAAATCAGTCCCGTCCTGGTGCTTCTCTGAAGATCTCCTAAACAATTCACATGGTCACTAGTAATATATCACGTCAATGATGGCAGCCTCTGTCCTACTGAGTGCGCGCGATACAATCGATCCTGGTTCAAGTCTTTATCATGAAGTACTCCCGAAAGATCCTGCCAAGCTATCTTTCCAATCTCTTCTCTGCCGGACTTCCCGGAAGTTGGCATTCTTTATTCAAACCGTTTCTTGTTTCGGGACAGCTGCATTCTTATCACGACTTTCCTCTAGAAATTTTAGCCGTATTCTATGCCTCTGCATACATATCAAGTCCCCGACATCAATGAGAAGGAACGTCAACTCGCTAAAATCTCGCACGAACTTCTTATCCCGCTTCCCTTCAATATGGACCAATTTCGAATCATCTCTTCATAGCTGTGTGGACTGTGCTCCAATTGGATGTAGTCATCTCGAGTCCCTTTTGAAACTACGAACTCGGCATCTCTAATACCCTATGGAAGGTGTCTGGCCAATTTCGTCCTCGGAAACGCGTCCAAGTCACCGGAGTAATGCGCTTCCGCTCATCCTTTCTCGATCAATTCACAATACGTCTGAGTGAGGTCCTCTTCTAGTTGAAGCTAGTCAAGTTGATGACCTCGCATCGGAGTATCCAAATGAACAAACTGTCCTAGTCACTTATCTAAAGGTAACTAGCGATCTTCTATCACATCTCTGGGTATAAACTCATGCTGCATTAGCTTCCAAAGTCTGGGGGCGATATCTTATCAAACTCAGCAACAGCTGGCTCATATGTCCGCACGATAAACAACACATCGACTTCTGGAGTAGATGGTACATCAATAGTCTTCACAATCTTGCTGGCATCTAGCAATGGTCCGATCATCTGGTGCAGATCCCGAATGCTCGTGTCAACGGGAAATCCTAGTAAAACAATATATTAATGCGTTCGTGTGTTACCCTGGTCCATCCTCGTTCCTGATGAGCTCGTGCTGACCGCATCTCTAGCCGCAGCTCTCTCTGCTCGTGTAGCCAAGGTAACGGAAACTACAATCCGATATCGAGGAGGATATATCATAGGAACGAATAGAAATACAGTGCATAAGAAATGTATATCCTCAGGCTAATTAAGCGAAGTAGTGTATTATAAGTATGCCGCGGAACATACACATGGTACGTCACTCTATTTAAGTCACCTACTCCATCAACTAAGGTCAACCTACGCGACAAAAGTTCGGGTCTAATACCTCCTCAGTCAAGTCTAAGTTCCGTAAGGTCAAGCTTAGGTTCCGAAATATATATACGCCCTAGACACTGCATAGTCAAACCTAGACTCGAACCAAGGTTAAACCTAACGCTTTGACACCAACTTTGTCATGATCCGGAAAAGACATGTGACTGGAACTTGAATCATGTGAAGTATATAGAACCCTACCTAATTCAAGTAAGCCAAAGCCCAAAAATCTAAACCTTTTTAGGGAAAATAGTGGACGTGAAGTTTTGAAATAACGGTTTTATTGAAATCAGGTTCTTTCTTTAAAACATAAGCAATATCATACGAAATACAATATTTTGTATCTATCTTGAAAATATTTTTCGTCGTTTGATATTTGGGCAGCACCTCCCTTGTAAATCTTAACCCGAAAGCAATACAAGCAATAATAAATATAGGCATCCCTAAGCGGGAGCTAGCTCTTCGCCAATTGGCGGAAACAACCACACAAAGATATAAATATACAACGCCGAAGGCGAGAATCAAAACACAGAAATAAGGCAAAGAAAACAAATCATCATCAAAGAAACCAGAATAAAGCATAAATACATGAGCGTGACTCTAAGTTCGAAAGAATATACAACAACATTTTCTAAGTCTATAAATATACAAAGTCTGATTAATAGAGCTTTTAACTAGATACAACTGAAAGAAATATACAAGTACTATGGTGGTCACGATGCGAGTGTATCCCACCTATCAAAGCAATCAACCTGAAGAAAACGGTGTGCCAGCAAGTCGCAACGGAACCAGTGCGGTCAAACATGCAAGAAAACTGTGGCACAACGGGGGTGAGTTGCCAACTCGTGAGTAGAAGACATCACCGAGTAGAAACCGAATGTATGACGATCTCCTAGATCATATAGTAAAATAGCAATAATATAGAGACTTCGAGTGATAACAAGGGTAACAAAATATGTGTAAGTGTGATATCAAAGTACTTGTGTTCGTGTCATAAAGTAGTAACATATCATGTGTATCATGTATGAATGCATCATCCAACGTGTGTCTAGCAACGACACACAAAATCATGATAAAACTTGAGTGCCAAGCATTGACACTAAAACATCATGAAAACCGTGTTCATCAGCGACACATAATCCTCATATCTCAGGCTCCGTCTGTCCAGATCGGCCCTATATCATCTGATCTCACGACTACGGTCGATATCCTTCGGATATCCGCCGCGCCAAACTATCACCGGTCTATAGTGCTCCCCTGCCGGACTCAACGTCTCTCTATACGATCTTCTTGCCCCGGGGTACCGCACCGGGTCCATCATGTACCCGCAGACGATGTCTCCTAGCTCCTCAAATCGGGTATACATATATGCTCAGAACCGAGAAATCTCATGGTGGACGCCATACATCATATCACGAGAAACCGCATTTTCTTTTAAATTGAGAATAAGTTTTCAAATTCACATGCGGTTTCCCAAATCCAGAAATCTCATGAAAAACCGAAATCCCATAATCCTGAATCAATAATGAGAAAACGAATACCGGCATAGAGCCAATCTACAGTGCATAACCAGAGTGTATGTAAATAAATGCTTGTGACATCTAAATAAGAATGCAAAGTCTAAACTAGCATATGAGGTCATGAATACTAAACAATACTACTTAGCTACAATTTATCTGGGTATACGAATGAAGTAACGGTTACTAAAGTGTACATGACATAGCAATTACCGATGTTGATGTGTGTGAATCGGTAAGTAAGTGTACGTGCAACCTACGCATCATCGGTAATGGTGCATGTGCCCTAGCAGACGTGATCATAACAGCTAATGAAAACATATGTAGATATATACAATGCAAAGAGAAATACTATAAGCATAGCAGAAAGTAAACAATAAATGCAACATTATAAAATATATATATCTATATATGAGCCATACGGTTACTATATTTAAAAATAGCACGAATCATTGTTTTTAGAAAAGTGGGGGCTACGGTGTTTTCGAGAAAAGATATATCTTTTGAAAATTCGTAGCGTCCCTTGGGTTGCCCTTTGAAAATACCTACGATTCGTTAGTTTTGAAAAATAAGTATGACTCAAGTCTATTCTAACATCTAGTTAAGTGATTAAATGACTAAGCTAAAAACCGAGTCGAAAGTGATTAGAAATCTATAGCATTTTCCGAGTCGATATATCTAATAGCCGGCGATCCAGCCTCATAGCATCACGTATGGTATAGTCCATCGTACGACATCCTTGAGTCAAGAGTGCGGATCAATCATCATATAAATATATCTCGTACGGTAAAATTCATCATACGAAATCCTCAAAAACGAGGGTACGGGTCAAAAATCAAATATATCATAGTTTATACGTTATCATTCGTCGTACGATATCATAATCACGGATATGGATCTAAGGTCAACTACAATCTATTATTTCATCAAGTCACATGTTATCACATGTTATGTGTATATCGCCCAATGATCCTTTAGTATATCGTATCATATACGATGTTTCAACTCAAACATATATCATAATCTCTTGACATCTTGTCCGATTATATCGACTCAATTCCACCAACATATAATATCCTCATCTCACATGTATATGTATGTATATATATATATATATTTATATATATATATATATATTTATATATATATAAACCAACACACGCACACACACATATACATATACACACATCAAATCACGTGTGCGTGTGCATGTGTGTGACAACATATACCCTAAAGGTTTGCGACTAAGATAAAAGAGGCTAAGGTTATACCTTCCTATGAGTACATTTATTCTAATCATACGGTCTCCTAAAACCCTATTTGCTAAGTATCCAAGTCTTACATTATAACACACACACACATATATCATATTCTATGATTGCGGGGGTGCTATACGCCATCCACCAGACTTCCTCCATAGATATACATCTACTCACCTTCGATCGTCACTTGCCAAAGTCGTTGATTCCTTACTCTCCCTTGTCATCCCGAAGTCCATGCAAAAGTACCTACAGTTCAAGAACGTCGTATCCTAAACAAGAATCCAACACGAAAACTGATACGGCACGTGGAGTGAACATAGGTTAGAACATATAGCCAACGCATGCAAGAATAACCAAACGACTCTCGACGTCGACGTACAAATGTCAATCGACTGAGTCAAAACCCAAATATCAAAACTCAAGTTAACAAAACTCGCAAAACGAAATCAGCAACTTTGAAAAACACTCCCATATTTTGTCTCATGTGAAATTGGGATATTTTGCACATATGATAGGTCTAATTAACAGATGATTCAACCATGAACCAAACACCAAGCCTAGAGTCCATGTCCTGGGCGCAATTTGCGGCCAAAAAGGTTTTATTTGCGGCCAAGGGTTAGGGTTGGGGTCTCGGGTCTTTAGGGTAGCTTCTAGGTGTCCTGCACGTCTCACTGTGTTTGCTAAATATTTTTCAGAGCACATGAGTTGTAGCAGATCCCAAAATATCATAATAATTCCTACAAAATCCGATATCGGCAAATTCAAAGTTCAAGTCTTGGGGTTTTTATACTCAGTTTGGTCCAGGATTTTTACATTAGAGGGGTTGTGGTCGCTATCAATTCTCAAGTACACCTTCACAATCCATAACATCACCTAAATCTCAACTTAGAATTTTCCTAGATCGCTAATCTATATTAGTTTAGCTCTAAACTACTAAAGGACATTAGGAAAACCAAAAACTTAACAAAAGGGGTATAAATATACCTCATGTGGCAACTCAATAAAATTCTAGGGTTGCCCAAAGTGCTCAAAACCTTAACTTGATGCATCCAAATGTTTTGTAGTGGGCTTGTGGTCAATTTTTATGAAGGTGACATGGTATTTTGGTGTGGATTTAGGGGTGTGTGAGGGTGGTAGAGGAGGTGGAGGAAGTGGAGGAGGAGGAGAAGAAAAATGTGAAATGAGGATGAGAACGGTGAAGAGAACCATGGTGGAGAAACCCCCCTTTCTCCCTTGCCTATACCTCAATGTCTCCCCCTGTCAAAATATCTCTTCATAATATATTCCTTTTTCTTTTTCTTTTAAAAACAAATTCATTTTAAACAAAGAAAAGAAGCCATGGTTAATAACAAAAATGCAATAAGTGTTTTGCAACTTGTTTTGTTGCATGCCATGTACATAAACAAGATTAATACATAATTAGTGAAATATTAATCAAGTTTAGTATTAACTTGTATACAATTAATTGTATAATAATTTATAAAATATCCGAATCACATAAATTCTTTCAAAATCAATAATTTATATTAATTTTCCAAACTATAAGTATATAATCATACTATTTCATTAAAACCAATTTCCATACTTTATATGATATCCATAAAATTTATCATTTTAATTATTTAAGTTCCAAAAATTAATATTTTATTTTCTGAAATGTTACACCAACCATCTATGTTGCCTTATGTTGAGCTCTTTATGTCTACCCTTTCGTCCAACAAGTAGTGTCTCCAAATCTTCAGAGCAAAAATCACCGCTGTTAACTCCAGATCATGAGTTGGGTAGTTCTTCTCATGAGACTTTAATTGTCTTGACATATAAGCTATGACTTTCTCATGCTGCATTAGAACACATCCCAAGTCTTTCCCAGATGTGTCGCTGTGAATAACCAACTCTCTGGAACTGACTGGCACGGTCAGAATAGGAGCGGTGGTCAATCTTTGCTTCAACGCTTCAAAATCTGACGCACACTTCTAAGTCCATGCGAACGGTACCTCCTTTCGTGTTAGCTTGGTCAATGGTTCTGCAATTCAAGCGAAGTTCTCCATGAAACTTCTATAGTATCCGGCAAGCCCAAAAAAACTTCTGATCTCCCTTACGTTCTTTGGAAGTGGCCAAAATATCGTCAATAAACATCACTACGAAATGATCCAGATATGGTGAAAAGATTCGGTTTGTTAAATCCATAAATATTGCTGGTGCGTTAGTAACTCCAAATGGCATCACTAAATACTCGTAATGCCCATATCGAGTTCGGAACGCTGTCTTGAAAATGTCTTCTTCTTTCACCCGAACTTTATAATACCCAAATTGTAAATCAAATTTTGAGACTACTCTCGCTCCAATGAGTTGATCGAATAATTTGCCTATGTGAGGAATTGGGTACTTTTTCTTAATAGTTTCCCGATTTAACTCTCGATAGTCGATCCACATCCTTCGTGTGCCATCTTTCTTGTTGACTAGAAGAACTGGAACTTCCCATGGTGAACCATTGCTTTGAATCCAACCCTTCTTTAGTAATTCGGAAACTTATCTCTTTACCTCTTCCAGTTCCACCGGATAATAATCCATCGAAATTGGCGCTGCTATAGGAATAAGATCAATCGCAAACTCCACATCTCGTTTAGACGGTAAACTCGAGATGTCTTTGAACACATCCATGAAATCCCAAACTGCTATCAGCGCTTCATCAGCAACTTGTTTACGAACTTCACCCTTCAGTAAACGGTTCCCTTCATCATGAATTTGCAAGTTTTTTCTAAGACTTGTGGGTTATTAGCCCACCACTCTTCCGCTGCGCTACTCTGATAATTTGAGGTGGGTCTGTTAGAACTTCTTCAATCAAATATCTTACATCTGATCGTCCTTGAAGCGGTCTGTACCAGTTCCCGCTGGGGTTAATCTCGAACTACCGCAATCATCAAAAACTTCTCTAGTGTTTCTCTTTATTCTTCGAAACGCAAACGGATTGGTTCTTATGGGATGAGAGGAAAGATATATCGTGGTTGCTGGATTCAAGCCCGCGATAAGACATAAACTTGTAAGCAATGACGCCGAAAGGAAACAAGGTAATACAACGACCATAAGTCAAGAAAATAAATCGAAATAGGACCCCGGATTACCAAAATAGAGTATCGCATTGTAACCATGCCATGATATATAATTACAACTACATAACTTTATTCAAGTCGTCCAAATCCTATTAACAGAATCAAGAGAATAAGATGGGAGAAACAATAAGGAACCAAAAGTATTCCAAGCCGAGATGCAAAGTCATTTCCAAATCGTTGAGATAAAAAAGTTTAAGAGAATGATAAGATTCAAGAATTCAAATAAAAAGACAATAATGTGGCAGGACATGCTCCTAAAATTCTGGGTTTCCTGATTAGTGTATTGGGTCCAATATCCAACTACAAAAGAAACCAAACCCAGCTAATCTAAAACCTATGCTCTTATACCAAACAAACCCTGTCACACCCCGCTTCCTAAAATACGTAAACACGACACGTGACAGAGCCAACCATGCTACCTATGGCGAGAAAAGACCCTTCCATAGTCACATTATGGCTATCAATCAGATATCAAGAACAGTAAACTACTAAATCTATCTATCACATGTCCAATAGCCACAAGAACAATAACTGGAAAAGATAGCAGAAGCTATAAAGACCCAACAAATAACTAACCCGCATAAGAGCTATATCAATGAGGTGGTCCTCACTGATCGGTGATCCTGTCGAATACTCACATGCTATGTCAAGTATCTGGGCTATGCAAAACTCAGACGTCACTGCGTTATAAATATCAAAATAATAGTAATAACCAGGATAGGATGCTATTATTAAACATGAGTGTAAATAAATAACACAGGTGTAAAACAGTGAGATATTGGTATGTGATGTGTATCCTAAATTCTGTGCCTCTGGGTTATTTATTCTAGAAGTCTTTGAAATCAATTAATGTAATTCTCATCGTAACCCAACAGTCTATGCTCCGTTCATTTCCCACGGGACCACGGTAACAGGATTTATTCCGTAACGCCCAGAAAAACGGCAAGCAGGATTATTCCGTAAAGCCCGGAAAAACGGCAATCATGTAATTATTCCGTAACACCCGGAAAAACGGCAAACATGATTATTCCTTAACGCCAGGAAAAAAGACAAAAAGGATTATTCCGTAACGCCCTGAAAAACGACAAACATGTAATTATTCCGTAACGCCCGAAAAAACGGCAAACAGGATTATTCCATAACGCCCGGAAAAACGACGAACAGGATTATTCCGTGACGTCCGGAAAAACAGCAAACATGTAATAATAGCCTTTTGATTTACGTTTCGGTTACATTCTTGATTTCCCCTTTACCCCCAGATTTGTGTTCAAGTCAGGTATTTCCAATATAGATCTAATGCCAACACAGGATCAATCAGGTACAGTTCTCGTCTATGCAGACAACAAGTCACGTCCGTCAGGACAGCACGTCAGGATTATTGGCATTAGTAACAAGATCCAAGTAATGAGTCAAGTAATGTGTTGTGAACATATCATGTGATGCATATGTATTAAATAGATACCAAATATGAAACTGTAACGAATATCTGAACACGGTAAGCACGACGGATACCGGGATGCATATGTATGTATCTGTAATAATCTTTATACGTCCATTACCATATATGATGCAAACTAGATAACATATTAAAATGTTATAGTAGTATAATAACATTGTGATGTTCCGGCATGCAACTAGATAAGCTATTATCGGTACGGATATAGACAGATGCTATAAAACTGTAAATCGGTAATATTTGCTGAATAATAAAACAGATGCAATATTATTTATTAAATAGATATTGATATAATAACATTAACAGGGATAATATATTCAAACCGATTAATAACTATAAAAGTGGTATTGATTAACCATGCACAAGAAAGTTTCGTTCAGAAAATCAGCGTCACCCTGATTTGTAAAATAGCTTAAAATAACAAACGTCCTCCAAAAGAGATGTGTAATATACCAAAACAAAGATAATTCAATAAGTTTTTTTATTTTTATAAGTTAAAGTATCTCAGGTTATTTCTACAAAAAGTTATGAACTTTCGAAATTGAAAGTTTGCTGCTGGAATTTTCCTGGATAGCAGTTCAGAGCTACTTTCATTTACAATTTACGTTACTTAAACAATGTATTTTGCAAGTAAATATTTTACAGGGTTATATTATTCTAAGTGAGCTTCGTAACAAACTAAAGAACGTATGCTAATGATTTTTCTATGATTTATAATGAATTTTATAAGGTAAGATGTACAGTAAATTTCAGATTTGTCGTATCCGCTTTGCGACGACGTTTCATGTGTAAACTATAATATTTTCAAACTATATTTTATATAACGTTATAAAATTGTCACGCCCCACTTTACGGTATACGAGAAAGGGGATGTGCAAGGCCGCGACGTATTTACTCAGAAGTAAACACGTTAAGCGTAAATAAGCAATATAAATAAATGCACAAGAATAATAAGAGATGTAATATAAAAACTAACTTTTATTAACATTCATTCTTTAATTACAACTGATTTGAAATGGAAAAGTACATTGATAAAAGCAATGCCTAAACAGTGGCATACAAATGAAAAGATAAGTACAAGTAAAGACTAGAAGTTTGGCTCTTCTATGAACTGATCCAAGTCTCCTTGGCTGGGCTCGGTCTCTTTAGAGTCGGGCCCTCCTGACGAACATTCCAAAGAAAGAAGAGACATGAACGTCATTAGCGAACTAGCGCTCGGTAAGTCCCAAAAAAAAGGAAGGAATACGATATGTAGAGAGAAATATAACTGTGATTTGTACAGGTTTATGTTTGTTATACTAACGTAGTTGTTTGTACTTGGTACAGAATGTATCAGTGTATACGAGAGGAGTCCAATTATCCCGTGGTCTATGGTAACATGTAAGTACAAGACCCCATCAAAACCCACGGGACAATGGCACGAGAGTTCATGTAAGTGTCTTTTAGTGTCTATTATCGTGCCACTTTTAACACATTCCGTACCAATCTACCCTTTTAAAAACCCTGCAATATATTGTATTGAATTATAGTTATCAGACTTGCCGAGACCATGGGTACAAGTTGGTCATGTAATCAGGTTCAGGATGTAAATAAGTAGGCATGTAACTAAGTTAAGTTATAGCCATGGTTCGGTCAAGTCAAGTCATGTTTGCAAGTTGATATTGTTCTGGTATTCAGGTTCAGGTTCAAGTGTACATATTGGTATATTGGATTATGATTTGGATTAGGCTCAGATTGATTTGGACTCAGACTTGAGTCAGACACTTTGAACTGATTTGGATCCTGAATTAGATTCGGGAGTTATCGGTAACTGCTGCACATGGACGGCAGGATTTGTGTATTTTTCCAAGACAATTACCATTGATAAAACCGTTATGTTTTTCTAACTTAAATAGGCAAGCACTCATTTTCTCCGGTTCTTTAAGGCTCAAGAGAATTGATCCCGCTTAAACCCATATTTGCTAAAATCCTTAAATGTAATTTTATATAACTCGAGGGGTTTTATGAATTTTTTATATACTTTTAAACTAAATCTCGAGTATTTATTTATATTATTTAGGGTTTCCATGGATGTGTATTTTAAGAATTGAGGTATTTTAGTGATAAATATCTTAACTTAAATAGTTCAACGTATTTTACTGGAAAGCTTGACTTTTGGATAATTTGAAGGTATTTTGATGAAACTTGTCATTCTTTTAATTTTAGAAAACATGGAAATTTATTATATCCTGAAAATATGTGGTTTGATAATATTTATATATTTATAAAAATTATTTTATTATTAAATAGAAAATCTCATTTTTATTTTAAAAAAATCGTATTAAAAATCTTTCGAGACCGAATGCTCCGTGAGGAGGTCTGCATCTCGCTCTATTAGCCCAAGGATGTACGATAATTCACACCATCCAATAGTGGGTTCCCCAAAATAGGTTGTAGCGGCATAATCGCAAAGAATTTAATAATACAATTAAAAAGAAAACCGGGTTTTTATAGTCGATGGTATTTTAATAAAATATTGTATTTGCCACAAAAATATGTTTCCAAGAGTAACGTGCTATGTAAACATGTGTGTATGTGAGGGGTCGGTCATTACCCCGTGAAGTTTTCTAAAGATAATAGTAAGCAAAACAACTAAATATGGTAGATACAAAGTTCACGGTATTTAAATGTAAAACTCAATTTAAAGTTGTTTAACATGATGATTTAGGGTGAAAGTTGTTTCTAATTGTTAGTTTTATGGTTATAAGCATATGTTAAGAATATGGATGAGCAATGATTAAGAAATAGTGTGATTTCAAGGTTTTAGAATCAAAAGTTAGTGTTAACCCCACTTACCAACATGTTTTGAAAAAGAGAACTTTTTATGTAGAAAGAGAAGAATGAGGTGGGACTTACTAGCTAGAAAGGTAGGAAAGAGGTAGAAGGAGATGTGGTATCCTTTGTGGCGTCGTGGAGTCGCCGGAACTTTCTTAGATTCTCGCTGGAAGGTGGTCTTTGGCTAACTCCACTTGTACTTAGAAAAATTTGATAATTTTGGCTAGAGACTTCAGAATGATAAGGGGCTAAGGTATTGGGTTGAATTTATAGTGTGAAACTAAGGTTTTAGAATTGAAAGAATGAATTAAAATGCATTAAAATTTGTTTTAAAGGTGAATATTGAAGTCTCTGTTTAAATTCAGAGAAATCAAACAGTGCAGGGGTAATGGGGGTAGGCCAAGGGTTTTGTGTGAAAAATATGGGGGCTTTTCACCTACGGATGACCGTCGGTGCCGGCCCCTTATTGAATCTCGCCGGTCCAATGGTGAGGGGTGTCGTTGGATTCTCGCCACATGTCCAAGGCTGTGTACACAACATTTTACACATGTTTGTCTTTCCTGACTTTTCATTTCTATGTGCAGTGCACGTGTAAAATTTTGGGCTTCCAAAAAGTTGAAAAGAAAATTAAAAAAAAATAATATGTACCTGAGGGGATTCAAACACAGGAGCTATGTCACACTAGTGCAAGACTTTACCAATCATCTACAAGTTATTTCTTGCTGTTCTTAAACAAAATAACTTATAAAGTGTACCCAGGCTTGCAAACTCCATTCTGTACATTATCTTAAAAAATTTTGTACAGTAAATTCAGAGTCGTGACATTCTACCTTCCTTATAAAAATTTCGTCCTTGAAATTTATAATTACATAAGGAATAGTTTACAAATAAATGAGGATATCTTGCACGCATTTCATCTTCTCGCTCTCACGTTGATTCTCCTGGCGAATCTTTTCTCTACATCACTCGGACCAAGTTTACTTCCCTGTTCCGAAGTGTCTTTACTTTTTGGTCCTGGATCTCAACGGGTTATTGTTCACAAGATAGGTCCGTCTGTACAGTAAGCTCGGAGTTATTAAAGATATGGCTGGGGTCGCTCACATATCTTCGAAACTGGGATATATGGAACACGTTGAGCACTCCTTCCAATGACGGTGGTGTAGGGTGTTTTTCGTCACCCCATTGAGATGGGAATACGCGTGCGCTTGTCAGGCGTACTACAGATTCCCCCTGCCTAGGGTAGGCCGGGGTTTAACGATTGTGGGGATCCGAATCTCCGGCAGCCGCGAACTAAGCTGCCGTTAATTACCCCCCGCCTTTGGGACGAGGGAACCTCCGATTGACGGGTCAAACTGGTCATGCGAACTCAATGTGCAGTGTATGTGTGTTGTTGTTTTGGAGGGGGGTTTGAATATATCGGAAGCCACGCAGAGTTTTTACGGGGGTCCCGCTACCTGGATAGCGGGCTGGGGGTCAAGGGGGCTAGCAGCCTCCTTGCGGGGTGCGGGGCAGCGCCCCGTTAGAAATTTTTTCTAACAGGGACAGTGTCATGGAGTATGTGTATGTGTACATTTGTATACATATGTATATATATAAAAAGAGGGAAAAAGACATCCAAAGGATGCGTGGGGCCAGCGCCTGGGCGCTTGAGCCCAAGCGCGCCACGTGTCGGCACGTGGGCGCTTTGCTCTTGAGCGCAGAGCGCTGGAGCGCAACGCGCCACGTGTCGGCACGAGGGCGCTTTGCGCTCGAGCGCAGAGCGCTGGAGCGCAAGCGCTGGACGTGTCGGCACATGGGCGCTTTGCGCTCGAGCGCAGAGCGCTGGAGCGCAAGCGCGGCACGTGTCGGCACGCGGGCGCTTTGCGCTCGAGCGTAGAGCACTGGAGCGTAAGCGCGCCACGTGTCGGCACGCGGGCGCTTTGCGCTCGAGCGCTAGCGCACCGGCGAGGAAAAAGGGGGGTTTTTAGCCCCGAAAATTCTCTAAAGAGAAAATAGGGTGGAGTTAAACTCCTAAGATGCTTTGGGTTAAGGAAATTGGTCCTTCTTCTTCCTTTGCTGGCTGGATCTTGGAGATAAAGAGATGTGAGATTTAAAAATCTTTTCTTTTTGAGATCTGATGGCAGATCTGAGTTCCCCTTAATGGGTTTTGTGGTGGAAAACTATTTAGTTTTGAAAAAGGAAGAGTAAAACTCTTGATTTAATTCAAAAGAAAGAAGAAGGTTTTGGAATCTTGAAGAAGGAAGAAAGATCTCAGATCTGAAACTTTTTTTGGAGAGAGAAAAGTTGTTGAGATATTTCACTATCTTTGCCTATATAGGCTATACACTTTACACATAGCCTCTTGGGCTTCCCAAAATGGCATTTTGCCTATTTCATGGCTCATGTGCCATTTCTTTTTGCACATAAGCCATGGGTTTTACAAAAATTTGGCTTTATGCCTATTTTTCTTACATTTATCCATAAATAAAATAAAAGAAATGCAACAAAATTATTTATTACAAAATTTTTATCTTGGCATGGAGGGAGGCCGGCTGCTTCATGTTCGGGCTCGACCCGGGCATGGGCCCACTGGATCTGGGCTTGGGGTTGACTTTGATTTTGACTTGGTCAACCGGGGTGTAAATTTTTTGTTGGAGATAGTGCCCTCAGAGTCAATTATTGGATCACAGGCACGTGATTGCAATGATTGAGGGAGGACCTATCCCGGTAGAACAGTCTTACTCGAGATGATAGTATGCTATCTGGTTTACCTTTATCATCGTGTACTGCTTCAGGTGACCTTAAAGGTCGCTATTGCACGCTGATAGAGCCCCTAGGATTCTTGCTTGACTTCCAGCAGTATGATGGCGATCATATACGTGAGAGCTGGTGGTCTATAAGCACATCCTTAAAAGGTCCCTAGTCGTGGGAGTTTCGAGACAGGGCATCGATTCTCCAGAGTAGACTAGTGTATACAGTCGAGACCCCGACGAGGGGCGGTGGCCGGTCTCACAAGCCACGGGTGTCAGTTGGTTCACCTAAGATGTATACAGGTGCTCATTGGGTTATGAGTACACCGGACAGGACTCGCCGGGAACATGCTAGTTGGTCTTATACCTGACGTCAGATAGCAGTTCCCAGGTGACATGTGTACAGGTTAGTTCATCGACCTGGGGATCGTTATTTGTCTCGTGTGAGTTCCCACTGTGCTTTGATTACTACCCTACCACGGCTCAAAGGAGTCGCGCAAACAGGTTTTAGTTGGGTACAGTCCCGAGCCACATGGAGGCAGTGAGCGGATCTTCAGGGGTTCGTCTCTCGCGGTATTGGGGGTGAGGTCGCGCTGTGTCTAGGAGAGCCATTACGCAAAGCCCTCGGCCGAGGCAGGAGATTTACTGGTAGGTATTCCAGTAGTATCTCAGGGCGTTCTGGGCTACACTCCGACACGACTTGTACCGCCTTTGGGGGTCTGACTTTTACCAACCCCTAGGCCCGCCATGCGATGCTCATAGACGAACGGACCGGACTGTACGGATATTGTCACTGACAGGCTCAGTAGGGTGTCAGGATGAGTTCGCTCATCGACGTCCCTTTTGGTCAATAGCTGGTGGCCCGTCACGTATTGGCTTATACCTCTGACGTGCTAGTGGTTAAATCCACAGCCATAGTATTGACGAGTCTTTAGAGTCCACCACACTTTCAGTTACTCAAGCTTTCGGGCGAAACGCTGTAGAGGCCGTATGGAGATATGGCAGGGTCCGATCAGATACGTGCGGTATTGCACGGATCAGGATCGGACGGTTTGTACTAATGGCCGTATGGATATATGGCAGGGTTCGATCAGATACGTGCGGTATTGTACGGATCAGGATCGAACGGATATTACTAGCCGGTTTTGGTTTAAGCCGGATCCTAGTTTAGTTCAGTGTAGATTTTGTCTCATTGCATTTGTATCCGGTCGGAATACAGATGCGGGTGTGTATGCACAGTATCGGGGTTTTCCTGTAATTTATTACGGGACCAGTTTTCTGGAGTTGCCAGTTTGCATTCCGTTCCGGCCGGTTTTCCTTTGTTCTTTCCCGGCCGGACTTTTCCGATGGAGGGGGTTATTTGCAAGTTTGCAAATAACACATAGTGGAGGGGTTTCTTGCAAATGCTTTGATTATGATGGCATCTTTTCTTTTGCACCTTCACTTGCATTAATTGTGATATGAGAGGGTATGGTTTGGATGTAAGTTTGTAATGATAATGTTTGGATATGGTCACCTTTTCTCTTCTCCTACCATCACCTCCCTTCATACTACAAATTCTTTTCCTCCACCATTCTTAAAAAGAGATGGCCGGCCACTTTTGTATGAGGATGAGAGAAATTTCCATTTTGTTGTAGCACATATTTCATCATCTCATTCTTCTAGTTTTGGGAAAAATGAAAGCACCATTTTTTCCTTAACCTCATTCCTCCATCAAGGCAACATAACCCCAAATGAGACTAGCATGATCTACACCACATTCTATAGCACATCTTGGGCATGTCGACTTGCCAGCTTCATGCCCGAGTTGCCTCGGTATAGAGGCGGGAGCCCATAAAAGATGCAGGCGATGTGGTGCCCTTCCGGCGAGGAGGCGACGACCGGAGTTTCCGCAGGAGATCGGGACGATGACGAGAAGACCGGAGGACTCGGATCACTCGGTATATCTCTCACCCCATCTCTAGTTAGCTAGTATCGGTTAATGGTTACGATCCGGGTTAATTATCCGCAGTAGCGCCAGTTTAAAAGTTAAGAAAATTTTGATTCCGCATTTTGGCCTCGGATAGACGGCCGGGGCGCTGCCGTGGCGCAACATTTTTACCCCAACAAATTTCCCCCCATCAATAAATGCACACCACATATGTAGGTCGTGTGCATGAAATTGATGGATCTTCTTTCACGTGGAGGCGACTTGATTTGGTTCCCGCTTTTTGGGAAGCTGGCACTGCCCTTTTTACGACATGGACGGTCGTTGCTTGACATGTCTCCGAGACGGAGTGTCCGTGATAGACGTTTTCCCTGGCCCGGAGTGATCTGGTTCCCGCTTTGTAGGAATCCTGCGCTGCCCTTTTTGCGAGTTGGACGGTCGATGCTGCCCTTTTTGCGAATTGGACGGTCGATGCTGCCATTTTAGCGATGTGGACGGTCAGTGCTGCCCTTTTAGCGACTTGGACGGTCGGTGCTGCCATTTTAGCGACTTGGACGGTCGGTACTACCCTTTTTGCGACTTGGACTGTCGGTACTGCCCTTTTTGCGACGTGGACGGTCGGTTCTGCCCTTTTTGCGACTTGGACGGTCGATGCTGCCATTTTAGCGACGTGGACGGTCGGTACTGCCCTTTTTGCGACTTGGACGGTCGGTGCTGCCCTTTTTGCGACGTGGACGGTCGGTGCTGCCCTTTTAGCAACGTGGACGGTCGATTCTGCCCTTTTTATGACTTGGACGGTCGGTGCTGCCCCTTTTAGCGACGTGGACGGTCGATGCTGCCCTTTTTGCGATTTGGACGGTCGGTGCTGCCCTTTTTGCGACGTGGACGGTCGGTGCTGCCCTTTTAGCGACGTGGACGGTCGGTTCTGCCCTTTTTGCGACTTGGACGGTCGGTGCTGCCCTTTTAGCGACGTGGACGGTCGGTTCTACCCTTTTTGTGACTTGGACGGTCGATGCTGCCCTTTTAGCGACGTGGACGGTCGGTGCTGCTCTTTTAGCGACGTGGACGGTCGGTTCTGCCCTTTTTGCGACTTGGACGGTCGGTGCTGCCCTTTTTGCGACTTGGATGGTCGATGCTGCCCTTTTTCCGACTTGGACGGTCGATGCTTGATTTGACTTGCTCTGCTTCTTGCAGTGTCAGGGGTAGACTTGACTTGCTCCGCTTCTTGCGGTGTCGAGATTGGATTCTGACTTGCTCCGCTTTCTACGGTGTCGGAGTGGAAGTTGACTTGTTGATTTTGATTTAGGTTGACATCAGCATCGCTATACTGGAATATGGTACCAGGAGCGAATCATCAGCTGTCATTGAGAGGATTTTGGGATTTTGGGTTTTTTTTTGCATCTGCATTGCTGCACTGGAATAATGCCAGGAGCAACTCATCATTTGCCCCGGGAGGATTCGGGAATTGGTTCTTTTTATTTTTATTATATTTTTTTATTTTTTTGGTAGGACTTTGAATGTGGTCTCACCGGTAGGACTTGGGAGAGGTTGGGATTGTTTTACGCCCGTGGATTGTATACGGTTTTGCAGGATGTATGATCCAGACCGTAGGGCCGGGAAATTTTCGGGACTTTATCGGCGTCTGCATCGCTGCACTGGAATATGGTACCAGGAGCGACTCATCATTCGCCGTTGGGGTATGTGATTTGGAATTTGGTTGGCGTCTGCATCGCTGCACTGGAATATGGTACCAGGAGCGACTCATCATTCGCCATTGGGGGATTGGGGAGCGATGGCTTAGGAGACAGGTTTAGATCCCCATCGCCTAAGGCTTTTCAATTTTATGGGCCGTGAGGGTCCCATAAAAGCATTTTCTCCCTACGAGTCATAAGGATCCCGCAGGTGTATTTTCTCCTTAGGAGTCGTGAGGACTCCTAAGTGTGTTTTTCCTTTATGGGTCGTAAGGATCCCACAAAGGTTTGTTCTCCTCATATATCGTGAGGACACATGAGTGGGTCTTATCAATGGAGCATAATTCCAAGGGCGGAGACCAGCCGCGTAACTGGTAATTGTGGTGGGGCATGGGTATGACGAGAATTATTTAAGCCTATGGATTGTATACGGTAGTCAATTTGGGGACTAACCGTAAGGCTGGGAGAATTTCGAGAAATTGGATTTTGGTTGGTGTCTGCATCGCTGCACTGGAATGTGGTACCAGGAGCGACTCATCATTCGTCGTTTGGGGACTTGGAATTTTGATCTTGTTTGGCATCAGCATTGCTGCACTGGAATAATGCCAGGAGCAACTCATCATTTGCCTTGGGAGGACTTGGGATTTGGGTTTTTGGTCGGCATCAGCACCGCTAACACTGAAGCGAAATGCCAGGAGCGACTCATCATTTGCCGTTGCCCGTTGGGGAACGATGGCTTAGGAGACAGGTTTGGGTCCCTATCACCTAAGGCTTTTCAATTTTATGGGCCGTGAGGGTCCCATAAAAGCATTTTCTCCCTACGAGTCGTAAGGATCCCGCAGGTGTATTTTCTTCTTAGGAATCGTGAGGATTCCTAAGTGTGTTGCTCCTTTGTGAGTCGTAAGGGTCTCACGCAGGATTTTTCTCCTCACAAGGTCGAGAGGACTTTGCGAGTGTACTTCATCTCTTTTCATGAGTTTGCGCCCTTTCGGGTTTTCACAGACTCGCCGGTAGTCCTGCTGTTTTTACTCACGGAGCCCTTTTGGGTTTTCATCCGTGTCCGTTTTGCTTGTGGACATACCGTTTATTTCTTCTTCTTTTTTTCTTTTTCTTTTTCTTTTCTTTTTTTGCCGCTGGTGGGACTTTAAAAGTAGTCTCACCGGCAGGATTTGGGAGAAATAGGGGTCATTTACGCCCGTGGATTGTATACGGTTTTGCAGGATGTTTGATCCAGACCGTAGGGCTGATGTGCTCAATTTGCCTGTGACTTGGAGCATTCATGTGTAGTATTTCTTGAGATATCGGCCATTGATGGGTGGCATGGGCCTTTCTCCCTCGGCACTTATTAGTTGGTAGGATCCCCCGTCGAACACTTTCTCGATGACGTATGGTCCTTCCCAGTTCGGCTCGAATTTTCCCTTGGCATGTCGATTGGGGATGATCGGTCTTTTGAGGACCAACACCAATTCACCTTTCTTGAAAGAGCGGAGACGGGTTATCTTGTCATAGGCCTGTGACATTTGGGCTCGATATAGCTCAAGACTTTGCTGCACCGCGAGCCTCTTTTCTTCGAGGGCATCGAGTTCTTCAAGTCGAAGGAGCACGTTTTCCTCCTCCGTCAACTCATGTTGAACGGCCATTCTTAAGCTTGGAACTTCGAGTTCGAGGGGGAGGACCACCTCCACTCCGAAGAGCAATGAGTATGGAGTGGACTGAGTTGGAGTACGGTGCGTGGTACGATATGCCCACAACTCCTCGTGAAGCTTGAGATTCCAGTCTCTCTTGTTGGCTGAAGCATTTTTCCTCAGGAGCTTGCATAGAGTCTTATTGAAGGCTTCGACTAGCCCATTGGCTCTTGGATTATAGATGGAGGAATATCTCCAGTCTATCTTGTGCTGAGTAGCGAACCTTGAGACATTGAAGCTCTTGAAAGAAGGCCCGTTGTCAGAAATGATTCTTCTTGGTGTACCGAAGCGGTATAGAATATTATGCTGGAAGAATGTCAGAATATCTTTTGTCTTGACTTCTTTTAGCGGGACAGCTTCAGCCCATCTGGAGAAGTAGTCTGTCGCGGCCAGTATGAACCGGTGGCCTTTGGATGGCGGAGGATCAATTGGGCCAACAATGTCGGTGCCCCGACTTCGAAGGGCCACGACGCCACCGTAGGATGCAACGGATTGGAATGCTTGTGAATGAAATCACCATGGATTTGGCAGATCTGACATTTCTTTGCATGCTCTCCGCAATCCCGTATCATGGTGGGCCAGTAATACCCAAGCCGTTTGATTTGAAGTCGCATCTTGGGGCCAGATTGGTGAGCACCGCAAACGCCCGAGTGAACATCTTTCATGACCATTTGGGCTTTGGCCAATGACAGACACCTGAGCCAGAGTTGGTCATATGACCTGCGGTATAATGTGTCATTTACAAACACGTATCGGAGAGCTCTTTTCTTCAGCTGAATCCTCGCAGATTTTTCTTCGGGAAGTTTGTCGTATCGGAGGTACTCTATGAAGGGTTCTCTCCAATCGGGCTCGTCTTGGATGATCGAAGCTTCTTCCGCAGGACTGCTCTTCTGTTCCGCGCTTTCCTCTTCTCGTAGAGAGACTGGGGGTAGAATTTGCCGGCTCCTGACTGTGATCAGAATTTCGTCCATGTCAGGATCAGCCAGCTCCTTGGCCAAGCGAGCGAGTACATCAGCCTTTCGGTTCAACGCTCTAGGGACTCTCGTTAGTTCAATATGAGTGAACCGTTTCATGAGTTCCAGCACTCAACCTCTGTACCGAGCTAACTCGGGTTTGTATATCTTATAGTCGCCGCTTACTTGGTTGACGATAAGCTGGGAGTCACCGTAGACTCGTAGCCGACGGATTTCCATTTCTATGGCGAGCTCCAAACTAGCTATCAGAGCTTCATACTTAGCTTCATTGTTTGTCCGAGGCTCGGTGAGAGCGAAAGAACGCCGTAGGGTTCCCATTGATGGCGTGATGAACACCAATCTATCCCCGCTTTTACCTCCGGGACGCTCGATCTGCCGGAACTCCTTATTGATGAGGCCCCATCGAAGTAGAGCTCCCAACATGGCTCATCTTCCTCGAGGTGCAGCACTTGTTCGTCGGGTAACTCACAATTTAGCGGCGACCCTTCTGGTATGGGATGAGCAGCGAGAAAGTCTGCAAGAGCTTGCCCTTTTACTGCTCTCTGAGGGGTATAAACTATGTCAAACTCCAGTAGCATGACAGCCCATCTTGCCATTCTTCCGGCTAGGCTCGCTCTGGTCATCAAGTGTTTGAGCGGGTCAACCTTGGAGATCAGCATAACCCGATGAGCAAGCAGATAGTGCCTCAGCTTCTTCATAGCAAATATCAGAGCCAGGCATTACTTTTCGATTGGGGAATAGTTGTGTTCCGCCCCGACTAGAGTTCGACTGAGGTAGTAGAGCGCATTTTCTTTTCCCTCCTCGTTATTCTGGGCAAGGAGCATACCGAGTGACTCATCCAGCGCGGCAGTGTAGAGAATCAGGGGTTTATTTGGAATGGGAGCAGCCAGCACTGGAGGGTGCAACAAGTACTGTTTGATGCTTTCGAACGCTGCTTGACATTCGGCATCCCAAATAAAAGGAGCTCCTTTCTTCATGAGCTTTGAGAAGGGCCTACATCTCCCCGATAAATTTGAGATAAACCTCTGTATATAAGCAAGCTTGCCTTGAAAAGATCTTAGCTGCGTCAGACTCTTCGGAGGGGGCATCTCCATGATGGCCTTTATCTTTGATGGGTCAACTTCGATCCCTCGATGTCGGATTATGAAGCCCAGGAATTTTCCCGATGACACGCCAAAAGCACACTTTAGAGGATTCATCTTCAGATCGTATTCCCTCAGTCTGGTGAGAACGGTCCTGAGATCTTGGATATGATCGGCCTTGGCTTTAGTCTTGACGACCAGATTATCAACATAGCATTCGACGACTTTATGGATTAGGTCATCAAAGATATTAGTCATCGCCCTTTGATATGTAGCACCTGCGTTCTTCAGTCCGAATGACATTACCTTGGAGCAATATATTCCGATCGGGGTTCGAAATGCTGTGTGCTTCTCATCCTCAGGCGACATCTTGATCTGATTATATCCAGACGAGCCATCCATAAAGGTGAATAGTTCGTAATTTGAGGTGTCATCGACCATCATTTCCATGACTGGTAGCGGGAAGTCGTCTTTAGGACATGCCTTGTTGAGGTCCCTGAAATCGACACAAACTCGGATCTGCCCATTTTTCTTCTTCACTGGGACTATGCATGCGATCCAGTCTGCATATTTCTCTTCCCTGATGAAGCCGGCATCGATGAGTTTCTTGGTTTCCTCGATGACCTTTTCTTCCAACTCCCTTTTCATTCTTCGAGGAGCTTGTTTGACTGGCTTAGCATTAGGAGATATAGCCAGCTTATGCACGGCTACCTCGGGGGAAAGGCCAGGCATTTCTTTGTACGTCCACGCGAAGCAGTCGACGAACTCACGCAGCAGGGCAATTATCTGCTCTTTCATTTCCTCCGACAAGAGTGAGCTGATGTAGGTCGGCCTTGGATTATCGGGCGTTCCTAAGTCAATCTCGGTTAGCTAATCAAAGGTTGCTTGTCCGCCATCTTCGAGCTCTTAAGGAGCTTCTTCTGGCTCGGCTATCTTGTCATCATCATTTGATCTTTCGCTGGCCTCACCAACATGGATCATGTAGCACGCTTTGGAATCAGGTTGAATGTAGCCTATGCCCCGTCTATCTGGAATTCGTCCATCGATGAGTGCTCGGACCTGGGGTGGATACCATAGCCCTTCGTAAAACTTTGCTTCGGACTCCGTTTGATATAACCGGCATCCGCACTTCTTAAAGTATTCCCGCATCTCGGGCACATAGTATCTGGGATTGATGACGGCTCTTATGCCTCTATCATAGGGAAGGCATGCGACAGAAAGATCGTCCGGGTGCACAACGGGGTTTGACCTGTAAAACAGGATGCCTTTCTGTCCATTTTTCCTCCCGGGCACGTAAAAAGTCTTCAGCTGGTCCACGGTAGAGACTGACAATGCGTCGAGCTCTTTGCACATCCGTTCCGGCACCCTTGTGATGGCCAGGGACCCTGCGACTTCGAAGGTCTCTCGTAGTTTCGCTTTTTCCATGGGGGGCCGATCTGCACAGCTGTTGCACGGCAGGTCCTCTTCCTCTGACTCTTCAGTGTCATTGCCAAGATGAGAGCGGGCTTTGCTGCTAGATGGGCCTTCAGTAACAGATTCATCCGTATCGCTACCGAAATGAAGGAGAGTTTTACGAAAGGACGGACTTCCAGCGTCGGACTCATCAGTGTCGCTCCCGAAATGCGGGCGCACTTGGGCATTTTTGCTTTTGAAAGTGACAGCCGGCGCAGATTTGCTTTTGAGTCTTGGGGCCGATCTATCCTCAGTTAGTTATGGCTTAGCATTTTGGTGGTTCATAAAGTACCGGGAATCTTCATATCGGACTTCATGCATACCGAACGGTTGGATGTCTCCGTCAATGCGTCTTTCTTCGCCATTTTTAGTATACTTCATGCATTGATGGAGAGTTGATGGAATGATGCCGTAATCGTGGAGCCACGGCCACCCCAAGAGAATCTTATAAGACGTGTCGGCGTCGATCACGTATATCTTAGCTTCAGTTTGCAGATCCCCGAATTTGATTGGCAGAGCTATGGACCCCAGAACTTGCTGGCAATTTTGGTTAAAGACTTGAATGACAATCCTTTCCCTTGACAGGTGTCGGGCGTCTATTGACAAACTCTTCAGAGTTCGCAAGTTCATGATGTTCACCGAGGACCCCGGATCAATCAATATGCGATTAATTCGATCTCTGTCGCTGTACCCGGTCACGTAAAGCGGCCGATTATGCTCAGCCGTTCCCAGTAGCAAGTCCTCATCCTTAAATGTGACTGCGGCAGCATTCAAAGCGTGCTGGGCTTCTTTCATATTAATTTCCGCAAAGTGATCCTGATACCGCTCGGGGTTTTGTAGAGCATGAATGAGAACATCTCTAAGCTCCTTAGATAGGACCAAGGCGTCATAGATGCTCAGGAGAGACGGAAGCTTCCGGAGATATGCCAAGACATTATAGTCCACCGAGGAAGGACTTATGTTTCATCAGCCGGTTCTCTACCATCTTCCTCATTAGCGACTTGTTTTTCCTTCCCTTTTGGGGCGTTGCCCTGATTTGGCGGTAGAGCCCTGCCGCTTCTGAGCTGGATTTGATTGGTCGTCGTGGCGAGCTCCGCGTCCTCTTCGGGAAAACAGAGCTCCTCTTTCGAGTCGCTGCCAAGATGGATGGCATAGCAGGTCACTACTGGGATCTCTTCATTGGAGTCTTCTTCTAACTCCTCCAGAATTTCAGCCGCTTGTACAGGGAAGAACTCCTTCAATTGAATCAATGTTCTTTCCTTTTGTTCATATTCTTCGAGGGAATCGATATATTTTTGAATGGTCAATCTCCCTGCAGACTCTTTTTCGCGCCGAGCTGCACTTTTCTTCTTCTTAAGCTTCTTGGATTTTGAGCCTGATGGAGCCGCATTGGCAGCTGGACTGGTAGGCCTCTTCTTCCCTTCCCATTCCGTTCTGGGTTCTTTCTGAAGTAGCTTTATCATCTTCTTCGTCTTATTAGATATGTGCGTACTCCACGGAGGCCGCGATGATTTCGTTTCATTTCTCGGGGCAGCGGGTTCGGCTGTCTGCTCCCAGAAGGCTTCAACTTCTGTCTGTATAAAGTTGGTGGTTGCAACTTGATTGTTCACCAACACACTTTTGGACAGCTCGATCTCTCCAGCCTTGTACTGCTTCTCGACCCAGTCTTTGAAGATATAGCAATCCTCGATCGCATGGCTCACTACTTGGTGGTACGGGCAATACTGAGGATTGTCGGTCATTTTTGCTTCTTGGGGTCTTTTCGACTCCGGCAATTGTAGGCCGTTGTTCAAGGCATCTTTAAATATCTTGCGGACCTTGTCCCTTCTGAAAGAGTAAACCTTGTTCTTTTTCTCCTCTAGGGAAGGCCCATCTCCTCCCAGCAATGGCTTTCGAGACCGGTTGGTTTTGGATTCGCCCGCCCTTCGCTTTTCTTCATTGTCGGACGCATTGAAGACATTGGTATTGC
Organism: Agapanthus africanus; assembly: GCA_030015575.1. Classification (NCBI taxonomy): domain Eukaryota; kingdom Viridiplantae; phylum Streptophyta; class Magnoliopsida; order Asparagales; family Amaryllidaceae; genus Agapanthus; species Agapanthus africanus. The sequence continues at coordinate 456,609,129 of CM057346.1, read as the reverse complement.
TGGAACTCCCACTTCTACGGTTGTCGTCCCGCTTGCTTTTCCAAGTTTTCTCTCTCTGAGAATCCGGCGGGGACTCTTGCTTCAAGCGTTCCAGCATTTGGACTTTCTTGGTTAGCTCCTGAAATGTCTTGAGGCCCGCTGTACACAAGAATGGGACCATCCAATTGCTGAGGTTCCCAATGAGAAGGATGACGGACTGGTCCTGCTCTAGAGGCGGTTCGCACTTGACCGTAAGATTACGCCATCGGGCGATAAAGTCAGTGTTGCTTTCATTCTTCCCCGGCTTGGTCCTCACAAGGTCGGCAATGGAGATTTTATCACTGACGCTCATGAACCTTTGCCGGAACAGAGACTCCATTTGGGCAATGGTAATGACGGACCCATCTGGTATGCTCACGTACCAGTCGAAAGCGACACTGGTCAGGCTGTTGACAAACTGACGAAGAAGAAGCGCGTTATTGCCCCCTGTATTTCCGCACGATGCTTTGAAGTGGGCGACGTGCTGATTTGCATTCCCTGTTCCATCAAATCTTCCGAACTTAGGAATGACGTAGCCGCTTGGGAACTCAATCAGATCGTACTGTGCGGGATATGGTCGTCCACTACTGCCGATTTCTTTCTGAGCTTCAGCTTCGGCCACCAATGTTTTAACCTTGCTGGTGACCAAATCCATTATCCGATCCTGTGTTAGCGGGATAGTGCTATCTGGGGCCAAGGCGTCCCCAGAAGCGGAATGTGCCCGGCTTTCATTTGGCTCGACCAGTCTTGGTCCCAAAGGAACAGGCATTGGCTGCCTCGGATTGTCATCACCCGGCTGATTAGTAGCGGCTTGTGCCTGATTGGGAGGCGCTCGAGCAATTTGAGCCGTAAGCTGCATCACTACGTTCGTTAAGTCGTCAATCTTCGAATAGAGCTTGGCCATCTCTTTATCTTTGCTCCTGAGCTGTTTTCGAAGCTCTTGAAGCAGCTCCTGCTCCGCAGTCCTGGGGCGAAAAGTCGGCTCTTCCTCGCTGTCCGAACTTGACTCTACATGGACCGAGGGGTTTATCTGCCTATCATCCTCATCGAGAGGGTTTTCTTCATCCAGCGGGGGTGGCTGTTCTTGGGCGGCGGCAACTACATTCAGGCTAGATTGGGCTTGGGATGTGGTGGCCCCGTCCTTGCTTTTTCTGCGAAGGTTGTCGCTGGGGCGCCCGCCCGCCATATAGACCGTATGGATGGTATATCCGGACGTCTTTCTATCATTGGCAGCTGATTTCACGGATCGCTGTCTTGACCCCCTTGTTTCGGTAGCTGGTAGTTGATTGAAGGCGGCTGGCCTAACCAGGTTCTTGAATGGTGTTGGCGCTTCTTTTCTGGGTTTTCCCCGCTGCTTTCGTGCGGCACAGAGTGCTTGATAGACTCTTGAAGAGACAGTGTCATACTTTTTCTGTTGGGGCCGGGACACGTCTCTTTGTGGCACTTTTCGGACCGCTGTCTTCTTGATTCTGGCGGTCATGGCATTTTTCTGAACCCACTTCAGAGGCTCGAAGGAATTGCTGATTCTTACGTCCGACTCAGCCGTCGTCGCGGGGCAACCCTGCACTTGGAACTTCACACGATTCCATTTGGCCGAAGCCTTGGCCATTTTGTTGGCTCGATACCTGAGCCGCTTCCGCCTTAACTTTTCTGTTCTAAGCACTTGGCAGACTTCGGCTCTTTGGGAAGACACCGCAGACCGGTTGATGGAGGGCCTTGGAGATACGCCCGATTGTGCATTTGTTGGAGTCATCGCCTGAGCTCGTCCGCAAAATTTGATGTTGCCCTTTGTACCGAAGTTCTTGCCCCCCGCTAGAGCACCAGGGAGTTGTTCAGACACCATCTTAAGTTTCAGTTGTTGTGCCTTGGCGATCACGACATTCGGCCTCTAACCCCTTGAGACCGGCTTGGCCACCTGTTCCGCCGGGATCTCCGCCAGATGAGCGCTTCCAACTGGGTAGATGATGACAAAGCCAAACTGGCGGGGCGGTTCCTCCCATTGTCGACTGAGGCTTGCGGGGAGAACCACACGAGCGTTGATCTTGACCACGTATGGAATCGGGGTCGCTTTGGAAGTTGAATTCTTCTTGGGAGACATTGTCGTTGAAAGTTGATTGCTGCACGAAAAGAAAACATCATTTCAGTATAAGCAATCGATATGTATATTGATTGAGTTCGCATGAACGTTTAACCCAAAATATGGGATGAGAGATTGGTCCCACCGGGCGTGCCAGAATCTGTAGGGTGTTTTTCGTCACCCCATTAAGATGGGAATACGCGCGTGCTTGTCAGGCGTACTACAGATTCCTCCTGCCTAGGGTAGGCCTGGGTTTAACGATTGTGGGGATCCGAATCTCCGGCAGCCGCGAACTAAGCTGCCGTTAATTACCCCCTACCTTTGGGGCGAGGGAAGCTCCGATTGACGGGTCAAACTGGTCATGCGAACTCAATGTGCAGTGTACGTGTGTTGTTGTTTTGGAGGGGGTTTGAATATATCGGGAGCCACGCAGAGTTTTTACAGGGACAGTGTCGTGGAGTATGTGTATGTGTACATTTGTATACATATGTTCTAGCTACTCGAAAGGTCAAGTGAACCCATGGCGAAGCCCTTTTTATCGCCCCGGCAAGTCGTAATCGACTTCCGGGAAGCGAAAAAAAATTTGGACCCCTCGAGCCCATATATATATAAAAAGAGGGAAAAAGACATCCAAAGGATGCGTGGGGCCAGCGCCTGGGTGCTTGAGCGCAAGCGCGCCATGTGTCGGCACGTGGGCGCTTTGCGCTGGAGCGCAACTGTCATGACCCGAAAAAAACGGAACATGACCGGCACTTAAACTACGAAACGTCTCGAGGCGTACGTAATCTAAGTAAGCCGAAAACCCAGAAATCCAAACCAAGAAAAGTAGTAGAGTGAAGGAAAACCAATTTAAAACAAGTAGTTTTAATAGCATAAGCCGAATTATGCGTTTTTAAAACATCAAGTATTTTCTGAAAATTTTGGCAGAGTCTCCTTTGTAAATACTGGCCCCCAAACGGGATACAACATGAATAGTATACGAAATCAATAAAAATGCATCCCCAAGCGGGAGCTAGCTCTTCGTCAATCGACGGTCACAACCACACAAGCAATATAATATACAACGCCAACGGCGAGGTTCAAAATTCAAAAGGGGACTCAAAACCATAAGAAAACCATAGAAATACAACGCGCGGCTCTAAGGTCGAAAGAATAAACATCACTGGTCTCTATCTGAGATAAATACAAGTTTGGTTGATGGAACTTCTAGATACAACTGAATAATAATATACAAGTTATATAATGGGGGGTACGATACAAGTAAACCCACCTACTAGCAAATCACCCGAAGGAAACTATGCCCGCAAGCCGTAATGAATCCTGTACGGCAAACCTGCAAGAAACTGGGGCACAACGGGGGTGAGTTGCCAACTCGTGAATAGAAAAACATCTACGCACAGAAATCGCATAAATAACGCAATCCTAGGTCAATGATCATAATATATCCTCAATTATATATAACACGCAGCCTATAACAAGGCTAGGGTAAATATCTAACCCGAGTGTAATCTCATGTACCCGTGTCAGTGCCTCAGGTAGCAATATATCATATGAATGAGGTATGAATGCATGAAAATAGAATACATGTAAATGAAGAACTGTTTTCATATTAGTGAGATTTCCTTATTTTTAAATAGGAGGTACCATAAATGAAATCAGCATAAAACAGTGCCCAGCATCGACACAAAACAAGTATCCAAATATCTCGATATCTCTGTGTCGTAATCTCTGTACCTCAAAATCTCAAAAATCTCAATGTCTCAATCACAATATCTAGGGCGCCGTCAGTCCAGACCGGCCCCTACCATCTATCTCAAGACCACGACGGTATCCTCCGGATATCCGACGCGTCAGGTAAAATCACCGGTCGGTAGTGCTCCCCTGCCAGGCTCAACGTCATCACCACATTCATCTTGCCCCGGGGTACCGCACCGGGCCCACCATGTACCCGAAACGGTTCATCCAGCTCCTCAAATCGGGTCTCGAAATCCATCAGCAAACTCATGGTGGACGACTCATACATCATAGGAAAACCGCATTTTTTTATTTAAAAAGAGGGAAAGCAGTTTATATATGTTTTTGCGGTTTTCCTCCAAATCCAGAAAATATCATGGGAATCCGAATCATCAATAGCATGCAAAACCATGAATATAAATATGAGAATCCATGAATACGGCATAACAATGAATAACAGTATGCATGAAGTGACAAGTAATAACTACAATATCTAAGCTGGCATATAAGGTAAGTACACTAATATTATGTCAAACTACGAGTTATCAAGCTAAGTTAAGCAATAATATTTCTAAGGTGTAAGTGACATGGCAATTACCAATGAAGATGTGTGTGAGCCGGCAAGTAAGTGTATGTGGTACATACGCATCATCGGTAATGGTGCTGGTGTCCTAACAGCATGATATCAACATTTCAATAAGAAATTATAATATAAGTATGCGATGCGAAGCGAACCACAATAATAAGTGGTAGCTGAAAACTAGACGCAACTATAACTAATCTGCATTAATCTAATAAAAGTTCTACAAATGGTGCCTTTTGAAATAACACGAATCATGGGGTTTTGAAAATAGGGGCTACGGTGTTTTTATGAAAAGATACGTCTTTTGAAATATCCGTAGGATCCCTTGGGCTGTCTTTTAAAATACCCACGATTCGTTAGTTTTTAAAATAGGTAAGAATCGAATCTAATCTAACAACTAAACTAAACTAAAGGGCTAAGCTAACCAGCTGGACTACAGGTAAGGAAACCGCCTAACATCTGAGTCGATATATATACATACCTGTATATATATTAGTCGGTGATCCCGCCTCAATAATATCATATCCGATACCATATCTATAATTAGACATTCCAAGTCAAGAGTGCGGATCAATCATCAATAAATAGCTCGTACGTAAATCCGTCGTACGGCATCCCAAATCTGGGTACGGGTCAAAATCACATTCATCGTACTATTCATCTGGTATCCTCTTTATCAAATATCATGATCGGGGTACTGATCTATGTCTAGTACAATACTGATACCGCCTAAGTATGCATGCAGGTGTAAGAATCACTACGGCAAAAGACCCGCTAAAACATAATGTCGTATATCAATACAAACCAAATCACATAACCGATCTCCTGGCCTCAAGCCCAATCTCATCGACTCATCTCAAATTCCAAATACTATTCTCAAATCCAGTATATGAACACATAGTCCCATACCTATATGAACATATAAACTATAGAGAATCCCATGAGCACATATAAATAGGAATGTATGCAAGTATGTATGTGTGTATGTGTAGTGCAACACTACCCTAGGGTTCGCAACACTAAAATAATCCAATACACCAATATCCATCCTAAACATCGTTATTAATCCTAAGTAACATATAATAATTGTTGGTGTGTATACGCATCCGTATACACCACCACGGACTGCGGGGGTGCTATACGCCATCCACCCGACTTCTCCCTGTAGATATAAATCTACTCACCTGGTCCTCGTTCGCCGGTGCCGATGTCGCCATGCGCTTGCTTGTCGTCTCGAAATCCACATGGGGTACCTACATATCATAACGCACCGTATCGTATTAAAATCCGACTCATGACCAAAACGACGCACGAATCCCTCATAGGTCAAAACCTATGGTTGCTTTCACAAATCAACCCAAAAACCCTCGACGTCGGCGTACAAACGCCAAACCATCGAGAAAAACCCAAATACACTCATTTGCACATTCACGAACACTAATTTTAATATAAAATAGGTTAAAATTCATAAAAACCCCAATTTCACTTAAAAAGTCATTTTTCCGAAAATCTAGCAAGCATAATTCGCCATTTTTGTACAAAACATGATGTTTAAACAATTCTAGCGGCCATAATACTTATTAAATAACTTAAATAAGTCATAAAAACAATTCTCATAATTTAATCTCATTAAATTCCAAAAACCCTAAAATTCTAGTTTACAAAATACCTAAATTTTAACAATTTTATAGCAAAATGCACAAACCACAATTTAGGTTGGATTTCCATGAACTAAAGTGTTAAACTACACTTAATAATGTTAATGAAGTCATGAAAAACCTAATTAGATTTTTAGTCTAACATTTGCAATAAACTTTAAAAACCTAGTTTACAAATTAGCGTAATTAACACAATTTAAATTAACAAAAATGCAACTAACAACTAGATTTGCTTTAGCATAACATTAACATGTCAAAAATATCACACAACCATAATCTCACATCATAAAACCCTAAGTTGCATTCAAAACCCTTTCTTGAAAGTTAAATATTTAATATCAAAACCACAATTGACTCCTAATTAAACACATAATAGCTAGATTCAAGTAATTTAACAACAAATTAAGCATAAGGTTATGATTATACCTCACAAGCTTGAGATCAAACTTGCAAAAATCTTAGCCTCCAACAATGGTTTCATGCTCCAAGATCCATGCTTGAATAGCTAAAGAATAATGGGTAAAGCTTGGATTTAGAATTAGCTTTGAATTTTTGAGAAAAATGGTGGATTTTTGATAGAAATTTTGGGGATTTTGATGGAAAATGAGATGAAGAATTTGGGGCTGTTGTGGTTCAGATTTTGGCCAGAAATCTTGGGGAATTGGGTGAGGGAGGAGAGAGAGTGAGGTGGGGAAAGTTAGTTCAAGTCAAAGTCAACTCAAATTATATCATTTTCTACTCTTTTCTTTTCTTTTCTTTCATTTCTTTTTCTTGAAATCCAAGTGGGGACAAAAGAGGGGGCTGCTGAATTCTTCAAGGGGATAAGTGAATGGGGGTGTATGGGTGTGGGTACGGGTGTGGGGTGATGAAAAATGATAAATACAATACCCCAAACATCCATTTACGCTAAAAAAAAGCCTTTTTTCTTCAATAATTTCTAAACCGTTTTGGCAAATGATTTCGTTCCAAAAACCACATGATAAAATTTTATTTAATGTTTTATGATGCACAAAATTTGTTTCAACTCATTCCAATTTGTAATTTTCCCTAATTAAATGTATTAGTGACGGCTTAAATAATAATAAAATAATATTTTTTTCAGAAAATTTGAAATTTCACCAGCGGCTCAATAAACACCAAATAATAGCAATTACATAGCTAGAATATGTATATTTAATTTTTATAATAAGATATTTGTATTTTGACTTTTTACAGAAAACCCCTTATTTTTCCGATTTTTTTGAAATTTCACCGAAACGATTTTCAAAACGTTACAGCAACGTGCCACGTGTCGGCACGAGGGCGCTTTGCGCTCGAGCGCAGAGAGCTGGAGCGCAACACGCCACGTGTCGGCACGAGGGCGCTTTGCGCTCGAGCGCAGAGCGCTGGAGCGCGAGCGCACCACGTGTCGGCACGCGGGCGGTTTGCGCTCGAGCGCAGAGCGCTGGAGCGCAAGCGCGCCACGTGTCGGCACGTGGGCGTTTTGCGCTCGAGCGCAGTGCGCTGGAGCGCAAGCGCGCCACGTGTCGGCACGTGGGCGTTTTGCGCTCGAGCGCAGTGCGCTGGAGCGCAAGCGCGCCACGTGTCGGCACGTGGGTGCTTTGCGCTCGAATGCTAGCGCACCAGCGAGGAAAAGGGGGGTTTTTAGCCTCGGAAATTCTCTAAAGAGAAAATAGGGTGGAGTTAAACTCCTAAGATGCTTTGGGTTAAGGAAATGGGTCCTTCTTCTTCCTTTGCTGGCCGGATCTTAGAGATAAAGAGATGTGAGATTTAAAAATCTTTTCTTTTTGAGATCTGATGGCAGATCTGAGTTCCCCTTAATGGGTTTTGTGGTGGAAAACTTTTTAGTTTTGAAAAAGGAAGAGTAAAACTCTTGATTTAATTCAAAAGAAAGAAGAAGGTTTTGGAACCTTGAAGAAGGAAGAAAGATCTCAGATCTGAAACTTTTTTTGGAGAGAGAAAAGTTGTTGAGATATTTCATTATCTTTGCCTTTATAGGCTATACACTTTACACATAGCCCCTTGGGCTTCACAAAATGGCATTTTGCCTATTTCATGGCTCATGTGCCATTTCTTTTTGCACATAAGCCATGGGCTTTACAAAAATTTGGCTTTATGCCTATTTTTCTTACATTTATCCATAAATAAAATAAAAGAAATGCAACAAAATTATTTATTACAAAATTTTTATCTTGGCATGGGCGGAGGCCGGCCGCTTCATGTTCGGGCTCGACCCGGGCATGGGCCCACTGGATCTGGGCTTAGGCCCACTTGGCTTGGGATTGACTTTGATTTTGACTTGGTTAACCGGGGTGTAAATTTTTACCCCAACAGGTGGTAGTGCCAAACGGTATGCCACTTCTCCGACTCGTTCGAGAATGTCGAATGATCTTATATATCTCGGATGTTAGTTATGTATATGCCCTAGAGGCCATTGTTGTACATATGATGTATATTATAATGGATGCTTGGTTATATATAGAGATGACTTTCTTGCTCGTCATGATAGTATGCTATTTGGTTTCACTTTATCTTAACATGTTGACTTGTATTGGTTTACTGTTTTACTCTCACATGTTGATAAAGCCCTTAGGATCTGTACTCGACTACTGGGACTATGATGAGATCATACTAGTGGGGCTGCGGTAGTCGATGAGTACATCCTATAACTGTTCCTAGTCAAGGGTATATCGAGACAGGGCATCGATACACCAGAGTAGACTAGCGTATACGCATCTTGACCCATATGATGGGCGATGGATGATCCCATATCCATCGGTGTTAGACACCAGAGATGGTGTACGGGTGCTCAGTGGAGATTGGGTACACTGAACGGACTCGCCGAGAACTCCCAGATGGTGTTATACCACACGTCAGATAGCAGTTCTCCGGTGACACAGGTATAGGGTAGTCTGTAGACCCGAGATCGTCATGGAGTCTTGTGTGATTCCCACTGTGCTTTGATTTCCACCTTACCACGTCCAAGAGGGCGTGCAAAACGGTGGCTTTTGGGTACAGTCCCTAATCACATGGAGGCAATGAGCGATAGGAGGGGATTCGTCTCTCCCGGTATAGGGAGTTGATGTTGTGCTGTGTTCGATTGGCTATAACTGGAAGTCCCTGGCCAGGGCTGATATAGAGATTTACTGGTAAGTGTTACTAGTAGTTTCTCGACCCGTTATGAGCCACACATCGACACGACTTATCGGTTACTGGGGTCTGACGTATACCACCCCTAGACTTGATATGCGACATATCAGACGAACAGACCGGACTGTACGGGAGTGTTACTGGTTGGATTCACAGGAGAACGCACAGGCTAGCTTGTTGATCTTCTGATCGCTCAATACCTGGGTGGCTGTTACGTTTAGCTGACCGCTTGCAGCTTGTGGGTGTTTGATATGATCATCACCTGCTACCGGCGTATTGACGATTCTTTAGAGTCCTACACAGAGGTTTCTTGGCTCAGGCGAAACGGAGTAGTGGCGCATATGTGATATGCGCAGGAGCGAGAATAATGCGATATGGGATACCGTATTATATTCTCGCGATATATGGATATGAACCGGGTCATCGGATCAAGTGTTGATTCGATGAATTGGTACATGATATATTAGTCGGTAATATTCGATATAGCTGGATCGTCGAATCAAGTGTTGATTCGATGATTTAATGTATAATAATATATATGATATATTGTATTACATTATCTAATATTGGCTCGCTTTATTATTTCATTTTCTCAGTGGATGATACATTGATATATATGCGATATATGTTAATTGTATTATTTTCTTTTGTTGCAAATATATAATATATATGTGATATATATTATTGTGACATGATATGATTAATTGTTAAACATGTTTAAGGATGATTAATTGAGATTAGGGTTTGATTAGGGTTAGTAGCTTCATGCATCTTCTAGAAGCTTTTTCTTTTGTCATTCTTAAGATCTTTATGGATGACACATTCTTTAACTCAACCAAACCCTAACTCTAGTTATTTCTCTACAAAATCCTAGCCACTCATCCTTGACCATGGTTTACAATTCAATCATATGGTTTATATTCTATTCATCACAAAAGAAAAATAGATCATTATCTTTTCATTATCATCTTCTTCCTTCTTCAAGAAAGCTTGCTAGTTTTTCTTTAAGTGATGAAATAAAATGAGAAAATGATTTAAAAAGAAAGAAAAATTACTACTCTCTCATCCTCATCTCATCTAGCCCATGGGATTAGTGTGTTCTTCTCTTTTGAGTGAGAAAGCTTGAGTCGTAGCAACTTCAAGGTAGATCATCGGAGATTTGGAATACTTCGAGCTAGCATGGATCGTTCGAGTCGTGGAGCCTCTCATGAGTCCGGGAGATCGTGGATCGCGGCAAAGGGACTTCTACTCGGAGCTTGTGAAGTGAAGGAGCGGACTACAAAGGTTGTAATCCCTCACACTTAGATAAAAGTTATCATCTTGCATGTTAAACCCTAATAATCTAGCAAAGATCCCGGCTTTGGGTTGTTCGGCACGTCTAAAATTTAATCCGGGCATGTTTGATGCCTTATGAACCTTCACAAGAGTGCCTAGGAACCCTACAGTGGTATCAGAGCCTAGCTAGAGCATTAGGCGATGTGTTTACGAAGTTAAAACTCCGATCGAACCCGAAACGACGCAAAAAGAGCCCTCTCTGGAAATTTTTTAAAATTTGGGATTTTTCTGAATTAAAAATATGTAAAAAAATCAGCAGGGAATTCTAAGATTTACCAAGAAGCCCGAGCCCCCAATTCGATCAAACGGCCGCGGAAGCGCGGCGCAAGCTTGCTTGCGCGGCGGATTGATCGATTGGCGACACGTGGCTTCCTGGTAATAACCGTAGGTACTTGTTGACTTTTCTGGGTATTTTTAATCTGTTTCAGGTGTTTAAAATTCTGGGGTTTGTTTTGTAATTGTAGATTCGATCGGAATATTTAAATTCATATTTCTTTCCGGATATTTAGAAATTGTTAAACTATTTGAACGGATATCATTAACTCACTGTTTCCCGGTACGGCAAACTTTCAAGTGTTGAAATTTTTTCGGGTTTAAATGTTTCGGAAAAATTGTACAAGTTAAGCGGTGGACCCTCTATAAGACAACAAACCTTAACTCGATTATGTGACCGTCTTGAACTGCCTTTTGAACCTTCGGGTTTGGGGCAGTACGGCGTGCCACATGTGAGGCGTTGGCTTGACCCTTCTACGGCTGGATCACCGGTACTGTGACATATTCTGGGATTATTTGAACCCCGCTCAAGTGTTGAGCAGTTTAGGAAATTTTGGGTGTTTGATTATCTGTTCGGAAAGTTTAATACTGTCTATTTATCTGGAATGTGATACAATATGTGGAATTCATAGAGTTAGGCATGAAATGCGAAGTATGTGATATTTCGGATTTACGATGTCTAAAGTGATTGTGGATTCCAAATGTTGTAGTTTTACACTTTCTTTTCTGTGACCGTAAGTGTAATATATGATATCGCCGGTTTCGTTGCTATATGTCAACGACAATTGGGATGCGCATATTTACTTACGTTGATGATATGAGATATTATGTGTTGCTGTGATATGTTATATTGGATCGTCACGTTCTGAATAGCCGGGGGTTTTATGTGAGATGAGGGTTTTTATTTTCATTCATGTAAAATTCATTTGTAATGTAATATTCCTTTATTTGGGGCACTTCCAGGTTGCGGTTGCTGTCACCAGTGTATATTATTTACTTTTCCGCATTAGGTAGACCCAAGGTGGGGAGCATAAGTAACCGGGTTCTAGGGTCCAGTGGGAGGCCATCTCAAGGAGTCGAGACCGGGTCTCCTAACCCTAGAATTGGCAGTGTTGCTTGCCGCTCTCGTAGGGGTCTTGGGATGTGGGTTTGGCTATTCGTCGCGACCGTGGAATCCGTGTTTTATACAGGCTCGTATTGAAAACACGGACGTCCTAGTATATCCAATATTTCATATATGTTCTTCTGCTGCAATGTTCTGTGATGAGATCATATTACTGCCTGAGACGAATACTTATACTATATATATATATGCTGATATATAAATATTACTGCTTTCGTTTCTTCGATAATGCTTAGGAAGCATAAGCTGATGGGATTTTTATTAATGAGATTAATAAAAGAAAAGAAACCTAAAGATGTTGTAGAATCAAAAACTTTATAAAAGGGGTAGCTACAGTTTTGTTTTGCACAGCGATATATATGATATATCCTGCACCTTATTCGATGAGGAAAGGACCGAGATCCCTTCACCGGGAGTGACTCCTTTAGCAAAACTGGCAGATGCTATAAAACTCGGTTTGTCTTTTGATTGCTTTTAGTGTTTTGCTTTGCACAGCGGTATATATGATATATCCTGCACCTTATTCGATGAGGAAAGGGCCGACGATCCCTTCACAGGGAGTGACCCCTTTAGCGAAACTAAGAAAAGCCTCAAAAACACTCCTTTTCAAAACTTCACTCGATTCTACGATGATATCAAGTTCATTACGCTCAGGGTTTGATTGAAATATATTTCTGACGTGTATATGTAAAAAGTAACGACAATCAAAAAATTATATTGACCGCAATCAAACCACGGTGTCGGAAGTAGTTAATGAATGAGTGCGGATCGTCCACAGGGATTGTGCAATTCAATTGTATTATGATACGTTTGAAATGAAATGTTAGGCAACAATAAACGAAAACAAGATTCAAGATGTGATTTGTATTCGAGTGTCACTAATCTTTACTCAAGAATCAAGAAACTATAAACACTCAAGAATCGGTTGTTTTGATAATATTTCCAATCAACAATCAAGAATATAAGAAAGGCTCGTAGGAATCGATCGGATCTTTAGACGTGATGCAATCTAAAGGGTTTCGTGTTCTTGTCTTTCGAAGAATTGATACTAGATCAATGGTGATCGACGAGAGTTAGGGTTTTCTTGATGAAATTAGGGTTTCATCTCTTAACCCTTGTTCTTTCGAGGATACCATTTATATTCTAGCCTCTAGCAATTTCAAGAAACGATCGGAACTCCCCAATCTCGAGCGATGTCGATCAAGAAAGCATCGCAACGAATTGGGTCGTCGATTCTTGAACTTGCTAGGGTTTACAAACTCGTGGGATTCAAGAATCGATTACAAATTTGTTACATCATCATACTAAAGATCGTTTCGACTCCCCGACGAGCGGAGTTTTATTCACACATCACCACAAAGACAACATTCAAGAATAGTAATGATAACATGATGCGGAATTTAAAGAAAACAAGATAAAAGAATATCACCTTTTATTTAATCAACAATTTCAATACATTCTTTCAAGAATCTACAAGAAGAAGAAATCGATCGTTGACTCGGCTTCGCTCGTCTCCGTGGATCGTGGATCTACTTTGATCTCTTGCCCGATTGAAGATCGGCTCGGCTCATAAAAGGGTTGAAGGCATCTTGCTTGGCTTGCACTCAAGATCTTGAATTGTTGTTGGATTTAGGGTTAGGGTTTCCTACAAGCTCTCTCACTAAACTTGAGGAAGAGGGGATGAAGAAAGAGATTGATTTTCTAAACTTTCCCAAGGTTGAATCCTAAGGTTGAATAATATTTTCTAACATGAGAAATGAGTGAGCCTAGGGTCTTATTTATAGAACTCCCAAACCCTAGGTTAGATTTGAATTAGAACTTTCCCTCCCAAAGTTTGTTGAAGGGTTTCTAGAAGGAGTTTGTTAGGAGTTAGCTTAGGGTTTAAGCTAGGGTTTAGGGAAAGTTCTAGAATGATTAGGCTAGTTTAGGTGTTTGCTGATCTGGAGGAAGTATCTGGCATATTCTGGAAGTTTGTGTGCATTTCTGAGCTGTAGCCACTGAAACAGGAATTTTGGTGCCAAAATTCCTTGATGACGTCACCAGTATGCCGCGCTTCCGCCGCATTTACCCTATATATGCCGCGCTTCCGCGGTCTGTTGGTGGCCTTGGGATCTGTGTCTTCTGCAGTGGTCTTGTACTGCTGTTTTTAGCTTCCTTTGATGTTTAGATTTGTACTTCCTCTTCTGTGTTGATACCAGAATTGAGTTAAGTGAATTTACGAGCAATTGTAATGGTCGAGCAATGTAATGATCGAGCAAGCTTCTCTTTTCCTGCATAGACTTCGAAACAGGGGTTGCAAGATATAGAAAATATGCTATGTAATGCAATGCAGTCAATTTCCCTCGAAATGATGGTTTTAAGGTCGAATACATGTAATCTGATATTTTGCGACCGATTTGCTAATATGTAGAATATGAATACCGTACACTTCTATATGGATGCAGATGATATGGAAATTGCCTGTTAAAATATGCAATATTTTCGACTGATCAAATACCCCCAAACTTAATTTCGATCGTCTCGAGAGAATGTTTTATTAAAAAGAGAGAAGGAGAAAATAAAGAAAGAGAAAAACCAACTAGCACACTTTCGTAGGCAACACGATTGCACTGAGCATGTGCAACAAGCCTTTAAACCTCTAGGTGTCCCTAGTAGGAGGAGTGTTGTCTCCTGAGGGTTTTCAGCGGATTGCACCCACAAAATCCAATAATAAAAGCAAGATCATGAATATTACATTTAAAGAAGAGAATTGTAAAAGAAAAGCTTTGAAAATTAGGGTTTCCAACTAAGCTAGCTTTTCGGTTGTCATGAGCCCTATCTTAATGGTCATGAAAAGATGTTAGAAATCACGTCCTCCCTCAATAAAACATCGTCTTATTCTTCATTCCTATCTTTATTCCAAACATCGATCATATCACCCTGCGTGTGTGTAAAGACATCCCTACACCCGGAGAATTCAATTCAAGCTATCATACCCTTGCCCATCGGCCTCAGTACTTCTTGGCAAACGAGATTGCTTACACACTTTCATGCGACCGTCAATACTTCTTGAGGTACTAACCGACCGATTACTAATGTGCTTGCATGCTTGGTGTATTTTCCTCGTCTTGCACCACCTCAGGCATAGCAGTGACTCCCAGACCAGTTGACCTTGGGGCACTAGGTGAAGAAGCACCCTTTTGCTATATATTTTTATTGCCCTCGGTGATAACAAAACCAGTATCCATTTTTCTCACCACTTTAGAACACATATTTTTTTTTTGTTTTTTTTTCATACTTTTGGCTTTAAGACAAGAGCATTTCAAGGTATCCTCTACTATCCCAGGCTTTAAGACGTGTGTAAGTGCGAATAGCAGGGTAGCCACGTTCAAAATGTTTGGCTTCCAGAATAGAAACTATTTTTCAGACTTATTTTTATCCTCAGATTAGTGACGTCCTTCATCTTACTAACCCTTGGGACAACGGCTCATAACTACTTATTACTAGTTCGTATAAGAGAACTTCTAATTTTCTTAGTTTTCTAAAAATTTTCTAATCTCATGGATGCAATTTTTCACTATCTAAACTTTCATTATCTTATTTATATACAAAAAAGGTGTAAATATTAAAATTATTTTTATATTTGAAAATTTTTAAATTTTTATGGGTTTTGAAAATTTTTCAATTTTTATAGATTTTTCTAAAGAAATGTTTTGTGCTTATGCAGATGATATGCAAATGATGCAAAAATAAGCACAAACCTCCCCCAAACTTGTTTTCAACAGTGTCCTCACTGTTGCCGACAGCTATACCTACAAAAATCTGTAAATCTGGGGGGAATTATTAGTGGGGGCAAAATATATAAGTGAAGAACTTCCCCCAAACTTATCTTTCACTCACCTTCATTCAAAAGATGATGCAATGATATACAGGATATGAAGGTGAGACGGAGGAATTTTAATCCAAATAAACTGGCTCTTGTAAGAACAAGAGCTCCTCCGTGGGGTCAGTGGAAAAATACGGTTTTAGTCTATGTCCATTTACTTTGAAAATTGTGCCGTTTTTAACATTTTCTACTTCTACTGCCCCGTGCGGGAATACAGACCGCACAACAAAAGGTCCCTTCCAACGAGATCGGAGCTTACCCGCATGAAGGTGTAAACGTGAATCATAAAGAAGGACTTGTTGACCAGGTAAAAATGTTTTCCTTAAAATGCTTTTATCATGAAAAACCTTAGTCCTATTCTTTATGATTACAGCATTATCATAAGCTTCATCGCGGAGTTCGCTTAGCTCGTTAAGTTGCAGCTTCCGAAAGTTGCAAGCAAGGTTTAAATCAAAATTTATTTCTTTTATAGCCCACAATGCTTTATGTTCTATCTCAACAGGTAGATGACATGCTTTACCAAAAACTATCCTATATGGAGACATTCCTAGGTCGGTCTTATATGCAGTCCTGAATGCCCAAAGAGCATCCGTCAATTTGGTCGACCAGTCTTTTCTATTCTTGGCAACAGTTTTCTCCAGGATAAGTTTGATTTGTCTGTTTGAGATCTCAGCCTGCCCGCTTGTTTGGGGATGATAGGGTGTAGAAAGACGGTGGTTGATTGAGTACTTTCGCATCAGAGTCTCGAAAGATCTGTTGCAGAAGTGCGTCCCATTATCGCTAATGATAGCGCGTGGGTGTCCAAATCGCGAAAAGATATTCTCTTTCAAGAACTTAATGACAACTTTCCTGTCATTAGTGCGACATGGAATGGCTTCTACCCACTTTGAGACATAATCAACCGCCAGCAAAATGTACAGATTCCCAAAGGAGTTGGGAAAAGGACCCATAAAATCAATGCCCCAAACATCAAACATTTCAACAACCAAGATGGGTTGCTGAGGCATTTCATTCCTCTGGGATATTCTACCCGTATACTGACATTGTGTACAGGTTTTGCAATACTCAAATGCGTCCTTGAATAAGGTCGGCCAGTAAAATCCACATTGCAAAACCTTTTCCGCGGTCTTTCTAGGACCAAAGTGACCCCCACAAGCCTGATCATGACAAAATGAAAGAACACTCTTGAACTCTTCATTTGGGACGCATCGGCGAATGATCTGATCAGGACAATATTTAAACAAATAGGGCTCGTCCCAGTAAAAGTGTTTTACTTGGGAAAGAAAACGATATTTGTCCTGTTTTGACCAATCGCTTGGTATAAGTCCTGTGGCATGATAGTTCACAATATCCCTGAACCATGGTTCAGCGGATATGCTCAAGAGTTGTTCGTCAGGGAATGAATCATTGATCGGTAGGGTCACAGGGGAAGAAACGATGCGTGAAAGGTGGTCAGCTACTACGTTTTCACATCCTTTCTTATCTTTGATAACAAGATCAAATTCTTGTAAAAGTAGGATCCAACGTATTAGTCGACCTTTTGCATCTTTCTTCGCCAGAAGATGTTTTAAAGCGGAATGGTCAGTATATACAACTATAGGTGAGCCGATTAAGTAAGGCCTGAATTTTTCTAATGCAAATACAACCGCTAAAAGCTCTTTCTCGGTGGTTGTATAATTGATTTGCGCATCATTCAGGGTCTTACTGGCATAGTAAATCACGTGTGGCATCTTTTCGATGTGCTGTCCTAAGACTGCACCTACTGCAAAATCAGATGCGTCACACATCAGCTCAAAGGGGTAGTCCCAATTTGGTGATGATAAAACGGGGGCTGAAGTGAGTGAGTGTTTAAGTGAGTCGAAAGCTGTCTCGCAATCCGAGTCAAAGTGGAAGGTCGTATCCTTGGCCAGGAGTAGTGTTAAAGGTCTAGCAATTTTGCTAAAGTCCTTTATGAATCTCCTATAAAAGCCTGCATGGCCAAGGAAAGAGCGAATATCTTTGACGCTTTTGGGATGAGGCAGGTTTTGAATGACATCTACTTTAGCTCTGTCAACCTCAATGCCTTTCTGTGAAATGACATGTCCAAGGACTATTCCTTCTTGGACCATAAAGTGGCACTTTTCCCAGTTTAATGTCAAGTTCTTCTCTTTGCAACGAGTAAGAACAGCGTCTAGATTCGCTAGGCAATCAGAAAAAGAGTTTCCAAAAATCGAGAAGTCGTCCATAAAGATCTCCAAAAAATTCTCTACCATATCAGAGAATATCCCCATCATACACCGCTGAAAGGTAGCGGGAGCATTGCATAACCCAAAGGGCATGCGACTGTAAGCAAAGGTACCAAAAGGACAAGTAAAAGTGGTTTTATCTTGATCCTTTTTGGCGATGGGGACCTGATTGTAGCCTGAGTATCCGTCCATAAAACAATAAAACTCTCGTCCCGCTAAGCGTTCCAGCATTTGATCAATAAATGGTAGAGGAAAATGATCTTTCCTCGTAGCAGCGTTGAGTTTTCTATAATCGATGCATACACGCCACCCAGTTTGGGCGCGTGTCTGAATCAACTCATTCGCTTCATTTGTGAATACTGTGATGCCGGATTTCTTAGGAACGACATGTATAGGACTCACCCACTGGCTATCGGAGATGGGGTAGATAATACCATTATCTAAGCACTTGACGATTTCTTTCATGACAGCTTCCTTCATGACGGGATTCAACCGTCTCTGTGGTTCTCGGGTCGGTCTGGCATCATCCATCACATGTATATGATGTTCAACTATCAAGGGACTAATCCCTTTGATGTCCGCCATACTCCAACCAAACGCCTCTTTATTAGATCTCAATACCGATAAAAGGGCATTCTCTTGCTCTGATGCAAGAGAAGCGGAAATGATAACCGGTAATGACTCGTTCTCACCAAGATATGCATATTTCAGGTGAGAAGGTAAAACTTTGAGATCTAACTCAGGCGGAGAAATGATAGAAGGAAGGGTCATAGATTGATTTTTGGATCTACAAAGAAGCTCAGAGCCTGTGAAAGATACAGACTCGGGTGGAGAAAAGTCAGAAGTGCAGGACTCATGTGTAGCTAAAGTGTCCTCACTAAGATCATGTGTGAAATCAAACAGAGATGTGCTAATGTCATCGAGATCAGTCAAGCAAAGATCCTCAGCTCCACAACTATCGGGAGCGATCTCATGGACAGAGCACACATCTAAAATATGAGCAGAGGGTTCTGACGGCTGACTTCCAACTCTATAGATATTTAGTTCAATGGTCATATTTCCAAATGATAAATTCATTGAACCATTTCTACAGTTTATAACAGCGTTGGAAGTGGCAAGGAAAGGACGACCTAGAATCACCGGAATTTGACCCCGGGGGTTTGCTACAGGATGTGTGTCGAGCACAATGAAGTCTACGGGGAAAACAAATTCCCCGACCTTTATCAGCACATCCTCTAATTCACCCCTTGGTTTGGTGATAGATCGGTCTGCCATCTGGAGAGTGCAATGAGCAGGTTTCAGCTCTCCAATCCCTAATTGCTCATAGACAGAATAAGGTAACAGGTTAACACTCGCGCCAAGGTCTAACAGAGCACGATTTATGTTTTTACCCCCAATCGAAATCGAAATTGTAGGACAACCTGGGTCCTTTCTTTTCTTTGGAAGCTGGGGTATAAAAGCAGTGCTGATATTATTAGACATAAAGACCTTCTTCGGCACTTGAGTCTTCCTCTTCCTAGTGCACAAGTCCTTTAGAATCTTCGCATAAGCGGGGACTTGCTGAATCGCATCTAAGAGAGGGATATTGATGTTAACCTGTTTGAACATCTCTAAAATTTTCTCCATATGAGGACCCGTTCTATTAGCCCTTAGCCGGTTCGGGTAAGGTGCTTTCGCAATAAGCGCGGGGTCCATCACAGGAGAAGGAAAGGGGGGTAGACGAGGTCCCAAAGGAGGTGTGGGGACCGTCTGTGGAGAACTATAAGGGTTGGATGAAGGTGTTGAGCCTAAAGGGAAATGGAGAATAGGCTCGTGCGAAGGTGGTTTGGTAGAAGAAGAAGGATCAGAAGGTGAAGTGTGTGTATGTGGGAAAGACTCAGCCGGGGTGTTGATATGATTTTCAGTATTATCAATATCTTCCCCGACATGATTGTTCAGCACTCTTCCCGATCTCAACGTTGTGATGGCATTTACATTGTAATGCCCAGGATTCTGTAGGGGTTGAGAGGGAAGTTTCCCTTTTTCTCTCGCACTCATTTCGGCTTTTAAGCGTGCGATTTCAGCTTCCATCGTGCGAATACTCTCAGCTTGGGATGCTGAGTTTTTCTTTATTTCACTGACGGAAGATCTAACCTCAGTCGAAACATCCATGAAATTTGATAAAAGTGATTTCATGGTTTGAGTGAATTGAGAGAACTCGTCAGAACAGGGCTGCATAGGATTAGACTGTGCAGGAGTGTTGCCCTGGTTTTGGAAATTTTGTGACTGATAGGGGTGCTGAGTGAGTTGTAGGGGTTGCTGTTGTGGTGGAGGAAGAGCCCGTTGAAATTGATTCGTGTTTGGAACCGTGTTTTGAGATTGTGATTGGTTCCAAGCAAAATTCGGGTGGTTCCTCCAACCCTGATTGTAACTGGAAGAATATGGATCGTTTCGAGGTCGTTGAAATGCGGCATTAGAATGCTCGTGACCTTGAAACGCAGAGTTTAATGGACATTCTTCCGTTAAATGTGACGGATCAGAACAGCACCCGCAAACAGTTTTGGGGAGCGACATTGGGTTTAGGGAGGCTGCTGCAAATTTGTGTTCCATAGCGTCGAGCTTCTTTTGCATTGCTGCCATTTCAGCTCGGACACCTATGGACACATCTATTTGGTGTACGCCACCCCTATTCAATGGTTGTGTTCCACTCTCCCAAATTAGTGACTTTTCAGCGAACTCTTCTAAGTATCGCCAGGCTTCCCCGTCATCTTTGGTCATAAATGTACCTTGACACATGTTTTCAAGGCTCTGTTTAGTGCTAGGGTTACTGCCCTCATATATGATTCGGCAAAGCTCCCATCTCGGGATGCCGTGATGAGGACATTGAACCAATAGATCCTTGAAACGTTCAAAGTATTTTGAAAATGGTTCGGCAGGGAGCTGGGCAAATTGGTTCAGTTCGCTACGGATTCGAGCCGTCTTTTGGACTGGGTAAAATTTCTTAAGGAATGCAGCGACGAATTCTTCCCAATTCGTAATAGAGTGTGCGGTGGTGTTATATAGCCACTTCTCGGCTATATCGCACAAAGTAAATGGAAGAAGTCGTAAACGCATCGCATCCACTGAAAGTTGAGACGTACCCATCATTGCGCAAACGTTTTCAAATTTGGTAATGAAAACGTAAGCGTCCTCGGTCTCGAGTCCGTGGTATTTGGGTAAAAGATTGATATACTGGGGCTTAATCTCAAAATTATCCCCATTGGCTGGTGGTGTGGATAAGCAGGTCGAAAGAGGACCTCTATGTGGATAGCATCTTTCCTGGAGAGAAATGTGGGGTGGAGTAGGATTCTGCGCACCAACGGACGGTGGCAGATTAGGGTTAAAGAAGTTTGATGGATTCGGATCCATCGGTGTGGATGTGGTAGTGGGTAAAGAAAAGGTAAATGGAGAATTACCGACTTCGGAGTCGATAAAAGGTACGCGGACTAAACGGGCACTAGAATCCCGTGTCCAGCCTATCTTGTACTAAAAAGGGTTAGTACAAGTGGCAGCGTTGACTTATAATTAGGGGTAAAATGAATGCGGTGCTTGCTTTAAAAAGGGACGGATTTTGAAAAAATGATGCGACAAAACAAATGCAGCACACAAACCCTAGAATCTAATGGTCACCTAGGTCCGATCTCTAGACCGCTCCTAACTGCCAAAAGACAAGCCGCAGGATAGAATCCTCCACTGCCTCTTTGTCCCCCTGTGGCCGGATAAGTGCCAGGTAAGTGGGAAGGAACCACCACTACAGTGGGCCTAATTAATAACCACTAGCCTTAGACACACTCGCCTTAGGCACCACAAGAAAACGCGGATAAGCAATGAATTACCCACGACCTTCTCTTGTCCTATTGAGCGCGACAGTCCTTAGAGTCTTCTCTAGATTTCTTTTAGTTAATGGGGGTAATGCGGATGCAAGTTTGACGATTTTCGGGGCCTAGGAAGGGTAATGAAATCCCCACCTAATTTGGATTTGGCCGTGCCCCTTAAATTTCCGTATTAGAATGCAAACAACCAAGAAATCAAAATCACACACAATTTTATTTTTGCTTTTGCGCGCTGCGATTTATTTGCAAAGAATCCTGCAGCAAAGGGTTAATTGGAGCTAAAAAGAGATAGGGGAGAGAGAAAGAAAATACCTGCACTGAAAATATTTCAGTGACCCCTCAAGACTGCGGCGCTTCCGCCGCAATAAGCCTATATATGCCGCGGATGAGCGGTCAGTTCTTGGGAACAGTGAACAATTTTTCTTCAGCAAGCTCCTGCTACTATCTCCAGCTCTCTGGTATATTCAAACAAATTTTTCCACAGAATAGAATGCTCCAGATCACCTTGCAATCAAATTACAACATACGTGTAAGAGTTTGTACGAATTTTGATTTCAAGAAGTAAAACGTAATAATTCTTTCACTTCAAACTATAAATGCAAATGAATTAGCGCGATCCCCGGCAACGGCGCCATTTTGATTGGAAATTATTTCTGACGTGTATATGTAAAAAGTAACGACAATCAAAAAATTATATTGACCGCAATCAAACCACGGTGTCGGAAGTAGTTAATGAATGAGTGCGGATCGTCCACAGGGATTGTGCAATTCAATTGTATTATGATACGTTTGAAATGAAATGTTAGGCAACAATAAACGAAAACAAGATTCAAGATGTGATTTGTATTCGAGTGTCACTAATCTTTACTCAAGAATCAAGAAACTATAAACACTCAAGAATCGGTTGTTTTGATAATATTTCCAATCAACAATCAAGAATATAAGAAAGGCTCGTAGGAATCGATCGGATCTTTAGACGTGATGCAATCTAAAGGGTTTCGTGTTCTTGTCTTTCGAAGAATTGATACTAGATCAATGGTGATCGACGAGAGTTAGGGTTTTCTTGATGAAATTAGGGTTTCATCTCTTAACCCTTGTTCTTTCGAGGATACCATTTATATTCTAGCCTCTAGCAATTTCAAGAAACGATCGGAACTCCCCAATCTCGAGCGATGTCGATCAAGAAAGCATCGCAACGAATTGGGTCGTCGATTCTTGAACTTGCTAGGGTTTACAAACTCGTGGGATTCAAGAATCGATTACAAATTTGTTACATCATCATACTAAAGATCGTTTCGACTCCCCGACGAGCGGAGTTTTATTCACACATCACCACAAAGACAACATTCAAGAATAGTAATGATAACATGATGCGGAATTTAAAGAAAACAAGATAAAAGAATATCACCTTTTATTTAATCAACAATTTCAATACATTCTTTCAAGAATCTACAAGAAGAAGAAATCGATCGTTGACTCGGCTTCGCTCGTCTCCGTGGATCGTGGATCTACTTTGATCTCTTGCCCGATTGAAGATCGGCTCGGCTCATAAAAGGGTTGAAGGCATCTTGCTTGGCTTGCACTCAAGATCTTGAATTGTTGTTGGATTTAGGGTTAGGGTTTCCTACAAGCTCTCTCACTAAACTTGAGGAAGAGGGGATGAAGAAAGAGATTGATTTTCTAAACTTTCCCAAGGTTGAATCCTAAGGTTGAATAATATTTTCTAACATGAGAAATGAGTGAGCCTAGGGTCTTATTTATAGAACTCCCAAACCCTAGGTTAGATTTGAATTAGAACTTTCCCTCCCAAAGTTTGTTGAAGGGTTTCTAGAAGGAGTTTGTTAGGAGTTAGCTTAGGGTTTAAGCTAGGGTTTAGGGAAAGTTCTAGAATGATTAGGCTAGTTTAGGTGTTTGCTGATCTGGAGGAAGTATCTGGCATATTCTGGAAGTTTGTGTGCATTTCTGAGCTGTAGCCACTGAAACAGGAATTTTGGTGCCAAAATTCCTTGATGACGTCACCAGTATGCCGCGCTTCCGCCGCATTTACCCTATATATGCCGCGCTTCCGCGGTCTGTTGGTGGCCTTGGGATCTGTGTCTTCTGCAGTGGTCTTGTACTGCTGTTTTTAGCTTCCTTTGATGTTTAGATTTGTACTTCCTCTTCTGTGTTGATACCAGAATTGAGTTAAGTGAATTTACGAGCAATTGTAATGGTCGAGCAATGTAATGATCGAGCAAGCTTCTCTTTTCCTGCATAGACTTCGAAACAGGGGTTGCAAGATATAGAAAATATGCTATGTAATGCAATGCAGTCAATTTCCCTCGAAATGATGGTTTTAAGGTCGAATACATGTAATCTGATATTTTGCGACCGATTTGCTAATATGTAGAATATGAATACCGTACACTTCTATATGGATGCAGATGATATGGAAATTGCCTGTTAAAATATGCAATATTTTCGACTGATCAGGGTTTTTCTGAAAAAAACCTGCGTAGCCCTCCGTCATTTCAGATAGATGTTATTTAGTATTCGTGCTATGTTTGTTGACTTAGTCAAGGCGTAGTGTACGGTAGCTAAGTAGTGTTTATCTGTTAAAACATGAGATGTGATTGGATTAGGGTATTCGCACGGCCTTGTTGACTCAGTCAAGGGTCGTACGGGTGGGTTTAATTCAATCAAGAAATATACGGGTTGAACTTGACTTGCGATTTATGGTTTGTTGACTTAGTCAAGGTCATAGATCACTAGGGGCAAAATATTATCGGGAATTTCAAGTGTTGAAATTTGCAATGAGATTGCATACCTCCTATGAGATAGTTGGATCCCGATACCCACTGCGAGTAAGTGTTACTCCTGGGAGAGTTTTACACAGGACAATTAGTCATTCAAGTAGGTGTCTAGAAAAGTGTTAACGGGGTTACGCCTCTGGGAAAACGAGGTTTACTTTAATTAGGTCCGTGCGACAGTACGGGGAACCTCCCTCAAAGTACCGACACTGATCTGGCTGAAAGATTGACGAAATTGTAAGGTGTAATTAATCCCGGCTAATCTTACCTTTTAGGGTTTTAAGGTAGATTTGATAAAAACAGTGGGAGACATCCTGATTAGATAAGATAATAACCAATCTAATCTTGCAAGAGCATACGCTAAAAGTGTTTTCTTCTCTCTCTCTCCAGGTAGCGACCATGTCATGCCATAATCAAGATAATAATATGGATGTATTGACTAAACCTAATTATTGTACTGAGCTAGGGAATGTTGGACCCGTTCTTTCTTATAAGAGTTATAAGACTGAACAGGAAATAGAAGAATATCTGGATTCTCACGCCGCCCAAAAGAACATGCATGTTGATGCATCTTCTTCGGGTGTGTTAGTTATTGAGAACTGTTTCTCAGTTCACCCTACGTCCTGGGTATTAGATACCGGATCAGGATCCCACATATGTAAATTGTTACATGGGCTACGAAAAGGTAGAGAACTAGGAAAAGGTGATCATTCCGTTCAAGTAGGGAACGGTGCAAGTATTGTAGCCAAAGCAGTTGGCGAATATCATCTTGTATTACCAAGTCGTAATACACTGGTTCTAAATGAGTGCTATTATATACCGAACATGATGTGCAACATTATATCAGTTTCTTTATTGAGTAAAGAGGGATATAATTTTGTAGTACAGGATAATGTTATGAACATATTCCTAGATCAAAAGTTGATTGCATCAGGCTCGTTACATAATGGCATATTCATTCTAAATCAGAATACAGTCCTGAATATACAAAACACACACAAGAGGAAAAGTTCAGATATGAACGAATCCTACTTGTGGCATTGTAGACTTGGTCATATCAATGCGACACGACTGGCTAAGTTGCATAAAGATGGTTATTTGAATCCGTTCGAATTATCATCTTATGATACTTGCCATTCATGTCTCAAAGGAAAAATGACCAAAGCTCCGTTTAGTGGACACGGAGAAAGAGTTACCGAACTCTTAGGACTAGTACATAGTGATGTATGCGGTCCCATGTCTATGCATGCCAGGAACGGTTTTCCTACTTCATTACATTCACTGACGATCTCTCCAGATACGGACACGTGTTCCTGTTGAAACACAAGTCTGAAGCTTTTGAGAAATTCAGAGAATATAAGCACGAAGTAGAGAACCAAACAGGCAAAAGTATTAAGATCCTTCGATCTGATCGAGGAGGAGAATACTTGAGCAATGAGTTTCGGGATTATCTAAAAGAGAATGGGATTTTCTCTCAGCTTACTCCTCCTTATACACCACAGCACAACGGTGTATCGGAGCGAAGGAATCGGACCCTATTAGATATGGTGCGATCTATGATGAGCGATGCTGAGTTACCTATTTCCTTCTGGGGGTATGCGCTTGAGACGGCCATATACATATTGAATCTAGTTCCATCCAAATCTGTACCTACCACACCATATGAGATATGGAGTGGGAAGAGACCATATTTTAAACGAGTTAAGATATGGGGTTGTCCGGCCTATGTCAAAAGACAAAATCCAGACAAACTCGAGACACGATCAGTCCTTTGCAAATTTGTGGGATATCCAAAGAATTCTCAAGGATATTTTTTCTACCACGCTGAGGAACAAAAAGTATTTGTTGCTCAACATGCCACCTTTTTGGAAAAGGAATTTCTTGCAAAAGAAATTAGTGGCAAAGAGGTAGAGCTGGAAGAGGTTCCAGAAACACAAATTACAACTGAAGATTTAGTGGAACCAGAGGATTCATTAGTACCCGACGAACCCCGGCCTCTTCGCCGATCTAATAGGGTTTCTCGTCCACCTGAGAGATACTACGGTTTTCTCATTGATGGTGGAAGCGAGGATTGCATCATGGATGATGATGACCCGACTAGTTTCGAGCAGGCCATCACGAGTGGTGACTCTGTGAAATGGCTGGATGCAATGCGATCTGAGATGGAATCCATGTACACCAACAAAGTATGGACTTTGGAAAATGCTCCTGAAGGGGTAAAACCCATAGGGAGCAAGTGGATTTTTAAAAGGAAATTTGGTGTAGATGGAAAAGTTGAGACTTTCAAAGCTAGACTTGTAGCAAAGGGTTTTCGTCAACGACCAGGTGTGGATTATGACGAAACCTTTTCTCCAGTGGCTATGCTTAAGTCCATCCGGATCTTACTTGCCATTGCTGCATACCATGACTATGAAATCTGGCAAATGGATGTTAAGACCGCCTTTCTAAACGGTGATTTAGAAGAGTGCGTGTACATGACTCAGCCAGAGGGCTTCGTAGATAGTGGGAGCAGCGGAAAGGTGTGCAAGCTGCTTAAATCCATTTATGGGTTAAAGCAAGCATCGCGGAGTTGGAACATCTGTTTTGATGTTGTAGTCAAAGAGTTTGACTTCATCAAAAATATAGATGAACGTTGTATCTATAAGAAGGTAGCAGAGGGTAAGGTTGTCTTCCTCGTATTGTACGTGGATGACATACTCTTGATAGGAAATGATATTCCTATGTTGCAATCAGTCAAGCTCTTCTTATCACAAAGATTCTCAATGAAAGGTCTAGGTGATGCCTCCTGCATATTGGGAATCATGATCTATAGAGATAGATCTAAATGGATACTGGGATTGTCCCAATCCAGGTACATTGACACCATACTAAAGAGGTTTAGTATGGAAGAATCCAAGCGTGGAAACCAACCCACGATCTCTGGACTCACTCTCTCCAAAGAGATGTCTCCCAAGACTGATTTGGAGAGAGCTCGCATGCAAGGGATACCCTATGCTTCGGCAGTAGGCTCTATCATGTATGCGATGCTATGTACCAGACCCGATGTTGCATACTCACTAAGTGTAGTGAGTCGGTATCAAGCAGATCCTGGAGAGAGTCATTGGACAGCTGTGAAGAACATTCTCAAGTACTTATGAAGGACTAAGGAGATGTTCTTGGTGTATGGTAACAGAGAACTCCAGGTGGAGTCATTTACCGATTCCAGCTTCCAAAGTGATAAGGACGACTCTAAGTCGCATTCGGGTTTTGTCTTTACCCTAAATGGAGGGGCGGTATGTTGGAAGAGTTCCAAACAGGATACCGTTGCAGACTCAACGATGGAGGCTGAATACATCGCTGCCAACGATGCTGCCAAAGAGGCTGTCTGGATCAAGAAGTTCATTACTGAACTTGGAGTGGTTCCATCCATTGAGCATCCAATACCTCTGTATTGCGATAACAATGGAGCTGTGGCTTTGGCCAAGGAGCCCAGATCCCATCAAATGTCCAGACATATTCTGAGGCGGTATCACCTGATCAGGGAGATAGTTGATCGCCGGGAGATCGAGGTCAGGAGAGTAGATACGAAGGACAACACTGCGGATCCATTCACAAAGGCTATTCCCCAGATACAGTTTGAGAGATTATTCGGGATGCTAGGTATGCGATACTACAGCAGCTGGCCTTAGTGCAAGTGGGAGATTGTTAGTTATGTATATGCCCTAGAGGCCATTGTTGTACATATGATGTATATTATAATGGATGCTTGGTTATATATAGAGATGACTTTCTTGCTCGTCATGATAGTATGCTATTTGGTTTCACTTTATCTTAACATGTTGACTTGTATTGGTTTACTGTTTTACTCTCACATGTTGATAAAGCCCTTAGGATCTGTACTCGACTACTGGGACTATGATGAGATCATACTAGTGGGGCCGCGGTAGTCGATGAGTACATCCTATAACTGTTCCTAGTCGAGGGTATATCTGTTGCGCCACGGCAGCGCCCCGGCCGTCTTACTCGAGGCCAAATTGCGGAATCAAAATTTTTTCCTTACTCGGAAACCGGCGCTACCGCGGACAAAGAAAACCCGGATCGTTAACCATTAACCTAATGCTAGCTAACTAGAGAGGGGGTGAGAAGTATACCGAGTGATCCGAGTCCTCCGGTCTTCTCGTCATCGTCCCGATCTCCCGCGGAAAGTGTTGCCTCCACATCGTCGCCTCCTCACCGGAAAGGGCACCACATCGCCTTCTTCTTTTACGGGCTCCCGCCTCAATACCGAGGCAACTCGCGCATGAAGCCGGCAACTCGACATGCTCAAGATGTGCTGTAGAATGTGTAGTAGATTGTCTCACTTGGGTTTGTTGCCATTTGTGGATGATGGAGGAAATGAGATTAGAAAAATGGTGCTTGCATTTTTCTAGCATGAATGAATTCAAGAAATGAAACTCAAGCTCTCTTCTTCTTCTTCTTCTCTCTTTCTTTTTTCTCTCTTGAAAAAAAAACTTATCATCTAGTAAGCATAAGAATGGTGGAGGTAGAGAAGAAAAGAATATCAAAACCATCACCTTAGAAGGAAGGTGAGTGTAGGAAAAGGTGGAGGGTAACCACAAGCAAAACATAATCATCATCAAACTTACATCAACCTCAAATCCAATCTTTTCACAATAAATCATGAAAAGATGATAGAAAAGAATGGAATAAAAAAGATGCTATCATAATTAATCATTATGCAAAGAAGTCCTCCACAAAGTGTTATTTGCAAAACTGCAAATAACCCCCTCCATCAGAAAAGTCCGGCCGGGAAAGAACAAAGAAAAACCGGCCGGAACGGAATGCAAACTGGCAACTCCAGAAAACTGGTCCCGTAATAAATTACAGGAAAACCCCGATACTGTGCATACACACCCGCATCTGTATTCCGACCGGATACAAATGCAATGAGACAAAATCTACACTGTACTAGACTAGGACCGGCTTAAGCCAAAGCCGGCTAGTAAAATCCGTTCGATCCTGATCCGTGCAATACCGCACGTATCTGATCGAACCCTGCCATATAACTATACGGCAACTAGTACAAAACTGTCCGATCCTGATCCGTGCAGTACCGCACGTATCTGATCGGACCCTGCCATATCTCCATACGGCCTCTACAGCGTTTCGCCCGAAAGCTGAGTAACTGAAAGTGTGGTGGACTCTAAAGACTCGTCAATACAATGGCTGTGGATTTAACCACTAGCACGTCAGAGGTATAAGCCAATACGTGACGGGCCACCAGCTATTGACCAAAAGGGACGTCGATGAGGAAGCTCACCCCGACACCCAACTGAGCCTGTCAGTGACAATATCCGTACAGTCCGGTCCGTTCGTCTATGAGTATCGCATGGCGGGCCTAGGGGGTTGGTAAAAGTCAGACCCCCAAAAGCGGTACAAGTCGTGTCGGAGCGTAGCCCAGAACGCCCTGAGATACTACTGGAATACCTACCAGTAAATCTCCTGCCTCGGCCGAGGGCTTTGCGTAATGGCTCTCCTAGACACAGCGCGACCTCACCCCCAATACCGGGAGAGACGAACCCCTGCAGATCCGCTCACTGCCTCCATGTGGCTCGGGACTGTACCCAACTAAAACCTGTTTGCACGACTCCTTTGAGCCGTGGTAGGGTAGTAATCAAAGCACAGTGGGAACTCACACGAGACAAATGACGATCCTCAGGTCGATGAACTAACCTGTACACATGTCACCAGGGAACTGCTATCTGACGTCAGGTATAAGACCAACTAGCAGGTTCCCGGCGAGTCCTGTCCGGTGTACTCATAACCCAATGAGCACCTGTATACATCTTAGGTGAACCAACTGACACCAGTGGCTTGTGAGACCGGCCACCGCCCCTCGTCGGGGTCTCGACTGTATACACTAGTCTACTAATGGAGTATCGATGCCCAGTCTCGAAACTCCCACGACTAGGGACCTTTTAAGGATGTGCTTGTAGACTACCAGCTCCCACGTATATGATCGCCATCATACTGCTGGTAGTCAAGCAAGAATCCTAGGGGCTCTATCAACGTGTAATAGTGACATGTCAGGTCACCTAAAGCAGTACACGATGATAAAGATAAACCAGATAGCATACTATCATCTCGAGTAAGACTGTTCTACCGGGATAGGTCCTCCCTCAATCATCGCAATCACGTGCCTGTGATCCAATAATTGACTCTGAGGGCACTATCTCCAACAATCTCCCACTTGCACTCAAGGCTAATTATTGCGATGTCGCGTACTCACAGCCCGTGTGATACCGAACACCCAACTCCTCTACTAGTCAGTCTCACAATGCTCGTTTGCGAAACTATTGCGTTCGAGGAATAGCCTTAGTGAGTGGATCCGCTGTGATGTTTCTTTCTATGTCTCTCTATATCTCATGTTCGTGGAGAAAGCCATCTCCCGAAATGAGCAATACCTGTCTTAGAACGTCTGGATGTCTGATGGGACCTAGCTCATAAATGAACTCCAAATCCAAACTTCTTAGACTGTATCATCAACCGAACTTAATCAGTATCCAGCGCCAAGCCTCCCTCAGTATTGCCTTGGACCACCTGTCCAAAATACTGCCCCTCCTCAGAAGGAAAACTATAACTCTGACAACCTCCTTGTCGTCCATGTCACCTTGGAAGCCTGGAATGATAACTGTCTCCTAAAGGAGGCTGCCGTTATCATATCCCTAGAACATTCACTTATGTTCTAAAACTGCTTCCGACTGTTTTTCCAGGATTGGATCAATATCAACTTATTGCATCTAGTGCAAGAACAACATCTGGTGCGGTACTTGACATCTCATGATTGACTCAATTGCCTAAGCAAGTGATCTGCCAATCATGAGTATCCCTCTCCCCTTTAGTCTATAAGACACCTTTAGAGAGGGTGACTCCATCAACTGCAGGTGCACTACCGTGTCAGGAGTCGACCATTCTAAATACTCATAGAATGCTGTCAAGGTACCCAGATTGGGAAACCACCCAAATCTAGATCTAAAACCATAGATCTAGTAACCAGTATGTCTGATATAATATCCAAGTCCCTTGTGGAGAAACCACTGTGTGACGACCTAAGTATAACCGATCGTAGTATAGGAATATCACTTCCTACTACCTTCTCAACAGATCCATCCCCTATTCTGATGACGTCAAACCCATGACTGTCACATCAGAAACAGATGATCTATCTCCGCTACATCTGCTTTAGTCTATAAATAGACATAAGCCTGATGTCCACCAATGCTTCCGCTGCTCCCACTGACTACGACAATCCTCTGGCAGAGTCATATAGATGTGCACTTCCAAAGCTAGTTTAGAACGACGCTATACTCATCCTCCTGCCGGGTCTCGCAGCCTGGAACAACAGCAATGGCAAGTGTGGGTAAACAAGAACTTCCCTGTCACCGTCCTTGAGGCTACCGGAGTACCTCTCGGGTGCCTGAAGTTATCCACCTTATCTGCGGAGTGGCCAATGGAATGTCAAATCAGATTGAATCTTTAGGTTCCTTATCAAATCTTCAGTAATCGTTTGTGGTTCTGGAATTACTTCCAGTTCTACCATACTCCCACTACTATTTTCTGAAAAAATCCATTTTTAATAAAACTGTGGCGAGTGTAGAACAATATTGCTATTGTTCATCCAGATGGTAGAAAATCAACCCTCATCATAGCCTGGGTCAACCCACAAACAGCCATTACAGAAACGTGCCTTGAGTTATCCGGAGTCCGGTTTTAAGCATAAGCCGGGCAACTCCCCGTACCTTAACATCGTTAAGATATGAACTGTTCTATATCTAATATAGAACCAGAGGCACTGATTTAATTGAACCAGATTCAAATCATGCAGCTATATCTAGTGCATGTAAACTAAATGGAAGGAGGCCGATCAGAGTTACTCAACTTAGGAATGATTCCAATTATGAGTAACCTGAAAGAGAAGCAATCTGTCTTCATCATTACTATCAACTGAATACCATACACAAGTATCTACATCTTCGATCTCTTTGAAGAATCCCGATACTTGCTACACCTGGTTCTCTACTCTATTCAAATACCTATAACTCCTCAAAACTTAGACCCTGTGTTTCCACGAAACACATGTCTAAGAACCAGAGAAGTTAAAAGTAAACAGAATATAGTATGAGGACCAACCCCTCTGTCTTAATGGACACTGGACAACATACAATACTCTGTATAAGTCCTCTGAGTCTAACAACTCTTTCACTGTGTGTCGTAGGTTGAAAACTGTACTTATGGTTAAGAAGAATTACACCGCTGTTTAATACTCCTTACCTAACCATCCACTGATATAGGTAAATGTCATCGACATAATATCAAAAGGTATATCTCACTCTATGAAAATAGACGTACAGATATATCAATTTGAAATTGGCGCACAACCGCGGATATTCAAAACCAAAAATTTGCCGTCCGGCAAACAACCCAGGTGACTTCCTCAAATATCACCGATTACATCGAATCCCGATATAATGAGGATGATCACCCAATTCCCAATAACTTACTCCCACTCAGCATCTGTAAAACCATACAGATGTGAGATTCATACCTGGTAAATACATACCCTGGAGCAGGTGCCTAACTGGGAAATCAGTTTTCTATTAACAGTACACAGTGAAACTGAAACATTGAAATGTTTCGTTGGGGTATCGTGGTATTCCTAGTAATGCCTCTTCCATTATCCGGATTCACAACTGTAACCGTATAATTCTTTGCCACCTCTCCAAATCCCTTTATGTGTCTTTAGTCATTACCTTCTGTACACCCCTTTAGGCCAAATGGTTTTCTTCCTTCCCTACCGTTCGGCACCAGCCTATGGTTTGGAAGAAGACTATCCAAAAAGCATTAAGGGTGTACTGTCCTAATCCTAGGAGCACTCGCAACGCGAGAGAAGGTGAAGATAAAAGACACCTGAATGTACTTTATTCCTATTTCTCCTGAACCAGAATCCATCCCCGAACTGGAACTAGTTCCTTTCGAGTTCGTATATAACCATACGATGGAGTATCCAATAATCTGTGGATCTTCGTAGTGACACGGAGTGTCCTGGAGAAATACAAAGGTGATTTAGGATTAGCGAAGAAATACTTGGTTTGGTTGTGAATATCAGTCGCAATTTACTTTGCCCTCCTACTAATCCCTTGCTTTGTCTTAACTTAATACCTTCTGCACACCATCGTTATGCTAATTGGTTTTCTTCATTCCCTACCGGTTGGCACCAGCCTAAGGTTTGGAAGAAGACTATCCAATTTGCGTAATAGGTGTACTACTCCTAAACCAAGGAGCACTCGCAACCTGAGAGGAGGTGAAAAGAAAAGACAACTGAATAATCCTATTCGTTTTCTCCAGAACCAGAAACCATCCTCGAAGTCCTTCGAGTTCGTATATAACCATACGATGGTTTTGTCCAATGGAAGTGGACGTTCGTAGTAATACGGGGTGTCCTGGAGAAAAGGGTAAAAGTAGGAGTGGCAAAGAGGTCTGCAACTCTGACAATCCAAAAGCCAGTGTTAAGAAGGTTCGGTCAACTTGGTCACTGAGTCAAAATCCAGGGTCGGGTCAATGGTCGCTGCCAGAGAGAGAGAAAAGAAACACTCAGCGTGCACTCTAACCTAGATCAGAATGGTTATCACTTTAACTAATCTGGAAACCTCCCACTGTACCTCAAATTCTCCTCCAAACCTGAAAGAAGAATTAGTCGGGATCACCCGAGGAGTAAACTAACTCATCAGTGGGAATCAGGATCCAACTATCACCGCATGATAACGTGACGGAATCCACTCACGTCACCACACTCCAGAAGGTATGCGCATGTCTGGCAAGTTTCAGTTCTTTTGAAACTCCCGATGTTTGTTTTTACCCCTAGGACTCAAGTGACCTTGACGGAGTCAACAAATCAAAGAGTCCTAGTCAAGTTCAACCCGTCATTATCTGGATTGCATTAAACCCACCCGTACGTGCCCTTGACGGAGTCAACAAGGCCGCACGACTGTCCTAACCAATCCCACTTATGCAACAAACAAGCACCACTTAGCTACCGTACACTACGCCTTGACGGAGTCAACAAACGCAGCACGAATACTAAATAATACCCATAAGAAATGACGGAGGGCTACGAATGGTTTTTGGCGAAAAACCTTTAACGTAATGAACTTGATATCGTTGAAGGAACTGCATAGCCTTTTATAAAATATAGTGACGAAAACCTTTACTAAAGAGGTCACTCCCGGTGAAGGGATCTCGGCTCTTTCCCCGTAGAATGAGGTGCAGGATATTCCAACTGAATACCACGATGCAAAGCAAAAGTAAACGGCTATAGTGAAGTTAATGCCCTGACGCAAACTTCTGTCCAAGGGGTCACTCCCGGTGAAGGGATCTCGGCCCTTGCCTCGTCGACTGAGGAGCAGGATATTCCAAATGAATACCACGATGCAAAACAAAAGTGAACGTCCTTGCAATAACAGCTTTTTGAAAAATGTTCCAACAACATCAGAATAGGTTTGTTTAACTTGCATTGATCCGAATCAACGCAGTCCCATCAAATGATCACACCACAAAGAACGAAAATATACTGACGTACGTATATGCCATCCGCATTCGCCACTGGGTCCCGTCATCACCCGTTAGGTTAGCTAACTAACGGCAGAGCGGGGACTGGACTAGCGCGGATGTAAAACATATACAACATCTACTAATATATATATACCAATATATAGTATTTCGCTCAAGGCGTGAATAAAATGCAACATCACAGAAATGTACAGCATCACAGAACAATACAGATATCTGGAAGCCCCGGGTTTCACAGAGCCGCTGCTGAAACCCGACGTTCCCCTGGTCGTGTGGATAGCCTGTGCAATGAAATCCTAGACCCCTACGGGCGCGGCAAGTCACCCGCCAAAACCTGAAGCGAGGCAGCCCCCTTCAGTACCGTGAATGGACCACCCAGCACTTCACGGAATCCGGCAACTTGGGCACCCCTCCTGGGTCAACCTGTACCCCCTACGAGTGCGGCGAATAGCCCGCCAATTCCAGACTGAAGCCCCCTCCGTCCCAATGCCATGAGATGCGGGCTTGCTGCCCTCCAGAACCCGGCTATCCGCGCACCCCACCGCGGGGCAATCCTAGTACAGAAAGTAAAAATATACATACACCGGGTACATCGACCGCAACCAGGTCGTGCCCCAAAAGAATAATACAAACAGGCAGTGACGGCAGTCCACATGTCGGACGCTCGCCCCGCAATATTAAAAGTACATAATACAACAAAACTGTACTAGCATTGCATCCAGGCTATCCCCCACGACCGATCCGCAACAACACAGCAAATACATAGAACATCAACGTGAAGGTCACGTTCGCAAATCCGTCTAACCGGGCTATAGCAGTTAGACCGGATTTACCGATCGAGTGACATTCACGGTCGCAGATATAATGTAAATACTGTGAAAAATGTGTTTAAAATTTTCCGATTGACCAAAAATTAACAAGTGGGCCCCCAATCAAAACTGTAGCAGTCACAGAAAACCTGGGCCCAAATTTAATATTCCAAAAGCCCCATTTTCATGTCCAAGACAATCTGCAAAAATATGGTACAGTAAAGATTTTAAAGCGCGGCGGAAGAGCGGCCAAATCAAGGCTTTGGCCGCGCTTCCGCGGTGAAAGAAAGGAATCAGGGTACCAAATTTTATCAGATCTCTTATATTTCCCTGCACATCATTCTGAAACCACCTGAAAAATTTTTGGACTTCAAAAAAATTCGACAGAAACTGATGTGCAATAAAAATACGGTTTTTGGAAATTTCGGTCGATCGGAAACGCAAACACATCAAACGAAGCTAGGTAAGGTTAATGGCGTGGCTCTGATACCATGTTGCGCCACGGCAGCGCCCCGGCCGTCTTACTCAAGGCCAAATTGCGGAATCAAAATTTTTTCCTTACTCGGAAACCGGCGCTACCGCGGACAAAGAAAACCCGGATCGTTAACCATTAACCTAATGCTAGCTAACTAGAGAGGGGGTGAGAAGTATACCGAGTGATCCGAGTCCTCCGGTCTTCTCGTCATCGTCCCGATCTCCCGCGGAAAGTGTTGCCTCCACATCGTCGCCTCCTCACCGGAAAGGGCACCACATCGCCTTCTTCTTTTACGGGCTCCCGCCTCAATACCGAGGCAACTCGCGCATGAAGCCGGCAACTCGACATGCTCAAGATGTGCTGTAGAATGTGTAGTAGATTGTCTCACTTGGGTTTGTTGCCATTTGTGGATGATGGAGGAAATGAGATTAGAAAAATGGTGCTTGCATTTTTCTAGCATGAATGAATTCAAGAAATGAAACTCAAGCTCTCTTCTTCTTCTTCTTCTCTCTTTCTTTTTTCTCTCTTGAAAAAAAAACTTATCATCTAGTAAGCATAAGAATGGTGGAGGTAGAGAAGAAAAGAATATCAAAACCATCACCTTAGAAGGAAGGTGAGTGTAGGAAAAGGTGGAGGGTAACCACAAGCAAAACATAATCATCATCAAACTTACATCAACCTCAAATCCAATCTTTTCACAATAAATCATGAAAAGATGATAGAAAAGAATGGAATAAAAAAGATGCTATCATAATTAATCATTATGCAAAGAAGTCCTCCACAAAGTGTTATTTGCAAAACTGCAAATAACCCCCTCCATCAGAAAAGTCCGGCCGGGAAAGAACAAAGAAAAACCGGCCGGAACGGAATGCAAACTGGCAACTCCAGAAAACTGGTCCCGTAATAAATTACAGGAAAACCCCGATACTGTGCATACACACCCGCATCTGTATTCCGACCGGATACAAATGCAATGAGACAAAATCTACACTGTACTAGACTAGGACCGGCTTAAGCCAAAGCCGGCTAGTAAAATCCGTTCGATCCTGATCCGTGCAATACCGCACGTATCTGATCGAACCCTGCCATATAACTATACGGCAACTAGTACAAAACTGTCCGATCCTGATCCGTGCAGTACCGCACGTATCTGATCGGACCCTGCCATATCTCCATACGGCCTCTACAGCGTTTCGCCCGAAAGCTGAGTAACTGAAAGTGTGGTGGACTCTAAAGACTCGTCAATACAATGGCTGTGGATTTAACCACTAGCACGTCAGAGGTATAAGCCAATACGTGACGGGCCACCAGCTATTGACCAAAAGGGACGTCGATGAGGAAGCTCACCCCGACACCCAACTGAGCCTGTCAGTGACAATATCCGTACAGTCCGGTCCGTTCGTCTATGAGTATCGCATGGCGGGCCTAGGGGGTTGGTAAAAGTCAGACCCCCAAAAGCGGTACAAGTCGTGTCGGAGCGTAGCCCAGAACGCCCTGAGATACTACTGGAATACCTACCAGTAAATCTCCTGCCTCGGCCGAGGGCTTTGCGTAATGGCTCTCCTAGACACAGCGCGACCTCACCCCCAATACCGGGAGAGACGAACCCCTGCAGATCCGCTCACTGCCTCCATGTGGCTCGGGACTGTACCCAACTAAAACCTGTTTGCACGACTCCTTTGAGCCGTGGTAGGGTAGTAATCAAAGCACAGTGGGAACTCACACGAGACAAATGACGATCCTCAGGTCGATGAACTAACCTGTACACATGTCACCAGGGAACTGCTATCTGACGTCAGGTATAAGACCAACTAGCAGGTTCCCGGCGAGTCCTGTCCGGTGTACTCATAACCCAATGAGCACCTGTATACATCTTAGGTGAACCAACTGACACCAGTGGCTTGTGAGACCGGCCACCGCCCCTCGTCGGGGTCTCGACTGTATACACTAGTCTACTAATGGAGTATCGATGCCCAGTCTCGAAACTCCCACGACTAGGGACCTTTTAAGGATGTGCTTGTAGACTACCAGCTCCCACGTATATGATCGCCATCATACTGCTGGTAGTCAAGCAAGAATCCTAGGGGCTCTATCAACGTGTAATAGTGACATGTCAGGTCACCTAAAGCAGTACACGATGATAAAGATAAACCAGATAGCATACTATCATCTCGAGTAAGACTGTTCTACCGGGATAGGTCCTCCCTCAATCATCGCAATCACGTGCCTGTGATCCAATAATTGACTCTGAGGGCACTATCTCCAACAATATCGAGACAGGGCATCGATACACCAGAGTAGACTAGCGTATACGCATCTTGACCCATATGATGGGCGATGGATGATCCCATATCCATCGGTGTTAGACACCAGAGATGGTGTACGGGTGCTCAGTGGAGACTGGGTACACTGAACGGACTCGCCGAGAACTCCCAGATGGTGTTATACCACACGTCAGATGGCAGTTCTCCGGTGACACAGGTACAGGGTAGTCTGTAGACCCGAGATCGTCATGGAGTCTTGTGTGATTCCCACTGTGCTTTGATTTCCACCTTACCACGTCTAAGAGGGCGTGCAAAACGGTGGCTTTTGGGTACAGTCCCGAATCACATGGAGGCAATGAGCGATAGGAGGGGATTCGTCTCTCCCGGTATAGGGAGTTGATGTTGTGCTGTGTTCGATTGGCTATAACTGGAAGTCCCTGGCCAGGGCTGATATAGAGATTTACTGGTAAGTGTTACTAGTAGTTTCTCGACCCGTTATGAGCCACACATCGACACGACTTATCGGTTACTGGGGTCTGACGTATACCACCCCTAGACTTGATATGCGACATATCAGACGAACAGACCGGACTGTACGGGAGTGTTACTGGTTGGATTCACAGGAGAACGCACAGGCTAGCTTGTTGATCTTCTGATCGCTCAATACCTGGGTGGCTGTTACGTTTAGCTGACCGCTTGCAGCTTGTGGGTGTTTGATATGATCATCACCTGCTACCGGCGTATTGACGATTCTTTAGAGTCCTACACAGAGGTTTCTTGGCTCAGGCGAAACGGAGTAGTGGCGCATATGTGATATGCGCAGGAGCGAGAATAATGCGATATGGGATACCGTATTATATTCTCGCTATATATGGATATGAACCGGGTCATCGGATCAAGTGTTGATTCGATGATTCGGTACATGATATATTAGTCGGTAATATTCGATATAGCCGGATCGTCGAATCAAGTGTTGATTCGATGATTTAATGTATAATAATATATATGATATATTGTATTACATTATCTAATATTGGCTCGCTTTATTATTTCATTTTCTCAGTGGATGATACATTGATATATATGCGATATATGTTAATTGTATTATTTTCTTTTGTTGCAAATATATAATATATATGTGATATATATTATTGTGACATGATATGATTAATTGTTAAACATGTTTAAGGATGATTAATTGAGATTAGGGTTTGATTAGGGTTAGTAGCTTCATGCATCTTCTAGAAGCTTTTTCTTTTGTCATTCTTAAGATCTTTATGGATGACACATTCTTTAACTCAACCAAACCCTAACTCTAGTTATTTCTCTACAAAATCCTAGCCACTCATCCTTGACCATGGTTTACAATTCAATCATATGGTTTATATTCTATTCATCACAAAAGAAAAATAGATCATTATCATCTTCTTCCTTCTTCAAGAAAGCTTGCTAGTTTTTCTTTAAGTGATGAAATAAAATGAGAAAATGATTTAAAAAGAAAGCAAAATTACTACTCTCTCATCCTCATCTCATCTAGCCCATGGGATTAGTGTGTTCTTCTCTTTTGAGTGAGAAAGCTTGAGTCGTAGCAACTTCAAGGTAGATCATCGGAGATTTGGAATACTTCGAGCTAGCATGGATCGTTCGAGTCGTGGAGCCTCTCATGAGTCCGGGAGATCGTGGATCGCGGCAAAGGGACTTCTACTCGGAGCTTGTGAAGTGAAGGAGCGGACTACAAAGGTTGTAATCCCTCACACTTAGATAAAAGTTATCATCTTGCATGTTAAACCCTAATAATCTAGCAAAGATCCCGGCTTTGGGTTGTTCGGCACGTCTAAAATTTAATCCGGGCATGTTTGATGCCTTATGAACCTTCACAAGAGTGCCTAGGAACCCTACAGTGGTATCAGAGCCTAGCTAGAGCATTAGGCGATGTGTTTACGAAGTTAAAACTCCGATCGAACCCGAAACGACGCAAAAAGACCCCTTTCTGGAAATTTTTTAAATTTTGGGATTTTTCTGAATTAAAAATATGTAAAAAAATCAGCAGGGAATTCTAAGATTTACAAAGAAGCCCGAGCCCCCAATTCGATCAAACGGCCGCGGAAGCGCGGCGCAAGCTTGCTTGCGCGGCGGTTCCGCGGCGGATTGATCGATTGGCGACACGTGGCTTCCTGGTAATAACCGTAGGTACTTGTTGACTTTTCTGGGTATTTTTAATCTGTTTCAGGTGTTTAAAATTCTGGGGTTTGTTTTGTAATCGTAGATTCGATCGGAATATTTAAATTCATATATCTTTCCGGATATTTAGAAATTGTTAAACTATTTGAACGGATATCATTAACTCACTGTTTCCCAGTACGGCAAACTTTCAAGTGTTGAAATTTTTTCAGGTTTAAATGTTTCGGAAAAATTGTACAAGTTAAGCGGTGGACCCTCTATAAGACAACAAACCTTAACTCGATTATGTGACCGTCTTGAACTGCCTTTTGAACCTTCGGGTTTGGGGCAGTACGGCGTGCCACATGTGAGGCGTTGGCTTGACCCTTCTACGGCTGGATCACCGGTACTGTGACATATTCTGGGATTATTTGAACCCCGCTCAAGTGTTGAGCAGTTTAGGAAATTTTGGGTGTTTGATTATCTGTTCGGAAAGTTTAATACTGTCTATTTATCTGGAATGTGATACAATATGTGGAATTCATAGAGTTAGGCATGAAATGCGAAGTATGTGATATTTCGGATTTACGATGTCTAAAGTGATTGTGGATTCCAAATGTTGTAGTTTTACACTTTCTTTTCTGTGACCGTAAGTGTAATATGTGATATCGCCGGTTTCGTTGCTATATGTCAACGACAATTGGGATGCGCATATTTACTTACGTTGATGATATGAGATATTATGTGCTGCTGTGATATGTTATATTGGATCGTCGCGTTCTGAATAGCCGGGGGTTTTATGTGAGATGAGGGTTTTTATTTTCATTCATGTAAAATTCATTTGTAATGTAATATTCCTTTATTTGGGGCACTTCCAGGTTGCGGTTGCTGTCACCAGTGTATATTATTTACTTTTCCGCATTAGGTAGACCCAAGGTAGGGAGCACAAGTAACCGGGTTCTAGGGTCCAGTGGGAGGCCATCTCGAGGAGTCGAGACCGGGTCTCCTAACCCTAGAATTGGCAGTGTTACTTGCCGCTCTCGTAGGGGTCTTCGGATGTGGGTTTGGCTATTCGTCGCGACCGTGGAATCCGTGTTTTATACAGGCTCGTATTGAAAACACGGACGTCCTAGTATATCCAATATTTCATATATGTTCTTCTGCTGCAATGTTCTGTGATGAGATCATATTACTGCCTGAGACGAATGCTTATACTATATATATATATGCTGATATATAAATATTACTGCTTTCGTTTCTTCGATAATGCTTAGGAAGCATAAGCTGATGGGATTTTTATTAATGAGATTAATAAAAGAAAAGAAACCTAAAGATGTTGTAGAATCAAAAACTTTATAAAAGGGGTAGCTACAGTTTTGTTTTGCACAGCGATATATATGATATATCCTGCACCTTATTCGATGAGGAAAGGACCGAGATCCCTTCACCGGGAGTGACTCCTTTAGCAAAACTGGCAGATGCTATAAAACTCGGTTTGTCTTTTGATTGCTTTTAGTGTTTTGCTTTGCACAGCGGTATATATGATATATCCTGCACCTTATTCGATGAGGAAAGGGCCGACGATCCCTTCACAGGGAGTGACCTCTTTAGCGAAACTAAGAAAAGCCTCAAAAACACTCCTTTTCAAAACTTCACTCGATTCTACGACGATATCAAGTTCATTACGCTCAGGGTTTTTCTGAAAAAAACCTGCGTAGCCCTCCGTCATTTCAGATAGATGTTATTTAGTATTCGTGCTATGTTTGTTGACTTAGTCAAGGCGTAGTGTACGGTAGCTAAGTAGTGTTTATCTGTTAAAACATGAGATGTGATTGGATTA
Source organism: Agapanthus africanus (assembly GCA_030015575.1). Classification (NCBI taxonomy): domain Eukaryota; kingdom Viridiplantae; phylum Streptophyta; class Magnoliopsida; order Asparagales; family Amaryllidaceae; genus Agapanthus; species Agapanthus africanus. The sequence continues at coordinate 456,566,295 of CM057346.1, read as the reverse complement.
GGGTATTCGCACGGCCTTGTTGACTCAGTCAAGGGTCGTACGGGTGGGTTTAATTCAATCAAGAAATATACGGGTTGAACTTGACTTGCGATTTATGGTTTGTTGACTTAGTCAAGGTCATAGATCACTAGGGGCAAAATATTATCGGGAATTTCAAGTGTTGAAATTTGCAATGAGATTGCATACCTCCTATGAGATAGTTGGATCCCGATACCCACTGCGAGTAAGTGTTACTCCTGGGAGAGTTTTACACAGGACAATTAGTCATTCAAGTAGGTGTCTAGAAAAGTGTTAACGGGGTTACGCCTCTGGGAAAACGAGGTTTACTTTAATTAGGTCCGTGCGACAGCACGGGGAACCTCCCTCAAAGTACCGACACTGATCTGGCTGAAAGATTGACGAAATTGTAAGGTGTAATTAATCCCGGCTAATCTTACCTTTTAGGGTTTTAAGGTAGATTTGATAAAAACAGTGGGAGACATCCTGATTAGATAAGATAATAACCAATCTAATCTTGCAAAAGCATACGCTAAAAGTGTTTTCTTCTCTCTCTCTCCAGGTAGCGACCATGTCATGCCATAATCAAGATAATAATATGGATGTATTGACTAAACCTAATTATTGTACTGAGCTAGGGAATGTTGGACCCGTTCTTTCTTATAAGAGTTATAAGACTGAACAGGAAATAGAAGAATATCTGGATTCTCACGCCGCCCAAAAGAACATGCATGTTGATGCATCTTCTTCGGGTGTGTTAGTTATTGAGAACTGTTTCTCAGTTCACCCTACGTCCTGGGTATTAGATACCGGATCAGGATCCCACATATGTAAATTGTTACATGGGCTACGAAAAGGTAGAGAACTAGGAAAAGGTGATCATTCCGTTCAAGTAGGGAACGGTGCAAGTATTGTAGCCAAAGCAGTTGGCGAATATCACCTTGTATTACCAAGTCGTAATACACTGGTTCTAAATGAGTGCTATTATATACCGAACATGATGTGCAACATTATATCAGTTTCTTTATTGAGTAAAGAGGGATATAATTTTGTAGTACAGGATAATGTTATGAACATATTCCTAGATCAAAAGTTGATTGCATCAGGCTCGTTACATAATGGCATATTCATTCTAAATCAGAATACAGTCCTGAATATACAAAACACACACAAGAGGAAAAGTTCAGATATGAACGAATCCTACTTGTGGCATTGTAGACTTGGTCATATCAATGCGACACGACTGGCTAAGTTGCATAAAGATGGTTATTTGAATCCGTTCGAATTATCATCTTATGATACTTGCCATTCATGTCTCAAACGAAAAATGACCAAAGCTCCGTTTAGTGGACACGGAGAAAGAGTTACCGAACTCTTAGGACTAGTACATAGTGATGTATGCGGTCCCATGTCTATGCATGCCAGGAACGGTTTTCCTACTTCATTACATTCACTGACGATCTCTCCAGATACGGACACGTGTTCCTGTTGAAACACAAGTCTGAAGCTTTTGAGAAATTCAGAGAATATAAGCACGAAGTAGAGAACCAAACAGGCAAAAGTATTAAGATCCTTCGATCTGATCGAGGAGGAGAATACTTGAGCAATGAGTTTCGGGATTATCTAAAAGAGAATGGGATTCTCTCTCAGCTTACTCCTCCTTATACACCACAGCACAACGGTGTATCGGAGCGAAGGAATCGGACCCTATTAGATATGGTGCGATCTATGATGAGCGATGCTGAGTTACCTATTTCCTTCTGGGGGTATGCGCTTGAGACGGCCATATACATATTGAATCTAGTTCCATCCAAATCTGTACCTACCACACCATATGAGATATGGAGTGGGAAGAGACCATATTTTAAACGAGTTAAGATATGGGGTTGTCCGGCCTATGTCAAAAGACAAAATCCAGACAAACTCGAGGCACGATCAGTCCTTTGCAAATTTGTGGGATATCCAAAGAATTCTCAAGGATATTTTTTCTACCACGCTGAGGAACAAAAAGTATTTGTTGCTCAACATGCCACCTTTTTGGAAAAGGAATTTCTTGCAAAAGAAATTAGTGGCAAAGAGGTAGAGCTGGAAGAGGTTCCAGAAACACAAATTACAACTGAAGATTTAGTGGAACCAGAGGATTCAGTAGTACCCGACGAACCCCGGCCTCTTCGCCGATCTAATAGGGTTTCTCGTCCACCTGAGAGATACTACGGTTTTCTCATTGATGGTGGAAGCGAGGATTGCATCATGGATGATGATGACCCGACTAGTTTCGAGCAGGCCATCACGAGTGGTGACTCTGTGAAATGGCTGGATGCAATGCGATCTGAGATGGAATCCATGTACACCAACAAAGTATGGACTTTGGAAAATGCTCCTGAAGGGGTAAAACCCATAGGGAGCAAGTGGATTTTTAAAAGGAAATTTGGTGTAGATGGAAAAGTTGAGACTTTCAAAGCTAGACTTGTAGCAAAGGGTTTTCGTCAACGACCAGGTGTGGATTATGACGAAACCTTTTCTCCAGTGGCTATGCTTAAGTCCATCCGGATCTTACTTGCCATTGCTGCATACCATGACTATGAAATCTGGCAAATGGATGTTAAGACCGCCTTTCTAAACGGTGATTTAGAAGAGTGCGTGTACATGACTCAGCCAGAGGGCTTCGTAGATAGTGGGAGCAGCGGAAAGGTGTGCAAGCTGCTTAAATCCATTTATGGGTTAAAGCAAGCATCGCGGAGTTGGAACATCTGTTTTGATGTTGTAGTCAAAGAGTTTGACTTCATCAAAAATATAGATGAACGTTGTATCTATAAGAAGGTAGCAGAGGGTAAGGTTGTCTTCCTCGTATTGTACGTGGATGACATACTCTTGATAGGAAATGATATTCCTATGTTGCAATCAGTCAAGCTCTTCTTATCACAAAGATTCTCAATGAAAGGTCTAGGTGATGCCTCCTGCATATTGGGAATCATGATCTATAGAGATAGATCTAAACGGATACTGGGATTGTCCCAATCCAGGTACATTGACACCATACTAAAGAGGTTTAGTATGGAAGAATCCAAGCGTGGAAACCAACCCACGATCTCTGGACTCACTCTCTCCAAAGAGATGTCTCCCAAGACTGATTTGGAGAGAGCTCGCATGCAAGGGATACCCTATGCTTCGGCAGTAGGCTCTATCATGTATGCGATGCTATGTACCAGACCCGATGTTGCATACTCACTAAGTGTAGTGAGTCGGTATCAAGCAGATCCTGGAGAGAGTCATTGGACAGCTGTGAAGAACATTCTCAAGTACTTATGAAGGACTAAGGAGATGTTCTTGGTGTATGGTAACAGAGAACTCCAGGTGGAGTCATTTACCGATTCCAGCTTCCAAAGTGATAAGGACGACTCTAAGTCGCATTCGGGTTTTGTCTTTACCCTAAATGGAGGGGCGGTATGTTGGAAGAGTTCCAAACAGGATACCGTTGCAGACTCAACGATGGAGGCTGAATACATCGCTGCCAACGATGCTGCCAAAGAGGCTGTCTGGATCAAGAAGTTCATTACTGAACTTGGAGTGGTTCCATCCATTGAGCATCCAATACCTCTGTATTGCGATAACAATGGAGCTGTGGCTTTGGCCAAGGAGCCCAGATCCCATCAAATGTCCAGACATATTCTGAGGCGGTATCACCTGATCAGGGAGATAGTTGATCGCCGGGAGATCGAGGTCAGGAGAGTAGATACGAAGGACAACACTGCGGATCCATTCACAAAGGCTATTCCCCAGATACAGTTTGAGAGATTATTCGGGATGCTAGGTATGCGATACTACAGCAGCTGGCCTTAGTGCAAGTGGGAGATTGTTAGTTATGTATATGCCCTAGAGGCCATTGTTGTACATATGATGTATATTATAATGGATGCTTGGTTATATATAGAGATGACTTTCTTGCTCGTCATGATAGTATGCTATTTGGTTTCACTTTATCTTAACATGTTGACTTGTATTGGTTTACTGTTTTACTCTCACATGTTGATAAAGCCCTTAGGATCTGTACTCGACTACTGGGACTATGATGAGATCATACTAGTGGGGCCGCGGTAGTCAATGAGTACATCCTATAACTGTTCCTAGTCGAGGGTATATCGAGACAGGGCATCGATACACCAGAGTAGACTAGCGTATACGCATCTTGACCCATATGATGGGCGATGGATGATCCCATATCCATCGGTGTTAGACACCAGAGATGGTGTACGGGTGCTCAGTGGAGACTGGGTACACTGAACGGACTCGCCGAGAACTCCCAGATGGTGTTATACCACACGTCAGATGGCAGTTCTCCGGTGACACAGGTACAGGGTAGTCTGTAGACCCGAGATCGTCATGGAGTCTTGTGTGATTCCCACTGTGCTTTGATTTCCACCTTACCACGTCTAAGAGGGCGTGCAAAACGGTGGCTTTTGGGTACAGTCCCGAATCACATGGAGGCAATGAGCGATAGGAGGGGATTCGTCTCTCCCGGTATAGGGAGTTCATGTTGTGCTGTGTTCGATTGGCTATAACTGGAAGTCCCTGGCCAGGGCTGATATAGAGATTTACTGGTAAGTGTTACTAGTAGTTTCTTGACCCGTTATGAGCCACACATCGACACGACTTATCGGTTACTGGGGTCTGACGTATACCACCCCTAGACTTGATATGCGACATATCAGACGAACAGACCGGACTGTACGGGAGTGTTACTGGTTGGATTCACAGGAGAACGCACAGGCTAGCTTGTTGATCTTCTGATCGCTCAATACCTGGGTGGCTGTTACGTTTAGCTGACCGCTTGCAGCTTGTGGGTGTTTGATATGATCATCACCTGCTACCGGCGTATTGACGATTCTTTAGAGTCCTACACAGAGGTTTCTTGGCTCAGGCGAAACGGAGTAGTGGCGCATATGTGATATGCGCAGGAGCGAGAATAATGCGATATGGGATACCGTATTATATTCTCGCTATATATGGATATGAACCGGGTCATCGGATCAAGTGTTGATTCGATGAATCGGTACATGATATATTAGTCGGTAATATTCGATATAGCCGGATCGTCGAATCAAGTGTTGATTCGATGATTTAATGTATAATAATATATATGATATATTGTATTACATTATCTAATATTGGCTCGCTTTATTATTTCATTTTCTCAGTGGATGATACATTGATATATATGCGATATATGTTAATTGTATTATTTTCTTTTGTTGCAAATATATAATATATATGTGATATATATTATTGTGACATGATATGATTAATTGTTAAACATGTTTAAGGATGATTAATTGAGATTAGGGTTTGATTAGGGTTAGTAGCTTCATGCATCTTCTAGAAGATTTTTCTTTTGTCATTCTTAAGATCTTTATGGATGACACATTCTTTAACTCAACCAAACCCTAACTCTAGTTATTTCTCTACAAAATCCTAGCCACTCATCCTTGACCATGGTTTACAATTCAATCATATGGTTTATATTCTATTCATCACAAAAGAAAAATAGATCATTATCTTTTCATTATCATCTTCTTCCTTCTTCAAGAAAGCTTGCTAGTTTTTCTTTAAGTGATGAAATAAAATGAGAAAATGATTTAAAAAGAAAGCAAAATTACTACTCTCTCATCCTCATCTCATCTAGCCCATGGGATTAGTGTGTTCTTCTCTTTTGAGTGAGAAAGCTTGAGTCGTAGCAACTTCAAGGTAGATCATCGGAGATTTGGAATACTTCGAGCTAGCATGGATCGTTCGAGTCGTGGAGCCTCTCATGAGTCCGGGAGATCGTGGATCGCGGTAAAGGAACTTCTACTCGGAGCTTGTAAAGTGAAGGAGCGGACTACAAAGGTTGTAATCCCTCACACTTAGATAAAAGTTATCATCTTGCATGTTAAACCCTAATAATCTAGCAAAGATCCCGGCTTTGGGTTGTTTGGCACGTCTAAAATTTAATCCGAGCATGTTTGATGCCTTATGAACCTTCACAAGAGTGCCTAGGAACCCTACATCGGACTGATCTTACCCCTCTTGCTAAAGCGGATTACTCCTCAGTTTGGAGAGATCTTTAAGAAAACATGATTGTAACCCTTCGAAAATCGTTTAGGCAGTTTTTCGGTAATCGGCTAATTTTTCGGATTTTTCCGTAAAAAGTCAAAATAGGTATTTTTCATTGTAGGCCTAATTATACAAAATTTAGATAAGATATTACTATAATTTTGTCACTAAAATGTCACTTATAATTTTCTAGTTAAATAAAAAAAATTCGTAATTAATTATTTTTTTTATTATTTTAAGCTTTTTAAAATACATTAAATTAGTGATAAATACAAATTTAATTAGGTAAATTTCATAATTAGGAATCTTTATAAGCTAAAATATGGTGTTAATAAAATTGTATCATGACTTGCAACATTTTAGTTTTATGGTGTGAAAATTATGAAAAAAATGATGTAAAAAGGGGTTTTTTTGTAAAAAGTTGATGTGAAATGCATTAAATGAGATGTGAGGGATCTTTTTGACCTAGAAACTTCTCCAAATAATCCCACACCCTCTTCTCTACCTGCTGGCGAACCTCCCTGCAGAAATTCCCTCATCTTCTCACTTCATTTTGCTTCATTTTTCATGTTAGAATTCATAGAAAATTCACAAATTTCCATCTCAATTCAAAGCAAAACCCTAATCCACTCTCTCCTCAAGCCATATTAGTTCAAAACTTGAAGAAAGGAGGCTTCTTTGGTGGCTTGATCATGCTAGGGTTCCATTTGTGAGGTGAAATTCTAAACTAGTTTGTTAACTTGTAGTTTATGTGTGCTAAAATTCAATTTTGAAGTATTAATTTAGTTGTAAATTCTTGTTCATGAAAATCAAGAATGGGATTTGATGTTGAACTAGGGTTTGAAGCATGGTTGTTAGAGTTAAGTTAGGGCTTTGGTTACCTATTTGATTAGAGTGGTTAATTGCGTAAGGTTACGCTCGCTAAATCATTAAATTGCGACGTTTGCATCGAATCGGTAAGCAAATTGCTTACTAGATTTTTATAAAAATTAGAATGCGACCAAATTGCGTTATGTTAGTGATATAATTAGCTTTGTATAGGACTATTAGAGTGTGCGAACGTGGGGTTTCATCTAGTCGGGTTTTAGTTTTGTCGATTTCCCCGAAATGACGATTCTAGTTAACGATTAGCGATTTTCGTGCGTTTTCCCGCGCACCGAGTGTATGTTATGTTTAATTCGAGAGCGTCGATAATTGTATATTGTGACTTGCATCGTTTTAGGTTTTGTAATCTTATGCTTGATGTTGTGCAAATATAGGATCGGTCGGGGAAATATCGGACACGGCACGTAAAGGCAAGGCGGTGGTCGGATTGGATTAGCGGGGATTTCAGGTGAGTAGATGTATTCATCTATGGGGGAATCGTCTGGATGGCGCGATGCGCCCCCTAGTTAGGATTACCCTACTTTTTGCAAGATTTATATTGTTAGCTAGCTTATCCATTCATGTACACTGCATACCCTTATAGTGAACAGTATATTAGATTGCATGGACATTCATCTATACTTATGCGATATCACTTCGTAGGACAGGAACACCATTACCATGCCAATCGTCTGGATGGCGCGATGCGCCCCCCTAGTTAGGATTACCCTACTTTTTGCAAGATTTATATTGTTAGCTACCTTATCCATTCATGTACACTGCATACCCTTATAGCGAACAGTATATTAGATTGCATGGACATTCATCTATACTTATGCGATATCACTTCGTAGGACACGAACACCATTACCATTGGCATCTGTTGCACGCGCACTATTCATGTGACACACACGCCTTTGGTAATTGCCATTCCACGTGCACTATAGAATCTGTTTAACTTATTAACGCCATTTGCATTCATACATGATATATGGAATTGCATAGCATGCATATACCTCGCATTACCATCATATCTACATAGATTTCTAGCCAAAACTCACATCATATACATTGATATCATAGACATTTATCATATATAACATGTGAACATTATGATTTTCTCGAGGATTTCAGTATTGCTGCGATTTCTGGATTTTTGGGGGAAAACCGCAAGAATTTAACAAAAGCTTATATTTATCATTTTTAAAAACAAAGTTGCGGTTTTCTCGTGATGTATGTGTCGTCCACCATGAGTTTTCATGTTTTCTGTTGGATTTCGAGACCCGATTCGAGGAGTGGATGAACCGTCTCGGGTACATGGTGGGCCCGGTATGGTACCCCGGGGCAAGAAGATCGAGTTGTAGACGATGAGCCTGGCAGGGGAAGACTACCTACCGGTGATGTCTGGCGCGGCGGATATCCGGAGGATACCGACCGTTGTCGTGAGATTTGATGATTAGGGCCGATCCGGACTGACGGAGCCCGATATTTAAGACATTGATACAGTGAGATATTGAGACATATATGATTTCATATTTGGTGTCGATGCTTGACACGGGTTTTTCAGATGATTTCTTGATGGTACTTAGCTATTATACAGATATTCATTTTCTAAAGTTAAGAACGCAATACCCTTAGCATTTAAAACACTAAAAGAGTTAGAAATGACATTGCATACATGTGCATGCATACTAGAGCTATTATATCACATATGGACATGCATGTTGTGGTGCATTGCGTGCATTCTTGCGATTGCCTTATTAGATGTTATATTTACTCACGAGCTGGCAACTCACCCCCGTTGTGCCACTGTGTCTTGCAGGTCGGACTCATCAGTCTTGTAGCGGCGTCTATCTTATCATCAGCTCCTTTTGCGCAGACTCACGACATCGCCCGTAGGTGGGTTGCGAGCACACTTTATTTCTTTTGCTTTATCATTGTATCTAGTATTCCCCATCTACCACTTCATATTGTATATGCGACCTAGTGATGAGACTGAGAGATTTGTATATTTGTGGTTTCTTTTGGGTCGAGCTCACTTGAGCCGGCGTTGTGTTTTCTGATATTTTACATCTCTTTATTGCTCTTTTCTTGATATTACTATTATATTGCATGTGGTTGTGATCCGCCTTGGGCGAAGAGCTAGCACCAGCTTGGGGATGCCATTTTTATGATTACAGGTTTATTTACTTGTTGTACCCATCTTGGGGGATAGAAAATACAGGGGAGACTCTGCCGAAATTTTCGGGAATTTTTTTGATGTTTTTTTTAAAGGGATTCTATGCAACTTAATTGATTTAAAATCCGTTTTTATTAAAGGTTTTCCTTCACTCTCTTTTGATTTGGTTTAGATTTTTCTGGGCTTTGGCTGATTTAGGTTACGTTACGCCTTTAGACGTCTCGTAATCTAAGTGCCAGTCACGTTCCGTACTTTCGGGTCGTGACAATGATCTCCAGGTTGGAACTCCAAGTGTCGATGCTTCGCATCAGCCCAGTGCTTCTATCGGTCTGGGGCTATGCGCATTCTTTTCCAACTACATCCACAGTTGCCATGATCATTTCTGGTCCAAAGAGTTCATGATCTCCGATATCGTCCCAACTTAGTGGTGAACAACACTTTCTTCCATAGAGAGCTGCAAATGGTGTCATTCCAATACTCGCCTGATAGCTGTTGTTGTATGAAAACTCAACAAGGTGTAGGGGATCTTCCCATGAACCTCCGAAATCTAACATACAAGCTCTTAGCATGTCCTCCAGAATCTGAATTGTTTGCTAAGACTATCCGTCCGTTTGTGGATGGTAAGCTGTGCTGAAGTTCAGACTCGTTCCCAGGCTATCTTGCAAACTCTGCTAAAACCGTGATCGGAATCTGGTGTCACGATCGGAGACGATACAAACTAGTACTCCATGTAATCTAACGATCTCCTGCATGAGTTCATAGGTATAAAAAATAGTACACATTGAGGTTAAATCTTACTTTAGATTCATGCTTACCTCCATGTACTTCTTTGCTAACGTCTCGGTAGATTGGCTAACTCGAAATGGGATGAGATGTGCCGACTTGGTGACTCGATCCACAATAATGTTAGTTATATGTATACCCTAGAGACCATTATTGTACATGATTGTATATTATAGTGGATGCTTGGACATATATAGAGAGGACTTTCTTGCTCGACATGATAGTATGCTATCTGGTTGATCTTTATCTTAACATGTACACTTGTATCATTATACAGTCTCTCCGTTACATGTTTATAAAGCCCTTAGGATGCGTACTTGACTACCAGGACTATGATACAGATCATACTAGTGGGCCATGAAAGTCCACAAGTTCATCCTTTAAATTGTTCCTAGTCGAGGGAGTATCGATACAAGGCATCGATATTCCAGAGTAGACTAGTATGTACGTTTCCTGACTCTGTATGAGGCGATGGTTGATCCTACAACCATTGGTGTTTGACATCAAAGATTGTACACAGGTGCTCATTGGAGAATGGGTACACCAAACAGGACTCGCCGAGAACTCCTAGATGGTATTATACCTATCGTCATATAGCAGTTCTCTGGTGACACTGGTACAGGTTAGTCTGTAGACTTGAGATCATTATAGAGTCTTGTGTGATTACCACTGTGCTTTGATTTTCTCACTACCACGCTCAAGAGAGCGTGCAAACATGTGGATTTTGGGTACAGTCCCAAGTCACATGGAGGAAATGAGCGATAGGAGGGGTTTCGTCTCTCTCGGTATTGGGGGTTGATGTTGCGCTATACTCGATTGGCTATAACAGGAAGTCCCTGGCCAGGGCTGATGATGAGATTTACTGGTAAGTGTTATCAGTAGTTTTTCGACCCGTTATGAGCCTCACATCGGCATGGCTTATCAAGTTATTGGGGTTTGACGTTTACCACCCCCAGACCCGATATGCAACATATCAGACAAAGAGACCGGACTGTACGGTAGTGTTACTTACTGGATTCACGGGAGTTTGGACAAGATTGCTTGTTGATCTTCTGATTGCTCAATACCTGGGTAGCCCTTACGTCCAGCTAGTACCGCTGACGACTTGTGGGTAACCGATATGATCATCACATATTGCTGGCGTATTGACGAATCTTTAGAGTCCTACACAGAGGTTTCCTAGCTCAAGCAAAATGAAGTAGGGCACATATGTGATATGTGCGGGACCAAGATTAATACGTGTATGTGATACAGTATTCTAATCTCGCGATATATGTTATATGTGATATAACCGGATTATTGAATCAAGTGTTGGCTCAATAATTTGTTATATGTATATTTGATATACATATAAATGATATTAGTCGGTTGTATGTGATATAGCCGGATTATTAAATCAAGTGTTGATTTAATAATTTAATATATAATTATATATTTAATATATTAATATATATTAACTAATATTAGCTCACTTAAGAATTTCTTTTCTACAAATACATATAAATATATATGAGATATATATTAATGTATTTACTATTGTGTCATACTAGATGATACATTGGACATGAGTATATGAGACTCACACCAAACTAAAGATAATTTGGGTGATTAATTATTAAGGAAAAAATCAAAATTAGGTGGAAATTAGCATGGCTAATGATGCTTGTGGAAGCATGTAGAAGTCTTGACTTAGTCCACTAATTTTGTTTTACTCTAGATATTTATTAACCTAACCATTATCTTTAGCCATGGTTAAGTCTCTACAAATATCTCTTGAGATATTTTCTCACCCAAGGGTTCATATTAGATCATATTCTACATCTCCTTCTTTGCTCTCTAGGTTTGAGTGAGGTGAAAAAAGAAAGAGAGAAAAATAATTCTAACGTGAGCAAAATACCCACTTCATCAATCTATACCAAACTAACCATTTAGTATATATTGTTTACTTCACTAATTCCTCAATTAGTGAAGAGGTAGCTTGAGTTAGAGATTCATCAACGTAGTTCATCTTCGTCCTCGAAGATCTAAGCAAGCTCGTTCCTTTCGCCTAGTGGAGCCTAAGAAGAGTTCGGGGACCATTACTTGGAGCTAAGGGACTACTACACTGAGCTCTAAAAGTGAAGGACCGGTCTACAAATATTGTATTCCTTGTTCACTTAGTGTAAAGTTTATTTACATGCTTTATAAAATCCTAATTCTTTAGTTCGATTCTAGGTTTGTGTTCCTTAGCACTTTAGATTTTTTAAAATTGCATACTCGATGCTTGCTAAAACCTATTTGTCGTGCTAAGAAACTCCAACGTGGTATCAGAGCCAGGTTAGAGCATTAGGAGTGTTATAGGCGAAGTTAAAGAGTTCGATCGACTTTTCGAAACCCTAAAATTTGGGTTTCTGGAAATTTTTCCAATAATTGAAATTTTTGAATTTAAAAATATTCAGAAAAATGTGCAGGGTTCTCTATGGATCCCCAAGAAGAACGAGCGCCCAACTTGACCAAAAAGCCGCACAACCGCGACAAAACCATGGGTTTAGCCGCAGTTCCGCTACACAGTTGGTGAGGCAGGGACTCCCCCTTCTTGTGCTGCTCCGTAGGTACATTTGTCACTTTCTGGGTATTTTTAACTGAGACTCAAGTGTTGAGGTCTCTGAGATTTGTGGGTGTTTGATGAATCGATCGAAATGTTTAACATCGTCTAGTATATCTGTGATTTGTGATACAATATTTGGAATCCATAATAAATAATTTTGTGAAAACTAATTAGTGTTTTGTAAATCTAGCAATTTAGTCTCTTTTGATCGGTTGCCACGGGGTTTTGATTCGGATCAAAACTCCGTCACAATCTCGTATAGTACGCGAACACTCGCCGGGTAACACCACTAGATAGCCACGCCCCATAGCCCCGACCAAGTGACTGTAGGAGAATCCTGTTGCCAAAAGCATCCGTTCGGATGCTCGCGGCCGCGGTGTTCCGCCTAAGTGCATTTTGTCGACCGCATCGGGGGTGTGTCCGTCTACTAATATTTCCGAAGTGCATTCGATCAGTTGTCGGGAATCTTGTTGAATTACCCGACTGGTTATTGAAAAGTATTTTCAATTTGATACTAAAATGCCTGGTTTATAACGTTAGGCATGAAATTCGGAATATGTGATATTCCGGGTTTATGATGTCTAAGGAATTTATATGGTTAGGCATGAAATCCGAAATATGTGATAATTCAGATTTATGATGTCTAAGGATGTTGCGGATTCTAATTATTATAGTTTTCATTTCTTTTCTGCGACCGTAAGTGTAATATGTGGTGTATCGCCGGTTTCGTTGCTATACGTCAACGACAATTGGGATACGCATATTTACTAATGTTGATGACATGTGATATTATGTATTACTGTGATATGTTATATAGGATCGTCGTGATTGAATAGCCGGGGGTTTTGCGTAAGATGAGAGTTTTTCATTTTCATTCATGTATAAAAAAATTTGTATGTAATATTCTTTTATTGGGACACTTCCGGGTTGAGGATGATATCACCATTGATGTCACGACCCGAAAGTACGGAACGTGACCGGCACTTAGATTATGAAGCGTCTAGAGGCGCCACGTAACCTAAGTAAGCCGAAGCCCAGAAATCTAAACCATAAAAGAAGAAGAAGAAGGAAAAGAAAACAAGTTTAAAAGCATCAGCAAATTTCCCAAAAATTTCGGCAGAGTCTCCTATGTAAAAACTGGCCCCCAAACGGGTACAACAAGTATAATATACATAAACAATAAAAAGCATCCCCAAACGGGAGCTAGCTCAACGCCAACAGGCGGAAACAACCACAACAAGCACAATAATATACAACGCCAAAGGACGAGGCTCAAAACTCAAAAGAAAACAAATCCACCAAATCAGAATAATACATGCGCGACTCTAAGGTCGAAATAAAAGACTGGTCCAATAAACTTATCAAGTAATACAAGTATGGTTGATGGAGCTTACTAGATACAAATGAAAGAATGAAGGTACAATGGTGGTCCAGATACAAGTGAACCAACCTACCGTGCAAATCACCCTGAATGAAATGATGTGCCAGCAACTGCCAGGAAACCTGTACATTGAACCTGTAATAAAATTTGGCATAAAGGGGGTGAGTTGCCAACTCGTGAGTAGAAGACATCTACGAAAAGAAATCGAATGCACGACGCTATCCTAGGTCATAGTAATACACTACTAAGTCCCAATCATCTAGTAATAGCAGGGTAATACTACGTGTAAGTGCAAATACTCCGTGCTCGTGTTAGTGCCTCATATAATACTATGTCATATGAATGGATATGCATGCACCATGAATATAAAATAATCAATCCTGAAATCCAGATATATCTGTATAAGAAATCTTTAACTGTTATCATAGTAAAATGTGTATAGGAATCTGAAATCTCAACAATGAAATCCATGGAAATCCGTGTCAAGTATCGACACAAACATGTAAATCTCAAGTCTCATAGTCTCAATACCTCGGGCTCCGTCAGTCCGGATCGGCCCATATCATCAAATCTCACGACAACGGTCGGTATCCTCCAGATATCCGCCGCGCTAGACATCACCGGTAGGTAGCCTTCCCCTGCCAGGCTCATCGTCTACAACTCGATCTTCTTGCCCCGAGGTACCATATCGGGCCCACCATGTACCCGAGACGGTTCATCCACTCCTCGAATCGGGTCTCGAAATCCAACAGAAAACATGAAATCTCATGGTGGACGACACATACATCACGAGAAAACCGCATCTTATTTTAAAAAGAGAAGAGGAGAGAGAGGGAGGTTTTTTTTTTTATATATTCTTGCGGTTTTCCCCAAAAATCCAGAAATCTCATAGAAATCCAAATCTTAAAATCATGAGTAAGTATATGATAAGTGTTGGCATATGCCCATGATACTGCATGATAACATGAAAATATGAATGCATGAATGTCTAAGTAATAAATGTCATGTCTAGACTAACATCTGAGAGTAATCCCAAGATTATATCGATCTAGTTGTTAACTGATTCTGTCAATAAAAGATAATATGATCTAAAATGTACGTGACATAGCAATTACCGATGATGATGTGTATGAGCCGGCAAATAAGTGTGCGTGAAATATGCGCATCATCGGTAATGGTGCTGGTGTCCTAACAGGTACAGTTTATACTGATTATAGCAACATATGTATGAACATGCAACATGATGATTACAGTGTGAAAGTAAAGACGGATGTGTGTTATCTACTCATTTGATATACCATTACCACAACCACTATATGACTCGAACCTAACCTAGTGTCCATCTAACCTCCTAAGGAACAAAACCTAAGAAACTAGTCAATAAGAAACAAGAGTCTACCTAAGGTCTAAATCAAAATCTCTAATAGTCGGCGATCCAGCCTCAATAGCGTCACGTACGTAGTACGGCTTCCTCGAATCAAGAGTGCGGATCAATCATCATATCTATGCCTCGTACGGTAAAATCCATCGTACGGCATCCCAATATCGGGGTACGGGTCAAGTATCTCTTAGGTGTCTCATCATTCGTATAATGTCATCACCAACACATCTCATGATCAAGGTGCTAAACTGTAATCGCCTACATCAATCATATGTCATTGCCATCATAATATGCATCATTAGTTTATCCTCAGAAATATCATGTCATATGTATCATATTGTGATTAAGTCATACTGATATCATATCGTCCTCAAGTCACACCTCTATGATATCGACATCAGGTCACACCTATATGATGTCGTAATCAAGTCATACATATCCCATATCGTGATCAATCACAAGTTACAGTCCGGATACTATTTTAGAGTCCCATGTACCTCAATATCATCACCACCCAATATAATTTATGTATCCATGTTCATTATCTCATTCTCTAATGATCCGCTAACACTTTAATACGACTATATAGCCAAGAATCACGGCATCAAACCCAGTTATACTGTTTCATCATACATCGGATATCATATCACATCAATGAGTCCCATATACGTGTTGTGTGTATATATATATATATACCTATACCTAGTCATATATATATATACACATACACGTATACACCATGTCGAGTTTCAGTGTGTGCGCGTGTGTGTTTCTATCTGAAACCTACGAACCTCTTCCAAGGTATTCATCTTGTGATATGTCTTCCTAAATCAGTCTAGTCCAACCTAGGGTCATTACTAGGATCCTACTCATTAAGAATCTAGGGTCACATCTTGTTTCCTAATGTCAATAAGTACTATCTCTATTCTACGTTGCGAGGGTGCTAAACGCCATCCACCCGACTTCCCTCCGTAGATATACATCTACTCACCTGGTCCATGTCTGCCGAAGACGGTGTCTCCATCCTCCTCTTCATCGCCCGCAGTCCACGTGAGGGGTACCTAAACGCAAACATATAAGTAGCATCGTAAACTGAATCACATACAAAAGTCAAACGATGCAAGGAACAAGCATAGGTTAAAACCTATGTCCCGTCCACGCAAAAGAACCAAATATCGCTCGATATCGGCGTACAAACTCCGATGGATCGAGATAAACATCAACAAATAACTCGTAGTTTTAAAATACATTACTTATATTATAAAACATGATTAAATCCATCGAAACCCTAAAATCCATCAAACCGTCCAATTATGTAAAACCCGAAAATGCCAATTTACCGTTTTTCATCAAAACTTGACATTTAAATGAAACCAATGGTCATAAAACTCATCAAATAGCATAACTAGACTATACAAACCGTTACTATATTTTTATTACACAAATTTATATTAATTTGAAATTTCTAGTTTGCAACCTTTAACAATTTTCAACATTTTTCAAGCAAAATACCACAATTCCACCACAAAACGTGATTTTGAATGAATTAATATATTAAACCACAATTCATGATGATAATGATTTAATAAAACCATAAATTATATTTTTAATCTCATTTATTTAGAAATTTCTAAAATCTAGTTTACAAAATAGCAATTTTTCTCACAATTTCTCAATTATCAATAGAAACTAGCAATCAAACTACGTTTTTCTTTCCATTAACATTCTAAAGTTCTCATTAAAACTACAATCTAATGATAGCAACCTTAATTGGAAATTTATATTACCCACATATATATTTTACAAAAACTAGTTAGCTAAATAGCTTCATTTAAACAATTTTAAATGAAAAATTTACAATTCAACAACCATGCAAGATTTTCTAATTATAAAAGTGTTAAACTAACTATTATAACCCTAATTAATTAATAAAAATCATAACTTGAATTTACAAACCTAACTTGAATTTTAGAATTTGCAACTAGAATTAATCTAATAAATCTAATTATGCTTTAAAAGAAACATCTAATAGAAATAAAACAAAAGAGAAAGATTTATACCTCCACAACCTCAAGTCCAAACATGAAAATGAGCCTAAAAAATGCATGCTTTTCCACTCAAAAATCCATGTAAAGAAGAGTAGAGAATAAAGGGTAGGAAATAAATAGGATTTTGTGGATTTTTATTGAATTTTTGATGGATTTTTGATGAATTTTGAACAAAAAATAAAGTGGAAATGGGGGGGCTGCCATGGGGGTGTTGAGGCCGGCCACAATTAGGAGGAGGGGGTGGAGAATGAGAAAAGTGAAGAAAGATGTAGAAAGTTCCACCAAAATATCATATCATTATGTCTTTTCATGCTTTTATTAAATTTTCTTTTGATTCTTTACTATAGCAACTCAAGAAAACTCTAGAAAATTGGAAAAATTTGCAAATGAATTTTACATGATACTCACTAAATTATATTATGTCATGGCTCACTTTTATAAATTAAAACCATTCAAATTTGTAATTTACACTAATTTAGTGTAAAAATAAAGCTTATGTTAATATTTAAAATAATTAACTTAGGAAAAATATTTAATTGAACTAAAAATTTATAAGTGGCTAAATAAACACCATTTACTAGTAATTATATAATTAAAATAGGTATTTTTGAATTTATAATGAAAAAAATCACGGTTTGGTTTTACGAAAAATACATTTTACTTTACCGAAAATCAAAAAATTCACTTAAACAATTTTATTCATTTAATTATTTAATTAATTATTTTTAAAACGTTACAATCTTCCCCACTTTAAGAAATTCGGTCCCCGAATTTAAATTAAAACTTCCCTTCCAAATACTAAAACATTTAACAAAACACTCAAATCGTCGGGGCTCCGAAATCATCAATACATAACAAAAATCAACCCCGTCAAGCATAACGCAATCATCGGAGTTATGGCGAGAATAAAATATCAAAACCCAATATGAAAACCAACATAATATATATCAATCTACAACTTATATATATAGTGCGCATCATAGTAAAACCGTCCAAATATCTGGATAAAGAAATATGCAAAAACCCTTTTGAAAATCGCCGTGCAATGCACGTGTCACGGCATAAGTAGCGGACGTTTATTTTTAAAAAAAAATAGCTATATATATATATATATCTTTTATTTAACATACACGTCCCGCCTGGTTACTAAATCAAATAGTAATGATTATGAAACATACTGCTTAAACTGAAATCAATCCCAATCACATCAATAAAATATCATGTGCGTCCGGTGCGCACTGAAATCGAAACCAAATACAGACACCATGAATACACACAAAAACAAAATAAGTGCAACAGGTGTGCACCAAAACATCTGTCAAGTGCAACGGGCGTGCACGACTCACTATCAGGTGCATCTAATCTGCACAAAACCTCGATTTAGTGCATCTGGTGTGCACAAAATCGCATCAAGTGCGCCAAGTATGCGCAAGAATCCTAATCAGGTGCACATGGTGCACGGAAACATACATTAATTATCAAAATCGAATCACAGTACAAATGCATGAAAACTAGGTCGAAACATATATCAAAATCATGTGTAACCCATATGCACGAAATCAAATCAAAAATCTCAAAATATATAAAACCAAATCAAGTATACTGGGTGTATACTAAACAACATCAATACAACAGATATATAAAACACAAATAGAATATAATGAAGGTACACATAAGAAATACCAATCGTAGAACAAAATCCTCAAAATACCAAAATCCAATAACAGAAATATGAAATTCAAATCACCAAATCACAATCGTAAACACTATCGTCAATGTGCGCCTCTTTCCTCGGATGTTGGCTGCTTCAAACTCGTCTCTTCGTAGCTGTGCTGACTGCGCTACTAACGGCAATACTCATATCTAGAGTCTCCCACGTAGTCGATCCCTTCACTTGATGTCCGGACTACATTAAACTTTTCGATCGATCCATCAAAATCCCATAATTCCCCGAGAGCTCAATACTCAAGTACAGCTTAAAATATCCGGTACATACCCCAGCATTGATGATCCAGCGATAGAAGGGCAAACCCAAGCCTCACTAATGGCACCGCGGAACTGCCGCAAACCCTAAGGTTCAAGGGCGTTCTCGTGGTCATTATGTCGAATTAGGGTTTCATTCTTCTAGAGGGTCCATCGAAATACCTGCATGTTCTTCCGAATACTTTAAACTTAAGAAAATGGTTTTCTGATAATCGTTCGAACCCTTTAACTTCATCCGGACGGCATGTGAATACCCTTCGTCCGCATGCTAAACAATGCTTCAATCCTCAAGAATAACCAATACTCAAATGGTTATCGCATTCGAGCCGCAGCTCCCTCTGCCAGTGTGCCCATGGTAACAGAAACCACCCTCCAACATTGACGAAGATAGATCAAAAGAACGAATGGAATACGGTGCAAACAATTGTACATCCTAAGGCTCCTTAAGCAGAGTAGCGTATCGTAAGTATGCCGCGGACCATACCCACGGTACGTTACTCTACCTAAATCGCCTACTCCATCAACCAAGGGTCACCTAGACTTATACAAGGTTAAACCTAGCGCTCTGATACCAACTTTGCCATGACCCGAAAGTACGGAACGTGACTGGCACTTAGATTACGAAGCGTCTAGAGGCGCCACGTAACCTAAGTAAGCCGAAGCCCAGAAATCTAAACCATAAAAGAAGAAGAAGAAGGAAAAGAAAACAAGTTTAAAAGCATCAGCAAATTTCCCAAAAATTTCGGCAGAGTCTCCTCTGTAAAAACTGGCCCCCAAACGGGTACAACAAGTATAATATACATAAACAATAAAAAGCATCCCCAAACGGGAGCTAGCTCAACGCCAGCAGGCGGAAACAACCACAACAAGCACAATAATATACAACGCCAAAGGGCGAGGCTCAAAACTCAAAAGAAAACAAATCCACCAAATCAGAATAATACATGCGCGACTCTAAGGTCGAAATAAAGGACTGGTCCAATAAACTTATCAAGTAATACAAGTATGGTTGATGGAGCTTACTAGATACAAATGAAAGAATGAAAGTACAATGGTGGTCCAGATACAAGTGAACCAACCTACCGTGCAAATCACCCTGAATGAAATGATGTGCCAGCAACTGCCAGGAAACCTGTACATTGAACCTGTAATAAAATTTGGCACAACGGGGGTGAGTTGCCAACTCGTGAGTAGAAGACATCTACGAAAAGAAATCGAATGCACGACGCTATCCTAGGTCATAGTAATACACTACTAAGTCCCAATCATCTAGTAATAGCAGGGTAATACTACGTGTAAGTGCAGATACTCCGTGCTCGTGTCAGTGCCTCATATAATACTATGTCATATGAATGGCTATGCATGCACCATGAATATAAAATAATCAATCCTGAAATCCAGATATATCTGTATAAGAAATCTTTAACTGTTATCATAGTAAAATGTGTATAGGAATCTGAAATCTCAACAATGAAATCCATGGAAATCCGTGTCAAGCATCGACACAAACATGTAAATCTCAAGTCTCATAGTCTCAATACCTCGGGCTCCGTCAGTCCGGATCGGCCCATATCATCAAATCTCACGACAACGGTCGGTATCCTCCGGATATCCACCGCGCCAGACATCACCGGTAGGTAGCCTTCCCCTGCCAGGCTCATCGTCTACAACTCGATCTTCTTGCCCCGGGGTACCATACCGGGCCCACCATGTACCCGAGACGGTTCATCCACTCCTCGAATCGGGTCTCGAAATCCAACAGAAAACATGAAATCTCATGGTGGACGACACATACATCACGAGAAAATCGCATCTTATTTTAAAAAGAGAAGAGGAGAGAGAGAGAGGTTTTTTTTTTATATATTCTTGCGGTTTTCCCCAAAAATCCAGAAATCTCATAGAAATCCAAATCTTAAAATCATGAGTAAGTATATGATAAGTGTCGGCATATGCCCATGATACTGCATGATAACATGAAAATATGAATGCATGAATGTCTAAGTAATAAATGTCATGTCTAGACTAACATCTGAGAGTAATCCAAAGATTATATCGATCTAGTTGTTAACTGATTCTGTCAATAAAAGATAATATGATCTAAAGTGTACGTGACATAGCAATTACCGATGATGATGTGTGTGAGCCGGCAAATAAGTGTGCGTGAAATATGCGCATCATCGGTAATGGTGCTGGTGTCCTAACAGGTAGAGTTTATACTGATTATAGCAACATATGTATGAACATGCAACATAATGATTACAGTGTGAAAGTAAAGACGGATGTGTGTTATCTACTCATTTGATATACCATTACCACAACCACTATATGACTCGAACCTAACCTAGTGTCCATCTAACCTCCTAAGGAACAAAACCTAAGAAACTAGTCAATAAGAAACAAGAGTCTACCTAAGGTCTGAATCAAAATCTCTAATAGTCGGCGATCCAGCCTCAATAGCGTCACGTACGTAGTACGGCTTCCTCGAATCAAGAGTGCGGATCAATCATCATATCTATGCCTCGTACGGTAAAATCCATCGTACGGCATCCCAATATCGGGGTATGGGTCAAGTATCTCCTAGGTGTCTCATCATTCGTATAATGTCATCACCAACACATCTCATGATCAAGGTGCTAAACTGTAATCGCCTACATCAATCATATGTCATTGCCATCATAATATGCATCATTAGTTTATCCTCAGAAATATCATGTCATATGTGTCATATTGTGATTAAGTCATACTGATATCATATCGTCCTCAAGTCACACCTCTATGATATCGACATCAGGTCACACCTATATGATGTCGTAATCAAGTCATACATATCCCATATCGTGATCAATCACAAGTTACAGTCCGGGTACTATTTTAGAGTCCCATGTACCTCAATATCATCACCACCCATTATAATTTATGTATCCATGTTCATTATCTCATTCTCTAATGATCCGCTAACACTTTAATACGACTATATAGCCAAGAATCACGGCATCAAACCCAGTTATACTGTTTCATCATACCTCGGATATCATATCACATCAATGAGTCCCATATACGTGTTGTGTGTATATATATATATATATACCTATACCTAGTCCTATATATATATACACATACACGTATACACCATGTCGAGTTTCAGTGTGTGCGCGTGTATATTTCTATCTGAAACCTACGAACCTCTTTCAAGGTATTCATCTTGTGATATGTCTTCCTAAATCAGTCTAGTCCAACCTAGGGTCATTACTAGGGTCCTACTCATTAAGAATCTAGGGTCACATCTTGTTTCCTAATGTCAATAAGTACTATCCCTATTCTACGTTGCGGGGGTGCTAAACGCCATCCACCCGACTTCCCCCCGTAGATATACATCTACTCACCTGGTCCATGTCTGCCGAAGACGGTGTCTCCATCCTCCTCTTCATCGCCCGCAGTCTACGTGAGGGGTACCTAAACGCAAACATATAAATAGCATCGTAAACTGAATCACATACAAAAGTCAAACGATACAAGGAACAAGCATAGGTTAAAACCTATGTCCCGTCCACGCAAAAGAACCAAATATCGCTCGATATCGGCGTACAAACTCCGATGGATCGAGATAAACATCAACAAATAACTCGTAGTTTTAAAATACATTACTTATATTATAAAACATGATTAAATCCATCGAAACCCTAAAATCCATCAAACCGTCCAATTTCGTAAAACCCGAAAATGCCAATTTACCGTTTTTCATCAAAACTTGACATTTAAATGAAACCAATGGTCATAAAACTCATCAAATAGCATAACTAGACTATACAAACCGTTACTATATTTTTATTACACAAATTTGTATTAATTTGAAATTTCTAGTTTGCAACTTTTAACAATTTTCAACATTTTTCAAGCAAAATACCACAATTCCACCACAAAACGTGATTTTGCATGAATTAATATATTAAACCACAATTCATGATGATAATGATTTAATTAAACCATAAATTATATTTTTAATCTCATTTATTTAGAAATTTCTAAAATCTAGTTTACAAAATAGGAATTTTCTCACAATTTATCAATTATCAATAGAAACTAGCAATCAAACTACGTTTTTCTTTCCATTAACAAGCTAAAGTTCTCATTAAAACTACAATCTAATGATAACAACCTTAATTGGAATTTTAATTACCCACATATATATTTTACAAAAACTAGTTAGCTAAATAGCTTCATTTAAACAATTTTAAATGAAAAATTTACAATTCAACAACCATGCAAGATTTTCTAATTATAAAAGTGTTAAACTAACTATTATAACCCTAATTAATTAATAAAAATCATAACTTGAATTTACAAACCTAACTTGAATTTTAGAATTTGCAACTAGAATTAATCTAATAACTCTAATTATGCTTTAAAAGAAACATCTAATAGAAATAAAACAAAAGAGAAAGATTTATACCTCCACAACCTCAAGTCCAAACATGAAAATGAGCCTCAAAAATGCATGCTTTCCCACTCAAAAATCCATGTAAAGAAGAGTAGAGAATAAAGGGTTGGAAATAAATAGGATTTTGTGGATTTTTTATTGAATTTTTGATGGATTTTTGATGAATTTTGAACAAAAAATGAAGTGGAAATGGGGGGGCTGCCATGGGGGTATTGAGGCCGGCCACAATTAGGAGGAGGGGGTGGAGAATGAGAAAAGTGAAGAAAGATGTAGAAAGTTCCACCAAAATATCATATCATTATGTCTTTTCATGCTTTTATTAAATTTTCTTTTAATTCTTTACTATAGCAACTCAAGAAAACTCTAGAAAATTGGAAAAATTTGCAAATGAATTTTACATGATACTCACTAAATTATATTATGTCATGGCTCACTTTTACAAATTAAAACCATTCAAATTTGTAATTTACACTAATTTAGTGTAAAAATAAAGCTTATGTTAATATTTAAAATAATTAACTTAGGAAAAATATTTAATTGAACTAAAAATTTATAAGTGGCTAAATAAACACCATTTACTAGTAATTATATAATTAAAATAGGTATTTTTGAATTTATAATGAAAAAAATCACGGTTTGGTTTTACGAAAAATACATTTTATTTTACCGAAAATCAAAAAATTCACTTAAATAATTTTATTCATTTAATTATTTAATTAATTATTTTTAAAACGTTACAATTGATGTATATTATTTACTTTTTCGCATTAGGATAGACCCAAGGCGGGGAACATAAGTAACCGAGTTCTATAGTCCAATGGGAGACCATCTCGAAGAGTCGAGACCGGGTCTCCTAATTCTAGAATTGGTAGGGTTACTTGCCGCTCTCGTAGGGGTCTAGGGATGTGGGTTTGGCTATTCATCACGACCGTGGAATCCATGTTTTTTACTGGCTTGATTTAAAACACGGACCTCCTAATATATCCTATTTTCATATGTTGACTTTTGCTGCAATGTTCTGTGATAAGATCATATAACTGCATGAGACGAATGCTTTATATTATATATATGATATATAATAAACGTTGCTTATGTTTGCATCCGCGCTAGTCCTGCTTCCTCTCTGCCGTTAGTTAAGTAACCAAACGAGTGGGATTTCATTAATGAGATAAATGAAAAAGAAAGAAACTTAAAGATGTTGTAGAATCAAATTTTCAAAAAGGTAGCTCTAGTTCTTGCTTTGCATAGCGGTATTTTTTTATGAATATCCAGCACCTCATTCGATGAGGAAAGAGCCGAGATCCCTTCACCGGGAATGACCTCTTTAGCAAAAGCTAGTAAATGCTACAAACCACTCGGTTTATTTTGAAAACTATTCGATTTTAAAAAGCGAAGCTTAAACCACTCCTTTTCAAATCACTTGATTTTACAACGATATCAAGTTCATTACGCAAAAAGTTTTCTTAAAAACTTGTCGTAGCCCTCCGTCATTTCAGATAAGTGCTATTTAGTACTCGTGCTGCGTTTGTTGACCTTGTCAAGGCGTAGTGTACGGTAGCTGATTAGTGCTTATCTGCAAGCATATGATGCGATTGGATTAGGGTAGTCGTACGGTCTTGTTGACCTTGTCAAGGGTCGTGCAGGTGGGTTTAATTCAATCAGGAAATGAACGGGTTGAACTTGGCTTGCAATTTATGGTTTGTTGACCTTGTCAACATCATAAATCACTTGGGGCGAAAGATATTGGGAATTTCAAGTGTTGAAATTTTTATTGAGATTGCATACCTTCTATGAGATAGTTGGATCCCGATACCCACTGCGAGTAAGAGTTACTCCTGGGAGAGTTTTGCACTTTACAATAAGCTTATCCAGTAGGTGTCTAAGAAAAGTGTTAACGGGGTTATGCCCTTGCGGAAACGAGGTTATTTAATTAGTTCCATGCGAAAGCATGGGGAGACTCCCTCGGAGTACTAATACCCGCCTGACTGAACGATTGGCGAATTTGTAAGGTGTAATTAATCTCGGCTAGTCTTACCTTTTAGGGTTTGAAGGATGATTTAGTAAAAACAGTGGGAGCCATCCTGATTAGATAAAATAATAACTAATCTAATCTTGCAAGAGCATACGCTAAAGTGTTTTCTTCTTTTTCTCTCAAGGTAGCGACCATGACATGCCATAATCAAGATAATAATATAGATGTATTGACCGAATCCGCTTGTTATACTGAGTTGGGGAACGTCGGTTCCGCTCTATCTTATAATTGTTATAAGTCTGAGTAGGAAATAGGGGAATATCCGGATTCCCATGCGACCCGAATGAGGAAAGAGCATGTTGATGCATCTTTTTCGGGTGTGTTCATTACCGAGAACCATTTCTCAATTTGTTATACGTCCTGGGTATTAGATACCGGATCGGGATCCCACATTTGTAATATGTTACATAGGCTAAAGAAAGGTAGACAACTGGGAATAGGTAATCATTCTCTCCAAGTAAGGAATGGTGCAAGGGTTGCAGCCAAAGCAATCGGCGTATATCACCTAGTATTACAAAATGGTAATACATTGATTCTGAACGACTGTTATGACGTACCAAAAATGTTGTGCAATATCAGTTTCTTTATTAGATAAAGAAAGATATAACTTTGTAGCAGAGAAAAATGTTATGAACATTTTTTTAAATCAAGTGTTGATTTGGTTTGGTACGTTATGTAACGGTTTATACGTTCTGAATCAAAATACAGTTCTTAACGTAAAGAACACACACAAAAAGAAAAGTTCAGAAATGAACAAATCTCTCTTGTGGCATTGTAAACTAGGTCATATCAATGCGACACGACTAGCTAAGTTACATAAATATTGATATTTGAACCCGTTCGAATTTATATCTTATGAAACTTGCCAGTCATGTCTCAAAGGCAAAATGACCAAAACTCCGTTTACTGGACACAGAGCGTTTACTGGACACAGAGAAAGAGCTACTGAACTCATAGGACTGATACATAGTGATGTATGCGGTCCCATGTCTACACATGCCAGAAATAGTTCCTCGTACTTTATCAAAATCACCGATGATCTCTCAAGATTCGGACATACGTTCCTTTTGAAACACAAGTCTGAAGCTTTTGAGAAATTCAAGGAATACAAGTACGAAGTAGAGAACCAAACGGGAAAAAGTATTAAAATCCTTCGATCTGATCGGGGAGGAGAATACTTAAGCACGGAGTTCCTGGATTATTTAAAAAAGAATAGGATTCTCTCTCAGCTTACTCCTCCGTATACACCACGTCACTGTTAGTTATATGTATGCTCTAGAGGCCATTACTGTATATGGGATATATATTGTAGTGGATGCTTGGACATATATAGGAAGGACTTTCTCGCTCGACATGATAGTATGCTATCTGGTTGCACTTTGTCTTAATATGTTGACTTGTATACGTGATGCTGTCTTGCTCTCACATGTTGACAAAGCCCTTAGGTTATATACTTGACTACCGGGACTATGATAGAGATCATACTAGTGGGGCCAAGGGTAGTCTACAAGTACACCCTTCAATTGTTCCTAGTCATGGGAGTATCGAGACAGGGCATCGATACTCCAGAGTAGACTAGCGTATACGCATCTTGACCATATGATGGGCGATGGATGATCCCACATCCATTGGTGTTTGACATTAAAGATGGTATACGAGTACTCAGTGGAGACTGGGTACACTGAACGGACTCGTCGAGAACTCCTAGATGGTATTATACCTATCGTCAGATAGCAGTTCTCTGGTGACACTGGTATAGATTAGTCTGTCGACCCGAGATCGCCATAGAGACTTGTGTGATTCCCACTGTGATTTAATTTTCACCTTACCACGGTCAAGAGATCATGCAAAACGGTGGTTTTTGGGTACAGTCCCGAGTCACATGGAGGCAATGAGCGATAGAAGGGATTCGTCTCTCCCGGTATTGGGAGTTGATGTTGCGCTATGCTTGATTGGCCATAACAGGAAATTCCTGGCCAGGGTTGTTGAGATTTACTGGTAAGTGTTATCAGTAGTTTCTCGAACCGTTATGGACCTAGCGTCGGCATAACTTATTAGGCTATGGGGTTTGACATTTTACCACCCCCAGGTTGTTGATATGCGACATATCAGTGTTAGTTATATGTATGCCCTAGAGGCCATTAATGTACATGCGATGTATATTGTAATGGATGCTTGGACATATATATGAAGGATTTTCTTACTCCACATGATAGTATGCTATCTGGTTGCACTTTATCTTAACATGTTAACAAATACTGTTTTGTGATCACATGTTGATAAAGCCCTTAGGATGATTACTTGACTATCAGGATTATGATGTAGATCATACTAGTGGGGACAGGGTAGTCGATAAGTACATTCTTCAAATATTCCTACTCGTGGGAGTATCGAGACAGGGCATCGATACTCCAGAGTAGACTAGCGTATACGCTTCTCAACCCATATGATGGGCGATGGATGATCCCATATCCATTGGTGTTTGACATAAGAGAAGGTATACAGGTGCTCAGTGGAGACTGGGTACACTGGACGGACTCGCCGAGAACTCCTAGATGGTATTATACGTATCGTCGGATAGCAGTTCTCTGGTAACACCGGTACATGTTAGTCTGTAGACCCGAGATCGTCATAGAGTTTTGTGTGATTCCTACTGTGCTTTGATTTCCACCATACCACGGTCAAGAGATCGTGCAAAACGGTGGCTTTTGGGTACAGTCCCGAGTCACATGGAGGTAATGAGCGATAGGAGGGGTTTCGTCTCTCCCGGTATAGGGAGTTGATGCTGCGCTATGCTCGATTGGCCATAACAGGAAATCCCTGGCCAGGGTTGCTGAGATTTACTGGTAAGTGTTACCAGTAGTTTCTCAAACCGTTATAGACCTTGTATCGGCATGACTTATCAGGCTATTTGGGTCTGACGTTATACCAACCCTAGGCTGTTGATATGCGACATATTAGACGAAGAGACCGGACTGTACGGTAGTGTTACTGATTGGATTCGCAGGAGTTATAGCAGGCTTGCTTGTTGATCTTCTGATCACTCCATACCTAGGTGGCCGTTACGTTTAGCAGACCGCTTGCGGCTTGTGGGTGTTTGATATGATCGTCACCTACTGCCGGCGTATTGCCGAGTCTTTAAAGTCCTACACAGAGATTTCCTGGTTCATGTGAAACGGAGTAGGAGCACATATGTGATATGTGCAGGACCGAGATTAATACGAGTATGTGATACAGTATTCTATTCTCTCGATATGTGATATCGGTTGGATCAAGTGTTGATTCGATATGTTGTTTCATTTGATATTAGTCGATTATATGTATTATAGCCGGATTATTAAATCAAGTGTTGATTTAATAATTTAATGTAGAATTATATATTTGATATATTAAATTACATTAACTAATATTATCTCACTTAAGATTTGTTTTCTCACTTGATCATACATTAATATATATGTGATATATGTTAATTGTATTATTTTCTTTTTTACACAAAATATATATGTGATATATATTGTTGTGTCATGTTAGGTTACACTTGCAACATGTATGTAAGAGATTTATACTATTCTAGGGTTTATGTTTGGGTTTTATTTATCATTAAGTAATTCACAAAAGATTGAGAATGTGTCATGGATGAAGCTTGTAGAATCTTGTAGAAAATATTGACCAAGTCCACTCTTTTGTCATTGCTTAAGATATTTTTTAACCCAACCCTTAATTCATAGCTATGGTTTATTCTCTACATGAGTTAGACATCACACTAACTCACCCATGGTTGCAATTCTAAGCTCACTCTCTCATTCATTTGCTTCATCACTTCTTCTTCTTCTTCAAGAGAAAAGGCTTGCTAGTTTTTTCTAAAGTGATAAAACCTTGTGAGAAAAATAAAACTAAAGTGAGCCCACTTCCTACTTCATCATCCTATACTATTAGCCATTTAGTTTAGGGTGTTTGCTTCACTAATCTACACAATTAGTGAAGAGATAGCATGAGCTAGTGTCTCCTCGACGTAGATCATTTTCGGCCTTGAAGACTTCGAAGCAAGCTTGTTTGTTTCTTCATGGGAGCCACTCTAGAGTCCGGAAGTTCATGATCGCAGCGAAGGGAGTACTACATGGAGCTAATGAAGTGAAGGACCGGTCTACAAAGGTTGTATTCCTTGTTCACTTAGATGTAAAGAGTTTACATATCATTTTTAACCCTAAGTCTCTAGTTAAGATCTTGGTTAGGGTTTGTTTAGCACCCCAAAATTTTAAAGTAGCATTATTGATGCTTGTCAAAACCTTCACAAGGTGCTAAGCTAACCCTACAGTGGCATCAGAGCCAAGCTAGAGCATTAGGCGTTGTCCAGACGAAGTTTAAAGTCCGATCGAACTCCGAAAGCCTGAAATGACCCATTTTCTGGAAATTTTTCCAAAAGTTGGATATTTCCATGTTAAAAATACTCAGAAAATCATGCAGGGAATTCTATGGACACACCTGAAGAACGAGACCCTAACTCGTCCAAGTGACCGCAGATCCGCGGCCAAAACATGGTTTTAGCGGCGGATCCGCGGCGCCACTTGAGAGGCTTGGGTCAGGCCCTTCAGCTGTTGGTTCGTAGGTACCGTGGCATGTCTCTGGTTAACATTAACTGTACTCAAGTGTTGAGCTCTCTGGGAATTTTTGGGAATTCGTTGCATCGATCGAATTATCTAATTTCTCCTAGCTATCTGTGATTGTGATACAATATATGGAATCCACATAATTAGTTATGAGATAACTAGTTTTGAATTTTATAAATCTAGTAGTTCAGTCTCATTTGATCGGTTGCCATGGGATTTTGATGTTGATCAAAAGTCCGTCGCAATTACGTAGTGTACGCGGAAACTCGCCGGTTAACATTGCTAGATAGCCACGCCCCATAGCCCCGACCAAGTGACTGTAGGAGAACCCCGTTGCCAAAAGTATCCATTCGGGTGCTCGCGGCTGTGGTGTTCTTCCTTAGTTCACTTCGTCGATGGCACCGGGGGGTGCGACCGTCTATTAAAATTTCCGACAAGCATTCGATCTGGTTATCGGGACTCTTGTTGAATTACCCGACAAGTTATTGGAAAGAATTTTCAATATCGAGACTAAAATACGGAGTTTATAATTGTTAGGCATGTGATGTCTAAGGAATTCATTTGGTTAGGCATGGAATCCAATGTATGTGATATATTGGGTTTATGATGTCTAAGGTGGTTGCGGATTCCAACTGTTGTAGTTTTTCACTTTCTTTTCTGCGACTGTAAGTGTAATATGTGGTGTATTGCCGGTTTCGGTACTATATGTCAACGACAATTGGGATACGCATATTTACTTAGGTTGATGACATGTGATGTTATGTGTTGCTGTGATATGTTATATTGGATCGTCGTGTTTTGAATAGCCGGTTTTTTTTATGTGAGATGAGAGTTTTTATTTTTATTCATGTAAAATTCATTGTATGTAATATTCTTTTATTGGGTCACTTCCGGGTTGAGGATGATGTCCACCATTGTTGTATATTATTTACTTTTCCGCATTAGGATAGACCCAAGGCGGGGAGCACAAGTAACCGGGTTCTAGAGTCCAGTGGGAGACCAACTCGAGGAGTCGAGTCAGGTCCTCCTAACTCTAGAATTGGTAGGGTTTTCTTCCCGCTCCTCGTAGAGGTTCTAGGGATGTGGGTTTTTGTTATTCATCACGACCGTGGAATCCGCGTTTTTACTGGCTTAAATAAAACACGAAATTCCTAGTATATCCAATATTTCATATGTGATTCTTCTGCTGCTGATATTCTGTGATGTGATCATTTTATATGTGTGAGATGAATGCCTACATTATATATATGAGATATAATTAATATTATTGCTTTCGTTTCTTCTGTGATACTTGGGAAGCATAAATAATGGGACTTCATTAATGAGATTAATGAAATAAAAAGAAAACCTAAAGATGTTGTGGAAACTGTTTAAAAACTGGTAGCTCTAGTTTTTGCTTTGCATAGCGGTATTTCTTATAGAATATCCAGCACTTTATTCGATAAGGAAAGAGCCGAGATCCCTTCACCGGGAGTGACCTCTTTAGCAAAACTGGCAGATGCTACAACACACTCGATTTGTCTTTTGATTGCTTCTATAGTTTTTTGCTTTGTATAGTGGTATTTATGAAATATCACGCACCTTATTCGATGAGGAAAAGAGTCGAGATCTCTTCACCGGGAGTGACCTCCTTTAGCAAAACTAGTAAAAGCCTAAAAAAACACTCTATTTAAAATTCACTCGATTCTACGACGATATCAAGTTCATTACGCTCATGGTTTTCCTTAAAAAACCTGCGTAGCCCTCTGTCATTTCAGATAAGTACTAGTTAGTATTCGTGTTATGTTTGTTGACCTCCATCAAGGGCGTAGTGTGCAATAGCTGACTAGTGCTTATCTGCTGCATACGATGCGATTGGATTATGGTAGTCGTGCGGCCTTGTTGACCTCCGTCAAGGGGTCGTACGGGTGGGTTTGATTCAATCGTGAAATATACGGGTAGAACTTGACTAGTAGCTTATGGTTTTGTTGATCTCCGTCAAGGTCATAGGACGCTAAGGGCAAAACATTATTGGGAATTTCAAGTGTTGAAATTTACAATAAGATTGCATACCTTCTATGAGATAGTTGGATCCCGATACCCACTACGAGTAAGAGTTACTCCTGGGGAGAGTTTTAAACACATTACAAATAGCCGATCAAGTAGGTGTTTAGAAAGGTGTTAACGGGGTTAAGCCCCTGGGAAAACGAGGTTTATTTTAATTAGGTCCGTGCGAAAGCACGGGGAACCTCCCTCAAAGTACCGACACTGGCCTGGCCGAAAGATTAGCGAACTTTGTAGGGTGTAATTAATCCCGGCTAGTCTTACCTTTTAGGGTTTGAAGGTAGATTTGACTAAAAACAGTGGGGAGCCATCCTGATTAGATATTCTAATAACCAATCTAATCTTGCAAGAGCGCACGCAGACTGTTTTCTTCTTTATCTCTCTTGGTAGCGACTGTGTCACGCCTTAATCAACATAATAATATGGATGTATTGACCGAACCTACTTATTATACTGTGCTAGGGAACGTTGGTTTCCGTTCTTTTCTAATAATTGTTATAAGACTGAACAGGAAATAGGGGAATATCCGGATTCCCATGCCACCCAATTCGAAGAAAGTGCATGTTTGATGCATATTCTTCAGGTGTCCTTATTACCGAAAATTGTTTCTCAGTATCCTCTATATCCTGGGTATGTGATACCAGATTAGGATCCTGTGCATGTAATATGTTACATAGGCTATGAAAGGTAGAGAACTAAGAATGGGTGATATGTCTCTAATTGTTAGAGAATGGTGCAATTGTTGCAGCCAAGTCTGTTGGCAAATATCACCTTGTATTTGATACATTGATTCTGAACAAATGTTATTACATACCGAAACCTGATATACAACATTACATCATGTTCTTTACTGAGTTAAAGAAGGATATAATTCTATATTGTAGGATAATGTTGTGAATATTTTCCTGAATCAAGAGTTGATTCGATCAGGTACGTTTATATAATAGCATATACGTTCTAAATCAAACCACAGTTCAAAAGTATGTAGAACACACACAAGAGGACTAATTCAGAAATGAACGAATCCTTCTTGAGGCATTGTAGACTAGGTCCATATCAATGCAACACGACTAACTAAGTTACATAAGGATGAATGTGAGAATCTGTTCGAATTTTCATCTTATGCTACTTTCTAGTCTTGTCTCAAAGATAAAATTGACCAATACTCCATTTACTGGAAACAAAGAAAGAGTTGTTGAAACCTTGGGACGCATACATGATGTATACGGTCCTATGTCTACAAATGCCAAGGTTGGTTATCTTGAGAACCAAATGGGTAGAAGTATTAAAGTCCTACGATGTGATCGAGGAAGAGAATACTTGCGCATGGAGTTCATGGAGTTTCTAAAAAGGAGAAATGTGATTCTCTCTCAGCTTACTCCTTCATATACACTACAAAACACAACGGTGTATCGGGGCGGAGGTATCGCACCCTATGAGATATAGTGCGCTCTATGATGAGTACTGCTGAGTTACTTGTTTTCTTTTGGGTGTTATGCATTTGAGAAGCTGCATACCTATTGAATTAGGGTTCCGTCCCAAATCAGGGCTTACCACTACATATGAGATATGGTAAATGGGAAGAGACCATGTCTTAAACGAGTTAAGATATGGGTTGTCCGGCCTATGTTGAAAAACAAAATCCGGACAAGCTCGAGGCAAGGTCAGTTCTATATAAGTTTGTTAGGATATCCCAAACATTTGTGAGGGAATATCTTCTACCAATCTAAGGAGCAAAAGGTGTTTTTATTTCTCAGCATGCCACTTTTTTTTTTGAGAAAAAGGTATTTCTTGTGAAGAAATTTTGTGGACATGAGGTAGAATTGGAAGGAGTTCTAGCTAGACAAAACTAACAGCTAATGATTTGGTGAAACCAAAAGGATTCAATAGTCTCCAACGAAGCTCAACCACTCCGCGAATCTGGTAGGGTTCCTCATCCACTTGAGAGATACTACGGTCTTCTCGGTGACAGTGGGAGCAAGGATTGCATCATGAGATAATGGCCCAAACCGGGTTCAGGCAGTTGGAATGTCTGTTTTTGATGTGATAGTCAAAGAGTTTTGACTTCATCAAAAATAGTAGATGAACCTTGTATATACAAGAAGGTTTGTAGAGAGTAAGGTTGTCTTTCACGTATTGTACACAGATAAACATACTCTTGATAGGAAATGGTTTTCCTATGCTACACTCGGTCAAGCTCCTCTTATCATGGGGATTCTCAATAGAAGATCTGGATGATGCTTGCTACATCTTGTGGATTACGATTTATGGTGATAGATCTAAATGGATGTTGGGAGTGTCTTAAATCCAGGTAAATAATCACCATACTAAAGGGGTTTAGTTGAAGAGAGCTCACGTGCAAGGGATACCCTATGCTTCGACAGTAGGCTCTATCAGAGTATGCGATGTTATATACAAGACCAGATGTAGATGACTCACTAAGTGTAGTGGTCAGGAATCAATCGGATCTTGGGAGAATCACTGGACAGCTGTGGAGGACATTCTTAAGTACTTGAGAAGCACTAAAGAAAGTCTTGGTTCCAGCTTCCAGAGTGATAAGTTCGACTGAGAGTCAGTCACAGGTATTGTCTTTACCCTCAGTGGAAGGACGGTATGTTGGAAGAGTTCCAAGCTAGATACCGTGACATACTAGACGATAAAGGCTGAATACATTGCTACCGACGATACTACCAAAGTGGCTGTCTGGACATTTCTTGTTCATAAGATGAACGAGGTTCCTACCATTGAGAGTCTAATAACTATTATTGTGACAACAATGGAGTTGTGGCTTTGGCCTAGGAACACCAGTGCCATCAGCGTTCTAGACATATTCTGAGGCAAGTATCACCTGATCAGGGAGACGGATGATCTCTAAGGGATCGAGGATAGGAGATAGAACATAAGGTTGACACGGCGGATCCACTCATAAAGGCCTTACCCCTAGAGATGTAAGTGCACGGCGGCGCCCCGGCCGTCAATCCGAGGCCAAAATGCGGAAACGATACTTTTCTTTAACTTTTGAACCGGCACCACCGCGCACAAAAATCCCGGATCGGGCCATTAATCTAATCCTAGCTAACTAGAGAAGGGGTAGAGAGATATACCGAGCGATCCGTGTCCTTCGGTCTTCTCGTCGTCGTCCCGATCTCCCGCGGAATCTCCGGTCTTCACCTCCTCGCCGGAAGGGCGCCACGTCGCCGGCTTCTTTTACGGGCTCCCACCTCTGGACCAAGGCAACTCGGGCACGAAGTTGGTGAGCCGACATGCCCAAGAATTGCTGTAGACTGTAGTGTAGAAAGCTATGTGTCTCATGGGGTTGAAGTTGCCTTTTTGGTGGAGGAATGATATGTATACTTTTTGAGGAGAACAAAGAGATTTTGTGGGCATGGAGAGAACAAAAAATTGCCTCACAAAATTCTTGGACAGCCCCTTAAGCTTGGCCGGCCTCTTCTCCTTTTTTGAATGAATGAGAGGAACAAAAACACAAGGGGAGAAAAGAGACAATCATCCATCAAAGAGAGAGAAAATGTTATGATGATAAACACTGATCACAAACAAGAACCTCACTCCAAAACCCAATCATATCCAACAAAGGTCAAGCCATCATGAAGTCATGGAGTCAATGAAAGCTACACCCATCATGAAAACTATCATGAAGCAAAAAGTCTTCTCAATTGTTAATTGCACAATTGCAAATACCCCTTTTCACCAAATTTTCAGCCAAAGAAAGGAAACAAAGGAAAATGGCCGAAACGGAAAACAAACTGGCAACTTCAGAAAACTGATCCCGTAATAAATTACAGGAAAACCCCGCGACTGTATATACATACCCGCATTTGTATTCCGACCGAATGCAAATGCAATGAGACAAAATCTACATTGTACAATACTAGGATCCGGCTTAAACCAAAGACCGCTAGTATTATCCGTCCGATCATGATCCGTGCAATACCGCACGTACATGATCGAACCCTGCCATATCTCCATACGGCCTCTACAGCGTTTCGCCCGAAACTTGAGCAATTGTCTGTGGGGGACTCTAAAGACTCGTCAACACCTTGGTTGTGGATTTAACCACTAGCACGCCAGAGGTATTAGCCATAGGTAACGGGCTACCAGGTATTGACCAAAAGGGACGTCGATGAGCGAACTCATCCTGACACCCTACTGAGCCTGTCAGTGACAATATCCGTACAGTCCGGTCCGTTCGTCTATGAGCATTGCATGGCGGGCCTAGAGGGTTGGTAAAAGTCAGACCACCAAAAGCGGTACAAGTCGTGTTGGAGTGTAGCCCATAACACCCTGAGATACTATTGGAATACCTACCAGTAAATCTCTTGCCTTGGCCAAGGACTTCGTGTAAGGGCTCTCCTAGACACAGCGCGACCTTACCCCCAATACCGGGAGAGACAAACCCCTGAAGATCCGCTCACTGCCTCCATGTGGCTCGGGACTGTACCCAACTAAAACCTGTTTGCACGTCTCCTTTGAGCGTGGTAGGGTAGTAATCAAAGTACAGTGGGAACTCACACGAGACAAATGATGATCTCAGGTCGATGAACTAACCTGTACACATGTCACCAGGGAACTGCTATCTGACGTCAGGTATAAGACCAACTAGCATGTTCCCGGCGAGTCCTGTACGGTCTACTCATAACCCAATGAGCACCTGTATACATCTTAGGTGAACCAACTGACACCAGTGGCTTGTGAGACCGGCTACCGCCCCTCGTCGGTGTCTCGACTGTATTCACTAGTCTACTCCAGAGTATCGATGCCCTATCTCGAAACTCCTACGACTAGGGACCTTTTAAGGATGTGCTTATAGACTACCAGCTCTCACGTATATGTTCGCCCTCATACTGCTGGTAGTCAAGCAAGAATCCTAGGGGCTCTATCAACGTGTAATAGCGACCTGTAAGGTCACCTAAAGCAGTACACGATGATAAAGGTAAACCAGATAGCATACTATCATCTTGAGTAAGACTGTCCTAATAGGACATGTCCTCCCTCAATCATTGCAATCACGTGCCTGTGATCCAATAATTGACTCTGAGGGCACTATCTCCAATAATCTCCCACTTGCACTCAAGGCTAATTACTGCGATGTCGCTTACTCACAGCCCGTGTGATACCGAACACCCAACTCCTCTACTAGTCAGTCTCACAAAACCCTGTTTGCGAAACTATTGCGTTCGAGGAATAGTCTCAGTGAGTGGATCCGCTTTGATGTTTCTTTCTATGTCTCTCTTTATCTCAAGTTCGCAGAGAAAGCCATCTCCCGAAATGAGCAATACCTGTCTTAGAATATGTCTGGATATCTGATGGGACCTAGCTCATAAATGAACTCCAAATCCAAACTTCTTAGACTGTATCGTCAACTGAACTTAATCAGTATCCTGCGCCATGCCTCCCTCAGTATCCCCTTGGACCACCTGTCCAAACTACTGCCCCTCGTCAGAGGGAAAACTATAACTCTGACAGCCACTCTGCCGTCCAGGTCACCTTGGAAGCCTGGAATGATAACCGTCACCCGAATGTGGCCGTCGTTATCATATCCTTAGAACATCCACTTATGTTCTAAAACTGCTTCCGAACGTTTCTCCAGGATTGGATCAATATCACCTTATTGCATCTAGTGCAAAAACATCTGGCGTGGTACTTGACATCTCATGATTGACTCAATTGCTTAAGCAAGTGATCTGCCAACCATGCATATCCCTCTCTCCTTTAGTCTGTAAGACACCTTTAGAGAGGGTGACTCCATTACCTGCAGGTACACTACCGTGCCAGGAGTCGTCCATTCTAAAACACCTTTAGAATGCAGTCCAAGTACCCAGATTGGGAAACTACCCAAATCTAGAACTAAAGCCATAGATATAGTAACCAGAATGTCTGATATAATATCCAAGTCCCTTTGTGGAGAAACAACTGTGTGACAACCAAAGTATAACCGACCGTATTATAGGAATATCACTTCCTACTCTGTGTATGTCATCCAAATACCAGGACATCACACCCTACTACTTTCCTAACAGATCCATCCCCTATTCTGATGAAGTCAAACCTATGACTGTCACATCAGAAATAGATGATCTATCTCCGCTATATCTGCTTTAGTCTATAAATAGACATAAGCCTCTTGTCCACCAATGCTTCCGCTGCTCCCATTGACCATGACAACCCTCTGGCAGAGTCATATAGACGTACAGTTCTAAAGCTAGTTTAGAACGACGCTATACTCATCCTCCTGCCGGGTCTCACAGTCTGGAACAACAGCAATGGAAAGTCTGGGTAAACAAGAACCTCCCTGTCACCGTCCTTGAGCATACCGAAGTACCTCTCGAGTGCCTGAGGTTACCCACCACATCTGCGGAGTGGCCAATGGAATGTCAATCCAGATTGAATCTTTAGGTTCTTATCAAATTTTCAGTAATCGTTTGCGGTTCTGGAATCACTTCCAGTTCTACCATACTCCCACTACTGTTTTCTGAAAAAATCCATTTTTATTAAAATTGTGGCGAGTCTAGAACAATATCACTATTGACTTCCAGATGGTAGAAAATCAACCCTCGTCATAGCCTGGGTCAACCCACAAACAGCCATTACAGAAACGTGCCTTGAGTTATCCAGAGTCTGGTTTTAAGCATAAGCCGGACAACTCCCCGTACCTTAACAATGTCAAGATATGAACTGTTCTATATCCAATACAGAAACAGAGGCACTGATTTAATTGAACCAGATTCAAATCATGCAGCTGTCTCCAGTGCATGTCTACTAAATGGAAAGAGGCCGATCAGCATTACTCAACTTAGGAGTGCTTCCAATTATGAGTAATCTGAAAGAGAAGCAAGTTCTCTTAATCATTACTATCATCTGAATACCATACACAAGTATCTACATTTTCGATCACCTTGAAGAATCCTGATACTTGCAATACCTGGTTCTCTACTTTATTCATATACCTATAACTTCTCAAAACTTGGACCCTGTGTTTCTACGAAACACTTGTCTAAAAACTAGAGAAGTCATAAGTAAACCGAATATAGTACTAGAACCAACCCCTTTGTCTTTATGGACGCTGGACAACATACAATACTCTGTATAAGTCCCTTAAGTCTAATAACTCATTCCCTATGTGTCGTAGGTTGAAAACTGTACCTATGATTAAGAAGAATTACACCGCTGTTTAATACTCCTTACCTAACCACCCACTGATATAGTTAAATGTCATAGACATAATTTCAAAAAGGTATATCTCACTCTATAAAAATAGACGTACAGATATATCAATTTGAAATTGGTGCATAACAGCGGATATTCAAAACCAAATATTTGCCGTCTGGCAAACAACCCGGGTGACTTCCTCAAATATCACCAATTACAACGAATTCTGATATAATGAGGACAATCACCTAATTCCCAATAACTTACTCCCACTCATCATCTGTAAAACCATACAGATGTGAGAATCAGACCAGGTAAATACATACCCTGGAGCAAGTGTCTAATTGGGAAATCAGTTTTCTTTTAACAGTACACAGTGAAACTGAAATATTGAAATGTTTCGATGGGGTATCTGGGTATTCCTGGTAATGCCTCTTCCATTATCAGATTCACAACTGTAACCGTATATTTCTTTGCCACCTCTCCAAATCCCTTTATATGTCTTTAGTCGTTACCTTCTGCACACCCCTTTAGGCCAAATGGTTTTCTTCCTTCCCTACCGTTTGGCACCAGCCTATGGTTTGGAAGAAGACTATCCAATAAGCATAATGGGTGTACTGTCCTAATCCTAGGAGCACTCGCAATGCGAGAGAAGGTGAAGATAAAAGACAACCGAATAAACCTTATTCCTATTTCTCCTGAACCAGAATCCATCCCCGAACTGGAACAAGTTCCTTTCGAGTTCGTATATAACCATACGATGGAGTATCCAATAAACTGTGGATCTTCGTAGTGATACGGAGTGTTCTGGAGAAATACAAAGGTGATTTAGGATTGGCGAAGAAATACTTGGTTTGGTCGTGAATAGCAGTCGCAATTTACTTTGCCCCCTTACTAATCCCTTGATATGTCTTTACTTAATACCTTTTGTACACCATCGTTATACTAATTGGTTTTCTTCATTCCCCACCGTTCAGCACCAGCCTAAGGTTTGGAAGAAGACTATCCAATTTGCGTAATAGGTGTACTATCTTCTAAACCAAGGAGTATTCGCAACCTGAGAGAAGGTAAAAGGAAAAGACAACTGAATAGTCCTATTCATTTTCTCCAGAACCGGAAACCATCCTCGAATAAATTCCTTCGAGTTCGTATATAACCATCTGATGGTTTTGTCCAATGGAAGTGGACGTTCGTAGTAATACTGGGTGTTCTGGAGAAAAGGGTAAAAGTAGGAGTGGCAACGAGGTTTGCAACTCTGACAATCCAAAGCCAGTGTTTAAGAAGGTTCGGTCAACTTGGTCACTGAGTCATAGCCTAGGGTCGGGTCAATGGTCGCTGCCAAAGAGAGAGAGAGAGAAAAGAAACACTCAGCGTGCACTTTAACCTAGATCAGAATGGTTATCACTTTATCTAATCAGGAAACCTCCCACTGTAACGTCAAATTCTTCTCCAAACCTGAAAGAAGAATTAGTCGGGATCACCCGAGGAGTAAACCAACTCATCAGTGGGAATCGGGATCCAACTATCATCGCATGATAACGTGACGGAATCCGCTCACGTTATCACACTCCAGAAGGTATGCGCATATCTGGCAAGTTTCAGTTTCTTTAGAAACTCCCGATGTGATTTTTACCCCATGCTCTTATGACCTTGACTTTGGCCAACAAATCATAAGTCACATGTCAAGTTCTACCCGTCATTCTCTAGGTTAATTTGAACCCACCCGTACCTACCCTTGACTTTGGCCAAAAAGGCAGTACGACTGTCCCAAACCAACGCATCTATCTATGCTGCATATGAATACCCAATAGCTACCAAACACTGTGCCTTGACTTTAGCCAACAAACACAGCTTGAATACTATTGACTATCCATATGAAACGACGAAAGGCTACGAATGGTTTCTGGAGAAAACCTTTAATGTAATGAACTTGATATCGTTGAAGGAACTGGATAGCTTTATAAAAATATAGTGACGAAAACCTTTGCTAAAGAGGTCACTCCCGGTGAAGGGATCTCGGCTCTTTCCCCGTAGAATGAGGTGCAGGATATTCCAACTGAATACCATGATGCAAAGCAAAAGTAATCGGCTATAGTGAAGTTATTACCCTGACGCAAACTTCTGTCCAAGGGGTCACTCCCGGTGAAGGGATCTTGGCCCTTGCCTCGTCGACTGAGGTGCTGGATATTCATAACCGAATACCACTGTGCAAAACAAAAGAGAACGCCTTTGCAATAACAGCCTTTTTTGAAAAATTGTTCCAACAACATCAAACAGGTTTGTTTAGCTTGCATTGATTCAAATCAACGCAGTCCCATCAATTGATCACACCAATAAAGAACGAAAATAATGATGTATGTATATGCCATCCGCATTCGCCACTGGGTCCCGTCATTACCCGTTAGGTTACTTAACTAACGACAGAGCGGGGACTGGACTAGCGCGGATGCAAAACATATACAACATCTACTAGTATATATATCAATATATAATATTTCGCTCAAGGCGTGATAAAAATGCAACATCACAGAAATGTAATAAGCATCACAGAACAATACAGATATCTGGGATCCCCGGGTTTCATAGAGCCGCTACTGAAACCCGACGTTCCCCTGGTTGTGTGGATAGCCTGTGCAATGAAATCCTAGATCCCTACGGACGCGGCAAGTTACCCGCCAAAACCTGAAGCGAGGCAGCCCCCTTCAGCAACGTGAATGGACCACCCAGCACTTCACGGAATCCGGTAACTTGGGCACCCCTCCTGGGTCAACCTGTACCCCCTACGAGTGCGGCGAATAGCCCGCCAATTCTAGAGTAAAGCCCCCTCCATCTCAATGCCATGAGATGCGGGCCCGTTGCCCTCTAGAACCCGGCTATCCGTGCACCCCTCCGCGGGGTAATCCTAGTACAAAAAGTAAAATATACATACAACGGGTACATCGACCTCACCCCGGTCGTGCCTCAAAAGAATAATATACAAACAGGCAGTGACGGCAGTCCACATGTCGGACGCTCGCCCCGCAATATCAAATGTACATATAAAACGAAACTGTACTAACATTGCATCCAGGCTATCCCCCACGACCAATCCGCAACATCACAGAACAACACAGAACATCAACGTGAATGTCACGTTCGCAAATCCGTCTAAAAGGGCTATAGCAGTTAGACAGGATTTACCGATCAAATGACATTCACGGTCGCAGATATAATGTAAATACTGTGAACTAACATATTTAAAATTTTCGATCGACTAAATTTTTCCAAGTGGGCCCCAAGCACTACTGTAGCACTCAAAGAAAATCTGGGCCCAAACAGAATATACCAAAACCCCTATTTTCAACACAGAGACTCACTGGAAAAATTTGGTGCATTGAACCCTCATTACGGCGGCGGAACCGCGGCCAAAGTAGGGGAACGGCCGCGGTTCCGCGGCTGAACAGGAACAACATGCCACCGAATTTTCCCAGATTACATCTAAATCCCTGCCTGTATTTTTAAGATGCACCAAATAATTTTTGCGAGCCAAATAAAATTCGATAGAGAACTGATGTTCTGAAAATGCGGTTTTGGAATATTTGTTCGATCGAAGCTTTAAACATACTAGAGCAAGCTAGACTAGGTTAATGGCGTGGCTCTGATACCAGTGTAAGTGCACGGCGGCGCCCCGGCCGTTAATCCAAGGCCAAAATGCGGAAACGATACTTTTCTTTAACTTTTGAACCGGCACCACCGCGCACAAAAATCCTGGATCGGGCCATTAATCTAATCCTAGCTAACTAGAGAAGGGGTAGAGAGATATACCGAGCGATCCGTGTCCTTCGGTCTTCTCGTCATCGTCCCGATCTCCCGCGGAATCTCCGGTCTTCACCTCCTCGCCGGAAGGGCGCCACGTCGCCGGCTTCTTTTACGGGCTCCCACCTCTGGACCGAGGCAACTCGGGCACGAGGTTGGCGAGCCGACATGCCCAAGAATTGCTGTAGAATGTAGTGTAGAAAGCTATGTGTCTCATGGGGTTGAAGTTGCCTTTTTGGTGGAGGAATGATATGTATACTTTTTGAGGAGAACAAAGAGATTTTGTGGGCATGGAGAGAACAAAAAATTGCCTCACAAAATTCTTGGACAGCCCCTTAAGCTTGGCCGGCCTCTTCTCCTTTTTTGAATGAATGGGAGGAACAAAAACACAAGGGGAGAAAAGAGGCAATCATCCATCAAAGAGAGAGAAAATGTTATGATGATAAACAATGATCACAAACAAGAATCTCACTCCAAAACCCAATCATATCCAACAAAGGTCAAGCCATCATGAAGTCATGGAGTCAATGAAAGCTACACCCATCATGAAAACTATCATGAAGCAAAAAGTTTTCTCAATTGTTAATTGCACAATTGCAAATACCCCCTTCCACCAAATTTTCAGCCAAAGAAAGGAAACAAAGGAAAATGGCCGAAACGGAAAACAAACTGGCAACTTCAGAAAACTGATCCCGTAATAAATTACAGGAAAACCCCGCGACTGTATATACATACCCGCATTTGTATTCCGACCGAATACAAATGCAATAAGACAAAATCTACACTGTACAATACTAGGATCCGGCTTAAACCAAAGCCCGCTAGTATTATCCGTCCGATCATGATCCGTGCAATACCGCACGTACATGATCGAACCCTGCCATATCTCCATACGGCCTCTACAACGTTTCGCCCGAAACTTAAGCAACTTTCTGTGGGGGACTCTAAAGACTCGTCAACACCTTGGTTGTGGATTTAACCACTAGCACGTCAGAGGTATTAGCCATACGTAACGAGCTACCAGGTATTGACCAAAAGGGACGTCGATGAGCGAACTCATCCTGACACCCTACTGAGCCTGTCAGTGACAATATCCGTACAGTCCGGTCCGTTCGTCTATGAGCATCGCATGGCGGGCCTAGGGGGTTGGTAAAAGTCAGACCCCCAAAAGCGGTACAAGTCGTATCGGAGTGTAGCCTATAACACCCTGAGATACTACTGGAATACCTACCAGTAAATCTCTTGCCTTGGCCAAGGACTTCGTGTAAGGGCTCTCCTAGACACAGCGCGACCTCACCCCTAATACCGGGAGAGACGAACCCCTGAAGATCCGCTCACTGCCTCTATGTGGCTCGGGACTGTACCCAACTAAAACCTGTTTGCACGTCTCCTTTGAGCGTGGTAGGATAGTAATCAAAGTACAGTGGGAACTCACACGAGACAAATGACGATCTCAGGTCGATGAGCTAACCTGTACACATTTCACCAGGGAACTGCTATCTGACGTCAGGTATAAGACCAACTAGCATGTTCCCGGCGAGTCCTGTCCGGTGTACTCATAACCCAATG
This sequence comes from Agapanthus africanus, assembly GCA_030015575.1. Taxonomy (NCBI): domain Eukaryota; kingdom Viridiplantae; phylum Streptophyta; class Magnoliopsida; order Asparagales; family Amaryllidaceae; genus Agapanthus; species Agapanthus africanus. The sequence goes on along the minus strand of CM057346.1, from coordinate 456,521,348 downwards.
AGCACCTGTATACATCTTAGGTGAACCAACTGACACCAGTGGCTTGTGAGACCGGCCACTGCCCCTCGTCGGGGTCTCGACTGTATACACTAGTCTACTCCGGAGTATCGATGCCCTGTCTCGAAACTCCTACGACTAGGGACCTTTTAAGGATGTGCTTATAGACTACCAGCTCCCACGTATATGATCGCCCTCATACTGCTGGTAGTTAAGCAAGAATCCTAGGGGCTCTATCAACGTGTAATAGCGACCTGTAAGGTTACCTAAAGCAGTACACGATGATAAAGGTAAACCGGATAGCATACTATCATCTTGAGTAAGACTGTCCTACTGGGACAGGTCCTCCCTCAATCATTGCAATCACGTGCCTGTGATCCAATAATTGACTCTGAGGGCACTATCTCCAACAAGAGAGACTTCTCTACAATGGTTGAGTATGAGATACTACAACCGCTGCTATATTGTTGGGTATTGGATACTACGACAGATGGCCTTAGTGCAAGTGGGAGATTGCTAGTTATATGTATGCCCTAGAGTTCATTACTGTACATGTGATGTATATTGTAGTGGATGCTTAAACATATATAGGGAGGACTTTCTTGCTCGACATGATTGTATGCTATCTGGTTGCACTTTATCTTAACATGTTAACAAATACTATTTTGTGATCACATATTGATAAAGCCCTTAGGATGATTACTTGACTACCAGGATTATGATGTAGAATATACTAGTGGGGACATAGTAGTCGATAAGTACATCCTTCAAATGTTCCTAGTCATGGGAGTATCGAGATAGGGCATCGATACTCCAGAGTAGACTAGCATATACGCTTCTCGACTCATATGATGGGCGATGGATGATCCCATATCCATTGGTGTTTGACATAAGAGAAGGTATACATGTGCTCAGTGGAGACTGGGTACACTGGACGGACTCGCCGAGAACTCCTAGATGGTATTATACCTATCGTCGGATAGCAGTTCTCTGGTGACACCGGTACATGTTAGTCTGTAGACCCGAGATCGTCATAGAATCTTGTGTGATTCCCACTGTGCTTTGATTTCTACCATACTACGGTCAAGAGATCGTGCAAAACGGTGGCTTTTGGGTACAGTCCCAAGTCACATGGAGGCAATGAGCGATAGGAGGGGTTTCGTCTCTCCCGGTATAGAGAGTTGATGCTGCACTATACTCGATTGGCCATAATAGGAAATCCCTGGCCTGGGTAGCTGAGATTTACTGGTAAGTGTTACCAGTAGTTTCTCGAACCGTTATGGACCTTGTATCGGCATGACTTATCAGGCTATTTGGGTCTGACGTTATACCAACCCCAGGCTGTTGATATGCGACATATCAGACGAAGAGACCGGGCTGTACGGTAGTGTTACTGATTGGATTCGCAAGAGTTATAGCATGCTTGCTTGTTGATCTTCTGATCGCCCAATACCCAGGTGGCCGTTACGTTTAGCAGACCGCTTGCGGCTTGTAGGTGTTGGATATGATCATCACCTACTGCCGGCGTATTGACGAGTCTTTAAAGTCCTACACAGAGGTTTCCTGGTTCATGCGAAACGGAGTAGGAGCACATATGTGATATGTGCGGGACTGAGATTAATACGAGTATGTGATACCGTATTCTATTCTCCCGATATGTGATATCGATCGGATCAAGTGTTGATTCGATATGTTGGTTCATTTGATATTAATCGGTTATATGTATTATAGCCGGATTATTAAATCTAGTGTTGATTTAATAATTTTATGTAGAATTATATATTTGATATATTAAATTACATTAACTAATATTAGCTCACTTAAAATTTGTTATCTCACTTGATGATACATTGATATATATGTGATATATGTTAATTGTATTATTTTCTTTTTGTACACAAAATATATATGTGATATATTGTTGTGTCATGTTAGGTTACACTTGCAATATGTATGTAAGAGATTTATACCATTCTAGGGTTTAAGTTTGGGTTTTATTTATCATTAAGTAATTCACAAAAGATTGAGAATGAGTCATGGATGAAGCTTGTAGAAGCTTGTAGAAAATATTGACCAAGTCTACTCTTTTGTCATTGCTTAAGATATTTTTTAACCCAACCCTTAACTCATAGCTATGGTTTATTCTTTACATGAGTTAGGCATGACACTAACTCACCCATGGTTGCAATTCTAAGCTCACTCTCTCATTCATTTGCTTCATCACTTCTTCTTCTTCAAGAGAAAAAGCTTGCTAGTTTTTTCTAATGTGATAAAACCTTGTGAGAAAAATAAAACTAAAGTGAGCCCACTTTCTAATTCATCATCCTATACTATTAGCCTTTTAGTTTAGGGTGTTTGCTTCACTAATCTACACAATTAGTGAAGAGATAGCATGAGCTAGTGTCTTCTCGACGTAGATCATCTTCGGCCTTGAAGACTTCGAAGCAAGCTTGTTTGTTTCTTCATAGGAGCCTCTCTAGAGTCCGGAAGTTCGTGATCGTAGCGAAGGGACTACTACACGGAGCTAATAAAGTGAAGGACCGGTTTACAAAGGTTCTATTCTTTGTTCACTTAGATGTAAAGAGTTTACATATCATGTTTAACCCTAAGTCTCTAGTTAAGATCCTGGTTAGGGTTTGTTTAGCACCCCAAAATTTTAAAGTAGCATGATTGATACTTGCCAAAACCTTCACAAGGTGCTAAGTTTACCCTACAATCAGACGAAGAGACCGGACTGTATGGTAGTGTTACTGACAGGCTTTTGCAGGAGTTGGAGCAGACTTGCTTACTGATCTTCTGATCGTTCAATACCTGGGTAGCCATTACGTCCAGCTAGTACCGCTGACGGCTTATGGGTGCTTGATATGATCATCACCTACTGCTGGCGTATTGGCGAGTCTTTAGAGTCCAACACAGAGGTTTCACCGGCTCAGGCAAAACGAAGTAGGAGCACATATGTGATATGTGCGGGGCTGAGATTAATACGTGTATGTGATACCGTATTCTATTCTCATGATATAAAGTATCGGTCCGTTATATATGATATAGCCGGGTTATCGAATCAAATGCTAATTCGATAATTCGATATTGTATCGGTCGGTTATATGCGATATAGCCGGATTATCGAATCAAGTGTTGAATCGATATAATGATACAAATAATATTAGTCGGTCATATGAGATATAACCGGGTTATTAAATCAAGTGTTGATTTAATGATTTAATGTATAATTATATATTTGATATATTAATTTACATTAACTAATATTAGCTCACTTAAACATTTATTTTTCTCATATGTGCACACTTAATATATATGTGATATATATTAATTGTGTTTTATTTATGTGTCATGGTTGATGATACATGCAACATGGGTGTATGAGACTTACACCATGATAAAGATAATGTATGGTTTATTTATTTATGGTAATTCAATTATTAGTTAGAAATTTGTCACATAACATGAAGCTTCATGAAGCTTTGAGACCCATTGACTTAGTCCACTAGTTTTGTCTTACACTAGATATTTCTTAACCCAACCATTATCTAAACTCATGGTTAAGTCTCTACATGAGTGATATTAGATATTTTCTTACCCATGGTTGCCATTCTCTCACACAACATCACCACTCTTCATCTTCTTCTTCAAGTTCAAGAGCTCTCTAGCTTTTGGGCAAGTGAGAAACTTTAGTGAGAAAATCAATTCCAAAGTGAGCAAAAATCCTACTTCATCATCCTCTACTAGATTAGCACTTTAGTATAGGGTATCAGCTTCACTAATCCCACATTAGTGAAGAGGGTAGTTTTGGTTAGTGTCTCCTCGATGTAGATCATCTTCGGCCTTGAAGACTTCAAGTAAGATCGTTCTTTTCACCTTGAGAAGCCATGCAAGAGTCCGGGAGTTACATGATCGCAGCGAAGGGACCACTACAAGGAGCTTTTGAAGTGAAGGACCAGTCTAGAAAGGTTGCATTCCTCATTCACTTAGATGTTAAGTTGTTAACATTGCTTGTTTGTTTAAATTTCTAGTTAAAGATTCTAGGTTAGAGTTATTTAGAACGCAAAAATTTAAAAACGGCATGGACGATACCTCCTGAAACCTTGCTGCCGTCCTAGGTAACCCTACAGTGGTATTAGAGCCAAGCTAGAAATTTAAATGATATTTGTTAGATTACGAAACCGAAACTGCTCCGAAACTTGAAACACAAAATCTGGGTTCTGTCGAATTTTTAGAGGTGTCAAATTTTTTTTTAAACAACTGCAGAGTGTTGTATGTGATATAACATGAACACTAGCAAAATTTGAGGCATTTCTGGACATTTTTTGCCGGCCACCACACCCCTCATCTCGGCCCAAATCTGAGCAAAACCTTTCAAATTTTACCTGTGTTCCAGTCTCTGGGTTTTCATGTTTCAGGTGTTGTTTGTTTTTACTAAATTTTCATGTGATGTTAACTTTCTGCAAAAGCAATTCGGAATGTTTCACAGTCGTAATTCTAACATGTATTCGGGTTATTTAGACGATATTAAAAGGTTTGAATGGATATCAATAACCCAGTTTTTCCTTGCTGGAAATTTTCCAAGTGTTGGACTTTTTCCGAGTTTAAAATTTTCAGAAAATCTTGCAAGCGATTCTGTGGACCCTCTAGAAGAACGAAACCATAACTCGATTTTATGACCGTCAGAACCGCCATCAAACCCTAGGGTTTGTGGTAGTTCAGCGATGCCATATGTGAGGCATTGGTTGACCCTTCTACGGCTGGTTCATAAGAGCTGTGGCAGTTTCTGGGTACTTTTTGAACTCCGCTCAAGTGTTGAGCTTATTGGGAAATTTTAGGTTCTTGTTTATTCGATTGAAAAGTTTAACTTCTTCTAACTATCTGTGATTGTGATACAATATTTGGAATCCACAATTAGTTATGAGATAATTAGTTTGAATTTTATAAATCTAATAGTTTAGTCTCATTTGATCGATTGCCACGGAATTTTGATGTGGATCAAAAGTCAGTCGCAATTACGTAGTGTACGCGGATACTCGCTGGGTAAGCTTAATAGATAGCCATGCCCCATAGCCCCGACTAAGTGACTGTAGGAGACCTCGTCGCCAAAAGCATCCGTTCGGGTGCTCGCGGCAGCGGTGTTCCTCCTTATTGCACTTCGTCGACGGTATCGGGGGTGCGGCCATCTACTAAAGTTTCCGATGAGCATTTGATCAAGTTATCTGGAATCTTGTTGAATTACTCGATAGGTTATTGAAAAGTGTTTTCAATATCGAGACTAAAATACGGGGTTTATAATTGTTAGGCATGTGATGTCTAAGGAATTCATTTGGTTAGGCATGAAATCCAAAGTATGTGATACATTAGGTTTATAATGTCTAAGGTGGTTGCGGATTCCAACTGTTGTAGTTTTTCACTTTCTTTTCTGCGACCATAAGTGTAATATGTGGTGTATTGCCGGTTTCGGTGCTATATGTCAACGACAATTGGGATACGCATATTTACTTATGTTGATGACATGCGATGTTATGTGTTGTTGTGATATCATATATTGGATCGTCGTGTTCGAATAGCCGGGGGTTTTATGTGAGATGAGAGTTTTTCATTTTCATTCATGTAAAAGCTTGTATGTAATATTCTTTTATTGGGACACTTCCGGGTTGAGGAAGATGTCACCGTTGATGTATATTATTTACTTTTCCGCATTAGGATAGACCTAAGGAGGAGAGCACAAGTAACCGGGTTCTAGGGTCCAGTGGGAGACCATCTCGAGGAGTCAAGACCGGGTCTCCTAACTTTAGAATTGGTAGGGTTGCTTGCCGCTAAGGGTTTAGGGATGTGGGTTTGGCTATTCATCGCGACCGTGGAATCCGTGTTTTATACCGGCTTAAATTAAAACACGGAATTCCTAGTATATCCAATATTTCATATGTGATTCTTCTGCTACTGTTATTCTGTGATGTGATCACTAGATATTCTGAGACGAATGCCTATATTATATATATGAGATATAATTAATATTTCTGCTTTCGTTTCATATGTGATGCTTGGGAAGCATAATTATTGGGACTTCATTAATGAGATTAATGAAAGAAAAAGAAACCTAAAGATGTTGTAGAAACTTGTTTTAAAAACTGGTAGCTCTAGTTCTTGATTTGCATAGCGGTATTCCATGTAGAATATCCAGCACCTTATTCAATAAGGAAAGAGCCGAGATTCCTTCACCGGGAGTGACCTCTTTAGCAAAACTAGCAGATGCTACAATCTCGGTTTGTCTTTTGATTGCTTTTATAGTTTTTGCTTTGCATAGTGGTATTTGTGAAATATCCTGCACCTCATTCGATGAGGAAAGATCCGAGATCCCTTCATCGAGAGTGACCTCTTTAGCAAAACTAGTAAAAGCCTAAAAAACACTCCTTTTTCAAAATCACTCGATTCTACAATGATATCAAGTTCATTATGCAAAAGGTTTTCTTAAAAACCTGTCGTAACCCTCCGTCATTTCAGATAAGTAATAGTTAGTATTCGTGCTGCGTTTGTTGACTTCTGTCAAGGCGTAGTGTGCGGTAGCTGATTAGTGCTTATCTGCAAAGCATATGATGCGACTGATTTAGGATACTCCTACGACCTTGTTGACCTCTGTCAAGGGTCATGCGGGTAGGTTTATTTCAATCATGAAATGACGGGCTGAACTTGACTAGCAGCCTATGGTTTGTTGACCTCTGTCAAGGTCATAGGACGCTAAGGGCAATATAATTGGGAATTTCAAGTGTTGAAATTTGCAATGAGATTGCATATCTTCTATAAGATAGTTGGATCCCGATTCCCACTGCGAGTAAGAGTTACTCCTGAGAGAGTTTTACACATTACAATTAGCCGATCAAGTAGGTGTCTAGAAAGGTGTTAACAGGGTTACGCCCCTGGGAAAATGAGATTTATTTTAATTAGGTCCGTGCGAAAGCACGAGGAACCTCCCTCAAAATACCGACACTGGCCTGACCGAAAGATTTGCGAACTTGTAGGGTGTAATTAATCCCGTCTAATCTTACCTTTTAGGGTTTGAAGGAAGATTTGATAAAAACAGTGGGAGCCATCCTGATTAGATAAAATAATAACTAATCTGATCTTGCAAGAGCGCACGCAGAGTGTTTTCTTCTCTCTCTTCTGGTAGTGACCATGTCATGCCTTAATTAAGATAATAATATGGATGTATTGACCGAACGTGCTTATTATACTGTGCTAGGGAACGTTGGTTCCGCTCCATCTTATAATTGTTATAAGTCCGTGCAGGAAATAGGGGAATATCCGGATTCCCATGTCACCCAATCGAAGAAAGTACATGTTGATACATCTTCTTTGGGTGTGTTCATTACCGAGAACTGTTTCTCAGTATCCTCTGCGTCCTGGGTATGTGATACCGGATCAGGATCCCACATATGTAATCTGTTACATGGGCTATTGAAAGGTAGAGAACTGAGATTGGGTGATATATCTCTAAGTGTTAGAGAATGGTGCAATTATTGTAGCCAAGTCAGTTGGCAAATATCACCTTGTATTTATACATTGATTCTGAACGAATATTATTACATACCGAACCTGATATACAACATTACATCAGTTTCTTTATTCAGTTAAAGAAGGTTATAATTTTGTATTGGAGGATAATGTTTTGAACATTTTCCTGAATCAAGAGTTGATTCGATCAGGCACGTTATATAATAGCATATACGTTCTAAATCAAAATACAGTTCAAAGTGTATAGAACACACACAAGAGGAGTAGTTCAGAAATGAACGAATACTTCTCGAGGTATTGTAGACTAGGTCATATCAATGCGACATGACCAGCTAAGTTACATAAGGATGAATATTAGAATTCGTTCGAATTTTCATCTTATGATACTTGCCAGTCTTATCTCAAAGGTAAAATGACCAATACTCCGTTTACTGGAAACAAAGAAAGAGTTAGTGAACTCTTGGGACAGATACATGATGATGTATACGGTCCTATGTCTACAAATGCCAGGCTTGGTTCTTCGTACTTCGTTATATTCATCAACTATCTCTCAGGATTCAGACATATGTTCCTGTTGAAACACAAGTATGGAACTTTTGAGAAATTCAAGGGATATAAGATTGAAGTTGAAAAACCAAACGGGTAGAAGTATTCAAGTCCTTCAATGTGATCGAGGGGGAAAATACTTGAGCATGGAATTCCTGGATTTTATAAAAGGAGAATTTGATTCTCTCTCAGCTTACTCCTTTGCATACACCACAGCACAACGGTATATCGGGGTGGAGGTATCGTACCCTATGAGATATGGCGCGCTCTATGATGAGTACTGCTGAGCTGCATGTTTCCTTTTGGTGTTATGCACTTGGGAAGCTGCATACCTATTGAATGGGGTTCTATCCAAATCATTGCTTACCACTCTATATGAGATATAGAATGGGAAGAGACCATGTCTTAAACGTGTTAAGATATGGGGTTGTCCGGCCTATGTTGAAAAGCAAAATCCGGACAAGCTCGAGGCAGGGTCAGATATGTATAAGTTTGTTAGGATATCCCAAACATTAGTGACGGAATATCTTCTACCACTCTGAGGAGCGAAAGGTGTTTTGTTTCTCAGCATGCCACCTTTTTAGAAAAGGAATTTCTTGTGAAGAAATTAGTGGTCATGAGGTAGAATTGGAAGAAGTTCCAGCTAGACAAACTAACAGCTGATGATTTGGTAAAACCAAAGGATTCAATAGTCTCCAACGAAGCTCAGCCTCTCCGCAAATCTGGTAGGGTCCTCATCCACTTGAGAGATACTACGGTCTTCTCGGTGACAGTGGGAGCGAGGATTGCATCATGGTTGATGATGGCCCAACTAGGTTCAGGCAGGCCGTCACGAGTGGGGACTCTGTGAAATGGCTGGATGCTTTGCGGTCAAAGATGGAATCCATGTACACCAACGAAGTATGACTTTGCATGTTGCACCTGAAGGGGTAAAACCCATTAGGAGCAAATGGATCTTGAGAAGATTCTTGGTGTAAATGGAAAAGTTAAGACTTTCAAAGCTATGCTTAAGTCCATCAGGATTAATGCAAGCATCGCGGAGTTGGGACAGCTGTTTTGCTGTGGCAGTCAAAATGTTTGACTTCATCAAAAAGGTAGATGAACCTTGTATATACAAAAAGGCTGTAGAGAGTAAGGTTGTCTTATACGTATTGTACGTAGATGGCATACTCTTGATAGGAAATGGTTTCCTATGCTACACTCGGTCAAGCTCCTCTTATCACAAGGATTCTCAATAGAAGATCGGAATGATACCTACTACATCTTGTGGATTATGATCTATGGTGATAGATCTAAGTGGATGTTGGGAGTGTCCCAAATCCAGGTACATTAACATCATACTAAAGGTTTTTAGTATTGAGGATTCTAAGCGTGGTGGTTCACCCACTTACTCATGGATCACTCGCATGCAATGAATACCCTATGCTTCAGCAGTAGGCTCTATCATGTATGCGATGTTATGTACCAGACCAGATGTAGATGACTCACTAGGTGTAAAGATCAGGAATCAATCGGATCTTGGGAGAATAACTGGACAGCTGTGGAGGAAATTCTTAAGTACTTGAGAAGCACTAAAAGAAAGTTCTTGGTTCCAGCTTCCAGAGTGATAAGTTCGACTGAAAGTCAGTCACAGGCATTGTCTTTACCCTCAGTGGAGGGACGGTATGATTGGAAGAGTTCCAAGAAAGATACCGTGGTATACTAGACGATAAAAGATGAATACATTGCTACCAACGATGCTACCAAAGAGGTTGTTTGGACATTACTTATTCATGAGATGAGCAAGGTTCCTGCCATTGAGCGTCCAATAACTGTTACTGTGACAACAATGGAGTTGGGGCTTTCGCCTAGGAACACCGGTCCCATCAGCGATCCGGACATATTCTGAAGCTAGTATCACCTGATCAGGGAGATGGTTAATCTCCAACGGATCGAGGTCAGGAGTGTTGCCACGAAGAAAAACACGGTGGATCCACTCACCAAGGCCTGCTTTCCCAAATACTGATTGAGATATTTTGGGATGGTTGAGTATGAGATACTACAACCACTGCTATATTGTTGGGTATTGGATACTACAACAGATGGCCGTAGTTGAAGTGGGAGATTATTAGTTATATGTATGCCTTAGAGGCCATTACTGTACATGGGATGTATATTGTAGTGGATGCTTGGACATATATAGGGAGGACTTTCTCGCTCGACATGATAGTATGCTATCTGGTTGCACTTTGTCTTAACATGTTGACTTGTATACGTGATGCTGTCTTGCTCTCACATGTTGACAAAGCCCTTAGGTTGTGTACTTGACTACTAGGACTATGATGGAGATCATACTAGCGGGACCAAGGGTAGTCCACAAGTACACCCTTCAATTGTTCCTAGTCGTGGGAGTATCGAGACAGGGCATCGATACTCCAGAGTAGACTAGCGTATACGCATCTTGATCCATATGATGGGCGATGGATGATCCCACATCCATTGGTGTATGACATCAAAGATGGTATACAGGTGCTTGATTTGTATGTCAAAGAATATTTTATTAACCGCAATCAAGAACGGCGTCGCTTGGTAGCTAGCCGGTGAGTATGGGTCGGTCCACAGGGATTTTGTGAATTTCCTAATTGTTCTAACGAGTTAATTCCGATTGGTGTCGGATTGATTAAATCTAAAAACTAAGTTTATCTAGATCTAAATCTTGCTAGGGTTAGGTTTAGGTTAAGTTTGGAAATGCAAAGATTTCCTCACCGCTTTCTATACCCAAATTAAGATCTCTTTAGGAGTTATGGTAATTATTAATAAAGGGGGTTAGTACCATCGGGAGGAAACGGTGTTTCTTTCTCTAGGTTCTTGTCCTTCCTTTCTTAATTCTTACCCTAACCTCCATGGAAACACGCTCAACCGGGCCTTTATACTACGGTATCACCGCTACCTCGTGGGATAGGGTGCCGTAGGGAGCGGCGTGTGCATGTATGCATGGAGTCCTATAAAAACGTGTGATGGGCAAGAAAGGGGTGAGAGATCTTCATCTCTCAAGCCTTCCCCAAAGCTAACCCTAACAAGCGAGGAGACTACTCGCTCATTAGGGAATTGAAGAACATATCTAAACTATCTACCTAGGGCAAGGAATTAAAGATCTAACTAGGGAAGATAAGAAATTATATTAGGGCAATGAAATAAAATTAACTTGGGCGATGAAAAGAAAAATTACTCCTAATTTATTGATGCACTCTTCATTCTTTACAGAAATTTACAGATCTGAATTTGAGATTTACAATGAGGAACAAGAAGAGGCATAACCTAAATCAGTTTTTTAGGGTTCTATTTATAAATTCATAGAAAACCCTAGGGTTACAATCGACACACATCTGCTATTACAAAAATACCCCCTAAGAAAAAGACCTAGTCAACGCTCACAGCCGCCTTGGAATTTTTCCATCAATACGGGCTCTTCACGGCCACGGTTTCGCGGCCAAAGCCCATGTTTGGCTGCGGTTACGCGGCCGTATATGGGCCTTGTGGGCTTATTTTCTTTGGGCTGATTCCTGTTGCATTTTTCTTGGTTTTTCTTCAGTTGTTTTCTCAGATTGGCTTCTGGTTCTCTTCCAGATCTCCACAGTGAATAAAGTCATGGACTTTTACCGCTTGCTTCGTGTCAAAGTCTTGAACCTTGCGCTGACTTTGTGCTTTGTGAACTTGTTTGTTGATCTTCGTTTAGTCTCCAAACTGTAGGCTTGATCAAGATTCTTCCATTTGTTGGTCGTAGTCTCACTTTTGTATCGTATTTTCATCTTTTTCACTGTTTTTATTCGAGAACCTGTAACCTACAACTATGTAGCAGACATGGGTCAAAAGCACCTGTTTATTTGTAAAATGAATAAGAATGGGGAATATAATAATGCAATATTATGATATGAACAGTGCTCAGTGGAGATTGGGTACACTGAACAGACTCGCCGAGAACTCCTAGATGGTATTATACCTATCGTCAGATAGTAGTTCTCTGGTGACACTGGTACAGGTTAGTCTGTCGACCCGAGATCGCCATAGAGTCTTGTGTGATTCCCACTGTGCTTTGATTTCCACCTTACCATGGTCAGGAGATCGTGCAAAACGGTGGTTTTTGGGTACAGTCCCGAGTCACATGGAGGCAATGAGCGATAGGAGGGGATTCGTCGCTCCTGGTATTGGGAGTTGATGTTGCGCTATGCTTGATTGGCCATAACAGGAAATCCCTGGCCAGGGTTGCTGATATTCACTGGTAAGTGTTATCAGTAGTTTCTCGAACCGTTATGGACCTTGCATCGGCATGACTTATCAGCTATTGGGGTCTGACGTTTTACCACCCCCAGGCTGTTGATATGCGACATATCAGACGAAGAGACCGGACTGTACGGTAGTGTTACTGACAGGCTTTTGCAGGAGTTGGAGTGGGCTTGCTTGCTGATCTTCTGATCGTTTAATACCCGGGTAGCCGTTACGTCCAGCTAGTACCGCTGACGGCTTGTGGGTGCTTGATGTGATCATCAGCTACTGCCGGCGTATTGACGAGTCTTTAGAGTCCTACACAGAGGTTTCACTGGCTCAGGCAAAATGAAATAGGAGCACATATGTGATATGTGCGGGACCGAGATTAATATGAGTATGTGATACCGTATTCTATTCTCGCGATATAAAGTATCGATCGGTTATATGTGATATAGCCGGGTTATCGAATCAAATGTTGATTCGATAAGTCGATACTGTATCGGTCGGTTATATGCGATATAGCCGGGTTGTCGAATTAAGTGTTGATTCAATATAATGATACAAATAATATTAGTCGGTCATATGAGATATAACCTGATTATTAAATCAAGTGTTGATTTAATGATTTAATATATAATTATATATTTGATATATTAATTTACATTAACTAATATTAGCTCACTTAAACATTTATTTTTCTCACATGTGCACACTTAATATATATGTGATATATATTAATTGTGTTTTATTTATGTGTCATGGTTGATGATACATGCAACATGGGTGTATGAGACTTACACCATGATAAAGATAATGTAGGGTTTATTTATTTATGGTAATTCAATTATTAGTTGGAAATTTGTCACATGGCATGAAGCTTCATGAAGCTCTGAGACCCATTGACTTAGTCCACTAGTTTTGTCTTACACTAGATATTTGTTAACCCAACCATTATCTAAACTCATGGTTAAGTCTCTACATGAGTGATATTAGATATTTTCTCAACCATGGTTGCCATTCTCTCACACAACATTATATCTCTTCATCTTCTTCTTCAAGCTTAAGTGCTCTCTAGCTTTTGGGCAATCAGGAAACTTTAGTGAGAAAATCAATTCCAAAGTGAGCAAAAATCCCACTTCATCATCCTCTACTAGATTAGCACTTTAGTATAGGGTGTTAGCTTCACTAATCCCATATTAGTGAAGAGGGTAGTTTGGATTACTGTCTCCTCAACGTAGATCATCTTCGGTCTTGAAGACTTCAAGCAAGATCGTTCGTTTCACCTTGAGAAGCCATGCAAGAGTCCAGGAGTTACATGATCGCAGCGAAGGGACCACTACAAGGAGCTTTTGAAGTGAAGGACCGGTCTACAAAGGTTGTATTTCTCATTCACTTAGATATTAAGTTGTTAACATTGCTTGTTTGTTTAAATTTCTAGTTAAATATTCTAGGTTAGAGTTATTTAGAATGGAAAAAATTTAAAAACGGTATGGACGATGCCTCCCGAAACCTTGCTGTCGTCCTAGGTAACCCTACAAGCACAACGGTGTATCGGAGCGGAGGAACCGCACCCCATTAGATATGGTGCGCTCAATGATGAGTACTGCTGAGTTACCTATTTCCTTTTGGGGCTATGCACTTGAGACAACAGCATACCTATTGAATAGAGTTCCAACCAAATCAGTGTCTACCACTCCATATGAGATATGGAAGGAGAAGAGACCATATCTTAATTTCATTAAGATGTAGAGTTGTCCGGCCTATGTTAAAAAGCAAAATTCGGACAAGCTCGAGGTAAGGTCTGTTCTGTGCAAGTTTATAGGATATCCCAAGCATTCGCGAGGGTATATCATCTACCACACCGAGGAACAAAAAGTGTTTGTTTCTCGGAATGCCACCTTTTTAGAAAAGGAATTTCTTATGAAAGAAATTAGTGGTCATGAGATAGAACTGGAAGAAGTTCCAGCTACACAAACTACAGCTAATGATTTGGCAAAACCGAAGGATTCGATAGTCCCCGACGAACCTCAGCCACTCTACAGATATAGTAGGGTTCCTCACCACCTGAGAGATAATACGGTTTTCTCGTAGACGGTGGCAGCGAGGATTGCATCATGAAAGATGATGACCCAACTAGTTTCGCACAGGCCATCACAAGTGGGGACTTTGTGAAATGGCTGGATGCAATGCGATCTGAGATGGAATCCATGTACACCAACAAAATATGGACTTTGGAAGTTGCTCCTGAAAAGGTAAAACCCAACGGGAGCAAGTGGATCTTGAGAAGATAATTGGTGTAGATGGAAATGTTGATACTTTCAAAGCTAGACTTATAGCAAAAGGTTTTCGTTAATGAACATGTGTGGATTATGATGAAACCTTTTTCTCCAGTGGCTATGCTTAAGTCCATCCGGATCCTACTTGCTATTGCTGTATACCATGACTACGAAATCTGGCAGATGGACGTCAAGACCGCTTTTCTAAATGGTGATTTAGAAGAGAGCGTGTACATGACACAGCCAGAGGGCTTCGTAGATATTGGGAGCAGTGGAAAGGTGTGCAAGCCGCTTGAATCAATATACGGATTAAAGCAGGTATCGCGGAGTTGGAACATCTGTTTTGATGTGGCAGTCAAAGAGTTTGACTTCATAAAAAACGTAGATGAACATTGTATATACAAGAAGGTTGTAGAGTGTAAGGTTGTCTTTCTCGTATTGTGCGTGGATGACATACTCTTGATAGGAAACGATATTCCTATGCTACACTCAGTCAAGCTCTTCTTATCACACAGTTTCTCCATGAAAGATCTGGGTGATGCCTTCTATATCCTAGGATCTATAGAGATAGATCTAAGCGGATGTATCATACTCACTAGGTGTAGTGAGCAAGTATCAATCAGATCCTGGTGAGAAGCACTGGACAGCTGTGAAGAACATTTTAAGTACTTGAGAAGGACTAAAGAATTGTTCTTGGTGTATGGTAACGGTGAACTCCATGTCGAGTCCTTTACCGATTCGAGCTTCAAGAGTGATAATGACAACTGTAAGTCGGTCTCGGGTTTTGTCTTTACCCTCAGTGGAGGGACGGTATGTTGGAAGAGTTCCAAGCTAGATACCGTAGCAGACTCGACGATGAAGGCTGAATATATCGCTACCAACGATACTGCCAAAGAGGCTGTCTTGATGAACAAGTTCATGAGATGAACTTAGTGAGGTTCCTACCATTAAACATCCAATATTTGTGTATTGTGATAACAATGGAGTTGTGGCTTTGGCCTAGGAACCCCGGACCCATCAGTGATCCAGACATATTCTTAGGCAGTATCACCTGATCAGGGAGATAGTTGATCTCCGGGAGATCGAGGTCAGGAGAGTTAACACGAAGAATAACATGGCGGATCCACCCACGAAGGCCATTTGAGAGACTTTTTGGGATGTTGGGTATGAGACACTACAACAACTGACCTTAGTGCAAGCGGGAGATTGTTAGTTTTATGTATGTCCTAGAGGCCATTATTGTACATGATTGTATATTATAGTAGATTCTTGGACATATATAGAGATGACTTTCTTGCTCGATATGATAGTATACTATCTGGTTGGTCTTTATCTTAGCATGTACACTTGTATCATTATACAGTCTCTCTGTTACATGTTGATAAAGCCTTTAGGATGTGTACTTGACTACCAAGGCTATGATGCAGATCATACTAGTGGGGCCAGGGTAGTCCACAAGTTCATCCTTTAAATTGTTCCTAGTCGAGGGAGTATCGAGACAGGGCATCGATATTCCAGAGTAGACTAGTGTGTACGTTTCTTGACCCTGTATGGGGCGATGGTTGATCCCACAGCCATTGGTGTTTGACTTCAAAGATTGTACACAGGTGCTAATTGGAGAATGGGTACACCGAACAGGACTCGCCGAGAACTCCTAGATGATATTATACCTATCGTCAGATAGCAGTTCTCTTGTGACACTGGTATAGGTTAGTCTGTAGACCCGAGATCGTCATAGAGTCTTGTGTGATTCCCACTGTGCTTTGATTTCTTCTCTACCATGCTCAAGAGAGCATGCAAACAGGTGGATTTTGGTATAATCCTGAGTCATATGGAGGAAATGAGCGATAGGAGGGGTTTCATCTCTCCCGGTATTGGGGTTGATCTTGCGCTATGCTCGATTGGCTATAACAGGAAGTCCCTGGCCAGGGCTGATGATGAGATTTACTGGTAAGTGTTATCAGTAGTTTCTCGAACCGTTATGAGCCTCACATCGGCATGACTTATCAAGTTTTTGGGGTCTGACGTTTACTACCCCCAGACTCGATATGCGACATATCAGATGAAGAGACCGGACTGTACGGTAGTGTTACTTACTGGATTCACGGGAGTTTGGATAAGCTTGCTTGTTGATCTTCTGATCGCTCAATACCTGGGTAGCCGTTACGTCCAGCTAGTACCGCTGACGGATTGTGGGTAACCGATATGATCATCATCTACTGTTGGCGTATTGACGAGTCTTTAGAGTCCTACACAGAGCTTTCCTAGCTCAAGCCAAACGAAATAGGGCACATATGTGATATGTGTGGGACCGAGATTAATACGTGTATGTGATATCGTATTCGAATCTCGCGATATAGGTTAAATGTGATATAACCGGATTATTGAATCAAGTGTTGGTTCAATAATTTGTTATATGTATATTTGATATACATATAAATGATATTAGTCGGTTATATGTAATATAACCGGATTATTAAATCAAGTGTTGATTTAATAATTTAATATATAATTATATATTTGATATATTAATATATATTAACTAATATTAGCTCACTTAAGAATTTCTTTTCTACAAATACATATAAATATATATGAGATATATATTAATGTATTTACTATTGTGTCATATTAGATGATACATTGGACATAGGTATATGAGACTCACACCAAATTAAAGATAATTTGGGTGATTAATTATTAAGTGAAAAATCAAAATTAGATGGAAATTAGCATGGCTAATGATGCTTGTGGAAGCATATAGAAGCCTTGACTTAGTCCACTAATTTTTTTTACTCTAGATATTTATTAACCCAACCATTATCTTTAGCCATGGTTAAATCTCTACAAATATCTCTTGAGATATTTTCTCACCCAAGGGTTCACATTAGATCATATTCTTCATCTCCTTCTTTGCTCTCTAGTTTTGAGTGATGTGAAGAAAGAAAGAGAGAGAAATAATTCTAAAATGAGCAAAATACCTACTTCATCAATCTATACCAAACTAGACATTTAGTATAGGCTGTTTACTTCACTAATTCCTCAATTAGTGAAGAGGTAGCTTGAGTTAGAGATTCTTCGACGTAGATCATCTTCGGCCTCGAAGATCCTTAAGCAAGCTCGTTTCTTTCTCCTAGTGGATCCTAAGAAGAGTTCCGGGACCACTACTTGAAGCTAAGGGACTACTACACGGAGCTCTGGAAGTGAAGGACCGGTCTACAAAGGTTGTATTTCTTGTTCACTTAGTGTAAAGTTTGTTTACATACTTTATAAAACCCTAATTCTCTAGTTCGATTCTAGATTTGTGTTCCTTAGTGGTCATGCTATGAAACTCCAACAAATAACCCATACTGCATCTTTACCTTTCGTGCTGCGAGGAAGAGTAGTCACGAAATCCATGGTAATGTGCTGCAATTTCCTTTCTGCCATAGGTAACGGTTGAAGTAAACCAGCAGTTCTGTGATGTTTAGCCTTTACTTGCTGACACACCAAACACTTAGCTACGCTTCTGGCTACTTCGCGCTTTATTCCATGCCACCAGTAGTGTTGCCGTAAATCTTTGTACATTTTGGTACCACCGGGGTGTTCTGATTATGGAGAGCTGTGAGCTTCTTTCATCAACTCTTCTCTAAAAGAACCTTATGGTACGCACAATCTACTTTCATATCTCAAGGATCCGTTGTAACATTTCAAAAAAATAAAATATTATTTTTGGAATTTAAATAATATATATTATGAATATTATAAAAATATAGAAATTGGTTTTAATGAAGTAGTATAATTATATACTTATAGTTTGGAAAATAATTGGAAAATTAATAAGGATTATTGTTTTTGAAAGAATTCATGTGATTTGGACATTTTATAAATTATTATACAATTATTTTTATATAAATTAATATTAAACTTGATTAATATTTCACTAATTATGCATTAATCTTGCTTATGAATATGACATGCAACAAAATATGTTGCAAAACACTTGTTACATTTTTTATTATGAACCATGGCTTCTTCTCTTTTTAAATGATTTTATTTTAAAATAAAAGAAAAGATATGAGGAGATATTTATGAGAGGGGGAACATGAAGGTATGGGCAAGTGAGAGAGGACGGGGGGTTAATCTATTGACATGGCTCCTTCACCTTCTCATCTTCATCTTCTCCTCCTTCATCTCCCTCATCATCCACCTCCTCTACCACTCTCAAAAACCCCTAAATCAAAACAAAAATACCATGCCACCTTCATAAAAATTGACCATAGGCTCACTACAAAACACTTGGAGGCATCTAGTTGGGACTTTGAGCACTTTGGGCACTCCTAGAATTTTCCTTAGTTGCTACCTGAGGTAAATCCTATACCTTTAGTTTATAATTTGAGTTTCCTTATCTCCTAGTGCAGTTTAGTAATGTCGAAAAATTCCAAGATGAGGTTTAGGATATTTTATGAATTGTGAAAGTGTAATTGAGATTTAGTAGAAGCCACAAACCCCTGTAGTGTTAGAATTATGGACTAAACCTGAGACTAAACCCCAAACCATGAGCTTAGAAATCTCCGATATCGGGTTTTAGTGAGAATTAGTGATGATATTCTAGGATCTGCTATAACTAGTGAGCTCTGAAAAATATTTAGCGATCACAGTGAGGTGTGCAGGTGATTTGAAGTATACCCTAGAGACCCGAGACCCTAACTCAACAACATGGCCGCAAATAATCTCTCTCTGGCCGCAATTTGCGGCATGGGTAAGGGTGTTAGGCTTCGTTCTTGGTCCATAGCTTCTTTATCAGATAATTAGTCCTATCCTATATGCAAAATACCCCAATTTCATATAGGGAAATATCTGGAAGTGTTTTTCAAGGTTGCTGATTTTGTTTTGCGAGTTTTGTTAACTTGAGTTTTGATATTTGAGTTTTGATTCGGTCGTTTGACGTTTGTACGTCAACGTTGAGATTTGTTGGATATTCTTTCATGCGTAGACCATAGGTTCTAACCTATGTATTTCTTATTTGCCAAATCGATTTTCGGACTCGATTTTGATGTCAATATGACGTATTTGAACTGTAGATACCTTCGCGTAGACTTCGGGACGAAAAGGGTGAGCAAGGCGTCATCGACTTCGGCAAGCGAGGATCGAAGGTGAGTAGATATATATCTATGGGGGAAGTCGGGTGGATGGCGTATAGCACCCCTGCAACTATAGATTATGATGCTTATATATTTATATATGTATGTCAATGCGAGATGGATACTTAGCAAATAGGGTTTTAGGAGACTATAGTTTAGATTAAGCGTACTCGTAGGATGGTTTACTCTTAGTTTTAGTTCCTTAGTCATGAGTCGTCGGTTTTACATTGTCGCACACACACACACACTTGGTATGATATGTGTGTATATGTATATATGTATGTGTGTGTTTGTGCGCGCGCGCATATACATGTAAGATGAGGATAGTATATGTTAAGCGGATATGAGTCGATAAGATCGGACATGATGTCAAGTGATTATAATATACGAGTGAGTTGAAACATCATATATGATATGATATATTAAAGGATCGTTGGGCGATATATACATCATATGTGATAACATGTGACTTGATAATATAATAGAATGTACGTGACCTTAGATCCGTACCCCTGATTATGATACCATACGACGGATGATACCGTATGAATTATGATTTATATGCCATTTGATCCGTACCCTCGATTTTGAGGATGCCGTACGACGGATTTTACCGTACGAGATATATTTATGTGATGATTGATCCGCACTCTTGACTTGAGAATGTCGTACGATAGACTATATCGTACGTGATGCTATGAGGCTGGATCACCGACTATTAGATATATCGACTCGGAATGCTATAGATTTTTCTAATCACTTTCGACTCGGTTCTTAGTTTAGTCTTCTAATTAATTAAGTAGATGTTAGAATAGAATTAGAGTCATACCAATTTTCAAGACTAACGAATCGTAGGTATTTTCAAAGGGCATATCAAGGGACGCTACGGATTTTCAAAAGATATCTCTTTTCTCAAAAATACAGTAGCCCCTACTTTTCTAAAAAAAAAGATTCGTGCTAATTTAAATATGATAAACGGTATGGCTCGTATATGGATTTATATACCTTATTGTTGCTTTTACTATTTACTTTCTGCTATGCTCATATTATTCTCTTTTCTTTGTTTATATATGTACATGTGTTTTCATTAGTTGTTATGATCTCGTCTGCCAGGACACCTGCACCATTACCGATGATGCGTATGTTGCACGTACACTTGCTTGCAGGCTGACACACATCAGTATTGGTAATTACCATGCTACATACACATTAGAAACTGTTACTTCTCTCGTATAATCTGGTAACTTGTAGTTTAATGGTATTGTTTAGCATTCATGATCTTACATGCTAGTTTATACATTGCATTTCTTACTTATATGCCGCATGCATTTATATTTATATATATGCATATTCTGGTTATACAATGTAGATTGGTTTTATGCCGGTATTCATTATCTCATTATTGACTCATGATTATGAGATTTCGGTTTTTCATCAGATTTCTGGATTTGGGAAACTGCATGTGAATTTGAAAACTTATGCTCAATTTAAAAGAAAAATGCGATTTCTCGTGATATGATGTGTGGCGTCCACCAAAAGATTTCTCGGTTCTGAGCATATATGTATACCCGATTCGAGGAGCGATGAGTTACCGTCTGCAGGTACATGGTAAACCCGGTGCAGTACCTTGGAGCAAGAAGATCGTATAGAGAGACGTTGAGCCCAGCAGGGGAGTACTACCGACCGGTGATAATTGGCTCGATGGATATCCGGAGGATACCGATTGGAGTCATCAGATCAGATGATATAGGGTCGATCCGGACAGACGGAGCCTGAGATATGAGGCTTATGTGTCGCTGCTGGACACAGTTTTCATGATGTTTTTGAGTGTCGATACTGGGAACTTAGGTTTTATCATGATTTAATGTGTCGTTGCTGGATAGACATTGGTTGATGCATTTACTTTCATGCATATGTTTACATATGACATGATTACTTTAGTATTGTTATACTAATGCTTATATTATTACACTTGCTACTACTCGACATTACTGTATTATTATTATATTAATGTATGACCTAGAAGATCGTCATACATTCGGTTTCTACTCGGTGATGTCTTCTGCTCACGAGTGGCAACTCACCCCCATTGTGCCACAGTTTTCTTGCAGGTTTGACCGCACAGGTTTCGTTGCGGTTTGTAGGCACACCGCTTTCTTCCGGGTGATTGCTTTGGTAGGTAGAGCTCACTTGCATCGTGACCACCATTATACTTGTACATTTATTTCAGTTGTATCTAATTAAAACTCCATCAATCAGACTTTGTATATTTGTAGACTTAGAAAACATTATTGTATATTCTTTCGGACTTAGAGTCACGCTCATGTATTTATGCTTTATTCTGGTTTCTTGATGATGATTTTTTTTCTTTACCTTATTTCTGTGTTTTGATCCTCGCCTTCGGCGTTGTATATTTATATCTTTGTGTGGTTGTTTCCGCCAATTGCGAATTTCTAGCTCCCGCTTGGGGATGCCTATTATTATTATTGCTTGTATGGTTTTCGGGTTAAAATTTACAACGGAGGTGCTGCCTAAATTTCGAATGACGAAAATATTTTCAAGATAAATACAAACATTACATTATCATATGTTATTACTTATACTTGTAAAAGAAGAACTTGATTTCATTATACCGTTATTTCAGAACTTCACCTCCACTATTTTCCCTAAAAAGGTTTAGATTTCTGGGCTTTTGGCTTACTTGAATTAGGTGGGGTCCTATAGACTTTACATGATTCAAGTACCGGTCACGTGCCTTTTCCGGGTCATGACAAAGTTGGTATCAGAGCGTTAGGTTTAACCTTGGTTCAAGTCTAGGTTTGACTATCCAGAGTATAGGGCGTATATATATTTCGGAACTTAGGCTTGGCCTTACGGAACTTAGAGTTGGCCGAGGGGGTATTAGACCCGAACTTTCTTCATGTAGGTTCACCTTGGTTGATGGAGTAGGTGATTTGAGTTGAGTGACGTACCGTGTGTATGTTGCGCAGCATATTTACGATACGCTACTCCGCTTATGTAGCCTTAGGATGTACATTTCTTATGCAATGTATTTCTATTCGTTCCTATGATCTATCCTCGTCGATATCGGATTGTGGTTTCCGTTACCTTGGCTACATGAGCAGAGAGAGCTGTGGCTAGAGATGCGGTTAGCACGAGCTCGTCAGGAACGGGGACTAACCAGGATGTATTCCGGTGACACACTAACACATTGATATATTGTTCGACTAGGATTTCTCGTTGACACAAATGTTCGGGATCTGCACCAGATGATTAGGCCATTGCTCAAGGACAGCCAGATTGTGAAGACTATTAAGGTACCTTCTACTCCAAATGATTGAGGCGTTGTCTATTATGAGGACAGATGAGCCAGCTGTTGCTGAATTTGACAAGATATCGCCCCCAGACTTTTGAAGCTAATGCATCATGAGGTTATATACGGAGATGTGATAGAAGATCGCTAGTCACCCCTTGATAAGTGACTAGGATAGTTTTTTCATTTGGATGCTCCGATGCGAGGTCATCAAATCAACTAGCTTCAGTTAGAAGGGGACCTCACACAGACGGGTTGTGAGTCGATCGAGAAAGGACGAGCGGAAGCGCATTACTCCGGTGACTTGGACGAGTTCCGAGGATGAAATTGGTCAGACACCTTCCACAGGGTATTATAGATACCGAGTTCGTAGTTTCGAAAGAGACTCTAGATATGAGTACAGCCAATTGGAGCGTAGTCCACACAGCTACGAAGAGATGATTCCGAATTGGTCCATACCATAGAGAAACGGAGTAAGAAGTTCGTGCGAGATTTTCACGAGTTGTCGTTCCACTCCGTTGATGTCAGAGATTTACTATGCACGCAGAGGCATTGGATACGGCCATAATTTCTTGAGGAAAGTCATGATGAGAATGAAACTGTCTCGGAACGAGAAACGGATTAAGTGAAGAGTGCCAACATCTGGGCAGTTCTGCAAAGATGAGATTGGGAAGCAACCCTGACAGGATCTTTCGAGAGTACTTCATGATAAAGACTTGAACCAGGATCGATTGTATCACACATACTCAGTGGGCCAGAGATTGCCATAGTTGGCATGATAATTACGTGTGGCCATGTTAATTGGTCAGGAGACCTTTAGAGAAGCGCCAGGACGGGACTGTTTCTGTCATTACTCTGTATCGGGCTGTCAAACCGAGGAGTCATGTAACTGGTAATCCGCAGAGGGAAACAAGGACCTAAGAGCAGAGGATGCCAGACCGTGGGTAAGAGGCAAGTAGATATTCTGGCTCTGCCAACCTTGGATGCACCGGCACTTGTCGACATTGACGGCAGTTATTATGAATTTCTCCTTGGTGATTCAGATATCACATTTTCACCATTTTGGATTTTGGTATTTTGACGCTTTGTTTCATGATTGATATTTCCCAAGTGCACCACGGCTGCACTTGATTCGTATTTTATGCATCAGCTATACTGATTTTCGTTTTGTGTATATCCATTGCTCTTGATTTTGATTTCGTACACTCCGCGATACTTGATTTTGATTTCGTGCATATAGTATGCACATGATTTTACTTATGCTTTCGGTGTAGTTTACACCCACTTTTAGTACTTTGATATGGTTTTGTGCACGTAGATGCACATGTTCATAAGTTTATATACCGTGGTATACTTGATTTGATTTGGTTTATGTTGTATACCATTGATTTCGATTTTGATACTCGGTATTTGTTTTCGTGCACCTTGTGCACTTGATTGAAATTCTTGCACACACTTGGCGCACTTGATGTGATTTTGTGCACACCAGATGCACTTAATCGAGATTCTTCGTGCATACCAAATGCACCTGGTATTGTTGTCATGCACACCCGTTGCACTTGACAGATGCTTTTGTACACACCCATTGCACTTAGTTTTGTTTCTGTGCACATTCGTGGCACCTGTATTTGGTTTCGATTTCTATGCGCACCAGACGCACGTGGCATTCTTCGCATACGGTTTTGGGACTGATTCCTTTCGAGCATCATATTTTCATGACATATAATATATTATATAATAACCGAGCAGGACTAGTCTGAGGACTGTACCTGAGTATTTTTTGCATGCATCGATATTTACCGAGGGGATTTTCAAAAAGGAGCTATAGACTTGATATTTTCCTACGTGTCCATGATGACATGAAATTTTATAAAGAAAATCCTTCTAAATCATTTTCAAAAGGCGGGACGTATATGTTAAACAAAGGATATACATATATAGACATGTAACTATTTCTTTACAAATAAACGTCCGCTGCTTGTGTCGTGGTTTGCGCATCGCACGACGATTTGAAAAAGGTGTTGCATGCACTTCTATTCAGTTGTTTTGACAATTTCATAACGATGCGTATTATATGTATGTTATAGTCCTAATTATATCATATTTGATTTTCGTAATGGATTTTAAAATTGGCATTTTTGCATTAACTCTCATGATGGCATGATGCTTGATGGAGTTTCGATTTTGAGTTTTGCGCTCGTTTTCATGCGCATGTGTTGCGCTATGATATATCTTATGTATTCATGATTTCGGAGCCCTGACGACTTGATTGTTTTGCTGAAATTTTTTAAATATTTGGAAGGTTTAAATTTAAATTCGGGGACCGAATTTATTTAAGGGGGAAAGATTGTAACATTTCAGAAAAATAAAATATTATTTTTGAAATTTAAATAATTTAAATAATATATATTATGAATATTATAAAAATATGGAAATTGGTTTTAATGAAGTGGTATAATTATATACTTATAGTTTGGAACATAATTGGAAAATTAATATGAATTATTGTTATTGAAAGAATTCATGTGATTTGGACATTTTATAAATTATTATACAATTCTTTGTAAATAAGTTAATGTTAAACTTGATTAATATTTCACTAATTATGCATTAATCTTGCTTATGTATATGATATGCAACAAAACATGTTTCAAAACACTTGTTACATTTTTTGTTATGAACCATGACTTCTTTTCTTTTTAAATGATTTTATTTTAAAATAAAAGAAAAGATATGAGGAGATATTTGTGAGAGGGAGGAACATGAGGGTATGGGCAAATGAGAGGGGGGGGGAATATATTGACCATGGCTCTTTCACCTTCTCATCTTCGTCTTCTCCATTCTTCTCCTCCTTCATCTCCCTCATCATCCACCTCCTCTACCATCCTCAAACACCCTTAAATCCACACAAAAATACCATGTCACCTTCACAAAAATTGACCACAAGCTCACTACAAAACACTTGGATGCATCAAGTTGGGACTTTGAGCATTTTGGGCAACCTTAGAATTTTCCTTAGTTGCTACATGAGATAAATCCTACACCTTTAGTTTAGAATTTGAGTTTCCTTATCTCCTAGTGTAGTTTAGTGATGTCGGAAAATTCCAACATGATGTTTAGAAGATTTTATGAATTGTGAAAGTGTAATTGAGGTTTAGTAGAGGCCACAAACCCCTGTAGTGTTAGAATTATGGACTAAACCCCAAACCATGAACTTAGAAATCTTCGATATCGGGTTTTTATGAGAATTAGTGATGATATTCTAGGATCTGTTATAACTATTGAGCTCTGAAAAATATTTAGCGATCACAGTGAGGTGTGCAGGTGATTTGGAGTATACCCTACAGACCCGAGACCCCAACTCAATAACATGGCCGCAAATAAACTCTTTCTGGCCGCAATTTATGGCCTGGGTATGGGTGCTAGGCTTCGTGCTTGGTTCATGGCTTCTTTATCAGATAATTAGACCTATCCTATATGCAAAATGTCCCAATTTCAAATAGGGCAAAATCTGGAAGTGTTTTTCAAGGTTGCTGATTTCGTTTTGCGAGTTTTGTTAACTTGAGTTTTGATATTTGAGTTTTGACTCGGTCGTTTGACGTTTGTACATCAACGTCTATATTTGTTGGTTATTCTTGCATGCGTAAACCATATGTTCTAACCTATGCATGTCTCGTTTGCCGTATCGGTTTTCAGACTCGATTTTGATGTCAATACGACATATTTGAATTGTAGGTACCTTCGGGTGGACTTCGGGATGACAAGGGAGTGCAAGGCATCATCGATTTCATCAAGCGAGGATCGAAGGTGAGTAGATGTATATCTACGGGGGAAATTGGGTGGATGGCGTATAGTACCCCCGCAACTGTAGATTAGGATTCTTATATATTAATATATGTATGTCAATGCAAGATGGATACTTAGCAAATAGGGTTTCTAGGAGACTATAGGTTAGATTAAGTATACTTGTAGGATGGTTTGCTCTTAGTTTTAGTTCCTTAGTCGTGAGTCGTCGGTTTTACATTGTCGCGCGCACACACACTTGGTATGATATGTGTGTATATGTGTATATGTGTGTGTGTGTTTGTGTGTGTGTGTGTGTATACATATACATATACATATACATATATATATGAGAATAATGGAGGAAAGATGCCATAGGAGGGAATTTCCTCCTATGGCGTCAAAAAAATACACCCTCCCACGTTTTTTCCGATGATCGGCACCCATCAGCTTCATCGTTATCATCTAAGATGTGGGTACACCAAATTTCATGTGATTCTATAATTTTTTCACCGTTGATTTAGTGGGTTCAAGATTAACGGTTTACCGACAACATAACTTTTTGTTTTGCTAAATCAACGGTGAAAAAGTTGTAGAATCACATGAAATTTGGTGTACCCACATCTTAGATGATAACGATGAAGATGATCGGTGCCGATCGTCAGAAAAAATGAGAGAGCGTGTAATGTTTCGACGCCATAGGAGGAAATTCCTTCCTATGGCCTCTTTCCTCCATTATTCTCTCTATATACATACATACATATATATCTATATACACACACACACAGATATATATATATATATATAATATGCATATACATGTAAGATGAAGATAATATATGTTAAGCGGATATGAGTCGATATGATCGGACATGATGTCAAGAGATTATAATATACGACTGAGTTGAAACATCGTATATGATATGATATATTAAAGGATCATTGGGCGATATATACATCACATGCGATAACATGTGACTTGATGATATAATAGAATGTACGTGACCTTAGATCCATACCCCTAATTATAATACCGTACGAATTATGATTTATATGCTATTTGACCCGTACCCTCGATTTTGAGAATGTCGTACGACGGATTTTTCCGTACAAGATATATTTATGTGATGATTGATCCACACACTTGACTCGAGGATGCCGTACGATGGACTATACTGTACGTGATGTTATGAGGCTAGATCGCCGACTGTTAGATATATCGACTCGGAATGCTATAGAGTTTTCTAATCACTTTCGGCTCGGTTCTTAGTTTAGTCTTCTAATTACTTAAGTAGATGTTAGAATAGAATTAGATTCATACCTATTTTCTAGACTAACGAATCGTAGGTATTTTCAAAGGGAAAATCGGGGGACACTATGGATTTTCAAAAGATATCCCTTTTCTCAAAAATACCGTAGCCCCTACTTTTCTAAAAACAACGATTCGTGCTATTTTAAATACGATAAACGGTATGGCTCGTATATAGATTTATATACCCTATTGTTGCTTTTACTGTTTACTTTCTTCTATGCTCATATTATTCTCTTTGCTTTGTATATATATGTACATGTGTTTTCATTAGCTGTTATGATCTCGTCTGCCAGAACACCTGCACCATTACCGACGATGCGTATGTTGCACATACAATTGTTTGCTGGATGACACACGTCAGCATCGGTAATTACCATGCCACGTACACATTAGAAACCATTACTTCACTCGTATAATCTGGTAACTTGTAGTTTAATGGTATTGTTTTGCATTAATGACCTTACATGCTAGTTTAGACATTGCATTTCTTACTTAGATGCCACACGCATTTATATTTATATATATGCATATTTTGGTTATGCATGTAGATTGGTTTTATGCCGGTATTCATTATCTCATTATTGACTCATGATTATGAGATTTTGGTTTTTCATAAGATTTCTGGATTTGGGAAACCGCATGTGAATTTGAAAACTTATGCTCAATTTAAAAGAAAAATACGGTTTCTCGTGATATGATGTGTGGCGTCCACCATGAAATTTCTTGGTTATGAGCATATATATATATATACCCGATTCAAGGAGCGAGGAGACACCGTCTGCGGGTACATGGTGGACCCGGTGCGGTATCCCGGGGCAAGAAGATTGAATAGAGAGACGTTGAACCCGGTAGGGGAGCACTACCGACCGGTGATAGTTGGCTCGACGGATATCCGGAGGATACCGATCGGAGTCGTGAGATCTGATGATATAGGGCCTATCCGGACAGACGGAGCCCGAGATACCAGGCTTATGTGTCGCTGCTGGATACAGTTTTCATGATATTTTCGAGTGTCGATACTGAGCACTCAGGTTTTATCATGATTTAGTGTGTCGTTGCTAGATACACATTGGTTGATGCATTTACTTTCACGCTTATGTTTACATATGACATGATTACTTTAGTATTGTTATACTAATGCTTATATTATTACACTTGCTACCCCTCGACATTACTGTATTATTATTATATTACTGTATGGCCTAGGAGATCGTCATACATTCGGTTTCTGCTCGGTGATATTTTCTACTCACGAGTTGGCAACTCACCCCCGTTGTGCCATAGTTTTCTTGCGGGTTTGACCACACAGGTTCTGTTGTGGCTTGCTGGCACACCGATTTCTTCCGGATGATTGCTTTGGTAGGTGGAGCTCATTTGCATCGTGACCACCATTGTACTTGTATATTTATTTTAGTTGTATCTAATTAAAAACTCCATCAACCAGACTTTGTATATTTGTAGACTTAGAAAACGTTGTTGTATATTCTTTCGGACTTAGAATCACGCTCATGTATTTATGCTTTATTCTGGTTTCTTGATGATGATTTGTTTTCTTTGCCTTATTTCTGTGTTTTGATCCATGCCTTCGGCGTGGTATATTTATATTTTTGTGTGATTGTTTCCATCAATTGGCGAAAAGATAGCTCCCGCTTGGGATGCCTATTATTATTATTGCTTGTATGGTTTTCGGGTTAAAATTTACAAAGGAGGTGTTGCCCAAATTTCGAATGACGAAAATGTTTTCAAGATAAATGCAAACATTACATTTTCATATGTTATTACTTATACTTGTAAAAGAAGAACTTGATTTCATTATATCGTTATTTCAAAACTTCACATCCACTATTTTTCCTAAAAAGATTTAGATTTCTAGGATTTTGGCTTAATTGAATTAGGTAGGGTCCTATAGACTTCACATGATTCAAATGCCAGTCAGGTGCCTTTTTCAGGTCGTGACATCCGTCTTCGTGGATGATGAATTCGGTTCGATATACATGTTCTACTTGTTCTCGGATCTTTTGCAGCTTGGCATCACCTGCTTGAGTTGCTTTGATCTGATTGACAATAGTAGACTAAATTTGTAAGTTCATCAACTCTGAAGTATTACCTGGCATAACCACTTCAATCTCCATCCCGTGCAATTCTTGCTGCAGCTTCCACTGGATGGTGAGATTCATTGATAACGGCTGACGGCTAAGTGCATCAAGAACTACATTCACCTTCCCAGGATGATACTGTATGTTGATATCGAAGTCCGCCATAAGTTCTAGCTATCTTCTCTATCTCATGATCAACTCCTTCTGAGTAAATATATACTTCAGAATTTTGTGATCCGTGTATATATCCACTCGTTCTCTAAGAAGATAGTGGCGCAAAATCTTAAGTGCAAAGATAACGGCTGCCAACTCCAAGTCATGTGTTGGATAGTTGCGCTCATGAACCTTCAGCTGTCTTGATGCAAAAGCTACAACCTTTCCATGCTGGTGTAGAACACATCCTAATCTCTTACCAGACGCATCGCAATACACAACGAAACCTCTAGATTGATCCGGTATTATGAGAATAGGAGCTGATGTCAATCTTGACTTGAGTTCTACAAAAGCTTGTTCACATGCTTCTGACCACACGAACGCTTCATCTTTACTTATGAGCTTGGTCAGAGGTGCTGCAATCTTCGAGAACCCTTCAATAAATCTTCGGTAGTTGTTAGTGTATATGCCCTAGGGGCCATTTTTGTATCATACTAGTTTATATATTACTTAATGGAAGCTTGGGATATTCACATGTATATAACAGTCTTGCTAAACATGGTAGTATGCTACTTGGTTTTTCTATCTTAATATGTGAGTATACGTATTGATAGAGCTCTTAGGATCTTGCTTGACTACCAGCGTTGTGATGGCAGTCACACTAGTGGGGGCTGGGTAGTCTACAAGCACATCCTTTTTCAGGTCCTTAGTCATAGGATTATCGAGACAGAGCATCGATACTCCGGAGTAGACTAGTATGTACGCTTCTCATCCCAGTTGGAGAGATGGTCTGTCCCACAGCCGTCAGTACGTCGTACTGGAGATAGTATACATGTGCTCGTTAGGTTACGGGTATACCGGACAGGACTTGCATTAAACTGTTGGTTGGTTTTATACCAGTCGTCAGTTAACAGTTCCCAGGTGACATGAGTACAGCATAGTCCGCAGACTTGACACTGCTACTTCGCCTCGAGTGTGTCCCACTGTTCTTAGATTGCTACCTTACCACGGCTCAATGGAGTCGTGCAAACAGGTAGCAGTTGGGTGCAGTCCCGAGCACTTAGAGGCAGTGGCGGTTAGACAGGATTCGTCTCTCCCGGTATTGGGAGTTGATATCGCGTTGTGTTAGAGAGCCATTACGCAAAGTCCCTGGCCAGGGCAAGCAAGATTTACTGGTAGGTTCCAGTAGTTTCTCAGTGTGTAATGGGCTTCACTCCGACACGACTTATACCACTATTAGGGGACTGACGCTTGCCGCCCTCCTAGGCCCGATATGCGATAGTCTTAGACGAACAGACCGGACTGTACGGAGATTGTCACATCAGGCTCAGTAGGAGTTCGGATGGGTTTCCTCATCGGCCTTCTTATCGACATTTACCTGGGGACCGTTACGTACAGCTAGTGCTGCTTGCGGTCTGTGGTTAAACCCACTACCAGCGTAGTAGTCGAGTCTTCAGAGTCCCACACAGAGAGTTTCCCTGCTCCAGGTGAAACGTTATAGAGGTCGTATGGTTTTACGACAAGGGTTCGGACGCATACGTGTGTTTACGCACGTACGACATTCGGACAGTTTTTACTAGCCGACTTTGGTTTAAGACAGATTCTAGTATCGGATTATTGGATTTTTATAGTCTAAAGTTTTTCCGTGTTTTCATGGATGGGAGGGGCGTTCTCGTAATTTCGCGAGAAGCTTCTAGAAGGATGGTGACTTGGGGGTTTAGGTGGCATAAGCATTAAATGAGATTAGTGACTCATTTGTGTGATTCATCCATGTCATTAATGCATCATAAATGGTTAATGACTCATATAGATGAATCACTCATAGAATTAAATGAAGCATGGTTGTTAAATTATTTATTTATTTATTTGATAAAACATAATGCTTCATATATATTCAAATGAGATCATTATCTCTTCTCATTCTCATGCTCACCTTCTCTCTCCTCAAGCTCACTCTCTCTTCAAACCCTAATCCTACCACTCATGTGTTGAGACCAAGGATTAGAATAGACTAATTAATCCATAACCCAACTCTATATCACCTAGGTTGCTTAGATTAGCACTTTAAGAAACCTAGTTACCTCAAGTTAGAGGTGAAGCTTGGAGTAAAGCTCTCGGGTGGATCATCTATTACGTGGAGGAGGCCGAGGAGGAGATGGATAACGAAAAGGAGAAGGACACGGTTCATTAAGTATAATCACTTCTCATAGTAGTTAACAACTTCTATGTTTTTGTTAGTTATCGTTTAGCAAAGATTCTCGTTTAGTCGATGTTTATGCAAAGAACAAGATCGTTTTTCATTTTTCTGCCTCCCCGCAAATCGTGGGGTGTTGTGCATCGACTTACAGTGGTATCAGAGCCTCGCTAAACAATAATTAACTCATTAGCAAAGTCGTTACAATTTCGAACGTGAAACAAACCGGAAAAAACATCGATATCGCTATGTTTCTGTCGAATTTAAAACAGGCCCTAAAAATTTTTCAGGGACCTGCAGAATAACAAGCAGAGAATTATAAGGTTACTGGAGAAAAATGGGTTCATGAATCGGCCAAACGACCGCGGAACCGCGGCCGATCCCACCGATCCGCCACGGATCCGCCGCCGAGTTGAAGCCGATTCAACCCAGTTTGCTCCAGTAACTCTTCTGTAATATTTTTGTGTTTTCTGGGATGTTTATTTTTCTGCTCAAGTCTCAGGTGCACGAGAAGTTTTGGAGTAGAATCTAAAGTGTTTGCTCGATCGAAATTTTACGATTTTTGCTAATTTGATTATATCTGTGATTGTATAATGTGTTCGTAAACCTCCCCTAACCGCTAGTATGTCGGTTGGCAGGGGGTTGCACATTTCTGTAATGGTTTTTACTGTTTGTGGTTATGAATTGTATTGAACTGTTGTGATGATTAGCCGGGGTTTGTGATGGGTTGTTATATTCATTCATTCGATGTAATTGTAATATGTTGTAATATTATTTTGCGGGGTGCATCCAGGTTGCGGTTGTAGCCACCGTTGTATTATTTCATTTTACTGTTTTTGCTCCTAGGATAGACCCAAGGTGGGGTGCACAAACTACCGGGTACTTTGAAGTGTTTAGTGGCCTACTCACGTCGTTGAGGGAGACCGCTTCACTTCGGGTACTTGGCGGGTAGTTTGCCGTACCCGTAGGGGTCTAGGGTGGGGTAATGGCTATTCATCACAACTGTGTAATCCGTCTTTTGTTGCAGGCTCAAAACAAACGTGGATTGCTTGTATATCCAATAATGTTCTTCTGTGATCTGGAATGCTTATTATTGCGTCTGACGAATGTACAAATATCTATATATGATAGCTATTTAGATGTCACTTATGTTTTACACCCGCGCTAGCCCAGCCCCCGCTCTGTCGTTAGTTAAGTAATCTAACGGGTGATGACGGGACCCAGTGGCGAATGCAGATGGTATAAGAGGACGTTGTATTTTCGTTGTTTTCTGCAATGATAGGTTAAATGATGGGACACATTATTTTAATGCAAAGAAAATAAACCAAAGTTGAATCGTTGGAACAAATTTAAAAGAAACCACTCGGTTATTTTAAAATAGCAGAATTTTTAATTGCGGAGCTTTAACCACTCCTTTTAAAAGCTATCAGGTTCCTTCGATTATATCAAGTTCACTACGTTCACGGTTTCGCCAAAACCAGTCGTAGCCCTCCGTCATTTCTTATGGATGGTCAGTAGTATTCAAGCTATGTTTGTTGGCTTTCGTCAAGGCATAGTGTTTGGTAGCTGCTAGGGTATTCATTTGTTGCATAGATAGATGAGTTGGTTTGGGACAGTCGTATTACCTTGTTGGCTTTCGTCAAGGGTATGTACGGGTGGGTTCAAATTAACAAGATAATGATGGGCAGAACTTGACATGTGACTTATGATTTGTTGGCTTTCGTCAAGATCATAAGAACATGGGGCAAAAATCCACATCGGGAGTTTCTAAAGAAACTGAAACTTGCTAGTGTTGCATACCATTTGGAGTTTGATGAATGTTGGTAGGATTCCTTCAACGTTATCATACGATGATATTTGGATCCCGATCCTACTGTGAGTATATGCTACTTATCAGGAGATTCTTCACTTAACGATCAATGCTATAAACCAAGTAGGTGTCGAGAAAAGTGTCAGCGGGGCTATGCCCTCAGAGAAAAGAGGTTATTTAATTAAGGAACTTCGCGAAAGCGTTGGAAAACCTCCCTCGAAGTACCGACACTGGCCTGGCTGAACGGTTAAGCAAGTATTGTACAGTGAGAATAGTCCTGGCTAATTCTTCTTTTATGGTTTGAGGAAGGATTCGAGAAACAGTGGGAGCCATCCAGTTTAGATAAATTAAAAACCAATCTAAACTTGCAAGAGCATCATGCTAAAGTGTTTTCTTCTCTCTCTCTCATTGCAGCAACCTTGTGACCATGACTAGGTTACAGCTAGATAACAATTTGACTGAATCTGACTTATATGACTGGCAAAGGTTTGTCCAGATGTCCATTGCCTATGACAAGCTGGACCACCCTATTACTACTCAAGATCCCGCCATCCCAGGTCCAGTTTCCACCGTCACGGATATGGATATCCGTCAGACAAGGGAAAATGATAAAGCGAAAGCCAAGTGCCTCGTGTTGGCCTTAGTTGATGGTGTATACCAGAAGCAACACGAGAAGATGGACTCAGTTTCCATCTTTCTCCATAACAAAGATTTATATGGAGAGCAATCTCATATCGCAAGATATAAGACCTCGAATGAATTAATTCAAGCGAGGTTGGCTGTCGGGTCATCTGTAGGGGACGACATCCTTACGATGACTAGCTATATTGATAAGCTTAAGGACCTGGAGACCACGTTGAGAAACAGGTCATATGCAAACTTATTTCCACAGTCCCTACCCTCTACTTACACCCTGAGAGAAACCAGGGAGACACAAGTTCTGCTTAATAGGGGACCTTCTTCTTCTACATCCAGGACGAAAGCAAAGGGTGAAAAGAAGAAGACCTCTATAAAGACGATATATGGTGTCAGTAAAGTAGGAGAAAAGGGAAGAGCACAAGTTCCAGGACTTGATGTAGGTAAGAAGGGATGTTCCTATTGTTATGGGAACGGACATTGGCAGAAGGATTGCAGGGCTTTAGAAGCCAGTAGCCAGGATATGAAGCATGTTATGGCTTCGGCCTCAAGTGTGTTTGTAATTGAGAACTGTTTGTCAATTAACTCTACTTCCTGGGTACTAGATACCGGAGCAGGATCTCATATCTGTAATTCATTACATGCTTTGAGAAACTGTAGAGTTATATGGGTAGGTGATTTGTCTCTCAGAGTTGCAAACGGAATGAGCGTGGACGCTGAATCCGTAGGAGAATATCACCTAGGTTTGACAAGTGGGCAGATATTGATTCTACGTAACTGTTTGTATGTACCTAGTTTGATTTGTAATATCATATCAGTATCCTTACTTTCGAAAGAGGGATATGATTTTACATTCGTAAGCGATATAGTTCACATCCACCTAAATCAAGTTCTGATTGGGCCCGGTACATTAGATGACGGTATATACGTATTGAGTCAAGCTCAGGTTTTCAATGTCCAGAACACACTTAAAAGAAAGTCTTCAGAAATAAATCAGGCTTTCTTATGGCATTGTAGACTAGGTCACATCAATGAAACACGATTAACTAAGTTATATAGAGAAGGATATTTGAATTCGTTCGAATATCAATCTTATGCTACTTGTGAATCTTGTCTCATGGGAAAGATGATAAAGACTCTGTTTACTGGACACGGAGTAAGAGCGAGCGAGCTCTTGGGACTTGTACACAGTGACGTGTGCGGTCCAATGTCTATACATGCGCGAGGTGGTTATTCCTACTTCATTACTTTTACGGATGATTTCTCTAGGTATGGACATATCTTCTTGATGAAGCATAAATCCGAGGCCTTTGAGAAATTCCAGGAATACAAGAATGAAGTGGAAAACCAAACAGGCAAAAGTATCAAGACACTGAGATCTGATCGAGCTGGTGAATACTTAAGTGCCGAGTTCCTGGGTTTCTTAAAAGAGAATGGAATTCTCTCTCAGCTTATTCTTCCATACACACCACAACACAACGGTGTATAGAAAAGGAGGAATCGAACCCTATTGGATATGGTTCGTTCCATGATGAGTAAGGCTGAGTTACCACGATCTTTCTGGAGTTATGCGCTAGAATCAGCTGCATATCTTTTGAACAAGGTTCCAACAAAAACTGTGCCTACCACACCATATCAGATGTGGAGTGGGAAGAAACCCTATCTTCAGTACCTGAAGACATGGGGATGTCCGGCTTTTGTAAAAAAGCAGCATCCGGACAAGCTCGAGGAACGCTCAGTAGAGTGTAAGTTTGTAGGATATCCAAAGAACTCCATGGGATATTGTTTCTATTACGCAGAGGAACAAAAGGTTTTTGTTTCTCGTCATGCCCGCTTCTTAGAAACTGAATTTTTAGAAAATCAGAAGAGTGGGAGCGCAGTAGAACTGGAAGAAATTCAAGAACCACAAGCTGTTACTGAAAGTTTGGTAGAACAAGAAGCTTCAGAAAAAAAGGGACATACCAGCGCCTATCCGCAGAAGTAGTAGGAAGTCTCATCCGCCCGAGAGATACTACGATTTTCTCATAGACGGGGATCGAGAAGATTGCGTTATTGATAATGACGACCCTACTAGCTTCCAGCAAGCCATTCAGAGCAGCGACTCGGTAAAATGGATGGATGCAATGCGGACCGAAATGGAGTCCATGTACACTAACAAAGTATGGACTTTGGACATTGCTCCAGATGGGGTAAAACCCGTAGGATGCAAATGGATCTTCAGAAAGAAGATTGGTGTAGATGGACAGGTTGAAACCTATAAGGCTAGACTTGTTGCAAAGGGTTTTCGTCAAAGACCTGGTTTGGACTATGACAAAACCTTTTCTCCAGTGGCTATGCTCAAATCCATTCGGGTCCTTCTTGCTATTGCTGCCTTCCACGATTATGATATCTGGGAGATGGACGTAAAGACGGCCTTTCTAAATGGTAATTTGGAAGAGTGCGTCTATATGGATCAGCCAGAGGGATTCATTCAGAGTGGGAGCAGCGGTAAAGTGTGCAAGCTGCTTAAGTCCATTTATGGACTAAAGCAGGTATCGCAGAGTTGGAACATCTGTTTTGATGATACTGTCAAAGAATTCGACTTTATCAAGAATCCAGATGAACCATGCATATACAGTAAGATTGTAGGGAGAGTTGTTGTATTCCTCGTCTTATACGTGGATGACATTCTCCTAATAGGAAATGATATTCCTATGCTACAGTCAGTCAAAAGATTCTTGTCACAGAAGTTCTCCATGAAGGACCTGGGTGATGCCACCTACATTCTGGGGATCCAGATCTATCGTGATAGATCAAAGAGGATGTTGGGACTTTTGCAGTCCAAGTACATAAACACCATATTGAAAAGATTCAGTATGGATGATTCTAAGCGCGGTAACCTACCGGCTTGTCACGGAATCACCCTCTCCAAATAGATGTCTCCCAAGACTGATTTGGAAAGAGATCGCATGTCGATTATACCCTACGCTTCTGCGGTAGGATCTACAATGTATGCGATGTTATGTACCAGACCAGATGTAGCATACGCATTGAGAGTTGTAAGCCAGTATCAGGCAAACCCAGGGGAGAAGCACTGGATAGCAGTAAAGAACATTCTCAATTACCTGAGAAGGACTAAGGAGATGTTCTTGGTTTACGGCGGAAAAGACCTCAAGTTAGAGGCCTTTGCTGATTCCGACTTCCAGAGTGATAAAGACGATTCCAAGTCCATGTCGGGTTATGTCTTAACCCTCAGTGGAGGGGCGGTGTGCTGGAAGAGTTCCAAGCAGGACACCGTTGCTGACTCGACTATGGAAGCGGAG
This sequence comes from Agapanthus africanus, assembly GCA_030015575.1. Taxonomy (NCBI): domain Eukaryota; kingdom Viridiplantae; phylum Streptophyta; class Magnoliopsida; order Asparagales; family Amaryllidaceae; genus Agapanthus; species Agapanthus africanus. The sequence goes on along the minus strand of CM057346.1, from coordinate 456,483,047 downwards.
TATATTGCTGCTTGCGATGCTGCAAAAGAAGCTGTCTGGATGAAGAAGTTCCTAACAGAACTTCAGGTGGTTCCTACCATGGTTGATCCAATACCTCTGTATTGTGACAACAACGGAGCTATAGCTTTAGCGAAGGAACCAAGGTCCCATTAGAAGTCCAGACACATCTTAAGGCGGTATCACCTGATCAGGGAGATCATTGATCGTCGGGAGATCGAGGTTCGGAGAGTTGCTACTGAAGAGAACATTGCTGATCCATTCACGAAGGCCCTACCTCAGATTCAGTTCGAGAGGCTACTCGAGATCATCGGTCTTCGATATGCCAGTACATGACCCCAGTGAAAGTGGGAGATTGTTAGTGTATATGCCCTAGGGGCCATTTTTGTATCATACTAGTTTGTATATTACTTAATGGAAGCTTGGGATATTCACATGTATATAACAGTCTTACTAAACATGATAGTATGCTACTTGGTTTTTCTATCTTAATATGTGAGTATACGTATTGATAGAGCTCTTAGGATCTTGTTTGACTACCAGCGTTGTGATGGCAGTCACACTAGTGGGGCTGGGTAGTGTACAAGCACATCCTTTCTCAGGTCCCTAGTCGTAGGATTATCAAGACAGAGCATCGATACTCCGGAGTAGACTAGTGTGTACGCTTCTCATCCCAGTTGGGGAGATGGTCTGTCCCACAGCCGTCAGTACGTCGTACTGGAGATAGTATACAGGTGCTCGTTAGGTTACGGGTACACCGGATAGGACTCACAGGGAACTGTTGGTTGGTTTTATACCAGTCATCAGTTAACAGTTTCCAGGTGACATGAGTACAGCATAGTCCGCAGACTTGACACTGCTACTTCGCCTCGAGTGTGTCCCACTGTTCTTAGATTGCTACCCTACCATGGCTCAAAGGAGTCATGCAAACAGGTAGCAGTTGGGTGCAGTCCCGAGCACTTGGAGGCAGTGGCGATTAGACAGGATTCGTCTCTCCCGGTATTGGGAGTTGATATCGCGCTGTGTCAGAGAGCCATTACGCAAAGTCCCTGACCAGGGAAAGCGAGATTTACTGGTAGGTTCCAGTAGTTTCTCAGGGTGTGATGGGCTTCACTCCGACACGATTTATACCGCTATTAGGGGACTGACGATTGCCGCCCCCTAGGCCCGATATGCGATAGTCTTAGACGAACAGACCGGACTGTACGGAGATTGTCACATCAGGCTCAGTAGGAGTTCGGATGGGTTTCCTCATCGGCCTTCTTATCGACATCTACCTGGGGACCGTTGCGTACAGCTAGTGCCACTTGCGGTCTGTGGTTAAACCCACTGCCAGCGTAGTAGTCGAGTCTGTAGAGTCCCACACAGTGAGTTTCCCTGCTCCAGGCGAAACGATATAGAGGTCATATGGTTTTACGACAAGGGTTCGGACGCATACGTGTGTTTATGCACGTACGACATTCGGACAGTTTTTACTAGCCGACTTTGGTTTAAGCCAGATTCTAGTATCGGAATATTGGATTTTTACAGTCTAAAGTTTTTCCGTGTTTTCACGGATGGGAGGGGCGTTCTCGTAATTTCGCGAGAAGCTTCTAGAAGGATGGTGACTTGGGGGTTTAGGTGGCATAAGCATTAAATGAGATTAGTGACTCATTTGTGTGATTCATCCATGTCATTAATGCATCATAAATGGTTAATGACTCATATAGATGTATCACTCATAGAATTAAATGAAGCATGGTTGTTAAATCATTTATTTATTTATTTTATAAAACATAATGCTTCATATATATTCAAATGAGATTATTATCTCTTATCATTCTCATGCTCACCTTCTCTCTCCTCAAGCTCACTCTCTCTTCAAACCCTAATCCTACCACTCATGTGTTGAGACCAAGGATTAGAATAGACTAATTAATCCATAACCCAACTCTATATCACCTAGGTTGCTTAGATTAGCACTTTAAGAAACCTAGTTATCTCAAGTTAGAGGTGAAGCTTGGAGTAAAGCTCTCGGGTGGATCATCTATTACGTGGAGGAGGCCGAGGAGGAGGTGGATAATGAAAAGGAGAAGGATATGGTTCATTAGGTATAATCACTTCTCATAGTAGTTAACAACTTCTATGTTTTTGTTAGTTATCGTTTAGCAAAGATTCTCGGTTAGTCGATGTTTATGCAAAGAACAAGATCGTTTTTCATTTTTCCGCCTCCCCGCAAATCGTGGGGTGTTGTACATCGACTTACAGTAGTATCCTGCTAAACCCAAGAAACTTCAAATATCCTTCACCGTCTTTGGTGTCGGTCATTCGCTAACAACAAACATTTTAGTTGGATCTACTGAGATTCCTTTGCCCGAAACAATGTGTCCGAGAAATCAGACTTGGTCTAGCTAAAATTCGCACTTACTGTACTTGGCATAGAGTTGATGCAGTCGTAATGTCTCCAAGACAATCCGCAAATGCTCGGTGTGCTCTTTTCGATTCTTTGAATACACTAGGATGTCGTTGATAAAAATAACAACGAACCTGTCTAAGTACTCTCAAAAAACTTGGTTCATTAGATTCATAAATATCGCAGGTGCATTGGTCACTCCAAATGGCATCACCAGAAATTCATAATGACCATAGCAAGTCCTGAACGCTATTTTAGGAATATCAGACTCTTTGACCCTCACCTGATGATAACCCGAATAAAGATCTATCTTTGAAAATATGCAAGACCCACTTAGCTGATCGAAAAGATCATCGATACGCGGTAGTGGATACTTGTTCTTTATCGTTACTTCGTTCAGATCTCGGTAATCTATACCCATTCTGTATGAACCTTCTTTCTTCTTCACAATCAAAACTGGAGATCCCCAACTTGAAGTATTGGGATGAATCCAACATTTCTTTAGAAGTTCGTCCAACTGAGTTCGGATCTCCTTCAATCCTTATGGGCTTAACCGGTACGGAGCTTTGATCACGGGTTATCATGACCTAAAATAGCAGCTCGCGACCGGCACTTAAATCACGCGATGTCTACAGGCGTAACGTAATTCAAGATGAAACCCAGAAATCTAAACCTTTTTAAGAAATAAAGAGGTGAAGCTTTGAAATAAAGGTATAGTAAATCATGTTTTGTCTTTTGAAAAATTTGGGCAGCACTTCTCTTGTAAAAACTAACCCCGAAAACGGGTACAACACAGAATATGATAAAGCATCCCCAACAGGAGCAAAACACGCCCAATGGCGGAAACAACCGCCACAAGAATAAATATACGACGCCCAATGGCGAAGATTCACATAAAGAAAATAAAGTAAAGCAAGACATCAACCCCAAAAACGAACATAAAACCCATCGCTCAAGTCTCGCAACTACAAGTCTTCTATGTCTGCAACATATACAATTTGCTAGTTTCTAAATTGATGGAGTTGACTAGATACAATATGAATAACAAATACAAGAGGGGCACGATCCAACATGTACCACCTACCAAAGCAAAACACCCGAAAGTAAGCCGTGTGCCAACGATGCCGCTACTGATCCAAGCGGACAACCTGCAAGAACTCAGGCACAACGGGGGTGAGTTACCAACTCATGAGTAGAAAATATCAACAGGTAGAAATCGAAATAAATAACGATTTTCTAGGTCAACTATATCATAAAGGTAATACTATGATATCTAGGGTGACCGTATCTGCATATGTGCCAACACATAGTCAAAGCCTAAAAGCAAGTGGATAACATCCAACCATATAATCAGTGCATGTATGCAGGTGGATCTCGTCCAACAATAAAATCAATGCATGTATGCAATGGATCTCGTCCATGTGTCAACCTCTGACACAACAACTCCTGCATGTAAATATCATAAAAGCATATGCAGGTAAATATGAGGATAAATATATCACCGTGTGTCCCTCGCGACACAACAAAATCATAGAAGCCTGAGTGTCTAACACCGACACTCGAAATATTATGAAACCCGTGTCCAACATCGACACGTAAATCCTCATAACTCAGGCGCCGTCACCACGACTGGCCCTGATGTCATGTCCGTACATCACTCCGGTCGGTATCCCCATGATAATCGCCGAGTCCAAATACTATCACCGGTAGGTACTTGCCCAGCCTTCCAGGCTCATCGCCATCATCTGCGAACTTCTTACCAAGGGGAACCATACCGGGCTCCACCATGTACCCGCACACGGCCCACTACACTCCTCGCATCGGGTATATATCACAAATCTCAGAACCAAGAAATCTCATGGTGGACGCAATGAAATATCATATCAAGAGAAACTGTGTTTTCAAACAATAAATAGTTTCTTGAAACACCCCCACAGTTCTCAAATCCATAAATCACATGAAATCCATATCTCAATGCGTAAATCCATGAAAACTGATATATGCAATATAAAACAGCAATATGAGCATATTAAGGGAAAACCACTCTTTTAAATGAACCCAGCTTTTAAAATACAACATGCGATTCCCAAATCCTCCGAAATCAAGTGCAACATCATCTGGGGTGTACATGTAACTATAGAAAGATATAAGTATCCACATGTAAGCAAGTATGTATGATGCATTTCATAAGCGCAATGGCACAAAAATCAACGTCTCTTAGTCACATGTCAATACAATACCACTTAGGGGTATACGCAGCTATAGTAAGATATGTGGGTGTACATGTCAGTATGTATGCATAAGGTACATGTATCTGTAGCAAGTATATCATGCAATATAGCATAGTGATGTGAGCATATCAGGTATATCATGCAACATAGCATGGTGATGTGAGCATATCAGGTATATCATAGCATGATATAGCAGTTCTACTATGTAGTGATATAGCAATTATCGATGATGAAATGTGTGAGCCGGCAATTTGTATAAGTGTAACATACGCATCATCGATAATGGTGTAGGTGAACTAACACAGGTATATGAAATGCAATGAGAATAATATGAATGCAGCATAATGCACATCGTGAACTAAATGCTATAAGGTATACGTGTCACGACCCGAAGGTACGGAACGTGACTGGCACTTAGATTACGAGACGTCTAAAGGCGTACCGTAACCTAAGTCAGCCAAAACCCAGAAAAATCTAAACCAAAATCAAAAGAGAGTGAAGGAAAACCTTTAATGAAGACGATTTTCAAATCAATTAAGTTGCAAAGAATCCCTTTTTAAAAACATCATAAAATTTCAGAAAATTTCGGCAGAGTCTCCCCTGTATTTTCTATCCCCCAAAATGGGTACAACAAGATAATAAACCTGTAATCATAAAAATAGCATCCCCAAGCGGGAGCTAGCTCTTCGCCCAAGGCGGATCACAACCACATGCAATATAATAGCAATATCAAGAAAAGAGCATAAAAGAAACGCAAAATATCAGAAAACACAACGCCGGCTCAAGTGAGCTCGACCCAAAAGAAACCACAAATATACAAATCTCTCAGTCTCACCACTAGGTCGCATATACAATATAAAGTGGTAGATGGAGAATACTAGATACAATGATAAAGCAAAAGAAATAAAGTGTGCTCGCAACCCACCTACGGGCGATGTCGCGAGTCTGAGCAAAAGGATCTGATGATAAGATAGCCCGCCGCTACAAGACTGATGAGTCCGACCTGCAAGACACTGTGGCACAACGGGGGTGAGTTGCCAGCTCGTGAGTAAATATAACATCTAATAAGGCAATCGTAAGAATGCACGCAATGCACCACAACATGCATGTCCATATGTGATATAATAGCTTTAGTATGCATGCACATGTATGCAATGTCATTTCTAACTCTTTAAGTGTTTTAAATGCTAAGGGTACTGCGTTCTTAACTTTTAGAAAATGAATATCTGTATAATAGTTAAGTACCATCAAGAAATCATCTGAAAACCCGTGTCAAGCATCGACACCAAATAGGAATCATATCTGTCTCAATATCGGGCTCCGTTAGTCCGGATCGGCCCATATCATCCAATCTCACGACAACGGTCGGTATCCTCCGGATATCCGCCGAGCCAGACATCACCGGTAGGTAGTCTTCCCCTGCCAGGCTCATCGTCTACAACTCGATCTTCTTGCCCCGGGGTACCATACCGGGCCCACCATGTACCCGAGACGGTTCATCCACTCATCGAATCGGGTCTCGAAATCCAACAGAAAACATGAAAACTCATGGTGGACGACACATACATCATGAGAAAACCGCAACTTTGTTTTAAAAATGATAAATATAAGCTTTTGTTAAATTCTTGCGGTTTTCCCCAAAAATCCAGAAATCACAGAAAAACTGAAATCCTCAAGAAAATCATAATGTTCACATGTTATATATGATAAATGTCTATGATATCAATGTATATAATGTGAGTTTTGGCTAGAAATCTATGTAGGTATGATGGTAATGCGAGGTATATGCATGCTATGCAATTCCATATATCATGTATGAATGCAAAAGGCGTTATTAAGTTAAACAGGTTCTATAGTGCACGTGGCATGGCAATTACCAAAGGCGTGTGTGTCACATGAATAGTGTGCATGCAACAGATGCCAATGGTAATGGTGTTCGTGTCCTACGAAGTGATATCGCATAAGTATAGATGAATGTCCATGCAATCTAATATACTGTTCGCTATAAGGGTATGCAGTGTACATGAATGGATAAGCTAGCTAACAATATGAATCTTGAACAAACTAGGGTAATCCTAACTAGGGGGGGCGCCTCGCGCCATTCAGACGATTCCCCCATAGATGAATACATCTACTCACCTGAGTTGCCTTGCTAATCCGATCCGACCACCGCCTTGCCTTTACGTGCCGTGTCCGATATTTCCCCGACCGATCCTATATTTGCACAACACCAACGATAAGATTACAAAACCTAAAACGATGCAAGTCATAATATACAATTATCAACGCTCTCGAATTACTCATAGCATGCACTCGGTGCGCGGGAAAACGCACGAAAATCGCTAATCGTTAACTAGAATCGTCATTTCGGGGAAATCGACAAAACTAAAATCCGGCTAGACAAAATCCCGCGTTCGCGCACTCTAATAATCCTATACGAAGCTAATTATATCGCTAACATAACGCAATTTGATCGCATTCTAATTTTGTAAAAATCTAGTAAGCAATTTGCTTACCGATTCGATACAAACATCGCAATTTTTGTCGATTTAGCGAGCATAACACTACACAATTAACCACTCCAATCACCTAGATAACCATCCCTAACTTAATCCAACCACCATGCTACAAACCCTAATTTTAAAATCAAATCCTTCTCTTGATTTTCCTAAACAAACATTTACTACTAAACTAATGCTTCAAATTTCAATTCTAGCATATTTAAACTACAAGTTAACAAAAAGATTAGAATCTTCACCTCACAAGCTTGAATCCTAGCTTGATCAAGTCACCAAGAAGCCTCCTTTCATCAAGTTTTTGAACTAATTTGGGTGAGGAGAGAGTGGATTAGGGTTTAGCTTTGAATGGAGATGGAAATTTGTGAATTTTCATTGAATTTTAGCAAAGAAATGAAGTGAGAAATGAAGGGGGAGCTGCTGAAATTCGACCAGCAGGAAGAGGAGGAGGGTGTGGGGAAATTTGGAGAAGTTTCTAGGTCAATAAACACCCCATGTTATCATTTAATGCTTTCACATCAACAATTTACAAAAAAGACCTCATTTTACATCATTTTTCCATTAAATTTCCAACCCTAAAACCAAAAGTTTGCAAGTCATGATATAATTTTATTAACACCATATTTTAGCTTATAAAGATTCCTAATTATGAAATTTACCTAATTAAATTTGTATTTATCCCTAATTTAATGTATTTAAAAAGGCTTAAAATAATAAAAAAAATAATTAATTACGAATTTTTTTTTATTTAACTAGAAAATTATAAGTGACATTTTAGTGACAAAATTATAGTAATATCTTATCTAAATTTTGTATAATTAGATCTACAATGAAAAATACCTATTTTGAATTTCTACGGAAAAAGCCGAAAAATTTGCCGATTACCGAAAAACTGCCTAAACGATTTTCGAAGGGTTACAATCTTCCCCCCTTAAAGAAATTCGGTCCCCGAATTTAGAATTTAACTACGTGTACCTTCAAAAAGATGGGGACATCTCTTCCTCATCTCGACCTCGGTCTCCCAGGTGACCTTCTCGCTGTTCGGGCCACGCCAAAGGACCTTGACGGACGGTATAACCTTCGACCTCAATTTCTTCACCTGCCGATCCAAAATGACCACCGGCTGCTCGGTGAAAGAAAGATCACGCTCTAGCTGGATCGTCTGGTGCTGAATCGCCTGGGAAGGATCATGAAGGTACTTGCGGAGCATCGAGACATGGAATACGGGGTGAACATCGGGGAAGCTAGGCGGAAGAGCTAACCGATAAGCGACTGGACCAACATGCTCTAGGATCTCGAAAGGACCAACATATCTAGGACTCAGTTTCCCTTTCCGCACAAATCTCATCACACCTTTCATCGGAGAGACCTTCAGGAAAACATGATCGCCAACAGCGAACTCGAGTCGGCGACGGCGCCTGTCAGCATATGATTTCTTCCTGCTCTGTGCCGCTCTCATCCTGTCCCGAATCAGCTGTATCTTCTCGGTCGTCTCCTGTACGATCTGCGGCCCCAAAATACTGCTCTCCCTGAGCTCTGTTCAACATACAGGCGATCGACATCTTCTCCCATATAAAGCCTCAAAAGGTGCCATCTGAATCGTCTCCTGAAAGCTATTATTGTAGGAAAACTCGATCAAAGGCAAATGACGATCCCAGCTACCACCGAAATCTAAAACACAAGCTCTGAGCATGTCCTCAAGAGTCTGAATCGTACGCTCCGACTGACCGTCAGTCTGAGGATGAAAGGCTGTGCTAAAACTCAATCGGGTGCCCAAAGCTTCCTGTAGTTTCTGCTACAATCGGCTGGTAAACTGGGTGCCACGGTCGGACACGATGCAAGTCGGAACACTATGCAGTCGCACTATCTCATCAATATAAACCTGGGCGTACTGAGAAAATCCAAAAGTGGTCTTCACTGGCAGGAAGTGAGCCGCTTTCGTCAGTCGATCCACAATTACCCAAATAGAGTCGTACCCTCGACTGGTCCTGGGTAGACCCACAACGAAGTCCATGGAGACCTGCTCCCACTTCCACTCAGGGATGGGCAAAGGCTGTAACTCGCCGGCTGGCCTCTGGTGCTCGGCCTTGACTTGCTGACAAGTCAGGCATCTCGACACAAAGTCTGTAATATCCTTTTTCATCCCGTCCCACCAGTAAACCTCTCTCAAATCACGGTACATCTTGGTGGAACCTAGATGCACGCTGTATACTGATCTATGTGCCTCCTCGAGAATATCATGCCTCAGTCCCTCTGAATCTGGCACACACAGTCGAGTCCCAAATCGAAGTATCCCCTGATCATCAATCACGAATTCAGAAACTCTACCCTACCGAATCTGCTCAATAATCTCTAAGATACGGGCATCGCCGGACTGTGCCTCGCGGATACGGTCAAGTAACTGTGGGCGTGCTCTGAAATGGGCCAGCTGTCCCCCTGTAGGAGTAAACTCGAACTGCACTCTGCTATCACATAACACCTGCCAATCCGCCGTCGACTGCATCTGTACTGCGCTCAAACAAGATAAGCTACCTCCGGGCCTTCTACTCAAAGCATTTGCCACCACATTCGCCTTGCCCGGATAGTATAAAATCTCGCAGTCATAATCCTTCACCAACTCCATCCAACGGCGCTGTCTCAGGTTCAAATCTCGCTGCTGGAAGATATATTTCAAACTCTTGTGGTCAGTGAATATCTGGCATGACTCACCGTATAGGTAATGTCTCCAGATCTTAAGTGCAAATACCACTGCAGCCATCTCTAAATCATGGGTGGGGTAGTTCTGTTCATGTTTCCTCAGCTGCCGAGAAGCATATGCAATAACTCTGTCGTGCTGCATCAATACACACCCAGCCCCACTTGAGAAGCATCACAATATACCACGAACCCGCCTGATCCTGAAGGCAATGCTAACACTGGTGCAGTAGTCAGACGAGTCTTCAACTGCTGGAAGCTATCCTCACATGCCTGGGTCCAATCAAAAGGAACCCCCTTCCGGGTCAACCCGGTCAAAGGTGCAGCAATGCGGGAGAAATCCTGGACGAAACGTCGACAGTAGCCGGCCAGACCTAGAAAGCTGCGAACCTCCGTAACTGATACTGGTCTAGGCCAACGCTGAGCTGCCTCGATCTTCTTCGGGTCCACACAAATACCATCTCTCGTCACCACATGACCCAAGAAGTCGACACTGTCTAACCAGAATGCGCACTTAGAGAATTTGACGAACAGCTGATACTCCCTCAAAGTCTGCAATGTGATACGTAAGTGCTGCTCATGTTCCTCCCGGCTCCGAGAATAAACCAAGATGTCGTCGATGAACACAATGATGAACTGATCGAGATACGGCCTGAATACACGGTTCATAAAATCCATAAATGCTGCCGGGGCATTGGTGAGCCCGAACGACATCACCAAGAACTCATAATGACCATATCGAGTACGAAAAGCGGTCTTCGGAATATCCTCCTTCCGAACCCGCAACTGGTGATAACCTGACCGTAAATCAACCTTCGAGAAGAACCCTGCACCCTGGAGCTGATCAAATAAGTCATCAATGCGGGGTAGGGGATACCTGTTCCGCACAGTAACCCGGTTCAGCTGACGATAATCAATGCATAAACGCATACTTCCGTCCTTCTTCTTAATAAACAAGACGGGAGCACCCCAAGGTGACACACTCGGTCGGATAAGCCCTTTGTCCAGCAAGTCCTGTAACTGATCCTTTAGCTCTCTCAGCTCCGCCGGGGCCATCCGATAAGGCGGTATAGAGATAGGCCCCGTGCCTGGGATCAAGTCAATACAGAACTCAATCTCGCGCTCTGGTGGCAAACCAGGCAGCTCGTCAGGGAATACATCAGGAAACTCTCTCACAACAGGGACCTGGTCCAACGGAACCTCTGTGGAGCTAGCATCACAAACATAGGCTAAGAATCCCTGACACCCTTTCCTTAAGAGCTGACCAGCGCGAAGAGAAGAAATCAAGCTGGGAAGGGTAGCGCTACGATCTCCTTGAACAATAAGAACCGGCTCACCAGGAAAACTGAATCTGACTGCCTTTTCATGGCAGTCCACGGATGCATAACAGGTGGCTAGCCAGTCCATACCAAGAAGAACGTTAAAGTCTAGCATATCGAGGAGAATCAAATCAACTGAAGAATCTCTCTCCCCGATACGAACGAAACATGATCGGTACACAAACGGGCAACAAAAGACTCGCCTACCGGGGTAATAACGACAAGCGGCTGATCTAACGGAGAAGACTCTCGGCCCAACCTCGGTGCAAAGTACGTGGATACATAGGAATGTGTGGAGCCTGGATCAAATAATACCCGTGCATCAAAAGAACATACTGGCAGAGTACCTGTCACGACGGCATTGGATGCCTGTGCATCCTGAGGAGTCAATGCGAACACTCGGGCCTGTCCACCACTAATAGCTGGCTGTCCTCTGCCTCTACCTCGGCCTCTGCCTTTGCCTCTGTCGCCTCGTCCTCTCGGAACTGGACCGCCACGCCCACGGCCTCTAGAAGCATCTGACTGACGTGGAGCATCGTCAGGAGTAGGAAGTAAAGCTCTCTGAGAAGGTGGTGAGGGTGGTAAAGTCACATGCGGGACTGTCGCCGTGCCCTGGTGTCCCATGGTACAGTCTCTGACACGGTGGTACTGACTCCCACACCGAAAACATCCTGGAGACGACTGCTGGGTCTGTGGATATGAACCAAATAACTGACCTCGTCTCAATCCTCTGCCTCCACCATCTCCCGGAAATAATCTATCACGATGTCTGCCCATCTGCCGCTGAGCTGGCGTATCAGTACGGATCCTCTTTGGCCCAGAAACGACCGGAGTCTCAGAAATACGCTCCTCCAAAAGTAAGGCTGCATCCATCGCGGCAGCGTATGTATCAAAGTGCTGGGTGCCGATGGCAAGGAATAGCTGTGTATCAAGCCCTCGTACAAACCTCTTTATTCTCTTCTCTTCTGTGTCGACTAGGTACGGAGCATATCGAGACAACTGGGTAAACTGTATATCATACTCCGACACTGTCATCCCAGGAGTCTTGCGCAAAGACTCAAAACTACGGGCTCGAGCATCTTGGACACTCTCCGGAAGAAAAAGGGCAAGAAATGCAGATGTAAACTCATCCCAGGTCATAGAAGGCAGACCTGCAGCTCGGCCTCTCTCTACTGAGTCGTACCAGGTCTGGGCAAGACCCTCCAGATGAAAACTCGCAAACTCCACCAATCTATCATCAGAACACCTCAACGAACGGCAAATCCAAGCCATCCTATCAAGAAATGCCTGTGGGTCCTCTGTCGCATCTGTACCGGTAAAAGCTGGAGGTCTCAATCTCATGAACTCCTGTAGTGAAACAGGGATAGTCTCCGTAGTAGCAGCAGGAGTGACCATCTGTGCAGCAGGTACAATCGTGGTCTGTGCGGTGGAAGGAACGTCCTCGGATCTCTGAGCCCGACTGGACTCAACTAAAGATCCCATCATCTGTCGCAACTCTAGCATGCCGACCTCTAATCTGGCAATACGGTCTGGATAAGGCGGATCAGTATGACCCTGAGGGGTAGGCGTATCCTCCCGCTCGATCCTCGCCTCAGACGAGCCCGCTCGAATCTCATCCCTAGCGGCAGTCCGCTGAGCTCTCGTAGTCTTCGGCGGCATCGAAGCTAGAATAAGAAACAGGACTGATAAGGACATTGCAATTGAATCAAGGAATGCAAGGAATCAAGAAAGGAAATACAAGCAATTATGTCCTAAGGTCACTTAGGCGGAGTACCGTATCGTAAGTATGCCGCGGATCATACCCACGCTACGCCACTCTGCTTAAGTCACCTACTCCATCTACCAAGGTCGTCCTACACTCAGAAAGGTAAAACCTACGCTCTGATACCAACTTTGTCATGACCCGAAGGTACGGAACGTGGCTGGCACTTAGATTACGAGACGTCTAAAGGCGTACCGTAACCTAAGTCAGCCAAAGCCCAGAAAAATCTAAACCAAAATCAAAAGAGAGTGAAGGAAAACCTTTAATGAAGACAATTTTCAAATCAATTAAGTTGCAAAGAATCCCTTTTAAAAACATCATAAAATTTCAGAAAATTTCGGCAGAGTCTCCCCTGTATTTTCTATCCCCCAAAATGGGTACAACAAGATAATAAACCTGTAATCATAAAAATGGCATCCCCAAGCGGGAGCTAGCTCTTCGCCCAAGGCGGATCACAACCACATGCAATATAATAGCAATATCAAGAAAAGAGTATAAAAGAAAAGCAAAATATCAGAAAACACAACGCCGGCTCAAGTGAGCTCGACCCAAAAGAAACCACAAATATACAAATCTCTCAGTCTCACCACTAGGTCGCATATACAATATAAAGTGGTAGATGGAGAATACTAGATACAATGATAAAGCAAAAGAAATAAAGTGTGCTCGCAACCCACCTACGGGCGATGTCGCGAGTCTGAGCAAAAGGAACTGATGATAAGATAGCCCGCCGCTACAAGACTGATGAGTCCGACCTGCAAGACACTGTGGCACAACGGGGGTGAGTTGCCAGCTCGTGAGTAAATATAACATCTAATAAGGAAATCGTAAGAATGCACGCAATGCACCACAACATGCATGTCCATATGTGATATAATAGCTTTAGTATGCATGCACATTTATGCAATGTCATTTCTAACTCTTTAAGTGTTTTAAATGCTAAGGGTACTGCGTTCTTAACTTTTAGAAAATGAATATCTGTATAATAGTTAAGTACCATCAAGAAATCATCTGAAAACCCGTGTCAAGTATCGACACCAAATAGGAATCATATCTGTCTCAATATCGGGCTCCGTCAGTCCGGATCGGCCCATATCATCCAATCTCACGACAACGGTCGGTATCCTCCGGATATCCGCCGCGCCAGACATCACCGGTGGGTAGTCTTCCCCTGCCAGGCTCATCGTCTACAACTCGATCTTCTTGCCCCGGGGTACCATACCGGGCCCACCATGTACCCGAGACGGTTCATCCACTCCTCGAATCGGGTCTCGAAATCCAACAGAAAACATAAAAACTCATGGTGGATGACACATACATCACGAGAAAACCGCAACTTTATTTTAAAAATGATAAATATAAGCTTTTGTTAAATTCTTGCGGTTTTCCCCAAAAATCCAGAAATCACAGAAAAACTGAAATCCTCAAGAAAATCATAATGTTCACATGTTATATATGATAAATGTCTATGATATCAATGTATATAATGTGAGTTTTGGCTAGAAATCTATGTAGGTATGATAGTAATGCGAGGTATATGCATGCTATGCAATTCCATATATCATGTATGAATGCAAAAGGCGTTATTAAGTTAAACAGGTTCTATAGTGCACGTGGCATGGCAATTACCAAAGGCGTGTGTGTCACATGAATAGTGCACATGCAACAGATGCCAATGGTAATGGTGTTCGTGTCCTACGAAGTGATATCGCATAAGTATAAATGAATGTCCATGCAATCTAATATACTGTTCGCTATAAGGGTATGCAGTGTACATGAATGGATAAGCTAGCTAACAATATGAATCTTGCACAAAGTAGGGTAATCCTAACTAGAGGGGCGCCTCGCGCCATTCAGACGATTCCCCCATAGATGAATACATCTACTCACCTGAGTTGCCTTGCTAATCCGATCCGACCACCGCCTTGCCTTTACGTGCCGTGTCCGATGTTTTCCCGACCGATCCTATATTTGCACAACACCAAGGATAAGATTACAAAACCTAAAACGATGCAAGTCACAATATACAATTATCAACGCTCTCGAATTACTCATAGCATGCACTCGGTGCGCGGGAAAACGCACGAAAATCGCTAATCGTTAACTAGAATCGTTATTTCGGGGAAATCGACAAAACTAAAATCCGGCTAGACAAAACCCCGCGTTCGCGCACTCTAATAATCCTATACGAAGCTAATTATATCGCTAATATAACGCAATTTGATCGCATTCTAATTTTGTAAAAATCTAGTAAGCAATTTGCTTACCGATTCGATACAAACATCGCAATTTTTGTCGATTTAGCGAGCATAACACTACACAATTAACCACTCCAATCACCTAGATAACCATCCCTAACTTAATCCAACCACCATGCTACAAACCCTAATTTTAAAATCAAATCCTTCTCTTGATTTTCCTAAACAAACATTTACTACTAAACTAATGCTTCAAATTTCAATTCTAGCATATTTAAACTACAAGTTAACAAAAAGATTAGAATCTTCACCTCACAAGCTTGAATCCTAGCTTGATCAAGTCACCAAGAAGCCTCCTTTCATCAAGTTTTTGAACTAATTTGGGTGAGGAGAGAGTGGATTAGGGTTTAGCTTTGAATGGAGATGGAAATTTATGAATTTTCATTGAATTTTAGCAAAGAAATGAAGCAAGAAATGAAGTGAGAAATGAAGGGGGAGCTGCTGAAATTCGACCAGCAGGAAGAGGAGGAGGGTGTGGGGAAATTTGGAGAAGTTTCTAGGTCAATAAACACCCCATGTTATCATTTAATGCTTTCACATCAACAATTTACAAAAAAGACCTCATTTTACATCATTTTTCCATTAAATTTCCAACCCTAAAACCAAAAGTTTGCAAGTCATGATATAATTTTATTAACACCATATTTTAGCTTATAAAGATTCCTAATTATGAAATTTACCTAATTAAATTTGTATTTATCCTTAATTTAATGTATTTAAAAAGGCTTAAAATAATAAAAAAAATAATTAATTACGAATTTTTTTTTATTTAACTAGAAAATTATAAGTGACATTTTAGTGACAAAATTATAGTAATATCTTATCTAAATTTTGTATAATTAGATCTACAATGAAAAATACCTATTTTGACTTTTTACGGAAAAAGCCGAAAAATTTGCCGATTACCGAAAAACTGCCTAAACGATTTTCGAAGGTTTACAATACGTATCTAACATGACCGAGTCGGTGAATCTATCAATCGGCATCCAGCCTCACAACATTACGTATGGTACAATCCGTCGTACGGCATCCTCTAAACAAGGGTATGGATAAATCAACAGGTAAAACTCATCGCGTACGGAAATCTATCGTACGACAGCATTAAACAAATAGGGATTCTATCAACCTATACAACATCGGGGTACGGATCTAAGTCTCGTACGGCATATCACTCAATATGCAAAACATTATCCATATAAAAGTACCAATTTCTCAGGTCACATCCATGTCCATCTCGTTTCAGGGGACCGACAAAGGTATCAACAATCTCATATCGACTCGAATCCATAAAATGACATATCATACTAAGTCATCATATCACATCGTATACTCGTTCATCACATTAATATCTCGCATCACATTATATAAACGTCAACTTGTTCTCTTTCAATTTGTAGCCATCATGATTCACTTATCATTTCATATTCTCGTATGTCAATATGCCCATTAGCATCAATTTCTATGATATTATCGTTTTTAATTCCTACAATCATTTCTGTCGCATATCATTTATCAAGATATAATAATCAAACGATCTTCCATATCAAAGTTTGCGGGGGTGCTATACGCCATCCACCCGACTTCCCCCGTAGATATAAATCTACTCACCTGCTAAACTCCTCGCTTAGCCGTAGTCGATGCGTTTCGTCGTCTTGAAATCCACGCGAAAGTACCTACAATCAATATGAAATCGCAAAGCCATTAATATCAATTTACGAAATCCAAATACGGCACGCGGTGTGCTCATAGGTTAGAACCTATAGCCTACGCATGCAAAACAACCAAACAACCCTCGTCATCGACGTACAAACGTCAAACGACCAAATACAAAATCCAGTCGCAAAACCAAGAAATCCAAATACCGGAAAATATAGCCAAAACCCTAACTAGGGTCGCTATACATAAAAACCGCCACGCCAAAAACCCAATCGTACCAAACAACCCTATACAAGTAAACTGTAAAATGTTTTAAGAGATTATACCGATCGATCCGTGTCATTCGGTCTTCAACCTCAGTCCTTAGCATGTTGCGGCTGCCTCGACGAAGTTCCCTCTCCGGTCACACTCGTCGAAGAGGACCCACGTCGATGAATCTTTATACGGACGCCCGCTTCAAATCGAAACAACTTGGACATGAAGTTTACTAGCCGACATGTCCAAGATAGAGGTAGAGAGAGTGTAGGATACATTGTCTCAAGGCACCCAAGCATTTGGGTGGAGGTAAATTGAAGTTGCCTTGGAAATTATGAGCAAAGGATTTAAGCTTGGAGGAAAACAAAAATCGAGCACACACACCAAGGGGCTCGGCCAAATGTGTTGAGGAAATTGTTCACTGGCAATATCAATTGGGAGAGGTGAGCATAAGCCAAAAAGTGGTGAGAAAAGGAAATATGGTGAGTGTAACAAAATATCTCTAACATAATTAATCAACAGCCAAAGAAATCCTCACTCCAAACAAAAATCTCCATCAAGCCCATGCTTCTTACCCATGCCCAATTAAAGTTAGGGACACCTCATAAAATAAGCCCATGCCCATTGCAACGAAATTTCCCATGCTCATTAAAGCACACAAATGACTCATGCTCATCTAGAAACCCACACCAAGCCACCTCAATAAAAGCCAGCACCCAATTTCGAAATTGGCAGCCAAAGAAATTTCCTGTGCAAGAATGAATTGCGCAACAAAAGAAATTGGCCAAAAAGACAAAGAAAGAATTTGGCCGAAAACAAAGTTCACAAATTTTCATTAGTTATATTTTTAAAAGAATAAATCATTTTAATCTCCAAATTACTTCACAAATATTGGTATAAATTCATAAAATTTTACGACAACCCCAAATTCGCAAATCGGTAGTTTTTGCGAAATATATTATTTTAATATTAAATTCCAAAATAACATTTTATATTTTCTGAAATGTTACAGTTGCGCACCAGGTACTACGTCAATATTGAGTTCAAGAGCTCGATCGGAGGTAAACCTGTTATATCTTCAGGGAATACGTCCTCGAACTATCTCTGGCTTGTCTTTTTCCGCCTGTAATGTTGCAATCACTGCCATCTTTGGTTTAGCCTTGTAGGTTTCAGGGTACGGTCTCCACTCTTGAAATAAAAGACCGGATGATCTGGTATCTCAAACACTACCCTCCTTTGACGATAGTCGATGGTAGCAAAGAAAGTTCCTAGCCAGTCCATTCCCAAGACTGCGTCGAAGTTCGGTATGTCCAGCACCGTGAAGTCTACATAAAATTCTCTACTGCAGACGACCACTGGACATAGATCGTATCCCATAGGTTCCTTTAGAACGCCATTCCCTGAACTAAAATTCCAGCTGGATACGAGCGGTTTAACCGGAATCGCATGAGTTCGGAAGAACCGTTGCGGCATAAAGCAATGTGATGCTCCAGTGTCGAACAGTGCTAAGGCAGGTAAGGAGGCTACTAAGATTGTACCCAAGTTGTGTGGGATATGTTTAGGAATAGGAACAAAATATATATTGATATAAACAAGTATTGAAAGGTTTGAAAGATTGGGAGTTACTAGTGATGACTTGGATAGTGGTTTCAGCTTCCTCATCAGTCATTGTGAAAGCCTGACGCCGGGGTACATTCCTCCTTGCTGGAGGCACATTCCTCTGTCCTTGGGGCATGTTCCTCTGCCCTTGAGGCATGTTGCTCTGGGCATGATGGAACCGACGAGAAGGCTGTGCAGGAGGTCCACGTGGAGGTGGAGCAGGTAAAGCAAGACGAGGTGCAGGAGCCTGGATAGCTGGCCGCTGCGGAAAAGTGATCGCTGGTCGGGGTGCAGGAGCTGGGTTGATATGATGTGGGCAAGCTCCAATGGCATGAGTGGATGTGCCACAAATAAAACACAGGCTATTCGCACGCCTGCAGTCCTTCGCCAGGTGTCCATTCCTCTTGCAGTAGAAGCGAAAGTCTGGACTGGGCCGGTTAAAAGTTGCTCCCGGTCTCCTCGGTACAAAAAGTGGCCTGGAAGAGGCTCCTACTTCCATCTGAGTGGCAGGGCATTTCATATTGACAGTCTGAGATCTGCGCTTCTTCTTCACCACTGCCTCATAGCGTCGGGCGGTCTTCAAAGCAAGATCTTGGGTTAGGAAATCCCCTGTAGCGAGTGCAGCTTAGATCTTCGGGTCTAACCCTTACTGAAATCTTCATGCCCTGATCTCAGTAGTCAGAATAAGGTATGCCGCGAACTAGTTATGACCTTGTGTTCATAGTGTAGTATGTGATATCAGGAAATTGAATATTGAGACATATCTTACCTGCTAAGCATGGTAAACTCAGCATCGTATTCATCCACAGATTTGTTCCACATTGAACCTTATTTTAAATGGATGAACTGCAGTTCCATGTCGAAACGGCCAGTCTCGGGGAAATATTTCGTCGAACATATCACGAAATGTCCTCTATTCAATCGGTTTGGCGAGTCGGCTTTCTTCAGCTTTCCACCAGACTCTAGCGTTATCCATTAGTTGCAGCTTCGCAACTCTCACCTAAGCAATGTTTGGCACTTGTGCAGCTGCTAGGTCATCCTCTATAGACCGAGCCCATTCCTCTGCCTCTAGTGGGCTCTCTTTTCCTGAAAAATGCTTCGGATGCAATGTCCAGAATTGCTTGACTCCGGGTGCCTCAGCTTCAGGGCGGTGCAAGAGGATAGCATTCTGCTGCTACTGACCCTCCAAGAGGCTCTTTATCGCCTCAAGAAATATTGTCTGCTCGTTGATGGGAGCTGCAACGGTAGGTGGTGGTGGTAGAGTAGGAGGTGGGGTGTTGCCATTAACGTTCGTGCTTGTATTGTTGGAAGAATTCATGACCTTAATAGAAAATGAAAGATTAGGATAGATTCAAAGAATTTGTGTAATGTTTCAGAAATCGTTTTACGAATTTTTCCGTTTTAGGGCAAAATTGTCAGTTTTTCCCGTTTTATCCCGATTTCGATCAAACTTCCGTACAAACTTACCGGCACCTTTTTTAGCTAAAATAAAGCTTGTGTGCAAACTTTAGGGGTATTTGGGAGGTTTTGGTCCAATTTGAATTTTTCCAAATTTTAATGTTATTTTAATGCGGTATTCACATTTTGGAAATTTCTCTTTAAGCGATCTTTTCTTCAATTATTCTTGTGTAAACCTAAACCACATAATATCTAGATTATTGTGTGGACAAGGATTTAAGAGTAAAAGAAAAGAAAAGAAAAGAAAAGAGAGATGCATGCATGTGTGTATGTGTAATGTGAATGCATTTAATGCATTAATTGTTAGGAAATTGCTAGGAAACCCTCACCATTCCCTCCCCTCTTCCTTTGGCCGAGCTCTCCCTCTCTCTCTACTGCCCTTATCCATTTCTTTATCTCTTTTCTTCACAAATCCTTCACAAATCCATCAAAAATCATCAAAAGTTCACAAAAATTCCATTTTTCTTCGTGTTTTCTCTCTTGCTTGCCTTGGAGCAAGTAAAGCTTGGATCTTTGGCTTCTTTGGTTTAGGTATTGTTCTTTTACTGTTCTTTATGTGTTTTTAGTATAGCTTTGCTTGTTAGTTCAGTTTAGATTAGTTAAAGTTAGGTTTTTGTGCGAAATATCGCATTTTAGTGTCGGTTTGTGTAGTTTGTTCGTGTCTTGTAGCTGTTATTAATATATATATTTGGTTTAAGAAATTCTTGTTAGGGTTAAATTTTGTTAAATGTTTAGTGTTCATTTGAAGTGTTAATTTGTGTTTTGGAGATGATTAACCTAGTAGGAAATGTTAATTTTTGCTAATGAACACTTTGTTTAATTATGCAATTAGCTTACTAGGTTTTTGCTAAAACATAATTAGCGAGTGTTAAAAATATAGGAATGGTTTAGATAGCTTAGTTAAGCTATTTTAAGGTGTTTGTAATCGCTAGATATGCATTAGCTTGAAACTAGTGCGAAATATTGCGATAGGTTGCTTACTAGTTTTCGTGGTTTTTCCGACGTGCGTTCGATTGGTTGTTGCGAGGTTATATCTATTGTATTCCTCGTAATTCTTGTGTTGTGTTGCGCGATCGGGAAGATCGGGGCCCAGACTTGGTGTTTTGTATTTTAGCGACCCCAATTAGGGTTTTTGGCCGGTATCATGCGCGATAGATGCGCTAAGCGCGCAGTGTAATTTTCCGGGCGTTTTCTTCGCCTTTCGTTGTCTTTTCGTTATTGTAGGATTTTTTCTTATGTGATGTGTTTGTGAAATTTTAGGTTCGCAAGCGGGGACTTCGGACGCTACGACAAGGGGAAAACAGGTGGTAGGCTTCACCTAGCTTGGAGCGTTTGTGAGTAGATTTAACATCTACAGGGGAATCGCCCGCATTGCATTATGCGTCTGGGCTAGAGATTTTTAACTTGTCGCATATTCTATGTCATGTTTAGAATTGCGTATTTACCCTATTAATTAGATGTAGTGTGCCGGACTGGTAGTAGTAGGACACTGCACATATTATTGACGATTCATATTGCACGAGCACTGATTGTATGCTACACACACCGTCAATAATTGCCATGTCACACACAAACCACTTATAGATGTTATATTGCTTGGTTAGGGACATTGTGATATTGATTCATATTTCTTATCGCATTTGACATATAGTTACCTGTATACCTATAGGGTATTGTACCATTAGTGATAGGTACATACACACCGAAGGACATAGCTACAGGTGTGCTTTACATTTCATACTTCACTTACACCTGATAGGTATATCACATCATTACAAATACGTAGTTACCTATATTTTCTGCTATACCTTCATGTGTTTACATATATCTGGTTATAGCTATGTATTTACCCTTATTGTTGTATCATTAAGAATTGGAGATATTAGGAACCGCATGATATTTATATTAACTGGTTGCAGTTAATTAGCGGCTTTTCCTTTATACGCTTACATTACAGTTTTTATGTTGCGTATACTATATTCATGGATTTTCGCATTGTTATATGGATTTTTCATGATATTTTCTGGATTTGGGAACCGCGGGAGTTCATGAAATTATGCATTATTTGAAAAACCCGGTTTCCTTGATATGATATTTTAGCAGCCACCATGAGATTTGTCGTTTACGATGTGTATACCCTACGCGAGGAATGGAGGGATCCATGTACGGGTACATGGTGGGGCCCGGAGGCACCCCGAAGCAAGAACGATGTCGTGGTGTCAGGAGATGAGGCTTAGGAGAACCATACTATCCGGTGACAGGACCAATGACTCAGCGGCTATCATGTGGATACCGACGGGAGTCATGTACGTATGGATACGTCGAGAGACGAGGGTCAGAGCTAGGCACTCGAGCTTTCGGGATAGCATATGATACGTACCTGTTAGTTGTATGTATGCGCTAGAGGCCAGTATTGTATATATGATGTATATTATATTAGATGCTTGGACATATATAGAGATGACTTTCTTGCTCGATATGATAGTATGCTATCTGGTTGCTCTTTATCTTAACATGTATACTTGTCTCTTTATACTTTCTTATAGTTACATGTTGGTAAAGCCCTTAGGATGTGTACTTGACTACCTGGACTATGATGCGGATCATACTAGTGGGGACATGGTAGTCCATAAGTACATCCTTCAAGGTCCCTAGTCGTGGGTGTATCGAGACGGGGCATCGATATACCAGTGTAGACTAGCGTATACGCTTCTCGACCCATGAGATGGGCGATGGATGATCCCATATCCATTGGTGTTTGACATCAGAGATGGTATACGGGTGCTCAGTGGAGACTGGGTACACTGGACGGACTCGCCGAGAACTCCCAGATGGTATTATACCTCACGTCAGATGGCAGTTCTCAGGTGACACTTGTGCAGGTTAGTCTGTAGACCCGAGATCGTCATAGAGTCTTGTGTGATTCGCACTGTGCTTTGATTTCCACCTTACCACGTCCATGAAGGCGTGCAAAACGGTGGTTTTTAGGTACAGTCCCGAGTCACATGGAGGCAATGAGCGATAGGAGGGGTTTCGTATCTCCCGGTATTGGGGGTTGATGTTGCGCTGCGCTCGATTGGCCGTAACAGGGAAGTCCCTGGCCAGGGCTGTTTTAGAGATTTGCTGGTAAGTGTTACTAGTAGTTTCTCGACCCGTTATGGGCCTCACATCGGCACGACTTATCAGTTATTGGGTTCTGACGTTTACCACCCCTAGACTTGATATGCGACATATCAGACGAGGAGACCGGACTGTACGGGAAGTGTTGCCAATTGGCTCGACGGGAGTTATAGCAGGTTCGCTTGTTTTCTTCTGATCGCTCAATACCCGAGTGGCCGTTACGTTTAGCTGACCGCTTGCGGCTTGGGGGTGCTTGATATGATCATCATCCACTGCCGGCGTATTGATGAGTCTTAGAGTCCCACAATGGAGTTTCCTAGTCCAGGCGAAACGTTGTGGTGCGCGTATGCGATATGCGCTTGGACCCGATTAAAATGCCTGTATAGGATACCGTATATTGATCGGGCGGCTTGCTTTTGGTAGGGTCATATGTGATATGGCCGGATTGATAAATCAAGTGTTGATTTATCATTTAACCATTAGTTTTCTCACTTGAAATCTGTTCTTGTATGTGATGGATGTATGCATGCATGTATGTTTTTCTTTCTTTCTAATTTCATGCACATATGGATGTGTATACATACATACATACATCATCTATCATGGTTGCTTATACAAAGAAAATGGTGGCAATATAAGACTCACACCATGGTTTTATTTATATGAATTATTATTGCATTTGATTTAAAACAAAAGGAAAAAGGAAAGGATAATTCATGGTTTTTTTCTACACTCTTCTTTGACCTAACCATGCTCACCCACCTTTTAACCATGGATTAACTTTCCTTTTGGGTTTT
The DNA here is from genome assembly GCA_030015575.1 of Agapanthus africanus. Taxonomy (NCBI): domain Eukaryota; kingdom Viridiplantae; phylum Streptophyta; class Magnoliopsida; order Asparagales; family Amaryllidaceae; genus Agapanthus; species Agapanthus africanus. The sequence continues at coordinate 456,458,993 of CM057346.1, read as the reverse complement.
AACTCAAGTTCAATAATATATTTATTGTTTAACCATGGTTTGAGATGAGAGAAGAAAAATATATATTGATATATTTTTATTTTCTCATGAGGTTCTTTCTTTTGTATTCTTCTTAAAAAGCCATCATCTTCTTCAACCTTGAGCTCTTGCTCTCTAGACTTTTCAAGTGAGCAAAATACTCAACAAGATAGGATTTTGAAGTGAGAAAGAGAACCACAACACCATTCTATACAAGTCTAGCCCACTTGTTTAGAGTGTTAACTTCGTTTCATCTTCTTGATAAAGTGAAGTTGCAAGCTTGGACAAAGCGGACGCCGGGTGGATCATCGGTGACCTAGAGGAGATCAAGCGGAGCTTTTCCAAACCCCAAGTGGCCAAGGAGTCTAGTGTAGGGAGCTACAAAGGTTGTACTCTCAAAACCCTAGCATTTCTTTCATGTGATGATGTGAAGTTTAAGAAACCCTAATTTTCCTAAGAATGATCCTTTGTATGTTTACTTAGCACCATAAAAACTTGATCTTTGTGACATGTGATACTTCCAAACCTCTCATAGGGTGCTAGGCAAACCCTTCATTGGTATCAGAGCCGACCTAGAACATTAGGCGACACTTTAGCGAAGTTAAAACTCCGATCGAACCGAAAAATACGGATTTTTAGTGCTCTCTGGACATTTTTTCAAAACTGTTGTTTTTCAGAATTAAAAATATGTAAAAATTACAGCAGGTAAATATAAGAATTACTGTAAAATTCGATGCCGTGAACAGTCTTTCTTGCCACGGAAACGCGGTCTAAGCTTGCTTAGGCCGCTGTTCCGCGGCCGTACACATCAATCACTGCATGAATTTTATACAGTAATCCTTGTTTCTGCTTGTATAATTTTTAGGGTATTTTTAATCTGAATTTTGTGCTGTTTGTTCTGGAGATGGTTTTGAACTCGTCGATTCGATCGGAATTTTCATTTCGTGACTTTTCCGGATAAATTAGAATGTATTGAAGTGTTTGAACGAGTATCATTTGCTCACTTTTCACGGTGTTTAAAATCTTTCGGAAATACGTGCAAGTTTGTTTGTGGTGGACCCTCTAGAAGACAACAAACCTTAACTCGATTATGTGACCGTCTTGAACTGCCTTTTGAACCTTAGGGTTTGGGGCAGTACGGCGTGCCACATGTGAGGCGTTGGCTTGACCCTTCTACGGCTGGACCGCTACCACTGTGTCACACTCCGGGTTTTTGAACTCCGCTCAAGTGTTGAGCTTTAGCGAATCTTGGGTATTTGATCGTTCGTTCGAAAACTTTAATACTGTCTATTTATCTGGAATGAGATGCAATATGTGGAATTCATATAGTTGGACATGAAATACGAAGTATGTGATATTTCGCATTTACGATGTCTAAAGAGTATATGGATTCCAAATATTGCAGTTTTACACTTTCTTTTCTGTGACCGTAAGTGTAGTATGTCGATATCGCCGGTTTCGTTGCTATACATCAACAACAATTGGGGTACGCATACTTACTTATGTTGATGATATATTATATTATGTGTTGCTGAGATATGATGTGCAGGATTGTCGCAATTGAATAGCCGGGTTTTTTTTATGTGAGATGAGAGTTTTATTTTTCATTCATGTAAAATTCAAATGTAATGTAATATTCTTTTATTTGGGGCACTTCCGGGTTGAGGTCGATGCCACCAGTATTGTATATTATTTACTTTTCCGCATTAGGATAGACCCAAGGAGGGAGCACAGGTGACCGGGTACTGGGGTTCAGTGGGAGGCCATCTCGAGGAGTCGAGACCGGGTCTCCTAAACTCCAGAATTGGTAGGGTCGCTTGCCGCTCTCGTAGGGGTCCAGGGTGTGGGCTTGGCTATTCATCGCGACTGTGGAATTCGTATTTTCTATTGTTGGCTAAATACTAAATACAGACGTCTTAGTATATCCCACATTATATCTATGTTTCTGCTGCGATATCTGTGATGTGATCATTTGATATGTTCTGTGATGGATACACTATATAGTATATATGATATATTATATAGGCGTTACTTATGTTTTACACCCGCGCAAGCCCTGCCCTGCTCTGCCGTTAGTTACCTAACCTAACGGTGCATGAGGGGACATCGAGGCGAATGCGGATGGCATAAGTGTACGTCGTATTTATCTGTGATGTTTAGGTGACTTTTATGATGGGACTTCGTTAATGTGATTAATGAAAGAAAAGAAACATAAAAGATGTTGTAGAATCAAATTTTAAATAAAAAGGGTAGCTACAGTTTTGCTTTGCATAGCGGTATATATGATATACCCTGCACCTTATTCGATGGGGAAAGAGCCGAGATCCCTTCACCGGGAGTGACCTCTTTAGCAAAACTGGCAGATGCTACAACACTCGGTTTGACTTTTGACTGCTTTTGGAGTTTTGCTTTGCATAGCGGTATATATGATATACCCTGCACCTTATTCGATGGGGAAAGAGCCGAGATCCCTTCACCGGGAGTGACCTCTTTAGCAAAACTAATAAAAGCCTCAAAATCACTCCATTTCAAAACTTCACTTGATTCTACAACGATATCAAGTTCATTACGCAATAGGTTTTCAGAAAAACCTGTCATAGCCCTCCGTCATTTCAGATAAATCCTACTTAGTATTCGTGCTACGTTTGTTGACCTCTGTCAAGGCGTAGTGTGCAGTAGCTATCTAGTATTTATCTGCTTATGCATGTGATGCAGATTGGATTAGGGTAGTCGTACGACCTTGCTGACCTCCGTCAAGGGTCGTGCGGGTGGGTTTGATTCAATCAAGAAATGACGGGTTGAACTTGACTTGCACCCTGTGGTTTGTTGACCTCCGTCAAGGTCATAAGATACTTGGGGAAAAATATTATCGGGAATTTCAAGTGTTGAAATTTGCAATGAGATTGCATACCTACTATGAGATAGTTGGATCCCGATACCCACTACGAGTAATTGTAACTCCTGGGAGAGTTTTACACAGGACAATTAGCCGATCAAGTAGGTGTCTAGAAAGGTGTCAACGGGGTTACGCCTCTGGAAAAATGAGGTTTACTTTAATTAGGTCCGTGCGAAAGCACGGGGAACCTCCCTCAAAGTACCGACATTGGCCTGGCTGAAAGATCGATGAAGTTGTAGGGTGTAATTAATCCCGGCTAATCTTTCCTTTTAGGGTTTGAAGGAAGATTTGATAAAAACAGTGGGAGCCATCCTGATTAGATAAGATAATAACCAATCTGATCTTGCAAGAGCATACGCTAAAGTGTTTTCTTCTCTCTCTCTCCCGGTAGAGACCATGTCATGCCTTAATCAAGATAATAATATGGATGTATTGACCGAACCCGCAAGTTATACTGTGCTGGGGAACGTTGGTTCCGTTCTTTCTTATAAGAGTTATAGGACTGAACATGACAAAGGGGAATACCAGGATTCCCATGCCACCCGAATGAAGAAAGTACATGTTGATGCATTTTCTTCGGGTGTGTTCGTTACAGAGAACTGTTTCTCCATTTGCCCTACGTCCTGGGTATTAGATACCGGGTCAGGATCCCATATATGTAATCAGTTACATGGGCTTAGGAAAGGTAGAGAACTTGGAGAAGGTGATAAAGACATAAGAGTTGGAAATGGTGCAATTGTTGCAGCTAAGACTGTCGGGGAATATCACCTTGCATTACCAACTGGTAATACATTGATTCTGAACGAATGCTATTACATGCCGAACCTGATATGCAACATTATATTAGTTTCTTTATTGAGTAAAGAAGGATATAATTTTATATTACAGGATAATGTTATGAACATTTTCCTTAACCAAAAGTTGGTTGGATCAGGCACGTTGTGCAATGGCATTTATGTTCTAAATCAATCAACAGTTCTGAGTATAACAAACACACACAAGAGGAAGAGTTCAGAACTGAACGAATCCTACTTGTGGCATTGTAGACTGGGTCACATCAATGCGACACAACTAGCTAAGTTGCATAAGGATGGATATTTGAATCCGTTTGAATTTTCATCTTATGACACTTGCCAGTTATGTCTCAAAGGCAAGATGACCAAAACTCCGTTTACGGGACACGGAGAAAGAGTTACTGAACTCTTAGGACTGATACATAGTGATGTATGCGGTCCCATGTCTAGACATGCCAGGGATGGTTCTTCGTACTTCATTACATTCACTGACGATCTCTCTAGGTTCGGGTATGTGTTCCTGATGAAACACAAATCAGAAGCTTTTGAGAAATTTAGAGAATATAAACAAGAAGTCGAGAACCAAACCGGAAAAAGTATTAAAATCCTACGATCTGATCGAGGAGGTGAATACTTGAGCATTGAATTCCTGGACTTCCTAAAAGAGAATGGGATTCTCTCTCAGCTGACTCCTCCATATACACCACAGCACAAAGGTGTATCGGAACGGAGGAACCGCACCCTATTAGATATGGTGCGCTCTATGATGAGTGTAGCTGAGTTACCTATTTCCTTCTGGGGATATGCACTGGAAACAGCAGCATATCTACTGAATAGGGTTCCTACCAAATCTGTGCCTACCACCCCATATGAGATATGGGAGGGGAAGCGACCATATCTTAATTTTATAAAGATATGGGGTTGCCTGGCCTATGTCAAAAGACAAAAACCGGACAAACTCGAGGCAAGGTCTGTTTTGTGTAAATTTGTTGGATATCCCAAGCATTCGCGAGGGTATATCTTCTACCACAGTGAGGAACAAAGAGTATTTGTTGCTCAACATGCCACCTTTTTAGAAAAGGAATTTCTTGCAAAAGAGATTAGTGGCCCTGAGGTAGAACTGGAAGAGGTTCCAGCTGAACAAACCACAACAGAAGATTTAGTGGAACCAGAGGATTCAGCAGTTCCCAACGAACCTCAGCCTCGCCGCCGATCTAGTAGGGTTTCTCACCCACCTGAGAGATACTACGGTTTTCTCATGGATGGTGGGAGTGAGGACTGCATCATGGAGGATGATGACCCAACTAGCTTCGAGCAGGCCATCACGAGTGGGGACTCAGTGAAATGGCTGGATGCAATGCGGTCCGAGATGGAATCCATGTACACCAACAAAGTATGGACTTTGGAAAATGCTCCTGAAGGGGTAAAACCCATTAGGAGCAAGTGGATCTTCAAGAAAAAACTTGGTGTAGATGGGAAAGTGGAGACTTTCAAAGCTAGACTTGTAGCAAAGGGTTTTCGTCAAAGACCAGGTGTGGACTATGACGAGACCTTTTCTCCAGTGGCTATGCTTAAATCCATCCGGATCATGCTTGCCATCGCTACATATCATGATTACGAAATCTGGCAAATGGATGTTAAGACCGCCTTTCTAAACGGTGATTTAGAAGAGTGCGTGTACATGACTCAGCCAGAGGGCTTCATAGATAGTGGGAGCAGCGGGAAGGTGTGCAAACTGCTTAAATCCATTTATGGATTAAAGCAAGCATCACGGAGTTGGAACATCTGCTTTGACGTCGTTATCAAAGAGTTTGATTTCGTCAAAAACGTAGATGAACCTTGTATCTACAAGAAGGTGGTAGAGAGTAAGGTTGTCTTCCTCGTATTGTACGTGGACGACATACTCTTGATAGGAAATGACATTCCTATGCTCCAATCGGTCAAGCTCTTCTTATCACAAAGATTCTCAATGAAAGATCTTTGTGATGCCTCCTGCATATTGGAAATTAGGATCTATAGAGATAGATCCAAACGGATATTGGGATTGTCCCAATCCAGGTACATTGACACCATACTAAAGAGGTTTAGTATGGAAGAATCCAAGCGTGGGAACTTACCCACGATCTCTGGAGTCACTCTCTCCAAAGAGATGTCTCCCAAGACTGATTTGGAGAGAGCTCGCTCGCATGCAAGGGATACCCTATGCTTCGGCTGTAGGCTCTATCATGTACGTGATGCTATGTACCAGACCCAATGTAGCATACTCACTAAGTGTAGTGAGCAGGTATCAAGCTGATCCTGGAGAGAGTCACTGGACAGCTGTGAAGAGCATTCTCAAGTACTTACGAAGGACTAAAGAGATGCTCTTGGTGTATGGTAACGGAGAACTCCAAGTGGAGTCCTTTACCGATTCGAGCTTCCAGAGTGATAAGGACGACTCTAAGTCGCAGTCGGGATTTGTCTTTACCCTTTACGGAGGGACGGTTAGCTGGAAGAGTTCCAAGCAGGAAACCGTGGCAGACTCGACGATGGAGGCTGAATACATCGCTGCCAACGATACTGCCAAAGAGGCTGTCTGGATCAAGAAGTTCATTACTGAACTTGGAGTGGTTCCATCCATTGAGCATCCAATACCTTTGTATTGCGATAACAATGGAGCGGTGGCTTTAACCAAGAAACCCAGGTCCCATCAGCGATCCATGCATATTCTGAGGCGATATCACCTGATCCGGGAGATAGTTGATCGCCGGGAGATCGAGGTCAGGAGAGTTGACACGAAGAATAACACAGCGGATCCACTCACGAAGGCCATTCCCCAGATACAGTTTGAGAGACTCTTCGGGATGCTCGGTATGCGATACTACAGCAGCTGGCCCTAGTGCAAGTGGGAGATTGTTAGTTGTATGCATGCCCTAGAGGCCAGTATTGTACAGATGATGTATATTATATTGGATGCTTGGACATATATAGAGATGAATTTCTTGCTCGATATGATAGTATGCTATCTGGTTGCTCTTTATCTTAACATGTATACTTGTCTCTTTATACTTTCTTATAGTTACATGTTGGTAAAGCCTTTAGGATGTGTACTTGACTACCTGGACTATGATGCGGATCATACTAGTGGGGACATGGTAGTCCATAAGTACATCCTTCAAGGTCCCTAGTGTAGGGTTCCTAGGAACACTAATGAGGTCTCACAAGGCATCAACCATGCCAATTTCAAAAATTTCCGGTGCCGAGAAACCCTAATGCGATCGTTGACTAGAGTTTTAGGCGAAACATGCAACTAGTTAACAACTTAACTAAGAGTGAACGGAAAATACAACCTTTGTAGATCCGGTCCTCCACCTCCATAGCTCCGTGATGATGTCCCCTCGCTGCGATCATCGGATCTCGGACTCTAGTGTTGATTCCATCGGAGAAATGATCGGGCTAGGTCGTCGACTTCGATGCCGAAGATGATCTACGTCGAGGCAACTCAAGATCAAGCTCCAACTTCACTAAGTCATGAAACTTGTGAAGAAAACACCCTATACTACTTGGCAAGTGGTAGAGGATGAAGAAATAGGAAGTGGGTTCACTTTAGAATTGGATTTCTCACTCTTTTTCTCATTTCACCATTGAAGCTATCAAGCTTCTTTCTTTTTGAAGAAGAAGAAGAAGAAGATGAAGATGATAATAGGATAAGAATTATTATAAAATAGAAAATAAGTCATTCTTATCATATTAGCAACCATGGTTAAGTGTAGAGAATAAACTAAGGTTAGGTGAATGGTTAGGTTTAGCATGAAACAAAAATGGTAGACTTTTTCAAAGCTTCATGAAGCTTCAACTATAAAACAAAGCAAGCCACCATTTCTCTTTTTGCCAAAATAAATAAATGAATAAATAAATAAAAACCCTAACCATTTACTTAACCAAGGTTTAAATCAAACATACACCCAAGTTTGCATGTATCATCAAATATGATACAAACTAGTGCACAAAACTATATCATATATACAATGTGCACATCAAATGAGAAAATCCATCTTAAGAGAACAAATACTAGTTAATGTAAAGTAATATATCAAATATATAATTATACATTAAATCATTAAATCAACACTTGATTTAACGATCCGGTCATATCATATATAACCGACTAATATCAATAGTAACAACTTATCGAATCAACACTTGATCCGATAACCAGGCTATATCGCATATAACCGATCACTGTCACAAATCACGAGAATCGAATACATTATCACATACTGGTATTATTCTCGGTCCCGCACATATCTCATATGCCCTTCTATTTCGTTTCGCTTGAGCCAGGAAACCTCTGTGTAGGACTCTAAAGACTCGTCAATACGCCGGCAGCAGGTGATGATCATATCAAACACCCACAAGCCGCAAGCGGTCTGCTAAACGTAACGGCCACCCGGGTATTGAGCGATCAGAAGATCGACGAGTAAGCCCGCTCATACTCCTGTGAGTCCAACCAGCAACACTTACCGTACAGTCCGGTCTGATCGTCTGATATGTCGCATATCTCGCCTAGGGGTGGTAAACGTCAGACCCCAGTAGCTCGATAAGTCGTGTCGATATGAGGTCTATAACAGTTCGAGAAACTACTGGTAACACTTACCAGTAAATCTCAGCAACCCTGGCCAGGGATTTCCGGTTATAGCCAATCGAACACAGCGCAACATCAACTCCCTATACCGGGAGAGACGAATCCCCTCCTATTGCTCATTGCCTCCATGTGATTCGGGACTGTACCCAAAAGCCACCGTTTTGCACGCCCTCTTAGACGTGGTAAGGTGGAAATCAAAGCACAGTGGGAATCACACAAGACTCTATGACGATCTCAGGTCTACAGACTAACCTGTATCAGTTTCACCAGAGAACTGCCATCTGACATAAGGTATAATACCATCTGGGAGTTCTCGGCGAGTCCGTCCAGTATACCCAGTCTTCACTGAGCACCCGTATATCATCTCTGATGTCAAACACCAATGGATATGGAATCATCCATCCCCCATCTGTATGGGTCGAGAAGGTATATGCTAGTCTACTCTGGTATATCGATGCCCCGTCTCGATACACCCACGACTAGGGACCTTGAAGGATGTACTTATGGACTACCATGTCCCCACTAGTATGATCCGCATCATAGTCCAGGTAGTCAAGTACACATCCTAAGGGCTTTACCAACATGTAACAGAGAGACAATCAGTTTACACGTTAAGGTAAATAGCAACCAGATAGCATACTATCATGTCGAGCAAGAAAGTCCTCCCTATATATGTCCCAGCATCCACTACAATATACATCCTATGTACAGTAATGGCCTCTAGGGCATACATATAACTAACAATCTCCTACTTGCACTAGGGCCATCTGTAGCAGTGGTTGTAGTATCTCATACTCAACCATCCCATAAAAGTCTCTCTCTGGGAAAAGGCCTTTGTGAGTGGATCCGCCGCATTGTCCTCTGAGTCTACTCTCCTAACCTCGATCACCTTGGAGATCAGCCATCTCCATGATCAGGTGATACTGCCTTAGAATATGTCTGGATCACTGATAGGACGGACGTTCCTTGGCATAAGCCATAACTCCATTGTCACACAATGGGAGGAACGAAGTTCATCTCATGAACTAATATACACCCAGACTGCCTCTTTGGTAGCATCTTAAGTAGCGATGTATCCAGCCTTTATCGTCTAGTAAGCCACGGTATCTAGCTTGGAACTCTTCCAACATACCGTCCCTTTACTATAGGGTAAAGACAATGCCTGTGACTGACTTTCAGTCGTCCTTATCACCCTGGAACCCTTCCAGTGATTCTCCCCTGGACCAATTGATACCATCTCACTACAACTAGTGAGTGTTCTAATATCCAATTAGATCTATCTCATAGATCCAAAACCCAGGATTTAGTAGGTATCACTTTGATCCTATATGGAGAATCATTGTGATAAGCGGAGATTGACCGAGCGTAGCATAGGAAACTCCTTTCTTATCAAAAGTATGTCATCCACGTACTCTACGAGGATCACCACCATACTCGCTACTACCTTTTTGTATATACAAGGTTCATCTACCATTTTGATGATGTCAAACTCTTTGACTAACACATCAAAACAGACGTTCCAACTCCACGATGCCAGCTTTATTACATAAAACATCTTGCACACGTTTCCGCTGCTCTCACTGTCTACGAAGCCCCCTGACTGTGTACTTATAGACGTTCTCTTCTAACACATCATTTAGAAAAGCAGTCATGGCACCCTACCGCCAGATATCGTAGTCATGGTATGTAGCCGTGGCGAGTAGGATCTGGATGGACTTAAGCATAGACACTGGAAAAAGGTTTCATCATTATCCATGCCTGGTCGATGACGAAAACCTTTAACAAGTCTAGCTTTGAAAGTCTAAACTTTTCCATGTACACCAAGTAATCTTCTCAAGATATACTTGCTCCTGATGGGGATTTAACCCTTCAGATAAAGCAACTAAAGTTCATACTTTTTTGGTGTACATGGATTCCATCTCAGATCACTAAGCATCCAGCCATTCTTACAGAGTCTCACTCCTGATGGCCAGCTCGAAACTAGTTGGGTCATCATCTCATGATGCAATCCTCGCTCCCACTGTCATAGAGAAACCGAAGTAACTCTCAGGTGGGTGAGGAACCCTACTAGATCGGCGGAGAGGCTGAGGTTCGTTGGAAACTACTGAATCCTTTGGTTCTATCAAATCATCTGCTGTAGTTTGTATAGCTGGAACATTTCCAGTTCTACAGAACTGACCTTGCCTCGATCTTGTCCGGGTTTTGCTTTTAGACATAGGCCGGACAACCCCAAATCTTAACTAACTTAAGATATGGGTGTAGGGTTGCTAGGCACGCGCACAAGGGTCTACGAGGCATCAACCATGCCCGATTTAAAATTTAGCCGTGCCGAACAACCCGAATACGGAACTTTAAACTAGAGATTAGGCGAAAACTAACATGCTAAACATTTTAACACTAAGTGAGAGGGATTACAACCTTTGTAGATCCGGTCATTCACTTCATATGCTCCGTGTTGTGGTCCCTTCACTGCGATCATCGGGATCCGGACTCTCGAGAGGTTCCACGAAGAGAAAGACGCAACCTTTGCTTCCGATCTTCGATACTAAGATGATCTACCTTGAAGTTTCTTTAACACAAGCTAACACTCATGAAATGATGTGAACACCCTCATCTAAATGGCAAGGGAAGATGAGGATGATGAAGTAGGATTTTTGCTCTCTTTATTTATCTTTTTCTCATATTTATCCATCACAAAAATCAAAGCAAGAAACCATTTCAAGCAAAGAAGAAGAAGGAAGAAGATGATGAACAATATTAGAATCCTTTTTGTGATGAATAGAAAAAGAAATGATATGAAGAATAATGCAACTATGGTTGACTTAACCATTGTAGAGAATTAACTAGGGTTAGGGTTTGGGTTGGGTTAAAGCATGAGTCACTTGTAAATATCTTTATCATGACAAAAAGAAAACCTTCTAGAAACATCTAGAAAGCTTAACACTAATCCAAACCCTAATCATGTTTAAACTCCACTAAACATGTTGCATTAGTTATCATATCATGTTACAATATTATATATCATATATATAATATTTATTGTAACAAAATAAAATAATGCATTTAACATATATCGCATATATATCAATGTATTACTCGAGTGAGAAAAAGAATCTTTTAGTGAGCAAATATTAGTTAATGCAATTTAATATATCATATATATTATTATACATTAAATTATCGAATCAACACTTGATCCGACAATCCGGCTATATCGCATATAACCGGCTAATATTTATCCGTACCGATTCATCGAATCAACACTTGATCCGATGACCCGGCTGATATCAAATATCGCGAGAATATAATACGATATCACATATCGCATTATCCTCGGTCCCGCACATATCACATTTGTGCTCCTACTCCGTTTTGCCTGAGTCAAGAAACCTCTGTGTAGGACTCTAAAGAATCGTCAATACGCCGGCAGTAGGTGATGATCATATCAATCACCCACAAGCTGCAAGCGGTCAGCTAAACGTAACAGCTACCCAGGTATTGAGCGCTCAGAAGATCAACAAGCAAGCCTGTACATTCTCCTGCGAATCCAAACAGTAACACTCCCGTACAGTCCGGTCTCGTCGTCTGATATGTTGCATATCTCGCCTAGGGGTGGTAAACGTCAAACCCCAGTAGCTTGATAAGTCGTGTCGATTTGAGGTCTATAACGGTTTGAGAAACTACTGATAACACTTACCTGTAAATCTCAGTAACCCTGGCCAGGGATTTCCGGTTATAGCCAATCGAACACAGCACAACATCAACTCCCTATACCGGGAGAGACGAATCCCCTCCTATCGCTCATTGCCTCCATGTGATTCGGGACTGTACCCAAAAGCCACCTTTTTGCACGCCCTCTTGGACGTGGTATGATAGAAATCAAAGCACAGTGGGAACCACACAAGACTCTATGACGATCTCGGGTCAACAGACTACTCTGTACCAGTGTAACCGGAGAACTGCCATCTGACGTATGGTATAATACCATCTGGGAGTTCTCGGCGAGTCCGTCCAGTGTACCCAGTCTCCACTGAGCACCCGTACACCATCCTTGATGTCAAACACCGATGGATATGGGATCATCCATCGCCCATCATATGGGTCAAGATGCGTATACGCTAGTCTACTCTGGTGCATCGATGCCCTGTCTCGATACACCCTCGACTAGGAACAGTTATAGGATGTACTCGTCGACTACCGTGGCCCCACTAGTATGATCTCATCATAGTCCCAGTAGTCGAGTACATATCCTAAGGGCTTTATCAATATGTAACATAGAGACAATCAGAGTACATATTAAGATAAAGTACAACCGGATAGCATACTATCATGTCGAGCAAGAAAGTCCTCCCTATATATGTCCTAGCATCCACTACAATATACATCGTATGTACAGTGATGGCCTCTAGGGCATATATATAACTAACAATCTCCTACTTGCACTAGGGCCATCTGTTATGGTATCGCATACCCAACAATTAGCTGCGGTCGTAGTATCTCATACTCAACCATCCCATAAAAGTCTCTACTGGGAAAAAGGCCTTTGTGAATGGATCCGCGCTGTCGTCCTCTGTGTCTGCTCTCCTAACCTCAATCTCCCTGGAGATCAACCATCTCCATGATCAGGTGATACTGCCTAAGAATTATATCTGGATTTCTGATGGGACGGTAGTTCCTTGGCTAAAGCCACAACTCTATTGTCACACAATGGTGGGAACGAAGTTCATCTCATGAACTTATATATATCCAGACTGCCTCTTTGGTAGCATCCTTGGTAACGATGTATCTTGCCTTTAATCGTCTAGTAAGTCACGGTATCTAGCTTGGAACTCTTCCAACATACCGTCCCTCCACTGAGGGTATAGACAAGCCTGCGACTGATATTCAGTCGTTCTTATCACCCTGGAACCTTTCCAGTGATTCTCCCCAGGATCGATTGATACCATCTCACTACAACTAGTGAGTATCCTAACATCCAATTAGATCTATCTCATTGATCCAAAACCTAGGATTTAGTAGGTATCACTTTGATCCTATATGGAGAATCCTTGTGATAAGCGGAGATTGACCATGCGTAGCATAGGAAACTTCTTCCCTATCAAGAGTATGTCATCCACGTACTCTACGAGGATCTCCACCATACTCTCTACTATCTTTTTGTATATACAAGGTTCATCTACCATTTTGAAGAAGTCAAACTCTTTGACTACCACATCAAAACAGATGTTCCAACTCCGCGATGCCTGTTTTATTATATAAAACATCTTGCACACGTTTCCGCTACTCCCACTGTCTACGAAGCCCTCTGGCTGTGTACTTATACACGCTCTCTTCTAAAACATCATTTCGAAAAGCTGTCATGACACCCAACCACCAGACATCGTAGTCATGGTATGTAGCTGTGGCAAGTAGGATCTGGATGGACTTAAGCATAGCTTTGAAAGTCTCAACTTTTCCATGTACACCAAGTAATCTTCTCAAGATATACTCGCTCCTGATGGGGATTTAACCCTTCAGATAAAGCAACCAAAGTCCATACTTTGTCGGTGTATAAGGATTCCATCTCAGATCGATAAGCACCCAGCCATTCTTACAGAGTCCCACTCCTGATGGCCAGCTCGAAACTAGTTGGGTCATCATCTCATGATGCAATCATCGCTCCCACTGTCATAGAGAAACCGAAGTACCTCTCAGGTGGGTGAGGAACCCTACTAGATCGGCGGAGAGGCTGAGGTTCGTTGGAAACTATTGAATCCTTTGGTTCTACCAAATCATCAGCTGCAGTTTGTATAGCTGGAACCTTTCCAGTTCTACATAACACACCTTGCCTCGAGCTTGTACGGATTTTTCTTTTAGACATAGGCCGGACAACCCCAAATCTTAACAAACTTAAGATATGGGCTCTTCCCTTTCCATATCACATATGAAGTGGTAGGCAACTGATTTGATTTGAACCCTATTCAATAGGTATGCAGCTTCTCAAGTGCATAACTCCCAAAAGGAAATAGGAAACTCAGCAGTACTCATCATAGAGCACACCATATCATATAGGGTGTGATTGCTCCGCCCCGATATACCATCGTGCTATGGTGTATACGGAGGAGTAATGCTGAGAGAGAATCTCATTCTCCTTTAGAATAGTCCAGAAATTCCGTGCTCAAGTATTCTCCTCCTTGATCTCATCAAAGGACATAATACTTATACCCGTTTTTGGTTCTCTACTTCTAACTTATATTCTGTGAATATCTCAAAAGGTTCGGACTTGTGTTTCAACAGGAACATATGTCTGAATCTTGAGAGATCATCAGAGAATGTAATGAAGTATAAAGAACCGGTCTTGGCATGTGTAGACAGGAGACTTTCATACATCTGCATGTATCAATCCCAAGAGTTCACTAACTCTTTCTCTGTTTCCAATAAACAAAGCTGTGGTCATCTTATCTTTGTGACATGACCGGCAAGTTTCATAAGATGTAAATTCAAACTAATTTAAATATGCATCTATATGTAACTTCAGCCAGTCGGGTCGCATTGATATGACCTAGTCTACAATACCTCAAGAAGGATTCATTCATTTCTGAACTCTTCCTCTTGTGTATGTTCCTTACACTAAGAACTGTAGTTTGATTTAGAACGTCAATGCTTTTAGATAACGTGCCTGAACCGATCAACTCTTGATATAGGAAATGTTCAAAACATTATCCAATCAATACAAAATTATATCCTTTCTTTACTAATAAAGAGACTGATATGATGTTGTATATCAGGTTCGGTATCTAATAACATTCGTTCAGAATCAATGTATTCTGGTAATACAGGGTGACAGTGACCAACAGACTTTGCTGCAACACTTGCACCGTTTTCTATCTCATGAAACTTATCACCCGTTCTCAGTTCTCTACCTATCTGTAGCCCATGTAACAGATTACATATGCGGGATCCTGATCCGGTATCACATACCCAGGACGTAAAAGATACTGAGAAACAGTTCTTTGTGATGAACACACCCGAAGATGATGCATCAGCATGCACTCTCTTCGTTTGGGCGGTACGGGAAATCTGGTATTCCCCAATTTCCTGCTCTGTCTTATAACAATTATAAGTTGGAGCGGGACCAACGTTCCCCAGCTCAGTATAACAAGCGGGTTCGGTCAATTCATCCGTTTTATTATCTTGATTAAGGCGTGATATGGTCGCTACCTGGAGAGAGAGAGAAGGAAACACTCAGCGTATACTCTTGCAAGATTAGATTGGTTATATAATATATCTAATCAGGATGTCTCCCACTGTTTTTGTCAAATCTTCCTTCAAACCCTAAAAGGAAAGACTAGCCGGGATTAATTACACGCTACAAGTTCACCAATCTTTCAGCCAGGCTAGTGTCGGTACTTTGAGGGAGGTCCCCCGTGTTTTCGCACGAACCTAATTAATGTAAACCTCGTTTTCCCAGAGGCGTAACCCCGTTAACACCTTTCTAGACACCTACTTGATCGGCTAATTGGAATGTGTAAAACTCTCCCAGGAGTAACTCTTACTCGCAGCGGGTATCGGGATCCAACTATCTCATAGAAGGTATGCAATCTCATTGCAAATTTCAACACTTGAAATTCCCGATATTTTTTTTTACCCCTAGCGTCCTATGACCTTGACGGAGGTCAACAACCATAGGCTACTAGTCAAGTTCAACTCGTCATTTCCTGATTGAATTAAACCCACCCGCACGACCCTTGACGGAGGTCAACAAGGCCGCACGACTACCCTAATCCAATCTGCATCATATGCATAAGCAGATAAATACTAGTCAGCTACCGCACACTACGCCTTGACGGAGGTCAACAAACGTAGCACGAATACTAAGTAGGACTTATCTGAAATGACGGAGGGCTACGACAGGTTTTTAAGAAAACCCTTTGCGTAATGAACTTGATATCGTTGTAGAATCGAGTGATTTTAAATGGAGTGTTTTTGAGGCTTTTCTAGTTTTGCTAAAGGGGTCACTCCCGGTGAAGGGATCGTCGGCCCTTTCCTCATCGAATAAGGTACAGGATATATCATATATACCACTATGCATAACAGAAACTATAGAAGCAATCAAAAGACAAACCGAAGGGTGTAGCATCTGCCAGTCATTGCTAAAGGGGTCACTCCCGGTGAAGGGATCTCGGCCCTTTCCTTATCGAATAAGGTGCTGGATGTTCTACAAGGAACACCGCTATGCAAAGCAAGAACTAGAGCTACCAGTTTTTTTTATAAACAAGTTTCTACAACATCTTAGGTTTCTTTTATTTCATTAATCTCATTAATAAAGTCCCATTTTAATATGCTTCATAAGCATCTCATTTGAAACGAAATCTGCAATATAACATATATCTCATATATATAATATAAACATTCGTCTCAGGAAATAATATGATCTCATCACAGAACATTGCAGCAGAAGAACATATATGAAATATTGGATATACTAGGACGTCCGTGTTTTCAATACGAGCCTGTATAAAACACGGATTCCACGGTCGCGATGAATAGCCAAACCCACATCCCTAGACCCCTACGAGAGCGGCAAGTAACACTGCCAATTCTAGGGTTAGGAGACCCGGTCTCGTCTCCTCGAGATGGTCTCCCACTGGACCCTAGAACCCGGTTACTTGTGCTCCCCGCCTTGGGTCTACCTAATGCGGAAAAGTAAATAATATACAACGGTGACAGCTTCCGCTACCTGGAAGTGCCCCAATAAAAGGATATTACATACAAATGAATTTTACATGAATGAAAAAGAAAAACTCTCATCTCACATAAAACCCCCGGCTATTCAAACGCGACGATCCAATACAACATATCACAGCAACACATAATATCTCATATCATCAACGTAAGCAAGTATGCGTATCCCGATTGTCGTTGATGTATAGCAACGAAGCCGGCGATACACCACATACTACGCTTACGGTCACAGAAAAGAAAGTGTAAAACTACAACAGTTGGAATCCGCAACCTCCTTAGACATCGCATGCCTAACCAAATGAATACCTTTAGACATCGCATGCCTAACAATTATAAACCCCGCATTTTAGTCTCATTATCGAAAACTCTTTTCAATATCAAGTCGGGCAATTCAACAAGATTCCCGACGTCCTGATCGAATGCTCGTCGCAAACTTTAGTAGACGGCCGCACCCCTGATACCGTCGACGAAGTGCACCAAGGCGGAACACCGCTACCGGGAGCACCCGAACGGATGCTTTCGGCGACGGGGTTCTCCTACAGTCACTTGGTCGGGGCTATGGAGTGAGGCTGTCTATTAAGTTTACCCGGCGAGTATCCGCATACTTTACGTGATTGCGACGGACTTTTGATCGCATCAAAATTCCGTGGCAACCAATCATCTGAGACTAAACTGCTATATTTATAATATTCAAATTAGTTATCTCATAACTACCTGTGGATTCCAATTATTGTATCACATTCCAGATAAATAGAAAAAGTTAAACTTTCCGATCGAATCATCAAGCATCTAAGATTTCCCCAATATATCTCAACACTTGAAATCAGTTTAAAAACATTCATTACATGCCACAATACCAATGGTCCAGCCGTAGAAGGGTCAAGCCAACGCCTCACATGTGGCACGTCGTACTGCCCCAAACCCTAAGGTTCAAAGGGCAGTTCAAGACGGTCACATAATCGAGTTAAGGTTTGTTGTCTTCTAGAGGGTCCACCGAGTTACTTGCATGACTTAGAACATTCTTAAACACGAGAAAAAATCCAACTTTTGAAAAATTTTCCGACAGGGGAAAAAGTGAGTTATTGATATCCGTTCGAACTTTTTAACAGTTTCTAAAAATTACCCGGAAAACACATAGACAAAATCTGATAATCCGATCGAATCATCGAATCCCTAAACAACCCCAGAAAATTCAGCTTTTTAATAAAAATTAAAAATTCCCAGAAAATCCAGCATAATAAAATAGGAGTTACTGTGCAAACAGGAGATGCTGACGTCATCATTTCGCCGCGGAACCGCCGCAGAAGGCATGCTTCTGCCGCGGTTCCGCCGCTCTTTATACTGTTCATCGAAAACTTTTTGCACCGTAATTCTTATAATTCCCTGCTGAATTTTTTAAAGCATTTTTAATGTGGAAAAATCCCAGTTTTTAGAAAAAGTCCAGAGAGCCGGTTTTATCGGGGTTTCGGGTTTCGATCGGACTTTAAACTTCGTCTAGACTTCGCCTAAAACTCTAGCTTGGCTCTGATACCACTGTAGGGTTGCTAGGCACGCGCACAAGGGTCTACGAGGCATCAACCATGCCCGATTTAAAATTTAGCCGTGCCGAACAACCCGAATACGGAACTTTAAACTAGAGATTAGGCGAAAACTAACATGCTAAACATTTTAACACTAAGTGAGAGGGATTACAACCTTTGTAGATCCGGTCCTTCACTTCATATGCTCCGTGTTGTGGTCCCTTCGCTGCGATCATCGGGATCCGGACTCTCGAGAGGTTCCACGAAGAGAAAGACGTAACCTTTGCTTCCGATCTTCGATATTAAGATGATCTACCTTGAAGTTTCTTTAACACAAGCTAACACTCATGAAATGATGTGAACACCCTCATCTAAATGGCAAGGGAAGATGAGGATGATGAAGTTGGATTTTTGCTCTCTTTATTTATCTTTTTCTCATATTTATCCATCACAAAAATCAAAGCAAGAAACCATTTCAAGCAAAGAAGAAGAAGGAAGAAGATGATGAACAATATTAGAATCCTTTTTGTGATGAATAGAAAAAGAAATGATATGAAGAATAATGCAACCATGGTTGACTTAACCATTGTAGAGAATTAACTAGGGTTAGGGTTTGGGTTGGGTTAAAGCATGAGTCACTTGTAAATATCTTTATCATGACAAAAAGAAAACCTTCTAGAAACATCTAGAAAGCTTAACCCTAATCCAAACCCTAATCATGTTTAAACTCCACTAAACATGTTGCATTAGTTATCATATCATGTTACAATATTATATATCATATATATAATATTTATTGTAACAAAATAAAATAATGCATTTAACATATATCGCATATATATCAATGTATTACCCGAGTGAGAAAAAGAATCTTTTAGTGAGCAAATATTAGTTAATGCAATTTAATATATCATATATATTATTATACATTAAATTATCGAATCAACACTTGATCCGACAATCCGGCTATATCGCATATAACCGGCTAATATTTATCCGTACCGATTCATCGAATCAACACTTGATCCGATGACCCGGCTGATATCAAATATCGCGAGAATATAATACGATATCACATATCGCATTATCCTCGGTCCCGCACATATCACATATGTGCTCCTACTCCGTTTTGCCTGAGTCAAGAAACCTCTGTGTAGGACTCTAAAGAATCGTCAATACGCCGGCAGCAGGTGATGATCATATCAATCACCCACAAGCTGCAAGCGGTCAGCTAAACGTAACAGCTACCCAGGTATTGAGCACTCAGAAGATCAACAAGCAAGCCTGTACATTCTCCTGCGAATCCAAACAGTAACACTCCCATACAGTCCGGTCTCGTCGTCTGATATGTTGCATATCTCGCCTAGTGGTGGTAAACGTCAGACCCAGTAGCTTGATAAGTCGTGTCGATTTGAGGTCTATAACGGTTTGAGAAACTACTGATAACACTTACCGGTAAATCTCAGCAACCCTGGCCCGGGATTTCCGGTTATAGCCAATCGAACACAGCACAACATCAACTCCCTATACCGGGAGAGACGAATCCCCTCCTATCGCTCATTGCCTCCATGTGATTCGGGACTGTACGCAAAAGCCACCTTTTTGCACGCCCTCTTGGACGTGGTATGATGGAAATCAAAGCACAGTGGGAACCACACAAGACTTTATGACGATCTTGGGTCAACAGACTACTCTGTACCAGTGTCACCGGAGAACTGCCATCTGACGTATGGTATAATACCATCTGGGAGTTCTCGGCGAGTCCGTCCAGTGTACCCAGTCTCCACTGAGCACCCGTACACCATCCTTGATGTCAAACACCGATGGATATGGGATCATCCATCGCCCATCATATGGGTCAAGATGCGTATACGCTAGTCTACTCTGGTGCATCGATGCCCTGTCTCGATACACCCTCGACTAGGAACAGTTATAGGATGTACTCGTCGACTACCGTGGCCCCACTAGTATGATCTCATCATAGTCCCAGTAGTCGAGTACATATCCTAAGGGCTTTATCAACATGTAACATAGAGACAATCAGAGTATATATTAAGATAAAGTACAACCAGATAGCATACTATCATGTCAAGCAAGAAAGTCCTCCCTATATATGTCCTAGCATCCACTACAATATACATCGTATGTACAGTGATGGCCTCTAGGGCATACATATAACTAACAATGGGCTCTTCCCTTTCCATATCACATATGAAGCGGTAGGCAACAGATTTGATTAGAACCCTATTCAATAGGTATGCAACTTCATAAGTGCATAACTCCAAAAAAGGAAATAGGTAACTCAGTAGTACTCATCATAGAGTACACCATATCAAATAGGGTGTATCTGCTCTGCCCCGATACACCGACGTGCTGTGGTGTATACGGAGGAGTAATGCTGAGAGAGAATCTCATTCTCCTTTAGAATAATCCAGGATTTCCGTGCTCAAGTATTCTCCTCCTTGATCACATCAAAGGACATAATACTTATATCCTTAGTTTTGGTTCTCTATTTCTAACTTATATTCTGTCAATATCTCAAAAGGTTCGGACTTATGTTTCAACAGGAACATATGACTGAAGCTTGAGAGATCATCAGAGAATGTAATGAAGTAAAATGAACCTTTCTTGGTATGTGTAGACTGGGGACCTTCATACATCAGCATGTATCAATCCCAAAAGTTCACTAACTCTTTCTCTGTTTCCAGAAAACAGAGCTATGGTCATCTAATCTTTATGACATGACTGGCAAGTATCACAAGATGTAAATTCAAACTAATTTAAATATGCATCTAAATGTTACTTCAGCCAGTCGGGTCGCATTGATATGACCTAGTCTACAATGCCTCAAGAAGGATTCGTTCAAATGTGAACTCTTCTTCTTGTGTGTGTTCCGTATACTAAGAATTGTAGTTTGATTTAGAACATCAATGCTTTTAGATAACGTGCCTGAACCGATCAACTTTTGATATAGGAAATGTTCAAAACATTATCCAACAATACAAAATTTTATCATTTCTTTACTAATAAAGAGACTGATATGATTTTGTATATCAGGTTCGGTATCTAATAGCATTTGTTCAGAATCAATATACTGATAATACAGGATGACAGTGACCAACAGACTTGGCTGCAACACTTGCCCCGTTTTCTGCCTCATGAAACTTATCACCCGTTCTCAGTTCTCTACCTTTCTGTAGCCCTAAGTAACAGATTACATATCTGGGATCCTGATCCGGTATCAAATACCCAGGACGTAAAGGATACTGAGAAACAGTTCTTTGTAATGGACACACCTGAAGGAGACGCATCATATGCACTTTCTTCGTTTGGGCGGCATGGGAATTCTGGTATTCCCCAATTTCCTGCTCTGTCTTATAACAATTATAAGTTGGAGCGGGACCAACGTTCCCCAGCACAGTATAACAAGCGGGTTCGGTCAATATATCTGTTTTATTATCTTGATTAAGGCGTGACATGGTCGCTACCTGGAGAGAGAGAGAAGAAAACACTCTGCGTGCGCTCTTGCAAGATCAGATTGGTTATATATTTTATCTAATCAGGATGGCTCCCACTGTTTTTATCAAATCTTCCTTCAAACCCTAAAAGGAAAGACTAGCCGGGGTTAATTACACGCTACAAGTTCGCCAATCTTTCAGCCAGGCCAGTGTCGGTACTTTGAAGGAGGTTCCCCGTGCTTTCGCACGGAGCTAATTAATGTAAACCTCGTTTTCCCAGAGGCGTAACCCCGTTGACACCTACTTGATCGGCTAATTGTAATGTGTAAAACTCTCCCAGGAGTAACTCTTACTCGTAGTGGGTATCGGGATCCAACTATCTCATAGAAGGTATGCAATCTCATTGCAAATTTCAACACTTGAAATTCCCGATAATATTTTGCCCCAAACGATCTATCACCTTGACAAGGTCAACAAACCATAGACCGCAAGTCAAGTTCAACCCGTCATTTCTTGATTGAATCAAACCCACCTGCACGACCCTTGACAAGGTCAACAAGGCCGCACGACTACCCTAACCCAATCTGCATCATATGCATAAGCAGATAAATACTGGTTAGCTACCGCACACTGCGCCTTGACAAGGTCAACAAACGCAGCACGAATACTAAACAAGACTTATCTGAAATGACGGAGGGCTACGACGGGTTTTTCTGAAAACCTATTGCGTAATGAACTTGATATCGTTGTAGAATCAAATGATTTTAAAATGGAGTGCTTTTGAGGCTTTTCTAGTTTTGCTAAAGGGGTCACTCCCGGTGAAGGGATCGTCGGCCCTTTCCTCATCGAATAAGGTGCAGGATATATCATATATACCGCTGTGCAAAGCAAGAACTATAGGAGCAATCAAAAGACAAACCGAGGGTTGTAGCATCTGCCAGTTATTGCTAAAGGAGTCACTCCCGGTGAAGGGATCTCGGTCCTTTCCCTATCGAATAAGGTGCAGGATGTTCTACAAGGAACACCGCGATGCAAAGCAAGAACTGTAGCTACCTGTTTTTGAAAATTCGATTCCACAGCATCTTAGGTTTCTTTTCTTTCATTAATCATATTAATGAAGTCCCATCATTTAAATTTACCTAAACATCACAGATAAATATGACGTACACTTATGCCATCCGCATTCGCCTCGATGTCCCCTCGTGCACCGTTAGGTTAGGTAACTAATGGCAGAGCAGGGCAGGGCTAGCACGGGTGTAAAACATAAGTAACGTCTATATAATATATCATATATACTATATACAGTATTTATCACAGAACATCAAATGATCACATCACAGATATCGCAGCAGAAGAATCATATGAAATATTGGATATACTAGGACGTCCGTGTTTTCAATACGAGCCAGTATAAAACACGGATTCCACGGTCGCGATGAATAGCCAAACTCACACCCCTAGACCCCTACGAGAGCGGCAAGCAACCCTACCAATTCTAGAGTTAGGAGACCCGGACTCGACTTCTTGAGTTGGTCTCCCACTGGACTCCAGAACCCGGTTACTTGTGCCCTCCTCCTTGAGTCCATCCTAGTGCGGAAAAGTAAATAATATACAAATGGTGACATCTTCCGCAACCTGGAAGTGCCCCAATAAAAGAATATTACATACACGTTTTTACATGAATGAAAATGAAAAACACTCATCTCACAAAAAAACCCCCCCCGGCTATTCAAACACGACGATCCAATATAACATATCCAGCAACACATAACATCACATGTCATCAACGTAAGTAAATATGCACATCCCAATTGTCGTTGACATATAGCAATGAAACCGGCGATATCACATATTACACTTACGGTCGTAGAAAAGAAAGTGTAAAACTACAACAGTTGGAATCCGCAACCTCCTTAGACATCGCATGCCTAAACCAATGAATTCCTTAGACATCACATGCCTAACGATTATAAACCCCGCATTTTAGTCTCCATACCGAAAACACTTTTCAATATCAAGTCGGGCAATTCAACAAGATTCCCGACATCTCTGATCGAATGCTCGTCGCAAAGTTTAGTAGGCGGCCGCACCCCCGACGCCGTCGACGAAGTGCACCAAGACGGAACACCGCTGCCGCTAGCACCCGAACGGATGCTTTCGGCGATGGGGTTCTCCTACAGTCACTTGGTTGGCGCTATGGGGTGAAGCTGTCTATTAAGTTTACCCGGCGAGTATCCGCGTACGCTACGTGATTGCGACGGACTTTTGATCGCATCAAAATTCTGTGGCAACCGATCAAGTGAGACTAAAGTGCTATGTTTATAACATTCATATCTGTTATCTCATAACTACTTGTAGATTCCAAGTATTGTATCCCATTCCAGATAAACAGAAAATGTTAAACTTTCCGATCGAACAGTCAAACACCCAAGTTTTCCCAAAACAGCTCAACACATGAAACAAGTTTAAGAACATTCACTTCATGCCTCAGTACCAACGGTCCAGCCGTAGAAGGGTCAAGCCAACGCCTCACATGTGGCACGCCGTACTGCCCCAAACCCTAAGGATCAAAGGGCAGTTCAAGACGGTCACATAATCGAGTTAAGGTTTGTTGTCTTCTAGAGGGACCATCACGTTACTTGCACTACTTAGAACGTCATTAAACTACGAAAAGATCCAACACTTGGAAATTTCCCGACAGGGGAAAAATTGGGTATTTATATCCGGTCGAACTTTTTAACATATTCTAAGATTATCCGGAAAAACACAGACGAAGTTAAACTTCCCGATCGAAACATCGAGTCCCCAATAAAACCCAGAAAACTCAACTCTTTAATAAATATTAAAAATTCCCAGAAAATACAGCACTATAAGATAGGAATTACTGTGCAATTTCCAAAAGTTGATGTGACTACTTGGCCGCGGTTCCGCCGCGCTTTAGACGAATCATGAGAACGTGCTTCACAGTAATCCCTAAAATACCCTGCTGATTTTTCTGCATATTTTTAATTTGAAAAAATGCACAGTTTTGAAAAATGTACAGAGAAGGCTTAGAATTTGGGTTTCGGGGTTCGATCGGGTTTCTAACATCGTCTACGCATCGCCTAAGGCTCTAGCTAGGCTCTGATACCACTGTAGGGTTCCTAGGAACACTAATGAGGTCTCACAAGGCATCAACCATGCCAATTTCAAAAATTTCCGGTGCCGAGAAACCCTAATGCGATCGTTGACTAGAGTTTTAGGCGAAACATGCAACTAGTTAACAACTTAACTAAGAGTGGACGGAAAATACAACCTTTTGTTAGGTCCACGTTACCTCTCCCGGTACTTTCGGGGTTGCGGAAACGATAAAACAAAAATTTTTCTGGACTTGGCAACATGGACCGTAAAAGCCGGATCTTTACTAAACAACACACTAGCATCCTAACTAGAGATTTATCTACTCGGTTAGGGGTTATACCTCAACTTGAACTCCTTCTCTTCTTGTTGTTCTTCTCTTTGCTTGCTCCGATGGTTGATCGGGACTTTGGTCACCTCCGCGGCCTCCTTGAGTCGAAGACGATCCACCCGAGAGATGTACACCGAGCTCCACCTCGAGCCGAGGCAACTAGGGCAAAGAGATTGCTAGTCTAGAAGCCCTAGGATGTGTAGAGAAGATGTATGGATGTGTTTGTCAAGTGAAATCCTTTTTCTCCCAACACATGAGATCAAAGGAAAAATCAAGAGGAGGAAGAAGGAGGAGCAACCATGGAAATGTTTCTCATTTCTTTTCTATGAGAGAGAATGAGAATTAGCAAATGAAAAACTTAACCAAGAGAAAACACAACCATGGTTGCAATAATGCAAAAAACATTATCATTACTAATCCCATCAAGATAAAGGTGATGGCTACAAATGACATGACCATTATCATAACAAAAAGAAAAAGAAAACCAAAGAATACTTTAGATCTTTCAAGAAGATCCTAGTCAACTTTGGTCAAACTGTCAACAAAGTCAAGATGGTCAAATGGTCAATGTAATTAGCCATAACATAATTATCAATGAAAGGATTAGTAAATAATGTCCCCGGCTCATAATGGTTTTGACCAAACGAACTGTCAAAACCCTAATGAGTCCGCCTCAAAATGGTTTTGACCGAATCAACTGTCAAAACCCTAATGAGCCTGCCACATAACGGTTTTGGCCGAACCAACTGCCAAAACCTTAATGAGGTACCTCCTCCTTCATCGCTCCGGAAAACTGTGCATACACACCTGCATCCGCATTCCGTAGAATGCGGATGCGCAGAAGACAAAACAAATCCATCCGTGCAATACTAGGATCCGGCTTAAACCAAAGCCCACTAGTATTGCCTGCCCGAACACCATACGCACACAAGTGTATGTAAGTGATCGCAGCCCTGCCGTAAAACCATACGGCCTCTACACGTTTCGCTCAGTGCAGGGAAACTCTCTGTGTGGCACTCTAAAGACTCGACACTACGCTGGCAGTGGGTTTAACCACAGACCGCAAGCGGCACTAGCTGTGCGTAACGGTCCCCAGGTAGATGTCGATAAGAAGGCCGATGAGGTAATCTCATCCGAACTCCTACTGAGCCTGTATGTGACAATCTCCGTACAGTCCGTTCTGTTCATCTGATACATCGCATGGCGGGCCTAGGGGGGCGGTAAACGTCAGTCCCCTAATTGCGGTACAAGTCGTGTCGGAGTGAAGCCCAGAACACCCTGAGATGACACTGGAAACCTACCAGCATATCTCGCTTGCCCTGGCCAGGGACTACTCGTGTAATGGCTCTCCTAGACACAGCGCGATGTCAACCCCCAATACCGGGAGAGACGAATCCTGTCTAACCGTCACTGCCTCCAAGTGCTTCGGGACTGCACCCAACTACTACCTGTTTGCACGACTCAGTAGAATCGTGGTAGGGCAGTAATCAAAGAACAGTGGGAACACACTTGAGGCGAAGTGACAGTGTCAAGTCAGCGGACTAAGCTGTACTCACGTCACCTGGGAACTGATAACTGACGATAGGTATAATACCAACCATCAGTTCCCGACGAGTCCTGTCCAGTGTACTCGTAACCTAACGAGCACCCGCATACTATCTCAAGTACGACGTACTGACGGCTGTGGGACAGACCGTCTCCCGTGCTGGGATGAGAAGCGCATGCGCTAGTCTACTCCGGAGTATCGATGCCCTATCTCGATACTCTCACGACTAGGGACGTGTATAAGGATGTGCTTGTGGATTACCCAGCCCCCACGAGTGTGATCGCCATCACAACGCCGGTAATCAAGCAAAGATCCTAAGGGCTCTACTAATGCGTATAGGTGATATAATAAATAAACACACATGTACACATTAAAGCAGAGACAAACCAAATAGCATACTACTATATCGAGCAAGATTGTCTGTACAACTGTGAATATCCCAAGCTTCCATCAAGTAATATACATACTAGTATGATACAGTAATGGCCTCTAGGGCATATACACTAACACCTTTGTAGATCCGGTCCTCCACCTCCATAGCTCCGTGATGATGTCCCCTCGCTATGATCATCGGATCTCGGACTCTAGTGTTGATTCCATTGGAGAAATGATCGGGCTAGGTCGTCGACTTCGATGCCGAATATGATCTACGTCGAGGCAACTCAAGATCAAGCTCCAACTTCACTAAGTCATGAAACTTGTGAAGAAAACACCCTATACTACTTGGCAAGTGGTAGAGGGTGAAGAAATAGGAAGTGGGTTCACTTTAGAATTGGATTTCTCACTCTTTTTCTCATTTCACCATTGAAGCTATCAAGCTTCTTTCTTCTTGAAAAAGAAGAAGAAGAAGAAGAAGAAGATAATAGGATAAGAATTATTATAAAATAGAAAATAAGTCATTCTTATCATATTAGCAACCATGGTTAAGTGTATAGAATAAACTAAGGTCAGGTGAATGGTTAGGTTTAGCATAAAACAAAAATGGTAGACTTTTTCAAAGCTTCATGAAGCTTCAACTATAAAACAAAGAAAGCCACCATTTCTCTTTTTGCCAAAATAAATAAATGAATAAATAAATAAACACCCTAACCATTTACTTAACCAAGGTTTAAATCAAACATACACCCAAGTTTGCATGTATCATCAAACATGATACAAACTAGTGCACAAAACTATATCATATATACAATGTGCACATCAAGTGAGAAAATCCATCTTAAGTGTACAAATACTAGTTAATGTAAAGTAATATATCAAATATATAATTATACATTAAATCATTAAATCAACACTTGATTTAACGATCCGGTCATATCGCATATAACCGACTAATATCAATAGTAACAACTTATCGAATCAACACTTGATCCGATAACCCGGCTATATCGCATATAACCGATCACTGTCACAAATCGAGAGAATCGAATACAGTATCACATACTGGTATTATTCTCGGTCCCGCACATATCTCATATGTGCTCCTATTTCGTTTCGCTTGAGCCAGGAAACCTCTGTGTAGGACTCTAAAGACTCGTCAATACGCCGGCAGCAGGTGATGATCATATCAAACACCCACAAGCCGCAAGAGGTCTGCTAAACGTAACGGCCACCCGGGTATTGAGCGATCAGAAGATTGATGAGCAAGCCCGCTCACACTCCTGTGAATCCAACCAGCAACACTTACCGTACAGTCCGGTCTGATCGTCTGATATGTCGCATATCTCGCCTAGGGGTGGTAAACGTCAGACCCCAGTAGCTCGATAAGTCGTGTCGATATGAGGTCTATAACAGTTTGAGAAACTACTGGTAACACTTACCAGTAAATCTCAGCAACCCAGGCCAGGGATTTCCGGTTATAGCCAATCGAACACAGCGCAACATCAACTCCCTATACCGGGAGAGACGAATCCCCTCCTATCGCTCATTGCCTTCATGTGATTCGGGACTGTACCCAAAAGCTACCGTTTTGCATGCCCTCTTGGACGTAGTAAGGTGGAAATCAAAGCACAGTGGGAATCACATAAGACTCTATGACGATCTCGAGTCTACAGACTAACCTGTATCAGTGTCACCGGAGAACTGCCATCTGACGTGAGGTATAATACCATCTGGGAGTTCTCGGCGAGTCCGTCCAGTGTACCCAGTCTCCACTGAGCACCCGTATATCATCTCTGATGTCAAACACCAATGGATATGGGATCATCCATCGCCCATCTGTATGGGTCGAGAAGGTATACGCTAGTCTACTCTGGTATATCGATGCCCCGTCTCGATACACCCACGACTAGGGACCTTGAAGGATGTACTTATGGACTACCATGTCCCCACTAGTTTGATCCGCATCATAGTCCAGGTAGTCAAGTACACATCCTAAGGGCTTTACCAACATGTAACAGAGAGACAATCAGTTTACACGTTAAGGTAAAGAGCAACCAGATAGCATACTATCATGTCGAGCAAGAAAGTCCCCCTATATATGTCACAGCATCCACTACAATATACATCCTATGTACAGTAATGGCCTCTAGGGCATACATATAACTAACACCTAGTCGTGAGTGTATCGAGACGGGGCATCGATATACCAGTGTAGACTAGCGTATACGCTTCTCGACCCATGAGATGGGCGATGGATGATCCCATATCCATTGGTGTTTGACATCAGAGATGGTATACGGGTGCTCAGTGGAGACTGGGTACACTGGACGGACTCGCCGATAACTCCCATATGGTATTATACCTCACGTCAGATGGCAGTTCTCAGGTGACACTTGTGAAGGTTAGTCTATAGACCCGAGATCGTTATAGAGTCTTGCGTGATTCCCACTGTGCTTTGATTTCCACCTTACCACGTCCATGAGGGCGTGCAAAACGGTGGTTTTTGGGTACAGTCCCGAGTCACATGGAGGCAATGAGCGATAGGAGGGGTTTCGTCTCTCCCGGTATTGGGGGTTGATGTTGCGCTATGCTCGATTGGTCATAACAGGGAAGTCCCTGGCCAGGGCTGTTTTAGAGATTTGCTGGTAAGTGTTACCAGTAGTTTCTCGACCCGTTATGGGCCTCACATCGGCACGACTTATCAGTTATTGGGGTCTGACGTTTACCACCCCTAGACTTGATATGCGACATATCAGACGAGGAGACCGGACTGTACGGGAAGTGTTGCCGATTGGCTCGACGGGAGTTGTAGCAGGTTCGCTTGTTTTCTTCTGATCGCTCAATACCCGGGTGGCCGTTACGTTTAGCTGACCGCTTGCGGCTTGGGGGTGCTTGATATGATCATCATCCACTGCCGGCGTATTGACGAGTCTTAGAGTCCCATAATGGAGTTTCCTAGTCCAGGCTAAACGTTGTGGTGCGCGTATGCGATATGCGCTTGGACCCGATTAAAATGCGTGTATAGGATACCGTATATTGATCGGGCGGCTTGCTTATGGTGGGGTCATATGTGATATGGCCGGATTGATAAATCAAGTGTTGATTTATCATTTAACCATTAGTTTTCTCACTTGAAATCTTTTCTTGTATATGATGGATGTATGCATGCATGTATGTTTTTCTTTCTTTCTAGTTTCATGCACATATGGATGTGTATACATACATACATACATCATCTATCATGGTTGCTTATACAAAGAAAATGGTGGCAATATAAGACTTACACCATGGTTTTATTTATATGAATTATTATTGCATTTGATTTAAAACAAAAGGAAAAAGGAAAGGATAATTCATGGTTTCTTTCTACACTCTTCTTTGACCTAACCATGCTCACCCACCTTTTAACCATGGATTAACTTTCTTTTTGGGTTTTAACTCAAGTTCAATAATATATTTATTGTTTAACCATGGTTTGAGATGAGAGAAGAAAAATATATATTGATATATTTTTATTTTCTCATGAGGTTCTTTCTTTTGTATTCTTCTTAAAAAGCCATCATCTTCTTCAACCTTGAGCTCTTGCTCTCTAGACTTTTCAAGTGAGCAAAATACTCAACAAGATAGGATTTTGAAGTGAGAAAGAGAACCACAACACCATTCTACACAAGTCTAGCCCACTTGCATAGAGTGTTAACTTCAATTCATCTTCTTGATAAAGTGAAGTTGCAAGCTTGGACAAAGCGGACTCCGGGTGGATCATCGGTGACCTAGAGGAGATCAAGCGGAGCTTTTCCAAACCCCAAGTGGCCAAGGAGCCTAGCGTAGGGAGCTACAAAGGTTGTACTCTTAAAACCCTAGCATTTCTTTCATGTGATGATGTGAAGTTTAAGAAACCCTAATTTTCCTAGGAATGATCCTTTGTATGTTTACTTAGCACCATAAAAACTTGATCTTTGTGACATGTGATGCTTCCAACCCTCTCATTGGGTGCTAGGTAAACCCTTCAGTACCTATCAGGGGGCCAGTCATGGAGACAGCACCTGATGGATCAGTATTTCTGTGTCGATGCTTGGCACATTGGTTTCATGATATTTCTAATTACTCCTTTGTATATATAACAGGGGATTGAGCCGCTGCTATATATACCCTTACACCAATATTAGTGGAATGGGACGCTAATATATGTGTTTTGACCTCATCATATTTATTTATGTCATTATATTTAGGATGTTAGAATTTTGCTGGAGAATTGATTCGGGATATAAGAGATTCATTTGAGATTGGATACTGGATATATATGTGAGATCTACTTACTGTTGTACATTCGAGATATGTGAGATATACTTGATATTGTACATACGAGATATGTGAGATATACTTGATATTGTACATACGAGATATGTGAGATCCACTTGATTTTGTACATTTGATATATACGAGATATACTTGATGATTGTACATTCGATATATGTGAGATATACTTGAGGTTGTACATTCGGGATATATGAGATATACTTGATATTGTGCAATTGAGGAGATGTGATACTTAGATAATATGATAGCCAATTTGGGGGCTGATTTGAGTAATTGGGATTTGAATTGTCTTGCTGGATTGTGATCCTACCACGATGTCAGGATTCCGTGGAAATGGCATACTTCACTCCATACCCCACCTTTATCTATTTGTGCACTGCTTCATGTATTAGTAGTACCTGTTAAAGTACCTTTCATGATTATTGCACATTTACATTCTCATATCCCTAACGCATGATTATTGCATACTGTTGTCCTATCATTATTGCTTTATATATATTGGTTGTACCTGCTAGTGTACTTTCCATTATTCTGCATTCATATGACCTGTTATTACTGGTAATTGCATATCTTAGATTCACGCATTACGTGCATACTTGCGATTACCTGCATATGTTATTTACTATTCACGAGTTGGCAACTCACCCCCGTTGTGCCACAGGTATTGCAGGTGTTTCCCCAGAGTAGTCGAGGCAGGCTATTCACCTATCTATCATCTTTCGCTACAGATACCGCATCGGCTCACAGTGTTCTATTTTGCTTAGGTGGGTTTTGGTGGTTATCTGTACTTTGTATTGTATATTCGTTGTATCTTGTACTCTCCATCTACTACTAGTATGTTGTGACTTAGAGACTTAGTGAGGACGATATTGTATATTATTGTGGATTTGTTGCTTTTTATACAGTTTCCTTTCTTTTGTCTCTTATTTCTTCGCTACGGCGTCGTATATCTGTTGTGGTGTTTGTTTTCCGCTGTTAGGCGTGGATTTTTGCTCCCGTTTGGGATGCTTTACTTTATATTCATGTTGTACCCATTTGGGGGTTAGTTTTTACAAAGGGGGTGCTGCCAAAATTTTAAAGAAAAAGTGGACACTTTTAAAGAATTTGGGTTGTGATTTCAAACGTTTCAAAAACTTTTATTATCTTTTTCCGTATTTTCATGGTTTAGATTTCTGGGTTTTGGCTTTCTTTTATTGCGTTACGTCTGTAGGCGTTGCGTAGTATTAGGGCCGTCACGTACAAATTTCGGGTCGTGACAAAGTTGGTATCAGAGCGTTAGGTTTTATCTTTCGGAGTGTAGGATGACCTTGGTATGATGGAGTATGTAGCTTAAGCAGAGTAACGTAGTGTGTGTATGTCTGCAGCATGCTCACGATGCAGTACTTCGCCTAAAGTGCCTACGTACAAATTGCTTGAAATTCCTTCCTTGATGATTCATATCCTTGTGATTCGATTTCTGTGTTCTTATCGAATCCTATCTCTATTTATAGCCTTTCCACCGATAACTATGGGGACTCAGAGTGATGCAGCGAGGGCCGAGGTCAGAGTTTGCTCGGGTGAGACGAGCACTGACCAGGATGGCACTCTTGTTGCACAGGTACAGACGGATCAGCCTTCGACAGAGCAGCTCGCTAGGCTTGTGGCAGAGATGCAGGACTTGCGCCAGACGATGAGATCATTAGTTGATGTCGTTCGAGCGCAGCGACAGGAGGTTGACACCCCTGTTACTCAGTTGTTCCTTGGGATCAGCATGCAGCAGTCCGTCACCTACATAGCACCAGTGGATGTAGCCCCAGTCGACGAGACACGTATTCCAGAGACTTTGCGAGTTCCAGGACAGTGGAGGACCCGTACCGGTGTGCTAGTCCAGGGATAGAGGCCTAGTCGTCGAGACAGTTTTCATGACTGTCGTGGGAGTGGCAGAGGCTTAGGACGAGGTCAGTCGTTCAGCTCTCATCCCCTGGAGGGCTAGCAGCCGTCGTATGGATGTTTTCGATGCGGGAGCCTTCATCACTTCACCAGGGATTGTTCCTTAGCGCCGCGTCAGAGTCGTGTTCTCAGAGGTCGTGGGCACGGAAGGTTTGCTCAGAGGGGTCAGTCTGGCAAAGGAAGAGTTTTGACAGTTCCGGGTAGAAGGCAGACACGAGGGTTTGTTTCTACTCATCGGGACGCACAGGCGTCCAATGCAGGGTTTTCAGGTATCCTTAATTTACATGTTCTTTTGATGTACTTGTTGGTTTTTTCACACTTTGTGCCATGGTTGGGACGAGGATCATGTTAGTTAGATCAGCCGTTTTGTTGTGTTAATTTCTGTCAGCGATTCTTTTGTTGCGCGACACGTATTTCAGTCGTATGCCAATCGGTGAGGAAATTCTTCCGTCTTTGGATCCTTCTAGAGAT
Source organism: Agapanthus africanus (assembly GCA_030015575.1). NCBI lineage: Eukaryota > Viridiplantae > Streptophyta > Magnoliopsida > Asparagales > Amaryllidaceae > Agapanthus > Agapanthus africanus. The sequence goes on along the minus strand of CM057346.1, from coordinate 456,424,870 downwards.
GTTGGATTTGACGTTCTCCTGGGCATGGATTGGTTAGTTACGTGCTAGGCGTCTGTGGGCTACCGTGAGAAAACAGCTAGGTTTTTTTTCCCGGCAAGTCAGTTCTTGTTGTGCAGGTGGATGTTGTGCCGCCTCTCACAGCTTGAATTCAGCCTATTCCGCTAGTCAGCTTTGGAGGAGATGTCGTGGATTCTTGGCGTTCATTCATGATACCGAAGCCACAGTAGATTTGTTGGACCGGTTTTCTATCGTGCAAGAGTTTTCCGACGATGTTCCAAGGGAACTAGTGAAGCTTAAGGAGCTTAAGAATCTGCTGCTGAGTTGTTTGTTGGGGAGGTTTAGGGAGGTTTGTGTGTCCGAGTGTTTCGCTTTTGGGAGCTCCTATTTCTGTTCGTCAAGGAGAAGGACGGCAGTTGAGGTTGTGTATTGATAGATCGTCAATTGAACCGGCTTACGGTGCGGATAGGTATCATTTACTTCGCATTGACGATTTCTTCGATCAGCTCCTAAGTACGAGACTTTTTCTAAGTTGTTGGGGATCAGGTCATCATCGTTGCGGGTTCAGAGTGATGGCATTCCGAATACTGCTTTTGTGCGTGCTACGGGCAGTTTGTGTCTTGGTGGTGTCGTTGGACTCGCCAATGCCCTAGCAGCATTCGTAGATATGATGAACCAGATTTCTTCAGGCCATTCCTCGACCAGCTATTGTTGTGTTATTGACGACATTCTGGTCTATACTTTGTGTCTTGAGGAACAGGAGCAGCACTTGAGGATTTGTTTTGCAGACATTAGGAGAGCCCCAGCTGTTTGCTAGATTCTTGGAGTGTTCCTTTAGGCTTGTTTGTGTTGACTCCTAGGTCTTGTAGTTACGAGAGACGGTTTCGTATGGTTCCGAGGAAGATCGAGACCGTACAGCTTAGGCCCAAACTTGTGTACGGACAGAGATCCTTTGATTTTGGGCTTAGCAGGTTTTTACCACCGTTTCGTGTAGGATTACTAGCGTATTGCTGCACAGTTGACTAGAATGACCGGAATGGAGGTTCTTTTCTTTGGACTGAGGCATGTGTACGGAGTTTTCGGCAGTTGGAGATTCGGTTAGCAACTGCATCAGTTCTTTGCTTTTGGTTCGGGCGACTTTGTGATTTAACTGTAATGTTTCACGAAAGTGGCTCGATTGTGTGTGGTTGTGACACTGCCCGCCGACGCTCGTTCGTTGGAGATACTTGAGCATACTCGGCTGGGTAATGATTCGGAGTCTTTGATTGTGACAAGGGTGTGCTAAGTTAGGAATGCGTGTATGTACCTGATATTATCGGGTAGAGATGTGAAATCCTAGAGCTGGCACATCTGTCAATTCTCTGTATTCATTCAAGTTCCACCAACATTGATGTGACTTGTGAGATAGTTACGGGTGGGCAGGAATGTAAAGAGAAATTTCAGGTTTCGTTTCAAGGTGTTTGTCTTGTTGTGTGTTTTGGGTTGAGCATCTGAGACCGGCTGGAGAGTTGCAACCTTTAACCATTCCGAAGTGGGAATGGGGGCAGATTTCCACGAATTTCGTTATGGGTCTACCCAGGTTTAGTCAGGGTGTGACTCTATTCGGATGCTTGTTGTCCGGTTTTACTCGGTTTGCTTAGTTGTTCTTTGTTAAGTTGTGCGTTGCACGGAGTTCCTTCGAGGGTCGTGTCCAATGAAGGCACCCTGTTCGCTTGCCGTCTTGGGCAGAACCTTCAGGAAGCCTTAGGTACTGGTTGAGCTTTAGCTCCGTCTTTCCATCCGCAGGATGATGGTTTTGTGAGAGAGGGCTATACCGACTCTAGAGGTTATACTCGTGCATACGTACTAATTGTTGTCGGCAGTTGGGATCGTCACTTGCCATTGTTAGGACTCTCCTTCGATAGCAGTTATTAGTAGACATTCTAATTGGCAACCTTTAAGTTTTGTTTGTTAGGTGGTGTCGATCTCCAGTCTATTTTTCTGACTCTGCGTAGTAGGATTTTTGGACCCCAGCTAGTCTAGAGACTTCGGAAATGATCCAGCTGTTTCAGGTAAGGATGATGACAGTCCTGTGCGGACAGAGGTCTTATGCCGACCATGGTGATCGCAGGCTCGAGTTCGCAGTAGGAGATCATGTATTCCTACGGATTTTTCCGATGAAAGACGTGTTGAGTTTTGGGAAGCTTATCCTAGGATTATAGGTCCTTTTGAGATCCTTTAAGCGAGTTAGTTTTCGTTGTCTTTAATTTGGCACTTCCGCCCAGATTATCGATTATTCACCCCGTTTTCTTTGTGTTAATACTTTGCAATTACCTTCATGACCTTCTCACATGATTCAGAACGGACCGTTAGTTAGGACTCGATCTTTTCGTTCACCAGGAGCCATGTGTGTTAGTGGCTCGGCAGGTGGAGAAACTTCGGTCAAGGGTCTTGCCATCTGTGGAGAGTTTTCTTGGACGTAGCCGTATAGTGAGGGGATCACTCGGGAGGCTGCGAGCGAGAATTGGGAGTTTTGTACTCTTCTTTTTGGAGGTACGCTTAGTGAAAATTTTAAATTCAGGGACGAATTTTGATAAGGGGGGAGATTGTAACGTTTCAGAAATCGTTTTGCGAATTTTTCCGTTTTAGGGCAAAATTGTCAGTTTTTCTCGTTTTATCCCGATTTCGATCAAACTTCCATAGAAACTTACCGGCACCTTTTTTAGCTAAAATAAGCTTGTGCGCAAACTTTAGGGGTATTTGGGAGGTTTTGGTCCAATTTGAATTTTTCCAAATTTTAATGTTATTTTAATGCGGTATTCACATTTTGGGAATTTCTCTTTAAGCGATCTTTTCTTCAATTATTCTTGTGTAAACCTAAACCACATAATATCTAGATTATTGTGTGGACAAGGATTTAAGAGTAAAAGAAAAGAAAAGAAAAGAAAAGAGAGATGCATGCATGTGTGTATGTGTAATATGAATGCATTTAATGCATTAATTGTTAGGAAATTGCTAGGAAACCCTCACCATTCCCTCCCCTCTTCCTTTGGCCGAGCTCTCCCTCTTTCTCTACTGCCTTTATCCATTTATTTATTTCTTTTCTTCACAAATCCATCAAAAATCATCAAAAGTTCACAAAAATTCCATTTTTCTTCATGTTTTCTCTCTTGCTTGCCTTGGAGCATGCAAAGCTTGGATCTTTGGCTTCTTTGGTTTAGGTATTGTTCTTTTACTATTCTTTATGTGTTTTTAGTATAGCTTTGCTTGTTAGTTCAGTTTAGATTAGTTAAAGTTAGGTTTTTGTGCGAAATATCGCATTTTAGTGTCGGTTTGTGTAGTTTGTTCGTGTCTTGTAGCTGTTATTAATATATATATTTGGTTTAAGAAATTCTTGTTAGGGTTAAATTTTGTTAAATGTTTAGTGTTCATTTGAAGTGTTAATTTGTGTTTTGTAGATGATTAACCTAGTAGGAAATGTTAATTTTTGCTAATGAACACTTTATTTAATTAAGCAATTAGCTTATTAGGTTTTTGCTAAAACATAATTAGCGAGTGTTAAAAATATAGGAATGGTTTAGATAGCTTAGTTAAGCTATTTTAAGGTGTTTTTAATCGCTAGATATGCATTAGCTTGAAACTAGTGCGAAATATTGCGATAGGTTGCTTACTAGTTTTCGTGGTTTTTCCGAAGTGCGTTAGATTGGTTGTTGCGAGATTATATCTATTGTATTCCTCGTAATTCTTGTGTTGTGTTGCGCGATCGGGACGATCGGGGCCCAGACTTGGTGTTTTGTAGTTTAGCGACCCCAATTAGGGTTTTTGGCCGGTATCATGCGCGATAGATACGCTAAGCGCACAGTGTAATTTTCCGGGCGTTTTCTTCGCGTTTCGTTGTCTTTTCGTCATTGTAGGATTTTTTCTTATATGATGTGTTTGTAAAATTTTAGGTTCGCAAGCGGGGACTTCGGATGCTACGACAAGGGGAAAACAGGTGGTAGGCTTCACCTAGCTTGGAGCGTTTGTGAGTAGATTTAACATCTACAGGGGAATCGCCCGCATGGCGTTATGCGTCTGGGCTAGAGATTTTTAACTTGTCGCATATTCTATGTCATGTTTAGAATTGCGTATTTACCCTATTAATTAGATGTAGTGTGCCTGGACTGGTAGTAGTAGTACACTGCACATATTATTGACGATTCATATTGCACGATCACTGATTGTATGCTACACACACCATCAATAATTGCCATGTCACATACAAACCACTTATAGATATTATATTGCTTGGTTAGGGACATTGTGACATTGATTCATATTTCTTATCGCATTTGACATATAGTTACCTGTATACCTATAGGGTATTGTACCATTAGTGATAAGTACATACACACCGAAGGACATAGCTACAGGTGTGCTTTACATTTCATACTTCACATATACCTGATAGGTATATCACATCATTACAAATTGGTAGATACCTATATTTTCTGCTATACCTTCATGTGTTTACATATATCTGGTTATAGCTATGTATTTACCCTTATTGTTGTATCATTAAGAATTGGAGATATTAGGAACCGCATAATATTTATATTAACTGGTTGCAGTTAATTAGCGACATTTCCTTTATACGCTTACATTACAGTTTTTATGTTGCGTATACTATATTCATGGATTTTCGCATTGTATTATGAATTTTTCATGATATTTTCTAGATTTGGGAACCGCGGGAGTTCATGAAATTATGCATTATTTGAAAAACGCGGTTTCCTTGATATGATATTTTAGCAGCCACCATGAGATTTGTCGTTTACGATGTGTATACCCTACGCGAGGAAAGGAGGGATCCGTGTACGGGTACATGGTGGGTCCCGGAGGTACCCCGAAGCAAGAATGATGTCGTGGTGTCAGGAGATGAGGCTTAGGGGAACCATACTATCCGGTGACAGGACCAATGACTCAGCGGCTATCATGTGGATACCGACGGGAGTCATGTACGTATGGGTACGTCGAGAGGCGAGGGTCAGAGCTAGGCACTCGAGCTTTCGGGATAGCGTATGATACGTACCTATCAAGGGGCCAGTCATGGAGACAGCACTTGATAGATCAGTATTTCTGTGTCGATGCTTGGCACATTGGTTTCATGATATTTCTAATTACTCCTTTGTATATATAACAGGGGATTGAGCCGCTGTTATATATACCCTTACACCAATATTAGTGGAATGGGACGCTAATATATGTGTATTGACCTCATCATATTTATTTATGTCATTATATTTAGGATGTTAGAATTTTGCTGGAGAATTGATTCGGGATATAAGAGATTCATTTGAGATTGGATACTGGATATATATGTGAGATCTACTTACTGTTGTACATTCGAGATATGTGAGATATACTTGATATTGTACATACGAGATATGTGAGATATACTTGATATTGTACATTCGAGATATGTGAGATCCACTTGATTTTGTACATTTGATATATACGAGATATACTTGATGATTGTACATTCGATATATATGAGATATACTTGAGGTTGTACATTCGGGATATATGAGATATACTTGATATTGTGCAATTGAGGAGATGTGATACTTAGATAATATGAGAGCCAATTTGGGGGCTGATTTGAGGAATTGGGATTTGAATTGTCTTGCTGGATTGTGATCCTACCACGATGTCAGGATTCTGTGGAAATGACATACTTCACTCCATACCCCACCTTTATCTATTTGTGCGCTGCTTCATGTATTAGTAGTACCTGTTAGAGTACCTTTCATGATTATTGCACATTTACATTCTCATATCCCTATCGCATGATTATTGCATACTGTTGTCCTATCATTATTGTTTTATATATATTGGTTGTACCTGCTAGTGTACTTTCCATTATTCTGCATTCATATGACATGTTATTACTGGTAATTGCATATCTTAGATTCACGCATTACGTGCATACTTGCGATTACCTGCATATGTTATTTACTATTCACGAGTTGGCAACTCACCCCCGTTGTGCCACAGGTATTGCAGGTGTTTCCCCAGAGTAGTCGAGGCAGGCTATTCACCTATCTATCATCTTTCGCTACAGATACCGCATCGGCTCACAGTGTGCTATTTTGCTTAGGTGGGTTTTGGTGGTTATCTGTATTTTGTATTGTATATTCGTTGTATCTTGTACTCTCCATCTACTACTAGTATGTTGTGACTTAGAGACTTGGTGAGGACGATATTGTATATTATTGTGGATTTGTTGCTTTTTATACAGTTTCCTTTCTTTTGTCTCTTATTTCTTCGCTACGGCGTCGTATATCTGTTGTGGTGTTTGTTTTCCGCCGTTGGGCGTGGATTTTTGCTCCCGTTTGGGATGCTTTACTTTATATTCAAGTTGTACCCATTTGGGGGTTAGTTTTTACAAAGGGGGTGCTGCCAAAATTTTAAAGAAAAAGTGGACTCTTTTAAAGAATTTGGGTTGTGATTTCAAACGTTTCAAAAACTTTTATTATCTTTTTCCGTATTTTCATGGTTTATATTTCTGGGTTTTGGCTTTCTTTTACTGTGTTACGTCTGTAGGCGTTGCGTAGTATTAGGGCCGTCACGTACAAATTTTGGGTCGTGACAATTTGAAATGTAAAGAATATACGGTTGCTGATTCTTATACTTCTTGCGATATATTTCTTGCATAAATGACCTGCATGGGTCACCAACAAAATCTGTCATGCCCCATTTCCCGGTATACGAGGAAGGGGACGTGCAAGGCCGCGACGTATTTACTTAGAAGTAAACTCGTTAAGCGTAAATAAGCAATATAAATAAATGCACAAGAATAATAAGAGATGTAATATAAACAACAATTTTTATTAACATTCATTCTTAACATTACAACTGATTTGAAAAGAAAAAGTACAATGATAAAAGCAATGCTTAAACAGTGGCATGTAAATGAAAAGATAAGTACAAGTAAAGACTAGAAGTCTGGCTCTTCTGTGAACTGATCCAAGTCTTCTTGGTTGGGCTTGGTCTCCTGAGTGTCGGGTCCTCCTGACGAACATTCCAAAGAAAGAAGAGATAGGAACGTCGTGAGTGAATTGGTGCTCGGTAAGTCCCAAAAGAAAGGAAGGAATACGACAAGTAGAGAGAAATATAACTGTAATTTGTATGGGTTTATGTTTGTTATACTAACGTAGTTGTTTGTAGCTTGGTACAGAATGTATCAGTGTATACGAGAGGAGTCCAACCATCCCGTGGACTATGGTAACATGTAAGTACAAGGTCCCGTCAAAACCCACGGGACAACGGCACGAGAGTTCATTTATGTGTCTTTTAGTGTCTATCATCGTGCCACTTTTAACACGTTCCGTAATAATCTACCCCTTTAAAAACCCCGTAATGCATTGTATTGTATTGAATTATAGTTATCAGACTTGCCGAGACCATGGGTACAAGTTGTTCATGTAATCAGGTTCAGAATGTAAACAAGTAGGCATGTAACCAAGTCAAGTTGTAGCCATGGTTTGGTCAAGTCAAGTCATGTTTGCAGCTTGATATTGTTCTGGTATTAAGGTTTAGGTTCAAGTGTACATGTTGGTATATTGGATTCATGTTGAATTGGATTCTTCTTTGGATTAGACTCAGATTGATTTGGACTCAGACTTGAGTCAGACGCTTTGAACTGATTTGGATCCTGAATTATATTCGGGAGTTATCGGTAACTGCTGCACATGGACGGCAGGATTTGTGTATTTTTCTAAGACAATTACCATTGATAAAACCGTTAAGTTTTTCAACTTTAAATAGGTAAGCACTCACTTTCTCCGGCTCCCTGAGGCTCAAGAGAATTGATCCCACTAAAACCCATATTTACTAAAGTCCTTAAATATAATTTTATATAACTTGAAGGGGTTTTATGAAAAATATTTTATATACTTTCAAAATAAATCTCGAGTATTTATTTATATTATTTAGGGTTTCCATGGATGTGTATTTTAAGAATTGAGGTATTTTAGTGATAAATATCTTAACTTGAATAGTTCAAGATATTTTACTGTAAAACTTGACTTTTAGATAACTTGAAGGTATTTCGATGAAACTTGTCATTCTTTTATTTTTAGAAAACATAGAATTTTATTATATCTTGAGAATATGTGGTTTGATAATATTTATATATTTATAAAAATTAATTTTATTATTAAATAGAAAATCTCTTTTTTCTTAAAAAAATCGTATTAAAAATCTTTCGAGACCGAATGCTCCTTGAGGAGGTCTGCATCTCGCTCTACTAGCCCAAGAATGTGCGATAATCCGCACTATCCAATAGTGGGTTCCCCAAAATGGGTTGTAGAGGCATAATCGCAATGAATTTAATAATACAATTAAAAAGAAAACCGGGTTTTATAGTCGATGGTGTTTTAATGAAATATTGTATTTGCCACAAAAATATATTTCCAAGAGTATCGTGCTATGTAAACATGTGTGTATGTGAAGGGTAGGTCATAACCCCATGAAGTTTTCTAGAGGTAATAGTAAGCAAAATAACTAAATATGGTAGATACAAAGTTCATGGTATTTAAATATAAAACTCAATTTAAAGTTGTTTAACATGATGATTTAGGGTGAAATTTGTTTCTAAATGTGAGTTTTATGGTTATAAACATATGTTAAGAATATGGATGAGCAATGATTAAGAAAAGGTGTGATTTCAAGGTTTTAGAATCAAAAGTCGGTGTTAGCCCCACTTACTGACATGTTTTGAAAAAGAGAACATTTTATGTAGAAAGAGAAGAATGAGGTGAGACTTACTAGCTAGAAGAGTAGGAAAGGTAGAAGGAGATGTGGTATCCTTTGTGGCATCGTGGAGCCGCCAGAACTTGCTTAGATTCTCCCCGGATGGTGGTTTTTGGCTAACTACACTTGTACTCTTCTTGTACTTAGAAAAATTTGATAATTTTGGCTAGGGATTTCAAAATGATGAGGGGCTAGGGTATGGAGTTGTATTTATAGTGTGAAAGTAGGGTTTTGGAATTGAAAGAAAATGCATTAAAATTGGATTTAAAGGTGAATATTGAAGTCTCTGTTTAAATTCAGAGAAATCAAACAGTGCAGGGGTAATGGGGGGTAGGCCAAGGGTTTTGTGTGCAAAACACGGAGGCTTTTGACCTATGGATGACTGTCGGCCCCTTGTTGAATCTCGTCGGTCCAATGGTGAGGGGGTGCCATTGGATTCTTGCCACATGTCTAAGGCTGTGTACACAACATTTTACACTAGTTTGTTTTTCCTGACTTTTTATTTCTATGTGCAGTGCACGTGTAAATTTTTGGGCTTCCAAAAATTTTTAAAGAAAATTCAGAAAAAAAAATACGTGCCTGAGGGGATTCGAACACAGGGGCTATGTCACAGCAGTGCAAGGCTTTACCAATGACCTATAAGTTATTTCTTGCTGTTCTTAAACAAAAATAAGTTATAAAGTGTATTCAGGCTTGCAAACTCCATTCTGTATATTATCTTTAAAATTTTCATACAGTAAATTCAGAGTCGTTACAAAAATGCAGATTATAAACTAATTAATGATAATAATAACAAATATTATGACAATATATATATATATATATTTATAGATATAATTATAGCATGTCGCAAGTTGTAAACTTACATACATTGTATATTATAAAACTGATTAACGTTAAATAACTACGGTGTATAAATTATATAAATATAGCTGTATGATGATAACAATAATAATAGTGCGACAATATATACATAAATTATATAAAGCATAGCATATAGCAAGTTGTAAACTTGTCTCGAAACAAACGCAATGAACGGAAGCAAGATGATGCTATCAAATCAACACCAAGTTTTGATGGCTTGGTTAAGGTTCTAGAATGTGGCTGGAGTTGTGTCGGCAAGAATGGGTATGGGCTTGAAGAATGAAGAAGGAGAATATATAAATTGATGAGGAAGAAATATGTTATGTGGAGAGAGAGAGAGGTTTTGTGTTTAATATATATATATATATATATATATATATATATATTTTAAATTAGGTTATAAATATATATTAGTTTTAATGTATATAGATAATATCAAATTACAACCAATCTCCACCAAAATCTCATCAAAAATATATTTTGGAAAATAATTCACATATGTAAACTTCTCAATCATAATGCAAGAATATATTTTAAATAACTCATACCCCTAATTTAAGATTTAAAAGGATTCTAAAAATATATCTAGATTTAATAAATATTTGATATTAGATATCTTGAGATTTAAACGTAAAAGATAAAAGCAAAATAAGATATGGGATGACAACCATATGATACCAGTTAATAAAATATAACTTATTCTTAATTTGTGGCTATTAAAAGATATATGATAATCTAGACATATGATATATAAAGATCTAAAGATATAATATAGGTATTATACTAGATTCACATAGATATACTTTACTGGTAAAATTCAGATACAATCTTACACCATATTGGGTTCTAAACTTGCGGGTCTGGTCGAATAACGACCACTTCTATTCGAATCATTCACGACCCATTAAATAGAATAGAAGAAATATAAAGTAAGTGTTAAAACACTAATTAATGTCGTATCACCGTACTAGGGTGTTACATGTTTAGGTCAGTATTCTAGCATGAAGGTTGCATACTATAAAGGATTCGGTATCCTTGGATACAAATTTGAAGTTAAGGAATAGAAACATCTCGAACCACTCAGAATAGTGGGATTGTGACCATAGGATCAGATGGCGTGGCTTATTATGGATACATAAATTGTATACTTAGCATCCAATATCCCGGATGATCAGAACCGTTTTATATATTTCAGTATATTTGGTACGATACACGAACCGATACGGATAAGTGGAGAAACAATCTCGGGATTTAGAAAGATGAATATGGATTGACTAGTGTAATCACACTTCGATTTTATGGTCAGGACGATCCATTTATCTTTCCGCAACAAGCGTTTCAAGTATACTACTCACAGTATTTGAAGCATTCGGGATGGAGTGTCGTATGCCATCGGAAACCCAGGGATGTTTACGATGTCCCAGAATTCGAGGATCGTATGGAGGACAGCGATGAGGATGAAGAAGAGAGAAGAGTTAGACTGCTCCGACTGTCTGTCTCCAAAGACGGGTTGTCTTCAACTGATCGTGAAGTTACGTGGGTTATCAATGATATCGATGATGAAATCCAAGTATATATGTTTAATGTGTCTACGAAACGAAAAAGGTTATCAGTAATGTTATATTATTACTTCACATTTTTACAATCTATACATATATTGCATGCATATGTAATGATTGTACATTTATCTAAGTCCGATGGCGACGCCAGGAGCAGCGATGGGTGGTAGGAGCACTAGCAGGAACGGCGGCAGAGGCAGAGGCAGAGCGGTTCTGCTGCCCGGGAAGCTGCATAGGGAGCTCCAGATGTCTGGTCTTGCATCCCGATCCGTATCCTCTTTGGATGACTCATTCCGTATGGACTTTGCCGCACCTCCAAGTATATTGCACGCATATTCATTTCGAATATAATATTATATATATACACGCATATTTATATTAAAGTTATTTATATAGTTAATTTTTAATTGTCTAGCTGTAGGTGGTGCGTCCACATCAGAGGCAAAGGCCACTACCGCACCTGCAGGTATGTTTATATATCCATATTTCATGCATATTGATTTAGAATGTTATATTATAAATACACACACATTCTTTTTGCAATTACTTATATAATCAATTTTCGATTGTCTAGCCATAGGTGGTGCCTCCACATCCCGAACAGAGGCCACCACTGCACCTGCAGGTATATTTATATATCTTATATTGCATGCATATCGATTTAGATTGTTATATTATAGATATACAAATATTATTTTTTGCAATTACTTATATAATTTATTTTTAATTGCTATCTATAGGTGGTACATCCACATCTGGCGCAGAGGCTACTTCCGTACCTTTCGCGCAGTCTGCAGGTTAGTATTCTTAAATATAAAATCTTTTATTGTCAATGTTTACATTTACTCTAAGAATAATCATGAACTTCATGTAATTTCATCGACAATGTTTATTTTCTAGTTGGAGGGGATGCCTCCACGTCCGGGTCACCGGCTGTTCCTCGCCGGAGGAACTATCATCCCGCTAGTGCTGCTGCCCGGGCCCAGGCTCGTGTTGCGGTCGCCGGAGGTATATATCACGCTTCAATTTTCGTTAATCATTGATTCTAAATGCCATTTTGTCTTGATATTGCTTATCTTGATATTTCTTGTAGATGCAGGGCAGCCCCACCCTGAGAGGGGGGCACGAAGGCCGAATCAGTCCCACAGGCTGAGGCTCGATAAAGCTAAGAGGGAGGCACCATTCCCCCTCTTCTTTACCCCCGATTATCACTATACTAGCGATTATTCCGAGAGGTTCGGTCGGTATATGAGGGATGAGAGCCGCATCCAAAAGAAGTATTCTCTTCACGTTGAGTGGGATGATCAGCACCGACGCTCCTTTGCCCTCTTCTGGGATCAGGCTCGGATATTAATATATATTTTCATTTGACTTATCAAATAAATTTTTTATTATTTAACACTTATAATTTAAATACATTATTTTCTTGTATTTGCAGTTGAATTACGACTTTCAGCATGTACCCGACCCTGATCACCCTGATAGAGTGCTCGATCTTCACGCTCTTTACCTATGCCTTATGAAGAACATGCAATCTAAGGTCCGATATAAAAGAAACGAGCAGAAGATCGATTGCTACATGCTATGGCTGGCGACCCCCGAGATGGAGAGAGCGGTTCTCTTACATTCTCCGTCCTTTGCCAGAGTCGACATAGATACATGGTCTCTCTTGTGCCGGTATTATGAGTCTGAGCGCAAAAAGGTTTGTAATTTAAATGTAATTCATTATTTAGTATATAATATATTTTTTTGTGTTGCTTAGTTAGAAAACTAAATCTGATTGTATTGTGTAGAAACATGCCGATCATAACAAGGAGAATAGAAAGTCGGCGAAGAGGAGTCGCCCCACTTACACAGGTGGCTCGAGAAACATTACTCGTGCCCTGGAGGCATCAGTAGATTACAATAGATCTATTTTGATATAATGCAATATTAAGAGTTTTTTTCTAATACGTGTAAATTTTTGGCGAATTGCAGAGAGCTCAGACCCTGGCGCAGGGTAGTACACCAAGCGTGTTGACCGCGTATCTTTCCATCCATGGCACCTCAACGGATTCCGCCATGAGCGAGCTTCGATTCCCTGACACTGCTACCCAGGAGTATTGCGTAAGTGTTAATATTTATTCTAATTCGAATGAAATTTTTGTTTTGATAAGTTCAAATTTAAATGATATATATACTTATGTTTTAATTCTTAACGTGCGTGTAGGAGTGGAAGATGGAGCAGGCGGAAATATCAGGGATCGATTTCAGTGGACAGTCCGATCATACTGACCTCAATTCTAAACACCGCACACGGAGGGCACCACGGAGGTTAGGAGAGAGGTCGGGGACTTGGTCCTAGCAGGGCCCTCCACTCCGGCGGTTACTTCCCCTACCTCCCATGAGCGACGTCTGGAGTATGATGTTGCCGCATTGAAGATCACTGTCGAGGAGTTGAAAGAGATGTTAGTGCATATATTATTTATTAGTAAAATATTATATCACATTATAGATAGTAGTATATGCAATATTAGTAGCCTGAGCTTATTTGGGTTTATACTTAAGTTTGATTAGTCAGACTTATATAAAACTATCTAATTAAACCGAACTCTATAATCATAACCATGCCATATTTTTCTTCATTTGGGAGCTTAAAAAGTTATGATTATCTTAACTCAAAACTTGAGAAGAAAACATTGTTTTGTAAATTAGATAACTCCAAAACCAAGTATCCAATCAAAACTAAACAATTAAGAAGAGATACATACTTACAAGTTAGAGTAAGCATCATTCTACCTCCACTTAAAATAAACTATGGTTTTCCAAACTAGATACCCAAACTAGGCCTAAGTCTCTAAGTATTCTTATATTAGGACAAAAAAAGCATAGCCCTGAATGTGTGCAATTTCAGCATGTATAAATTCTCATACATAATATATGAATTTCAAGAGAACGTGTGGAATCTCACTAAAGCATATATAAATTCGCGGTTCTATAATAATCCGATGATTATACGAATTCGATTAAAATTTAATACACCGTTCTTACTTGTTTATTACACAAACGCAAAATTTTACAGATTCATCAGACTATTTCGACCGTGGCTCCACACGCCTCTCTTTCGGCGCGGCTCCGCAAGCCACTACCTCGGCTGGGGCTGTGCAGGCCACTCATACAGCTTCATAGCCCATTCAGACTCCTGCACAGACCACTCCTTCATTAGTCGAGTTTTTAACGACCCAGGGCTGCGCGGAGGAGCAGATGCGCCAGATTACAGCGATTATTAGAGGTGGAGGAGCTGAACTGAGTTAGGATATGTTTATGCAGGGTTACCTAGCATAGCAGCAAGGTTTCGGGAGGCATCATCCATGCCGTATTCAAAATTTTGCCGTTCTAGCTTACCTTAACTTTGAATCGTTAACTAGAAATCGACGGAAAAGTAAATGCAAACACTTTGCAAGTCTAGTAAGCAAGGAATACAACCTTTATAGACCGGTCCTTCACTTCATTAGCTCCGTGTAGTATTCCCTTCACTACGATCAAGAAGTCCCGGACTCTAGAGAGGCTCTGATGAAGAAACGAACATGCTTGCTTCGAAGTCTTCGAGGCCGAAGATGATCTACATCGAGGAGACACTAACCCAAGCTATCTCTTTACTAATTACGGAATTAGTGAAGCAAACACCTTATACTGAATTGTAAGTAATAGAGGATGATGAAGTAGGAAGTGGGCTCACTTTAGATTTGATTTTCTCACACTTTTTCTCATACCTCCATTGAAGCTAGAAAGCTTTTTGAGAGGAAGAAGAAGAAGAAGAAAGAATGAACTCATCATATGAATTCTATGTGAGATTAGAAATGCAACCAAGGGTTAAGCATGTCATGCTTAACCCTTATAGAGAGTTAACCATGAGCTATGGTTAAAGGTTAGGTCAAGAAATATCTTAAGCAAGACAAAGAGAGTGAACAAAGTCAAAGATGCCTTGAAGCTTCTACAAGCTTTCAACAATTATCAACCAGGACTAATTACACAAATTTTGAATTATTTAATGATAAAATATAAACCCTAATCTTAACCCTGGCATGGTTTAACCCTCATTAACCCTAGTTGCATTTGTAACCTAGCTTGATACATTTAACATATATCATATATGCATCAATGTATCCAAAGTGAGAAAGAAATCATACGTGAGCTAATACTAGTTAATGTAATGTAATATATCAAATATATAATTATATATTAGATTATCAAATCAACTCTTGATTTAATAATCCGGCTATATCACCTATAACCGACTAATATCATATGATCAACTTATCGAATCAACACTTGATCCGATAACCCGGCTATATCATATATAACTGAACGATATCTCATATCGCTAGAATAGAATACGATATCTCATATCGTATCAATCTCGGTCCCGCACATATCACATATGTGCTCCTACTCTTTTTCTCTTGAGCCAGAAAACCCCTATGTAGGACTCTAAAGACTCGTCAATACGCCGGCAGTAGGTGATGATCATATCAAACACCCATAAGCCGCAAGCGGTCTGCTAAACGTAATGGCCACCCGGGTATTGAGCGATTAGAAGATCAACAAGCAAGCCTGCTCACACTCCTACGAATCCAATCAGTAACACTACCATACAGTCTAGTCTCTTCGTCTGATATGTCGCATATCTCGTCTAGGGGTGGTAAACGTCAGACCCCAGTAACTAGATAAGTCGTGTCGATATGAGGCTCATAACGGGTTGAGAAACTACTGATAACACTTACCAGTATATCTCTGAAGCAGCCTTGGCCAAGGACTTCCTGTTATAGCCAATCGAGCACAGCGCAACATCAACTCCCAATACCGGGAGAGACGAAACCCCTCCTATCGCTCATTGCCTCCATGTGACTCGAGACTGTACCCAAAAGCCACCGTTTTGTACGTTCTCTTGAACATGGTAAGGTGGAAATCAAAGCACAGTGGGAATCACACAACTCTCTATGACGATCTCAGGTCTACAGACTAACCTGTACCAGTGTCACCAGAGAACTGCCATCTGACGTTAGGTATAATACCATTTGGGAGTTCTCGGCGAGTCCGTCCAGTGTACCTAGTCTCTACTGAGCACCCTTATATTGTCTCTGATGTCAAACACCAATGGATATGGGATCATCCATCGCCCATCTACATGGGTCGAGAAGCTATACGCTACTCTACTCTGGTATATCGATGCCCAGTCTCGATACACCCTCGACTAGGAACATTTGAAGGATGTACTTATCGACTACTCTGTCCCCACTAATATGATCTGCATCATAGTCCTGGTAGTCAAGTACTCATCCTAAGGGCTTTATCAATATGTAACATAGAGACAATCAGCGTACATGTTAAGATAAAAAGCAACCAGATAGCATACTATCATGTCGAGCAAGAAAGTCCTCCATATATATGTCCAAGCATCCAGTACAATATACATCGTATGTAAAGTAATGATCTCTAGGGCATACATATAACTAACGATCTCCCACTTGCACCAGGGCCATCTGTTGTAGTATCCAATACCCAACAATCAGCAGTGGTTGAAGTATCTCATACTCAACCATCCTATAAAAATCTCTTCTAGGAATAGGCCTTTGTGAGTGGATCCGCCCTGTTCTCCTCTGTGTCTACTCTCCTAACCTCGATCTGCCTGGAGATCATCCATCTCCATGATCATGTGATACTGCCTAAGAATATGTCTGGATCATAGATGGGACGAGGGTTCCTATGCCTAAGCCACAACTCCATTGTCACACAATGGTAGGAACGAAGTTCATCTCATGAACTTATATACATCCAGACTTCCTCTTTGGTAGCATCCTTGGTAGCAATGTATCCAGCCTTTATCGTCTAGTGTGCTACGACATCTAGCTTGGAACTCTTCCAACATACCGTCCCTCCACTGAGGGTAAAAGAAAATGCCTGTGACTGACATTCAGCCGACCTTACCACCCTGGAAGCTATCCAGTGATTCTCCCCAGGATCGATTGATACCATCTCACTATACCTAGTGAGAATCCTAACATCCACTTAGATCTATCTCATAGATCCAAAACCTAGGATTTAGGAGGTATCACCTTGATCCTATATGGAGAATCCTTGTGATAAGAGGAGATTGACCGAGTGTAGCATAGGAAACTCCTTTCCTATCAAGAGTATGTCATCCACGTACAATACGAGGATCACCACCATACTCCGTACTACCTTTTTATATATACAAGGTTCATCTACCATTTTGACGAAGTCAAATGCTTTGACTACTACATCAAAACATATGTTCCAACTCTGCGATGCCTGTTATATCCCATAAAGCAACTTGCACACGTTTCCGCTGCTCCCACTGTCTATGAAGCCCTCTGGCTGTGTACTTATACACACTCTTTTCTAAATCACCATTTAGAAAAGTAGTCATGACACCCAACCGCCAGATATCGCAGTCATAGTATGTAGCAATGGCAAATAGGATCCGGATGGACTTAAGCATAGAGACTAGAATAGGTTTCATCATTATCCACATCTGGTCGATGACGAGAACCATTTGCAACAAGTCTTAGCTTTGAAAGTCTCAACCTTTCCATGTACACCAAGTAATCTTCTCAAGATATACTTGCTCCTGATGGGGATTTAACCCTTCAGATAAACCAACCAAAGTCCATACTTTGTTGGTGTATATGGATTCCATCTCAGATCGCTTAGCATCCAGCCATTCTCACAGAGTCCCCACTCCTGATGGCCCGCTCGAAACTAGTTCGGTCATCATCTCATGATGCAATCCTCGCTCCCACTATCATAGAGAAAACCGAAGTATCTCTCAGGTGGGTGAAGAACCCTACTAGATCGGTGGAGAGGCTGAGGTTCGTCGGGAGCTATTGAATCCTTGGTTCTACCAAATCATCAGCTGCAGTTTGTATAGCTGGAACTCCTTCCAGTTCTACCTCATGACTACTAATTTCTTCATAAGAAATTTCCTTTTCTAAAAAGGTGGCATGCTGAGAAATAAAACACCTTTTGTTCCTCGGTGTGGTAGAAGACATTCCCTTGCGAATGCTTAGGATATCCAACAAACTTCCACAGAACTGACCTTGCCTTGAGATTGTCCGGATTTTGGTTTTAGACATAGGCCAGACAATCCAAATCTTAACATCCTTAAGAGATGGGCTCTTCCCATACCATATCTCATATGGAGTGGTAGGCACCTGATTTGGTCGGAACCCTCTTCAATAGGTATGCAGCTTCTCAAGTGCATAACCCCCAAAAGGAAATAGGCAACTCAGTAGTACTCATCATAGAGCACATCTTATCACATATGGTGCAATTGCTCCGCCCCGATACACCGACGTGCTATGGTGTATACGGAGGAGTAATGCTGAGAGAGAGAGTCTCATTCTCCTTTGGAATAGTCCAGGAATTTCGTGCTCAAGTATTCTCCTCCATGATCACATCAAGGGACATAATACTTATACCCATTTTGGTTCTCTACTTCTGACTTATATTCTTTGAATATCTCAAAAGGTTCAGACTTGTGTTTCAACAAGAACATATGTCCGAATCTTAAGAGATCATCAGTGAATGTAATGAAGTACAAAGAACCAGTCATGGCATATGTAGACAGGGGACTTACATACATCATCATATATCAATCCCAAGAGTTCATTAACTCTTTCTCTGTTTCCAATAAACGGAGCTATGGTCATCTTATCTTTGTGACATGACTGGCAAGTTTCACAAGATGTAAATTCAAATTGATTTAAATATGCATCTTTATGTAACTTAGCTAGTCGGGTCGCTTTGATATTACCTAGTCTACAATGCCTCAAGAAGGATTCATTCATATCTGAACTCTTCCTCTTATGTGTGTTTTGTACATTAAGAACTGTAGTTTGATTTAGAATGTATATGCTTTTAGATAACATGCCTGAACCGATCAACTCTTGATATAGGAAATGTTCAAAATTTTATCCAACAATACAAAATTATATCCTTCTTTACTAATAAAGAGTCTGATATGATTGTATATTAGGTTCGGTATCTAATAACATTCGTTCAGAATCAATGTATTTGGTAATACAGGGTGATAACTGCCAACAAATTTGGCTGCAACACTTGCACCATTTCCAACTCTTGAAACTTATCACCCTTTCTCAGTCCTCTACCTTTTATTGCCCATGTAACAAAATACATATGTGGGATCCTGATCCGGTATCTCATACCCAGGACGTAAAGGAAACTGAGAAACAGTTCTTGGTGATGAACACACTCGAAGAAGATGTATCATCATGCACTTTCTTCGTTTGGGCAGCACGGGAATTCTGGTAATCCCCTATTTCCTGCTCGGTCTTATAACAATTATAAGTTAGAGCGGGACCAACGTTCCTTAGCACAGTATAACAAGCGGGTTCGGTCAATACATCCATATTATTATCTTGATTAAGGGCATGACATGGTCGCTACCAGGAGAGAGAAAGAAGAAAACACTCAGCGTATGCTCTTGCAAGATTAGATTGGTTATTAATATATCTAATCAGGATGGCTCCCACTGTTTTAGTCAAATCTTCCTTCAAACCCTAAAAGGAAAGACTAGTCGGGATTAATTACACCCTAGAAGTTCGTCAATCTTTCAGCCAGGTCAGTGTCGGTACTTTGAGGGAGGTTCCCCGTGCTTTCGCACGTACCTGATTAAAATAAACCTCATTTTCCCAAGGGCGTAACCCCGTTAACACTTTTCTAGACACCTACTTGATCGGCTAATTGTAATGTGTAAAACTCTCCCAGGAGTAACTCTTACTCGCAGTGGGTATCGGGATCCAACTATCTCATAGGAGCTATGCAATCTCATTGCAAATTTCAACACTTGAAATTCCCAATAGTATTTTACCCCTAGCATCCTATGACCTTGACGAAAGCTAACGAACCATAGGCTGCTAGTCAAGTTCAACCCGTACATTTCCTGATTGAATTAAACCTACCCGCACGACCCTTGATGAAAGCCAACAAAGTCGCACGACTACCCTAACTTAACGTATCATATGCATATGCAGATAAGCATAAATAGCTATCGCACACTACGCCTTGACGAAAGCCAACAAACGTAGCACGAATACTATGAAATACTTATCTGAAATGACGGAGGGCTATGCAAGTTTTTAAGAAAACCATGAGCGTAATGAACTTGATATCGCTGTAGAATCGAGTGAATTTGAAAAGGAGTGTTTTTGAGGATTTTACTAGTTTTGCTAAAGAGGTCACTCCCGGTTAAGGGATCTCGGCTCTTTCCTTATCGAATAAGGTGCAGGATATTTCACAAATACCGCTATGCAAAGCAAAAACTATAAAAGCAATCAAAAGACAGACCGAGGGCTGTAGCATCTTCCAGTTATTGCTAAAGAGGTCACTCCCGGTGAAGGGATCTCGGCTCTTTCCTTATCGAATAAGGTGCTGGATATTCTACAAGGAATACCGCTATGCAAAGCAAGAACTAGAGCTACCATTTTTAAAACAAGTTTCTACAACATCTTCTAGGTTTCTTTTGTTTCATTAATCTCATTAATGAAGTCCTATTTATTATGCTTCCCAAGCATCATATATGAAACGAAAGCAGCAATATTAATTATATCTCATATATATAATATATAGGCATTCGTCTTAGAATATAATCAATGATCGCATCACATAATATCGCAGCAGAATAAAAACATATGAAATATTGGATATACTAGGATTTCCGGGTTTTATTTTAAGCCTGTATAAAATACGGATTCCATGGTCGTGATGAATAGCCAATCCTACACTCCTAGACCCTTACGAGAGCGGCAAGCAATCTTGCCAATTCTAGAGTTAGGAGACCCGGTCTCGACTCCTCGAGATGGTCTCCCACTGGACCATAGAACCCGGTTACTTGTGCTCCCTGCCTTGGGTCTATCCTAATACGGAAAAGTAAACAATATACAATGGTGACATCTTCCTCAATCCAGAAGTGCCCCAATAAAAGAATATTACATACAATGAATTTTACATGAATGAAAATAAAAACTCTTATCTCACATAAAACCCCCGGCTATTCAAAACACGACGATCCAATATAACATATCACAGCAACACATAACATCACATGTCATCAACGTAAGTAAATATGCGTATCCCAGTTGTCATTGACATATAGCACCGAAACCGGTGATACACCATATATTACACTTACGGTCGCAGAAAAGAAAGTGAAAAACTACAACAGTTGGAATCCGCAACCACCTTAGACATCACATGCCTAACCAAATGAATTCCTTAGACATCACATGCCTAACAATTATAAACCCTGCATTTTAGTCTCGATCTCGAAAACACTTTTCAATATCAAGTCAGACAATTCAACAAGATTCCTGACATCCTGATCGAATGCTCGTCGGAAACTTTAGTAGACGGCCGCATCCCCCGATGCCGTCAACGAAGTGCACTAAGCTGGAACACCGCTGCCGCGAGCACCCGAACGGATGCTTTTGGCGATGGGGTTCTTCTACAGTCACTTGGTCGGGGCTATGAGGTGTGGCTATCTATTAAGTTTACCCGGCGCGTATCCGCGTACGCTACGTGATTGCGACGGACTTTTGATCTCATCAAAATCCCATGGCAACCGATCGAATGAGACTGAACTGCTAGATTTATAGCATTCAAATTAGTTATCTCATAACTACATATGGATTCCAAATATTGTATCCCATCACATAATATCCGGACGACGTTAAACTTTTCGATCGATTCATCAAAGTCCCATAATTTCCCGACAGCTCAACACTTGAGCACAGTTTTAGTAATACCCAGAATATACCACAGTACCTATGCACCAGCCGTAGAAGGGCAAACCCAAGCCTCACTCATGTCTCCACGGAACTACGGCAAACCCTAGGGTTTGACCGCGGTTCCGCAATCCAAAAAGTTGAGTTAGGGTTTCATTCTTCTAGAGGGTTCATAGAATCACTTGCATGTTTTTCCGAATACGTTAAACTTGGAAAAATGTGTTTTTGACATTCAATCGAACTTTTTAATTTCGCCTAGACAATATGTGAATAACCCAAAACAATGTTAAAACTACGAATACGAAACACTCCGAATTGTTTATAGTGTAAGATTACATCACATGCAAAATTAGCAAAAACAAACAACACCTGAAACATCAAAATCAAGTCACTGGAACACACAAAAATTTTCAGAGGAGGGGGCTTGGATTTGGCCGAGATCAAGCATATGGTGTCCGGCCAAAATTTCCCCAAACTGCCTAAAATTTCACCAGTGTTCATGTTATATCACATATAACACTCTGTACATGTTTAAAAATTTTTTTTGACAATTATTTAAAATCGACAGAAACTACAATTTTACGTTTCAAGTTTTGGAGTATTTCGGTTTCGTAATCTTAACAAAATCCGTCTAAATTTCTAGCATGGCTCTGATACCACTGCAGGGTTACCCAGCACGGTAGTAAGATTTTGGGAGGCATCGTCCATGTCGTATTCAAAATTTTACCGTTCTAGCTAACCCTAACTTTGAATCGTTAACTAGAAATCGACGGAAAAGTAAATGCAAACACTTTGCAAGTCCAGTGAGCAAGGAATACAACCTTTGTAGACCGGTCCTTCACTTCATTAGCTCCGTGTAGTAGTCCTTTCGCTGCGAACAAGAAGTCCCGGACTCTAGAGAGGCTCCAATGAAGAAACGAACATGCTTGCTTCGAAGTCTTCGAGGCCGAAGATGATCTACGTCGAGGAGACACTAACCCAAGCTATCTCTTCACTAATTACGGAATTAGTGAAGCAAACACCCTATACTAAATGGAAAGTAGTAGAGGATGATGAAATAGGAAGTGGGCTCACTTTAGATTTGATTTTCTCACACTTTTTCTCATACATCCATTGAAACAAGAAAGCTTTTTTAGAAGAAGAAGAAGAAAAAAGAATGAACTCATCATATGAATTCTATGTGAGGTTAGAAATGTTGGCTATAGTGCCCTCAAAGTCAATTATTGGATCGCAGGCACGTGATTGCAATGATTGCGGGAGACCTATACCGATATAACAGTCTTACTCGAGATGATAGTATGCTATCTGGTCTGTCTTTATCATCATGTAGATGTTGATAGAGCCCATAGGATTCTTGCTTGACTACCAGCAGTATGATGGCGATCATATATGTGGGAGCTGGGGTCTATAAGTACATCCTTAAAGTGTCCCAAGTCGTGGGAGTTTCGAGACAGGGTATCGATGCTCCGGAGTAGACTAGTGTATGTTGGATATAGTGCCATCAAAGTCAATTATTGGATCGCAGGCACGTGATTGCAATGATTGAGGAGGACCTATGCCTGTAGGACAGTCTTACTCGAGATGATAGTATGCTATCTGGTTCGCCTTTATCAGTCGTGTATAGGTTCAGGTGACTGATCACGATTACACTTTGATAGAGCCCTTAGGATCTTGCTTGACTACCAACAGTATGAGGGTGATCATATAAGTGAGAGTTGGGTGGTCTATAAGCATATTCTTAATAGTGGTTCCTAGTCGTGGGAGTTTCAAGACAGGGCATCAATACTCCGGAGTAGACTAGTGTATACAGTCGAGACCCCGACGAGGGGCGGTGGCCGGTCTCACAACCCACTGGTGTCAGTTGGATCACCTAAGATGTATACATGTGCTCATTGGGTTATGAGTACACCGGACAGGACTCTCACCGGGAACCTGCTAGTTGGTATTATACATATCGTCAGATAGCAGTTCCCTGGTGACATGTGTACAGGTTAGTTCATCGACCTGAGGTCGTCATTTGTCTCGTGTGAGTTCCCACTCTGCTTTGATTTCTACCCTACTACGGCTGAAAGGAGTCGTGCAAACAGGTGGTTTTGGGGTACAGCCCCGAGCCACATGGAGGCACGTGAGCGGATCGGTAGGGGATTCGTCTCTCCCGGTATTGGGGGTGGAGGTCACGCTGTGTTAGGAAAGCCATTACACCAAGTCCTTGGCCAAGGCAGGTGAGATTTACTGGTAGGTACTCCAGTAGTATCTCAGGGTGTTCAGGGCTTGTCTCCGACACGACTTATACAGCTATTGGGGGTCTAACGTTACTAGCCTCCTAGGCTGGATATGCGATACTCATAGACGAACGGACCGGACTGTATATACATTGTCACTGTTAGGCTCAGTAGGGTTTCCGGATGAGTTCGCTCATCGGCCTCCCTTGAGGTCAGTCCATAGGCAGCCGTTACGCATAGCTAGTGCCGCTGACGGCTTGTCGTTAAACCCACTACCAGGGTACTGACGAGTCATTAGAGTCCCCCACAGATAGTTTCCCAAGTTCGGGCGAAACTTTGTAGAGGTTGTTTGGTTTTATGGCAGGGTTCGGAAAATGCACGTGCGTTTACGCACGTGTCATATTTCGGGCAGATAATACTGGTGGGCTTTGGTTTAAGCCGGATCCATGTATTATATAGAGTAGATATAATATCTTTGTCTCAGTTGCATTTGTATTCGGTTGTAATACAAATGCGGGTATATTTATACAGTTACGGGGTTATCCTGAAATTCGTTTCGGGATCACTTTTGGAAGTTGCCAGTTTCCAGTTTTCTATCAGCCGTATTTAACATTCGGTTAAATGCGGATTTATCTTTTCTTCTTTTGGGTGAGTCATGAGGTGAGTCATGAGAGGAAGCTTCTTGGAAGGTGACTTGTTAAGGTGACTCATTGTTTCATTAATGTGTTCATACTAGGTGCATTTATTGTGTTCATACTTTGTGTTCACACTAGATATTTTTCTTATTGTCACCTCCCCCTCTCCTACACTCACCCCCCCACCTCCATATATGTGGCCGGCCCCCTCCTCTTTCATTCACTCACTTGGTAAGAAAAAGAAATGGTTGTTGTTTGAAAAAGATGATAGTTTCGGTGTATGGAATTTCACAGCTCATTTCATTCCATCACCCGATTCCAATGGCAACTTCATTAACCGTTTGTCCATGGCTTTGGACGAAGCGAGACAAAGTATTCCACTCGTTCTCTACATCAATCTTGGTCATCTCTTTTAGCAAACTTGACGACCGAGTTGCCTCGAGTCAGAGGCGGGAGCCCGTTTAAAGATCCGATGACGTGGTGCCACCTGGACGAGGTGATCGGAGATCGACGAGATCGGAGCAACCGCAACGGAGCGTGGGATGATAGTTAAAGAATGAAGGACTCGGATCGTTCGGTATAACCTTTCTTCCCTCTTTGTAGATTGTTAGTTTAGTGTTAATGGCAGATCCGGGTTATAGTATGCGATTGCGCCAGTTATAAAAGTTTTTGTTCCGCATTTTGGCGTCAGAAAGACGGCCGGGGCGCTACCGTAGACTTACATGGTATCAGAGCCATGCCATTAAGCTTTACTAACTTGTGCTAACGCGTTTAAAAGATCGATCGAACCGGATATCGAAAACCGCAAAATTCAAATTCTGAGTTTCTGTCGATTTTAAAATGGTTCTAAAATTAATTTTACACATCACAGAAAATTCAGCAGGCTTTTCTAAACACGTGGTACAAATTTGGGCACGTGATCATTCAATAGTGCCGCGGAATCGTGGTCAAACCTAGGGTTTGACCGCGCATCCGTGGCCATTCTATTGGATCACTGCTCCAAATTTGCACAGTGACTTCTTGACTGGAAATTGTGGTTTTTGGTATATTTCTTTTGAGCCCAGATATTGTTACTGTACAGCAGATGTTCATGGGGCCCACTTCGTGATATTTAGTCGATCAAAATTTAAACATGTTAGTTTACAGTACTTACTTTATATCTCCGACCGTGAATGTCATTTGATCGGTAAACCGCGTCTGATTGCTATAGTTCTTTTAGACGGGTTTGCGAACGTGACATTCGCGTTGATGTTCTGTGTTGTGCTGTGATGTTGCGGATTTGTCGTGGTGGATAGCAGTGTGCAATGGTAGTGCAGTTTGGATTTATTTGTACATTTGATATTCCGGGGCGAGCGTCCAACATGTGGACTGCCGTCACTGCCTGTTGTATAATATTCTTTTGGGACACGACCAGGTCGAGGTCGATGTACCCGATGTATATATTTTTCATTTCTGTACTAGGTTTTACCCCGCGACGGAGTGCACGTATAGCCGGGTTCTGGAAGGCAACGGGTCCGCATCTCATGGCTTTGAGAGGGGCCTCACTCTAGAATTGGCACACTATTCGCCGCACTCGTAGGGGGTACAGGTTGACCCAAGGAGGGGTGCCCAAGATTACCGGATTCCGTGAAGTGCTGGGTGGTCCATTCACTTTGCTGTAGGGGCCTGCCTCGCTTCAGGTTTTGGCGGGTAACTTGCCGCACCCGTAGGGGTCTAGGTTTCATTACACAGGCTATCCATACGACCAGGGGAACGTCGGGTTTCAGCAGAGGCTCTGTGAAACCCGGGGATCCCAGACTATCTGTATTGTTCTGTGATGCTTATTACTTTTCTGTAATGTTGCATATTATCACGCCTGGAGCGATTATTGTATATTGGTTTATATACTATTAGATGTTGTATATGTTTTACACCCGCGCTAGTCCAGTCCCCGCTCTGTCGTTAGTTAAGTAACCTAACGGGTGATGACGGGACCCAGCGACGAATGCGGATGGCATATACGCACATTTTATTTTCGTTCTTCTCTGGTGTGATTTTTTGATGGGACTGCGTTAATTCTGATCAATGTAAAGTAAAACATGTTAGATTTACCTAGCACCCTATGAGAGGTTTGGAAGCATCACATGTCACAAAGATCAAATTTTTATGGTGCTAAGTAAGCATACAAAGGATCTATCCTAGAAAATTAGGGTTTCATAAACATTAACCAACATCATATGTAACAAAGGCTAGGGTTTTGAGAGCACAACCTTTGTAGCTCCCTTTTGTGGACTCCTTGGCCACTTGAGAGTTGGAAAACGATTAGCTTGAGGTCTTCTAACGTCCACGATGATCCACCCGAAGCTCCTTTGTCCAAGCTAGCAACTTCACTTTAACAAGAGGATGAAATAAAGCTAACACTCTAAACAAGTGGGCTAGACTTGTGTAGAATGGTGTTGTGGTTCTCTTTCTCACTTCAAAATCCTATCTTTTTGATTATTTTGCTCACTTGAAAAGTCTAGAGATCAAGAGATCAAGGTTGAAGAAGATGATGGTTTTTTTAAGAAGAAGAGAAGATAAACTCTAATGAGAAAAATGACAAATATAAGTATATATATATTTTCCACTTCTCATTTCAAACCATGGTTAATGATAAAGATATTATTGTATTTGAGTTTAAAATACCAAAGGAAAAATAACCAAGGGTTAAAAAGTAGGTGAGCATGGTAAGATGAAGAAGAGTGTGGAAACATTCTATGAGTTAACCCTTTTTCTTTTTCCTTTTGTTTTAACACAAATGCAATAATAATCCATATAAAAACCCATGGTGTGAGTCTTATATTGCCACCATTCTCAATGTATAAACAACCATGATAGAATGATGTATGTATGCATGTGTGCATGCACATCCATATGTGCATGAACAAGAATGAATGCATACATGCAAGCATACATCCAAAAGAAATAAGATAGGATTTCTAGTGAGAAGCTAATGGTTAAATGATAAATCAACACTTAATTTATCAACCCGGTCATATCACATACGACTCGACCAAAAGCAAGCCGCCCAATTAATATACGGTATCTCATACGCGCATTTTAACCGGGTCCATGCGCATATCGCATACGCGCACCACAACGTTTCTCCTGGACTAGGTAACTTCTTTGTAGGACTCTAAGACTCGTCAATACGCCGGCAGTGGGTGATGATCATATCAAGCACCCCCAAGCCGCAAGCGGTCAGCTAAACGTAACGGCCACCCGGGTATTGAGCGATCAGAAGAAAACTAGCGAACCTGCTACAACCCCGTCGAGCCAACCGGCAACACTACCGTACAGTCCGGTCTCTTCGTCAGATATGCTGCATATCGAGTCTAGGGATGGTAATGTCGACCCCAATAACTCAATAAGTCGTGCCGGTGAATGGTCTATAACAGATCGAGAAACTACTGATAACACTTATCAGTAAATCTCAGCAGCCCTGGCCAGAGACTTACTGATATAACCAGTCGAGCACAGCACAACATCAACTCCCAATACCGGGAGAGACGAAACCCCTCCTATCGCTCATCGCCTTCGTGCGTCTCGGGACTGTGCCCAACGGCCACCTGTTTGCATGACTCAGTAGAGCCGTGGTAGGGTGGTAATCAAAGTACAGTGGGAGAGCACACAAGACTCTATGACGATCTCGGGTCTACAGACTAACCTGTACCAGTGTCACCTGAGAACTGCTATCCGACGATAGATATAATTCCATATAGGAGTTCTCGGTGAGTCCGTCCAGTGTACCCAGTCACCACTGAGCACCCGTATAAGATCTTGATGTCAAACATCGATGGATGTGGGAACATCCATCGCCTATCACATGGGTCTAGTATCATATACGCTAGTCTACCCTGGTATATCGATGCCCCGTCTCGATACACCTCCGACTAGGGACATTTCAGGATATGCTTATAAACTACAGATGTTCCACTAGTATGATCTCTATCATAATCACTGTAGTCAAGCCGATATCCTCAGGGCTTTATCAGCATGTATGAATGAATAAAAGCATGATCAAATCAACATGTCAGATAAAGTAGAACCAGATAGCATACTATCATGTCGAGCAAGAATGTACACTGAATATATATATATATATATATATATACATGTACAGATACATCCACTATCATATAATGGCCTCTAGGACATACATATATCCAACAATCTCCCACTTGCACTAAGGCCAGTTATTGGCGTATCGCATACCCAACATCTCAAAAAGTCGCTCATGCTGCGGCTGAGGGAGGGCCTTGGTGAGTGGATCCGCGGCGTTATTCTTTGTGTCTACTCTCTTAATCTCGATCTCACGGCGATCTACAATCTCCCGGATCAAATGAAAGCGCCTCAGGATGTGTCTGGACCGCTGATGGGACCTGGGCTCCTTGGCTAACGCCATAGCCCCATTATTATCACAATACAATGGTATTGGATCAATAATGGTTGGAACTACTCCTAGCTCCGAGACGAACTTCTTCATCCAGACGGCTTCCTTGGCTGCATCATTTGCGGCAATGTACTCAGCCTCCATCGTAGAGTCTGCAACGGTATCCTGTTTGGAACTCTTCCAACTTACCGCCCCTCCATTGAGGGTAAATACAAACCCTGAGATAGATTTGTTGTTGTCCTTATCGCTCTGGAAGCTCGAATCGGTAAAGGCCTCCATTTGGAGATCTGCATTACCATGCACCAAGAACAATTCTTTAGTCCTTCGTAAGTACTTAAGAATTTTCTTCATAGCTTTCCAGTGGTTCTCCCCTGGGTTGGATTGATACCTGCTTACAACACTAAGTGCATAAGCTAATCTGGACGTGTACATAACATCGCATACATTATAGATCCTACTGCCGAAGCATAGGGTATAATGCTCATGCGAGCTCTCTCTTCATCGGTCTTTGGACAAGAATCCTTGGAGAGAGTGACTCCATGGCAAGCGAGTAAGGTACCCCGCTTGGAGTCTTCCATACTAAACCTTTTTAGGATGGTGTTGATGTACCTAGTTTGGGACAATCCCAATAACTTTTTGGATCTATCCCTATAGATCCTTATGCCCAGGATGTATGTGGCATCACCCAGGTCCTTCATGGAGAACCTCAGTGATAAGAAAGATTTGACCGACTGTAGCATAGGAATATCATTTCCTATCAGAAGAATGTCATCCACGTACAATACAAGGAATGTGACAGCTCTTCCTACAGCCTTCTTATAAACACAAGGTTCATCTGGATTTTTGATGAAATCAAACTCTTTGATAACATCATCGAAACAGATGTTCCGACTCCGAGATGCCTGCTTTAACCCATATATGGATTTAAGCAATCTACATGCTTTCCCGCTGCTCCCACTGTCAATGAAGCCCTCTGGCTGATCCATATAAACGCATTCTTCCAAATCTCCATTTAGAAACGCTGTTTTAACGTCCATCTGCCAGATTTCATAGTCGTAGTGAGCAGCAATAGCAAGTAGGATCTGAATGGATTTAAGCATGGCTACGGGCGAAAAAGTTTCGTCATAGTCCAAACCTGGTCTTTGACGAAAACCTTTCACTACAAGTCTTTCCTTATAGGTCTCTACCTGTCCATCTACACCAATCTTTCTTTTAAAGATCCATTTGCATCCCACAGGTTTTACCCCAGGGGGTACAATGTCCAAAGTCCAAACTTTGTTGGTGTACATAGACTCCATTTCGGATCTCATGGCATCCAGCCACTTCACAGAGTCACCACTCGTGATAGCTTGCTGAAAACTGGTAGGATCATCATCATCCATGATGCAGTCTTCTCCGTCACCATCAATGAAGAAACCGTAGTACCTCTCCGGTGGGCGAGAAGTCCTACCAGACCTACGGAGTGGCTGAGGTTCTTCAGTTTTTATTTCAACAGCCGGTTCAACCAAGTCGTCATTTGTAGTTTGTGTCTCTAGAACCTCTTCTAGATCCACCACATTGCCATCATCTTTATCTGTGAAAAAATCTTTTTCCAAGAATGTGGCATGCTGAGAAACAAACACCTTTTGTTCCTCCTTGTGGTAGAATAGATATCCATATGAGTTCTTTGGATATCCCACAAAGTTACACATGACCGACCGTGTCTCGAGTTTGTCTGGATTCTGCTTTTTAACATAGGCCGGGCAACCCCAAATCTTAATTCTCTTAAGAGATGGTCTCTTCCCATGCCATATCTCATATGGCGTGGTAGACACGGTTTTGGTTGGAACCCTGTTCAGTAGAAACGCTGCAGTCTCCAATGCATGCCCCCAAAATGAGACGGGTATCTCAGCATCACTCATCATGGATCGGACCATATCTAATAGGGTCCTATTCCGTCGTTCAGACATACCGTTGTGCTGTGGTGTGTAAGGAGGAGTGAGCTGAGAGAGAATCCCATTCTTTTTTAGGAAGTTTGCAAATTCTGTACTAAGGTATTCTCCACCTCGATCTGATCGAAGTATCTTGATACTCAAGCCGGTTTGTTTTTCTACTTCTTGTTTATATTCAATGAATTTCTCGAAAGCCTCGGATTTGTGCTTTAATAAAAATACATTACCGAATCTTGAGAAATCGTCAGTGAAAGTAATGAAGTAAGAAAAACCGCCTCTAGCCTGTGTAGACATTGGCCCGTATACATCACTATGTATGAGGCCTAGGAGCTCAGTAGCTCTTTCTCCGTGTCCGGTAAACGGAGTTTTGGTCATTTTACCCTTGATACAAGACTGGCAAATCGCATAAGATTTATATTCAAAAAGATTTAAATATCCATCTTTGTGTAACTTGTTAGTCTTGTTTCGTTAATATGACCAAGTCTACAGTGCCAAAGAAAAGCTTCATTTAATTCTGAAGGTTTTCTTTTCTTAGTGTGTTGTATACTGAAAACTGTGTGTTGATTTAGGACGTATATCCCGTTATTAAGTGTACCATACCCAACCAACATTTGATTTAGGTGAATGTTCATAACATTGTTCTGCAATACAAAATTATATCCTTTATTGTCTAACAAAGAAACAGATATTATATTACATAGCATACTTGGTACAAAATAACATGGGTTCAAAACCAATATACACCCAGATGGCAACCCCAAGTGATACTCTCCCACTGCGACTGTATGTACATTGGAACCATTTCCAACGCGGAGAGTATGGTCACCTGTCTTCAAAACTTTGCTATTTCTCAGTCCCTGCATAGAATTGCAAATGTGAGAACCTGAACCGGTATCTAATACCCAGGAAGCAGAGTTTATTGAAAAACAGTTTTCTGTCACAAACACACCTGAATCGGAAGCATCCCCATGCTTCTTCTTGAGGTTCAAGTACTCCGTACAGTTGCGCTTCCAATGTCCTGTCTTGTGGCAATGAAAACATTCACCTTTCCCTGAGTCTCCAGCTTTAGACTTTTCCTTTCCCTTCACCTTTTTAACTCCACCCTTAGGATTGGTGGGCTTCTTCTTTTTCTTTCCTTTGGCCTTAGCTTTTGGGCGAGAAGAAGAAGATTGCCCAATAGTCATAACGGGAGTTTTCATTGATTTCATAGTGCTCTCTGCACTCCTTAACATATTAAGGAGTTCAGGTAGCTCCTTCTCCATACCGTGCATGTTGAAGTTAACTATGAACTGAGCAAAGGTGGAGGGGAGGGACTGCAGAATAATATCCGTATATTTTTCATTGTCCATTGTCCATCCTAGGTCCTCAAGCTCTTCTATAAGAGCTATCATCTTCAGAACATGGTCTCCTACCGGTGTGCCACGGGCCATTCGCATCTGAAACAATTTCTTTGATGCCTCGTATCGTAATACGCGAGATTGCTCTCCATACAACTCCTTTGTATGGAGGAATATGGTTTGAATGTCCATATTCTCGTGCTGCTTTTGATGTGTATTGTCCATCGATGCAAGCGCGAGGCATTTGGCCGTGGCACAGTCAGCGTCCCATGTCTTACGGACTTCAATGTCCGCAACTGAGGATTTTGGACCTGGGGTGGGCGGGGCTGAAGCCGTGAAGACATATGATACTTTATCATAAGTCAAGACTATTTTCAGATTCCTCAGCCAGTCTTTATAATTGGTCCCATTCAGTTTGTTTTTATCTAGTAGAAGCTTGAGTCCAGTCATTGGTATCTGCCATTAAGAGAGAGAAAAGAATACACTTAGCGAAAGCTCTTGCATAGATCAGATTGGTTATTATCTTGTCTAATCGATGTCTCCCACTGCTTTAATCAAGTTTTTCTTTCAAACCTTAAAAAGAAAACTAGCCAGGATTAATTACAGTGTACAACTTCGCTAACCGTTCAGCCAGGCCAGTGTCGGTACTTGAGGGAGGTTCCCCGTGCTTTCGCACGGACCTAATTAAAGTAAACCTCGTTTTCCCAGAGGCGTAGCCCCGTTAACACCTTTCTAGACACCTAATGAGTTAGTTAATTGTAAACTGCAAAACTCTCCTAAGAGCAACTATTGCCCACAGTGGGATCGGGATCCAACCATCATATGGAAGGTATGCAATCTCATTGCAAATCTCAACACTTGAAAGTCTCGATATGATTTTTACCCCTAGTACCTATGACCTTGGCTATGGTCAACAAATCACAAGTACTAGTCAAGTTCAGCCCGTCATTTCTTGATTAATCAGACCCGTCTACATGACCCTTGGCTAAGGTCAACAAAGTGATATACCCGTCCTAATTAATCTGCATCATATGCATTGTAGGAAGACATCACTTAGCTACCGTACACTACGCCTTGGCTAAGGTCAACAAACGTAGCACGGATACTAAGTACTCTACTTCCTAAAATGACGGAGGGTTGCGAATGATTTTTAAGAAAATCTTTAACACTTTGAACTTGATATCGTCGTAGAATCAAATGGTTTTGAAAAGGAGTGTCTTGTGCTCCGTAGTTTTTGAAATACAGCTTTTTCATAAAGAGCCGAGTGGTTTTCAAATCCGATTCTACAACATCTTTTTAGGTTTATTTTCTTTACATTAATCATATTAATGTAATCCCATCATTTAAGTCCTTAAGCCAATCACAGAAAAGAAACGAAAATAACACGTACGCTTATGCCATCCACATTCGCCACAATGTTCCGTTATGCACCGTTAGCAGAAACAAATATATAATGTGGGATATACTAGGACGTCCGTATTTAGTATTTAGCCAATAATAGAAAATAAGGATTCCACAGTCGCGATGAATAGCCAAGCCCACACCCCTAGACCCCTACGAGAGCGGCAAGTGACCCTACCAATCCTGGAGTTTAGGAGACCCGGTCTCGACTCCTCGAGATGTCCTCCCACTGAACCCCAGAACCCGGTCACTTGTGCTCCCCTCCTTGGGTCTATCCTAATGCGGAAAAGTAAATAATATACAACACTGGTGACATCAACCTCAACCCGGAAGTGCCCCAAATAAAAGAATATTACATTACATTTGAATTTACATGAATGAAAATATAAAACTCTCATCTCACATAAAAAACCCTCGGCTATTCGATCGCGACAATCCTGCACATCATATCTCAGCAACACATAATATCATATATCATCAACGTAAGTAGTATGCGTACCCCAATTGTCGTTGATGTATAGCAACGAAACCGGCGATATCGAACATACTACACTTACGGTCACAGAAAAGAAAGTGTAAAACTACAATATTTGGAATCCACATTCTCTTTAGACATCGTAAATGCGAAATATCACATACTTCGTATTTCATGCCTAAACTATATGAATTCCACATATTGTATCACATTCCAGATAAATAGACAGTATTAAAGTTTTCGACCGAATGATCAAATACCCAAAATTCCCTAAAGCTCAACACTTGAGCGGAGTTCAAAAAATCCGGAGTGTGATACAGTAGTAGCGGTCCAGCCGTAGAAGGGTCAAGCCAACGCCTCACATGTGGCACGCCGTACTGCCCCAAACCCTAAGGTTCAAAGGGCAGTTCAAGACGGTCACATAATCGAGTTAAGGTTTGTTGTCTTCTAGAGGGTCCACCACAAAACTTGCACATTTGTCCGAAAGATTTAAACCCCGTGAAAAGTGAGCAAACGGCACTCATTCGAACAATTCAATACTTTCTAATTTACCCGGAAAGACAAGAAGTTAAAATTCCGATCGAATCAATGAACTCAAAACAATCTCCAGAACTAACAGTACTAAATTCAGATTAAAATTACCCTAAAAAATATACAAGCAGACATAAGCATTTCTGTATAAAAATCATGCACTGACTCACCTGTACGGACGCGGAACCGCGGCCCAAGCAAGCTTTGGCTGCGTTTCCGCTGTGGGATTGACTGTTCGCTGCATCGTTTTTTACACTATTTCTTATATTTACCTGCTGAATTTTTTGCATATTTTTAATTCTGAAAAATATTAGTTTTCAAAAAATGTCCAGAGAGTGTCTCGTAATTCCGTATTTCGGTTCGATCGGAGTTTATACTTCGCTAAAGTATCGCCTAATGTTCTAGGTCGGCTCTGATACCAATGTTAGATTTACCTAGCACCCTATGAGAGATTTGGAAGCATGACATGTCACAAAGATCAAATTTTTATGGTGCTAAGTAAGCATACAAAGGATCTATCCTAGAAAATTAGGGTTTCATAAACATTAACCAACATCATATGTAACAAAGGCTAGGGTTTTGAGAGCACAACCTTTGTAGCTCCCTTTTGTGGACTCCTTGGCCACTTGAGAGTTGGAAAATGATTAGCTTGAGGTCTTCTAACGTCCACGATGATCCACCCGAAGCTCCTTTGTCCAAGCTAGCAACTTCACTTTAACAAGAGGATGAAGTGAAGCTAACACTCTAAACAAGTGGGCTAGACTTGTGTAGAATGGTGTTGTGGTTCTCTTTCTCACTTCAAAATCCTATCTTTTTGATTATTTTGCTCACTTAAAAAGACTAGAGAGCAAGAGATCAAGGTTGAAGAAGATGATGTCTTTTTTAAGAAGAAGAGAAGATAAACTCTAATGAGAAAAATGAAAAATATAAGTATATATATATATTTTCCACTTCCCATTTCAAACCATGGTTAATGATAAAGATATTATTGTATTTGAGTTTAAAATACCAAAGGAAAAATAATCAAGGGTTAAAAAGTAGGTGAGCATGGTAAGATGAAGAAGAGTGTGGAAACATTCTATGAATTAACCCTTTTTCTTTTTCTTTTTGTTTTAACACAAATGCAATAATAATCCATATAAAAACCCATGGTGTGAGTCTTATATTGCCACCATTCTCAATGTATAAACAACCATGATAGAATGATGTATGTATGCATGTGTGCATGCACATCCATATGTGCATGAACAAGAATGAATGCATACATGCATGCATACATCCAAAAGAAACAAGATAGGATTTCTAATGAGAAGCTAATGGTTAAATGATAAATCAACACTTGATTTATTAACCCGGTCATATCACATACGACCTGACCAAAAGCAAGCCGCCCAATTAATATACGGTATCTCATAGGCGCATTTTAACCGGGTCCATGCGCATATCGCATACGCGCACCACAACGTTTCGCCTGGACTAGGTAACTTCTTTGTGGGACTCTAAGACTCGTCAATACGCCGGCAGTGAGTGATGATCATATCAAGCACCCCCAAGCCGCAAGCGGTCAGCTAAACGTAACGGCCACCTGGGTATTGAGCGATCAGAAGAAAACAAGTGAACCTGCTACAACTCCCGTCGAGCCAACCGGCAACACTACCGTACAGTCCTGTCTCTTCGTCAGATATGCTGCATTTCGAGTCTAGGGATGGTAACGTCGACCCCAATAACTCAATAAGTCGTGCCGGTGAATGGTCTATAACAGATCGAGAAACTACTGATAACACTTATCAGTAAATCTCAGCAGCCCTGGCCAGGGACTTACTGATATAACCAGTCGAGCACAGCACATCATCAACTCCCAATACCGGGAGAAACGAAACCCCTCCTATCGCTCATCGCCTTCGTGCGTCTCGGGACTGTACCCAACGGCCACCTGTTTGCACGACTCGGTAGAGCCGTGGTAGGGTGGTAATCAAAGTACAGTGGGAGAGCACACAAGACTCTATGACGATCTCGGGTCTACAGACTAACCTGTACCAGTTTCACCTGAGAACTGCTATCCGACGATAGATATAATTCCATATAGGAGTTCTCGGTGAGTCCGTCCAGTGTACCCAGTCACCACTGAGCACCCGTATATGATCTTGATGTCAAACATCGATGAATGTGGGAACATCCATCGCCCAACACATGGGTCTAGTATCATATACGCTAGTCTACCCTGGTATATCGATACCCCGTCTCGATACACCTCCGACTAGGGACATTTCAGGATATGCTTATAAACAAAAGATGTCCCACTAGTATGATCTCTATCATAATCACTGTAGTCAAGCCGATATCCTCAAGGCTTTATCAGCATGTATGAATGAATAAAAGCTTGATCAAATCAACATGTCAGATAAAGTAGAACCAGATAGCATACTATCATGTCGAGCAAGAATGTACACTGAATATATATATACATGTACAGATACATCCACTATCATATAATGGCCTCTAGGGCATACATATATCCAACAAAACAAACCTGTTTGGATGTTGTTGGAACAATTTAAAAAGTGTTATTACAAAGATGTTTCTTTTTGTTTTGCACAGTGGTATTTGGTTGGAATATCCTGCACCTCATTCGACGAGGCAAGGGCCGATATCCCTTCACCGGGACTGACCCCTTGGGCAGAAGTTTGCGTCAGGGTAATAACTTCATTATAGTCGATTACATGTTGCTTTCTATCGCGGTATTCAGTGGAATATCCTGAAACTCATTCCACGAGGAAAGTGCCGAGATCCCTTCACCGGGAGTGACCTCTTTAGCAAAGGTTTTCGCCACTATATTTTATAAAAAGCTATCAGGTTCCTTCAACGAGATCAAGTTCATTACGTTAAAGGTTTTTCGCCAAAAACCAGCCGTAGCCCTCCGTCATTTCTTATGGATGGTCAGTAATATTCAAGCTATGTTTGCTGGCTTTCGTCAAGGCATAGTGTTCGGTAGTTGCTGGGGTATTCATTTGTTGCATAGATAGATGAGTTGGTTTGGGACAGTCGTATTACCTTGTTGGCTTTCGTCAAGGGTATGTACGGGTGGGTTCGAATTAACAAGATAATGACGGGCAGAACTTGACATGTGACTTATGATTTGTTGGCTTTCGTCAAGGTCAAAAGAACATGGGGTAAAAATCATATCAGGAGTTTCTAAAGAAACTGAAACTTGCCATGCATGCGCATACCTTCTGGAGTGTGATAACGCGAGTGGATTCCGTCACGTTATCATGCGATGAGAGTTGGATCCCGGTTCCCACTGTTGAGTTGGTTTACTCTTCGGGTGATCCCGATTGATTTTTCTTTCAGGTTTGGAGGAGAATTTGACAGTACAATGGGAGGTTTCCGGATTAGATAAAGTGATAACCATTCTGATCTAGGTTAGAGTGCACGCAGAGTGTTTCTTTTCTCTCTCTCTTTTTGGCAGCGACCTTTGACCGACCCTAGACTATGACTCAGGGACCAAGTTGCCCGAAGCTTCTTAAAATACTGGCTTTTGGATTGTCTAAGTTGCATAAGTCATTGCCACTCCTTCTTCTACCCTTTGCATTTCTCAGAGCATCCCATATTACTACAGACATCCACTTCCCTTGGATAGATCCATCGTATGGTTATATACAAACTCGAAGGGACTCCTTCGAGGATGGATCAAGGTTCAGGAGAAATAGAATTGGTTTATTCAGTTGTCTTTTATTATCACCTTCTCTCAGGTTGCGAGGGCTCCTTGGTTTAGGAGAGTACAGCTATTACGCTTATTGGATAGTCTTCTTCTAAACCATAGGCAGGTGCCGAACGGTAGGGAATGAAGAAAACCAATTAGCTTAAGTAGGGTGTACAGAAGGTAATATGTAAAGACAAAATAAAGGGATTAGAAAAAGGGCAAAGTAAGTTGTGACTGTTATCATTCACGACCAAACCGCGTACTTCATCGCCACTCCTATTTCACCTTTAAAAGAATAAGGTATTATTCAGTTGTCTTTTATCATCACCTTCTCTCAGTTGCGAGTACTCCTTGGTTTAGGAAGGTACACCTATTATGCTTACTGGATAGTCTTCTTCCAAACCATAGGCTGGTGCGGAATGGTAGGGAAGAAAGAAAACTATTTAGCCTAACGATGGTGTACAGAAGGTAACGACTAAAGAAAAATAAAGGAATTTGGAGAGATGGCAAAGAAATATACGGTTAAAGTCATGAATTGGATTATGGAAGAGACATTACGGATACCCCTACGGAACATTTTCATGTTTCAGTGCATTGTTAATGGAAAACTGTTTTCCCGATTAGATACTTACTCCAGAGTGTGTATTCACCAGGTTTCATTCTCACATCTATATGGTTTTATAGATGATGAGTGGGAGGAAGTTATTGGGAATTAGGTGATCATCCTCATTATATCGGAATTCATTGTAATTGGTGATATTTGAGGAAATCGCCTGGGTACAGTTTTTAACCTACGACGCACAGGTTTTGAGTTATTCAACTCAGCGGACTTATACAGAGTATTGTATGTTGTCCAGCGTCCATCAGGACAAAGGGGTAGGTCCTCATACTATGTTCTGTTTACTTATGACTTCTCTAGTTTTTAGACAAGTGTTTCGTAGAAATACAAGGTCTAAGTTTTGAGAAGTTGTGGGTATAAGAATAAAGTAGAGAACCAGATGTCGCAAATATCGGGATTCTTCAAAGAGATCGAAGATGTAGATACTTGTGATTGGTATTCAGATGATAGTAAAAGTTTTGAGAAACTTATTTCTCTTTCGGGTTACTCATAATTGGATGGATTCCTAAGTTGAGTAATGCTGATTAGCCTCTCTCCATTAAAGTTGATATGCACTGGAGACAGCTGCATGATTAGAATCTGGTTCCAATTAAATAAGTGCCAAAGTTTCTATATTGGATATAGAATGGATCATATCTTAACGTTGTTAAGGTACGGGGAGTTGTCCGGCTTATGCTTAAAACCAGACTCTGCATAACTCAGGGCACATTTCTGTAATGGCAGTTTGTGGGTTAGCCCAGGCTATGATGAGGGTTGACTTTCTACCATCTGGAAGATCAATAGTGATATTGTTCTAAACTCGCCACAGTTTTAGTAAAATGGATTTTTTCAGAAAACAGTAGTGGGAGTATGGTAGAACTGGAAGTGTTCCAGAACCGCAAACGATTACGGAAAATTTAATAGGACCTACAGATTCAATCAGGTTTGACATTCCATTAGCCACTCCGCAGATTTGGTGGATAACCTCAGACACCCGAGAGGTACTCCGGTAGCCTCAAGGACGGTGACAGGGAGGTTTTTATCTACCCAGACTTGACACTACTGTTGTTCCAGGCTATGAGACCCGGTAGGAGGGTTGTTGTGGTCAGTGGGAGCAACAGAAGCATAGTGGGCAAGTAGCTTATGTCTATTTATAGACTAGAGCAGTTATAGCGGAGATTGATCATCTAATTTTGATGTGACAGTCATGGGTTTGACTTCATCAGAATAGATGATGGATCTGTTAAGAAGGTAGTAGGGTGTGATGTCTTGATATATGGATGACATACACAGATTAGGAAGTAAAATTCCTATACTACGATCGGTTGTACTGTGGTCGTTACACAGTTGTTTCTCCAGACAGGATATGGATATAATATCTGACATTTTGGTTTCTAGATCTATGGTTTTAGATCTGGATTTGGGTAGTTTCCTAATGTGGGTACTTTGACAATATTCTAATGGTTTTTTAGAATAGATGACTCCTGGCATGGTGGTGTACCTGCAGATGATGGAGTCACCCTCTCTAAAGGTGTCTTACAGACTAAAGGGGAGAGGGATGTGCATGATTGGCAGATCACTTGCTTAGGCAATTGAGTCAATCATGAGATGTCAAGTACCACACCAAATGTTGTTTTTGCACTAGATGCAATAAGTTTGTATTAATCCAAACCTGGAGAAACATAAGGAAGCAGTTTTAGAACATAAGTGAATGTTCTACGGATTTGATGACGGCAGCCTCCTTCGGGAGACGGTTATCATTCTAGGCTTCAAAGGTGACATGGATGACAGAGTTATTGTCAGAGTTATAGTTTTCCTTTTGACAAAGAGGGACAGTATTATGGACAGGTGGTCCAAGAGGATACTGTGGGAGGCATGGTGCAGGATACTGATTAGGTTTAGTTATCGATACAGTCTAAGAAGTTTGGATTTGGAGTTCATTTATGAACTAGGTCCCATCAGATATCCAGACATATTCTAAGACAGGTATTACTCAATTCGGGAGATGACTTTCTCCACGAACTTGAGATTAAGAGAGACATAGAAAGGAACATCAGGGCGGATCCACTCACTGAGGCTATTTCTCAAACACAATAGTTTTACAAACGGGCTTTGTGAAACTGATTAGTAGAGGAGTTGGGTGTTGGTTTCACACGGGCTGTGAGTACGCGACATCGCAATAATTAGCCTTAAGTGCAAGTGGGAGATTGTTGGATATAGTGCCCTCAAAGTCAATTATTGGATCGCAGGCACGTGATTGCAATGATTGAGGAGGACCTATGCCGGTAGGACAGTCTTACTCGAGATGATTGTATGCTATCTGGTTTGCCTTTATCAGTCGTGTATAGGTTCAGGTGACTGATCATGATTACACTTTGATAGAGCCCTTAGGATCTTGCTTGACTACCAACAGTATGAGGGCGACCATATAAGTGAGAGTTGGGTGGTCTATAAGCATATCCTTAATAGTGGTCCCTAGTCGTGGGAGTTTCGAGACAGGGCATCGATACTCCGGAGTAGACTAGTGTATACAGTCAAGACCCCGACGAGGGGCGGTGGCCGGTCTCACAAGCCACTCGTGTCAGTTGGATCACCTAAGATGTATACAGGTGCTCATCGGGTTATGAGTACACCGGACAGGACTCGCCGGGAACCTGCTAGTTGGTATTATACATATCGTCAGATAGCAGTTCCCTGATGACATGTGTACAGGTTAGTTCATCAACCTGAGGTCGTCATTTGTCTTGTGTGAGTTCCTACTGTGCTTTGATTTCTACCCTACCACGGCTCAAAGGAGTCGTGCAAACAGGTAGTTTTTGGGTACAGCCCCGAGCCACATGGAGGCACGTGAGCGGATCGGCAGGGGATTCGTCTCTCCCAGTATTGGGGGTGGAGGTCGCGCTGTGTTTAGGAAAGCCATTACACCAAGTCCTTGGCCAAGGCAGGTGAGATTTACTGGTAGGTACTCCAGTAGTATCTCAGGGTGTTCAGGGCTTGTCTCCGACACGACTTATACAGCTATTGGGGGTCTGACGTTACTAGCCCCCTAGGCCGGATATGCGATACTTATAGACGAATGGACCGGACTGTATATACATTGTCACTGTTAGGCTCAGTAGGGTTTCCGGATGAGTTCGCTCATCGGCCTCCCTTGAGGTCGGTCCATGGGCAGCCGTTACGCATAGCTAGTGCCGCTGACGGCTTGTGGTTAAACCCACTGCCAGGGTACTGACGAGTCATTAGAGTCCCCCACAGATAGTTTCCCAAGTTCGGGCGAAACGTTGTAGAGGCCGTATGGTTTTATGGTAAGGTTCGGAAAATGCACGTGTGTTTACGCACATGTCATATTTCGGGCAGATAATACTGGTGGGCTTTGGTTTAAGCCGGATCCATGTATTATACAGAGTAGATATAATATCTTTGTCTCGGTTGCATTTGTATTCGGTCGTAATACAAATGCGGGTATATTTATACAGTTACGGGGTTATCCTGAAATTCGTTTCGGGATCACTTTTGGAAGTTGCCAGTTTTCAGTTTTCTATCAGCCGTATTTAACATTCGGCTAAATGAGGATTTATCTTTTCTTCTTTTGGGTGAGTCATGAGGTAAGTCATGAGAGGAAGCTTCTTGGAAGGTGACTTGTTAAGGTGACTCATTGTTTCATTAATGTGTTCATACTAGGTGCATTTATTTTGTTCATACTTTGTGTTCACAGTAGATATTTTTCTTATTGTCACCTCCCCCTCTCTTACACTCACCCCCACCTCCATATATGTGGCCGGCCCCCTCCTCTCTCATTCACTCACTTGGTAAGAAAAAGAAATGGTTGTTGTTTGAAAAAGATGATAGTTTCGGCGTATGGAATTTCACAGCTCATTTCATTCCATCACCCGATTCCAATGGAAACTTCATTAGCCGTTCGTCTATGGCTTTGGACGAAGCGAGACAAAGTATTCCACTAGTTCTCTACATCAATCTTGGTCGTCTCTTTTAGCAAACTTGACGACCGAGTTGCCTCAAGTCAGAGGCGTGAGCCCGTTTAAAGATCGATGACGTGGTGCCACCTGGACGAGGAGATCGGAGATCGATGATATCGGAGCAACCGCAACGGAGCGTGGGATGATGGTTAAAGATCGAAGGACTCGGATCGTTCGGTATAACCTTTCTTCCCTCTTTGTAGATTGTTAGTTTAGCGTTAATGGCAGATCCAGGTTATAGTATGCGATAGCGCCAGTTATAAAAGTTTTTGTTCCGTATTTTGGCGTCAGAAAGACGTCCGGGGCGCTACCGTAGACTTACAGTGTATACATTCGAGACCCCGACGAGGGGCAGTGGCCGGTCTCATAAGCCATTGGTGTTAGTTGGATCACCTAAGATGTATACATGTGCTCATTGGGTTATGAGTACACCGGACAGGACTCGCCGGGAACTTGCTGGTTGGAATTATACCTAGCGTCAGATAGCAGTTCCCTGGTGACATGTGTACAGGTTAGTTCATCGACCTGAGGTCGTCATTTGTCTCGTGAGAGTTCCCACTGTGCTTTGATTTATACCTTACCACGGGGTCAAAGGAGTCGTGCAAACATGTATATTTTGGGTATAGTCCCGAGCCACATGGAGGCAGTGAGCAGATCGTCGGGGATTCGTTTCTCCCGGTATTGGGAGTGAGATCGCGATGTGTTTAGGAGAGCCATTACACGAAATCCTGGCCAGGGTAATCGAGATTTACTGGAAGGTATTCCAGTAGTATCTCAGGGTGTTCTGGGCTGCTCTCTGACACGACTTATATCGCTATTCGCGGTCTGACGCTTACCGGCCCCCTAGGCCCTATATGCGATACTCATAGATGAATGGACCGGACAGTACGGATATTGTCACTGTCAGGCTCAGTAGGGTTTCTGGATGAGTTTGCTCGTCAGCATCCCTTCCAATCAAGACATAGGCGACCGTTACGTACAGCTAGTACCTCTGATGTGCTAGAGGCTATACCCAGTGCCAATGTATTGATGAGTCATTAGAGTCCCCCACAGACACTTTCCCAAGTTCGGGCGAAACGTTGTAGATGCCGTATGGTATTATGGCAGGGTTCGGAAACTGCACGTGCGTTTTCGCACGTGTCATTTTTCGGGCGGTTAATACCGGTAGGCTTTGGTTTAAGCCGGATCCGAGTATTATACTGTGTAGATATAATATATTTGTCTCAATTGCATTTGTATTCGGTCGTAATACAAATGCGGGTGTGTTTATACTGTTACGGGGTTATCCTGAAATTAGTTTCGGGATCGCTTTTGGAAGTTGCCAGTTTCCTGTTTTCTATCACCCGTATTT
Source organism: Agapanthus africanus (assembly GCA_030015575.1). Taxonomy (NCBI): domain Eukaryota; kingdom Viridiplantae; phylum Streptophyta; class Magnoliopsida; order Asparagales; family Amaryllidaceae; genus Agapanthus; species Agapanthus africanus. Next base: position 456,380,301 of record CM057346.1, on the reverse strand, counting down.
AACATTCGGTTTAATACGGATTTATCTTTCCTTCTTTGGGTGAGTCAGGAGGTGAGTCAGAGTTCTAGAAAGTTCTAGAAATGGTGACTAGCTTCATGAGTCATTAGCTCATTTATTAGTGCATTTAATGTTTGGTGACTAGGTTAATGACTCTTCATTTGGATTAAATGGTTGTTGCTAGGTGTATGATGATTCATTCATCTCATTTAGTGCTAATGGTCACCACTCCTCTCCTACACTCACCTCCCACCCTCTTCTTATATTGGCCGGCCCCTACCTTGTGAATGTGTGGGTAATTCATTTGGAAAAAGATGCAAGTTTTGGTTCATGGAAATTAGAAAACTAGATTCCTCATTTCACCCGATTCCAAAAGGCAACTTCATTAACTGTTCGTCCATAGCTTTGGACGTAACGAGACAAAGTGTTATACTCATTCTCTACATCAATCTTGGTCATTTCTTTTAGCAAACTTGATGATCGAGTTGCCTCGGTTCAGAGGCGGGAGCCCGTTTAAAGATCCGTCGACGTGGTGCCACCTTGACGACGAGACCGGAGATCGAGCGAGTTTGGATCAACCGCAACAAAGCGTGGGATGATGGTTGAAGACCGAAAGACCCGGATCGTTCGGTATAACATTTCTACCCACTGTAATTTGTTAGTTTAGCGTTAATGGCAGATCCTGGGATATAGTATACAATAGTGCCAGTACTTAAATGTTTTTGTTCTGCATTTGGCGTCTGTTAGACGGCCGGGGCGCTACCGTACACTTACATTGGTATTAGAGCCTCACCATTAAGCTATACTAACTTGTGCTAACGCGTTTAAAATATCGATCGAGCAGAATTTTCAAAATCGCAATTTCCATGTTTAAAGTTTCTGTTAATTTTAAATCTGTTCTAAAAATTATTTTGACCATACCAGAAAATCATGCAGGCTTTTTAATGGAAACAGCAGAAAAATGATCCACCAATTCGACCATACGGCCACGGATCCGCGGTCAAAGCCTAGCTTTGACCGTGGAAGCGCGGCCATCTTGGTGACTTGGTGGGCCATTTTTCTTCTGGGCTTTCATCTTGGGAAATTGTGGTTTCTGGTACTGTTCTTTTAGGCCCAGTTTTTATTACTGTACAGCAGATGTACGTAGGGCGCACTTCGGGAAATTTTGTCGATCGAAATTTAAACGTGTTAGTTTACAGTATTTACATTATATCTCCGACCGGGAATGTCATTTGATCGGTAAACCGTGTCTGATTTCTATAGTTCTTTTAGACGGGTTTGCGAACGTGACATTCGCGTTGATGTTCTGTATTGTGCTGTGATGTTGCGGATTTGTCGTGGTGGATAGCAGTGTGCAATGGTAGTGCTGTTTGGATTTATCTGTACATTTGCTATTGCAGGACGAGCGTCCAACTTGTGGACTGCCGTCACTGCCTGTTTGTATATTATTCTTTTGGGGCACGACCGGGATGGGGTCGATGTACCAGTTGTATATATTTTCATTACTGTACTAGGTTTATCCCGCGACGGTGTGCACGGATATCCGGGTTCTGGAGGGCAACGGGTCCGTATCTCATGGCTTTGAGAGGCAAAGGGGCCTCACTCTAGAATTGGCAGACTATTCGCCGCACTCGTAGGGGGTACAGGTTGACCCAAGGTGGGGTGCTCAAGTTACCGGATTCCGTGAAGTGCTGGGTGGTCCATTCATTTTGTTGTAGGGGGTCGTCCCGCTTCAGGTTTTGGCGGGTAACTTGCCGCACCCGTAGGGGTCTAGGTTTCATTGCACAGGCTATCCACACGACCAAGGGAACGTCGGGTTTCAGTAGCGGCTCTGTGAAACCCGGGGATCCGAGATTATCTGTATTGTTCTGTGATGCTTATTACTTTTCTGTAATGTTGCATATTATCACGCCTGGAGAGATTACTGTATATTAGTATATATACTATTAGATGTTGTATATGTTTTACACCCGCGCTAGTCCAGTCCCCGCTCTGTCGTTAGTCAAGTAACCTAACGAGTGATGATGGGACCCAGTGACGAAAGCGGATGGCATATACGTACATTTTATTTTCGTTCTTTTCTGGTGTGTTTAACTGATAGGACTGCATTGATTCTTATCAATGCAAGGATAAAACAAACCTATATTTGATGTTGTTGGAACAAATTTTAAAAAGAGTTATTACAAAGACGTTTCCTTTTGTTTTGCATAGTGGTATTCAGTTAGAATATCCAGCACCTCATTCGACGAGGCAAGGGCCGAGATCCCTTCACCGGGAGTGACCCCTTGGGCGGAAGTTTGCGTCAGGGTAATAACTTAAGTATAGTCGATCACAAGTTGCTTTGCATCGCGGTATTCAGTTAGAATATCCTGCACCTCATTCAACGAGGAAAGAGACGAGATCCCTTCACCGGGAGTGATCTCTTTAGCAAAGGTTTTCGCCACTATATTTTTATAAAAAGCTATCAGGTTCCTTCAACGAGATCAAGTTCATCACGTTAAAGGTTTTTCGCCAAAAACCAGCCGTAATCCTCCGTCATTTCTTATGGATGGTCAGTAGTATTCAAGCTATGTTTGTTGGCCTACGTCAAGGCATAGTGTTTGGTAGCCGCTGGGTATTCATTTGTTGCATAGATAGATGTATTAGTTTAGGACAGACGTACAGCCTTGTTGGCCTACGTCAAGGGCATGTACGATGACCTAAATTAATCAGGACAACGACGGGTAGAACTTGACATGTGGCTTATGATTTGTTGGCCTACGTCAAGGTCATAAGAGCATGGGATAAAAATTATATCGGGAGTTTCAAACATACAGGAAACTTGCAAAACTTGAGCATACCTTCAGGAGTATGATAACATGAGTGGATTCCTTCACGTTATCATGCGATGAGAGTTGGATCCCGATTCCCACTGATGAGTTGGTTTACTCTTCGGGTGATCCCGATTGATTCTTCTTTCTAGTTTGGAGGAGAATTTGAGATTACAGTGGGAGGTTTCCTAATTAGATAAAGTGATAACCATTCTGATCTAGGTTAGAGTGCACGCAGAGTGTTTCTTTTCTCTCTCTCTTTGGCAGCGACCATTGACCGACCCTAGACTATAACTCAGTGACCAAGTTGACCGAACCTTCTTAATATACTGGCTTTTGGATTGTCTATAGTTGCATAAGTCATTGCAGCTCCTTCTTTTACCCTTTGTATTTCTCAGAACACTCCGTATTACTACGGACATCCACTTCCATTAGATAGATCCATCGTATCGTTATATACGAACTCGAAGGGATTTCTTCGAGGATGGATCCAGGTTCAGGAGAAATAGAATTGGTTTATTCAGTTGTCTTTTATTGTCACCTTCTCTCAGGTTGCGAGGGCTCCTTGGTTTAGGAGAGTACACCTATTACGCCTATTGGATAGTCTTCTTCCAAACCATAGGCAGGTGCCGAAAGGTAGGGAATGAAGAAAACCAATTAGCCTAAGTAGGGTGTACAGAAGGTAATAACTAAAGACAAAATAAAGGGATTAGAAAGAGGGCAAACTAAATTGCGACTATTAACATTCACGACCAAACCACGTATTTCATCGCCACTCCTACTTCACCTTTCATTTCTCCAGAACAACCCGTATCACTATGAACATACAATTCCATTGGATAAATCCATCGTATGGTTATATACGAACTCGAAAGATATTTTTTCGAGGATGGATTCTGGTTCAGGAGAAATAGGAATAAGGTTTATTCCGTTGTCTTTTATCATCTCCTTCTCTCAAGTTGCGAGTACTCCTAGGTTTAGGGGGGTACACCTATTATGCTTACTGGATATTTTTCTTCCAAACCATAGGCTGGTGCCGAACGGTAGGGAAGGAAGAAAACCATATTAGCCTAACAATGGTGTACAGAAGATAACGACTAAAGACAAATAAAGGGAATTGGAGAGATGGCAGGGAAATATACGGTTATAGTCATGAATCTGAATAATGGAAAAATGCATTACTATGAATACCCGGATACCCCTATGAAACATTTTCATGTTTCATTCTCACTGTGTATTGTTGATAGAAAACTGATTTCTCAATTAGACACTCACTCCAGGGTATGTATTTACCAAGTAAGATTCTCACATCTGTATAGTTATACAGATGATGAGAGGGAGTGAGTTATTGGGAATTAGGTGATCATCCTCATTATATCGGAATTCGTTATAATTGGTGATATTTGAGGAAATCGCATGGGTACAGTTTTCAACCTATGAAGCACAGGTTTTGAGTCATTAAACTCAGCGGACTTATACAGAGTATTGTATGTTGTCCAGTGTCCATCAGGACAAAGAGGTTGGTCCTCGTACTCTATTCTGTTTACTTGTAACTTCTCTAGTTTTTAGACAAGTGTTTGGTAGAAATACAATGTCTAAGTTTTGAGAAGTTGTGGGTATAGGAATAAAGTAAAGAACTAGGTGTTGCAAGTATCGGGATTCTTCAAAGTAATCGAAGATGTAGATTCTTGTGATTGGTATTCAGTTGATAGTAATGGTTTTGAGAAACTGGTTTCTCTTTCAGGTTACTCGTAAATGGATGGATTCCTAAGTTGAGTAATGCTGATTAGCCTCTCTCCATTAAGTTGATATGCACTGGAGACAGCTGCATGATTTGAATCCGGTTCCAATTAAATAAGTGCCATAGTTTCTATATTGGATATAGAATGCTTCATATCTTAACGATGTTAAGGTAAGGGGAGTTGTCCAGCTTATGTTTAAAACCAGACACTGGATAACTCAAGGCACGTTTCTATAATGGCAGTTTGCGAGTTGACCCTAGCTTTGACGAGGGTTGATTTTTTACCATCTGGAAGATCAATAGTGATATTGTTCTTGACTCGCTACAGTTTTAATAAAATGGATTTTTTCAGAAAACAGTAGTGGGGGTATGGTAGAACTGGAAGTGATTCCAGAACCGCAAACGATTACGGAAAATTTAATAGGACCTATATATTCAATCAGGTTTGACATTCCATTAGCCACTCCGCAGATATGGTGGGTAACCTCAGACACCCGAGAGATACTCCGGTAGCCTCAAGGACGGTGACAGGGAGGTTCTTGTTTACCCAGACTTTCCATTGCTGTTGTTCCAGACTATGAGACCCGGCAGAAGGATGAGTATAGCATCGTTCTAAACTATCTTTAGAAGTGCACGTGTATATGATTCTGCCAGAGGGTTGTCGTAGTCAGTGGGAGCAGTGGAAGCATTGGTGGACAACTAGCTTATGTCTATTTATAGACTAAAGCAGATATAGCGGAGATAGATCATCTATTTCTAATGTGACAGTCATAGGGTTTGACTTCATCAGAATAGGGGATGGATCTGTTAAGGATGTAGTAGGGTGTGATGTCCTGGTATTTGGATGACATACACAGAGTAGGAAGTGAAGTTCCTATACTACTATCGGTTATACTTTGGTTGTCACACAGTGGTTTCTCCACATAGGATATAGATATAATATCAGACACTCTGGTTACTAGATCTATGGTTTTAGATCTGGATTTGGGAAGTGTCCCAATCTGGGTACTTAGACAACATTCTAAAGGTGTTTTAGAATGGACGACTCCTGGCACGGTAGTGTACCTGCAGGTAATGGAGTCACCCTCTCTAAAGGTGTCTTATAGACTAAAGGGGAGAGGGATGTGCATGATCGGCAGATCACTTGCTTAGGAAATTGAGTTGATCGTGAGATGTCAAGTACCACACCAGATGTTGTTTTTGCAGTGGATGCTATAAATTGATATTAATCCAATCCTGGAGAAACGATCGGAAGCAGTTTTAGAACATAAGTGGATGTTCTAAGGATATAATAACAACAGACTCTTTTAGGAGACAGTTATCATTCCAGGCTTCCAAGGTGACCTGGATGACAGAGTGATTGTCAGAGTTATAGTTTTTCCCTCTGACAAGGGACAGTATTATGGACAGATGGTCCAAGAGAATACTGTGGTAGGCATAGTGCGCGATACTGATTAGGTTCAGTTATCAATACAGTCTAAGAAGTTTGGAATTGGAGTTCATTTATGAACTAGGTCCCATCAGATATCTAGACATATTCTAAGACAGGTATTACTCGATTCGGGAGATGGCTTTCTCCGCGAACTTGGTTTTAAGAGAGACATAGAAAGAAACATCGGGGCGGATCCACTCACTGAGGCTATTTCTCGAACATAATAGTTTTACAAACGGGCTCTGTGAAACTGATTAGTAGAGGAGTTGGATGTTCGGTATCACACGGGCCGTGAGTATGCGACATCGCAATAATTAGCCTTAAGTGCAAGTGGGAGATTGTTGGATATAGTGCCCTCAAAGTTAATTATTGGATCGCAGGCACGTGATTGCAATGATTGAGGAGGACCTATGCCGGTAGGATAGTCTTACTCGAGATGATAGTATGCTATCTGGTCTGTCTTTATCATCATGTAGATGTTGACAGAGCCCATAGGATTCTTGCTTGACTACCAGCAGTATGATGGTGATCATATATGTGGGAGCTGGGGTCTATAAGCACATCCTTAAAGTGTCCCTAGTCGTGGGAGTTTCGAGACAGGGCATCGATACTCCGGAGTAGACTAGTGTATACATTCGAGACCCCGACGAAGGGCGGTGGCCGGTCTCACAAGCCATTGGTGTTAGTTGGATCACCTAAGATGTATACAGGTGCTCATTGGGTTATGAGTACACCGGACAGGACTCGTCGGGAACTTGCTGGTTGGTATTATACCTAGCGTCAGATAGCAGTTCCCTGGTGACATGTGTACATGTTAGTTCATCGACCTGAGGTCGCCATTTGTCTCGTGTGATTTCCCACTGTGCTTTAATTTATACCCTACCATGGGTCAAAGGAGTCGTGCAAACAGGTATATTTTGGGTACAGTCCCGAGCCACATGGAGGCAGTGAGCAGATCGTCGGGGATTCGTCTCTCCCGGTATTGGGGGTGAGATCGCGCTGTGTTTAGGAGAGCCATTACAAGAAATCCCTGGCCAAGGTAATCGAGATTTACTGGAAGGTATTCCATGTAATTCGATGTAGTACACCCCAGTACTTGTGGGGAGGCGGAAATTTCAAAAACGATCAAGTTTAAAGAACGAACATCGACTAACCGCTTGAATCGAAGCTAAACTATAAATAACCGTACACAAAGAGTTTCTTTTCAATTGTGTTTAGGGATTATACCTAATGAAACCGGTCCTTCGTCTTTGTGTCCTCCTTTGTTCTCCTCGACCTTCTCTAGGTAGTAGACGATCCACCCGAGAGCAAAACACCAAGCTAAACCTCTAACTTGAGGTAACTAATCTACTTTGATTGCTAATCAAAGAAGAAAGGATGATATAGAGTGAAGGTAATGGATGTTTAAGTCTCACTAAACCTTTGATCTCAACACATGAGGATTAAGGATTAGTCTCTTGAAGATGAGAGCTTGAGGAGAGAGAATGTGAGATGAGATAATGAGATGAGAGAGAGTGTATCATAATATATTATGAAGCATTCTTATTTTAGAATAATGAATAAAAGAAATGAATAAGCATGCTTCATAAATGAAAAGAGGTGATTCATTAACATGAGTCATTAAGCATTTATGGTGCATTAATGATCATGATGAATCACCCTCATGACATCACTAATCTTATCCAAAGCTTATGTCACCTTAACCTCCTTAGTCACATCTTCTAGAAGCTTCTCGTACAATTACGAGAACGCCCCTCCAATCCGCAAAAATACGGAAAAACTTTAGACTGTAAAAATCCAATAACCGGATACCAGTATCTGGCTTAAACCAAAGCCGACTGGTAAAAACTGTCCGAAAGTCATACGTGCGTAAACGCACGTATGCGTCCGAACCCTTTGTCGCAAAACCATGCGACCTCTATATCGTTTCGCATGGAGTAGGAAACTCTCTGTGTGGGACTCTAGAGACTCGACTACTACGCTGGCAGTGGGTTTAACCACAGACCGCAAGCGGCACTAGCTGTACGTAACGGTCCCCAGGTAGTTGTCGATAAGAAGGCCGATAAGGAAACCCATCCGAACTCCTACTGAGTCTGATGTGACAATCTCCATACAGTCCGGTCCGTTCGTCCAAGACTATCGCATATCGGGCCTAGGGGGGCGGCAAGCGTCAGTCCCCTAATAGCGGTATAAGTCGTGTCGGAGTGAAGCCCATTACACCCTGAGAAACTACTGGAACCTACCAGTAAATCTCGCTTGCCCTGGCCAGGGACTTTGCGTAATGGCTCTCTGACACAGCACGATATCTACTCCCAATACCGGGAGGGACGAATCCTGTCTAACTGCCACTGCCTCCAAGTGCTCGGGACTGCACCCAACTGCTACCTGTTTGCACGACTCCTTTGAGCCGTGGTAGGGTAGCAATCTAAGAACAGTGGGACACACTCGAGGCGAAGTAGCAGTGTCAAGTCTGCGGACTACGCTGTACTCATGTCACCTGGGAACTGCTCACTGACGACTGGTATCAAACCAACCAACAGTTCCCCGTGAGTCCTGTCCGGTGTACCCGTAACCTAACGAGCACCTGCATACTATCTCCAGTACGACGTACTGACGGCTGTGGGACAGACCATCTCCCCAACTGGGATGAGAAGCGTACACACCAGTCTACAACGGAGTATCGATGCTCTGTCTCGATAATCCAATGACCAGGGACCTGAATAAGGATGTGCTTATAGACTACCCAGCCCCCACTAGTGTGACTGCCATCACAACGCTGGTAGACAAGCAAGATCCTAAGAGCTCTATCAATACGTACACTCACATATTAAGATAGAAAAACCAAGTAGCATACTACCATGTTTAGCAAGACTGTTATATATATGCGAATATCCCAAGCTTCCATTAAGTAATATACAAGCTAGTATGATACAGTAATGGCCTTCTAGGGCATAAACACTAACAATCTCCCACTTGCACTAGGGCCATGTACTGGCATATCGTAGACCAATGATCTCGAGTAGCCTCTCAAACTGAATCTGAGGAAGGGCCTTCGTGAATGGATCAGCAATGTTCTCTTCTGAAGCAACTCTCCGAACCTCGATCTCCTGACGATCAATGATCTCCCTGATCAGGTGATACCGCCTCAAGATGTGTCTGGACTTCTGATGGGACCTTGGTTCCTTCGCTAAAGCTATAGCTCCGTTGTTGTCGCAATACAGAGGTATTGGATCAACTATGGTAGGAACAACCTGAAGTTCTGTTAGGAACTTCTTCATCCAGACTGCTTCTTTTGCGGCATCGCAAGCAGCTATATACTCCGCTTCCATCGTCGAGTCAGCAACGGTGTCCTGCTTGGAGCTCTTCCAGCACACCGCCCCTCCATTGAGGGTAAAGACATAACCCGACATGGACTTGGAATCGTCCTTATCACTCTGGAAGCCGGAATCAGCAAAGGCCTCCAACCTGAGGTCTTTTCCGCCGTAAACCAAGAACATCTCCTTAGTCCTCCTCAGGTACTTGAGAATGTTCTTTACTGCTATCCAGTGCTTCTCCCCTGGGTCTGACTGATACCGGCTTACCACGCTCAGTGCGTAAGCTACATCTGGTCTGGTGCACAACATCGCATACATTATAGAGCCTACCGCAGAAGCGTAGGGTATAATAGACATGCGTTCCCTTTCCAAATCAGTCTTGGGAGACATCTCTTTGGAGAGGGTGATTCCGTGACAAGCCGGTAAATTACCGCGCTTAGAATCTTCCATACTGAATCTTTTCAGTACGGAGTCGATATACCTGGACTGCGAAAGTCCCAACATCCTCTTGGATCTATCACGATAGATCCGGATCCCCAGAATGTAAGAGGCATCACCCAGGTCTTTCATGGAGAATCTGTGTGACAAGAATCCTTTGACAGATTGTAGCATAGGAACGTCATTTCCTATCAATAGAATGTCATCCACGTACAAGACGAGGAATACGACACTTCTGGCCACAACTTTACTATATATGCACGGTTCATCTGGATTTTTGATAAAGTCATATTCTTTGACTGTCTCATCAAAACAGATGTTCCAACTCCGCGATGCCTGCTTTAGTCCATAAATGGACTTAAGCAGCTTGCATACTTTCCCGCTGCTCCCACTCTGATTGAAACCCTCTGGCTGATCCATATAGACGCACTCTTCTAAATTTCCATTCAGAAAAGCCGTCTTTACGTCCATCTGCCAGATTTCATAATCATGGAAGGCAGCAATAGCAAGAAGGACCCAAATGGATTTGAGCATAGCCACTGGAGAAAAAGTTTCGTCATAGTCCAAACCAGGTCTTTGACGAAAACCCTTTGCAACAAGTCTAGCCTTATAGGTTTCCACCTGTCCATCTACACCAATCTTTTTCTTGAAGATCCATTTGCATCCTATGGGTTTTACCCCATCTGGAGCAAAGTCCAAAGACCATACTTTGTTGGTGTACATGGACTCCATCTCGGTCCGCATTGCATCTAGCCATCGTACCGAGTCGCCGCTCTAGATGGCCTGCCGGAAGTCAGTAGGTTCATCATCATCTATGATGCAATCCTCTCTATCCCCATCTATGAGAAAACCGTAGTATCTCTCAGGCGGATGAGACGTCCTACTACTCCTGCGGAGGGGTGCGGGAATGTTCTGTTCTTCTTGAACCTCTGGTTCTACCAAACTTTCAGTAGCAGTTTGTGGTTCTGGAATTTCTTCCAGTTCTACTACGCTCCCACTCTTCTGATTTTCCAAAAATTCAGTTTCTAAGAAGCGGGCATGACGAGAAACAAAAACCTTTTGTTCCTCTGCGTAATAGAAACAATATCCTGTAGAGTTCTTCGGATATCCTACAAACTTACACTCTACTGAGCGTGCCTCGAGCTTGTCCGGATGCTGCTTTTTTACAAAAGCTGGACACCCCCATGTCTTCAGGTACTGAAGATAGGGTTTCTTCCCACTCCACATCTGATATGGTGTGGTAGGCACAGTTTTGCTTGGAACTCTGTTCAAAATATGTATCGCTGATTCTAGCGCATATCCCCAGAAAGATCGCGGTAACTCAGCATTACTCATCATGGATCGTACCATATCCAATAGGGTTCGATTCCGTCTCTCCGATACACCGTTATGCTGTGGAGTGTATGGAGGAGTAAGCTGAGAGAGAATTCCTTTCTCTTTTAGGTAACCTAGGAACTCGGTACTTAAGTATTCTCCACCTCGATCAGATCTCAGTGTCTTAATACTTTTGCCTGTTTGGTTTTCCGCTTCACTCTTGTACTCCTTGAATTTCTCAAAGGCCTCGGATTTATGCTTCATCAAGAAGACATGTCCAAACCTAGAGAAATCGTCTGTAAAAGTAATGAAGTAGGAATAACCACCTCTTGCATGTGTAGACATTGGACCGCATACATCACTGTGTATGAGTCCTAGGAGCTCGCTCGCTCTTACTCCTTGTCCAGTAAATGGAGTCTTTGTCATCTTTCCTTTGAGACAGGATTGACAAGTGTCATAAGATTGATATTCGAACGTGTCCAAATATCCTTCTCTATGCAACTTAGTCAACCTTCTCTCATTGATGTGACCCAGTCTACAATGCCATAAGAAAGCTTTATTTAAATCTAGAGACTTTCTTTTTAGTGTGTTCTGGACATTGAAAATTTGGAGTTGGTTTAAAACATATATGCCGTTATTTAGAGTACCGGACCCAATCAAACCATGATTAAGGTGGATGTTAACAACATCTCTTTCAAACGTGAAATCATAACCTTTATTTGATAACAAGGAAACTGATATGATATTACACGTTAAGCTTGGTACAAAATAACAGTTATGTAAAACCAAAATATGTCCACTCGTCAATCCTAGGTGATAATCCCCGACGGACGCAGCTCCCACGCTAGCTCCGTTAGCAACCCTGAGGATCATATCACCTTCCTTCAGCACTCTACGGTTTCTCAGTGCCTGCAATGAATTGCAAATATGAGATCCTGATCCGGTATCCAATACCCAGGAAGTAGAGTTGATCGACAGACAATTCTCAATTACAAACACACCTGAAGTCGAAGCCACAGCTTGCTTCGGTTCCTGGTTCTTGGCGTTCCACGCCTTGCAATCCTTCTTCCAGTGCCATTTCCTGTGACAATGGAAGCACTCATCCAGGCCAACTACCGATGCTGCAAACTTTTTCTTTCCCTTCTTTCCCACCTTACTAACACCTCCTCTAGGTTTGGGTGCGGCCTTCTTCTTCCTTCCTTTGGCCTTAGCCTTGGACCCGGAAGAAGATGCACCGCCAACAAACATAGCGGGTGTTTCCCTTGCCTTCTGCAAGGTGCCCTCTGCACTCCTTAACATGTTCAGGAGTTCCGCAAGTTCAACTTCTTTTCTTTGAAGATTGAAGTTGAGGATAAACTGGGCGTAGGTGGGAGGAAGGGACTGGAGAATAAGGTCTGTATACAGCTCATTATCCAAAGTCGTCCCAAGGTCTGCGAGCTCTTCAATATAGCCGATCATCTGTAGGACATGTTCACCTACCGATGACCCGACAACCAACCTCGCTCGAAACAATTTCTTAGAGGTCTCGTATCTTGCTATACGAGATTGCTCTCCATAAAGTTCCTTTGTATGGAGAAATATGCCATCCAGGGACATATCCTCGTGCCTCCTCTGATGTTCATTGTCCATAGAGGCAAGCACGACGCACTTGGCTCTCGCGCAATCTAAATCCCAGGTTTTGCGGATTTCCTTATCCGCATTGCTGGATTTAGGACCAGGGACAGCAGGTGCCGTAGCGGTGAGGACGTACCCCAGTTTGTCATAGGTCAAAGCCATTTTGACATTCCGCAGCCAATCTTTATAGTTTGGCCCCATCAGTATATTCTTTTCTAAAAGTAACTTAAGTCCAGTCATTTTCAGGGTCGCTGCAATTAGGAGAGAGAGAAGAAAACACTTTACCATGATGCTCTTGCAAGTTTAGAGTGGTTTTTAGTTTATCTAAACTGGATGGCTCCCACTGTTCCTCGAATCCTTCCTCAAACCATAAAAGAAGAATTAGCCAGGACTATTCTCACCGTACAATACTTGCTTAACCGTTCAGCCAGGCCAGTGTCGATACTTCGAGGGAGGTTTTCCAACGCTTTCGCGAAGTTCCTTAATTAAATAACCTCTTTTCTCTGGGGGCGTAACCCCGCTGACACCTTTCTGGACACCTACTAGGTTTATAGCATTGATCGTTAAGTGACGAATATCCTGATAAGTAGCATATACTCACAGTAGGATCGGGATCCAAATATCATCGTATGATAATGTTGAAGGAATCCTACCAACATTCATCAAACTCCAAATGGTATGCATCTCTTTGCAAATTTCAGTTTCTTTAGAAATTCCCGATATAAGTTTTTGCCCCATGCTCTTATGACCTTGACGTATGCCAACAAATCATAAGTCACATGTCAAGTTCTGCCCATCATTATCTTGTTAATTTGAACCCACCCGTATATACCCTTGACGTATGCCAACAAGGTAATGCGACTGTCCCAAACCAACACATCTATCTATGCAACAAATGAATACCCCAGCAGCTACCAAGCACTATGCCTTGACGTATGCCAACAAGCATAGCTTGAATACTACTGACCATCCATAAGAAATGACGGAGGGCTACGACTGGTTTTGGCGAAACCGTGAACGTAGTGAACTTGATATAACCGAAGGAACCTGATAGCTTTTAAAAGGAGTGGTTAAAGCTCCGCATTTAAAAAATATCTGTTTTAAAAATAACCGAGTGGTTTCTTTTAAATTGTTCCAACGATTTAAACTTTGGTTTGTTTTCTTTGCATTACAGATAATGCGTCCCATCATTAACCTATCATTGCAGAAAACAACGAAAATACAACGTCCTCTTATGCCATCCGCATTCGCCACTGGGTCCCGTCATCACCCGTTAGGTTACTTAACTAACGACAGAGCGGGGGCTGGGCTAGCGCGGGTGTAAAACATAAATGACGTCTAAATAGCTATCATAAATATAGATATTTTACATTCGTCTGACGCAATGATATACATTCCAGAACACAGATAAACAATATTGGATTTGCAAGCAATCTGTATTTCTTTTGAGCCTGCAAGAAAAGACAGATTACACAGTTGTGATGAATAGCCGATACCCCACCCTCGACCCCTACGGGTACGGCAAACTACCCACCCGGCAGTTTGTGTACCCCACCTTGGGTCAGTCCTAGGAGCATAAACAGTAAAATGAAATAATACAACGGTGGCTACAACCGCAACCTGGAAGTGCCCCGCAAAAATAATATTACAACAATTTACATTTACAATAAATGAATTTAAACAATAACCCATTGCATAACCCCGGCTATACACCACAACAGTCCAATACAGTTTATATGCACAAACAGATATAACCATTACAGAAATATGCAACCCCCTGCCAACCGACATACTAGCAGTTAGGGGAGGTTTACGAACACATTTATCAATCACAGATATAATCCAACATGCAAATACTGTACAATTTCGATCGATTAAACAACATTAATATTGCTCCAAAATCTGCTCTGTTAAACAGTAACCTGAGCAAATATTAAATATTCCAGAGAACCCCAAATTCTACAGAGGACCCACACACCAAATACGAGTCCATGACTCGGCAACTCGGCCGCGGAACCGCGGCGGATCGGTGGTATCCGCCGCCCTTCCGCGGCGCTTTAGCCGAGTCATGGGCTCGAATTTTTTGTGTGTTCTTCTGGACTGTTTACAAGCTCTCTGCACTTACCTGAAAAATTTTATGACTTCATTTTAAGTTCGACAGAAACTGAACAGATTTAGGGTTTTCCGGCTTCGTTTTTCCGTTCGAAATTCGTACAAATTTGCAATCAAGTTATTTAGTGTTTAGCGAGGCTCTGATACCACTGTAAGTCGATGTAGTACACCCCAGTACTTGTGGGGAGGCGGAAATTTCAAAAACGATCAAGTTTAAAGAACGAACATCGACTAACCGCTTGAATCGAAGCTAAACTATAAATAACCGTACACAAAGAGTTTCTTTTCAATTGTGTTTAGGGATTATACCTAATGAAACCGGTCCTTCGTCTTTGTGTCCTCCTTTGTTCTCCTCGACCTTCTCTAGGTAGTAGACGATCCACCCGAGAGCAAAACACCAAGCTAAACCTCTAACTTGAGGTAACTAATCTACTTTGATTGCTAATCAAAGAAGAAAGGATGATATAGAGTGAAGGTAATGGATGTTTAAGTCTCACTAAACCTTTGATCTCAACACATGAGGATTAAGGATTAGTCTCTTGAAGATGAGAGCTTGAGGAGAGAGAATGTGAGATGAGATAATGAGATGAGAGAGAGTGTATCATAATATATTATGAAGCATTCTTATTTTAGAATAATGAATAAAAGAAATGAATAAGCATGCTTCATAAATGAAAAGAGGTGATTCATTAACATGAGTCATTAAGCATTTATGGTGCATTAATGATCATGATGAATCACCCTCATGACATCACTAATCTTATCCAAAGCTTATGTCACCTTAACCTCCTTAGTCACATCTTCTAGAAGCTTCTCGTACAATTACGAGAACGCCCCTCCAATCCGCAAAAATACGGAAAAACTTTAGACTGTAAAAATCCAATAACCGGATACCAGTATCTGGCTTAAACCAAAGCCGACTGGTAAAAACTGTCCGAAAGTCATACGTGCGTAAACGCACGTATGCGTCCGAACCCTTTGTCGCAAAACCATGCGACCTCTATATCGTTTCGCCTGGAGTAGGAAACTCTCTGTGTGGGACTCTAGAGACTCGACTACTACGCTGGCAGTGGGTTTAACCACAGACCGCAAGCGGCACTAGCTGTACGTAACGGTCCCCAGGTAGTTGTCGATAAGAAGGCCGATGAGGAAACCCATCCGAACTCCTACTGAGTCTGATGTGACAATCTCCATACAGTCCGGTCCGTTCGTCCAAGACTATCGCATATCGGGCCTAGGGGGGCGGCAAGCGTCAGTCCCCTAATAGCGGTATAAGTCGTGTCGGAGTGAAGCCCATTACACCCTGAGAAACTACTGGAACCTACCAGTAAATCTCGCTTGCCCTGGCCAGGGACTTTGCGTAATGGCTCTCTGACACAGCACGATATCTACTCCCAATACCGGGAGGGACGAATCCTGTCTAACTGCCACTGCCTCCAAGTGCTCGGGACTGCACCCAACTGCTACCTGTTTGCACGACTCCTTTGAGCCGTGGTAGGGTAGCAATCTAAGAACAGTGGGACACACTCGAGGCGAAGTAGCAGTGTCAAGTCTGCGGACTACGCTGTACTCATGTCACCTGGGAACTGCTCACTGACGACTGGTATCAAACCAACCAACAGTTCCCCGTGAGTCCTGTCCGGTGTACCCGTAACCTAACGAGCACCTGCATACTATCTCCAGTACGACGTACTGACGGCTGTGGGACAGACCATCTCCCCAACTGGGATGAGAAGCGTACACACCAGTCTACAACGGAGTATCGATGCTCTGTCTCGATAATCCAACGACCAGGGACCTGAATAAGGATGTGCTTGTAGACTACCTAGCCCCCACTAGTGTGACTGCCATCACAACGCTGGTAGACAAGCAAGATCCTAAGAGCTCTATCAATACGTACACTCACATATTAAGATAGAAAAACCAAGTAGCATACTACCATGTTTAGCAAGACTGTTATATATATGCGAATATCCCAAGCTTCCATTAAGTAATATACAAGCTAGTATGATACAGTAATGGCCTTCTAGGGCATAAACACTAACATTCCAGTAGTATCTCAGGGTGTTCTGGGCTGCTCTCTGACACGACTTATATCGCTATTGGGGGTCTGACGTTTACCGGCCCCCTAGGCCCTATATGCGATACTCATAGACGAATGGACCGGACTATACGGATATTGTCACTGTCAGGCTCAGTAGGGTTTCTGGATGAGTTCGCTCGTCAGCATCCCTTCCAATCAATACATAGGCGACCGTTACGTACAGCTAGTACCTCTGACGTGCTAGAGGTTATACCCAGTGCCAGTGTATTGATGAGTCATTAGAGTTCCCCACAGACACTTTCCCAAGTTCGGGAGAAACGTTGTAGATGCCGTATGGTATTATGGCAGGGTTCGGAAAATGCACGTGCATTTTCGCACGTGTCATTTTTCGGGCAGTTAATACCGGTAGGCTTTGGTTTAAGACGGATCCGAGTATTATACTGTGTAGATATAGTATCTTTGTCTCGGTTGCATTTATATTCGGTCGTAATACAAATGCGGGTGTGTTTATACTGTTACGGGGTTATCCTGAAATTAGTTTCGGGATCGCTTTTGGAAGTTGCCAGTTTCCTGTTTTCTATCACCCGTATTTAACATTCGGTTTAATACGGATTTATCTTTCCTTCTTTGGGTGAGTCATGAGGCGAGTCAGAGTTCTAGAAGGTTCTAGAAATAGTGACTAGCTTCATGAGTCATTAGCTCATTTATTAGTGCATTTAATGTTTGGTGACTAGGTTAATGACTCTTCATTTGCATTAAATGGTTGTTGCTAGGTGTATGATGATTCATTCATCTCATTTAGTGCTAATGGTCACCACTCCTCTCCTACACTCACCTCCCCCCTCTTTTTATATTGGCCGGCCCCTCCCTTGTGAATGTGTGGGTAATTCATTTGGAAAAAGATGCAAGTTTTGGTTCATGGAAATTAGAAAACTAGATTCCTCATTTCACCCGATTCCAAAAGGCAACTTCATTAACCGTTCGTCCATAGGTTTGGATGTAACAGAAAAAATGTTCTACTCATTCTCTACATCAATCTTGGTTATTTCTTTTAGCAAACTTGATGATCGAGTTGCCTCGGTTCAGAGGCGGGAGCCCGTTTAAAGATCTGTCGACGTGGTGCCACCTTGACGACGAGACCGGAGATCGAGCGAGTTTGGATCAACCGCAACAAAGCGTGGGATGATGGTTGAAGACCGAAGGACCCGGATCGTTCGGTATAACATTTCTACCTACTGTAATTTGTTAGTTTAGCGTTAATGGCAGATCCTGGGATATAGTATACGATAGCGCCAGTTCTTAAAAGTTTTTGTTCTGCATTTGGCGTCTGTAGACGGCCGGGGCGCTACCGTACACTTACAAGAAATGCAACCAAGGGTTAAGCATGTCATTCTTAACCCTTGTAGAGAGTTAACCATGAGCTATGGTTAAAGGTTAGGTCAAGAAATATCTTAATCAAGACAAAGAGAGTGAACAAAGTCAAAGATGCCTTGAAGCTTCTACAAGCTTTCAACAAATATCAACCATGACTAATTACACAATTTTGAATTACTCAATGATAAAATATAAACCCTAATCTTAACCCTAGCATGGTTTAACCCTCATTATCCTTAGTTGCATTTGTAACCTAGCTTGATACATTTAACATATAGCACATATACATCAATGTATCCAAAATGAGAAAAGAAATCATAAGTGAGCTAATACTAGTTAATGTAATGTAATATATCAAATATATAATTATACAATAGATTATTAAATCAACTCTTGAATTAATAATCCGTCTATATCACCTATAACCGACTAATATCATATGAATCAACTTATCGAATCAACACTTGATCCGATAACCCGGCTATATCATATATAACCGACCGATATCTCATATCGCGAGAATAGAATACGGTATCTCATATCGTATCAATCTCGGTCCCGCACATATCACTTATGTGCTCTTACTCTGTTTCACTTGAGCCAGGAAACCCCTGTGTAGGACTCTAAAGACTCGTCAATACGCCGGCAGTAGGTGATGATCATATCAAACACCCACAAGCCGCAAGCGGTCTGCTAAACGTAACGGCCACCCGGGTATTGAGCGATCAGAAGATCAACAAGCAAGCCTGGTCACACTCCTGTGAATCCAATCAGTAACACTACCGTACAGTCCGGTCTCTTCGTCTGATATGTCGCATATCTCGTCTAGGGGTGGTAAACGTCAGATCCCAGTAACTCGATAAGTCGTGTCGATATGACGCTCATAACGGGCCGAGAAACTACTGATAACACTTACCAGTATATCTCTGAAGCATCCTTGGCCAAGGACATCCTGTTATAGCCAATCTGTCACGACCCAAGGTTTGGATCTGACCGGCACTTAGATTGTATAGTATCTAAAGATATCTACACAACCCGAGTAAGCCAAACACCAAGATCAAAACCCTTTTTCTTTGCGGAATTTTAGAAAAAATTAGTTTTAAGTAAAAATCACAGTTTTAAGTATTTAACAGTAATTCTCTATTAAAAAAAAGCAGTTATAAAATGTTTACTTTGATTGCATCCCTAGTTGGGATCAACAATGCCAACAGCAGAAATCATAATACAATTATATACGATATCAATAAGAATCTCAGACATAAGTAAAAGAAATATCATTTGACATAACTAAACGATCTCATCTGTCAAGATAATATACATACAAACACATCTCGTTATAAGTCATAATACAGGGTCTGATGGAGATATTCTAGATTCAATATACAATACCAAAAGAGGAGGTTACTACATAGGTAACCCACCTAGCAAAAGATGCGATAAAAACTGATAAGTGGATCTGCACTGCTGCTAACCGTCCACTTTACTTCTGCAAGGAACTGTGGCACAACGGGGGTGAGTTGGCACAACGGGGGTGAGTTGCCAACTCAGTGAATAAAACTAACATATAACGGCTGGTAATGTAAATATGACGTGCTATAACTAATAGCGATAAAGATGAGTATGATGCATGATAACATGTAGAAGCATGAGTTTAAACCCTTAAATATATAAATCAGAAACTGAAATCTCATCAACTATTTCTAAATAAAACTCATCATTCCGTGTCCAACATCGACACAAATCTTCCGTTTCCCTCAGGCATCGTTCCTCGAACGATCCTGAAATCAATATCACCGGTCGGTATCATCTAGATAACCGCCGTGTTTCACAACTATCTCCGGTATCGAGTATCCTCACTAGGCTCTCCGCCTCAAATGCGGCTTTCCTGCCCCTCGTTCTCGACCGGGTCTACCATGAATCCGACTGTATAGCTCCCCCACTCAGTCTGGATAAGTAAAAATCCACGACCGTATAGCTCCCCTGCTCGGCCCAAAATAAAACCAAATCATAAAAACAACATCTCATGGTGGACATCTCACATCAATATTAAGAATCACTGAATTTACACAATAGTATAGGAAAACTCAAAACCATAAATTCTCAATAATACAAATGCCTCTTATATCAACTTCTAACATGTGAATACGAAACATGATGTCATTTATGCAAAGTACTACTGTTCTTGATGTTTAAGGTATGATAGGAATCATATTTAACAGGAAAAATACTAAGTGTGAAAGTGACATATTGATATCGACGAGGTGTAGTGTAACATGTAAATATGTGCATGTGCGGCATAACTCGTCGATAACTGTGCAGTGTTCTAACAATTATTAACATGGCGATGAATATCTATATCTATATGAATGCATATGATCAAGTTAACATACAAAAGCCTATTTTATATTTAAATTTAACTACGGGCGTATCACGCCATCCATACAAAATCCCCCGGTAGATCTTTAGTCTATTCACCGAAAAACATCGAATCCACTTAGATCACCAATCCTTTCCCTTTTCTTGCGGCCTCCGAAGTTTCCGCACTCGAATCTAATATCGACATTAATTTGAATAAGAAACGGCTAATTTCGATACGGCGAAATAAGAACATACGAGTTTTCACGTACTAACTATACTATGTACGACTATTGCAAACTATCTGACACTTATATTAACTGGATTTTAACCAAACGCGGCTCGTAACAGAAAATAGAAACGCGTTACGAATTAACCGTGTCGTATTTTAGAATTTTGATCCCTTTTTAGATATTAGTTCCCAGATTTCATTTACTGTTAAATTAACTTAATTAAACAGTACGAAAACTCCTATCACACAAACACAGAGCTACCATAAAAACCAAACTACCCAACTCAACCAAAAATCCGGCGACGCCGGAATTTCCCTTTGTCTCGCCAGCCAAAATCCGAGCCCCCTGGTCCGTATTCCTATGGTTGATTCTAAATATAGTCTATAAAATTAAGGTATTGTTTGATCAATTTAGTTATCATCTAAACTATAGCAGATTTTCACAGAGCTAAGTTTTTCCTAAAATACGATATTACCGATATTCAAATTTCTAAAATTTTACTATTACAGAACTAAAATCTACTGAGTTAAGAATTATACCTATTGAATATTTGCTGGAAGATCTTCCTCCAAGATGCACAAGCTCCTAGTCCCTAGCTTGAGGTGAGGAAAATCCTTAGAACTTTAGCTCTTCTCTTCACTTCTCTTTTCTTTCTTTTTCTTTTTGTTTTCTAATGTTTTTCTTTTCTTTTCTATTTCAGTTGATTTCTTAATTCACAACATGTATGAACTGAACCATATAATGTAAATGAGTGAAGGTGTTTAGGAGGAGGTGTCACCAAAAGGGAGGCGATTGCTCCATGCAAGGGTGAGGTGTATGCACAAAAATGGTGGGGTTTTCATGCAAGGGTGAGGTGTGTGCATGAGGTGGAATTGTGCAAGAAGGAGGTGTTTCATGGTGGTATGATATACCAAGGGTTTAACTTAACCTAAACCAATTCCTACCCCTTTTTGCATAGCAATCCTTAACAAATTCTAATTTGCATAATGAAACTAACCTTTTCACACAACCCCCCCATACTATATCATATTACACATAAAGTTAATCTTTTCACTAAAACCCTTGTGATTCATTAAAATTACGGCTAACTTTCAATTTAATTTGTTTCATATAGCACTTATGAAATATCCTAATTTGTTTCAATAACTTTTTAAATTATCATTTTATTATTTAATTAATTAAATTAATTTATTATCTAAATTTTCGAAATGTTACAATATTCCCCCTTAAGAAAATTCGGTCCCCGAATTTAAAACTTAACCAACATACCTTCAAAAAGATGTGGAAATTTCTTTCGCATCGCATCCTCGGTCTCCTAAGTGATCTCCTCGCGATTCGTTCCTCGCCAAAGAACCTTTACAGATGAAAGTACCCAAGATCTCAATTTCTTTGCTTGCCGGTCTAGAATAGATACTGGATGCACTGTGTAGGATAAATCCGGCTCAAGCTGTAAGGTTTGATGCTGGATCGCGTGAGAGGGATCGTAAAGATACTTGCGAAGCATAGACATGTGAAATACCGGATGCACATCGGGAAAACGGGGTGGAAGTACTAAACGATAAGCTACAGCACCCACTCTTTCCAGAATCTCGTAAGGTCCGACATATCTGGTGCTGAGCTTCCCCTGTTTCCCGAAACGCATCACACCTTTCATCTGAGATACACGAAGGAGCACATGATCTCCCACATCAAACTCGAGTCTACGACGGCGTCGATCGGCATATGATTTATGTCTGCACTGGGCCTCTCTCTTTCTGTCTCGTATCAACTGAATCTTTTCCGTAGTCTCATGTACTATTTGCGGTCCCAAAATGCTACTCTCGCTCAGTTCCGTCCAGCAAACGGGTGATTGACACCTCCTCCCATACAAAGCTTCAAAGGGTGCCATCTGGATCGTCTCCTGAAAACTATTGTTGTACGAGAATTCTATCAAAGGTAAATGACGATTCCAACTACCACCGGAATCAAGGCTGCAAGCTCGAAGCATATCCTCTAGAGTCTGAATGATTCGCTCTGACTGACCATCTGTCTATAGGTGAAAAGCGGTACTAAAACTCAATCGTGTACCAAGAGCTTCTTGAAGTTTCTGCCATAGCCTGCTGGTAAACTGTGTACCCATATCGGACACTATGCACGTCGGAACCCCATGTAATCATACCATCTCGTCGATATAAATCTGAGCATACTGTGCAAACCCATACGTCGTCTTCACCGGAAGAAAGTGAGCAGTCTTTCTTAATCTATCCACAATCACCCAGATGGAATCATACCCTCTGCTAGTACTGGGTAGACCCATAATGAAATCCATGGAAATCTGCTCCCATTTCCACTCCGGAATGGGCAAGGGCTACAACTCTCCTGCCGGCCTCTGGTGTTCAGCCTTGACTTGCTGACAAGTCAAGCATCTTGAAATAAACTCCGCGACATCTCTCTTCATTCCCTCCCACCAATAAACATCCTTCAAGTCATGATACATCTTGGTGGAACCAGGATGAATACTATATGCTGATCGATGGGCCTCCTTTAAGATCTCACGTCTCAGTCCCTCCGAATCTGGCACACAAAGACGAGTCCCAAAACGTAATACTCCGCGGACATCTATCACGAACTCAGACTTCCTGCCCTGCCTAACCTGATCCATGATCTCCGACATACGAGCATCTGCGGGCTGTGTCTCTCGAATACAATCCAATAACTGAGGACGGGTGCGAACATGTGCTAGCTTTCCTCCTGTCGATGTGAACTCAAACTGTACACGGCTATCACATAGAATCTTCCAGTCTATAGCAGACTGCCTCTGCAAGGTGCGCAAATGAGATAAGCTACCTCCAGGCCTCCGACTCAAAGCATCTGCTACCACATTTGCTTTGCCTGGATGATACAGAATCTCGCAATCGTAATCCTTCACCAGTTCCATCCATTGCCGCTGCCTTAGATTCAGATCCTGCTGCTGAAAAATATACTTCAAGCTCTTATGATCCGTAAATATCTGGCACGACTCACCGTACAAGTAATGCCTCTATATCTTCAGTGCGAAAACCACCGCAGCCATCTCTAAGTCATGAGTGGGGTAGTTCTGCTCGTGCCTCTTCAGATGTCAAGAAGCATAAGCTACAACCCTGCCGTGCTGCATCAACACACAGCCTAAACCCTCTCGAGAGGCGTCACAATACACTACAAATCCACCTGACCCAGAAGGTAAAGATAGGACTGGTGCAGTCGTCAAGCGAGTCTTCAACTGCTGGAAACTCTGCTCACATGCATCTGTCCAAAGAAATGGAACTTCCTTTCTAGTCAACCTAGTCAATGGTGCAGCGATCCGAGAAAAATCTTGCACAAAGCGTCGATAATAACCGGCCAGACCCAAGAAACCACGAACCACTGTGACTGACATAGGTCTGGGCCAGTGCTGTACTGCTTCGATCTTCTTTGGGTCCATACGTATACCATCTCTAGTAACTACGTGGCCCAAGAAATCCACACTATCCAGCCAGAAAGCACACTTAGAGAATTTTGTGAACAACTGATGCTCCTTCAGGGTCTGCAACATGATGCGCAAATGCTACTCGTGCTCCTCCCGGCTCCGGGAATAAACAAGAATATCATCACTGAATACAATAATAAACTGATCAAGGAATGGCCTGAAAATACAGTTCATCATATACATGAAAGCTGCTGGGGTGTTGGTGAGTCCGAACGACATCACCAGAAACTCATAATGCCCATAACGTGTGCGAAAAGTAGCCTTCGGAATGTCATCCTTCCGAACCCTCAACTAGTGATACCCTGACCGCAAATCAATCTTTGAGAAGTAGCCAGCTCCCTGCAGCTGATTGAACAAGTCATTGATACGAGGTAATGGATACCTATTTCGCACAGTAACTCGATTCAGCTGCCTGTAGTCGATGCACAGTCTCATACTACCGTCCTTCTTCTTAACAAATAAGACAGGAGCTCCCCACGGCGACACACTTGGACGAACAAGCCCTCTATCTAACAATTCTTGCAACTGGCTTTTGAGTTCCTTCAACTCCGTCGGGGCCATCCGATAGGGTGGTATAGAAATAGGCCCCGCACCCGGAATCAAGTCAATGCAAAATTCGATATCGCGATTGGGCGGTAATCCTGGTAATTCAGCAGGAAACACATCCGGAAATTCTCGTGCGATCGGAACCTGGTCCAACGGGACTTCAGCGGCTCCTAAGTCCTGAACAAAAGCTAAGAACCTATGACAACCCTTCTTTAAGAGTCGTCCCGCACAAAGAGCAGAAATCATGTTGGCAGGAGTTTTACTACAGTCTCCTTGCACAACAAAAATCGATTCACCTGGAAAACAAAATCTGACCGCTTTCCCCCGACAATCTACATAAGCATGACAAGTGGCCAACCAATCCATACTAAGAAGTATATCAAAATCTAACATGTCCAAGAGAATCAGATCAACTAATGAATCCCTATCACCAATACATACTGAACAAGACCTGAATACGTGTCGAGCTACAAAGGAATCCCCCACAGGAGTAATCACAACTAGTGGTAACTCTAACAATGACGACTCTCTCCCCATAGAAAGCACAAAGCGTGTAGATACATAAGAATGCGTAGAACCGGGATCAAATAAAATATGCGCATCTAAGGAACATACTGCAAGAGTACCTGTCACAACTGCATTGGATGCCTGGGCATCCTGTGGAGTCAGCGCGAAAACTCGTGCTTGGCCCCTGCCCGCATCCTGTCATCCTCTACCTCTATCTCCTCGACCTCTCTGAAAGCATCCTGGAAAGCCTCGACCTCATGGTGCAACTGCCTAGCGCATAGTGCCAACTGGGGGAGGAAGTAAGGCCATTAAAGTAGAAGGTGGAGGGGGTAATGCAGTCTGTGGAAAAACAGTCTCTCCCCGAGGTCTACAATCCCTCGCATAATGTCCTGGAAGTCTGCAACTAAAACATGTAGATGGAGGCCTCTGATCATCGGGGTATGAACTGAACATCTAGTCTTGGGTCCAACCTCGTCCGAAACTACGGCCTGGAGTGTACCTGCCTCTATCTCTGCCAAACTGCCTGGTCATTGAACCAATAGGTCTAGTCCTCTTTGGCTCAGGAATAATCACTGCTTCGCTCAACTGCTCTTCCACTCGCATAGCTGCATCCATGGCCTGCGCATAAGTATCAAAATGCTAGGAGCCTATAGCAAGAAACAACTGTGTATCCAGACTCCTTATGAACCTCTTCACCCGAAGCTCCTCCACAGAAACTAAGTATGGAGCATAGCGCGACAACTGGGTGAATCGTAAATCATAATCCGCCACTGACATACTCGTCGATTTCCGCAATGCTTCAAAACTTCTAGCTCTAGCGTCCCTCACACTCTGTGGAAGAAATCTGGCAAGAAAGACCGCAGAAAACTCAGCCCACGACATCGGAGGAAGACCAGCAGCTCGCCCTCTCTCCATCGACTCACACCACTCCTGTGCAAGTCCCTCCAATCGAAAGCTAGTCAGCTCAACCGACCTCGTATCGGAACATCGCAATGACCTGCCGATCCTCTCCATCCTATCAAGAAAGGACTGAGGATCCTCTGCTACATCGGTCCCAGTAAACACCGGAGGTCTTCACCTCATAAACTCCGAAAGTGATACCTCCATCACTCTCGTGTCTACAAGCGTGAGCGTCTGCATGGGCTGTACATCGGACTCTACCATGGTCGGTGCCTGATCCTATCTCTGTACTCGAGTGGCCTTAGCTAACTGTCCTACCACCTACTGCAATCCTAACATGCCCTTCTCTATCCTAGTCAGTCGATCTGGAGGAGGAGGATCGACATGCTCATGTACCGCTGGAATGTCCGGTGCGTCAGTCGTCATCACAGGCGGATTCGCCCTAGCTGCATCTCTGGCTGCGGCTCGCCTAGCTCGCGTAGCCATAGCAACAGGAACAAGAAACGAGAGTTGATAAGGCTTATGAATAGGAATAATCATTAATAGAGAGTCAAAGGAAGGATAAATCGAGATAGACATCCTAAGGTTAGTTAGGCTGAGTATTGTAACGTAAATATGCCGCGGAACATACGTACGGTACTGCACTCATCCTAATTCACCTACCCCATCAAACCAAAGATCATCCTACGTAACTAACTCAAATCGACCTATTTTAACTCACTACTCAATTCCGTAAGGTTAATCCTATGCTCTGATACCAACTTTGTCACGACCCAAGGTTTAAATCTGACCGGCACTTAGATTGTATAGTATCTAAAGATATCTACACAACCCGAGTAAGCCAAACACCAAGATCAAAACCCTTTTTCTTTGCGGAATTTTAGAAAAGTTTAGTTTTAAGTAAAAATCACAGTTTTAAGTATTTAACAGTAACTCTCTATTAAAAAAAACAGTTATAAAGTGTTTAATTTGATTGCATCCCTAGTTGGGATCAACAATGCCAACAGTGGAAATCATTATACAATTATATACGACATCAATAAGAATCTCAGACATAAGTAAAAGAAATATCATTTGACATAACTAAACGATCTCATCTGTCAAGATAATATACATACAACCACATCTCGTTCTAAGTCATAATACAAGTCTGATGGAGATATTCTAGATTCAATAAACAATACCAAAAGAGGAGGTTACTACATAGGTAACCCACCTAGCAAAAGATGCGATAAAAACTGATAAGTGGATCTGCACTGCTACTAACCGTCCACTTTACTCCTGTAAGGAACTGTGGCACAACTGGGGTGAGTTGCCAACTCAGTGAATAAAACTAACATATAACGGCTGATAATATAAATATGACGTGCTATAACTAATAGTAATAAAGATGAGTATGATGCATGATAACATGTGGAAGCATGAGTTTATACCCTTAAATATATAAATCAAAAACTGAAATCTCATCAACTATTTCCAAATAAAGCTCATCATTCCGTGTCCAACATCGACACAAATCTTCCGTTTCCCTCAGGCATCGTTCCTCGAACGATCCTGAAATCAATATCACCGGTCGGTATCATCTAGATAACCGCCGTGTTCACAACTATCTCCGGTATCGAGTATCCTCGCTAGGCTCCCCGCCTTAAATGCGGCTTTCCTGCCCCTCGGTCTCGACCGGGTCTATTCCCCTCCGGAAGCCGGGAAGACTGGACGTCTTGCTTGAATCTGTGGGCAGATGCTAATTGGTGCTATCCGTCCACATTTCCGAAAATGCCAAGTTTATTTATGGCACCGTGTATCGAAGGTTTGAACGGATACGTCCGATGTAGCAGACTTCGTCAGATTCCCCCTCGTTTGAGGGGTTTTTGATTGTGGGGACGCTCTTCCCTGCAGGCACAAGCCCCTGCAGTTAATTACGCTACTGCATCGTGGTAACAACTTTCTCCTTCTCCATATGGTCACTTCGTGTCATGGGTGTTTGTTTTGTGTTTGGTTACCCGTGGATTGTATACGGAGACCAAGTTATGTTGTCGCCCGTAGGGCGTGGACTAGTCCAAATCCGTATCTTTATTAGATTTGGGTTTTGGGGGGTTTATGTTTAAGGATACATTAGCCTTATTTGAGGTTAAGATCAACTTAAACGTTTGTTAAGGACACGTTAGTCTAATTCTAGACTAAGATCAACTTAACGGGATCGTTTAGATCCGACAAGAAAGTAATTGGGCTCTATTGCTTAGTTTAGTGACATTGCGGTCGATAATTAGTTTAAGGACATTACGGTCCATTGTTAGTTTTAAGACATCGCGGTCAAGGTTAAGGACATCATAGTCCGTGAGTTTAAGGACCTCACAGTCCGATGTTAGTTTTAAGGCATCACAGTCGAGGTTAAGGACATCATAGTCCGTGGATTTAAGGACTCCACAGTCCGACGTTAGTTTTAAGACATCACAGTCAAGGTTAAGGACATCATAGTCCGTGGATTTAAGGACTCCACAGTCCGATATTAATTTTAAGACATCACGGTCGAGGTTAAGGACATCATAGTCCGTGGATTTAAGGACTCCACGGTCCTATATTAGTTTTAAGACATCACGGTCAAGGTTAAGGACATCATAGTCCATGAGTTTAAGGACCTCACATTCCGTAAAATGTGTGGTCGTCGGGACCCGTCACCTCTTTGAAGACGTTGAGGAATTACAACGACAAATATCAAAGGAGTGAAGAGATGTACCCTTGAACCGGGGTGATTTGGTTGAAATAGCAGATGTGCTCATTTCAAAATAAATTGAGGACTTATGGCCAGAATTGGGCTAAGTCCAATTAAAATGTTTTCACATTTTAGGTTTGTTCTGGCTATTAAGCCTTTACTTGGGCTCGGCCCTTTTTAATAATGCTGAGCATTGGGCTCTGTCATTTTGTCTTGGTATTAAATGCATAGCATTTATCAGGAACAAAGTGGTGTTCTGACAGTGCGCCACGTGGCGCGCCAGGCGCTTTGCGCCAATTAAAGAGCGCATTGCGCTAGCGCACGCGTAGGTGACACGTGTCGCACTCAGCGCTGGTTTGTTAGCGCATTGCGCTTTATGAGTGCGTTGTGCCAGTTTATGGGTGCACCAGTGAATGACACGTGGCGCGCTTGGCGCTGAGCGTCAACCCAAGAGCGCTGTGCTCTATTTTCAGGAGCGCAAAGCGCAAGCTGTGTCTGTGGTTGACACGTGGTGCGCAACGCACAGTTTAAGAGTGCAAAGCACTTTCCGGTAGCGCAAAGAGCATCAGAACAAATTTAAGATCAAAGAACAAGTTTTTTTTCTTCAAAGGAGGCCTTGCCTCAAGATCCAAGAACCGAGTTCTTGTTTTTTTTTATGAGAAGGCTCTGCCTTTGTAGATCAGAAGATCTGTGAAGTAAAAGTACTTCTTTTAGTCTTTTTATAATTAGATCTTTTTGATCTTTTTGATCTTTTTTTTTATTGAAGACCCTGATCTTATTCTTGGGTCTTTGATCTTTTTAGAAGAGGGTTTTTCTTTTTTAATGAGATGATTTCATCTCTGTTTATTCAAGAACATAGTTCTTTACCTTTAAAGATGAAGAAATGATCTTCTTTCTTCAAAGGCTTGCCTTTCTTTCTCTTTTAGTTTTTCTCAAAGTTTGCAGAGGATTTTTCTCTTTTGAGACTTGAAGTCTTGGGGCTTTTATATAGGGCCAATCGATTTATTAAATCGGTTGAAGAGATCTTTCTCTGATTGATTTGGGGATGTTTCCCTACCGTTGGATCTTTGATCCTAGGGCTTCTGTTTTACAGAAGGCAATTTTCTTGTTTTCAACAAGATTGGAAAGATCTTTCCAGAACAGAATTTTAATTCTGATTAATTAATAATTTATTATTATTAGATCCTTTGATCTAGCGGTGGGGAATTCTAATTCCAGCGCCGGCGCACCTACGTTGGACACGTGGTGTGCAGCGCAGAGCGCAGCGCAACTGCGCTAGCGCACCCGTGCTTGGCACGTGGCGCGCAGAGCGCTGGATCTGAAGCATTGCTTCAGTAGAGCGCTGGATCTGAAGCGTTGCTTCAACGGAAGTGTCTTTTCACCTTCCTTTTAAGTCAAACTTATATTTCCGGGAATCTTTCATTTCCCAATTTCGGAAATAATTCCATTGTGCATAAAATTTTATGTGCTTCGCCTTTATAACTCGAACCAAAACTTCTTCCTTTTCTCATCCCCAAAAAGCTTTCTCAACTATGGCTTGTAACCGTCCTCATGCTCGTAGACAGTGTAGCGTCTTGAAAAGTCGTTTTGGTGTTTTCCTGAAATTCGGTGAAAATTCGGTATTTTTCCGAAAACCGTCTTTCTCGTTATTTTGCAGTTTAGGGCTAATTATACCTAAAATGGATAGGTAATTGCTTGTTTTTAGTAGCTAATAAGTTACTTATAAAATTCTGGTCGTTTAAAAAATTTCCCCTATTTTTCAATTTTTTTAATATTATTTTAAGCCGGTAAGAAAATCATTAAATTAGCGATAAATACAAATTTTTCCGGGCTAATTTTAATCTTTAAAATTATGATAATTAAAATCTAGTTGTAACATAAATTTTTAGTATTTTATTTTGATTTTTAACAAATTTTTATGATAGGAAACGAATTTATTGACTTTTAAGCTAAAACTTGCAATTTTTGACTTGTAGGGGGTCTTTTTGCATAAAATTTCTTTGTAAAATCCCTCTCTCTCTTCCCTCAGCCCTAGGACAGCCCCACCTTGATCAAGTCCAGAAATTTCTGGCCTCACCTTGCTTTTTCTTCATGTGTGGAATTGTTTTGTTTAGGAATTTATTTTAAAAATAGTTGTTGAAGTATGGAGCTTTGACTTTTGGGAGAGTTGACCAATGACTTTTCCTACACACCCACACCCTCCCCTTCCCCCTAATCAGGCCGAAACCTGCACCCCCTCCTCTTCATCTCTTTTCTTTTCATTTCTTCAAAATTCTTCATGTTTAATTCAACAAAATTGCAATTTCAAGCTTACAAATTAAACCCATCCTTCATCTTTCTTTTCCTTCACCTCCCTAGCTTGGATCTTGATGCTTGAGGCCATCATTTGGAGCAAATTTATTCTTGCTAGATCTCAAATTGAGGTATAATTTCCATCAAGTTAATTTCTTTTGGCTAAATTCCTTTAATTATATGGTTTTAGTGTTAAAAGTTTAGTTAATTTCTAATCTAGTTTATAAAAGAGTAGTTTGTTTTAAACTAGGGTTTGTTAGCACACCATTATGTGGTTAATTAAATTTATTTTGCTTGCTAGTTCCTACACAACCAAATCAAAGAAGTTAACTTGTTTATGTGGTCTTCAAATTATGCTAATTTAGTTAATTTTAAAAGTTTGATTTTGGTTGTAAATTGTTGTTTTAGGAAATTCAAGAGAGGGTTTATGTATGGAAAATGGGTTGTGAAGCATGATAAATGAGTTGAATTAGGATTTAGAAACCATTATTTAGTTGATTAAATCTAATTTATTATCTAGTTGTTTTGCTAACCTAATCTAGAAGGTTAACTTGCTAATTGAGTTATAAATTAGTGTTAATTTAAGGTTTTCATATATAGTTTGGATTAAGAATTGCTAGGTTATATAATTCAAGTAATGGTTGTTTATGGAAAATAGGTTTTGAATCTTTGCTAATGTGTTGTAATTATAGTGATTGTAGATTGCTTGTTGTGTGTTTGGATTGTGATAACCGTATCGCTAAGTTTCGATTTTTGCACCAAAATTGCTAGTTTGTGCTTACTAGGTTTTTATTAAAATTATTTGGTGAATTATTTGTGATACCTTGGGGATATTTTTAGCATCTCCTATGACGTTTAGGATGCGTGAGCGCGGAGTTTTGAGTAGTCGGGTTTTAGTTTTGCTGGGCGACCAAATCGGCGTTTTTTGGCAGTTTTTGCGATTTTCGCGTGTGTTCCGCGCACTTTGTGCACGTTGTACCTAGCTAGCGAACATTAGTAGTTTCGTTGGGGTTTTGCGTCGTTCTTGATATGTAACCTTATGTTTGGTATTGATGTAAATTCCAGGTTCGGTCGCGGAGACGTCAGACGCGGCGCGAAAGGGGAAGGCGGTGATTGGACACAGCTAGCCAGGGATTCCGGTGAGTAGATGTAACATCTACGGGGGACTATCGTTGGATGGCGCAAGCCGCCCGATAGTTTTAGTAACTTACAAGATTCTTAGTGATGTTAGTAATTAGGGGTGAAATACTTATTTGACTATTTGCTGCATCCATGCATTATATTGACATACCTATACGAAACCATTTTATAGGACACCTGCACCATTGCCAGGGTTTTTATATGCAGCACGAGCACTATTCATGCTTACACACACACACCCTGGTAATTGCCATGCCACCACACTAGATAACCTTTAAATTTAAACCTTTTACTAATTGATACTTAAACTTGTGCTATTGCCTTTAATTCCTTAAAATGAAACCGTAGGATTGCTATTCATGTGCATGTACTTCATCATATTAATTGTTCATGCTTAATCCATTAATCACACATCGCAACTTGATTATTGATACCATATGCATTCATTATCACTGATATATGCACTTATGAGGATTTCTTGAGATTTTATGATATTGCTGGATTTCGGGAGAAAGCCGCAAAATTTCTAAACTTATTATATTTTTAAAATATGTAAATTGCGGTTTTCTAGTGATGTAAGTGTCGTCCACCATGAGTTTGCTGTGGTTTTGGAAATCCGTGTCGAGGAGTGGAGGAACCGGCACGGGTACATGGTGGGCCCGGTAAGGTACCCCGGGGCAAGAGGAATGTGGTGTTGACGTTGAGCCTGGCAGGGGACGGATTACCTACCGGTGACTGTTTGGGACGGCGGATATCCAGAGGATACCGACCGTGGCCGCTAGATGATGAGATATTGATATTTGAGATGGGTCAGCCGGACGGCTGAGGCCAGAGATACATTTATGAGATTTGAGACAGCTTTTGGGTGTCGTTGCTGGACACCGGTTCTCGTCGATTCTTTGAGTATTATGCTGGCATTCTAAAAGAGTTTCAAAAACAAAAAGAGATAAATGTTTCTTGTATATACCTATTGAGACCTCAGATATTCATGTTGCATACATATTCGTACACTGATGTTGTATACACACCTGCTAGTGCACCCATTCATACCTGTATTTTAGATGCTAGGATGCTTGTGTGCATGCATACGATAGCCTTTGTAGGTGTTATTTATTACTCACGAGTTGGCAACTCACCCCCGTTGTGCCACAGTCTTTTGCAGGTCCGCTCCGTCAGTTCAGTAGCGGCGGGCGCACTTGTTCTTTTGCCTCCTTTGCCTGGACTCGAGGTTTTGCTCTTAGGTGGGTTATGTTACTATTTTTGTACCACCTTGTATATTCTATGTATCTAGTGCACTCCATCTACTGTATCTACCAGTATTGTTGTATATTGACTTAGAGATGAGACTGTGAGGTTTGTGGACTTTTATGCTGTATTTTGGGGTCGAGCTCACTTGAGTCGACATGCTGTTTTTCTTATGCTTCATTATGATTATTTGCATGCTGTCGTTTTATATTGCGTGGGATTTGTGACCGCCTTGTGGCGAAGAGCTAGCTCCCGCTTGGGGATGCCCTATTTTGTTGGATTCATATATATTTTGTTGTACCCATTTTGTGGGCCAGTATTTACAAAGGAGACTCTGCCGAAATTTTCAGAAAAATTGGTATTGTTTTTAAAAAGGGTTTTACATGACTTATTTGATAAACTCACTTTCAATTGATTGGGTTTTCTTCACTCTTTTGCTTAATTGGTTTTGTTTTCTGGGCTTTGGCTTACTTATTTTACGGACGTCTTTAGACGTTTCGTAAACTTAAGTGCCAGTCACGTTCCGTACCCTGCAGGTCATGACAAAGTTGGTATCAGAGCGATAGGTTTTACCTTTTGAGTGTAGGATGACCCTTGGTAGATGGAGTAAGTGACTTAAGTAGGGTAACGTAGCGTGTGTATGTCCGCGGCATACTTGCGATACGGTACTCCGCCTAAGTGACTTTAGGATACTTGCTTGAAAATTTCCTTCTTCAATTCCGTGTATCCTATGATCCTATTGCACTGTTTTTACTATCCGTTTTCCTGTAACAGCCACTATGCCGCCGAAGGCTACGAGGGCACAGAGGGCTGCCGCCAGAGACGAGATTCGAGCTGGCTCGTCCGAGACTAGGACTGAGCAGGGTGGTATGCCTACGCCGCAGAGACAGACCGATCCACCTTCCCCAGGCCGTATGGATAGGCTCGAGACTGGTATGGAGGAGTTGCGACAGATGATGGGAGGCATGCAGGAGCTACGTCAGATGGTAGGATCCCTAGTTGCAGCCAGTCGTATACCGAGGCCGGATGACGTACCTACTACATCACAGACGACCATGATACTTGCTCCTACTACTACCACCGTAGCCATTCCGGTTTCACTACAGGATTTCATGAGGCTGAGACCTCCAGTATTCACCGGCACCGAGGCAGCGGAGGACCCACAGACGTTCCTTGACAGTTTAGCCAGGATCTGCCGTTCGCTGAGATGTTCGGATGATCGATGGGTAGAGCTTGCGAGTTTCCGACTAGAGGGTCTCGCGCAGACATGGTGGGAGTCAGTCTTGAGAGGTCGAGCTGCAGGTCTACCGCCTATGACTTGGGTCGAGTTTACAGCGGTCTTTCTAGCCCGTTTCCTTGCAGAGAGCGTTCGTGACGCCAGAGCTCGCAGCTTCGAGGCCTTAGTCAAGACACCTGGGATGACGGTGTCTGAGTATGACATCCAGTTTACACAGTTATCCCGATATGCTCAGTATTTGGTGGATACCGAGGAGAAGATGGTGAAGAGGTTCGTACAGGGACTTGATGCCCAGCTATATCTTGCCATTGGCGCCCAGCACTACGACACTTATTCAGCTGCTATGGATACGGTATTGCGGATGGAGGCACGCATATCACAGACTTCGGCCGTTTCTGGGCCGAAGAGGATTCGCACCGAGATACCGTCTCAGAGGCAGCGCGCCAGATTCTTTCCGAGAGATAGGCCTGGCAGAGGATTTGGGCGGGGACAGTTATATGGTTCTTATCCCCAGGGGCAGCAGCCGTCGCCAGGGTGTTTTGGGTGCGGGAGTTTGCACCATCTTGTCAGAGACTGTCCGGCGAGACGACAGGGAGCAGCGCCAGTTCCGCATGTGACCCTGCCACCATCACCACCCCCTCCTCAGAGAGCCCTACTTCCTACCCCAGGCGATGCTCCACGCCAGTTAGGTGCACCGAGAGGCCGTGGACGCGGCGGTCCTGTTCAGAGAGGACGAGGAGGCAGAGGCCGAGGTCGAGGTCAGCCCGCTATCGGTGGAGGACAGGCCCGAGTTTTTGCTTTGACACCGCAGGATGCGCAGGCATCCAATGCCGTTGTGACAGGTACCTTGCCAGTTTGTTCTTTCGACGCACGGGTATTATTCGACCCAGGTTCCACACATTCATACGTATCTACACACTTTGCACCGATGTTGGGCCGTGAGTCGTCGTCGTTAGATCAGCCGCTTGTTGTTGTTACTCCGGTAGGCAAGTCGTTTGTCGCTCGTTTTGTTTTTCGATTGTGTTCCGTTCGTATCGGGGAGAGGGATTCATCGGTTGATTTGATTCTCCTCGATATGTTGGACTTTGATGTGCTTCTGGGCATGGATTGGCTAGCCACTTGTTATGCTTCGGTGGACTGCCGTGAGAAGGCAGTCAGATTTAGCTTTCCGGAAGAGCCAGTCCTTGTTATTCAGGGAGACCGCAGTGTCACCCTTCCCAGCTTAATTTCGTCTCTTCGCGCTGGTCAGCTCTTGCGGAAGGGATGTCAGGGATTCTTAGCGTGTATTTGTGATACTCGAGCTGCAGAGGTTCCGTTAGACCGGGTCCCGGTAGTTTGTGAGTTCCCTGATGTTTTCCCTGATGAGCTACCTGGGCTACCGCCTGAGCGCGATGTTGAGTTCTGCATTGATTTGATTCCCGGTTCGGGGCCTATTTCTATACCGCCTTATCGGATGGCCCCGGCAGAGCTTCGAGAGCTGAAGGATCAGTTGCAGGATTTGTTAGATAAGGGGCTTATTCGACCGAGTGTTTCTCCGTGGGGTGCTCCGGTCCTGTTTGTCAAGAAGAAGGATGGAAGTTTGCGCTTATGTATCGACTACCGCCAGCTGAACAAAGTTACCGTTCGGAACAGATATCCGTTGCCGCGCATTGATGATTTGTTCGACCAGCTTCAGGGTGCGGGGTATTTTTCGAGGATCGACTTGCGATCAGGATACCATCAGCTGCGAGTTCGACAGGAGGATATACCGAGGACAGCTTTCCGCACGCGCTACGGCCACTACGAATTTTTGGTGATGTCGTTCGGACTCACCAACGCCCCAGCAGCATTTATGGATTTGATGAACCGTACATTCAGGCCGTATCTTGACTTGTTCATCATCGTGTTTATCGACGATATCTTGGTGTACTCCCGGAGCAGAGAGGAGCACGAGCAGCACTTGTGGATTACGTTACAGACTCTGAGGGAGCACCAGCTGTTCGCGAAGTTCTCCAAGTGTGCATTCTGGCTGGACAGTGTCGGATTCTTGGGTAACGTGGTTACGAGAGATGGCATTTGTGTGGACCCGAAGAAGATTGAGGCTGTTCAGCAGTGGCCCCGACCTACATCGGTTACTGAGATCCGTAGTTTTCTAGGCCTGGCGGGCTACTACAGGCGTTTTGTTCAGGACTTCTCCCGTATAGCTGCACCGTTGACCGGTTTGACCCGGAAGGG
Organism: Agapanthus africanus; assembly: GCA_030015575.1. Lineage (NCBI taxonomy): Eukaryota > Viridiplantae > Streptophyta > Magnoliopsida > Asparagales > Amaryllidaceae > Agapanthus > Agapanthus africanus. Next base: position 456,343,248 of record CM057346.1, on the reverse strand, counting down.
AGTTCCTTTCGTCTGGACAGAAGAGTGCGAGCGCAGTTTTCAGCAGCTACGGACTTGTTTGACTACGGCGCCGGTATTATCTTTGCCTTCGGGATCAGGCGGATTTGTTGTCTACTGTGATGCTTCGCGAGTAGGATTAGGATGCATATTGATGCAGCATGGCCGGGTGATCGCTTATGCTTCTCGGCAGTTGAAGAAGCATCAACAGAACTACCCCACTCATGATTTGGAGATGGCTGCAGTGGTCTTTGCACTGAAGATTTGGCGACATTACCTGTACGGCGAGTCGTGTCAGATATTCACCGATCACAAGAGCTTAAAGTACATATTTCAGCAGCGAGACCTGAACCTCAGACAGCGTCGTTGGATGGAGTTGGTGAAAGACTACGACTGCGAGATCTTATATCACCCCGGCAAGGCGAATGTGGTGGCAGATGCGTTGAGTAGGAGGCCCGGGGGTAGTCTATCCTTTTTGCGCGCAGTGCAGAGGCAGTCGTCAGCAGATTGGCAGATGTTATGCGACAGCTGAGTTGAGTTCGAGTTCACTCAGACAGGGGGACAGCTCGCGCATGTTCGTGCACGCCCACAGTTGCTTGACCGTATATGTGAGGCACAGCGCAGTGACGACCGTTGCTCAGAGATCATGGCACAGATGGGACAGGGCAGATTTTCCGAGTTCGTGGTTGACGATCAGGGGATTTTACGATATGGATCCAGACTGTGCGTACCAGATGCTGATGGATTGCGGCGCGACGTTCTTGAGGAGGCACACCGATCAGTGTATAGTGTCCACCCCGGTTCCACCAAGATGTACCATGATATGAGAGAGACCTACTGGTGGGACGGGATGAAGAGGGACATTGCGGAGTTCGTTTCGAGATGCCTGACTTGTCAGCAAGTCAAGGCCGAGCACCAGAGGCCCGCAGGAGAGCTACAGCCGTTACCCATTCCAGAGTGGAAATGGGAGCAGATTTTGATGGATTTCGTTGTGGGTCTACCCAGGACCAGTCGAGGGTACGACTCCATCTGGGTGATCGTGGATAGATTGACGAAAGCGGCTTACTTCCTGCCAGTGAAGACGACTTTCAGCTTCGCTCAGTATGCTCAGCTCTATATTGACGAGATCGTGCGACTACATGGCGTACCGACTTGTATCATGTCAGATCGAGGCACTCAGTTCACCAGCCGACTTTGGCAGAGACTTCAGGAGGCTTTGGGCACTCGTTTGAGCTTCAGCACAGCGTTTCATCCGCAGACAGACGGACAGTCAGAGCGGACCATTCAGACTCTCGAGGACATGCTCAGAACGTGCGTTTTAGACTTTGGTGGTAGCTGGGATCGTCATTTACCTCTAGTGGAGTTCTCCTACAACAACAGCTTCCAGGATACTATTCAGATGGCACCTTTCGAGGCATTGTATGGGAGGAGATGCAGATCGCCCGTTTGTTGGACAGAGCTCAGCGAGAGCAGCATTTTGGGGCCGCAGCTTGTTGAGGATACGACAGCGAAGATACAGTTGATCCGAGACCGGATGAGAGCGGCTCAGAGTAGGCAGAAATCGTATGCGGACAGGCGCCGTCGCAGATTAGAGTTCGCAGTTGGCGACCATGTTTTTCTGAAAGTCTCTCCGATGAAGGGCGTGATGCGTTTGGGGCGAAAGGGGAAGCTTAGCCCTAGATTCGTAGGTCCCTTCGAGATCCTCGAGCGTGTCGGCGCTGTTGCATATCGTTTGGCTCTTCCTCCCAGCTTTCCCGATGTTCACCCCGTCTTCCATGTTTCGATGCTCCGCAAGTACCTTCACGACCCTTCGCATGCGATTCAGCACCCGACAGTCCAGCTAGAGCGCGACCTTTCTTTTGCAGAGCAGCCGGTGGCCATCCTGGATCGGCAGGTGAAGAAGTTGAGGTCGAAGATTATACCAACCGTCAAGGTCCTTTGGCGTAGCCCGAGCAGCGAGGAGGTTACCTGGGAGACCGAGGGCGAGATGAGGAAGAAATATCCCCATCTCTTTGAAGGAACGCGTAGCTATATTTTTAAATTCGGGGACCGAATTTTTTTAAGGGGGGAAGACTGTAGCGTCTTGAAAAGTCGTTTTGGTGTTTTCCTGAAATTCGGTGAAAATTCGGTATTTTTCCGAAAACCGTCTTTCTCGTTATTTTGCAGTTTAGGGCTAATTATACCTAAAATGGATAGGTAATTGCTTGTTTTTAGTAGCTAATGAGTTACTTATGAAATTCTGGTCGTTTAAAAATTTTCCCCTATTTTTCAATTTTTTTAATATTATTTTAAGCCGGTAAGAAAATACATTAAATTAGCGATAAATACAAATTTTTCCGGGCTAATTTTAATCTTTAAAATTATGATAATTAAAATCTAGTTGTAACATAAATTTTTAGTATTTTATTTTTATTTTTAACAAATTTTTATGATAGGAAACGAATTTATTGACTTTTAAGCTAAAACTTGCAATTTTTGACTTGTAGGGGGTCTTTTTGCATAAAATTTCTTTGTAAAATCCCTCTCTCTCTTCCCTCAGCCCTAGGACAGCCCCACCTTGATCAAGTCCAGAAATTTCTGGCCTCACCTTGCTTTTTCTTCATGTGTGGAATTGTTTTGTTTAGGAATTTATTTTAAAAATAGTTGTTGAAGTATGGAGCTTTGACTTTTGGGAGAGTTGACCAATGACTTTTCCTACACACCCACACCCTCCCCTTCCCCCTAATCAGGCCGAAACCTGCACCCCCTCCTCTTCATCTCTTTTCTTTTCATTTCTTCAAAATTCTTCATGTTTAATTCAACAAAATTGCAATTTCAAGCTTACAAATTAAACCCATTCTTCATCTTTCTTTTCCTTCACCTCCCTAGCTTGGATCTTGATGCTTGAGGCCATCATTTGGAGCAAATTTATTCTTGCTAGATCTCAAATTGAGGTATAATTTCCATCAAGTTAATTTCTTTTGGCTAAATTCCTTTAATTATATGGTTTTAGTGTTAAAAGTTTAGTTAATTTCTAATCTAGTTTATAAAAGAGTAGTTTGTTTTAAACTAGGGTTTGTTAGCACACCATTATGTGGTTAATTAAATTTATTTTGCTTGCTAGTTCCTACACAACCAAATCAAAGAAGTTACCTTGTTTATGTGGTCTTCAAATTATGCTAATTTAGTTAATTTTAAAAGTTTGATTTTGGTTGTAAATTGTTGTTTTAGGAAATTCAAGAGAGGGTTTATGTATGGAAAATGGGTTGTGAAGCATGATAAATGAGTTGAATTAGGGTTTAGAAACCATTATTTAGTTGATTAAATCTAATTTGTTATCTAGTTGTTTTGCTAATCTAATCTAGAAGGTTAACTTGCTAATTGAGTTATAAATTAGTGTTAATTTAAGGTTTTCATATATAGTTTGGATTAAGAATTGCTAGGTTATATAATTCAAGTAATGGTTGTTTATGGAAAATAGGTTTTGAATCTTTGCTAATGTGTTGTAATTATAGTGGTTGTAGATTGCTTGTTGTGTGGTTGGATTGTGATAACCGTATCGCTAAGTTTCGATTTTTGCACCAAAATTGCTAGTTTGTGCTTATTAGGTTTTTATTAAAATTATTTGGTGAATTATTTGTGATACCTTGGGGATATTTTTAGCATCTCCTATGACGTTTAGGATGCGTGAGCGCGGAGTTTTGAGTAGTCGGGTTTTAGTTTTGCCGGGCGACCAAATCGGCGTTTTTTGGCAGTTTTTGCGATTTTCGCGTGTGTTCCGCGCACTTTGTGCACGTTGTACCTAGCTAGCGAACATTAGTAGTTTCGTTGGGGTTTTGCGTCGTTCTTGATATGTAACCTTATGTTTGGTATTGATGTAAATTCCAGGTTCGGTCGCGGAGACGTCAGACGCGGCGCGAAAGGGGAAGGCGGTGATTGGACACAGCTAGCCAGGGATTCCGGTGAGTAGATGTAACATCTACGGGGGACTATCGTTGGATGGCGCAAGCCGCCCGATAGTTTTAGTAACTTACAAGATTCTTAGTGATGTTAGTAATTAGGGGTGAAATACTTATTTGACTATTTGCTGCATCCATGCATTATATTGACATACCTATACGAAACCATTTTATAGGACACCTGCACCATTGCCAGGGTTTTTATATGCAGCACGAGCACTATTCATGCTTACACACACACCCTGGTAATTGCCATGCCATCACACTAGATAACCTTTAAATTTAAACCTTTTACTAATTGATACTTAAACTTGTGCTATTGCCTTTAATTCCTTAAAATGAAACCGTAGGATTGCTATTCATGTGCATGTACTTCATCATATTAATTGTTCATACTTAATCCATTAATCACACATCGCAACTTGATTATTGATACCATATGCATTCATTATCACTGATATATGCACTTATGAGGATTTCTTGAGATTTTATGATATTGCTGGATTTCGGGGGAAAGCCGCAAAATTTCTAAACTTATTATATTTTTAAAATATGTAAATTGCGGTTTTCTAGTGATGTAAGTGTCGTCCACCATGAGTTTGCTGTGGTTTTGGAAATCCGTATCGAGGAGTGGAGGAACCGGCACGGGTACATGGTGGGCCCGGTAAGGTACCCCGGGGCAAGAGGAATGTGGTGTTGACGTTGAGCCTGGCAGGGGACGGATTACCTACCGGTGACTGTTTGGGACGGCGGATATTCAGAGGATACCGACCGTGGCCGCTAGATGATGAGATATTGATATTTGAGATGGGTCAGCCGGACGGCTGAGGCCAGAGATACATTTATGAGATTTGAGACAGCTTTTGGGTGTCGTTGCTGGACACCGGTTCTCGTCGATTCTTTGAGTATTATGCTGGCATTCTAAAAGAGTTTAAAAAACAAAAAGAGATAAATGTTTCTTATATATACCTATTGAGACCTCAGATATTCATGTTGCATACATATTCGTACACTGATGTTGTATACACACCTGCTAGTGCACCCATTCATACCTGTATTTTAGATGCTAGGATGCTTGTGTGCATGCATACGATAGCCTTTGTAGGTGTTATTTATTACTCACGAGTTGGCAACTCACCCCCGTTGTGCCACAGTCTTTTGCAGGTCCGCTCCGTCAGTTCAGTAGCGGCGGGCGCACTTGTTCTTTTGCCTCCTTTGCCTGGACTCGAGGTTTTGCTCTTAGGTGGGTTATGTTACTATTTTTGTACCACCTTGTATATTCTTTGTATCTAGTGCACTCCATCTACTGTATCTACCAGTATTGTTGTATATTGACTTAGAGATGAGACTGTGAGGTTTGTGGACTTTTATGCTGTATTTTGGGGTCGAGCTCACTTGAGTCGACATGCTGTTTTTCTTATGCTTCATTATGATTATTTGCATGCTGTCGTTTTATATTGCGTGGGATTTGTGACCGCCTTGTGGCGAAGAGCTAGCTCCCGCTTGGGGATGCCCTATTTTGTTGGATTCATATATATTTTGTTGTACCCATTTTGGGGGCCAGTATTTACAAAGGAGACTCTGCCGAAATTTTCGGAAAAATTGGTATTGTTTTTAAAAAGGGTTTTACATGACTTATTTGATAAACTCGCTTTCAATTGATTGGGTTTTCTTCACTCTTTTGCTTAATTGGTTTTGTTTTCTGGGCTTTGGCTTACTTATTTTACGGACGTCTTTAGACGTTTCGTAAACTTAAGTGCCAGTCACGTTCCGTACCCTGCGGGTCGTGACAGACAGCCATGGGAAGTGCCCATTCAGGACCTTGTTCCTCACTTTGCTACGCGCTTGGTGGATCCTTCTTTCACGGATGAGCAGTGCGACGCTGCGCTGCACGATCTTTTGACTCGCGTGGGGTCCCCTCTTCCCCCACACTCCATTTGGCTTCGGATGATCCTTGCGTCTGTGCTCGCCGATCTTCCCCCTCACCCAGCGGAGATGACCCTGGCGATGCTCGATGCGGCTGAGGACAAGCTCGAGTGTTTTCATGAGGTGTGCCTGATTACTCAGGATTTGAAAGACTGCTTGGTTCACTTGTTGATCCAGATAAGAGCATGTCTGCTTTTGCGGATGAACATGGTGCCAATCGGTGGGGAGCCACTCTTCGTGAAAATCGCCGTTTTGATGTGCTGGAGAAGACGGCGAGGGAGTTAGAGAATTTTTTTTATTGTTTTGTTAATCCTTATGCCACTGATCCTTTATTTGGTGATCTTTTTTAAATGTAATAATAATAATAATAATAAAAAGATGTTTTAATTTAATATTTTATTATCTGTTAAGTGTTCTCTTGTTTTTAATTCTTTGTTATTCCTCTATAAGATGTTTATGCGCTGCATAGTCATGAAGCGTTGCTTCGCTTTCCAATCTTGGAAACAGAGCTTTGCTCTAATTTAGGGTGCGCAGCGCAATTGCGCTAGCGCAGTCGCGCTCGACATGTGGCGTGCAGCACAACTGCGCTAGCATACCAGTATCAGACACGTGGTGAGCAGCGCAGCGCGCAGCGCAACTGCGCCAGCGCATCTGTGTCAGACACGTGGCGCAGAGCGCAGGATTTGAAGCGTTGCTTCAATTTTTGAATCTTAAATTTCTAAACAGAGGTTTGCTCTGATTGATGGACGCAGAAGCGTCGCTTCATTTCCAGTCTTAGAACTTGAACAGAGCTTTGCTCTGATTGAGGGAAACAGGGTCCACCATGAATCCGACTGTATAGCTCCCCCACTCAGTCTGGATAAGTAAAAATCCACGACCGTATAGCCCCCCCACTCGGCCCGGAATAAAATCAAATCATAAAAACAACATTTCATGGTGGACATCTCACATCAATATTAAGAATCACTGAATTTACGCAATAGTATAGGAAAACTCAAAACCATAAATCCTCAATAATACAAATGCCTCTTATATCAACTTCTAACACGTGAATACGAAACATGATGTCATTTATGCAAAGTACCACTGTTCTTGATGTTTAAGATATGATAGGAATTATATTAACAGGAAAAATACTAAGTGTGAAAGTGACATATTAATATCGACGAGGTGTAGTGTAACATATAAATATGTGCATGTGCGGCATAACTCGTCGATAACTGTGCAGTGTTCTAACAATTATTAACATGGCGATGAATATCTATATCTATATGAATGCATATGATCAACTTAACATACAAAAGCCTATTTTATATTTAAATTTAACTACGGGCGTATCACGCCATCCATACAAAATCCCCCGGTAGATATTTAGTCTACTCACCGGAAAACGTATAATCCACTCAGATCACCAATCCTTTCCCTTTTCTTGCGGCCTCCAAAGTTTTCGCACTCGAATCTAATATCGATATTAATTTGAATAAGAAACGGCCAACTTCGATACGGCGAAATATGAACATACGAGTTTCACGTACTAACTATACTATGTACGACTATTGCAAACTATCTAACACTTATATTAACTGGATTTTAACCAAACGCGGCTCGTAACAGAAAACAGAAACGCGTTACGAATTAACTGTTGTTTCCCCCAATCAGAGCATAGCTCTGTTCAAAATTCAAATTTTGAAATGAAGAAATGCTTCAAAAGCAGCGCCATGTGCGCTGCGCCCTAAGTAGCGCACCACGTGCAAAACACGTGTGCGCTAGCGCTAGGTGTGATGCGCTCTAAGCAGCGCACCACGTGTAAAATACGGATGCGCTAGTGCTGAGTGCGCTGCGCCCTAAGCAGCGCACCACGTGCAAAGCACGCGTCCGCTAGCGCTAGGTGCGCTGCGCTCTAAGCAGCACCACGTGCAAAGCACGGGTGCGCTAGCGCTGGAACTAAAATCTCCCCACCGTCGGATCAAAGATCCAATAATAATGATAAATCATTAATTAATCAGAATTAAATTCTGTTAAGGAAAGATTCCTCAAAATCTTTCCAAACAACAAGATTGTGCTCTGTAAATCAGAGCACTGTTGGATCAATGATCCAATGGTGATTAAAAATCATCAAAAGTACAAAATAAATTATGTATGGAAAGATTTCCCAATGTTGTTAAAAACAAGAAGATTGCCTTCTGTAAATCAGAAGCCCTTGGATCAATGATCCAATGGTAGGGAAATTCACAAATCAATTGGAGAAAAGATATCGTTAACTGATTGAACTGATCAGCTTGCCCTATAAAAAGGCCCCTAAACTTCAAGTCTCAAAGAGGAGAAAAGAAAGAAAAATATAGAGGAACCTCCCCAGAAGCTTTGAGAAAATCTCAGAAAGAAGAGCCAAGCTCTCGATAGAATAACTTCTTTTCTTCAAGGCAAAAGAACAGGGAGATGAAATCATCTCATAATTAAAAAGAAAAATTCACTTCTTTCTTCAAGATCATATATCTGGAAGACCAAGGTCTTTCACAAAGAGATCAAAAGATCTCATCATAAAATAAAAGAAGAATTTACTTCTTTCTCACAGATCAAAGATCTATAAGACTAAAGTCTTTCTCATAGAGATCATGAACATCTCATTATAAAGGAGGGAGAATAATTCAATTCTCGTCGATCCTAAGATCAAAGGTCTATAAGAACTTTTGTTCTTAGGATCTTGAGACAAAGTCTCTTCTAAGGGAGAATTTATTTCCCAGATCATAAAATTGATCAAATGTGCTTCTGCGCTCTTGGACTGGCGCTCAGCGCCAAGCGCACCACGTGTGCACCACTCAACAGTTAGCGCTTTGCGCTCTTCGATTATCGCTAAGTGCTCATGGACCGGCACTCAGCGCCAAGCGCACCACGTGCTCCTCACGTGTGCGCCATTGAACAAATAGCGCAATGCGCTCATAAATCAGCGCAATGCGCTCATAGACTGGCGCTCTGCGCCAAGCACACCACGTGTCACTCACGTGTGCGTCACTCAACAGTTAGAGCTATGCGCTCATAAATCAGCGCAATGTGCTCATAGACTGGCGCTCAGCGCCAAGCGCACCATGTGTCCCTCACGTGTGCGCTACTCGGCAGAAGCGCACTGCGCTTTTTGATTGGCGCAAAGCGCCAAGTGCACCGTGTGCTGCGTTGATAGAACATAAATTGTTCTTTAATAAGCCCAGAGCTATGATGAATGCTCAGCATTCAATAAAAGACAAAACATTGTCAGAATTCAAATCAATGCTCAGCATTGTTAAAAGGGCCAAGCCCAAATAAATGCTCAACAGTCCAAAATAAATGTTAAACATTTTAACTTGACTGGACTTAGCCCAAGTTTGGCCATAATTCCTTAATTTAGATTAACCGAGCCCATACGCTCATAAATCTTTTAACAGATCTTAGCCCCAAATTGGACTACAGATCTTTCAACCAAAAATTGGTCCAAGGGTACATCTCTAAACCCCTCTGATATATGTCGTTGTAATCCTTCAATGTCTTCAGAGAGGTGACGGGTCCCGATAGCCAATCTTTCCTCGGACTGTGGGGTCCCTTTAAACCCACGGACTATGATGTCCTTAACCTCGGACTGTGGGGTCCCTTTAAACCCACGGACTATTTAACCTCGGACTGTGGGGTCCCTTTAAACCCATGAACTATGATGTCCTTAACATCGGACTATGGGGTCTCTTTAAACCCACGGACAATGATGTCCTTAACCTTGGACCGTAATGTCCTTAAACTAACGTTGGACCGTAATGTCCTTATACTAATCGACCGAAATGTCCCTAAACTAAACAATAGAGCCCAAACGCTCTTTTGTTGGATCTAAATGATCATGTTAAGTAGATCTTAGTCTAAAATTAGACTAACGTATCCTTAACATACGTTAAGTTGATCTTAGTCTAAAATTAGACTAACGTATCCTTAACAAACATTTAAGTAGATCTTAGTCTAAAATGAGACCAACGTATCCTTAACAAACGTTAAGTTGATCTTAGTCTAAAATTAGACTAACGTATCCTTAACAAACGTTTAAGTTGATCTTAGTCTCAAATAAGACTAACGTATCCTTAAACCCAACCTCAAACCCAAATCTAAGAAAATACGGATTTGGACTAATCCACGACCGGGCGACAACATAAATTAGTCTCCGTATATGATCCACGGGCAACCAAAAACAAAACAAACACCCACGACATGGAGTGACCATCTGGAGAAGGAGAAAGTGGTTACCACGATGCGGTAGCGTAATTAACTGTAGGGGCTTGCGGCTGCAGGGAAGAGCTGTAGGGTTCCTAGGAACCCTAATGAGGTCTCACAAGGCATCAACCATGCCAATTTCAAATTTATACGGTGCCGAGAAACCCTAGAACGGATCGTTGGCTAGATTTCTAGGCGAAACAAAAAAAACTAGTTAACACTTAACTACAAGTAAACGGAAATACAACCTTTGTAGATCCGGTGCTCCACCTCCATAGCTCCGCAACGAAGTCCCCTCGCTGTCCATATGAATTCCCGAGCTCTAGCGTCGGCTTCGTCGGAGAAATGGCGAGCTAGGTCGTCGATGTCCATGCCGAAGATGATCTACGTCGAGGCATCGCTAGATCAAGCTCCAACTTCACCAAGTCAAGAAACTTGTGAAGAAAACACACTCTACTACTTGGCAAGAGGTAGAGGATGAAGAAATAGGAAGTGGGTAGACTTTAGAATTGGATTTCTCACTCTTTTTCTCACTTTGCCATTAAAGCTTTCAAGCTTTTTCTTGAAGTGAAGCAGAAGAAGAAGATGAAGAATATGATAAGTGTTAATTCAAAAAAGGAAAAGAAAATCAAACCTTATCATATTCAAACCATGGTTTAGTGTAGAGAGTTAATCATGGTTAAATGGAATGGTTAGGGTTAAGCATGAGACAAAATGGTCACTTGGTCAAAGTCTTCAAGAAGCTTCAATATGAAACAAAATTAGCCACCATTTTCTCTTTATGCTTATTTATTTATTTCCAAAATGAATAAATGAAATAAATAAATGAGAAAAGGAAATGAAACCCTAACCACTTAAGTAACCATGGTTTAATTCTTTATACAAACCCAAACTAGCATGCATCATCAAACATGATACAATCATGTGTACAAAAGTATATCACATATACAATGTGCACAAACCAAGTGAGAAAATCCATTTAAAGTGAACCAATACTAGTTAACGCAAAGTAATATATCAAATATATAATTATGCATTAAATCATTAAATCAACACTTGATTTAACGATCCGGTCATATCGCATATAACCGACTAGTATCCAATGTATCGGCTTATCGAATCAACCCTCGATTCGATAACTAGGTTATATCGCATATAACCATTCGACACATTCATCGCGAGAATGAAATACGGTATCACATACACGCATTATTCTCGGTCCCGTACATATCTCATATGCGCTCCTATTTCGTTTCGCTTGAGCCAGGAAACCTCTGTGTAGGACTCTAAAGACTCGTCAATACGCCGGCAGCAGGTGATGATCATATCAAACACCCACAAGCCGCAAGCGGTCTGCTAAACGTAACGGCCACCCGGGTATTGAGCGATCAGAAGATCGACGAGCAAGCCCGCTCACACTCCAGTGAATCCAACCAGTAACACTACCGTACAGTCCGGTCTGATCGTCTGATATGTCGCATATCTCGCCTAGGGGTGGTAAACGTCAGACCACAATAGCTCGATAAGTCATGTCGATATGAGGTCTATAACAATTCGAGAAACTACTGGTAACACTTACCAGTAAATCTCAGCAACCCTGGCCAGGGATTTCCTGTTATAGCCAATCGAACACAGCGCAACATCAACCCCCTATACCGGGAGAGACGAATCCCCTCCTATCGCTCATTGCCTCCATGTGACTCGGGACTGTACCCAAAAACCACCGTTTTGCATGCCCTCTTGGACGTGGTAAGATGGAAATCAAAGCACAGTGGGAACCACACAAGACTCTATGACGATCTCGGGTCAACAGACTACTCTGTACCAGTGTCACCAGAGAACTGCCATCTGACGTAAGGTATAATACCATCTGGGAGTTCTCGGCGAGTCCGTCCAGTGTACCCAGTCTCTACTGAGCACCCGTATATCTCCTCTGATGTCAAACACCAATGGATATGGGATCATCCATCGCCCATCTGTATGGGTCGAGAAGGTACACACTAGTCTACTCTGGTATATCGATGCCCTGTCTCGATACACCCACGACTAGGGACTTTGAAGGATGTACTTATAGACTACCATGTCCCCACTAGTATGATCCGCATCATAGTCCAGGTAGTCAAGTACACATCCTAAGGGCTTTACCAACATGTAACAGAGAGACAATTAGTGTACACGTTAAGGTAAAGATCAACCAGATAGCATACTATCATGTCGAGCAAGAAAGTCCTCCCTATATATGTCCCAGCATCCACTATAATATACATCCAATGTACAGTAATGGCCTCTAGGGCATACATATAACTAACAATCTCCCACTTGCACTAGGGCCATCTGTAGCAGTGGTTGTAGTATCTCATACTCAACCATCCCATAAAAGTCTCTCTCTGGGAACAGGCCTTTGTGAGTGGATCCGCTGTGTTGTCCTCTGAGTCTACTCTCCTAACCTCGATCTCCCTGGAGATCAACCATCTCCATGATCAAGTGATACTGCCTTAGAATATGTCTGGATCACTGATGGGACGGACGTTCCTTGGCATAAGCCACAACTCCATTGTCTCACAATGGTTGGAACGTAGTTCATCTCATGAACCAATATACACCCAAACATTCTCATTGTTAGCATCTTGAGTAGCGATGTATCCAGCCTTTATCGTCTAGTGTGTCACGGTATCTTGTTTGGAACTCTTCCAACATATCGTCCCTTTACTGAGGGTAAAGACAATGCCTGTGACTGACATTCAGTCGTCTTTATCACCCTGGAACCATTCCAGTGATTCTCCCCAGGGTCGATTGATACTATCTCACTACAGCTAGTGAGTATCCTAACATCCATTTAGATCTATCTCATATATCCAAAATCCAGGATTTAGGAGGTATCACTTTGATCCTATATGGAGAATTATGGTGATAAGCGGAGATTGACAGAGCGTAGCATAGGAAACTCCTTCCCCATCAAGAGTATGTCATCCACGTACTCTACGAGGATCGTCACCATACTCCCTACTACCTTTTTATTTATACAAGGTTCATCTACCATTTTGATGATGTCAAACTCTTTGACTAATTCATCAAAACAGATGTTCCAACTCCGCGATGCCTGCTTTATCCTATAAAGCATCTTGCACACGTTTCCGCTGCTCCCACTGTCTACGAAGCCCTCTGGCTGTGTACTTATAGACGCTTTCTTCTAAAATATCATTTGGAAAAGCAGTCATGACACCCAACCACCAGATATCGTAGTCATGGTATGTAGCCGTGGTAAGTAGGATCTGAATGGACTTAAGCATAGCCACTGGAAAAGGTTTCATCATTATCCATGCCTGGTCGATGACGAAAACCCTTAACAAGTCTAGCTTTGAAAGTCTCAACTTTTCCATGTACACCAAGTAATCTTCTCAAGATATACTTGCTCCTGATGGGGATTTAACCCTTCAGATATAGCAACCAAAGTCCATACTTTGTTGGTGTATAAGGATTCCATCTCAGATCGATAAACATCCAGCCATTCTTACAGAGTCTTACTCTCGATGGCCTGCTCGAAGCTAGTTGGGTTATCATCTCATGATGCAATCCTCGCTCCCACTGTCATAGAGTAACCGATGTATCTCTCAGGCGGGTGAGGAACCTCACTAGATCGCCGGAGAGGCTGAGGTTCGTTGGTAACTATTGAATCCTTTGGTTCTATCAAATCATCTGCTGTAGTTTGTATAGCTGGAACCTTTCCAGTTCTACATTACAGACCTTGCCTCGAGCTTGTCCGGATTTTGCTTTTTGACGTAGGCCGGACAACCCCAAATCTTAACTAGCTTAAGACATGGGCTCTTCCTATTCCATATCACATATGAAGTGGTAAGCAACTGATTTGATTTGAACCCTGTTCAATAGGTATGCAGTTTCTCAAGCGCATAACTCCCAAAAAGGAAAAAGGTAACTCAGTAGTACTCATCATAGAGCACACCTTATCATATAGGGTGTGATTGCTCCGCCCCGATATACCATCGTGCAATGGTGTATATGGAGGAGTAATGCTGAGAGAGAATCTCATTCTCCTTTAGAATAGTCCAGGATTTCCGTGCTCAAGTATTCTCCTCCTTGATCACATCAATGGACATAATACTTATACCCGTATATTGGTTCTCTACTTCTAACTTATATTCTGTGAATATCTCAAAAGGTTCGGACTTGTGTTTCAACGGGAACATAGGTCTAAATCTTGAGAGATCATCAGAGAATGTAATGAAGTACAAAGAACCGGTCTTGGCATGTGTAGACAGGGGACCTACATACATCAACATGTATCATCCCAAGAGTTTACATAACTCTTTCTCTGTTTCCAATAAACGGAGCTATGGTCATTTTATCTTTGTGACATGACTGGCAAGTTTCACAAGATGTAAGTTCAAACTGATTTAAATATGCATCTATATGTAACTTCAGCTAGTCGGGTCGCATTGATATGACCTAGTCTACAATGCCTCAAGAAGGATTCGTTCATTTCTGAACTCTTCCTCTTTTGTGTGTTCCGTATACTAAGAATTGTAGTTTGATTTAGAACATCAACGCTTTTAGATAACGTGCCTGAACCGATCAACTTTTGATATAGGAAATGTTCAAAACATTATCCAACAATACAAAATTTTACCGTTTCTTTACTAATAAAGAGACAGATATGATTTTGTATATCAGGTTCGGTATCTAATAACATTCATTCAGAATCAATGTATTGTAATACAGGGTGACAGTGACCAACAGACTTGGCTGCAACTCCTGCCCCGTTTTCTGCCTCATGAAACTTATCACCCGTTCTCAGTTCTCTACATATCTGTAGCCCTATGTAACAGATTACATATCTGGGATCCTGATCCGGTATCATATACCCAGGACGTAAAGGATACTGAGAAACAGTTCTGTATAATGAACAAACCCAAAGATGATGCATCAGCATGCACTCTCTTCGTTTGGGCGGCACGGGAAATCTGGTATTCCCCAATTTCCTGCTCTGTCTTATAACTATTATAAGTTGGAGCGGGACCAACGTTCCCCAGCTCAGTATAACAAGCGGGTTCGGTCAAATATCCGTTTTATTATCTTGATTAAGGCGTGATATGGTTGCTACCAGGAGAGAGAGAGAAGAAAACACTCAGCGTGCGCTCTTGCAAGAATAGATTGGTTATTATTTTATCTAATCAGGATGGCTCCCACTGCATTTTATCAAATCTTCCTTCAAACCCTAAAAGGAAAGACTAGCCGGGATTAATTACACACTACAAGTTCGCCAATCTTTCAGCCAGGCCAGTGTCGGTACTTTGAGGGAGGTCCCCCGTGCTTTCGCACGAACCTAATTAATGTAAACCTCGTTTTCCCAGAGGCGTAACCCCGTTGACACCTTTCTAGACACCTACTTGATCGGCTAATTGTAATGTATAAAACTCTCCCAGGAGTAACTCTTACTCGCAGCGGGTATCGGGATCCAACTATCTCATAGAAGGTATGCAATCTCATTGCAAATTTCAACACTTGAAATTCCCGATAATATTTTGCCCCTAACGTGCTATGACCTTGACGAAAGCCAACAAACCATAGCCCGCTAGTCAAGTTCAACCCGTACATTTCTTGATTGAATTAAACCCACCCGCACGACCCTTGACGAAAGCCAACAAAGCCGCACGACTACCCTAATCCAATCGCATCGTATGCTGGCAGATAAGCAGCATATAGCTACCGCACACTGCACCTTGACGAAAGCCAACAAATGCAGCACGAATACTATATACAACTTATCTGAAATGACGGAGGGCTACGACAGGTTTTTCTGAAAACCTATTGCGTAATGAACTTGATATCGTTGTAGAATCAAATGTTTTTAAAATGGAGTGTTTTTGAGGTTTTTCTAGTTTTGCTAAAGGAGTCACTCCCGGTGAAGGGATCGTCGGTCCTTTCCTCGTCGAATGAGGTGCGGGATATATCACATATATCACTGTGCAAAGTAAAAACTCTTAAAAGCAATCAAAAGAAAAACCGAGTGTGTAGCATCTGCCAGTTATTGCTAAAGGAGTCACTCCCGGTGAAGGGATCTCGGTCCTTTCTTCATCGAATAAGGTGCAGGATATATCACATATACCGCTGTGCAAAGCAAGAACTGTAGCTACCTGTTTTGTTTTGAAATTCGATTCTACAACATCTTAGGTTTCTTTTTATTTCATTAATCACATTAATGAAGTCCCATCATTTAAATACCTAAACATCACAGATAAATACGACGTACACTTATGCCATCCGCATTCGCCTCGATGTTCCCTCGTGCACCGTTAGGTTAGGTAACTAACGGCAGAGCAGGGCAGGGCTAGCGCGGGTGTAAAACATAAGTAACGTCTATATAATATATCATATATACTATATACTGTATCTATCACAGAACATCACATGATTACATCACAGATATCGCAGCAGAAGAAACATATGAAATATTGGATATACTAGGACGTCCGTGTTTTCAATACGAGCCAGTATAAAACACGGATTCCACGGTCGTGATGAATAGCCAAACCCACACCCCTAGACCCCTACGAGAGCGGCAAGCAACCCTACCAATTCTAGAGTTAGGAGACCCGGACTCGACTCCTCAAGTTGGTCTCCAGAACCCGGTTACTTGTGCCCTCCTCCTTGGGTCTATCCTAGTGCGGAAAAGTAAATAATATACAAACGGTGACATCTTCCGCAACCTGGAAGTGCCCCAATAAAAGAATATTACATACAAGTTTTTACATGAATGAAAATGAAAAACACTCATCTCACATAAAAACCCCCGGCTATTCAAAGACGACGATCCAATATAACATATCCAGCAATACATAACATCACATGTCATCAACGTAAGTAAATATGTCCATCCCAATTGTCGTTGACATATAGCAACGAAACCGGCGATATCACATATTACACTTACGGTCACAGAAAAGAAAGTGTAAAACTACAACAGTTGGAATCCGCAACCACCTCAGACATCGCATGCCTGACCAAATGAATTTCTTTAGACATCGCATGCCTAACAATTATAAACCCCGCATTTTAGTCTCTTTATCGAAAACACTTTTCAATACCAAGTCGGGCAATTCAACAAGA
Source organism: Agapanthus africanus (assembly GCA_030015575.1). Classification (NCBI taxonomy): domain Eukaryota; kingdom Viridiplantae; phylum Streptophyta; class Magnoliopsida; order Asparagales; family Amaryllidaceae; genus Agapanthus; species Agapanthus africanus. The sequence goes on along the minus strand of CM057346.1, from coordinate 456,326,041 downwards.
TTCCCGAAAAACTGATCGAATGCTCGTCGCAAACTTTAGTAGGCGGCTGCACCCCTGATACCGTCGACGAAGTGCACCAAGGCGGAACACCGCTGCCGCGAGCACCCGAACAGATGCTTTCAGCGACGGGGTTCTCCTACAGTCACTTGGTCGGGGCTATGGAGTGAGGCTGTCTATTAAGTTTACCCGGCGAGTATCCGCGTACGCTACGTGATTGGGACGGACTTTTGATCACATCAAAATTCCGTGGCAACCGATTAAGTGAGACTAAACTGCTATGTTTATAACATTCATTCAGTTATCTCATAACTTCTTGTGAATTCCAATTATTGTATCCCATTCCAGATAAACAGAAAATGTTAAACTTTTCGATCGAACAGTTAAACACCCAAGTTTTCCCGATACAGCTCAACACATGAAATAAGTCTAACAACATTCAGTTCGTGCCTCAGTACCAACAGTCCAGCCGTAGAAGGGTCAAGCCAACGCCTCACATGTGGCACGCCGTACTGCCCCAAACCCGAAGGTTCAAAGGGCAGTTCAAGACGGTCACATAATCGAGTTAAGGTTTGTTGTCTTCTAGAGGGTCCATCGCGTTACTTGCACTACTTAGAACGTCGTTAAACTACGGAAAAATCCAACACTTGGAAATTTCCCGACAGGGGAAAAATTGGGTATTTATATCCGGTCGAACTTTTTAACATATTCAAAAAATTATCCGGAAAACCACACAGACAAAATTTGATACTCCGATCAAAACACCGAATCCCCAAAACACCCTGGAATATTCAACTCTTGAATAAATATTAAAATTATCCAGAAAACACAGGAGTCAAATATAACAATTACTGTGCAAAGAGGAGTCAAAGAGTCAACATTATGGCCGCGGAACCGCCGCGCCACGTGGGCTTAGGCCGCGGTTCCGCGGCGTTATGACGGAGTTAGGTCTCCGTTTTTCACAGTAATTCATACAAAAGCCTGCTTAATTTTCTGCATATTTTTAATATGGAAAAATCCAGATTTTTAAAAAATGGACAGAGAGCATGTTTGGAATTGGGTTTCGGGTTCGTTCGGACTTCAAATTGCGTCTAGACTTCGCCTAAGGCTCTAGCTAGGCTCTGATACCACTGTAGGGTTCCTAGGCACCCTAATGAGGTCTCACAAGGCATCAACCATGCCAATTTCAAATTTATACGGTGCCGAGAAACCCTAGAACGGATCGTTGGCTAGATTTCTAGGCGAAACAAAAAAAACTAGTTAACACTTAACTACAAGTAAACGGAAATACAACCTTTGTAGATCCGGTGCTCCACCTCCATAGCTCCGCAACGAAGTCCCCTCGCTGTCCATATGAATTCCCGGGCTCTAGCGTCGGCTTCGTCGGAGAAATGGCGAGCTAAGTCGTCGATGTCCATGCCGAAGATGATCTACGTCGAGGCATCGCTAGATCAAGCTCCAACTTCACCAAGTCAAGAAACTTGTGAAAAAAACACACTCTACTACTTGGCAAGAGGTAGAGGATGAAGAAATAGGAAGTGGGTAGACTTTAGAATTGGATTTCTCACTGTTTTTCTCACTTTGCCATTAAAGCTTTCAAGCTTTTTCTTGAAGTGAAGCAGAAGAAGAAGATGAAGAATATGATAAGTGTTAATTCAAAAAAGGAAAAGAAAATCAAACCTTATCATATTCAAACCATGGTTTAGTGTAGAGAGTTAATCATGGTTAAATGGAATGGTTAGGGTTAAGCATGAGACAAAATGGTCACTTGGTCAAAGTCTTCAAGAAGCTTCAATATGAAACAAAATTAGCCACCATTTTCTCTTTATGCTTATTTATTTATTTCCAAAATGAATAAATGAAATAAATAAATGAGAAAAGGAAATGAAACCCTAACCAGTTAAGTAACCATGGTTTAATTCTTTACACAAACCCAAACTAGTATGCATCATCAAACATGATACAATCATGTGTACAAAAATATATCACATATACAATGTGCACAAACCAAGTGAGAAAATCCATTTAAAGTGAACCAATACTAGTTAACGCAAAGTAATATATCAAATATATAATTATGCATTAAATCATTAAATCAACACTTGATTTAACGATCCGGTCATATCGCATATAACCGACTAGTATCCAATGTATCGGCTTATCGAATCAACCCTCGATTCGATAACTAGGTTATATCGCATATAACCATTCGACACATTCATCACGAGAATGAAATACGGTATCACATACACGTATTATTCTCGGTCCCGTACATATCTCATATGCGCTCCTATTTCGTTTCGCTTGAGCCAGGAAACCTCTGTGTAGGACTCTAAAGACTCGTCAATACGCCGGCAGCAGGTGATGATCATATCAAACACCCACAAGCCGCAAGCGGTCTGCTAAACGTAACGGCCACCCGGATATTGAGCGATCAGAAGATCGACGAGCAAGCCCGCTCACACTCCAGTGAATCCAACCAGTAACACTACCGTACAGTCCGGTCTGATCGTCTGATATGTCGCATATCTCGCCTAGGGGTGGTAAACGTCAGACCCCAATAGCTCGATAAGTCGTGTCGATATGAGGTCTATAACAATTCGAGAAACTACTGGTAACACTTACCAGTAAATCTCAGCAACCCTGGCCAGGGATTTCCTGTTATAGCCAATCGAACACAGCGCAACATCAACCCCCTATACCGGGAGAGACGAATCCCCTCCTATCGCTCATTGCCTCCATGTGACTCGGGACTGTACCCAAAAACCACCGTTTTGCACGCCCTCTTGGACGTGGTAAGATGGAAATCAAAGCACAGTGGGAACCACACAAGACTCTATGACGATCTCGGGTCAACAGACTACTCTGTACCAGTGTCACCAGAGAACTGCCATCTGACGTAAGATATAATACCATCTGGGAGTTCTCGGCGAGTCCGTCCAGTGTACCCAGTCTCTACTGAGCACCCGTATATCTCCTCTGATGTCAAACACCAATGGATATGGGATCATCCATCGCCCATCTGTATGGGTCGAGAAGGTACACGCTAGTCTACTCTGGTATATCGATGCCTTGTCTCGATACACCCACGACTAGGGAATTTGAAGGATGTACTTATAGACTACCATGTCCCCACTAGTATGATCCGCATCATAGTCCAGGTAGTCAAGTACACATCCTAAGGGCTTTACCAACATGTAACAGAGAGACAATTAGTGTACACGTTAAGGTAAAGATAAACCAGATAGCATACTATCATGTCGAGCAAGAAAGTCCTCCCTATATATGTCCCAGCATCCACTACAATATACATCCAATGTACAGTAATGGCCTCTAGGGCATACATATAACTAACAAGAGCGTCCCCACAATCAAAAAACCTTTCAAATGAGGGGGAATCTGACGAAATCTGCTACATCGGCCGCACCCGTTTAAACCTTCGATATACGGTGTCATAAATCAACTTGGTATCTTTGGAGAGGTGGACGGATAGCACCAATTAGCATCTGCCCCGAAATTCAGGCAAGACGGACCTACGCGGTCGCGCCTCCGTATTTCGGCGGGAAACAGATTCTGGCACGCCCGGTGAGGCCTTTTCCTCTTTCCACTCCACACTTCGTGTGTCGTGTTTCGCGAACGAATCACAGTTTGATATGGTTGCCCTTGGGTTCGAGGTACTAAGATTTGGTTTTGCTCCCATGCAGAAAACAGAACATCAATGGCCTCTAACTGCTCCAGCTGCAGCTGCAACTCCCGTTCTGCCTCATCTGGAGGTGTAACCTACGGGCCCCAAGCGGCCTCCCTGTTCAAGATGCCAGTGGAGCAAGTAACTCAGGCCACCACAGGGCTGTTCTTTGGGACTATGATCCCACCGATAAGCTTCAGTGCCCCGCTGTTGTCGCAAGAAGCCCCAAAGAATTCGGTCTTTGATCAACTCACCACTATGGCCCCTCTCAACAGGTCGTCCAACTCTACTGCCTCAGTTTTTAATAGACTGGGCCAAAGCTCCAACGGGCCCATGAAGAAGCCCGCAATACCAGTAAGGGTTATTCCAAAAAGAATAGCCATTCCTGCTCTCGAAGTCGTCAAAGCGGCTTCTCCCGCCAAAGGGTCGGTCTTCACAAGACTGACTGTTCCGGCTCCCGCTCCAGGAGAAATCCTCAAAGCTGCTTCCCCTGCCCTGAGGTGCATCTTTGACAAATTGGATACTGCTTCTCAATGGACATCGGTCTTCAAGAGGCTGACAACGGCAACTTCTGACCAACACAGGGGGCATGAGGAAGTCACCCCCATTGCTGAACCAACTCCATCTGCAAGACACTCTCGAAGTCGCCACTGGCGCTGAGTGAGGAAGGCTGGGGGCAACTCCCCTTTTGGAATGACTCCGCCAGCTCCAACGGTGGAAATCGATGTTGTTGTTCCAATTGGGAACAACTTTGAACCGCTAAGGAGGGTGCGCAAAAACTCTCTGACTGCTGTGCTGAAAAGATCTCCCCCACCTATGGAGAATACTACAGAAAAGAAGCCGGAGAAGCCCTCTCAGCGGCTATCCTCCAAAATTTACAATGTCTGGCGACAGGTCCAGGAATCGGTGATTGACCGGGACTACTCTCGCCGCCTAAAGAATATTAAATCTCGGCAGAAAAGAGCCATCCCATGGTAACCACAGAAGATGTCATCCGTCTGGGTGCCCGTTGTAACGGCTCCCTCAACGTCAACCGCTCACAAGAGAAGGAGACCGGAAAAAGCCAATGTAACCGCAGCGAACCGCAAGGACGCTGAATCTAAACGCCCTAAGTCTAGGGGCATGGTAACACATACCATTTATATGGCTTCCGGAAAAGAGAAAAACCGTGCTTCTACGGGTCATCGACCGCTTACCCGATCGATAACAAAGGCTCAGGAGCAACAGTAACAAAAGCTCCAAGAGATGCTGACTGCAATGGCCGCACTCACTGGGCCGAAAGAAAATCCAGAGACCTCAGAGCGGCGTCAGGAACAAGAAACTGATGCTGAATTCCTCCGAAGGATGCTCGAGAGGAAAGAAAAAGAGGCCGCAGAACAGGCAGCCAACATAATACGAATGGCTCTTTTGTTCCAAGACATGGCCGGGATGATGTTACAGCCGGAACCTCCAGCTGAAGACCCCCCGATTATCATTGAAGACGACAGAGCGGAAACATCGAACCCTCCTCCGGCTCTTTCAGCAGCCAAGGAGGAGACCATCTCTAAGGCTGCTCTGGATGATTACATCGCTCAGCAAATACGAGCTCATCAGGCAAGCGAAATGGCTGGGCAAATTGTTAAGATTGGACGACCCTATCCAGGCTGGTATGACCAAATAAGGTACCCGCCGGGATATACGATCCCTAAATTCCATGTATATAAAGGGACGGGCAATCCCTACCAGCATGTCGCCCAGTTCAGGGCTCTATGTGGCAACACCGGAGGTGACGATAAACTACTACTTCGCCAGTTCTTCGGCAGCTTGTCGGAAACGGCGTTCGAATGGTACTCTGAACTCCCGAACGACTCCGTTAAGACGTTTGCAGAGATGGAGCTACTATTCACTTAACGTTTTGCGAGCGCTAGAGAACGTACCCCAATCACGGCGCTGATCAATACCAGGGTGAAGCCAGGAGAAACTTGGGTTCAATACGCAATACGATGGCGGAATTTATGGTCAAAATGCGAGCAACGCATCGAAGAAGTGCCTGCGGTGGGCATGTTCGTGGGCACTCTTGACCCTCAAGCGACCATCTCCCAATTCATGATGTTTTTCAAGTCGACCACTTTCCAGTCCTTGATTGATAAGTTGGCCTAAATGGACCAGATGGGCCACAGGCCTTCCTCTTCGAAGCCGGAGCCGCGGAATGAAAAAGGGAAAGGGAAAGCGACCTTCGTCGTCAATGCTCAACAACAGTCTAGTGGTCCAAAATTAACTGATCGCCTAGACGAGAGACGGCGATTTTATAATGAGAAAATGAAGCGCCCTTACTCGTTTTCCCAGGACAAAATGAGGAGATTGTTTGAACTATCGGTGATCAACAGGCTCATCAATCTGCTAAATCCGAAATGCCCATTGCAACCCGGTGAGGCTAATAATCCCAATTATTGCCCCTATCACCAAGCGATAGGCCATCTAATTGAAGATTGCTTCGTCTTCAAGGGCTGGATTGAGGACCAGTACCAACAGGGCAAATTCACACTGGCCGAGAATTGGAAAGTAAACCGGCCTCAGCCACACGCTCCTAAAAGGGGAGACACACTGGGGGCATCGTGCTCTTTTGTCGAAGAAGCTCCATGGGAGGTCGTTCTTTTAGCCAAGACGAAAAAAATGATGAAGGATCTCCAAACATGCCCGAAAATTAGGTGGAAAAATCCACTGGAACCCGAGGTCATCAAGGGAATGCTGAAACCACGCCCAACTCCAAAAATTGGTGGTGATAGTCAAAGCACTCACACCCAGCCGTCAAAGTCTTCGAAGAAGAAGAAGAAGACCAAAAAGCCCGTGAAGCTTAGTGGCGAGCGTACGGACCTGCGAAAATATATCGACGCGCTGGAAGAATATAACCAGAAGGCGCGAACCCCAGTCACACTCCAAGAATTTCTCAGCCACGTCCTTGAGGACGGAGATGAAGACAATGGAGAAGACTCGTCGAATGAACCTGAGGATTATGTGGCAAGTTGCCATGTGATCTCTCACTCGTTGATAAATGATGAAGAAGCTCCTTGCGCAGAGAAACTAGGGGAAGATCCCGAGCCGGAACTTCTAGGACCATCAGACGAAATGATTGATGCGTTCCTAAACGAAGCTCTTCTTAAAAGCAAAGCTGATCAAGAGCGCAAGATGGTCATATTTGAAAAGGCCAAACACCGGCGACTGGACGAAAGAGTCGAAACACTCCCACCAGATCAAAGTACATCCGCAACAAATAAAAGCAGGTTCAAGACGAGGAAAAGGTTTGCCAAAGCCATAGCGATGGGAATGAAATTGCCGCCCTCCAAAGAAAACACTCCTGATGAAGCGAATATACATCCTAGCTACTGCTTATATCATCGAAGGATTGCGCACCCCACCGAAGAGTGCAACGCTTTTAAAAGTTGGTGGCAGGGATATGTTGCTCACCGACAACATTTCAAGCGGATGAAACGCAAAACTCGTAGGGAGCAAAGAAATACGACCAAGGAGCGTAAAATAACTACCGGCAACTATCACATGGTCGACGCTGGGGGATCGCAAGTTCTCACCTTTAGGAGCGATTCTGATAAAGAAATATCCCTTGGCCCTCTCTTCAAAGAAACCACATCTAAAATGGAAGAAATAAATACCTGTGAGAACATTCAGTCACGCAATCGTACGCTGCCCGAAAAGAATCTTGGGCCCACGAACAGTGGGTCGAACAGAAAAGATAAGGGGAAAGAAAAGGTCCCTAAGGATATCTCCCTCGATGATCGAGTCGTCGAAGAGCTGACAGCCAAGGACCCGCCAAAGAAAAGTAAGGTGGACTATAATGTTCTGGCACACTTGAGGAAGCTACCTTCACAGCTCAGCATTCTTGATGCCCTTCTGCTATCCAAAGAGGCGAAAGATTCGCTGATCAAGGCATTACAAGAGCCTGAACAATTCCAAGCTTTCCTCACCGAAGAAAAGATGAAGGACGAGCTTGAAGAAATACACACGGCCGATATCACTTTCGGCGATGAAGATCTCCTCCTTGGGACGTGTAAGTATAACCGTCCCTTTTATGTCTCCGGATACTGTTATAATATCAAGATAGGCAAAATCCTAATTGATAATGGGTCCTCCGTTAACCTCCTCAATGTAAGAGTGTTGAAGGAAATCTGCATGAGCGTTCAACACCTCGCTCGGGATAAGATCACTATCTCCGAGTTTGACTCCCAGTCATCACAGATGCTTGGGTCTGTGTTACTAACATTACGCTTTGGGCTGCTCGCCACTGATATCAAATTTCACGTCATTGACGCTAAGACATGTTACAATGCTTTGCTCGGCAGGCCTTGGTTACACGAGTACAAATCCCTTCTACACAACATCAGTGTATGAAATATTTCAAGGATGGTGTCGAATATACTGTGACGGGGGAGTTGAACCCATTTTCCTTGAATGAAGTCCGAAAGTACGAAGATGCAAAATACTTCTTACCAGATTTCGAAGACACGGAAAGATGCCACAAATCGAAGAACAAAGCTATTACTACTATTCCAGTCTTCGGGAGTGACACTAAGGAGGAAGAAGAAATAGTTTATTCAGGGCCGCCCCAATGCAACAAGCCGGGATCATCCACCCCTATGTTGATCTTCGGCAGCGATTCGGAAGATGAAGTCAATGCCGTATTTTCTGTACGACCATCGATACAAGCCTTCACTGGTGATGAAAGGGGTTTGCAAATTGCCATGGTGCTGCAAGAGCATTGCAAGGAGCTCGACGCACTTGATACCTATAATGTGCAGGAGCTGCAGACATTCTACGACCCTCCCAGGAGAAAAAATGAAAAGGCAATCCTCTTTTATCGATCAACGGAAACCGGAGTGGAGAAAGAAGTCTGGCATGGTGCCGATTCTACACTTGACAGACTTCAGCCCATCCGTCTGTCCAGATATTACACAGACGGATTAAAAAGACTGTTGAGGCGCCTAGGCGTACCCTTCAAACAGACTGCTCGACAAGCCCAGTTCTATAACAGGATCTGGAGCGTCCCCGAAACTCAACGAAAGTTGCCCAACGGGAGAATGGAAACGATCGGGCTTGGTTATGTTCAATCCAAGAAATGAGAGCGATTCTGCGGCTGCTACGTCATACATGACTTTGATGAAGAAGGAGATGCTTTGTGGGAATATGCTAACCCTGAACCAAAATGAGCTCCCACCATAAAAATGCCAAGCCCGTCATTCGAAGAACAAATGGACAAGCTTATAAGGGAAGCAAGTCAAAAGGTTTGAGACGACCATAATCGCGAAATGGCCATTTACGAGAAGGCCAGGACGCAGCGCCTCTTTCAGCAAGCTGCAGAGAATGGCGATGCTCTTCGTCGCCAGCCCGTCATACAAAAGACCCAGCACAGAGGCAAAAATAAACCAAAGAACGGAAAAAACGTTCGACAGCGGCCAAGCGGGTCTAAGAAGCCACGCGATCAAGAATCGAGCAGCTGGGATCCGTCTCTTATAAAGAAGATGGGTCGGGAATATTCTTTTCCCCAAGACAAGACAAAGAAGTGTTGGTGTATATGCCCTAGAGGCCATTACTGTATCATACTAGTATGTATATTACTTGATGGAAGCTTAGGATATTCACAGTTGTATATACAATCTTGCTCGAAATGGTAGTATGCTACTTGGTTTGTCTCTGCTTTAATATGTGCATGTGTTTCTTTTAGCATATCGCTTATATACATATTAGTAGAGCCCTTAGGATATTTGCTTGATTACCAGCGTTGTGATGGCGCTCACACTCGTGGGGCTGGGTAATCCATAAGCACATCCTTATACAGGTCCCTGGTCGTTGGACTATCGAGACAGGGCATCGATACTCCGGAATAGACTAGCGTATGCGCTTCTCATCCCAGCATGGGAGACGATCTGTCCCACAGCCGTAAGTACGTCGTACTTGAGATAGTATGCGGGTGCTCTTTAGGTTATGAGTATACTGGACAGGACTCGTCGGGAACTGTTGGTTGGTATTATACCTATCGTCGGTTATCAGTTCCCAGGTGACATGAGTACATCTTAGTCCGCTGACTTGACACTGTCACTTCGCCTCGAGTGTGTTCCCACTGCACTTTGATTACTACCCTACCATGGCTCAAAGGAGTCGTGCAAACAGGTAGTTTTTAGGTGCAGTCCCGAAGCACTTGGAGGCAGTGACGGTTAGACAGGATTCGTCTCTCCCGGTATTGGGGGTTGACATCGCGCTGTGTCCAGGAAAGCCATTACACAAGTAGTCCCTGGCCAAGGCAAGCGAGATATACTGGTAGGTTTCCAGTGTTATCTCAGGGTGTTCTGGGCTACACTCCGACACGATTTGTACCGCTATTAGGGGACTAACGTTCACCGCCCCCTAGGCCCGCCATGCGATGTATCAGACGAACAGACCGGACTGTACGGAGACTGTCACATACAGGATCAGCAGGAGTTCAGATGGGGTCACCTCGTCAGTCTTCTTATCGGCATCTACCTAGGGACCGTTACGTACAGCTAGTGCCGCTTGCGGTCTGTGGTTAAACCCACTGCCAGCGTAGTGTCGAGTCTTTAGAGTCCCACACAGAGAGCTATTCGCCTTTAGGCAAAATGAGTAGAGGTCGCATGGTTTTGCGACAGGGTTCGTTCACATCCGCGCACTTGTGCACGTTTGCTGTCCGGACAACTTATACTAGCGGGCTTTGGTTTAAGCCAGATCCTAGTATATGATTTGGGATTGGTTTTATCTCTCGTGTTCCTCGGATCACGAATACGGGTGCGTATGCACAGTTGATTGAGACGGAGGGAGAGGACTTTGATTAGGGTTAATGACCATTGTCATTTTATTAACCCTAATGCTTATGTGTGTATTATGATTAATTGATATTAGTTATATAATTGTGCATGGTTAGGGTTGTTGACCATTTGACTATCTTGACTTGTTGACCTTAGTTGACATGTTGACCATCATCATTCCATATAAAAGATGCTCTTTGATCCTTGCAATTTTCATTTAATATGAAATGATAATGGTCAAGTCTTGATTAAGCCATGACAATTATCTTTCTAATTATCAATTTACAATAATTCACACATATATGTGAGAATGGCTTATTATTCTTTCATTCTATCATATGCTTTCTCTCTCTTGCTCTTCCTCTCCCTCAAGCTCTCCCCTCTCATGTGTTGAGAAACACTTGAGCTTGAGCTAAACCTTTCCAAAGTAATCTCTACTCTCATCTAAGGTTCTAGGATTAGCACTTCTAGCACCTTAGTTACTTCTAGCTTGGAGTTGAAGCCAAAGGTTGAGGCTCTCGGGTGGATCCTTCTTCGACTAGAGAAGAAGACAAGGTGATCTCTTTCTTCCACTCCAAGAAGCAAGGAGAGAAGGACATAAAGCCCAAGGTATAACCTTTCTACCCTATAGCTAAATCTAGTTAGCTTTTAGTTAGTTTTTGTTTAGCAAAGATCCTCCTTAGTTAGTCCATGTTGCCTAGCATGATAAAAATCCGATTTTTATTCCGTTTTCCGCCTCCCCGCAAGCACCGGGGTGGGCAATGTAGACTTACAAGAAGATATTCAATCTTGTCATAAAACATCAGATGACGACACTCCCGGAGTCCAAGCACCCCGAGCAAGCAGACAAAGTTTCTCACCCAGACTATTGCTCTTATCACCGAGCAATAGGTCATCCTCTCGAAGACTGCTTCACCTTCAAGGACTGAGTTGAAGACCAGTATCAACTCGGCAGATTCGCTCTATCCAGCAGCTGGAGGGTAAACCCGCCGCAGAAGCATGAACCGAAAGCCACGTATGCAGCGGGAATAGAACCAGATCAACATCGGTCTTGGAACCGATCTCGTACCTGTCACGTGATAACGCTATCAGAAGAAGAACCAGAGAATATGGATAGCCTCTCTTGGTGCTTCGAGAACTATGAAGATGAGTTAATCTCAGAATTTCCATCGGCGCCAAAAGAGCTGAAAGATGGGATACATACTACTGCAGATGAACTTAGAAAAATCGACTTGGGAACAGCAAATGACCCACGGCCGATGTTCATCAGTGAACTGTTGTCTGAAGAAAAGGAGGCTACGCTAAAAGACGTGCTCATACAATATAAAGATTGCTTCGCATGGAACTATTCCAAGATGCTGGGATTAGATCCAGAAATAGCCGTCCACAAATTGGCGATATCTCCGGACGTCAAACCAATCAAACAAGCACCGAGAAGAATGCGGCTCGAGCTTGAGATGAGCATCAATGCCGAAGTCAAGAATCTAATCGACTCTGGCTTCATCAAAGAGGTTCAGTATCCTGACTGGATCGCCAACATTGTCCCAGTAATGAAGAAAAATGGGACGGTGCGCATATGCGTGGACTTTCGGGATCTCAACAAAGCTTGCCCGAAGGACGACTTTCCAGTACCGGTCACCGAGCTGATGATAGATAATACGTCCACTCACGAAATTTTCTCCTTCATGGATGGCTCATCAGGATACAATCAGATAAAAATGCATCCCGAAGACCAGAAGCATACCGCTTTCCGGACCCCTTTGGACATATTCTACTACAAGGTGATGCCTTTCGGTCTAAATAACGCCGGTGCCACCTATCAGAGGGCCATGACGAAAATCTTCGATGACCTCATACATGAAATCGTCGAATGCTATATTGACGATCTCGTAGTTAAAAGCAAATCATATGAGGAACATTTAGAGCATCTGAAGAACTTGTTTTAGCTCCTTCGTAAATATAACTTGAAGATGAACCCTCTCAAATGCGCGTTCGGAGTTTCCTCGGGTAAGTTCCTAGGATTCGTCGTCCGACACCGAGGCATCGAGATAGACCCGTCGAAGATCAAGGCGATCATGGAAATGCCTCCGCCAAGGACTCTCAAGCAACTGCGGTCTCTCCAAGGAAAGCTTGCGTATATCAGGCGATTTATAGCCAATCTCTCCGGCAAGTGCCGTCCTTACAGTCACTTGATGAAGAAGGGAACCCCGTCATCTGGGATCGCAAATGCCAAAGTGCAATGGACGAAATCAAGCAATACCTGCAGAATCCGCCAGTACTGGCCTCTCCCGTTAAAGGAAAACCTCTCGTCCTGTATACAACAGCCCTCGAAGATTCCTTAGGCGCGCTGTGGGCATAAGAAAATGACCAAGGGAAAGAGAGAGCCCTCTACTACTTGAGTCGAGTTCTACTGGGGGCAGAAAGCAATTACCTCCCATAGAAAAACACTGTCTGGCGTTGATCTTCACGATAACGAAGCTCAGACACTACGCGTTGGCACATGAGGTCCATCTCATATCGAAGGTGGATCCTCTCAAATATTTGATGTCAAAGGCCATATTAACGGGACGGTTCGCTAAATGAGCCCTACTCTTAATGGAATTCTCAGTGACATACAGACCCCTCAAGACAGTGAAAGGCCAGGCCATCGCCGACTTCCTCGCTGAACATCCGATACCCGCCGATTCTCTTTTGAACTACGAATTGCCCGACGAGCACGCCTTTGACATGATCGACGGTGAGAGAAGAGAGAGTGACACCCGATGGAAACTCTATTTCGATAGAGCATCTTCCATGAAGAAGCGTGAAAAAGCACCCCCATAATCAAATCTGGGGTGGGCCTCATCTTCGTGACTCTACAAGGAGGGATAATGTGCTTCGCCTTCTCCTTAACAGAGCCGAGGACAAACAACGAAGCCGAATATGAAGCTTTGATAGCAGGTCTTGAGATCGCTGTCGACATGGGAATTGAAAACCTCCTCATATACGGAGACTCCCAACTGGTCGTTATTCAAGTAAACGGCGACTACCAAACGTGCAAACCAGAGTTGGTGAAATACGGCGAGAAAGTGCAGCAACTGCTGACTTAAATCCCTGCCTATGCCCTGGAAAGCATACCGCGTGCGGAAAATAGCAAAGTTGATGCATTGGCCAAACTCGCTAAAGAGCTGGCCGATGAGAACCTCGATGACGTGAGGATTGTTGTGCAAAGTCGTCGGGTTCTTGTGCCGGCAGAAATATCTCTGGAGTCGTCCAAAGTAAAGGGAGCTACCGGGCAAACGACTCTACAAATAAAAGACCAGGAAAAGGCTAAGGATTGGAGAGAAGTATTTATAGACTACTTCAAATCCCGTCGAACACCTGAAGATGCGTCCTCAAGACATCAGCTCATGAAACGAGCTCTGTCTTTCGCCTTCGTCATTGATACTCTGTATAAGAGATCATTTGATTCTCTGTGGCTAAGATGCCTGGGACCTGAAGAGGCAAAGAGAGTCGTCCAAGAAACTCACGAAGGACTCTGCGGTTATCACCAAGCCGGCACGAAGATGAAGCTGAAGATCAAAAGGATGGGCTACTATTGGCCCACGATGATCCAGGACTGCCTCGAATACGTGAAGCAATGCCACTCATGCCAGATTCACGGGGATTTTATCTATCAGCATCCGAATCCACTACATCCAATAGTGGCTAGCCGGCCGTTCAAAATGTGGGGGACTGACATAATCGGCCCCATTGAACCGGCATCGTCCAGAGGACATCGATTCATTTTGGCGACAACTGATTACTTCTTTAAGTGGGCAGAAGCAGTACCACTAAGAGAAGTGAAGACGGAGAATATCCTTTATTTCTTCAAGATACACGTCATTTATCAGTTCGGCACTCCGCGACGGATTATCTCCGATAACGGACCAGCCTATAGAAGCCACAAAATCAGCCGCTTCGCACAACAACATAACATAGACTGGAGATACTCTTTGGTCTATAATCCTCGAGCTAACGGTCTAGCTGAGGCTTTCAACAAGACCTTGACGAAGATCGTGAAAAAGACCGTGTCTCGAAATAAGCAGGACTGGCATGAGAGACTGCATGAAGCTCTCTGGGCGTATCGAACTACGTTCAAAACAGCAATAAACACAACGCCGTATGCATTGGTATTCGGCACAGAAGTGGTACTCCCCCTCGAGATAGAGTTACCCTCTCTATGAGTGGCAGTTCACTACGAACTAACAGACGAAGAAAATACTCACCTTCGGCTTGAGGAGCTTGATGCCCTCGACGAAACCCGGCTCATAGGGCAACAAAAGCTGGAGGCTTATAAAGCAAAGATGACGCGTTCATATAAGAGATTGACTAGGCCGAGAACATTCCGCCAAGGCGAACTCGTGCTAGTAGTCAAAAGACCTATGATCCCCAATCATGCCAAGCAGGGGAAATTCGAGCTGAACTATGAAGGCCCGTATATCATAGACAAAGTCTATCAGGATGGAGCATATCTACTCATGGACATGCATGGTGAAAGACTTTTCCGGCCAATAAACAGTCGATTCCTAAAAAAAATACTACGCCTGATGGGTCATAGCCTAGGTTAACGATAGATGACAACGCCTATGTCCGCTCTCTATCTTCCTAAGCCCAAACTCTATAAGTAGTAGCCGGCTTACGGACCGAAACGTCTTTAAACTAACAATGGACCACTATGTCCTAAAACTGGCTGTTGACCGAGACGTCGATAAATTACTACGGACCGCAGCATCCCAAGGCTGACATAAAAAAAAAATAATAATAATAATAATATAAAAAAAATGGAAACAGTATGTCCATAAGTAAAATGGGCATGGATGAAAACCCGGAAGGGCTCCGTGAGTAAAAACAGCAGGGCTACCGGCGAGTTTTGTGAAAACCTGAAAGGGAGCGAGCTCGTTAAAAGACACTTGCAAGGTCCACCCGACCCTATAAGGAGAAACCACCTGCGTGAGATCCTTACGACTCACAAGGGACCAATACACTTAGGGATCCCCACGATTCCTAAGGAGAAATTACACTTACGAGATCCTCACGACTCGTAAGGAGAATTTCCTTATGAGACCCTCACGGCTCATAGGATTTAAAAGCCTTAAGCTACAGGGATCTGAACCTGTTCTTAAGCCATCACAACCTCCAATACTGTCCTACAAGTGGTTCAGTATTGACCCTTGTATACAATCCACGGGCGCGAATAAACATTTCCCTAACAAAGTCCCATCCACGACGTGGGATATGTTTACACGGTGGACAACCCCTGTAAGTCCTCTCGACTTATAAGGAGAAAACACTCTTGTAAGATCCTTACGACTTACGAGAAGCCATACACTTAAGACTCCTCACGATTCTTAAGGAGAAAACACACCTATGAGATCCTCATGACTCGTAGGGAGAAATACCTTTATGAGACCCTTACGGCTCGTAAAGTTAAAAGCCTTAGTTGACAGGATCCTAACCATGTTTACTAAGCCGCCTTTGTTCGACATCGACAGAGGAAAATGATGATTCGCTCCTGGCAATATCCCAGTTGCAGCGATGCTGATGCCGAAATCGGTGTCCAATCCTAAACTCGCAGCGAAAAGTCAGCGAGCCACAAATGCATATGAAATAACCAAAATGATGGGGCAACTTGCAACAAAATCAGCAAGTAAAAGTGTATGCATGAAAAATAGCCGAAATGATTGGGCAACTCGCAATAAAAAGCAGAGAGTAAATAAAAACAAATAGCCGAAATGATTGGGCAATCGCGACTTTCGCGATATAAAAGCTGAAATGATAGAGCATTACGGAAAGAAAATTATATAAAATGAAACTTTTTACCCTACAGGTGAGATCACATCGATCCCTGTATACAATCCAGGGGCACAAACAAAAGGGGAACCATACCTTCTGATCAGTCGAAAATATTGCATTTTTAACACATCAATTTTCCTACTCTTTGTAGTCATCTAAAGGTGTTTGGTATAAATATAGCACATATTAGCAATTTGTCTACAAAAAATCAAATAACATGTGTTATACATTATAACCGGCATTATGAGGGAAATTGTGTGTTTATTACTACACGCATGATCTTTTGTATATCAACACTTGTCTCGAGATTAAGTGCAGGAAATTTTCCAGGTTAAAGAGCGGAACTGCTAAAAGTGCTGATAAAATACACCAAGTCCAAGACTTGAGATCTGGCAATGAACAAGAAAGTATAAAAATATTCCAGACATCAGGAAAGTGTCATAAAGCCAACATCAGAATTACCCTGGAAAAATAATGCAGAGATCACTTCAAATGGCCGCGGGTCCGAGGCCGAGTCAGGCCGATCCGCCGCGGATCCGCGGCCGAGTTGACTCGTCGGCAGTTGGAACTTTTTGCAGGGCTTCTCTTTTAACGGCCAAGATTCTCCAAGACGTTTCGAATTGTGTAGATTTCTCTAGAAGCTTCCCTTCTAACAGCCAAGCTTCTTGTGCAAGTTTCATAACTACCAAGCTTCTCATGCAAGCTAGCTAACTACCTTAATTTAGAAACTTCTCTACCCTAGCTTCCTATGCAATTCTCATAACAACCAAGCTTCCAAGGGAAGCTAGACCTACCATCTAGGGGAAGCTAAAGGGAAAGCTATAAAAAGGGACCTAGGGCTTCATTACAAAGGTTGTTCGTTAATGAGGGTTGAATATTGAGCCAAATTTCCACAAGTTGAGTGACACAACTTGATCCAAAACCCAAGCCCAAATCCAATTCCAAAGCCAAATCAAGATCATTTTGAGAAGCAAATCAAACAAGCAACCATCGATCCTTTATCCGCGAAGCCAATCTTCATTTGAGGAAGTGATCCACGACGATCCGTGACTCACGGAGATCGAGCGGAGCAAGCTTCGACGGAATCTAGTTACCTTTTCAAAAGGAGCGATCGAGAGCAACATCTTGTAACCTCGAATTGAGGGAATGTGTAATTAGTCGTCGATTCAATAAAGGTGATAATTGTACTTCTTGTTTTCTTTACACTCTTGCGTTATGAAGCTTCTTGATCTTTGATTCATTTATTTTCATGATATTTGAGTAAATTCTCCGCTTGTGGAGGATCCGAGAGAATTGATAGATCTAATGATGATCAAATCTTAATACTAGTCTTAATTCTTATGAGATTTGTGAACCTTAGTAAAAAGAATCGTTGATGACCTAATTTGGAGCGAAATGACTTTTTGATTATTTCGTTGCAAATTAGGGATCAAACTATCGGTGATTTTCTTTGCTAGAGGCTAGATCCGAATGATTATGAATGAAAAGATAAGGGATAGTGAAGGAGAAACCCTAGTTTCTTCAATTGATCCCTAATCTTCAATCATAACCATCAATCTAGCTACAAATATCCAATAGATAAGATTAGGAATTATTAGATTCATCGTTAGCTATTAACTCAATCGGATCCTACAAGCTACTCTTCATATCTTGATAATTCAATCGATTTGGACATTTCTTGATTCTTGATTCTAGATCTATATTCTTTATATTTCTTGAAATGAAAACTCACAAATCATAAATCAATTTTCTTGAATTTTCTTTTATCTTTTATTTTCAACTCAACTAAAATAATAACGAACAAATCACACTTTCTCAGTGGACGATCCACATTCACTGACGAAACTACAATAGACACCGTCAATTGATTGCGGTATTAATTTCTTTGGTTGTGGTCTTTTACACTTTTCTAAACACGACACAGAAATCGATTCAATCAATCGGTGCCGTTGCCGGGGATAGTGTGCTAATTTGTTCGTTTTTGTAATTTGAGTTGGAAAATTTATTATTCCATCGGAATTTTTAGATCAAAATTCGCGCAAGCGCTTAACGATTTGTTGTGATTTGTTGCAAGGAAATCTGGAATCTTTGGAGCGAGAGGAAAAATTTTCAGGATATCTCAGAGAGTTCAGTGAGTGAACAGGAGCATATGCACGAATTTTTGTGTAGAGATCTCATCATCAGACTGCGCATCCGCGGCCATAGGTAGCATATTGTGGCGGTTCCACGGTATTCTAGCTGCTTCAGTGCACCAAACTTCTCAGGTATACTTCTGTCTTTCTTATCTCCTCCCTTCTCTGTCCATTAACCAATTTCTGCAGGATTCTTTGCAAAAATTCGCAGCGCCGCAAAAAGAAAAATTGTTGCGTGTTTGATCTTGGTTGTTTGCATTTTTAATACGGAAATTAAGGGGCAAAGACCAAATTCCGATTAGGTGGGGAGTTCATTACCCTTCCTAAGCCCCAAAAATCACAAACTTGCATCCGCATCACCCTCATTAACTAAAAAATATCTAGATAAGACTCTAAGGACCGTCGCGCTCACTTAGGACAGAAGAAGGTCGTGGGTAATCTATTTCTTATCCGCGTTTCTTTTGTGGTGTCTAAGGCAAGTGTGTCTAAAGCAAGTGGTTACTTAATTAGGCCCACTACTTACGTAGTGGAGAACCTCCCACTTACCTGGCACTTACCTGGCCACAGAAGGGGCAAAGAGGCAGTAGAGGATCTATCTTGCGACTTGTCTTCTGGAAGTCTAGGAGCGGTCTAGAGACTTGACCTAGATGACCACTAGATTTAGGGTTGCTTGTGCATTGTTTGTGTGAATTTTTCAAAAATCCGTCTTTTCAAAACAAACACCAACTCATATTTTCCTTAATTATCTTAACGCTGCCACTTGTGCTAACCATTTAGTGCATGCTCGGCTAGATACGGGATTCTAGTGCCCGTCTTGTCCGCGTTCCTTCTATCGACTCCGAAGTCGGTATTTCTACGTCTACTTTTTCTTCAACCACCACCACACCCACTTCGATGGACGGTTCTCCATCGAACTTCTTTAACACTACTCTGCCACCGTCCGCGGGTGTGCAGAATCCGCCCCGCTTCTCTCTCCAAGAGAGATGTTACCCTATGCGAGATCCTCTTTCGACCTGTCTCACAATTCCACCAGCCAATGGGGACAATTTTGAAATCAATCCATAATACATCAATCTTCTACCCTAATATCATGGTCTCAAGTCTAAAGACGCATACGTTTTTATTACCAAATTTGAAAACGTATGTGCTATGATGGGTACTTCACAGCTTTCTGTGGATGCTATGAGATTACGTCTTCTCCCATTCACTTTGTGCGATATAGCCGAGAAGTGGCTTTATAACACAGCCGCACATTCTATTTCGAACAAGGGAGAATTCATAACTGTTAGTGTATATGCCCTAGAGACCATTACTGTATCATACTAGCTTGTATATTACTTGATGGAAGCGTGGGATATTCACAGTTGTATAGACAATCTTGCTCAAAATGGTAGTATGCTACTTGGTTTGTTTCTACTTCAATATGTGCATGTGTTTCTTTTAGTATATCGCTTATACATATTAGTAGAGCCCTTAGGATCATTGCTTGATTACCAGCGTTGTGATGGCAGTCACACTTGTGGGGGCTGGGTAATCTATAAGCACATCCTTATATAGGTCCCTAGTCGTAGGACTATCGAGACAGGGCATCGATACTCCGGAGTAGACTAGCGTATGCGCTTCTCATCCCAGCAGGGGAGATGGTCTGTCCCACAGCCATCAGTACGTCGAACTGGATATAGTATGCGGGCGCTCGTTAGGTTACGAGTACACTGGACAGGACTCGTCGGGAACTGTTGGTTGGTATTATACATATCGTCAGTGATCAGTTCCCAGGTGACATGAGTACAGCTTAGTCCGTTGACTTGACACTGACACTTCGCCTCGAGTGTGTTCCCACTGTACTTAGATTACTACCCTACCACGGCTCAAATGAGTCGTGCAAACAGGTAGTAGTTGGGTGCAGTCCCGAAGCACTTGGAGGCAGTGACGGTTAGACAGGATTCGTCTCTCCCGATATTGGGGGTTGACATCGCGCTGTGTCTAGGAGAGCCATTACACGAGTAGTCCCTGGCCAGGGCAAGCGAGATATACTGGTAGGTTTCCAGTGTTATCTTAGGGTGTTCTGGGCTACACTCCAACACGACTTGTACCGCTATTAGGGGACTGACATTCACCACCCCCCTAGGCCCGCCATACGATGTATCAGACGAACAGACCGGACTGTACAGAGATTGTCACATACAAGCTCAGTAGGAGTTCGGATGGGTTTATCTCATCGGCCTTCTTATCGACATCTACCTGGGGACCGTTACATATAGCTAGTGCCGCTTGCGGTCTGTGGTTAAACCCACTGCCAGCGTAGTGTCGAGTCTTTAGAGTCCCACACAGAGAGTTTCCCTGCACTGAGCGAAACGTGTAGAGGCCGTATGGTTTTACGGCAGGGCTGCGATCACTTACATGCACATGTGTGCGTATGCTGTTCGGGCAGGCAATACTAGTGGGCTTTGGTTTAAGCCGGATCCTAGTATTGCACGGATGGTTTTGTTTTGTCTTCTATGCATTCGCATTCTACGGAATGCGGATGCGGGTGTCTATGCACAGTTTTGCAGAGCGGAGAAGGAGGAGGTGCCTCATTAGGTTTTGGCAGTTGGTTCGGTCAAAACCATTATGAGCCAGAGACATTATTTACTAATCCTTTATTGATAATTTAGTGATGGCTAATTGCATTGACCATTTGACCACCTTGACTATTCTTGACTTTGTTGACCCGTTGACCGAAGTTGACCGTTGACCTTCATGAGAGGTCTACACTCTTCTTTGGATTTCTTTTTCTTTTATGGATTATGAAAATGGTCAATTCAATTAGTAGCCATCAACTTTATCATGAAAGGATTGGTAATGATGATAGTTTTGCATTATTGCAACCATGGTTCATTTCTTTGGCTAATAATTCATTTTTCATTCTCTCTCTTGTTCTTGTGAGAAGAAAAGAAAAGCTCTCATGGTTGCTAGCTCCTCCTTCTTCCTCCTCTTGATTTCTTCTTTTGATCTCATGTGTTGAGAGAAAAAGATCCCACAAAGACAAACACTTCCATATATCTCTACTACACAACCTAGGGCATCTAGACTAGCGATCTCGTTGCCCTAGTTGCCTCGGCTTGAGGTGGAGCTCGGTGTACATCTCTCGGGTGGATCGTCTTCGACTCAAGAAGGCTGCGGAGGAGACCAAGATCCGGATCGACCCTCGGAGCGTGGATGGACGAGCCGGACAGCGGAGAGAAGACCCGAAGGACCGGTATCGCGAGGTATAATTTCTACGGCATAGTAGTTAACACCTCTAGTAGTTTGCTAGTTTCTAGTTTAGCAAAGATCCGGATTTTAGTCCATGTTGCCTTTGCGCTAAAATTTTGTTTTTCGCCGTTTCCGTCTCCCCGTAAGAACCGGGGTGGGCAACGTGGACTTACAGTGGTATCAGAGCCTAGCTAAACATAAACTAGCAAGTTAGCAAAGTGTTTAGAATATCGATCGGAAAAAAGTCGCAAAACACGCCCGGAAAAAACCAAGTTTCTGTCTATTTTTTATACTGCTCAAAATGTGATTTAACATATATGAAAAATCGTCTCAGGGTTTTGTAAAAACACAGCACAAAAACGGTCCACTGAGTCGGTCGAAGCGTCGCGGTTCCGCGGCAAGAACATGCTTCTTGCCACGGATCCGCGGCCGAGTTGACTCGGCCGTGGACCGGGTTTTGTGAAGTGTTTTAGTTTGGCTGTTTTGGGATTTTTAATACATGTTGTTTCTACCCAGATTTTCCAGAGAACAAATTGACTTTTGCGGTGGTTACAAATCCGTATTTTGATCGATATTCCGTAGACTTTGGCTAATGGATATTATCTGTGATGTTATATATGTATTGAACGTCTGCTAATCGCTATACGTCGATTAGTGGGGGTTATACATATCTGTGGTCTGTAATGTTGATGGTTTGTGTATATGAACTCGTTGGATTGTCGCGGATGAATAGCCGGGTGGATGTGCGATGAGAGTTTCTTTTTCTTTCATTCATGTAACATGTAATTTGATGTAATATTATTTTTATGGCCGCACAACCGGGTCGGGGTTGTAGCCGTCATTGTATAATTCTTTTTACTGTTTTTGCTCCTAGGATAGACCCAAGGTGGGGTGCACAAACTACCGGGTATCTCGAAGTGCCGAGTGGCCTACTCACGGGTTGAAGGAGGTTGCTTCGCTTCGGGTACTTGGCGGGTAGTTTGCCGCACCCGTAGGGGTCTAGGGTAGGGTATTGGCTATTCATCGCGACCGTGTAATCCGCTCTTCGTTGCAGGCTCGAACGAATCGCGGATTCCTAGTATATCCAAAGTGTTCATCTGTGATCTGTAATGGCTATCATTGCTATATATCCATATATGATATCTATTTAGGTGTTGCTTATGTTTTGCATCCGCGCTAGTCCAGCCCCCGCTCTGTCGTTAGTTAAGTAACCTAACGGGTGATGACGGGGCCCCGTGGCGAATGCGGATGGCATAAGCGTACGCCATATTTTGGTTGTTTTCTGCAATGGTAGGATTAAATGATGGGACGCATTGGAATTAATGCAAGAAAATAAACCAAGTAAAAGTCGTTGGAACACTTTCAAAACCACTCGGTTCTTTTCAAAAACCAGCTTTTTAAACGTGGAGCTTGAACCACTCCTTTTAAAAGCTATCTCGTTCCATCGATTATATCAAGTTCACTACGTTCACGGTTTCGCCAAAACCATTCGTAGCCCTCCGTCATTTCGTATGAATATTCAATAGTATTCAAGCTATGTTTGTTGACCTTCATCAAGGCATAGTGATTGGTAGCTGTTGGATGTTCATATGTAGCATAGATAGATGCGTTGGTTTGGGACAGTCGTATTACCTTGTTGACCTTCGTCAAGGGTATGTACGGGTGGGTTCAAATTAACATGGACAATGACGGGTAGAACTTGACATATGACTTATGATTTGTTGACCTTCGTCAAGGTCATAAGAGCATGGGGCAAAAATCCACATCGGGAGTTTCAAAAGAACTGAAACTTGCTAGCGCTGCATACCATTTGGAGTGTGATAATTCTGGTAGGATTCCTTCAGTTTTGTCACGCGGTGATATTTGGATCCCGATCCTATTGTGAGTATATGCTACTCCTCGGGAACTTTCTCACTTAACGATCAATGCTATAAACCAAGTAGGTGTCTAGAAAGGTGTTAGCGGGGCTATGCCCACAGGGAAAAGAGGTTACTTAATTAAGGAACTTCGCGAAAGCGTTGGAAAACCTCCCTCGAAGTACCAACACTGGCCTGGCTGAACGGTTAAGCAAGTATTGTACGGTGAGATCGATCCCGACTAATTCTTCCTTTATGGTTTGAGGAGGGATTCGAGAGACAGTGGGAGCCATCCTGTTTAGATAAATTTAAAACCAATCTAAACTTGCAAGAGCATCATGCTGAGTGTTTTCTTCTCTCTCTCTTAATTGCAGCGACCTAGTGACCGCACCTAGGTTACATCTAGATAATAATATGACTGAATCTGACTGTTATGACTGGCAAAGGTCTGTCTAGATGTCCATTGCCCATGACAAGCTGGGACACCTCTTAACTGATCCAACCCCTGCCGTCTCAGGTCCAGTTTCCCCTGTCACGGATATTCATATCCGCAAGACATCGGAAAAAGACTGTGCGAAAACCAAGTGCCTCGTGTTAGCCTCAGTTGATGGTGCATACCAGAGGCAGCACGAGAAGATGGACTTAGTTTCTATCTTCCTCCATAACAAAGATTTATATGGAGAGCAATCTCGTATCGCAAGATATGAGACCTCAAACGAATTGCTTCCAGCGAGGTTGGCTATCGGGTCATCTGTAGGGGGCAATGTCTTTACAGAGACCAGCTCTTTTGAGCTCACGGACCTGAAGACCACGTTGAAGAACGGGTCAGATGCTGACTTAGTTCAACAGTCTCTACCTACTACCCTGAAGGAAACCAGGAAAGTAGAAAGAAAGGGAAGGGCAGAAGTTTCGGGATTGGATATAGTAAAAGAGGGATATTCCTATTGTTACAGGAATGAACATTGGCAGAAGGATTGCAGGGCTAGTATAGCCAGTAGCCAGAATTCGAAGCATGTTGTGGCTTCGACTTCGGGTGTGTTTGTAATAGAGAATTGTATGTCAGTTAACCCTACTTCCTGGGTATTGGATACCGGATCAAGATCTCATATCTGTAATTCATTACAGGCTCTGAGAAACCGTAGGGTTATCAAGAAAGGTGATATGACTCTCAGGGTTGCTAACGGAATGAGCATGTATGCTGAATCCGTAGGGGAATATCATCTAGGACTGACAACTGGGCAGATATTGATTCTGTGTAACTGTTTTTATGTACCAGGTGTGACTTGTAATATCATATCTGTATCCTTACTTTCTAAGGAAGGATATGATTTTACTTTTGTAAGCGATGTAGTTAACATCCACCTAAATCAAGTTCTGATTGGGTCAGGTACATTACAAAACGGGATATACGTATTGAATCAAGCTCAGATCTTCAGTGTCCAGAACACACTTAAAAGAAAGTCTCCGGAAACAAATCAGGCTTTCTTATGGCATTGTAGACTGGGTCACATTAATGAGACATGGTTGACAAAGTTACATAAAGAGGGATACTTGAATCCGTTCGAGTATCAGTCTTATGCCACTTGTGAATCTTGTCTCATGGGAAAAATGACAAAGACTCCGTTCACTGGACACGGAGAAAGAGCAAGCGGGCTCTTAGGACTCATACACAGTGATGTGTGTGGTCCAATGTCTACACATGCGCGAAGTGGTTATTCATACTTCATTACTTTCACAGATGACTTCTCTAGGTATGGGTATGTCTTCTTGATGAAGCACAAATCCGAGGCCTTTGAGAAATTTCAGGAATACAAGAATGAAGTTGAAAAAACAAACAGACAAAAGTATCAAGACACTGAGATCTGATCGAGGTGGTGAATACTTGAGTGCCGAGTTTCTGGACTACTTAAAAGAGAATGGAATTCACTCTCAGCTTACTCCTCCATACACACCACAACACAATGGTGTATCGGAAAGGAGGAATCGAACCCTATTGGATATGGTTCATTCCATGATGAGTAAGGCTGAGTTGTCGAGATCTTTCTGGGGTTATGCACTAGAAACAGCTGCATATCTCTTGAACAAGGCTCCAACCAAGACTGTGCCTACCATCCCATACTAGATGTGGAGTGGGAAGAAACCCTGTCTTAAGTACCTTAAGACATGGGGATGTCCAGTTTTTGTAAAAAAGCAGCATGCGGACAAGCTCGAGGCACGCTCAGTACTATGTAAGTTTGTGGGATACCCAAAGAACTCCAGGGGGTATCTTTTCTATTCCGCAGAGGAACAAAAGGTTTTTGTTTCTCAGCATGCCCACTTCTTGGAAACTGAATTTTTAGAAAATCAGATAAGTGGGAGCGCAATAGAACTGGAAGAAATTCCTGAGCCACAAGCTATTACTGAAAGCTTGAAGGAACCAGAAGTTTCAAGAGAACCGGACATCCCAGCGCCACTCCGCAGGAGTAGTAGGCAGTCTCATCCGCCCGAGAGATACTACGGTTTTCTCATAGACGGGGATAGAGAAGATTGCACTATGGATTATGGTGAGCCTACTAGCTTCCAGCAAGCCATTCAGAGCGGTGACTCGGTAAAATGGCTGGATGCAATGCGGACCGAGATGGAGTCCATGTACACCAACAAAGTTTGAACTTTGGACTTTGCTCCAGAAGGGGTAAAACCCGTAGGCTGCAAATGGATCTTCAGAAAGAAGATTGGTGTAGATGGGCAGGTTGAGACCTATAAAGATAGACTTGTTTCAACGGGTTTTCGTCAAAGACCTGGTTTGGACTATGACGAGACCTTTTCTCCTGCGGCTATGCTGAAATCCATTCGGATCCTACTTGCCATTGCTGCCTTCCACGATTATGAAATCTGGCAGATGGACGTAAAGACGGCTTTCCTAAATGGAAATTTGGAAGAGTGAGTCTATATGGATCAGCCGGAGGGATTCATTCAGAGTGAGAGCAGCGGTAAAGTGTGCAAGTTGCTAAAGTCCATCTATGGACTGAAGCAGGCATCGCGGAGTTGGAACATCTGCTTCGATGATACTGTCAAAGAATTCGACTTTATCAAAAACCCAGATGAACCATGCATTTACAGTAAGATTGTAGGGAGAATTATGGTATTCCTCGTCTTGTACGTGGATGACATTCTCCTAATAGGAAATGATATTCCTATGCTACAGTCAGTCAAAGGATTCTTGTCATAGAGGTTCTCCATGAGGGACCTGGGCGATGCGAACTACATTTTGGGGATCCAGATCTATCGTGATAGATCTAAGAGGATGTTGGGACTTTCACAGTCAAGGTACATTGACACCATACTGAAAAGATTCAGTATGGAAGATTCCAAGCGCGGTAATTTACCGGCTTGTCACGGGATCACCCTCTCCAAAGAGATGTCTCCCAAGACTGATTTGGAAAGGGATCGCATGTCTATTATATCCTACGCTTCTGCGGTAGGCTCTATAATGTATGCGATATTATGTACCAGACCAGATGTAGCATACGCATTGAGCGTTGTAAGCCGGTATCAGTCAGACCCAGGGGAGAAACACTGGATAGCGGTAAAGAACATTCTCAAGTACCTGAGAAGGACTAAGGAGATGTTCTTGGTGTATGGCGGAAAAGACCTCCAGATCGAGGCCTTTGCTGACTCCAGCTTCCAGAGTG
The DNA here is from genome assembly GCA_030015575.1 of Agapanthus africanus. Lineage (NCBI taxonomy): Eukaryota > Viridiplantae > Streptophyta > Magnoliopsida > Asparagales > Amaryllidaceae > Agapanthus > Agapanthus africanus. Next base: position 456,298,843 of record CM057346.1, on the reverse strand, counting down.
ACAAGGATGACTCCAAGTCCATGTCGGGTTATGTCTTTACCCTCAATGGAGGGGCGGTTTGCTGGAAGAGTTCCAAGCAGGAGACCGTTGCTGACTCAACTATGGAAGCGGAGTACATAGCTGCTTACGATGCCGCAAAGGAAGCTGTCTGGATGAAGAAGTTCCTCATGGAGCTTCAGGTGGTTTCTACCATTGTTGATCCAATACTGCTGTATTGTGACAACAACGGCGCTATAGCTTTAGCGTAGGAACCCAGGTCCCATCAGAAGTCCAGGCACATTTTGAGGCGGTACCACCTGATCAGGGAGATCGTAGATCGCCGGGAGATCGAGGTGAAGAGAGTAAATACGGAGAATAACACTGCAGATCTACTCACGAAGGCCCTACCCCAGACTCAGTTCGAGCGGCTGATCGAGATGATAGGTCTTCGATACGCCAGTACATGGCCTTAGTGCAAGTGGGAGATTGTTAGTGTATATTCCCTAGAGGCCATTAGTGTATCATACTAGCTTGTATATTACTTGATGGAAGCTTGGGATATTCACAGTTGTATAGACAATCTTGCTCAAAATGGTAGTATGCTACTTGGTTTGTTTCTACTTCAATATGTGCATGTGTTTCTTTTAGCATATCGCTTATACATATTAGTAGAGCCCTTAGGATCATTGCTTGATTACCAGTGTTGTGATAGCAGTCACACTTGTGGGGGCTGGGTAATCTATAAGCACATCCTTATATAGGTCCCTAATCGTAGGACTATCGAGACAGGGCATCGATACTTCGGAGTAGACTAGCGTATGCGCTTCTCATCCCAGCATGGGAGATGGTCTGTCCCACAGCCATCAGTACGTCGTACTGGAGATAGTATGCGGGTGCTCGTTAGGTTACGAGTACACTGGACATGACTCGTCGGGAACTGTTGGTTGGTATTATACCTATCGTCAGTTATCAGTTCCCAGGTGACATGAGTACAGCTTAGTCCGTTGACTTGACACTGTCACTTCGCCTCGAGTGTGTTCCCACTGTACTTAGTTTACTACCCTACCACGGCTCAAAGGAGTCGTGCAAACAGGTAGTAGTTGGGTGCAGTCCCGAAGCACTTGGAGGCAGTGATGGTTAGACAGGATTCGTCTCTCCCGGTATTGGGGGTTGACATCGCGCTGTGTCTAGAAGAGCCATTACACGAGTAGTCCCTGGTCAGGGCAAGCGAAATATACTGGTAGGTTTCCAGTGTTATCTCAGGGTGTTCTGGGATACTCTCCGACACTACTTGTACCACTATTAGGGGACTGACGTTCACCACCCCCCTAGGGCCGCCATGCGATGTATCAGACGAACAGACCGGACTGTACGGAGATTGTCACATACAGGCTCAGTAGGAGTTCGGATGAGTTTATCTCATCGGCCTTCTTATCGACATCTACCTGGGGACCGTTACGTACAGCTAGTGCCGCTTGCGGTCTGTGGTTAAACCCACTACCAGCGTAGTGTCGAGTCTTTAGAGTCCCACACAGAGAGTTTCCCTGCACTGAGCGAAACGTGTAGAGGCCGTATGGTTTTACGGCAGGGCTGCGATCACTTACGTGCACTTGTGTGCGTATGCTGTTCGGGCAGGCAATACTAGTGGGCTTTGGTTTAAGCCGGATCCTAGTATTGCACGGATGGTTTTGTTTTGTCTTCTGTGCATTCGCATTCTACGGAATGCGGATGCGGGTGTGTATGCACAGTTTTGCGGAGCGGAGAAGGAGGAGGTGCCTCATTAGGGTTTTGGCAGTTGGTTCGGTCAAAACCATTATGAGCCGGGGACATTATTTACTAATCCTTTATTGATAATTTAGTGATGGCTAATTGCATTGACCATTTGACCACCTTGACTATTCTTGACTTTGTTGACCCGTTGACCGAAGTTGACCGTTGACCTTCAGGAGAGGTCTACACTCTTCTTTGGATTTCTTTTTCTTTTATGGATTATGAAAATGGTCAATTCAATTAGTAGCCATCAACTTTATCATGAAAGGATTGGTAATGATGATAGTTTTGCATTATTGCAACCATGGTTCATTTCTTTAGCTAATAATTCATTTCTCATTCTCTCTCTTGTTCTTGTGAGAAGAAAAGAAAAGCTCTCATGGTTGCTAGCTCCTCCTTCTTCCTCCTCTTGATTTCTTCTTTTGATCTCATGTGTTGAGAGAAAAAGATCCCACAAAGACAAACACTTCCATATATCTCTACTACACAACCTAGGGCATCTAGACTAGCGATCTCGTTGCCCTAGTTGCCTCGGCTTGAGGTGGAGCTCGGTGTACATCTCTCGGGTGGATCGTCTTCGACTCAAGAAGGCCGCGGAGGTGACCAAGATCCGGATCGACCCTCGGAGCATGGATGGACGATCCGGACAGCGGAGAGAAGACCCGAAGGACCGGTATCGCGAGGTATAATTTCTACGGCATAGTAGTTAACGCCTCTAGTAGTTTGCTAGTTTCTAGTTTAGCAAAGATCCGGCTTTTAGTCCATGTTGCCTTTGCGCCAAAATTTTGTTTTTCGCCGTTTCTGCCTCCTCGTAAGAACCGGGGTGGGCAATGTGGACTTACAATAACAGTTTTCCTAAAGAAATTCTACCATAATCATAAGACAGATCGAGTCCGTAGCGAAATAAATCAATTTACCCAGCTTCCGACTGAACCATTCTCGAAGTGTTTTGAACGCTTCAAGGATCTGTTAGTTCAATGCCCTCATCACGGAATTCCTAGATAGGATCTGTGCAGAATCATATATGAGGGCATTAATCCTACAACAAAACATACCCTTGAATCCATGTGTTAAGACACCTTCATGAATAAAGATGATGGGGAAGCCTGGAGATTTTTAGAAGATTTCGCTGAAAAAACTTTACAGTGGGAGAGTGTAAACCAGTCATCGTCTAGGGTTGGCATTCATCAACTTGATATTTCCATAGGAGTTAGAGCTGAAATGGCAGCAATGCAAAAGAAACTCGAAACTATGGAACATAAATTTTTAGCAGCCTCCCTAAATCAGATGTCACTCTCCAAAACTGTCTGTGGATACTGTTCTGATCCATCTCATCTTACGGAAGATTGTCCTTTAAATTCTCTGTTTCAAGGTCAAGAGCATACCAATGCTTCTTTCCAACAAAGACCTAGAAACGATCCATATTCTTCCACTTATAATCAGGGTTGGAGAAATCACCCTAACTTTGCTTGGAACCAATCACAAACTCAAAATACGGTTCCAAACCAAAATAATTTCCAAAGGGGTCCTCCACCACAACAGCAACCACTTCAAATAAGTCAGCACCCCTACCAATCACAAAACTTTCAAAATCCGGTCAACACACCTGCACCGTATAATCCTTTGCAGTTGACCAGTACTGATAATTCCTCTTCACTTGAACAAACCATGAATTTGCTTCTGACAAATTTCATGCAAGTTTCGGCTGAGATGAAGTCTTCCGTCGATAAAATCCAGAAAAACTCTGACTCCCAAAGTGAGAGCATTAAATTGATGGAAGCATAAATTGCCCGTATAAATGCCGAATTGAGTGCTAGAGAGAAAGGGAAACTTCCAGCTCGACCCCTACCAAATCCTGGCTATTCACATTATATGAACGCTATCACCACGTTGAGATCTGGAAGAGTGCTTGACAACCATGTCGGTGAAGAGATTGATAATAATGATGAATCACTCAATGATACCCTGGCTGAGACTTTTCCTTCCACTACTACTTCTACTTCTGACCCCAGTTCGTCTACCCCACCATTTTCTTCCGAGCCTATTCTCCGTTTTCCCCAAGGCTCGAACCCTCAGCATACTTCTTCTAGTCCACCAAAGACGATCCCCACTCCTTTTTTAGGATCTTTTCTACCCACACGATCTTCTCCAATGTTGGACCCCGCTCTTATTGCTAAAGCTCCTTATCCTAATCGGTTAAGGGGAAACAGACCAAGTCCGCAAATGGAGAAGATCACTGAAATCTTTAAGCAATTTAACATCAATATCCCTCTTCTAGATGCTATACAACAAGTCCCGGCTTATGCGAAAATTCTCAAGGACTTGTGCACTAGGAAGAGGAAGACTCAAGTGCCAAAAAGGTGTTCATGTCAAGTACTATAGACACAGCTTTTCCCCAACAATTACAAAGGAAACGTAAAGACCCTGACTGTCCTACTATTTCTATTTCTATTGGGGGAAACACATTAACCGTGCTCTACTTGACCTTGGCGCAAGTGTTAACCTGCTTCCTTACTCGGTTTATGAGCAGTTAGGGATTGGAGAGTTGAAACCAGCTTACTGCACTCTCCAGATGGCCGACCGATCAATCACCAAACCTAGGGGTGAACTAGAAGATGTGTTGATAAAAATCGGGGAATTTTTATTCCCTATGGACTTTATTGTACTTGATACACAGCCTGTAGTGAACCCACGGAATCAAATTCCGGTGATCCTTGGTCGCCCCTTTTTGGCCACTTCCAATGCTATAATCAACTGTCGTAATGGCTCTGTAGGGTTCCTAGACACACTAATGATGTCTCGCAAGTGATAAACACGGCCAATTTAAATTTTACAAGTGCCGAGAAACCCTAATACGGATCGTTAACTAGATGTATAGGTGATGCGATGCATATAAACGAATTTAATGCTAAAGGAAAGAAGCTACAACCTTTGTAGATCCGGTCCACCACTTCCTAAGCTCCGCGATGATGTCCCTCCGCTGTCCAAATCGGATCCCAGACTCTAGGATCGACTTCATCATAGAAATGGGCGGGCTTGATCATCGGCTTCGATGCCGAAGATGATCTACGTCGAGGCATCACAAGATCAAACTCCCACTTCACCAAGTCATGAAACTTGTGAAGAAAACACCCTATACTACTTGGCAAGAGGTAGAGGATGAAGAAATAGGAAGTGGGTTCACTTTAGAATTGGATTTCTCACTCATTTTCACTAGTTGCCATTGATGGTAGCTAGGTTTTCTTTCTTGCTCAAGATGAAGAAGAAGAAGAAAAGATATAATAAGTGTTATTAAAAATAGAAAATAAAAACAACACTTATCATTTACTAACCTTGGTTGAGTGTACAGAATAGACCATGGTTAGTTTTAATGGTTAGGGTTAAGCATGAGACAAGAATGGTGGATTTGGTCAAAGCTTCATGAAGCTTCAACTAGCAAACAAAAACCCCACCATTCTTTCTTTATCTTTTCCAAAATAAAAATTATAAATAAATAGATAACAAAACCCTAATCATTAGTTTAACCATGGATTAATTCTTTACACTTAACCAAGTAAACATGTATCATCAAACATGATACAATCAAGTGCACAAAAGTATATCACATATACAACTTGCACAATCCAAGTGAGAAAATCCATTTAAAGTGAACCAATACTAGTTAATGCAAAGTAATATATCAAATATATAATTATGCATTAAATCATTGAATCAATACTTGATTTAACGATCCGGTCATATCGCATATAACCGACTAATATCCAATGTATCGGCTTATCGAATCAATCCATGATTCGATAACTAGGTTATATCGCATACAAACAATCGATACATTCATCGCGAGAATGAAATACGGTATCACATACACGCATTATTCTCGGTCCTGCACATATCTCATATGCGCTCCTATTTCGTTTCGCTTGAGCCAGGAAACCTCTGTGTAGGACTCTAAAGACTCGTCAATACGCCGGCAGCAGGTGATGATCATATCAAATACCCACAAGCCGCAAGCGGTCTGCTAAACGTAACGGCCACCCGGGTATTGAGCGATCAGAAGATCGACAAGCAAGCCCGCTCACACTCCTGTGAATCCAACCAGTAACACTTACCGTACAGTCCGGTCTGTTCGTCTGATATGTCGCATATCTCGCCTAGGGGTGGTAAACGTCAGACCCCAATAGCTCGATAAGTCATGCCGACGTGAGGTCCATAACATGTGTGAAACTACTGACAACACTTGCCAGTAGATCACTGCGACCCTGGCCAGGGATTTCCTGTCATGGCCAGTCGAGCATAGCGCAACATCAACCCCCAATACCGGGAGAGACGAATCCCCTCCTATCGCTCATTGCCTCCATGTGAATCGGGACTGTACCCAAAAACCACCTGTTTGCACGACTCAGTAGAGTCGTGGTAGGGTGGAAATCAAAGCACAGTGGGAGACACACAAGACTCTATGACGATCTCGGGTCAACAGACTAAGCTGTACCAGTGTCACCAGAGAACTGCCATCTGACGTGAGGTATAATACCATCTGGGAGTTCTCGGCGAGTCCGTTCAGTGTACCCAGTCTGCACTGAGTACCCGCATACCATCTCTGATGTCAAACACCAATGGATATGGGATCATCCATCGCCCATCACATAGGTCGAGAAGATATACGCTAGTCTACTCTGGAATATCGATGCCCCGTCTCGATATCCCCACGACTAGGAACATTGAAGGATGTACTCATGGACTACCCAGGCCCCACTAGTATGATCTGCATCATAGTCCTGGAAGTCGAGTACACATCCTAAGGGCTTTATCAACATGTAACAGAGAGACAGAAAGTATACATGTTAAGATAAAGAGCAACCAGATAGCGTACTATCATGTCGAGCAAGAAAGTCCTACCTATATATGTCCCAGCATCCACTACAATATACATCCAATGTACAGTAATGGCCTCTAGGGCATACATATAACTAACAATCTCCCACTTGCACTAGGGCCATCTGTAGCAGTGGTTGCAGTATCACATACTCAACCATCCCATAAAAAGTCTCTCTCTGGGAAAAAGCCTTTGTGAGTGGATACGCCGTGTTGTCCTCTGAGTTTACTCTCCTAACCTCGATCAACCTGGAGATCAACTATCTCCATGATCAGGTGATGCTGCCTCAGAATTTGTCTGGGTCACTGATGGGACCAGGGTTCCAGGGCTAAAGCCACAGTTCCATTGTCATACAATGGTAGGAACCTAGTTCATCTTATGAACCAATATACACCCAAACTGCCTCTTTGGTAGTATCTTTAGTAGCGATGTTACCATCCTTTATCGTCTAGTTTGTCACGGTATCTAGGTTGGAACTCTTCCAACATACCGTCCCTTTACTGAGGGTAAAGACAATGCCTGCGACTGACATTCAGTCGTGCTTATCAGTGTGGAACTTTTCCAGTGATTCTCCCCAGGATCGATTGATACAATTTCACTATACCTAGTGAGAACCATAACATCCCTTTAGATCTATCTCATAGATCCAAATCTCAGGATTTAGGAGGTATCATCTTTATCCTATTGGAGAATCCATGTGATAAGAGGAGATCGACCGATCGTAGTATATGAAACTCTTTTTCTATCAAGAGTATGTTGTCCACGTACAATACGAGGATAACCACCTTACTCTCTACTACCGTTTTGTATATACAAGGTTCATCTACCATTTTGATGAAGTCAAACACTTTGACTACCACATCAAAACAGATGTTCCAACTCCGCGATACCTGCTTTATCCTGTAAAGCAACTTGCACATGTTTCCGCTGCTCCCACTGTCTACGAAGCCCTCTGGCTGTATACTTATAGACGTTCTCTTCTAAATCATTATTTAGAAAAGTAGTCATGGCACCCAACCACCAGATATCGTAGTCATGGTATGTAGCAATGGCAAGTAGGATCTAGATGGACCTAAGCATAGTCCCTAGAAAAGGTTTCATCATTATCCACACCTGGTTGATGACTAAAACCTTTAACAAGTCTAGCTTTGAAAGTCTCAACTTTTCTATCTATACCAAGTAATCTTCTCAAGATATACTTGCTCCTGATGGGGATTTAACCCTTCAGATATAGCAACCAAAGTCCATACTTTGTTGGTGTATATGGATTCCATCTCAGATCGCTAAGCATCCAGCCATTCTTACAGAGTCCCTACTCTTGATGGCCTGCTCGAATCTAGTTGGGTCATCATCTCATGATACATTCCTTGCTCCCACTGTCATCGAGAAACCGAGGTATCTCTCAGGCAGGCGAGGAACCCTACCAGATCGGCAGAGAGGCTGAGGTTCGTCGGGGACTATAGAATCCTTTGGTTTTGTCAAATCTTCAGCTGCAGTTTCGTATAGCTGGAACCTTTCCAGTTCTACAGAACTGACCTTGTCTCGATCTTGTCCGGATTTTTCTTTTGACATAGGCCGGATAGTCCCAAATCTTAACTTACTTAAGAGATAGGATCTTCCCACACCATATCTTATATGGAGTGGCAGACACAGATTTGATTCGAACCTAATTCAATAGGTATGCAGCTTCTCAAGTGCATAACCCCAAAAGGAAATAGGTAACTCAGTAGTACTCATCATAGAGCACACCATATCTAATATGGTGCGATTGCTCTGCCCTGATACACTGATGTGCTGTGGTATATTCAGAGGAGTAACACTGAGAGAGAATCTCATTCTCTTTTTAGAATAGTCCAGGAATTCTATGCACAAGTATTCTCCTCCCTGATCTCATCATAGGACATAATACTTATACCCGGTTATTGGTTCTCTACTTCCTACTTATATTCTGTGAATACCTCAAAAGGTTCGGACTTATATTTCAACAGGAATATATGACAGAATCTTGAGAGATTATCAAAGAATATAATGAAGTATAAAGAACCAGTCCTGGCATGTGTAGACAGGAGACTTTACATCCATCATGTATCAGTCCCAAGAGTTCATTAACTCTTTCTTTGTTTCCTATAAACTGGGCTATGGTCATCTAATCTTTGTGACATGACTGGCAAGTTTCACAAGATGTAAATTCAAACTGATTTAAATATGCATCTAAAATGTAACTTCAGTCAGTCGGGTGGCATTGATATGACCTAGTCTACAATGCCTCAAGAGGGATTCGTTCATTTCTGAACTCTTCCACTTGTGTGTGTTCTGTATACTAGGAACTATAGTTTGATTTAGAACGTCAATGCTTTTAGATAACGTGCCTGAACCGATCAACTTTTGATATAGGAAATGTTCAAAACATTATCCATCAATACAAAATTTTATCATTTCTTTACTAATAAAGAGACTGATATGATTTTGTATATCAGGTTCGGTATCTAATAGCATTTGTTCAGAATCAATGTATTGGTAATACAGAGTGACAGTGACCAACAGACTTGGCTGCAACACTTGCCCCGTTTTCTGTCTCATGAAACTTATCACCCGTTCTCAGTTTTTCTACCTATTTTTGCAGCCCTATGTAACAGATTACATATCTGGGATCCTGATCCGGTATCATATACTCAGGATGCAGAGGATACTGAGAAACAGTTCTTTATAATGAACACACCCGAAGGAGATGCATCTCATGCACTTTCTTCGTTTGGGCAGCATGGGAATCCTGGTATTCCCTTATTTCCTGCTCTGTCTTATAACAATTATAAGTTGGAGCGGGACCAACATTCCCCAGCTCAGTATAACAAGCGGGTTCGGTCAATACATCCATTTTATTATCTTGATTAAGGCGTGATATGGTCGCTACCAGGAGAGAGAGAGAAGAAAACACTCTGCGTGCGCTCTTGCAAGATTAGATTGGTTATTTATTTTATCTAATCAGGATGGCTCCCACTGTTTTTATCAAATCTTCCTTCAAACCTTAAAAGGAAAGACTAGCCGAGATTAATTACACTTTACAAGTTCGCCAATTTTTCAGCCAGGCCAGTGTCGGTACTTTGAGGGAGGTTCCCCGTGCTTTCGCACGGACCTAATTACAGTAAAGCTCGTTTTCCCAGAGGCGTAACCCCGTTGACACCTTTCTAGACACCTACTTGATCGGCTAATTGTAAAGTGCAAAACTCTCCCAGGAGTAACAATTACTCGCAGTGGGTATCGGGATCCAACTATCACATAGAAGGTATGCAATCTCATTGCAAATTTCAACACTTGAAACTCCCAATAATGGTTTTTACCCCTAGCACCTATGACCTTGGCTAAGGTCAACAAATCATAGGTACTAGTCAAGTTCTACCCGTCGTTTCGTGATTAATTAGACCCACCCACATGACCCTTGGCTAAGGTCAACAAAGCCACATGACTGTCCTAACTAATCGCATCATATGCTGTATAGGAAGACATCACTTAGCTACCGTACACTGTGCCTTGACTATGGTCAACAAACACAGCACGAATACTAAGTACTCTACTTCCTAAAATGACGGAGGGTTGCGAATGGTTTTTGTGAAAACCTTTAACGCTTTGAACTTGATCTCGTTGCGGAATCAAATGGTTTTTAAATGGAATGCTTTTAAGGCTTTTCTAGTTTTGCCAAAGGGGTCACTCCCGGTGAAGGGATCGTCGGCCCTTTCCTCGTCAAATGAGGTGCGGGATATATCATATATATCACTGTGCAAAGCAGAAACTATAGAAGCGATCAAAAGACAAACCGAAGGTTGTAGCATCTGCCAGTTATTGCTAAAGGAGTCACTCCCGATGAAGGGATCTCGGTCCTTTCCTCATCGAATAAGGTGCAGGATGTTCTACAATGAACACCACGATGCAAAGCAAGAACTGTAGCTACCTTTTTATTTTGAAATTCGATTCCACAACATCAATTAGGTTTATTTTCTTTCATTAATCTCATTAATGAAAGTCCCATCATTTAAGTCCACCTAAACATCACAGATAAATATAACGTACGCTTATGCCATCCGCATTCGCCTCGATGTCCCGTCTGCACCGTTAGGTTAGGTAACTAACGCCAGAGCGAGGCAGGGCTACCGCGGGTGTAAAACATAAGCAACGTCTATATAATATATCATATATACTATATACTATATCTATCTGAACAAATCACATGATCACATCACAGATAACGCAGCAGAAAATATCATATGAAATATTGGATATACTAGGACGTCCGTGTTTTCAATACGAGCCAGTATAAAACACGGATTCCACGGTCGTGATGAATAGCCAAACCCACACCCCTAGACCCCTACGAGAGCGGCAAGCAACCCTACCAATTCTAGGGTTAGGAGACCCGGACTCGACTCTTCGAGATGGTCTCCTACTGGACCCTAGAACCCGGTTACTTGTGCTCCCCTCCTTGGGTCTATCCTAGTGCGGAAAAGTAAATAATATAAAACAACGGTGACAACTTCCGCAACCTGGAAGTGCCCCAATAAAAGAATATTACATACAAGTTTTTACATGAATGAAAATGGAAAAACACTCATCTCACAAAAAAAAACCCCCGGCTATTCAAACATGACGATCCAATATAACATATCCAGTATCACATAACATCACATGTCATCAACGTAAGTAAATATGCGCATCCCAATTGTCGTTGACATATAGCAACGAAACCGGCGATATCACATATTACACTTACGGTCACAGAAAAGAAAGTGTAAAACTACAACAGTTGGAATCCGCAACCACCTCAGACATCGCATGCCTGACCAAATGAATTCTTTAGACATCGCATGCCTAACAATTATAAACCCCGCATTTTAGTCTCATTATCGAAAACACTTTTCAATACCAAGTCGAGCAATTCAACAGGATTCCCGACATTTTGATCGAATGCTCGTCGCAAACTTTAGTAGACGGTCGCACCCCCGATACCGTCGACGAAGTGCACCAAGGCGGAACACCGCTACCGTGAGCACCCAAACAGATGCTTTCGACGACGGGGTTCTCCTACAGTCACTTGGTCGGGGCTATGGGGTGAGGCTGTCTATTAAGTTTACCCGGCGAGTATCCGCGTACGCTACGTGATTGCGACGGACTTTTGATCACATCAAAACTCCGTGGCAACCGATCAACTGAGACTAAACTGCTATGTTTATAATATTCATTCCGTTATCTCATAACTACTTGTGAATTCCAATTATTGTATCACATTCTGGACAAATAGAAAACGCTAAACTTTTCGATCGAACAATCGAACACCCAAGTTTTTCCGATATAGCTCAACACATGAAATAAGTCTAACAGCATTCAGTTCGTGCCTCAGTACCAACGTTCCAGCCGTAGAAGGGTCAAGCCAACGCCTCACATGTGGCACGCCGTACTGCCCCAAACCCGAAGGCTCAAAGGGCAGTTCAAGACGGTAACATAATCGAGTTAAGGTTTGTTGTCTTCTAGAGGGACCATCGCGTTACTTGCACTACTTAGAACGTCGTTAAACTACGGAAAAATCCAACAATTGGAAATTTCCCGGCAGGGGAAAAAATGGGTATTTATATCCGGTCGAACTTTTTAACATATTCTAAAAATACCCGGAAAAACACACTGATAAAATTAGACAATCCGATCGATACACCGAGTCCCTAATACAACCCAGAAAATTCAACTCTTGAAAAAATATTAAAAATTCCCAGGAAAACAAGCACGGCAAACTAAGAATTACTGTGCAAAATTTAACGCAAGAAGAGATCACATGGCCGCGGAACCGCCGCATTAGCCATGCTAATGCGGCGGTTCCGCCGCAATGGCTAATGCGGCGGTTCCGCCGCACTTTGGTGGATTCAGGGGTACGGGCTTCTCAGTAATTCTTATAATCTCCTGCTGGTTTTTCTGCATATTTTTAATCTGGAAAAAACCCAGTTTTTAAAAATTGTCCAGAGAGCAAATTTGGGTTTGGGTTTTGATTCGATCGGACCTCTAATTCCGTCTACGCATCGCCTAAGGCTCTAGTTAGGCTCTGATACCACTGTAGGGTTCCTAGGCACACTAATGATGTCTCGCAAGTGATCAAACACGGCCAATTTAAATTTTACAAGTGCCGAGAAACCCTAATACGGATCGTTAACTAGATGTATAGGTGATGCGATGCATATAAACGAATTTAATGCTAAAGGAAAGAAGCTACAACCTTTGTAGATCCGGTCCACCACTTCCTAAGCTCCGCGATGATGTCCCTCCGCTGTCCAAATCGGATCCCGGACTCTAGCATCGACTTCATCGTAGAAATGGGCGGGCTTGATCGTCGGCTTCGATGCCGAAGATGATCTACGTCGAGGCATCACAAGATTAAACCCCCACTTCACCAAGTCATGAAACTTGTGAAGAAAACACCCTATACTACTTGGCAAGAGGTAGAGGATGAAGAAATAGGAAGTGGGTTCACTTTAGAATTGGATATCTCACTCATTTTCACTAGTTGCCATTGATGGTAGCTAGGTTTTCTTTCTTGCTCAAGATGAAGAAGAAGAAGAAAAGATATAATAAGTGTTATTAAAAATAGAAAATAAAAACAACACTTATCATTTACTAACCTTGGTTGAGTGTAGAGAATAGATCATGGTTAGTTTTAATGGTTAGGGTTAAGCATGAGACAAGAATGGTAGATTTGGTCAAAGCTTCATGAAGCTTCAACTAGCAAACAAAAACCCCACCATTCTTTCTTTATCTTTTCCAAAATAAAAATTATAAATAAATAGATAACAAAACCCTAATCATTAGTTTAACCATGGATTAATTCTTTACACTTAACCAAGTAAACATGTATCATCAAACATGATACAATCAAGTACACAAAAGTATATCACATATACAACTTGCACAATCCAAGTGAGAAAATCCATTTAAAGTGAACCAATACTAGTTAATGCAAAGTAATATATCAAATATATAATTATGCATTAAATCATTGAATCAATACTTGATTTAACGATCCGGTCATATCGCATATAACCGACTAATATCCAATGTATCGGCTTATCGAATCAATCCATGATTCGATAACTAGGTTATATCGCATACAACCAATCGAAACATTCATCGCGAGAATGAAATACGGTATCACATACACGCATTATTCTCGGTCCTGCACATATCTCATATGCGCTCCTATTTCGTTTCGCTTGAGCCAGGAAACCTCTGTGTAGGACTCTAAAGACTCGTCAATACGCCGGCAGCAGGTGATGATCATATCAAACACCCACAAGCCGCAAGCGGTCTGCTAAACGTAACGGCCACCCGGGTATTGAGCGATCAAAAGATCGACGAGCAAGCCCGCTCACACTCCTGTGAATCCAACCAGTAACACTTACCGTACAGTCCGATCTGTTCGTCTGATATGTCGCATATCTCGCCTAGGGGTGGTAAACGTCAGACCCCAATAGCTCGATAAGTCATGCCGACGTGAGGTCCATAACATGTGTGAAACTACTGACAACACTTGCCAGTAGATCACTGCAACCCTGGCCAGGGATTTCCTGCCATGGCCAGTCGAGCATAGCGCAACATCAACCCCCAATACCGGGAGAGACGAATCCCCTCCTATCGCTCATTGCCTCCATGTGAATCGGGACTGTACCCAAAAACCACCTGTTTGCACGACTCAGTAGAGCCATGGTAGGGTGGAAATCAAAGCACAGTGGGAGACACACAAGACTCTATGACGATCTCGGGTCAACAGACTAAGCTGTACCAGTGTCACCAGAGAACTGCCATCTGACGTGAGGTATAATACCATCTGGGAGTTCTCGGCGAGTCCGTTCAGTGTACCTAGTCTGCACTGAGCACCCGCATACCATCTCTGATGTCAAACACCAATGGATATGGGATCATCCATCGCCCATCACATGGGTCGAGAAGATATACGCTAGTCTACTCTGGAATATCGATGCCCCGTCTCGATATTCCCACGACTAAGAACATTGAAGGATGTACTCATGGACTACCCAGGCCCCACTAGTATGATCTGCATCATAGTCCTGGAAGTCGAGTACACATCCTAAGGGCTTTATCAACATGTAACAGAGAGACAGAAAGTATACATGTTAAGATAAAGAGCAACCAGATAGCGTACTATCATGTCGAGCAAGAAAGTCCTACCTATATATGTCCCAGCATCCACTACAATATACATCCAATGTACAGTAATGGCCTCTAGGGCATACATATAACTAACAGGCTCTATGACCCTATCCTTCGGGAAGATGTCAATTGAGCTGAACATTTACAAGTTGGGAAGTGTACCCTCCGAACCTTCTGCTCAGGTTTGTTTTGTCGAATTAATGGATGTCGACAGCAGCGAATTTGATCAGCCTCATGATACTGATCTAGAATCTTTTCATATGTTGTTGTTTGACCCAACTATGTATTATACACATACGGACTCTTCCACCAAGTTGTCCGGGTCAACAACTAACACTGATTATGATCCGTTTTTGGAGTCTAAAAATCACCCCATGTTTTTTGATGACATTATTCTTCGGGGTATCGATGAGAGCTTTGAGAATATATTCACTGATGAATTCACATTTTTAGCAAACATGGGTGTTGAGATGAATCATCTCCAAAACAAAAAAATTGAATCTCCACCCCTTCTTCTGGACTATAAAGAAAATGCGAGTAATCCATCATCACAACCACTGTGTCGTCTCTCCAAAACGAGACGCAAACCCTTTTTATCACACCACTTACCTTTTCCCTACTTCTTCCCGGTTCCTTATAACATGTTCTTCCACCAACCAGTGTACTACACTGATAAAATCTTTGAATGGTTGGTGTTGACTTTCGGTCTTTGCAAAGCTTGGCATTGACCAATAATTTTGACCCTGTCTTGCGAATATAAAAGCTTAACATTGTTTAACTCAAGTTTGAGGGGGCGGGGTATAATTTGGCTCTTGAAAATAAATTTTTTACTCAAAATGGTGAGCCAAAGAATAAGTTTGGAGGGGGGGATTTTAACAATCATATTTCATGTCCCCGCTAATAAATTTTCCTCCTAAGCTTACATGTTTTTGTGATTTAGCAGAAGACAACAGTGAGGACACTGTTGAAAACAAGTTTGGGGGAGGTTTGTGCTTATTTAAGTATCACTTTGTATCATACTTTGCATAAGCAAAAAACATATAATAAAAAAATTGTACATAAATAAGATAATAAACGATTAGATAGTCAAAAATTACATTTAAAAGATTGGAAAAATTTAAGAAAATTAGAAGTTTTCTTAAACAAACTAGTAATAAGTAGTTATGAGCCGTTGTCCCAAGGGTTAGTAAGATGAAGGAAGTCACTAATCTGAGGATAAAAATAAGTCTGAAAAATAGTTCCTATTCTGGAAGCCAAACATTTGAACGTTGATACCCTACTATTCGCACTTACACACGTCTTGAAACTCGGGATGGTAGAGGATACCTTGAAATGCTCTTGTTTAAATGCCAAAGATGAAGGAAATAATAAATGGAAAATAAAAGATAAAATGGTATAGAAAAATGAACACGGGTTTTTTTATCACCAAGGCAGCAATAAAAAAATATAGCGAGGGTGCTTCATCACCTAGTGCCTTAGACCAACTGGTTTGGGAGTCACTGCTAAGCTTTAGGTGGTGCAAGACGAGAAAAATACTAATATACATAATAAGCAAGCACATGAGTAATCGGTCGGTTAGTACCTCAAGAAGTATTAACGGTCGCATGAAAAATGTGTGAGCAATCTCATCTAAATATTCATCGATTAAAAAGTACTGAGGTAGATAGACAGAAGTATGATAGCTTGAATTGAATTCTCTAAGTGTAGGGATGTCTTTTACACACACGTAGGGGTATATGATCGATGTTTAGAAGAAAGGTAGTGATGAAGAATAAGGACGATGTTTTATTGAGGGATGAAGTGATTTCTAACATCTTTTCATGACTATTAAGATAGGCTTCATGACAACCGAAAAGCTAGTATAGTTGGAAACTCTGATTTTCAAAGTTTTTCTTTTATAATTCTTATCTTTATATGTAACTTTCACAGTCTTCCATTTATTATTGGATTTTGTGGGTGCAATCCGCTGAAAACCCTCAGGAGACAACACTCCTCCTACTAGGGACACCTAGAGGTTTAAAGGCTTGTTGCACTTGCTCAGTGCAATCGTGTTGCCTACGAAAGTGTGCTAGTTAGTTTTTCTTTTTCTTATATTTTCTCCTTCTCTTAAATAAAAGATATTTGCTCGAGACGACCAAAATTAAGTTTGGGGGAATTTGATCAGTCGAAAATATTGCATTTTTAACACATCAATTTTCCTACTCTTTGTAGTCATCTAAAGGTGTTTGGTATAAATATAGCACATATTAGCAATTTGTCTGCAAAATATCAAATAACATGTGTTATACATTATAACCGGCATTATGAGGGAAATTGTGTGTTTATTACTACATGCATGATCTTTTGTGTATCAACACTTGTCTCGAGATTATGTGCAGGAAATTCTCTAGGTTAAAGAGCGGAACTGCTAAAAGTGCTGATAAAATACACCAAGTCCAAGACTTGAGATCTGGCAGTGAACAAGAAAGTATAAAAATATTCCAGAAATCAGGAAAGTGCCATAAAGCCAAAATCAGAATTACCCTGGAAAAATAATGCAGATATCACTTCAAACGGCCGCGGATCCGCGGCCGAGTCAGGCAGATCCGCCGCAGATCCGCGGCCGAGTTGACTCGTCGGCGGTTGGAACTTTTTGCAGGGCTTCTCTTTTAACATCCCAGATACTCCAAGACGTTTCGATTTGTGTAGATTTCTCCAGAAGCTTTCTTTCTAACAGCCAAGTTTCTTGTGCAAGTTTCATAACTACCAAGCTTCTCATGCAAGGTAGCTAACTAGCTTAATCTAGAAACTTCTCTTCCCTAGCTTCCTATGCAAGCCTTATAACAACCAAGCTTCCAAGGGAAGTTAGACCTAGCTTCTAGGGAAGCTAAAGGGAAAGCTATAAAAAGGGACCTAAGGCTTCATTACAAAGGTTGTTCGTTAATGAGGGTTGAATATTGAGCCAAATTTCCACAAGTTGAGTGATACAACTTGATCAAAACCCTTGCCCAAATCCAATTCCAAAGCCAAATCAAGATCATTTTGAGAAGCAATTCAAGCAAGCAACCATCGATCCTTTATTCGCGAAGCCAATCTTCATCCGAGCAAGAGATCCACGACGATCCACGACTCAGGGAGATCGAGCGAAGCAAGCTTCGACGGAATCTAGGTACCTCTTCAAAAGGAGCGATCGATAACAACATCTTGTAACCTCGAATTGAGGGAATATGTAATTAGTCGTCGATTCAATAAAGGTGATAATTGTACTTCTTGTTTTCTTTACACTCTTGTGTTATGAAGCTTCTTGATCTTTGATTCATTTATTTTCATGATGTTTGAGTAAATTCTCCGCTTGTGGAGGATCCGAGAGAATTGATAGATCTAATGATGATCAAATCTTAATACTAGTCTTAATTCTTATGAGATTTGTGAACCTTAGCAAAAAGAATCGTTGATGACCTAATTTGGAGCGAAATGACTTTTTGATTATTTCGTTGCAAATTAGGGATCAAACTATCGGTGATTTTCTTTGCTAGAGGCTAGATACGAATGATTATGAATGAAAAGACAAGTGATGGTGAAGGAAAAACCCTAGTTTTTTCAATTGATCCCTAATCTTCAATCATAACCATCAATCTAGCTACAAATATTCAATAGATAAGATTAGGAATTATTAGATTCATCATTAGCTATTAACTCAATCGGATCCTACAAGCTACTCTTCATATCTTGATAATTCAATCGATTTGGACATTTCTTGATTCTTGATTCTAGATCTATATTTTTTATGTTTGTTGAAATGAAAACTCACAAATCTTAAATCAATTTTCTTAATTTTTCTTTTATCTTTTATTTTCAACTCAACTAAAACGATAACGAACAAATCACACTTTCTCAGTGGACGATCCACATTCACTGAGGAAACTACAATAGACACCATCAATTGATTGCGGTATAAAATTTTTTGGTTGTGATCTTTTACACTTTTCTAAACACGACACGGAAATCGATTCAATCACCTTCCCACCAGGCTCCATCAGAAAAAGAAGCCAAATCTCGACGGTTCACAGACAGCCTGGAGATCATCTCAACATTCGTCACATTACTACAAACGTAATATCAGCAAATCGAAGCCGCGGCATAGCTCCCAGTTTCATGACTCGACGATGCACAGACAACCGAGAGTCAATCTATCCTGGTCTAGTGGAACACGGCTAATGTCAATCCTGACCCCGTGGGAAGCGTCCAGAGCAAATCCTGGTCTAGTGGAACACGGCTTATGTTAATCCTAACCCCGTGGGAAGCGTCCAGAGCAGATCTTGGTCCTTGCGGAATACAGCTAATTTCAATCCTGACCCCATGGGAAGCATCCAGAGCAAATCCTGGTTTTACGGAACACGTCTTATGTCAATCCTGACCCCGTGGGAAGCGTCCAGAGCGGAACCTGGTCCTTGCGGAACATGGCTAATCTCAACCCTGACCCCGTGGGAAGCATCCAGAGCAAATCCTGGTCTAGTGGAACACGGCTAATGTCAATCCTGACCCCGTGGGAAGCGTCCGGAGGAAATCCTGGTCTAGTGGAACACGGCTTATGTCAATCCTGACCCAGTGGGAAGCGCCCATAGCGGATCCTAGTCTAGTGGAACATGGCTAATGTCAATCCTGACCCCGTGGGAAGCGTCCAGAGCGGAACCTGGTCCTTGCTGAGCACGTCTAATGTCAACCCTGACCCGTAGGAAGCGTCCAGAGCGGAACCTGGTCCTTGCGGAACACGGCTAATGTCAATCCAGACCCCGTGGGAAGCGTCCAGAGCGGATCCTGGTCCTTGCGGAACACGGCTAATGTCAATCCTGACCCCGTGGGAAGCGTCCAGAGCAAATCCTGGTCTAGGAGAACACGGCTAATGTCAATCCAGACCCCGTGGGAAGCTTCCAGAGTGGATCCTGGTCCTTGCGGAACACGACTAATGTCAATCCTGACCTCATGGGAAACATCCAGAGCAAATCCTGGTCTAGTGGAACACGGCTAATGTCAATCCTGATCCCGTGGGAAGCATCCAGAGCAAATCCTGGTCTTGCGGAACACGGCTTATGTCAATCCTAACCACGTGGGAAGCATCCAGAGCGGAACCTGGTCCTTATGGAACAAGACTAATGTCAATCCTGACCCCATGGGAAGAGTCCAGAGCGGATCCTGGTCCTTGCGGAACACGGCTAATGTTAATCCTGACCCTGTTGGAAGCATCCAGAGCAAATCCTGGTCTAGTGGAACACAGCTAATGTCAATCCTAACCCCGTGGGAAGTGTCCAGAGCGGATCCTGGTCCTTTCGGAACACGGCTAATGTCAATCTTGACCCAATGGGAAGCATTCAGAGCAAATCCTGTTCTAGTGGAAAACGGCTAATGTCAATCCTGACCCCGTGGGAAGCGTCCAGAGCGGAACCTGGTCCTTGCGGAATACGGCTAAAGTCAATCCTGACCCCGTGGGAAGCGTCCAGAGCAAATCCTGGTCTAGTGGAACACGATTAATTTCAATCCTGTCCTCGTGGGAAGCGTCCAGAGTGGATCCTGGTCCTTGCGGAACACGGCTAATGTCAATCCTGACCCCGTGGGAAGCATCCAGAGCAAATCCTGGTCTAGTGGAACACGGCTAATGTCAATCCCGACCCCCGTGGGAAGCGTCCAGAGCGGATCCTGGTCCTTGCGGAACACGGTTAATGTCAATCCTGACCCCGTGGGAAGCGTCCAGAGCGGATCCTGGTCCTTGCGGAACACGGCTAATGTCAATCTTGACCCCGTGGGAAGCATCCAGAGCAAATCCTAGTCTAGTGGAACACGGCTAATGTCAATCCTGACCCCGTGGGAAGTGTCCAGAGCGGATCCTGGTCCTTGCGGAACACGGCTAATGTCAATCCTGACCCCGTGGGAAGCATCCAGAGCAAATCCTGGTCTAGTAGAACACGGCTAATGCCAATCCTGACCCCGTGGGAAGCGTCCATAGCAGATTCTGGTCGTTGCGGAACACGACTAATGTCAATCCTGACCCCGTGGGAAGAGTTCAGAGCGGATCCTGGTCCTTGTGGAACACGGCTAATGTCAATCCTGACCCCGTGGGAAGCTTCCAGAGCAAATCCTGGTCTAGTGGAACACGGCTAATGTCAATCCTGACCCCGTAGGAAGCTTCCAGAGCGGATCCTGGTCCTTGCGAAACACGGCTAATGTCAATCCTGACCCCGTGGGAAGCATCCAGAGCAAATCCTGGTCTAGTGGAACATGGCTAATGTCAATCCTGACCCCGTGGGAAGCGTCCAGAGCGGATCCTGGTCCTTGCGGAATACGGCTAATGTCAATACTGACCCCGTAGGAAGCATCCTGAGCAAATCCTGGTCCTTGCGGAACACGGCTAATATCAATCCTGACCCCGTGGGAAGCGTCCAGAGCGAATCCTGGTCCTTGCGGAACATGGCTAATGTCAATCGTGACCCCGTGGGAAGCATCCAGAGCAAATTCTGGTCTAGTGGAACACGGCTAATGTTAATCCTGATCCCATGGGAAGCGTCCAGAGCCGAACCTGGTCCTTGCGGAACACGGCTAATGTCAATCCTGACCCTGTAGGAAGCATCCAGAGCGGAACCTTGTAACGTTTTGAAAATCGTTTCGGTGAAATTTCGAAAAATCGGTAAAATAAGGGGGTTTTCTGTAAAAAGTCAAAATACAAATATCTTATTATAAAAATTAAATATACATATTCTAGTTATGTAATTTCTATTATTTGGTGTTTATTGAGCCGCTGGTGAAATTTCAAATTTTCTGAAAAAAATATTATTTTATTATTATTTTAAGCCGTCACTAATACATTTAATTAGGGAAAATTACAAATTGGAATGAGTTGAAACAAATTTTTTGCATCATAAAACATTAAATAAAATTTTATCATGTGGTTTTTGGAACGAAATCATTTGCCAAAACGGTTTAGAAATTATTGAAGAAAAAAAGGCTTTTTTTTGGCGTAAATGGATGTTTGGGGTATTGTATTTATCATTTTTCATCACCCCACACCCGTACCCACACCCACACACCTCCATTCACTCCTCTCCTTGGCTGAATTCAGCATCCCCCATCTTTTTCCCCACTTGAATTTCAAAGGAAAAGAAATGAAAGAAAAGAAAAGAAAATGGAGAAATGAGGTGGACCTTTGACCTTGAATTGACTTTGACTTCTTCCCCCACTTTCTCTACCTCCCTCTCTCTCCTCTCCCACTCCCATTCCAGCAGCCTCCCCTCCTACAGCAGCAGCAGCCCCCCCATTTCCCTTCTCTTTTCTCTTCAAACTTCATCAAAAATTGCCTCAAATCCATCAAAAAAAATCCCAAAACCCAAATCCGACTCCTACCCATTTTAGCTTAGCCCGTATAGCATGGATCTTTGTGAAAAGAGAGCATTTTGGGAGGCCATGGATGCTTGTGGATCTTCAAATGTTTTTAGGTATAATTCTAAAACATTTTTTGCTTAATTTGTTACTAATTTCTTAAAGCTAAACTACCTAAATGTTAATTAGGCTTAAGTTGCAAGTTTTGGAATTCAAGTTATGAATTTGAATGCAAGTTAGGGTTTTATAAAATTGGTGTATGGTTGTGTGTTATATTTAGGCTTTTTGTCATGTTAATACAAGATTAGTAGCTTGTGCTAATGGTTAGTTTAAAAATTGTGTTAATTTGCTAATTTGCTTACTAGGTTTTTGAAATTGGTTAAATACTTGGGATTAAAAATGTGTTTAGATTTTTTATGACTTCATTAACTTTATTAAGTGTGGTTTAATGCTTTAGATCATGTAAATCTAAGCTAGATTGTAGTTTGTGCATTTTTGCTTTGAAATTGTTGTATTTTAGGTATTTTGTAAACTAGAATATTAGGGTTTTTGGAATTTAATGAGATTAAATTCCGGGAATTGTTTATATGACTTATTTAAGATATTTAATAAATATATTGGCCGCTACATTCATTTAAACATCATGTTTTGTACAAAAACGGCGAATTGTGCTTGCTAGATTTTCGGAAAAATGACTTTTTAAGTGAAATTAGGGTTTTTGTGAGTTTTAACCTAGTTTATATTAAAATTAGTGTTCGTGAATGTGCAAATGAGTGTGATTGGATTTTTCTCGATGGTTTGACGTTTGTACATCGACATCGAGGGTTGGTTTGACTATTCTTGCATGCGTAGGCGATAGGTTTGGACCTATGCGTGATACGCGTGCCGATTTGATTTTCGTATGCCGTTTCGATTTCGAATTTAGTTTTAATGCGATATGGTGCGTTATGATATGTAGGTACCCCCATGTGGACTTCGAGACGACAAGCAAGCGCGTGGCGACGTCGGCACCGGCTAGCGAGGACCAGGTGAGTAGATTTATATCTACGGGGAGAAGTCGGGTGGATGGCGTATAGCACCCCCGCAGTCCGTGGTGGTGTATACGGATGCGTATACACACCAACAATTATTATATGTTATTTGGGATTAATAACGATGTTTAGGATGGATATTGGTGTGTTGGATTACTTTAGTGTTGCGAACCCTAGGGTAGTGTTGCACTACACATACACACATACATACTTGCATACTTTCCTATTGATATGTGCTCATGGGATTCTTTATAGTTATGTGTTCACATGGGTATGGGACTATGTGTTCACATACGGATTGAGGATGATACTTGGGATTGAGCTGAGTCAATGAGATTTGATTTGAGGCCGTGAGATCGGTGATATAGCAGGGTTCGTATCTTAGATACGACATGACGTTGTAGCGGGTCCTTGACGTAGTGTTTCACACACGTCCATGCATACGTAGGCGGTATCAGTATGGTACTAGACGTAGATCAGTACCCCGATCATGATATTTGATAAAGAGGATACCAGGTGAATAGTATGATGAATGTGATATTGACCCGTACCTAGATTTGGGATGCCGTACGACGGATTTACGTACGAGCTATATCTTGATGATTGATCCGCACTCTTGACTTGGGATGTCTGATTTTAGATATGGTATCGGATATGATATTATTGAGGCGGGATCACCGACTAATATATATACAGGTATGTATATGTATTGACTCAGATGTTAGGCGGTTTCCTTACCTGTAGTTCAGCTTGTTAGCTTAGCCCTTTAGTTTAGTTTAGTTGTTAGATTAGATTCGATTCTTACCTATTTCAAAAACTTACGAATCGTGGGTATTTTAAAAGACAGCCCAAGGGATCCTACGGATATTTCAAAAGACGTATCTTTTCATAAAAACACCGTAGCCCCTATTTTCAAAACCCCATGATTCGTGTTATTTCAAAAGGCACCATTTGTAGGACTTATATTAGATTATTACAAATTAGTTATCGTTGTGTCTAGTATTCAGCTCCCGCACATTATTGTTGTTCGCTCTGCCTCGCATACTTATTTTGCTGCATATTCCATTATTGATATCATGCTGTTAGGACACCAGCACCATTACCGATGATGCGTATGTACCACGTACACCTACTTGCTGGCTCACACACATCTTCATCGGTAATTGCCATGTCACGTACACTTTAGAGAATATATTTGCTTGACTTAGCTTGTTAGTTAGTAGTTTGATATGATATTAGTGTACCTGCCTTACATGCCTAGTTTATTAATCATACATTGCAACTTGGTTATTGATACCATATGCATTCATTATCATTGACATATCACTTATGATGATTTCTTGAGATTTATGATATTTCTGGATTTCGGGGAAAGCCGCAAAATTTACAACTTATGATCTTTTAAAATATAAAATATTGCGGTTTTCTAGTGATGTAAAGTGTCGTCCACCATGAGTTTGCTGTGGTTTTCGAGATCCGTGTCGAGGAGTGGAGGAACCGTCACGGGTACATGGTGGGCCCGGTGCGGTACCTCGGGGCAAGAGGAATGTGGTGTTGACGTTGAGCCCGGCAGGGGAGCACTACCGACCGATGATATTACCCGACGCGTCGGATATCCGGAGGATACCGTCGTGGTCTTGACATGGATGGTAGGGGCCGGTCTGGACTGACGGTGCCCTAGATATTGAGATTGAGACATTGATATTTCGAGACAGTGAGATTTATGTTTTGTGTCGATACTAGACACTGTTGATACTGATTTCATTTATGATACCTCACTTTAAAAATACAGAAATCTCACTAATTTATGAAAACAGTTTCTTCATTTATATGTATTCTGTTTTCATGCATTCATACCTCACTCATATGATATATTGCTACCTGAGGCACTGACACGGGCACATGAGTTTACACTCGGGTTAGATACTACCCTAGCCATTGTTATAGGCTGCATGTTATATACATTTTTGAGGATATATTATGATCATTGACCAAGGATTGCGTTATTTATGCGATTTCTGTGCGTAGATGTTTTTCTACTCACGAGTTGGCAACTCACCCCCGTTGTGCCACAGTTCTTGCAGGTTTCGCCGTACAGGTTTCATTACGGCTTTGCTGGCACTATTTCCATTTCCGGGTGGCTTGCTAGTAGGTGGGTTATTTGTATCTTACCCATCATTATACCTTGTATATTATTATTCAGTTGTATCTAGAAGTTCCATCAACCAAACATGTATTTATTTTTGAGATAGAGACCAGTGATGTTATTCTTTCGACCTTAGAGTCGCTCGTTATATTTCTGGTGGTTTTGAGTTTCCTTTTGAGTTTTTGATCCTCGCCGTTGGCGTTGTATATTATATTGCTTGTGTGGTTGTGACCGTCGATTGACGAAGAGCTAGCTCCCGCTTGGGGATGCCTTTTTATTGATTTCGTATACTATTCATGTTGTATCCCGTTTGGGGGCCAGTATTTACAAAGGAGACTCTGCCGAAATTTTTAGTAAATTTTTGATGTTTTAAAAACCGCATAATTCGGCTTATGCTATTAAAACTACTTGATTTTAAATTGGTTTTCCTTCACTCTACTACTTTTCTTGGTTTGGATTTCTGGGTTTTCGGTTTACTTAGATTACGTACGCCTCGAGACGTTCGTAGTTTAAGTGCCGGTAATGTTCCGTACTTTCGGGTCGTGACAAAGTTGGTATCAGAGCGTTAGGTTTTAACCTTCGGAGCGTAGGATGACCCTTGGTTGATGGAATAGGTGACTAAAGTAGAGTGACGTACCGTTGGTATGTTCCGCGGCATATTTACGACACGCCACTCCACTTATGAAGCCTTAGGATGTACATTTCCTTGTTCAGTATTATATTCCTTCCTGATCTAGCCTCATCGGTACCAGTTTGGTTTTGCTGCTACGGTTACGGGCAGGGAGAGCTACGGCTAGAGTTGCGGTCAGCACAAGCTCGTCACGAATGAGGACTGACCAGGGCGAAATTCCGGCGACACACAATTGCAGAGATGTGTCTTTTTACTGTGTTTCCGCGCTACGAGCGTTTGGCGGATCGCCTTTATGAGATTACTCGGACGGACAGATCAGCACCAGAGGATTGGGCCAATGATAGAAGGTCGCTAGTCACCCACGGATGAATGACTGAGACATGTGGTTCGTTCGCCTACCCAATGAGAGGTCATCAGATAGATTGATTCCAGCTAGAGACGACTTCACGCGGAGACGTTGGGAGTCGACAGAGACGATCGAATGTCAGAAACCTATTATTCCAAGTTTAAAGTAGTCGGAAGGACATGCAGGCAATTCTATGGTCCCTCTAGAAGAATGAAACCCTAACTCGACATAATGACCGTGTGAAAGCCTTTGAACATTAGGGTTTGCGGTAGTTCCACGGCGCCATTAGTGAGGCTTGGGTTTGCCCTTCTACGACTGGACCACCGATGCTGTGGTATATATATTCGATACTATTAAACTGTGCCAAGATGTTGAGCTCTTGGGGGATTATGAGGTTTTGACGACTCGATCGGATGGCTCGACTTAATTCGGATGCTAGGTGGTGAGATGCATTTCTTGGGAGACTCCAGATACGAGGATAGCCATTGGAGCTCAGTCCATGCAGCCACGACAAGACGAGTCCGAAGCGGTCGACATTAGAGAAAAATGGAGTAAGAGGTTCGTATAAGATCTGGATATGATGACGTTCCCCTCCGCCGACATCAGAGATGCGATGCGCATGCCGAGGCAGAGTACTGGATATACCTTCCAGAAGGAGTCGCGATGAGTATGCAGTCGTTCCAGAGCAAGATGCAGATATAGGAAAGGACAACGACTTCCGGACAGTTGGCAGAGACGAGGCATGGAATAGACCGTGAGCAGGATTCCTTCCAGGACACTGCTGCAATGATACTTGCACCCAGGATCAGATGTGTCATGTACATTCAGAGAGCCAGAGGCCGACGCCAGTGATATGCTGTCTTACGAGTGGTCGTGATGATTGACCGGGAGATGACAAGAGACGTGCCAGAACTGGATCATCCCCGTTAGCACACCCGACAAGGCCGATGAGCCAAGGGACTGAGAGATTTGTAATTCCCAATGAAGACCTTGACCCAGGAGTGGTCATTGTTACGCACACCAGCAGGCCAGGGATCATGATCATCGACGAGACGTCCCATTAGTGACCGTGCCAGTTGGCCCGAGATTCTTAGAGGATGCGCTTGAGCGGTACTATGCCGCCATTATTGATTTCGATGTTTTGGGTGATTTATTCGAATGATCTGATTTTGATGATTGAGGATTTATGATCTTTGCACAGTGTTGCACTTGATATCGTTTTCGTGCTTGGGTTTCACATGTTTGTGATTTTACAGTTTTAAACAGTTGAGTTGGTTTTATGCGTATGCATGCACGCGATTTCGTTCCTGCACTCTGTATAGTTTATATATGCTTGCAGTGCAGTGATACGCCTTTTGTGCACTTAAATGCATTGGACTTTGATTTCGATGGTGATGTTCGATATTTGTTTTGTGCACCTGATTTGGATTTTCGCGCATGTTGGGCGCATATTTTGAAGTGTGATTTTGGTGCACACCAGATGCACTAAATCGAGATTTTTCGTGTATGTTAGATGCACCTGATTTTGCTGTCAGGCACACATGTTGCCTACGACAGATGTTTCGTGCACACCCGATGCACTTAGATGTTGTTTCCGTGCATATGTATGGCACATATTTGGATTTTGATTTCCGTGCGCACCATACGCACGTAGTATTCATACGCGTATTTTGGAATTGATTTTTTTTTCTTATAGAGCAGTACGTTTTTATGATATTGCTATATGTTTTCGTACTGAGCAGGACTAGTCAGAGGACAGTACCTGAATATATTTTGCATGCATTGATAGTTATTGAAGGGATTTCCAAAAAGCGAGCTATAGCCTCAGTATTTACCTACGTGTCTGATATGACACGAAATGTTTAAAACAAGGAGACCCTTCTAAATTGTTTCCAAAACGGCGGAATGTACATTTCAAACAAAGGTATATATGTATATAGTTATTTTCTTATGATAGACGTCCGCCACTGTGCAGTGTTATACGCGTTGCACAGCGACTTAAAGAGATTGGCATGCATTTCCTTCAGATACTTACAGATATAGATTCGATATTTACATGTATAGTTTCGAGTTATATCATATTGGTTTGATTTGGATTTGGCATTGATGTCTTCTCCATGACTCCGATGATTGTGGGATGCTTGACGGAGTTTTGATTTGAGTTATATGCTCATTTTTCAAGCGCATGCGCTGCGCTACGATTTGTTTTATGTATTTACACTTTCGGAGCCCCGACGACTTGATGGGTTTTCTTAGATGTTTTAGTATTTGGGGGAGTTTGAATTTAAATTCGGGGACCGAATTTCTTTAAGGGGGGAAGATTGTAACGTTTTGAAAATCGTTTCGGTGAAATTTCGAAAAATCGGTAAAATAAGGGGGTTTTCTGTAAAAAGTCAAAATACAAATATCTTATTATAAAAATTAAATATACATATTCTAGTTATGTAATTGCTATTATTTGGTGTTTATTGAGCCGCTGGTGAAATTTCAAATTTTCTGAAAAAAATATTATTTTATTATTATTTTAAGCCGTCACTAATACATTTAATTAGGGAAAATTATAAATTGGAATGAGTTGAAACAAATTTTGTGCATCATAAAACATTAAATAAAATTTTATCATGTGGTTTTTGGAACGAAATCATTTGCCAAAACGGTTTAAAAATTATTGAAGAAAAAAAGGCTTTTTTTTGGCGTAAATGGATGTTTGGGGTATTGTATTTATCATTTTTCATCACCCCACACCAGTATCCACACCCACACACCCCCATTCACTCCTCCCCTTGGCTGAATTCAGCATCCCCCATCTTTTTCCCCACTTGAATTTCAAAGGAAAAGAAATGAAAGAAAAGAAAAGAAAATGGAGAAATGAGGTGGACCTTTGACCTTGAATTGACTTTGACTTCTTCCCCCACTTTCTCTACCTCCCACTCTCTCCTCTCCCACTCCCATTCCAGTAGCCCCCCTCCTACAGCAGCAGCAGCCCCCCCATTTCCATTCTCTTTTCTCTTCAAACTTCATCAAAAATTGCCTCAAATCCATCAAAAAAAATCCCAAAACCCAAATCCGACTCCTACCCATTTTAGCTTAGCCCGTATAGCATGGATCTTTGTGAAAAGAGAGCATTTTGGGAGGCCATGGATGCTTGTGGATCTTCAAATGTTTTTGGGTATAATTCTAAAACATTTTTTGCTTAATTTGTTACTAATTCTTAAAGCTAAACTACCTAAATGTTAATTAGGCTTAAGTTGCAAGTTTTGGAATTCAAGTTATGAATTTGAATGCAAGTTAGGGTTTTATAAAATTGGTGTATGGTTGTGTGTTATATTTAGGCTTTTTGTCATGTTAATACAAGATTAGTAGCTTGTGCTAATGGTTAGTTTAAAAATTGTGTTAATTTGCTAATTTGCTTACTAGGTTTTTGAAATTGGTTAAATACTTGGGATTAAAAATGTGTTTAGGTTTTTGATGACTTCATTAACTTTATTAAGTGTGGTTTAATGCTTTAGATCATGCAAATCTAAGCTAGATTGTAGTTTGTGCATTTTTGCTTTGAAATTGTTGTATTTTAGGTATTTTGTAAACTAGAATATTAGGGTTTTTGGAATTTAATGAGATTAAATTCCGGGAATTGTTTATATGACTTATTTAAGATATTTAATAAATATATTGGCCGCTACATTCATTTAAACATCATGTTTTGTACAAAAACGGCGAATTGTGCTTGCTAGATTTTCGGAAAAATGACTTTTTAAGTGAAATTGGGGTTTTTGTGAGTTTTAACCTAGTTTATATTAAAATTAGTGTTCGTGAATGTGCAAATGAGTGTGATTGGATTTTTCTCGATGGTTTGACGTTTGTACATCGACATCGAGGGTTGGTTTGACTATTCTTGCATGCGTAGGCGATAGGTTTGGACCTATGCGTGATACGCGTGCCGATTTGATTTTCGTATGCCGTTTCGATTTCGAATTTAGTTTTAATGCGATATGGTGCGTTATGATATGTAGGTACCCCCATGTGGACTTCGAGACGACAAGCAAGCGCGTGGCGACGTCGGCACCGGCTAGCGAGGACCAGGTGAGTAGATTTATATCTACGGGGAGAAGTCGGGTGGATGGCGTATAGCACCCCCGCAGTCCGTGGTGGTGTATACGGATGCGTATACACACCAACAATTATTATATGTTATTTGGGATTAATAACGATGTTTAGGATGGATATTGGTGTGTTGGATTACTTTAGTGTTGCGAACCCTAGGGTAGTGTTGCACTACACATACATACATACATACTTGCATACTTTCCTATTGATATGTGCTCATGGGATTCTTTATAGTTATGTGTTCACATGGGTATGGGACTATATGTTCACATACGGATTGAGGATGATACTTGGGATTGAGCTGAGTCAATGAGATTTGATTTGAGGCCGTGAGATCGGTGATATAGCAGGGTTCGTATCTTAGATACGACATGACGTTGTAGCGGGTCCTTGACGTAGTGTTTCACACACGTCCATGCATACGTAGGTGGTATCAGTATGGTACTAGACGTAGATCAGTACCCCGATCATGATATTTGATAAAGAGGATACCAGGTGAATAGTATGATGAATGTGATATTGACCCGTACCTAGATTTGGGATGCCGTACGACGGATTTACGTACGAGCTATATCTTGATGATTGATCCGCACTCTTGACTTGGGATGTCTGATTTTAGATATGGTATCGGATATGATATTATTGAGGCGGGATCACCGACTAATATATATACAGGTATGTATATGTATCGACTCAGATGTTAGGCGGTTTCCTTACCTGTAGTTCAGCTTGTTAGCTTAGCCCTTTAGTTTAGTTTAGTTGTTAGATTAGATTCGATTCTTACCTATTTCAAAAACTAACGAATCGTGGGTATTTTAAAAGACAGCCCAAGGGATCCTACGGATATTTCAAAAGACGTATCTTTTCATAAAAACACCGTAGCCCCTATTTTCAAAACCCCATGATTCGTGTTATTTCAAAAGGCACCATTTGTAGGACTTATATTAGATTATTACAGATTAGTTATCGTTGTGTCTAGTATTCAGCTCCCGCACATTATTGCTGTTCGCTCTGCCTCGCATACTTGTTTTGCTGCATATTCCATTATTGATATCATGCTGTTAGGACACCAGCACCATTACCGATGATGCGTATGTACCACGTACACCTACTTGCCGGCTCACACACATCTTCATCGGTAATTGCCATGTCACGTACACTTTAGAGAATATATTTGCTTGACTTAGCTTGTTAGTTAGTAGTTTGATATGATATTAGTGTACCTGCCTTACATGCCTAGTTTATTAATCATACATTGCAACTTGGTTATTGATACCATATGCATTCATTATCATTGACATATGCACTTGTGATGATTTCTTGAGATTTATGATATTTCTGGATTTCGGGGAAAGCCGCAAAATTTACAACTTATGATCTTTTAAAATATAAAATGTTGCGGTTTTCTAGTGATGTAAAGTGTCGTCCACCATGAATTTGCTGTGGTTTTCGAGATCCGTGTCGAGGAGTGGAGGAACCGTCACGGGTACATGGTGGGCCCGGTGCGGTACCCCGGGGCAAGAGGAATGTGGTGTTGACGTTGAGCCCGGCAGGGGAGCACTACCGACCGGTGATATTACCCGACGTGTCGGATATCCGGAGGATACCGTCGTGGTCTTGACATGGATGGTAGGGGCCGGTCTGGACTGACGGCGCCCTAGATATTGAGATTGAGACATTGATATTTCGAGACAGTGAGATTTATGTTTTGTGTCGATGCTAGACACTGTTGATACTGATTTCATTTATGATACCTCACTTTAAAAATACAGAAATCTCACTAATTTATGAAAACAGTTTCTTCATTTACATGTATTCTGTTTTCATGCATTCATACCTCACTCATATGATATATTGCTACCTGAGGCACTGACACGGGCACATGAGTTTACACTCGGGTTAGATACTACCCTAGCCATTGTTATAGGCTGCATGTTATATACATTTTTGAGGATATATTATGATCATTGACCTAGGATTGCGTTATTTATGCGATTTCTGTGCGTAGATGTTTTTCTACTCACGAGTTGGCAACTCACCCCCGTTGTGCCACAGTTCTTGCAGGTTTCGCCGTACAGGTTTCATTACGGCTTTGCTGGCACTATTTCCATTTCCGGATGGCTTGCTAGTAGGTGGGTTATTTGTATCTTACCCATCATTATACCTTGTATATTATTATTCAGTTGTATCTAGAAGTTCCATCAACCAAACATGTATTTATTTTTGAGATAGAGACCAGTGATGTTATTCTTTCGACCTTAGAGTCGCTCGTTATATTTCTGGTGGTTTTGAGTTTCCTTTTGAGTTTTTGATCCTCGCCGTTGGCGTTGTATATTATATTGCTTGTGTGGTTGTGACCGTCGATTGACGAAGAGCTAGCTCCCGCTTGGGGATGCCTTTTTATTGATTTCGTATACTATTCATGTTGTATCCCGTTTGGGGGCCAGTATTTACAAAGGAGACTCTGCCGAAATTTTTAGTAAATTTTTGATGTTTTAAAAACCGCATAATTCAGCTTATGCTATTAAAACTACTTGATTTTAAATTGGTTTTCCTTCACTCTACTACTTTTCTTGGTTTGGATTTCTGGGTTTTCGGTTTACTTAGATTACGTACACCTCGAGACGTTCGTAGTTTAAGTGCCGGTCATGTTCCGTACTTTCGGGTCGTGACAAACCTGGTCCTTGCGGAAAACGGCTAATGTCAATCCTGACCCCGTGGGAACCATCCAGAGCAAATCCTGGTCTTGTAGAACATGGCTTATGTCAATCCTGACCCCGTAGGAAGCGTCCAGAGCGGAACCTGGTCCTTGCGGAACACGGCTAATGTCAATCCTGACCCCGTGGGGAGAGTCCAGAGCGGAACCTGGTCCTTGCGGAACACGGCTAATTTCAATCCCGACCCCGTGGGATGCATCTAGAGCAAATCCTGGTCTTGCGGAACATGGCTTATGTCAATCCTGACCCCGTGGGAAGCATCCAGAGCAAATTCTGATCTAGTGAAACACGGCTAATGTCAATCCTGACCCCGTGGGAAGCGTCCAGAGCGGAACTGGTCCTTTCGGAACACGGCTAATGTCAATCCTTACCCCGTGGGAAGCGTCCAGAGCGGATCCTGGTCCTTGCGGAACACGGCTAATGTCAATCCTGACCCCGTGGGAAGCGTCCAGAGCAAATCCTGGTCCCATGGAACACGGATAAAGTCAATCTTGACCCCGTGGGAAACGCCCAGAGCAACTCCTGACTCCGTGAAATGCGGATAATATCAATCTCATCAAACACTTACAGGTCCTCTCGACTCGTAAGGAAGAAAACTCTCTTATGAGATCCTTACGACTCCCAAGAGATAAACACACTTAGGAATCCTCACGATTCCTAAGGAGAAAATACACCTACGAGATCCTCTCGACTCGTAGGGAGAAAAGTCTTTATGAGACCCTCACGGCTCATAAAGTTGAAAAGCCTCAGGCAACAGATCTGAACCTACTTCCTAAGCCATCACTACCTTACGAAGAATTCAAGGCGGAATGTTCTCTATCATCTACAGGCTACACTTACTAAGGTAACATGCCGGCAACAAGGAAAAGAGAAGAAAGCGACAGTAAGGAGAACATTTGATTCGCATTCGGATAAGCATTCAAAGCGCATCCATTCATGCATGAGCGAAAAGGTTTAATGGATAAGACAAACACATAGAAATGGAAAAGCTTGCCATTCATATTTCAGAAAATTCCTACATTGATGAAAATAGTGAAAAAACGTTATTAAAATGATTACAATGGCAAGACATCAAATTCAGGACATGGATTGAGAAATTCAAAAGTGAGGCCATTCAAAATTTTGCAGGCCTCTCGGACCATCTTCGTGTGCATCCTTTCACGATCAAAAGCGTCAGGATCCCCACTGATGTCCTCCACCCTTCGATAGGCAGCGAGTATCGCCGCCTGCTGAAAAGCTTGATGTAGGATATCAACAAGGTTGTCTCGCCTTTTCTTTGAGATTAAGCTCATCTGATACACCGAGTGCACCTTATCTTTAGTGTCGTCCAATGCCTTAAGCGGCATGCCAGCATAAAAAGAGGAAGTGCTCCCCAGATCGCTCCCACAATAAGCTTCAAGATAGAGGAACGACGAGGAAGCAGTCGACCATTGTATGCATCAAAAAGACCCATAATTTCGGCACACTGGGCGTTTGTGAATTCTCGGTTTTAGGAACGGCCGAGTGCGCGAATGTCTCCGTAAGAAATAATCTCGTCGAGACCATACATATGAGCGTCCATAACGTCTGAAAAGGAAAATCAGTGAGAGTTAGTGGACAGTCTGATTAAGAAAAGCTTATTGAAACAGATACGGGATTTAAACAACTTTTGATATCCCCAAGGTGGGGATAAGTGCTAATTAAATCACCCGATGAATTTAATTCTGGGCAATTAAGAAAGAAATCCTAAAAAGGATTTCGTATTTAATAAAAAAAGGTCCCTCGGGCCAAGGAGTTAAACTCCTCGAGAGCAATGCTCTGCAGACAGGAGTGACACCTGTTAAAGTCAATTATGAAGGGAATTAAAAATTCCCCGAGACTTATAAGAGCCATGCTCTGCAAGGAAGATGAAGTAACTCATCAGGAACCCTAAAAACAAAGCCTTTAATGAATTTGAAATTCCGTGATCTTTAATGACCCATGAACAAACCCTTAAAAATCCTTCATGACAGATCAATAAATCTACATGATTTGAAGAGCAAAGCTCTATTAATGGGTGAAACCCTGGATTATTAAAAGGTCCTTTAAATGATTTAATCTTTACCTAAAATCTTGACAGAGTTCTGTCCTTAAGAAAGTTCTTAAGCCAAAGAGCTATGCTCTGCAAGAGAATAAAATTCTCAGAAAACAAGAAGGAAGATGAACAGAAATCATCCTAAGGGCCAATGGTCCTATTTATAGGCACTGAGATGCCGTTTCAACTTCTGAGTAGATCCAAGGGCGTAGATACTGCCACTGCTGCACTCACATGTGGGCTACGTGAGCGTAACGGTGGGGGGGCATTTGTTTCCCCCAATCAGAGCAAAACTCTGTTCAAAATTCAAATTTTGAAATGAAGCAACGCTTCAGAAGCAGCGCCAGGTGCGCTGCGCCCTAAGCAGCGCACCACGTGCAAAACACGTGTGAAGCAGCGCCAGGTGCGCTGCACCCTAAGCACCGCACCACGTGCAAAACATGGATGCGCTAGCGCTAGGTGTGGTGCGCCCTAAGCAGCGCACCACGTGCAAAGCACGTGTGCGCTAGCG
This sequence comes from Agapanthus africanus, assembly GCA_030015575.1. Classification (NCBI taxonomy): domain Eukaryota; kingdom Viridiplantae; phylum Streptophyta; class Magnoliopsida; order Asparagales; family Amaryllidaceae; genus Agapanthus; species Agapanthus africanus. The sequence goes on along the minus strand of CM057346.1, from coordinate 456,263,136 downwards.
CTAGGTGCGCTGCGCCCTAAGCAGCGCACCAAGTGCAAAGCACGGATGCGCTAGCGCTAAGTGCGCTGCACTCTAAGCAGCGCACCACGTGCAAAGCACGGGTGTGCTAGCGCTGGAACTAAAAGCTCACCACCGTCAGATCAAAGATCCAATAATAATGATAAATCATTATTTAATCAGAATTAAATTCTGTTAAGGAAAGATTCCTCAAAATCTTTCCAAACAACAAGATTGTGCTCTGTAAATCAGAGCAACGTTAGATCAATGATCCAATGGTGATTAAAAATCACCAAAAGTACAGAATAAATTCTGTATGGAAAGATTTCCTAATCTTATTAAAAACAAGAAGATTGCCTTCTGTAAATCAGAAGCCCTTGGATCAAAGATCCAATGGTAGGGAACTTCCCAAATCAATTGGAGAAAAGATCTCCTTAACTGATTGAACTGATCAGCTTGCCCTATAAAAAGGCTCCTAAACTTCAAGTCTCAAAGAGGAGAAAAGACAGAAAAAAAGAAAAGAACCTCCCCAGAAGCTTTAAGAAAATCTCAGAAAGATGAGCCAAGCTCTCAATAGAAGAACTTCTTTTCTTCAAGGTAAAAGAATAGGGAGATGAAATCATCTCATAATTAAAAAGAAGAATTCACTTCTTTCTTCAAGATCATAGATCTGCAAGACCAAGGTCTTTTACAAAGAGATCAAAAGATCTCATCATAAAATAAAAGAAGAATTTACTTCTTTCTCACAAATCAAAGATCTATAAGACTAAAGTCTTTCTCAAAGAGATCATGAACATCTCATTATAAAAGGGGAAGAATAATTCAATTCTCTTAAGGATCACAGATCCATAAAGACAAAGCCTTTCATCAATATAAAAGATTGAAATATCTCCTACAAAATAAGAACTTTTGTTCTTAGGATCCTAAGACAAAGTCTCTTCTAAGGGAGAATTTATTTTCCAGATCATAAAATTGATCAAATGCGCTTCTGCGCTCTTGGACTGGCGCTCAGCGCCAAGCGCACAACGTGTCACTCACGTGTGCGCCACTCAATAGTTAGCGCGTTGCGCTTTTGGATTAGTGCTAAGCGCTCATGGACTAGCGCTCAGCGCCAAGCGCACCACGTGCTCCTCACGTGTGCGCCATTGAACAAATAGTGCTATGCGCTCATAAATCAGCGCAATGCTCCCATAGACTGGCGCTCAGCGCCAAGCGCACCACGTGTCACTCATGTATGCGCCACTTAACAGTTAGCGCTATGCGCTTATAAATCAGTGCAATGCACTCATAGACCGGTGCTCAGCGCCAAGCGCACCACGTGTCCCTCACGTATGCGCTACTTGGCAGAAGCGCACTGCGCTTTTTGATTGGCGCAAAGCGCCAAGCGCACCGTGTGCTGCGTTGATAGAACATAAATTGTTCTTTAATAAACCCAGAGCTATGATGAATGCTCAGCATTCAATAAAAGACAAAACATTGTCAGAATTCAAATCAATGTTTAGCATTGTTAAAAGGGCCAAGCCCAAATAAATGCTCAACAATCCAAAATAAATGTTAACATTTTAACTTGACTGGACTTAGCCCAATATTGGCCATAAGTCCTCAATTTAGATTAACTGAGCCCATACGCTCATAAATCTTTTAACAGATCTTAGCCCCAAATTGGACTACAGATCTTTCAACCAAAAATTGGTCCAAGGGTACATCTCTAAACCCCTCTGATATATGTCGTTGTAATCCTTCAACGTCTTCAGAGAGGTGACGGGTCCTGATAGCCAATCGTTCTTCGGACTGTGGGGTCCCTTTAAACCCACGGACTATGATGTTCTTAACTTCGAACTGTGGGGTCCCTTTAAACCCATTGACTATTTAACCTCGGACTGTGGGGTCCCTTTAAACCCACGGACTATGATGTCCTTAACCTTGGACCGTAATGTCCTTAAACTAACGTTGGACCGTAATGTCCTTAAACTGATCGACCGAAATGTCCCTAAACAAAACAATAGAGCCCAAACGCTCTTTTTTTGGATCTAAATGATCCTATTAAGTAGATCTTAGTCTAAAATTAGACTAACGTATTCTTAACAAATGTTAAGTTGATCTTAGTCTAAAATTAGACTAACGTATTCTTAACAAACGTTTAAGTAGATCTTAGTCTAAAATGAGACTAACGTATCTTTAACAAATGTTTAAGTTGATCTTAGTCTCATTTAAGACTAATGTATCCTTAAACCCAACCCCAAACCCAAATCTAAGAAAATACGGATTTGGACTAATCCACGCCCTACGGGCGACAACATAAATTAGTCTCCGTATACAATCCACGGGCAACTAAAAACAAAACAAACACCCACGACACGAAGTGACCATTTGGAGAAAGAGAAAATGGTTACCGCGACGCGGTAGCGTAATTAACTGCAGGGTCTTGCGCCTGCAGGGTGTTGGATATATGTATGCCCTAGAGGCCATTATATGTATAGTGGATGCTTGGACATGTGTGTGTGTGTGTGTAGATTACTTTCTTGCTCGACATGATAGTATGCTATCTGGTTTACTTTATCTGACATGTTGATTTGATCATGCTTTTATTCATTTGCACATGTTGATAAAGCCCTCAGGATATTTGCTTGACTACTGTGACTATGATGCGGATCATACTAGTGGGGCACGTGTAGTTTATAAGCATATCCTTGAACTGTTCCTAGTCGTAGGTGTATTGAGACAGGGCATCGATATTCCAGTGTAGACTAGTATATACCATTCTTGTCTCATGTGATGGGCGAAGGATGATCCCATATCCATCTGGTGTGATAACACCAAAGATTGTATGCGGGTGTTCAGTGGAGACTGGGTACACTGAACAGACTCACAGAGAACTCCTATGTGGTATTATATCTATCGCCGGATAGCAGTTCTTAGGTGACACTGGTATAGGTTAGTCTGTAGACCCGAGATCGTCATAAAATCTTGTGTGTCCTCCCACTATACTTTGATCTCCACCCTACTGTAAGTGCACGGCGGCGCTCCGGCCGTCAATCCGACGGCCAAATGCGGAAGCGGTGATAAACTTTAATTTTGCGAACTTAGCAAACCGGCACCACCGCGCACTAAACACCCGGATCGGACCATTAAACTAGTTCTAGCCAACAACAAGACGGGTTAGAGATATACCGAGTGATCCGAGTCCTCCGGTCTTCTCGTCGTCGTCCCGATCTCCTGCGGAAAGTCCGGTCGTCGCCTCCTTGCCGGAAGGGCACCACATCGCCTGCATCTTTTACGGGCTCCCACCTCAATACCGAGGCAACTCGGGCGCGAAGTTGGCTGGCCGACGCGTCCAAGATTTGCTGTAGAATGTGTAGTGTAGAGGCTATATCTCATTTGGGGTTTTGTTGCCATTTGAAGATGATGGAGGAAACAAGATACGGAAAAATGGTGCTTGCATTTTTCCTAGCATGAAATGAGATCAAGAAAAATCCCACAAGCTCAAAATGAAACTCTCTCATATTTTTCTCACAAGTGTAACCCTCTCTCTCATATGAGAATGGTGGAGGAATGAAATATCAATCCATAACAAGAAGGGAGGTGAGTGTAGGAAAAGGTGGAGGGTGGCCCCTTCCTTCAAGGTAAACCTCCAATCAAACCCTTAATCAACCCATATCCTATCAAATCTCATTAATGCAAAAACCATCATGAAAAAGCAAAGATGCTTATCCTATCATAATGAATACATTTGCAAGAAACCCCCTCCACAAATGTTATTTGCACAATTGCAAATAACCCCCTCCATCGGAAAAGTCCGGCCGGGAAAGAACAAAGGAAAACCGGCCGGAACGGAATGCAAAATGGCAACTCCAGAAAACTGGTCCCGTAATAAATTACAGGAAAAACCCCGATACTGTGCATACACACCCGCATCTGTATTCCGACCGGATACAAATGCAATGAGACAAAATCTACACTGTACTATACTAGGATCCGGCTTAAACCAAAGCCGGCTAGTAAAATCCGTTCGATCCTGATCCGTGCAATACCGCACGTATCTGATCGAACCGTGCCATATAACTATACGGCCTCTAGTACTAACCGTCCGATCCTGATCCGTGCAATACCGCACGTATCTGATCGGACCCTACCATATCTCCATACGGCCTCTACAGCGTTTCGCCCGAAAGCTGAGTAACTGAATGTGTGGTGGACTCTAAAGACTCGTCAATACTATGGCTGTGGATTTAACCACTATCACGTCAGAGGTATAAGCCAATACGTAACGGGCCACCAGCTATTGACCAAAAGGGACGTCGATGAGCGAACTCATCCTGACACCCTACTGAGCCTGTCAGTGACAATATCCGTACAGTCCGGTCCGTTCGTCTATGAGCATCGCATGGCGGGCCTAGGGGGTGGGTAAAAGTCAGACCCCCAAAAGCGGTACAAGTCGTGTCGGAGTGTAGCCCAGAACACCCTGAGATACTACTGGAATACCTACCAGTAAATCTCCTGCCTTGGCCAAGGACTTCGTGTAATGGCTCTCCTAGACACAGCACGACCTCACCCCCAATAACGGGAGAGACGAACCCCCGAAGATCCGCTCACTGCCTCCATGTAGCTCGGGACTGTACCCAACTAAAACCTGTTTGCATGACTCCTTTGAGCCGTGGTAGGGTAGTAATCAAAGTACAGTGGGAACTCACACGAGACAAATGACGATCCCCAGGTCGATGAACTAACCTGTACACATGTCACCAGGGAACTGCTATCTGACATGAGGTATAAGACTAACTAGCATGTTCCCGGCGAGTCCTGTCCGGTGTACTCATAACCCAATGAGCAACTGTATACATCTTAGGTGAACCAACTGACACCAGTGGCTTGTGAGACCGGCCACCGTCCCTCGTCGGGGTCTCGACTGTATACACTAGTCTACTCTGGAGAAACGATGCCCTGTCTCGAATCTCCCACGACTAGGGACCTTTTTAAGGATGTGCTTATAGACCCCAGCTCCCACTTATGTGATCGCCCTCATACTGCTGGTGGTCAAGCAAGAATCCTGGGGGCTCTACCAACGTGTAATAGCGACTTGTCAGGTCACCTAAAGCAATACACGATGATAAAGATAAACCAGATAGCATACTATCATCTCGAGTAAGACTGTCGTCCCGGGATAGGTCCTCCCTCAATCATTGCAATCACGTGCCTGTGATCCAATAATCGACTCTGAGGGCACTATCTCCAACAATCTCCCACTTGCACTCAGGGCTAATTATTGCGATGTCGCATACTCACAGTCCGTGTGATACCGAACACCCAACTCCTCTACTAGTCTGTCTCACAAAGCATGTTTGCGAAACTCTTGCGTTCGAGGATTAGCCTCAGTGAGTGGATCCGCCATGATGTTTCTTTCTATGTCTCTCTATATCTCAAGTTCGTGGAGAAAGCCATCTCCCGAAATGAGCAATACCTGTCTTAGAATGTCTGGATGTCTGATGGAACCTAGCTCATAAATGAACTCCAAATCCAAACTTCTTAGACTGTATCGTCAACTGAACTTAATCAGTATCCTGCGCCATGCCACCCTCAGTATTGCCTTGGACCACCTGTCCAAAATACTGCACCTCGTCAGAAGGAAAACTATAACTCTGACAACCTCCTTGTCGTCCATGTCACCTTGGAAGCCTGGAATGATAACTGTCTCCCAAATGAGGCTGTCGTTATCATATCCCTAGAACATCCACTTATGTTCTAAAACTGCTTCCGACTGTTTCTCCAGGATTGGATCAATGTCAACTTATTGCATCTAGTGCAAGAACAACATCTGGTGTGGTACTTGACATCTCATGATTGACTCAATTGCCTAAGCAAGTGATCTGCCAATCATGCACATCCCTCTCTACTTTAGTCTATAAGACACCTTTAGAGAGGGTGACTCCATCACCTGCAGGTACACTACCGTGCCAGGAGTCGTCCATTCTAAATACTCTTAGAATGCTGTCAAAGTATCCTGATTGGGAAACCACCCAAATCTAGATCTAAAACCATAGATCTAGTAACCAGTATGTCTGATATAATGTCCAAGTCCCTTGTGGAGAAACCACTGTATGACGACCAAAGTATAACCGATCATAGTATAGGAATGTCACTTCCTACTTTGTGTATGTCATCCAAAACCCGGATATCACATCCTACTACCTTCTCAACAGATCCATCCCCTATTCTGATGACGTCAAACTTATGACTGTCATATCAGAAATAGATGATCTATCTCCGCTATATCTGCTTTAGTCTACAAATAGACATAAGCCTGATGTCCACCAATGCTTCCGCTGCTCCCACTGACTATGACAACCCTCTGGCAGAGTCATATAGACGTGCACTTCTAAAGCTAGTTTAGAACGACGCTATACTCATCCTCCCACCGGGTCTCGCAGCCTGGAACAACAGCAATGGCAAGTGTGGGTAAACAAGAACTTCCCTGTCACCGTCCTTGAGGCTACCGGAGTACCTCTCGGGTGCCTGAAGTTACCCACCGTATCTTCGGAGTGGCCAATGGAATGTCAAATCAGATTGAATCTTTAGGTTCCTTATCAAATCTTCAGTAATCGTTTGCGGTTCTGGAATCACTTCCAGTTCTACCATACTCCCACTACTGTTTTTGAAAAAATCCATTTTTATTAAAACTGTGGCGAGTCTAGAACAATATTACTATTGATCTCCCAGATGGTAGAAAATCAACCCTCGTCATAGCCTGGGTCAACCCACAAACAGCCATTACAGAAACGTGCCTTGAGTTATCCAGAGTCTGGTTTTAATCATAAGCCGGACAACTCCCCGTACCTTAACAATATTAAGATATGAACTGTACTATATCCAATATAGAACCAGAGGCACTGATTTAATTGAACCAGATTCAAATCATGCAGCTATCTCCAGTGCATGTCAACTAAATGGAAGGCCGATCAGCGTTACTTAACTTAGGAATGCTTCCAATTATGAGTAACCTGAAAGAGAAGCAATTTCTCTTAATCATTACTATCAACTGAATACCATACACAAGTATCTACATCTTCGATCACTTTGAAGAATCCCGATACTTGCAATACTTGGTTCTCTACTCTATTCAAATACCTATAACTCCTCAAAACTTAGACCCTGTGTTTCTACGAAACACATGTCTAAGAACTAGAGAAGTTAAAAGTAAACAGAATATAGTATGAGGACCAACCCCTCTGTCCTAATGGACACTGGACAACATACAATACTCTGTATAAGTCCGCTGAGTCTAACAACTCTTTCACTGTGTGTCGTAGGTTGAAAACTGTACTTATGGTTAAGAAGAATTACACCGCTGTTTAATGCTCCTTACCTAACCATCCACTGATATAGGTAAATTTCATCGACATAATATCAAAAGGTATATCTCACTCTATGAAAATAGATATACAGATATATCAATTTGAAATTGGTGCACAACAGCGGATATTCAAAACCAAATATTTGCCGACCGGCAAACAGCCCAGGTGATCTCCTCAAATATCACCGATTGCAACGAATCCCGATATAATGAGGATGATCACCCTATTCCCAATAACTTACTCCCACTCATCATCTGTAAAGCCATACAGATGTGAGAATCAAAACTGGTAAATACATACCCTGGAGCAAGTGTCCAATCGGGAAATCAGTTTTCTTTTAACAGTACACAGCTTAACTGAAACATTGAAATGTTTCGATGGGGTATCCTGGTATTCCTAGTAATGCCTCTACCATTATCCAGATTCACAACTTTAACCGTATAATTCTTTGCACCTCTCCAAATCCCTTTATATGTCTTTAGTCATTACCTTCTGCACACCCCTTAGGCCAAATGGTTTTCTTCCTTCCCTACAGTTCGGCACCAGCCTATGGTTTGGAAGAAGACTATCCAGTAAGCATAATGGGTGTACTGTCCTAATCCTAGGAGCACTCGCAATGCGAGAGAAGGTGAAGATAAAAGACAACCGAATAAACCTTATTCCTATTTCTCCTGGACCAGATCCATCCCCGTACTGGAACAAGTTCCTTTCGAGTTCGTATATAACCATACGATGGATTATCCAATAAACTGTGGATCTTCGTAGTGATACGGAGTGTCCTGGAGAAATACAAAGGTGATTTAGGATTGGCGAAGAAATACTTGGTTTGGTCGTGAATATCAGTCGCAATTTACTTTGCCCTCTTACTGATCCCTTGCTTTGTCTTAATCTTAATACCTTCTGCACACCGTTTAGGCTAATTGGTTTTCTTCATTCCCTACCGGTCGGCACCAGCCTAAGGTTTGGAAGAAGACTATCTAATTTGTATAATAGGTGTACTATCTCCTAAACCAAGGAGTACTCACATCTTGAGAGAAGGTAAAAGGGAAAAAACAACTGAATAATCCTATCCGTTTTCTCCAGAACCGGAAACCATCCTCGAATTCCTTCGAGTTCGTATCTAACCATACGATGGTTTTGTCCAATGGAAGTGGACGTTCGTAGTAATACGGGGTGTCCTGGAGAAAAGGGTAAAAGTAGGAGTGGCAATGAGGTCTGCAACTCTAACAATCCAAAAGCCAGTGTAAAGAAGGTTCGGTTAACTTGGTCTCTGAGTCATAGTCTTAGGGTCGGGCCAATGGTTGCTGCCAGAGAGAGAGAGAAAAGAAACACTCAGCGTGCACTCTAACCTAGATCAGAATGGTTACCAATTTATCTAATCTGGAAACCTCCCACTGTACCTCAAATTCTCCTCTAAACCTGAAAGAAGAATTAGTCGGGGTCACCCGAGGAGTAAACCAACTCATCAGTGGGAATCGGGATGCAACTATCATCGCATGATAACGTGACGGAATCCACTCACGGTATCACACTCCAGAAGGTATGCGCATATCTGGCAAGTTTCAGTTCTTTTGAAACTCCCGATGTGATTTCTACCCCATGCTCTTATGACCTTGGCGTGAGGTCAAAATATCATAAGTCACATATCAAGTTCTACCCATCATTATCCAGGTTAATTTGAACCCACCCGTACATACCCTTGACGTAGGCCAAAATAGTAGTACGACTGTCCCAAACCAACGCATCTATCTATGCAACAGATAAATACCCGGCAACTACCAAACACTATGCCTTGGCGTGAGGTCAAAATACATAGCTTGAATACTACCGAATATTTAACTGAAATGATGGAGAGCTACGAATGGTTTCTGGCGAAAACCTTTAACGTAATGAACTTGATATCGTTGAAGGAACGGATAGCTTTTTAGAAAATATAGTGACGAAAACCTTTACTAAAGAGGTCGCTCCCGGTGAAGGAATCTCGGCTCTTTCCCCGTAGAATGGGGTGCAGGATATTCCAAATGAATACCGCGATGCAAAGCAAAAGTAATCGGTTATAGTGAAGTTAGTGCCCTGACGCAAACTTCTGTCCAAGGGGTCACTCCCGGTGAAGGGATCTCGGCCCTTGCCTCGTCGACTGAGGAGCAGGATATTCCAAATGAATACCACGATGCAAAACAAAAGTGAACGTCCTTGCAATAACAGCTTTTTGAAAAGTGTTCCAACAACATCAGAATAGGTTTGTTTTAACTTGTATTGATCCGAATCAACGCAGTCCCATCAATTGATCACACCACAAAGAACGAAAATATACTGACGTACGTATATGCCATCCGCATTCGCCACTGGGTCCCGTCATTACCCGTTAGGTTAGCTAACTAACGGCAAAGCGGGGACTGGACTAGCGCGGATGAAAAACATATACAACATCTACTAATATATATACTAATATATTATATTCGCTCAAGGCGTGATAAAAATGCAACAACACAGAAATGTACAGCATCACAGAACAATACAGATATCTGGGATCCCCGAGTTTCACAGAGCCACTACTGAAACCCGACATTCCCCTGGTCGTGTGGATAGCCTGTGCAATGAAATCCTAGACCCCTACGGGCGCGGCAAGTTACCCGCCAAAACCTGAAGCGAGGCAGCCCCCTTCAGCGCCGTGAAAGGACCACCCAGCACTTCACGGAATCCGGTAACTTGGGCACCCGTCCTGGGTCAACCTGTACCCCCTACGAGTGCGGCGAATAGCCCGCCAATTCTAGAGCGAAGCCCCCTCCGTCCCAATGCCATGAGATGCGGGCTTGTTGCTCTCCAGAACCCGGCTATCCGTGCACCCCACCGCGGGGCAATTCTAGTACAGAAAGTAAAATATACATACAACGGGTACATCGACCGCAACCAGGTCGTGCCCCAAAAGAATAATACAAACAGACAGTGACGGCAGTCCACATGTCGGACGCTCGCCCCGCAATATCAAATGTACATAATACAACAACACTGTACTAGCATTGCATCCAGGCTATCCCCCACGACCGATCCGCAACATCACAGCAAAACACAGAACATCAACGTGAAAGTCACGTTCGCAAATCCGTCTAACCGGGCTATAGCAGTTAGACAGGATTTACCGATCAAGTGACATTCACGGTCGCAGATATAATGTAAATACTGTGAAATAATGTGTTTAAAATATCCGATCGATCAAAAATTAACAAGTGGGCCCCCAAGCAATACTGTAGCACTCACAGAAATTCTGGGCCCAATTTTAATATTCCAAAACCCCTATTTTTAGCCCACAAGCCCACTGAAAAAAAAATGACATGATCCCTCATTCCTGCGGCGGAACCGCGGCCCAAAAAGGGGTTATGGCCGCGGTTCCGCGGTCGTACGGAGGGATCTTGTTGTCAAATTTTTCCAGTGTTCTTAGAACTCCCTGCACATCATTCTGAGACAACCTGAAAAATTTTTGGACTTCAAAAAATTTCGACAGAAAACTGATGTAAAGAAAAACGCGGGTTTTTGGAATTTTGGTCGATCGGAAATGCAAACACATCAAACAAAACTAGACGAAGTTAATGGCGAGGCTCTGATACCACTGTAAGTGCACGGCGGCACTCCGGCCGTCAATCCGACGGCCAAATGCGGAAGCGGTGATAAACTTTAATTTTGCGAACTTAGCAAACCGGCACCACCGCGCACTAAACACCCGGATCGGACCATTAAACTAGTTCTAGCCAACAACAAGACGGGTTAGAGATATACCGAGTGATCCGAGTCTTCCGGTCTTCTCGTCGTCGTCCCGATCTCCTGCGGAAAGTCCGGTCGTCGCCTCCTTGCCGGAAGGGCACCACATCGCCTGCATCTTTTACGGGCTCCCACCTCAATACCGAGGCAACTCGGGCGCGAAGTTGGCTGGCCGACGCGTCCAAGATTTGCTGTAGAATGTGTAGTGTAGAGGCTATGTCTCATTTGGGGTTTTGTTGCCATTTGAAGATGATGGAGGAAACAAGATACGGAAAAATGGTGCTTGCATTTTTCCTAGCATGAAATGAGATCAAGAAAAATCCCACAAGCTCAAAATGAAACTCTCTCATATTTTTCTCACAAGTGTAACCCTCTCTCTCATATGAGAATGGTGGAGGAATGAAATATCAATCCATAACAAGAAGGGAGGTGAGTGTAGGAAAAGGTGGAGGGTGACCCCTTCCTTCAAGGTAAACCTCAAATCAAACCCTTAATCAACCCATATCCTATCAAATCTCATTAATGCAAAAACCATCATGAAAAAGCAAAGATGCTTATCCTATCATAATGAATACATTTGCAAGAAACCCCCTCCACAAATGTTATTTGCACAATTGCAAATAACCCCCTCCATCGGAAAAGTCCGGCCGGGAAAGAACAAAGGAAAACCGGCCGGAACGGAATGCAAAATGGCAACTCCAGAAAACTGGTCCTGTAATAAATTACAGGAAAAACCCCGATACTGTGCATACACACCCGCATCTGTATTCCGACCGGATACAAATGCAATGAGAAAAAATCTACACTGTACTATACTAGGATCCGGCTTAAACCAAAGCCGGCTAGTAAAATCCGTTCGATCCTGATCCGTGCAATACCGCACGTATCTGATCGAACCGTGCCATATAACTATACGGCCTCTAGTACTAACCGTCCAATCCTGATCCGTGCAATACCGCAAGTATCTGATCGGACCCTACCATATCTCCATACGGCCTCTACAGCGTTTCGCCCGAAAGCTGAGTAACTGAATGTGTGGTGGACTCTATAGACTCGTCAATACTATGGCTGTGGATTTAACCACTAGCACGTCAGAGGTATAAGCCAATACGTAACGGGCCACCAGCTATTGACCAAAAGGGACGTCGATGAGCGAACTCATCCTAACACCCTACTGAGCCTGTCAGTGACAATATCCATACAGTCTGGTCCGTTCGTCTATGAGCATCGCATGGCGGGCCTAGGGGGTGGGTAAAAGTCAGACCCCCAAAAGCGGTACAATTCATGTCGGAGTGTAGCCCAGAACACCCTGAGATACTACTGGAATACCTACCAGTAAATCTCCTGCCTTGGCCAAGGACTTCGTGTAATGGCTCTCCTAGACACAGCGCGACCTCACCCCCAATACCGGGAGAGACGAACCCCCGAAGATCCGCTCACTGCCTCCATGTGGCTCGGGACTGTACCCAACTAAAACCTGTTTGCACGACTCCTTTGAGCCGTGGTAGGGTAGTAATCAAAGTACAGTGGGAACTCACACGAGACAAATGACGATCCCCAGGTCGATGAACTAACATGTACATATGTCACCAGGGAACTGCTATCTGACATGAGGTATAAGACCAACTAGCATGTTCCCGGCGAGTCCTGTCCGGTGTACTCATAACCCAATGAGCACCTGTATACATCTTAGGTGAACCAACTGACTCCAATGGCTTGTGAGACCGGCCACCGCCCCTCGTCGGGGTCTCGACTGTATACACTAGTCTACTCTGGAGAAACGATGCCCTATCTCGAATCTCCCACGTCTAGGGACCTTTTTAAGGATGTGCTTATAGACCCCAGCTCCCACTTATATGATCGCCCTCATACTGCTGGTGGTCAAGCAAGAATCCTAGGGGCTCTACCAACGTGTAATAGCGACTTGTCAGGTCACCTAAAGCAGTACACGATGATAAAGATAAACCAGATAGCATACGAGTAAGACTGTCGTCCCGGGATAGGTCCTCCCTCAATCATTGCAATCACGTGCATGTGATCCAATAATCGACTCTGAGGGCACTATCTCCAACACCTACCACGGCTCTACTGAGTCTTGCAAACAGGTGGTCTTTGGGCACAGTCCCGAGGCACATGGAGGCGATGAGCGATAGGAGGGGTTTCGTCTCTCTCGATATTGGGGGTTGATATTGTGCTATACTTGATTGGCTATAACAGGAAGTCCCTGGCCAGGGATACTGAGATTTGCTGATAAGCGTTATCAGTCGTTTCTCGATCTGTTATTAGCTATACACCGGCAAGACTTATTGAGTTATTGGGGTCGACGATACCATCCCTAGACTCGATATGCAACATATCTGACGAGGAGACCGGACTGTACGGTAAGTGTTTCCAGATGGCTCGACGGGAGTTTTGACAGCTTTACTGGTTTTCTTCTGATCGCTCAATACCCGGGTGGCTGTTACATTTAGCTGACCGTTTGCGGCTTGTGCGTGTTTGATATGATCATCACCTACTACCGGCGTATTGACGAGTCTTAAAGTCCCACACAGGAGTTCCCTAGCCCAGGCGAAACGATGTGGTGTTCATATGTGATATGCACTAGGACCCGATTGAATACGACTATGTGATACCGTATGTTAATCGGGTGTTTTTTTATTAGTCGGGTCGTATGAGATAAGACCGGATTGTTAAATCAATTATTGATTTAACATTTGACTTTTAGTTTTATTCTTTATTCAAACCCTTTTTATTAAAGAGGAAGAATGCATGTATGTATGCACATGTTGATGTGCATGTATGCACATGTTGATGTGCATGGATACATACATACAAAGTATCATGGTTGATGATACATCTTTGAAGGCAATATAAGACTCACATGGAACTTAATTTATATATATATATATTCATTTGCATTTAAATTAAAAGGAAAAGAAAAGGAATATTCATCCATGGTTATCTTCTACACTCTTCTTGAAGTTGACCACATTTCACCCACTTTTTAACCTTGGATTAGTTTTCCTTTTGCCTTTTAACTCATGTGCAATAATATCTAAATTAAGTAACCTTGGTTTGAGATGAGAACAAGAAAATATATATGTTATTTTCTATTCTCATTATTCATTATCTTTCATATTTATCTTGAGCTCTTAAGCTTGCCTTCATCTTCTTCTTCCTCCTTGCTCTCTTGAGTTGAAAAGAAAGTGAGTTAGTGAAAAAGATTGGGTTTTGATTAGAGAAAACAAACCACCTCTTCATTCTACTATAATCTAGCCAATTAGTTTAGAGTGTTTGGCTTCATCATCTTCTTTGATCAAGTGAAGGTAAGAGCTTGGACAAAGTGGACTTCGGGTGGATCCTCGTGGACAAAGGAGCTCACTTGCAAGCTTTTCCAACTCTCAACGATCTTAGGAGTCACTATCAAGAGGACTACAAAGGTTGTATTCCTTTCACTTAGTGATAGAATGGTTATTGTATGTGATACAAGTGTTGTTACCCTAGTATTCTAGTTAAAGATCCTTGTTTTGTTTGCTTAGCACCTCTAAAATTTTAAAGTGGCATGTGTGATGCTTCCATACTCTATAGTAGGTGTTAGGGAAACCCAATAATGGTATCAGAGCCAAGCTAGAATTCTGGACATAGTATTAGAACTAATACGAAAACGAAAACAACTCCGAAAATACGATATTACGGAACCCTAGAATTGCTCTCTGGAAATTTTTTAAAAAGTCGTCTAAAATTTTTTTTAACAACTGCAGAGTGATATTTGGGACAATATAAGAACACTGGGGAAATACGAAGGAGAGAGCTCGGTTTTTGGCTGAGCCCTAGGCTCCCAAAACAGAGGAGGCCGGCCCTCTTGGCTCTTCTCCCCCCCCTGTATTGCTCCAGTGCTCTTTTGTGTTCATTTTGGGTTTTGTAGTATTGTTTGCTCAGCCCAATTTTCATGTGATGATTATTTAGACTTAGGGCTAATTTAGTAGTGCTTCGTAGTCGTAAATTCTAGCACTATATTGGTAACCTTGACAATGTTTAGCAGTTCGAACGAACTTCAAAACCCCACTTTTTGACCTCGCTGAAATTTCCAAGTGTTGTGTTTTTCCTAAGTTAATTTTATATTCAATAGTCGCGCAAGTATCTTATGGACCCTCTAGAAGACCATAATAACCTTAACTCGATTCTATGCCCACGAAACCGCGATCGAACCTTCGGGTTTGCTGTAGTTCCATGGTGTCATAGGTGAGGCGTTGGTTAACTCCTTCTACGGCTGGACCATAGACACTGTGGCGCGTTTTTGGGTATTTGTAATTTTGCTCAAGTGTTGAGCTCTTGGGGTAAAATGTGGGTGTATGTTGATTCGATCGAAACGTTAAACATCGTCTTGATTTTTGAGATTGTGATAATTGCAATTATTGTTTTTCACTTTCTTTTCTGTGACCGTAAGCGTAGTATGTGGTGTATCGCCGATTCTGTTGCTATACATCAACGGCAATCGGGATACGCATACTTGCTTACGTTGATGATATGAGATATTATGTGTTGCTGAGATATGATATGCAAGATTGTCGCGATCGAATAGTCGAGGGTTTTATGTGAGATGAGAGTGTTTATTTTCATTCATGTAAATATCAATTGTATGTAATATTCTTTTATTTGGGGCACTTCCGGGTTGAGGATGATGTCACCATTATTGTATATTATTTACTTTTCCGTATTAGGATAGACACAAGGAGGGGAACACAAGTGATCGGGTTCTAGGGTTCAGTGGGAGGCCATCTCGAGGAGTCGAGACCGGGTCTCCTAAACTCTAGAATTGGCAGGATCACTTGCCGCTCTAGTAAGGGTCTAGGGGTGTGGGCTTGGCTATTCATCGCGACCGTGGAATCCGTATTTTCTATTGTTGGCTGAATACAAAATACGGACCTCCTAGATATCCTTTTCATTTTCATATGTGCTTCTGCTGCTGTTGATATTCTGTAATGTGATTACTTAGTATCTGAGATGAATGTATTATTATTATATATATGATATATAATAAACGGTGCTTATATTTTACACCCGCGCTAGTCCCGCCCCGCTATGCCGTTAGTTAAGTAACCTAATGGTGCATAACGAGACACTGTGGCGAATGCGGATGGTATAAGTATACGTTCTATTTTCGTTTCTTTTTTGTGATGGCTTAGGAACTTAAATGATGGGACTACATTAATAAGATTAATGTAAAGTAAAAGAAACCTAAAAGATATTGTAGAATCGAATTTGAAACCCACTTGGCCTTTTTATGAAAAATGCAAGTTTCAAAAAATGCGGAGCTTAAGCCACTCTTTTTCTAAACTGTTTTGATTCTACAACGAGATCAAGTTCAAAGCGTTAAAGGTTTTCATAAAAACCATCCGCAACCTTCCGTCATTTTAGGAAGCAGAGTGCTTAGTATTCGTGCTACGTATTTTGATCATAGTCAAGGCGTAGTGTACGGTAGCTAAGTGATGTCTTCCTACAAAGCATATGATATGATCAGTTAGGACATTCATGTGATTATGTTGATCATAGTCAAGGGTCACATGGGTGGGTCTAGTTAATCTCGAAATGACGGGTAGAACTTGACTAGTACTTATAATATGTTGACCATAGCCGAGGTCATAAGTAACTAGGGGTAAAAACGATATCGGGAGTTTCAAGAGTTGAAATTTGCAATGAGATTGCATACCATCTATATGACAGTTGGATCCCGATCCCACTGTGAGTAAGAGTTACTCCCAGGAGAGTTTTGCACTTTACAATTAGCTAATCCAGTAGGTGTCTAGAAAGGTGTCAACGGGGTTTGACCTCTGGAAAGACGGGGTTTATTTTAATTAGGTCTGTGCGAAAGCACGGAGAACTTCCCTCAAAGTACCGACACTGGCCTGGTTGACCAGTTAGCGAAACTGTAGAATGTAATTAATCCTGACTAGTTTTCTTTTCAGGTTTTGAAAGAGAATTTGATAAAAGCAGTGGGAGACATCGATTAGATAAGATAATAACCAATCTAATTATTTGCAGGAGCATTTCGCTGAGTGTATTCTTTTCTCTCTCCTAATAGCAGATACCGATGACGGGACTTAAGCTTCTACTAGACAAAAACAAACTGACAGGACCGAACTATAAAGAATGGTTGAGAAACTTGAACATTGCACTCACATATAATAAAGTATCATATGTCCTCACTACCAAAGCCCCATCCATCCCAGGACCTGAATCATCTGTTTCGGATAAGGAGATCCGAAAAACATGGGATATTGACTGCAACATGGCCAAGTGCCTCGCGCTTGCTTCTATGAACAACATCCATCAGAAACAGCACGAGAAGATGGATGTACAATCCATCTTTCTTCATACAAAGGAGTTGTATGAAGAGCAATCTCGTACTTTGAGATACGAGGCATCTAGAAAGCTGTTTCAGATGCGAATAGCCCCTGATGCATCAGTATGAGACCATGTCCTGAAGATGATTGGTCTTATAGAAGAACTTGAGGAACTGGGATGGACTATGGATAATGAGAAATATACAGATGTTGTTCTGCAGTTTCTCTCCCCCGCCTTTGCTCCGTTCATAGTGAATTTCAATATGAACGATTTGGAGAAATCATTGCCTGAACTTCTCAATATGTTGAGAAGTGCAGAGAGCACGCTGAAAATAGCGAAGACTCCCGCTCTGCTTGCTGGGCCATCTTCCTCTTCCGTCCCAAAAGCCAAGGCCAAGGGAAAGAAGAAGAAGAAACCTATCAAAGCGAAAGGTGGAGTTAAAAAGGCAAAGGGGAAAGACACATCTGGGGCCGTGGGAAGTGGAAAAGGGGAATGTTTTTACTGCCACAAGTCGGGACATTGGAAACGCAACTGTGATGTGTATCTTACTGATCTCAAGAAGAAGAAGTATGGTGATGCTTCCGCTTCAGGTGTGTTTATAATTGAGAACTGTTTTTCAATTAACTCTGCATCTTGGATATTAGATACCGGTTCTGGTTCTCACATTTGCAATTGTGTGCAGGGGTTGAGAAACAGTAGAGTTTTGAAGACTGGAGACCATACTCTGCGGGTTAGAAATGGTTCCAATGTACATGTTGTATCCGTAGGAGAGTATCATCTGGGTTTTCCTTCGGGTTGTATATTGGTTTTGAACCCGTGTTATTTTGTACCAAGTATGCTATGTAATATAATATCCATTTCTTTGTTGGACAATGAAGGATATCATTTTGTGTTGCAAAATAATGTTATGAACATTAACTTGAATCAAGAGTTGATTGGGTATGGTACATTGAATAACGGTATTTACGTCCTTAACCAACACACAATTTTCAATATACAACATACTAATAAAAGAAAATTTTCAGATATAAATGAATCTTTTCTTTGGCATTATAGACTTGGTCATATTAATGAAACAAGACTAAGCAAGCTACATAAAGATGGATATTTAAATCCTTTTTAATATAAATCTTATGCAACTTGTCAGTCCTGTATCAAAGGTAAAATGACCAAAACTCCGTTTACTGGACACGGAGAAAGAGCTGTGGAACTCTTAAGCCTCATACATAGTGATGTATGCGGACCAATGTCTACACATGCTAGAGGCAGTTTTTCATATTTCATTACTTTACTGATGATTTCTCAAGATTCGGACACGTGTTTTTGATAAAGCATAAATCTGAAGCTTTCGAGAAATTCAAGGAGTATAAACTTGAAGTAGAAAAACAAACAGGCTTGAGCATCAAGAAACTTCGATCAGATCAAGGTAGAGAGTACTTAAGTACAGATTTTTCAGACTTCTAAAAAGAGAATGAGATTCTCTCTTAGCTCACTCCTCCTTACACACCACAGCACAACGGTGTGTCAGAACGGAGGAATCGTACCCTATTAGATATGACACGGTCCATGATGTGTGATGTTGAGTTACCGCTTTCCTTTTGGGGGCATGCATTGGAGACAGCAATGTATTTATTAAACAGGGTTCCAACCAAGAACGTGTCTACCACTCCATATAAGATATGGAGTGGAATGAGACTATCTCTTAAAAGAGTTAGGATTTAGGGTTGTCCGGCTTTTGTTAAAAAGCAGAATCCAGACAAACTTGAGACACGATCGGTCATGTATAAATTTGTAGGATATCCAAAACACTCGTATGGATATCTATTCTACCACAAGGAGGAACAAAAAGTGTTTGTTGCTCAGCATGCCACATTTTTGGAAAATGAAATCTTTACAGACAGTACTGATGGCAATATGGTAGAATTAGAAGAGGTTCTAGAGACACAAATTACTTAGGACGAATTGGTTGAAACTGATGTTGCAGTAGATCTTCAAGAACCCCAACCGCTCTGGAGATCTAGTAGAACTTCTCGTCCCCCAGAGAGATACTATGGGTTTCTCATTGATAGTGATGGAGAAGATTGCATCATAGATGATGATGACCCTACTAGTTTTCAGCAAGCTATCACGAGTGGTGACTCAGTGAAGTGGCTGGAAGCCATGAGATCCAAAATGGAGTCCTTGTACACCAACAAAGTATGGACTTTGGACATTGCACCTCCTGGGATAAAACCCGTTGGGTGCAAATGGATCTTTAAAAGAAAGATTGGTATAGATGGACAGGTAGAGACCTTTAAAGCAAGGCTTGTAGTGAAAGGTTTTCGTCAAAGACCAGGACTGGACTATGATGAAACTTTCTCTCCAGTAGCAATGCTTAAATCCATTCGGATCCTACTTGCTATTGCTGCTCACCATGATTATGAAATCTGGAAAATGGACGTTAAAACTGCATTTCTAAATGGTGATTTAGAAGAATGCGTTTTTATGGATCAGCTAGAGGGCTTCATTGACAGTGGGAGCAGCGGGAAAGCATGTAGATTGCTTAAATCCATTTATAGATTAAAGCAGGCCTCACGGAGCTGGAACATCTGCTTTGATGATACAATCAAAGAGTTTGATTTTATCAAAAATATAGATGAACCATGCATTTATAAGAAGATTGTAGGGAGTACTGTCACATTCCTCGTATTGTACGTGGATGAAATTCTCTTGATAGGAAATGATATTCCTATGCAACAATCAGTCAAACTATTCTTATCACAAAGGTTCTCCATGAAGGACCTGGGTGATGCCTCGTGCATTTTGGGCATAAGGATCTATAGAGATAGATCCAAGAGCTTATTGGGATTGTCCCAATCAAAGAACATTGACACCATCCTAAAAAGGTTTAGTATGGAAGATTCCAAGCGTGGTGCCTTGCCCGCTTGTCATGGAATCACTCTCTCCAAGGACTTCTGTCCGAAAACTGATGAAGAGAGAGCTCACATGAGCATTATACCCTACGCTTCAGCCGTAGGATCTATAATGTATGTGATGTTATGTACTCGCCCTGATATAGCTTATGCACTAGCTGTTGTAAGCAGGTATCAATCCAACCCAGGGGAGAAATATTGGATAACAGTGAAGAACGTTCTTAAGTACTTACGAAGGACTAAAGAACTGTTCTTGGTGTATAGTAATAGGGATCTCCAAATGGAGGCCTTTACCGATTCAAGCTTCCAAAGTGATAAGGATGACAGCAAATCTATCTCAGGGTTTGTATTTACTCTCAATGGAGGGGCGGTTAGTTGGAAGAGTTCCAAACAGGATACCATTGCAGACTCCACGATGGAAGCTGAGTATATTGCTGTAAATGATGCTGCCAAGGAAGCCGTCTGGATGAAGAAGTTCATCGCGGAACTAGGAGTAGTTCCAACCATTGTTGATCCAATACCATTTTATTGTGATAATAATGGGGCTATGGAGTTAGCCAAAGAACCAAGGTCCCATCAGAAGTCCAGACACATCCTAAGGCGATATCATTTGATCCGGGAGATAGTTGATCGCCAAGAGATCGAGATTCGGAGAGTAGATACAAAGGATAACACCGCGGATCCACTCACCAAGGCCCTTCCACAGCTGCAACATGAGCGACTTTTTGAGATGTTGGGTATGAGATACGCCGATAATTGGCCTTAGTGCAAGTGGGAGATTGTTGGATATAAGTATGCCCTAGAGGCCATTATATTTATAGTGGATGCTTGGACATATATATATGCATATTTTGATATATGACTTTCTTGCTCGACATGATAGTATGCTATCTGGTTTTACTTTGTCTGACATGTTTACTTGATACTGTTCATTTGATACATATTGATAAAGCCCTAAGGATATTTGATTGACTTCCATGGCTATGATAGAGATCATACTAGTGGGGCATGCGTAGTCTATAAGCATATTCTTAAATGTTCGTAGTCGTAGGTATATCGAGACAGGGCATCGATATTCCAGAGTAGACTAGCGTATACGTTTCTTGACCCATATGATGGGTGATGGATGATCCCATATCTATTGGTGTTGTGACATCGAAGATTGTATACGGGTGCTCAATGGAGACTGGATACACTGAACGGACTCACCGAGAATTCCTATATGGTATTATATCTATCATCGGATAGCAGTTCTCTGGTGACACTGGTACAGGTTAGTCTGTAAACCCGAGATCGTCATAGAGTCTTGTGTGTTCTCCCACTGTACTTTGATTTCCGTCCTACCACGGCTCTGCTGAGTCGTGCAAACAGGTGGCTTTTGGGTATAGTCCCGAGAAACATGGAGACAGTGAGCGATAGGAGAGGTTTCATCTCTCTCGGTATTGGGAGTTGATGTTGTGCAATGTGCGATTGGCTCTGACTTGAAGTCCCTGGCCAGGGCTGATGAGATTTACTGATAAGTGTTATCAATAGTTTCTCGACCGGTCATAGACCATATCGACATGACTTATTGAGTTATTAGGGCTCGACGATTCTATCCCTAGACTTGATATGCAACATATCAGACGGAGAGACCGGACTGTACGGTAAGTGTTGCAATGGCTCGACGGGAGTTTTGACGGGTTCGCTTATTTTTCTTCTGATCGCTCAATACCCGGGTGGCCGTTACGTTTAGTTGACCGCTTACGGCTTGTAGGTGTTTTGATATGATCATCACCTACTGCCGGCGTATTGACGAGTCTTAGAGTCCCACACAGGATTTTTCTAGCTCAGGCGAAATATTGTGGTGTGCATATGTGATATGCACAGGAGCTCGATTAAATACGAATATGTGATACCGTATTTTAATCGGACGTTTAATATTGGTCAGGTCGCATTTGATGTGACCGATTTATTAAATCAAGTGTTGATTTAATATTAACTTTTAGCTCATTTTTAATTAAACCTTTTCTTTTGGATGTATGCATATATGTTTATATATACACATGATGATGTGCATACACACATACATACATACATACATATGAATCATGGTGGATGATACATAGAAGATGACAATACAAGACTCACATAGTTGATAAATATCTAGATTTTTGTTAATGAATTAAAGAAAAAGGAAATTAGCATAATGACTCATTTTCTACACACTTCTTCTTTGACCATTGACTTTAACCATGGTTTGATTTCCTTTGTTATTTAACCCATCTACAAAATATCTAGATATTTAGTTCACTATGGTTATATTTGAGAGTGTCTCATATATATTCTTTTCTTTTTCTTTTTGGAAATAAGTTTTCATTATATTTACAAAAGGTTTTGCCATCTTCATCTTCCTACTTCATCAAGCTCTCTTGAGTTTTGTTTAGAGTGAGCAACTTAAAAAGAAAGGGTTTTTAAGTGAGTTTACAAACCACACAACCATTCTACACTACCCTATCCCTTTAGTGTAGAGTGTTTGCTTCATTTTGTGTAGCTTAGAACTTGACCTAGAAATCTCCGGATGGATCATCGTAGACGACGAAGGATTTTGAGTAGAGTCGTTCCAAGTTTCGAGCAAAGCCATAGGAGTCCTAAACACTGAAGGAGTTGGCTATAAAGGTTCTATTTCCTTTTCCTTTAGTTTAGACTTCACATAATGATGTTTTTATCCTAATCTCTAGTTAGGATTCGTAGTTCGTTTGCAATAGCCCTCTAGAATTTAAAAGTTCACTATTTTATGATGATGCAACCTTACTAAAGGCGCTACTAGATACCAACACATTAGCTCCCAGCCCAAGCATGAAGCAAATCATCATCACCCTGTGATGTAAATATCCAATTTAGTACATAATTTGTAAAGAGATTATGTTTTATTCTCTAGTAGATTATATGTAGCGTCAAATATACGACGGATGATGATTCAAACTAAATCGAACACTTTGAGACTATAGAATATATAATGACATAAACTAATGAAAAAACATATATATTTGATCATATCCTTCTCATAAATTCACATATATCATATCAAGCTTTTATTGGTTAAATGGTGAGATTTGAAGTCCAAACCGTATCTTTTACCACGTCTATTATTCAATGGTAAGTCTGATAGGCTGTATGGTAGCTTAATGCATGTATAGTTTTATTCTAACATTAATAATGATTTTAGAGTACTAAAGTACATAATATGAGATCATGCAACATGTACATAATAGGACATAAAGTATAAAGAAAAGATTTGAGCAAGTGCCAAAAACCCTGACATCCAAAAATAAATAGATGTGAAAGAGAGTTGGTGGTGGGTGACAGAAAGAGCAGTGAGCACACATGGCTTCAAGCATGAAAACTCCCCTCATGCAAGAAAACACACCATGGGTGCTCACTCTCTTCTGTCAACCTCCATTACTACTTAACCTCATCATGATCTCTTCAGTGAATGATCACATACAAACCTCAACATTTTAAGCCCATGCCTTGCCAAAATCCTCCGAGTTTTGGCGGTGAGCAAAGAAGTGGGTGGCTTAGGGTATATATATATAGAAGTGAAGTAGTGGTTTCGTCTAGTTTGAATGGAATATATGAGTAGCGGCTCCCCATTGGCCACCGCTACAATACAGTATTAATATTTATTATTCCCAACTTCTATGCAATATTCCACTTCTCTATGCTCCTTGTAATTCTAAATCCCGAATCCTTCCACTGCCTCACCTCTCACTCATCCAATCGATCCCTTTGAAAAGTTCTGGCCTGAATAAGCCTGACAAGGTGGCAGTAATTGGGTCGGATCGGGTTTTGAAAGAAGCATAGCTTTTATGCTAACAGGGGGTCTTCAACGTGAAAGTTTATCGGTTCAAATCTTATGAGTGTCAAATATAACATCTTTTACTTATTCGATAATCTGATTAACAAATTTTGATTTGCGCACGTGTGTGTGTATATATAAAAAAGTAAATAAAAGTAAGACTTAGTAAAGTGGGCAGATAGTCTTCATGACTTGAGAAATTGATTGCGATATAGTGAGATCATGAAAAAATCGGGTAGGCCATGTCAAGATCCTTGATTTGAGCAAGCGTGGACACCAAATCCTAGATTAATTGCCATGAAATACTACCATACTTGTTTAGGTGTAAACAGAATTCCCGAGAATATAGGATTACCATGATAATCAAATGGCCCCATTTCATGGTAATCCTACCTCACCCCAAACATATGTCTATCGTAGATTACCACGAAATATTCCTGCCTACTATGACAAGAGCCATGACCATCCGCCGTCGACCTCCTTTGCTACCCGCCGGCTGGCTGGCCTTGCCATCTATCGTTGGTCGCCGATCGGCCATTCGCCACCAGCCGACCGCGGCTCATCGCCGATTGATCACCGGCCGGTCCGCCGCCGATTGGACACTCGCCGCCGGCTGAATATAGTCTATCGCCGGTCTCCGCCGGCCGGCCCCGCGGCCAGCTGCCGGCCCATCACAGATTGACCGTTCGCCGCCGGCCTCGCCGCCAACCACTGACCCTCCTCCGACCTCACCGCAAGTCGACGGTTGCATGTACATATATTACCGGAATGATTAAAGTATATCAAACACGTTAATACAAGATTTTTTGGAATTAGATGCCTGGTCATCTCATTTCTGGAAATACAAAGATTTCCGGTAATCTTCCGTGTCCCTGGTCGAGAAACTAAAATTTGATTGGAATTGGAGTCTAGCAAGAAAAGAAAAGTTATTCTGATATTTGTTGGTAGGGTCAATATGGGTCAAATAAGAAAGTTTGATGGTTTTGGTCTTTCCCCAGAGCTTGGAGTGATGTGAGGAAAGACTATTCCCAATGTCTATGATATACAGTTTTCCTAAGTAATTAAAAGGTAAAACAGTAACTATTTCGTTCACAATGGTATACATACATGTGTCTTCAAAAAATCATGTGTTTGGAATATTACGCTGGATAGATCAGAAGTGACCGCATGTACATATATAACAACGTCTTGTATGTGGTCTCACCATATATGCTTCGCTGATTGAGTAATATTCATACATAGCTAGGGCAAATTCATGGGTTCCATTTGTGTGTGTTATGTGCTTGTGTATGGTGAGTGTGGGTGTGATGTGTGTTTGTGTGCATAGGATAAGGCTTACGAGCCAATGCCAAAAACAAAAATGAATAGATTCTTAAATATCATAATAATATATTCTTAAATATCTTAATTAACACTATAGTATATGTTTAAGTTAAAGACAACATCATAATTAAATTTAGTTTCACACAACTAGTAGCAGTAGCAGTAGCAGTAGCAGTAGCAGTAGCAGAGTGAATATTACTTAAGTAATTGATACACCATATATATTTCTAGAAATGGAATATCCATGGGAACAAATTCATATTTCCAAACCGAGAATGGAGTATTCTCGACTTACGCTGAGATACAGTCGGCTTTATTTGGATTGGAGGTGCAGAGTAGGCCACCCCTTTGCCATTCATTTGCGGGACATCCTTTTTTCTGGCAACCAGACTCAGCTTGGGGATTCCTTCAGAAAGGGGTTCCTTTGATCCTGGCTTGGTCATCCAACTTGTATAGCCTTCTTATGGGGCCACAAGCATCGTTATCATGGGACAGGAATTCAATGGTAATTTAATATGTACATGCAGTTGCATCAACTGTAAACAAGCCAAAGGCCCACAAATTTAATTATCATATGCTTCCTCTGCATTTTTTGGGGGTAAATTGTTGAAAAAACCCTGTACTTTAAATGCTTGTGAGAAAATCTCTGTGCATTTTCAACTAGTAGAAAATCCTCTAGATCCACTACTAAAATAGGGGGTTGCCCCTACGGATATTTAAATCCGTAGGGGCAGATTTATGTTGGCCCTACGGATTAAGCCGTAGGGCCTGAAGGTTGCCCCTACGGTCCAAGACGTTCAAGAATAAAAATATTAATTCTTAATTTGGTGTTTGTCCCTATGGAGCCGCAAACCAAGGACCTACGGACAAATCCGTAGGGGTAACTAAATAGCGATTTAATAAAGGGCACAGATCGTCTACGCCCCTTATCTCTTTCTCTCTCTCTCGATCGCGCGCGAACCAAAATCCCCAAATCATTCCCGCCGTTCTCGTCGTCGCCACCCGCAGTTCTCGTCGTCGCCACCGCCGTTCTCGTTAGTAAATCTTCAACTAAATTAAACAAATTTTTGATTATTTAGGGCTAGGGTTCATGGCTGGGGTTGGGGTTGCAGTTGGAGTTGGGGTTCGGCAGGGGTTGCGGTTGGGGTTGGGGTTGGGGTTAGGGTTGGGGTTCGGCTGGGGCTGGGGTTAGGGTTTGGCTTAGGGTTGGGGTTGGGGTTTAGCTGGGGCTGGGGCTGGGGTTAGGGTTATGTTGGGGCTGGGCTGGGGCTGGGGCTGGGCTGGGGCTGGGGCTAGGGTTAGGTTGGGGCTGGGCTGGGGCTGGGTCTGGGGTTAGGGTTTGGCTTAGGGTTGGGGTTGGGGTTTAGCTGGGGCTGGGGTTAGGGTTAGGCTGGGGCTGGGCTGGGCTGGGGCTGGGCTAGGGCTGGGGTTAGGTTGGGGTTGGGGTGGGGCTGGGCTGGGGATGGGTCTGGGGTTAGGGTTAGGTTGGGGTTGGGGTTTGCTGAATTTAGCAAACCTGAGAGGAATTTCCAGCAATTTTAGCCTAGTTTGATTACTAAAATTATTGGTGATCGAGAAAATCTTGGGTCCTTCTAATCAAACATTGTTTGTTACTATATGTCAACGAGTATTGATAAAAGAAAAAACCGATTTCAAGTGGAAATTAGGTATGTACAATGTTCTAATATAATTTGTATTTCTTGCCATCATCAAACATATAAAAGTACTAATATGAAATGGAAAATAAATAAATAAATAATCAAAGCTTTGGCATGTATGTAAAATCCTTTGTTACTTTTTCTTGGTTGCCCAACTTTGAAAATTCTATCTATTAAATTAGACATACTCTAAAAAGAATGATATTGCAAGAATTTGACTTTGTGGAGACTTGCATCATTAATAGAAATATGAAAGTGTAAGGACGTTCTTTACCTTCGATAGGGTTCGGTTGGGGTGGGGCTGGGGCTAGCTAGGGCTTGGGCTTCATCACCTGATATAGCGAAATACAAAGTGTACTTCAGTACACCCGACCTCATTGAGTTTCCTATTGAAGTTCCCGGTCAAACGGCATATGCATATTTTTATTCGCCATGAAATCCCAATTATCAAGCTACCGAGAACGAAAAGCCACCTTTGTTAGTCGAGAGTCATGGTAATAGACTTTTCATTATAGATCATAGTCAATTGTTTTTCCTATCATTTTCTTGATCCAGATGCTAATCAACTTGTTAATTAGTTACTGTTTTTATAACGTATTTGTCTATAATTGTTGACAGTGGCCTTTCTTTTGGATGAACATGTTTTTTTGATGCATGTTTCAGTCATGTGAATTCATATGTTGTGTATAACGCTTTATGATATCAGTATCCTACATTTGTAGTTTTAATTGTTGATTGTTATAGATGAATGCCATTGCAATAATAGTTTTTGGTTGATGAATGCTATTGCAATGTAGGATGATCAGTTCTATCAATCTTGATCTCAATGGTTTAAAATCATGTTACACATATAACAAGAATACACACAAACGCATCATTAGAGAGTGATTCGAGATGTTCAAGTTAAAACCAATATATGATACTCGATGATAATATGAAACCTTCATATTCTCATCGATACTCATATATGAAACTAAAAGCGCCACTTAATCCCCATCTATCGGTTAATATACGTGCGATGCTCGTTGTGACATAGAACTATACGAAGGTTGTTAAATATCGGACGGTATAGCTCGATACTAAAAACCGTCGTATAGTCTACGCGACGAGAAAATTCAATCGTATGGTAACTGATAGATTTGTCCCGTGTGGACAAGTTAAGAATGTATAAAGCAAACGCCTTCATTCACTTGTGTTTTCATCCGATTCGAGATATTTCGTCGGTACCTTTCCGCTGGTTCTCCGTGTACAAAGATAGATTAGATGTTCATTTCAACGTTGTTTCACAGCTTTGAAATGATTATCTATTCTATTACGGTGTACTCGGAGAACAGCGGGGAGGTGCTGCCGAAATTTACTCGAAACGGTTGAAAGCACAAGTGATGGGTGTTCGCTCTATACATTCTTAATAGGATAGAAGCCTACCCCCGACAGCCGGAACACACACATACAACAAGAATACACAACAACCGCATAATTAGAGAGTGATTCGAGATGTTCAAGTTAAAACCAATATATGATAATATGAAACCTTCATATTCTCATCGATACTCATATATGAAACTTAAAGCGCCACTTAGTCCTCGTCTATCGGTTAACATATGTGCGATGCTCGTCGTGACATAGAACTATACGAAGGTTGTTAAATATCGGACGGTATAGCTCGATACTAACAACCGTCGTATAGTCTACGTGACGAGAAAATTCAATCGTATGGTAACCGATAGATTTGTCCCGTGTGGACAAGTTAAGAATGTATAAAGCAAACGCCTTCATTCACTTGTGTTTTCATCCGTTTCGAGATATTTCGTCGGTACCTTTCCGCTGGTTCTCCGTGTACAAAGATAGATTAGATGTTCATTTCAACGTTGTTTCACAGCTTTGAAATGATTATCTATTCTATTACAGTGTACTCGGAGAATAGCGGGGAGGTGCTGCCGAAATTTACTCGAAACGGTTGAAAGCACAAGTGATGGGTGTTCGCTCTATACATTCTTAATGGGATAGAAGCCTACCCCCGACAGCCGGAACACACACATACATCAAGAATACACAACAAACGCATAATTAGAGAGTGATTTGAGATGTTCAAGTTAAAACCAATATATGATAATATGAAACCTTCATATTCTCATCGATACTCATATATGAAACTAAAAGCGCCACTTAGTCCCCGTCTATCCGTTAACATACGTGCGATGCTCGTCGTGACATAGAACTATACGAAGGTTGTTAAATATCGGACAGTATAGCTCGATACTAACAACCGTCGTATAGTCTACGCGACGAGAAAATTCAATCGTATGGTAACCCATAGATTTGTCCCGTGTGAACAAGTTAAGAATGTATAAAGCAAACGCCTTCATTCACTTGTGTTTTTATCCGTTTCGAGATATTTCGTCGGTACCTTTCCGCTGGTTCTCCGTGTATAAAGATAGATTAGATGTTCATTTCAACGTTGTTTCACAGCTTTGAAATGATTATCTATTCTATTACAGTGTACTCAGAGAACAGCGGGGAGGTGCTGCCGAAATTTACTCGAAACGGTTGAAAGCACAAGTGATGGGTGTTCGCTCTATACATTCTTAATGGGATAGAAGCCTACCCCCGACAGCCGGAACACACACATACATCAAGAAAACACAACAAACGCATAATTAGAGAGTGATTCGAGATGTTCAAGTTAAAACCAATATATGATAATATTAAACCTTCATATTCTCATCGATACTCATATATGAAACTAAAAGCGCCACTTAGTCCCCGTTTATCGGTTAACATACGTGCGATGCTCGATTCTTTTCAACGACAAACACACACACAAAGCATATACACGGATTTTCTCCTTTGTCAGAAACTATCCCGTTCTTATATTTCTCAATATAGTCAGCATAACCTACAATTTATATGTTATACAGTCTAACATGTCCCATGAGTACGTCAGAGTTAAGGACTGGATGTATGTGGATTGGAAACAACGTATGCAACCTAAGTTTGTCGCAGGAGTTGCTGCTTTCCTTGAATTTGCACGCGCACATAATAAGATCATAATAGAGAAGATTCTCTGTCCGTGCGATAGATGTGGCAATAAGTACTGGCAGAAGGTAGAATTGGAAGAGCTTCATATTGTAAAACATGGGTTTACTAGACTTTATACAACTTGGAAATATCACGGGGAAGGAGAAGAATGCAGTACTGCGGCAGAAGAAGAAGGAGAACACAATAATACGGCAGGAGAAGAAGAAGAATTCGGTAATGCGGCAGAAGAAGAAGACGGTAATTTATTTCCATCAGAAGAAATGGAGGATATGGTAGAGGCTGCCCTAGGTGAATCTATTCGTACCGAAGATGACATTCCTTCCGGTCAAGGACCGCGTGCGGATAAATATGAAAATTTCATGAATGATACTAGGAAACCAATTTATAAGAATGCGAAGTATTCCACCCTCTCATGGTTCGTCCAACTTTTCCAGATTAAGCGCCTAAATGGATGGAGCAACAAGTCATTCACAATGCTTGTTTCGTTCTTGAAAGATTCTATGCCTCCGGGAAATAATGTGCCCGACAGCTGGTACGAAGCCCAGAAGATGATGTCTGATTTGGGTCTAAAGTGCGAGAAGATTCAAGCATGTCCTAAAAATTGCGTGTTGTACCGGAAAGAAAATTCAGATTTGAAAGAGTGTCCAACATGCGGAGAGGCCAGATATAAACCGAAAGATTCTGATAAGAAGCCTGATATACCTGTGAAGATAGCATGATACTTTCCCATAACACAGAGGCTACAGAGGCTATTCAGGTGCAAGAAAACAGCCGAGGCAATGATTTGGCATCACCGTGCTCCTCCAAGTGAAGATGGAAAAATGAGCCATCCAAGAGATTCACCGGCATGGAAGGATTTTGATAGGAGGCACGCAATATTCAGTAGCGATCCTCGCAATGTCCGGCTCGGACTGGCTATTGATGGCTTCTGCCCATTCAACTATATGGCTGGAAGTCACAGCATATGGCCCGTTGTAATGATAATTTATAATATGTCACCTTGGTTGGCTATGGACCAATCATACTTTATGATGCCTCTTTTTATCGACGGACCAAACTCACCGGGGAACAATATCGACGTCTATCTCCGACCTCTGATCGAGGAGTTGAAATCTTTGTTCATTGATGGTGTAGAAACATATGATGCAAACACAAATACAACCTTCATACTGTGTGCGGCTTTAATGTGGACAATTAATGACTTTCCTGCGTATGGAATGCTATCAGGTTGGTCCGTACATGGTCACAAAGCATGTCCTCATTGCCATGAACACACAACATCGAAATTCTTGAATTTTAGCAGGAAGGTTTGTTATTGCGGCCATCGACGTTTCCTACCTCCAGACCAACCCTATAGGTTAGATACGGTTCACTTTGATGGTCATCAGGAGCTTCTTGGACCTCCATCCCCATTGTCCGGAGAGGACGTGACTGCTAAATGGGATGGTTACAATAACGTGACCTTCGGGATGGATCCGACGAAACAGGTCAAACCACTATATTGGAACAAGTTAAGCATTTTCTTCGAGCTTCCGTACTGGTCTACATATTCAGTGCGTCATTGTCTGGACGTCATGCATATAGAGAAGGGAGTATCAGAGCACATACTTAACTTGCTTCTTTGTAAAGACGGGAAATCGAAAGAAACATGAATACTCGGATGGATCTATAAGAGTGGGGAATAAGAAGTGAATTTGTCACGACCCGAAATTGGCCCGTGACGGCCCTAGTACTACGCAACGCCCTAAGACGTAACGTAGTAAAAGAAAGCCAAAACCCAGAAATCTAAACCATAAAAATACGGAAAAAAGATAATATAAGTTTTTGAAACATTTGAAATCACAACCCAAATTCTTTAAAAGTCTTTCTTTCTTTACAATTTTACCAACACCCCCTTTTTGTAAAAAGTGGCCCAAAAGCGGAAAACAATCTCATCACAAGTATACGACGCCGTAGCGAAGAAATAAGAGACAGTAGAAAGGAAACTGTATATAAAAGACATCAAATCCACAATAATACACAGTAACGTCCTCACCAAGTCTCTAAGTCAACTATACAATAGTAGATGGAGAGTACAAAATACAACGAATGTACAATATGAAATACAGATAATCATCTAACCCACCTAAGCAAAATGGTACTGTGAGCTGATGCGGTATCTGGAGCAAAAGATGATAGCTGAAAGCGGAATAGCTGGATAGAGGAATAGCCTGCCTCGACTACTCTGGGGAACAACCTGAAACACCTGTGGCACAACGGGGGTGAGTTGCCAACTCGTGCATAGTAGATAACATATGCAGGTAATCGCAGGAATGTACGTACAGCGTGAATCTAAGATATGCGATTACAGTAATAACATGTCATGAAAATGCTGAAATAAGGAAAGTGCAGTAGCCGGTACAATCAAAATGTGAAGCTATAGTAACATGACAGTAATATGCAGTAACTATGCAATAAGGATATGAAAATGTAGATGTGCAACGATCATAAGGGTACACAATGGGTACTATCACTATATGAATCCGTGCATAAGTTAGATAAGGGTGGGGTATAGGGGGGATATGTCATTTCCCACGGAAACCTGACATCGTGGTGGGATCACAATCCATCATGACACTCACATCCCAAATCGTCAAATCGGCCCCCAAACTGGGCTCTCATATCACATAGATCTCACATCACCTCAAGTACAATATCGAATAGCTCTCCTATATCTCGAATGTACAAATCATCCATCTCTTTCATATCCAATATCCCATCTCAATGAATCACCTACTATCCCAAGTCAAATCTCAAGTAAGACCTAACATCCTAAAGGTATATATATACAGAAATAAATATGATGGGGGCAATACATATATATTAGCGTCCCACTCCACTAATATTGGTGTAAGGGTATATATAACAACGGCCAAATCTCCTGTTATATATACAAAAGGTGTTTAAGAGAAATATCATGAAAACAGTGTGCCAAGCATCGACACAGAAATCCTCGTATATCGGGCTCCGTCAGTCCGGATCGGCCTACGGGGTCCGTCTGCGGTGTCGGCCCTCGGCCCCGGCAGTACAGATCATCCCGCATCCATCTCTCGACTCTGTCCAGTACCCTCCGGACAACTGCCAGGTCCAACGAGTCACCGGTAGGTACTCGCCCGCCTCCAGGCTCAATCGGCAAACCCATCGATCTTCTTGCCGAGGGGAACCATACCGGGCCCCACCATGTACTCTCATACGGCAACCACACCTCGTATGGAGTATATAATCAGCACCGATAAAACTCATGGTGGACGCACAAATATCATATCAAGGAAACCGGGTTGTTCATGTATGCATAATTTCATGAACTCCCGCGGTTCTCAAATCCTGAAAACATCATATAAAATCCAAATAAACAATGCGCAAATTCAGGAATAAATATATGCGATATATCTGAATACGAGCAGGTAAACAAAAGTATATAGCTGAACCAGATGTATGCAAAATCAATAAGGTTCAGCCAAGTATAAGTATCTACCTATAAGAACTTGTTGCGCCACGGCAGCGCCCCGGCCGTCTTACTCGAGGCCAAATAGCGGAATAAAAATTTTCCTTACTCGGAAACCGGCGCTACCGCGGACAAAGAAAACCCGGATCGATAACCATTAACCAACGCTAGCTAACAAGAGATGGGGTGAGAAGTATACCGAGTGATCCGAGTCCTCCGGTCTTCTCTTCATCGTCCCGATCTCCCGCGGAAAGTCTTTGCTCCACATCGTCGCCTCCTCGCCGGAAAGGGCACCACATCGCCTTCGTCTTTTACGGGCTCCCGCCTCAATACCGAGGCAACTCGAGCATGAAGCCGGCAACTCGACATGCTCAAGATAGTGCTGTAGAATGTAGTGTAGAATACGCTTTGTCTCAATGGGGTTTTGTTGCCATGATGGAGGAATCAAGGTGATATGAACTTGGGGATTTTTGAGGCAATGAAAAATGATATGAAACATTAATTTTCCCACACCCTTACCAAAAATGAAATGATCCATCATCTCCAAAAGAAGTGGCCGGCCAAGTCTTTTATGGAAATGGTGAAGGGAAAATCTAAAACAAGGGAGGTGAGTGTAGGATCAAGAAGGAGGTGACCATATCCAAAGTCAACCAAACATCAACCATACTCACATCAAGTCAAACCCATACCCTTTCAATCACACAAAGCATGGTTGAAAGATATCATAATAAACACTTTTGCAAGAAACCCCCCCCACAAAGTGTAATTTGCAAAACTGCAAATTACCCCCTCCATCGGAAAAGTCCGGCCGGAACGGAATGCAAACTGGCAACTCCAGAAAACTGGTCCCGTAATAAATTACAGGAAAACCCCGATACTGTGCATACACACCTGCATCTGTATTCCGACCGGATACAAATGCAATGAGACAAAATCTACACTGTACTAGACTAGGACCGGCTTAAGCCAAAACCGGCTAGTAAAATCCGTTCGATCCTGATCCGTGCAATACCGCACGTATCAGATCAAACCCTGCCATATACCTATACGGCTACTAGTACAATACTGTCCGATCCTGATCCGTGCAATACCGCACGTATCTGATCGGACTCTGCCATATCTCCATACGGCCTCTACAGCGTTTCGCCCGAAAGCTGAGTAACTGAAAGTGTGGTGGACTCTAAAGACTCGTCAATACTATGGCTGTGGATTTAACCACTGGCACGTCAGAGGTATAAGCCAATACATGACGGGCCACCAGCTATTGACCAAAAGGGACGTCGATGAGCGAACTCATCCTGACACCCTACTGAGCCTGTCAGTGACAATATCCGTACAGTCCGGTCCGTTCGTCTATGAGTATCGCATGGCGGGCCTAGGGGGTTGGTAAAAGTCAGACCCCCAAAGGCGGTACAAGTCGTGTCGGAGCGTAGCCCAGAACGCCCTGAGATACTACTGGAATACCTACCAGTAAATCTCCTGCCTCGGCCGAGGGCTTTGCGTAATGGCTCTCCTAGACACAGCGCGACCTCACCCCCAATACCGGGAGAGACGAACCCCTGCAGATCCGCTCACTGCCTCCATGTGGCTCGGGACTGTACCCAACTAAAACCTGTTTGCACGACTCCTTTGAGCCGTGGTAGGGTAGTAATCAAAGCACAGTGGGAACTCACACGAGACAAATGACGATCTCAGGTCGATGAACTAACCTGTACACATGTCACCAGGGAACTGCTATCTGACGTCAGGTATAAGACCAACTAGCAGGTTCCCGGCGAGTCCTGTCCGGTGTACTCATAACCCAATGAGCACCTGTATACATCTTAGGTGAACCAACTGACACCAGTGGCTTGTGAGACCGGCCACCGCCCCTCGTCGGGGTCTCGACTGTATACACTAGTCTACTAATGGAGTATCGATACCCTGTCTCGAAACTCCTACGACTAGGAACCTTTTAAGGATGTGCTTATAGACTACCAGCTCCCACGTATATGATCGCCATCATACTGCTGGTCGTCAAGCAAGAATCCTAGGGGCTCTATCAACGTGTAATAGCGACATATCAGGTCACCTAAAGCAGTACACGATGATAAAGATAAACCAGATAGCATACTATCATCTCGAGTAAGACTGTCCTACCGGGATAGGTCCTCCCTTAATCATTGCAATCACGTGCCTGTGATCCAATAATTGACTCTGAGGGCACTATCTCCAACAATCTCCCACTTGCACTCAAGGCTAATTATTGCGATGTCGCATACTCACAGCCCGTGTGATACCGAACACCCAACTCCTCTACTAGTCTGTCTCACAAAGCTCTTTTGTGAAACTATTGCGTTCGAGGAATAGCCTCAGCGAGTGGATCCACTGTGAAGTTTCTTTCTATGTCTCTCTATATCTCAAGTTCGCGGAGAAAGCCATCTCCCGAAATGAGCAATACCTGTCTTGGAATGTCTGGATGTCTGATGGGACCTAGTTCATAAATGAACTCCAAATCCAAACTTCTTAGACTGTATCATCAACTGAACTTAATCAGTATCCTGCGCCAAGCCTCCCTCAGTATTGCCTTGGACCACCTGTCCAAAATACTGTCCCTCGTCAGAAGGAGAACTATAACTCTGACAACCTCCTTGTCGTCCATGTCACCTTGGAAGCCTGGAGTGATAACCGTCTCCTAAAAGAGGCAGCCGTTATCATATCCCTAGAACAATCACTTATGTTCTAAAACTGCTTCCGACTGTTCCTCCAGGATTGGATCAATATCAACTTATTGCATCTAGTGCAAGAACAACATCTGGTGTGGTACTTGACATCTCATGATTGACTCAATTGCCTAAGCAAGTGATCTGCCAATCAAGAGTATCCCTCTCCCCTTTAGTCTATAAGACACCTTTAGAGAGGGTGACTCCATCATCTGCTGGTACACTACCATGCCAGGAGTCGTCCATTCTAAATACTCATAGAATGCAGTCAAGGTACCCAGATTGGGAAACCACCCAAATCTAGATCTAAAACCATAGATCTAGTAACCAGTATGTCTGATATAATATCCAAGTCTCATGTGGAGAAAACACTGTGTGACGACCAAAGTATAACCGATCGTAGTATAGGAATATCACTTCCTACTACCTTCTCAACAGATCCATCCCCTATTCTGATGACGTCAAACCCATGACTATCACATCAGAAATAGATGATCTATCTCCGCTACATCTGCTTTAGTCTATGAATAGACATAAGCCTGATGTCCACCAATGCTTCCGCTGCTCCCACTGACTACGACAACCCTCTGGCAGAGTCATATAGACGTGCACTTCTAAAGCTAGTTTAGAACGACGCTATACTCATCCTCCTGCCGGGTCTCACAGCCTGGAACAACAACAATGGCAAGTGTGGGTAAACAAGAACTTCCCTGTCACCGTCATTGAGGCTACCGGAGTACCTCTCGGGTGCCTGAAGTTACCCACCTTATCTGCGGAGTGGCCAATGGAATGTCAAATCAGATTGAATCTTTAGGTTCCTTATCAAATCTTCAGTAATCGTTTGTGGTTCTGGAATCACTTCCAGTTCTACCATACTCCCACTACTTTTTCTGAAAAAATCCATTTTTAATAAAAACTGTGGCGAGTCTAGAACAATATTGCTATAGTTCATCCAGATGGTAGAAAGTCAACCCTCGCCATAGCCTGGGTCAACCCACAAACAGCCATTACAGAAACGTGCCTTGAGTTATCCGGAGTCTGGTTTTAAGCATAAGCCGGACAACTCCCCGTACCTTAACAATGTTAAGATATGAACTGTTCTATATCCAATATAGAACCAGAGGCACTGATTTAATTGAACCAGATTCAAATCATGCAGCTGTCTCCAGTGCATGTCAACTAAATGGAAGGAGGCCGATCAACGTTACTCAACTTAGGAATGCTTCCAATTATGAGTAACCTGAAAGAGAAGCAATCTGTCTTCATCATTACTATCAACTGAATATCATACACAAGTATCTACATCTTCAATCTCTTTGAAGAATCCCGATACTTGCTACACCTGGTACTCTACTCTATTCAAATACCTATAACTCCTCAAAACTTAGACCCTGTGTTTCCACGAAACAGCTGTCTAAAATCTAGAGAAGCCATAAGTAAACCGAATATAGTACGAGCACCAACCCCTCTGTCCTAATGGACACTGGACAACATACAATACTCTGTATAAGTCCGCTGAGTCTAACAACTCTTTCACTGTGTGTCGTAGGTTGAAAACTGTACTTATGGTTAAGAAGAATTACACCGCTGTTTAATGCTCCTTACCTAACCATCCACTGATATAGGTAAATGTCATCGACATAATATCAAAAAGTATATCTCACTCTATAAAAATAGACGTACAGATATATCAATTTGAAATTGGTGCACAACAGCGGATATTCATAACCAAATATTTGCCGACCGGCAAACAACCCAGGTGACTTCCTCAAATATCACCGATTACAACGAATCCCGATATAATGAGGACGATTACCCAATTTCCAATAACTTACTCCCACTCATCATCTGTGAAACCACACAGATGTGAGAATCCAACCTGGTAAATACATACCCTGGAGCAAGTGTCTAATCGGGAAATCAGTTTTCTTTTAACATTACACAGTGAAACTGAAACATTGAAATGTTTCTGTGGGGAATCCTGGTATTCCTAGTAATGCCTCTACCATTATCCAGATTCACAACTGTAACCGTATAATTCTTTGCCATCTTTCTAAATCCCTTTATGTGTCTTTAGTCATTACCTTCTGTACACCCCTTTAGGCCAAATGGTTTTCTTCCTTCCCTACCGTTCGGCACCAGCCTATGGTTTGGAAGAAGACTATCCAAAAGGCATAAAGGGTGTACTGTCCTAATCCTAGGAACACTCGCAATGCGAGAGAAGGTGAAGATAAAAGACACCTGAATGTACTTTATTCCTATTTCTCCTGAACCAGAATCCATCCCCGAACTGGAACAAGTTCCTTTCGAGTTCGTATATAACCATACGATGGAGTATCCAATAAACTGTGGATCTTCGTAGTGATACGGAGTGTCCTGGAGAAATACAAAGGTGATTGGCGAAGAAATACTTGGTTTGGTCGTGAATATCAGTCGCAATTTACTTTGCCCTCTTACTAATCCCTTGCTTTGTCTGAACTTAATACCTTCTGTACACCGTTTAGGCTAACTGGTTTTCTTCATTCCCTACCGGTCGGCACCAGCCTATGGTTTGGAAGAAGACTATCCAATTTGCGCAATAGGTGTACTACTCCTAAACCAAGGAGTACTCGCAACCTGAGAGAAGGTGAAAAGAAAAGACAACTGAATAATCCTATCCGTTTTCTCCAGAACCAGAAACCATCCTCGAAGTCCTTCGAGTTCGTATCTAACCATACGATGGTTTTGTCCAATGGAAGTGGACGTTCGTAGTAATATGGGGTGTCCTGGAGAAAATGGTAAAAGTAGGAGTGGCAATGAGGTCTGCAACTCTGACAATCCAAAAGCCATTGTTAAGAAGGTTCGGTCAACTTGGTCACTGAGTCAAAGTCCAGGGTCAGGTCAATGGTCGCTGCCAGAGAGAGAGAAAAGAAACACTCAGCGTGCACTCTAACCTAGATCAGAATGGTTATCACTTTGTCTAATCTGGAAACCTCCCACTGTACCTCAAATTCTCCTCCAAACCTGAAAGAAGAATTAGTCGGGATCACCCGAGGAGTAAACTAACTCATCAGTGGGAATCGGGATCCAACTATCATCGCATGATAACGTGACGGAATCCACTCAAGTCACCACACTCCAGAAGGTATGCGCATGCCTGGCAAGTTTCAGTTCTTTTGAAACTCCCGATGTGATTTTTACCCCAAGCGGTTTATGACCTTGACTAGGTCAACAAACCATAAACCGCCAGTCAAGTTCAACCCGTCATTATTCTGGATTGCATTAAACCCACCCGTACGTGCCCTTGACTAGGTCAACAAGGCCGCACGACTGTCCTAACCAATCCCACTTATGCAACAAACAAGTACCACTTAGCTACCGAACACTACGTCTTGACTAGGTCAACAAACGCAGCACGAATACCAAATAATACCTGTAGGAAATGACGGAGGGCTACGAATGGTTTTTGGCGAAAAACCTTTAACGTAATGAACTTGATATCGTTGAAGGAACTGCATAGCCTTTTATAAAATATAGTAACGAAAACCTTTACTAAAGAGGTCACTCCCGGTGAAGGGATCTCGGCTCTTTCCCCGTAGAATGAGGTGCAGGATATTCCAACTGAATACCACGATGCAAAGCAAAAGTAATCGGCTATAGTGAAGTTAATGCCCTGACGCAAACTTCTGTCCAAGGGGTCACTCCCGGTGAAGGGATCTCGGCCCTTGCCTCGTCGACTGAGGAGCAGGATATTCCAAATGAATACCACGATGCAAAACAAAAGTGAACGTCCTTGCAATAACAGCTTTTTGAAAAATGTTCCAACAACATCAGAATAGGTTTGTTTAAACTTGCATTGATCCGAATCAATGCAGTCCCATCAATTGATCACACCACAAAGAACGAAAATATACTGACGTACGTATATGCCATCCGCATTCGCCACTGGGTCCCGTCATCACCCGTCAGGTTAGCTAACTAACGGCAGAGCGGGGACTGGACTAGCGCGGGTGTAAAACATATACAACATCTACTAATATATATACCAATATATAGTATTTCGCTCAAGGCGTGAATAAAATGCAACATCACAGAAATGTACAGCATCACAGAACAAAACAGATATCTGGAAGCCCCGGGTTTCACAGAGCCGCTGCTGAAACCCGACATTCCCCTGGTCGTGTGGATAGCCTGTGCAATGAAATCCTAGACCCCTACGGGCGCGGCAAGTCACCCGCCAAAACCTGAAGCGAGGCAGCCCCCTTCAGTACCGTGAATGGACCACCCAGCACTTCACGGAATCCGGTAACTTGGGCACCCCTCCTGGGTCAACCTGTACCCCCTACGAGTGCGGCGAATAGCCCGCCAATCCTGGACTGAAGCCCCCTCCGTCTCAATGCCCTGAGATGCGGGCCCGTTGCCCTCCAGAACCCGGCTATCCGTGCACCCCACCGCGGGGCAAACCTAGTACAGAATGTAAAATATACATACACCGGGTACATCGACCGCAACCAGGTCGTGCCCCAAAAGAATAATACAAACAGGCAGTGACGGCAGTCTACATGTCGGACGCTCGCCCCGCAATAGCAAATGTACATAATACAACAAAACTGCACTAGCATTGCATCCAGGCTATCCCCCACGACCGATCCGCAACATCACAGCATAAACATAAAACATCAACGTGAAAGTCACGTTCGCAAATCCGTCTAACCGGGCTATAGCAGTTAGATCGGATTTACCGATCGAGTGACATTCACGGTCGCAGAAAATAATGTAAATACTGTGAAATAATGTGTTTAAAATTTTCCGATCAATCAAACAATTAACAAGTGGGCCCCAAAGAAAACTGTAGCACTCACAGAAACAATTGGCCCAACTTTAATATTCCAAAGCCCATATTTTAAGCCCAGAAGGCCTCTGTAAAAAAATGGTGAAGTGATGTGAATAGTGAGCGGCGGAAGGGCCGCACAAAGGGGGTTTTCGCGGCGGTTCCGCGCTCCAACTGTGGAGTCACTTCATCGAATTTTTACAGAGCTCTTAGATTTTCCAGTACATCAATATTTTACAACCTGAAAAATTTTTCGAGACCAAAATATTTCAACAGAAACTGATGTGAACAAAAAATACGGTTTTTGGAAATTTTGGTCGATCGGAAATGCAAACACATCAAACGAAGCTAGGTAAGGTTAATGGCGTGGCTCTGATACCATGTTGCGCCACGGCAGCGCCCCGGCCGTCTTACTCGAGGCCAAATAGCGGAATAAAAATTTTCCTTACTCGGAAACCGGCGCTACCGCGGACAAAGAAAACCCGGATCGATAACCATTAACCAACGCTAGCTAACAAGAGATGGGGTGAGAAGTATACCGAGTGATCCGAGTCCTCCGGTCTTTTCTTCATCGTCCCGATCTCCCGCGGAAAGTCTTTGCTCCACATCGTCGCCTCCTCGCCGGAAAGGGCACCACATCGCCTTCGTCTTTTACGGGCTCCCGCCTCAATACCGAGGCAACTCGAGCATGAAGCCGGCAACTCGACATGCTCAAGATAGTGCTGTAGAATGTAGTGTAGAATACGCTTTGTCTCAATGGGGTTTTGTTGCCATGATGGAGGAATCAAGGTGATATGAACTTGGGGATTTTTGAGGCAATGAAAAATGATATGAAACATTAATTTTCCCACACCCTTACCAAAAATGAAATGATCCATCATCTCCAAAAGAAGTGGCCGGCCAAATCTTTTATGGAAATGGTGAAGGGAAAATCTAAAACAAGGGAGGTGAGTGTAGGATCAAGAAGGAGGTGACCATATCCAAAGTCAACCAAACATCAACCATACTCACATCAAGTCAAACCCATACCCTTTCAATCACACAAAGCATGGTTGAAAGATATCATAATAAACACTTTTGCAAGAAACCCCCCCCACAAAGTGTAATTTGCAAAACTGCAAATTACCCCCTCCATCGGAAAAGTCCGGCCGGAACGGAATGCAAACTGGCAACTCCAGAAAACTGGTCCCGTAATAAATTACAGGAAAACCCCGATACTGTGCATACACACCTGCATCTGTATTCCGACCGGATACAAATGCAATGAGACAAAATCTACACTGTACTAGACTAGGACCGGCTTAAGCCAAAACCGGCTAGTAAAATCCGTTCGATCCTGATCCGTGCAATACCGCACATATCAGATCAAACCCTGCCATATACCTATACGGCTACTAGTACAATACTGTCCGATCCTGATCCGTGCAATACCGCACGTATCTGATCGGACTCTGCCATATCTCCATACGGCCTCTACAGCGTTTCGCCCGAAAGCTGAGTAACTGAAAGTGTGGTGGACTCTAAAGACTCGTCAATACTATGGCTGTGGATTTAACCACTGGCACGTCAGAGGTATAAGCCAATACATGACGGGCCACCAGCTATTGACCAAAAGGGACGTCGATGAGCGAACTCATCCTGACACCCTACTGAGCCTGTCAGTGACAATATCCGTACAGTCCGGTCCGTTCGTCTATGAGTATCGCATGGCGGGCCTAGGGGGTTGGTAAAAGTCAGACCCCCAAAGGCGGTACAAGTCGTGTCGGAGCGTAGCCCAGAACGCCCTGAGATACTACTGGAATACCTACCAGTAAATCTCCTGCCTCGGCCGAGGGCTTTGCGTAATGGCTCTCCTAGACACAGCGCGACCTCACCCCCAATACCGGGAGAGACGAACCCCTGCAGATCCGCTCACTGCCTCCATGTGGCTCGGGACTGTACCCAACTAAAACCTGTTTGCACGACTCCTTTGAGCCGTGGTAGGGTAGTAATCAAAGCACAGTGGGAACTCACACGAGACAAATGACGATCTCAGGTCGATGAACTAACCTGTACACATGTCACCAGGGAACTGCTATCTGACGTCAGGTATAAGACCAACTAGCAGGTTCCCGGCGAGTCCTGTCCGGTGTACTCATAACCCAATGAGCACCTGTATACATCTTAGGTGAACCAACTGACACCAGTGGCTTGTGAGACAGGCCACCGCCCCTCGTCGGGGTCTCGACTGTATACACTAGTCTACTAATGGAGTATCGATACCCTGTCTCGAAACTCCTACGACTAGGGACCTTTTAAGGATGTGCTTATAGACTACCAGCTCCCACGTATATGATCGCCATCATACTGCTGGTCGTCAAGCAAGAATCCTAGGGGCTCTATCAACGTGTAATAGCGACATATCAGGTCACCTAAAGCAGTACACGATGATAAAGATAAACCAGATAGCATACTATCATCTCGAGTAAGACTGTCCTACCGGGATAGGTCCTCCCTTAATCATTGCAATCACGTGCCTGTGATCCAATAATTGACTCTGAGGGCACTATCTCCAACAGAACTGATGTCGTATACCCCCTGGGTATAATTAACATATGTAGGAAACCTCCCCCGGTATAACTAAAATATGTGCATGGTATACCTGTAGCTGTATCGCAAAGTGTATATGTACCTATCACTAATGGTAAGATACACTACAGGTATCCGATAAGATAGATGTCAAGTATGATAGGCAATAGAATCTATAAGGGGTTGTGTGTGACATGGCAGTTATTGACGGTGTGTGTGTAGCA
Organism: Agapanthus africanus; assembly: GCA_030015575.1. NCBI lineage: Eukaryota > Viridiplantae > Streptophyta > Magnoliopsida > Asparagales > Amaryllidaceae > Agapanthus > Agapanthus africanus. The sequence goes on along the minus strand of CM057346.1, from coordinate 456,219,128 downwards.
TACAATCCGTGCTCGTGCAACATGAACCGTCAATAATGTGTGCAGTGTCCTACGGCTGCTAGTCACAGTACAACTATATCAAGGAAATAAAATAAAGGCGCAATTCTAACAATGACGTAGAATGCGCGACAGGTATTTGAATCCTAGCCCAGACGCATAACGCCATGCGGGCGATTCCCCTGTAGATGTTAAATCTACTCACCTACGCCCCACGCTAGGTGAATCCTACTATCAGCTCCCCCTGTAGCCGTGTCCGTAGTCCCTGTCTGCAACCCTGCAAATAAGACATGGAAATCACATATAAGCCAAATATTCCGCGAAACGCGATATCGAATCGAAACGAGAAACTCGCGTCGCGAACTAAACGCGCGTGTGCACGATACGCTGAATCGTGGGTGTACGCGTCTAAAACCATCGCGACACGCCGCGATACGCTGGATCATAGAACCCTCTCACGTATCGCGCGTATCGCGCAAATATAACGGACACAAAAACGATATATAGTCCCAGATTTCTACACAGAACCTAAATTGCGAAAATAAGTATACCACAAAACTACACATAGCAGCAGACATCCAATGAACCAAACCCCAACCCAAACCCTACCCATCTGGCCGCAAATTGCGGCCAGAACGAATTAATTGGCGGCCACGAGATGGAATTTGGGGGTCGAGTTAAATCTGGGGTATCAGTACCTATCCACTATACTGCAGTCTTCTCAAATTCATTCTGAACTCATCGGGTCAAAAGCAGTTTCCAGATAACCCAGTTTGCACAAATACGACGAATTTGCATCAATTTAGGAAACTGGTGGTATTTTAGTGCAATCGGGGTTAAACTAGGTTAATATGGTCTCAACAACCCACTAACAACCTACTGAAACTAATTCACACCACATTAGCACAAAGTTCCCAGTAAACACCTCATATCGCACTAAAACGCACCAAAAACCACTAACCGATGCAAAACTATACTAACCAAGCAAACTAGGGAATAAGTTTAGGAAATATACCTCATACTTAACCCTAGGGAGCTGGAGGAAGAAGAAGAGGTGCAAGGAAGAGGCTGTGGTTGTTGCTGCTGTGCTTGCTGCTCACTGCTGCTGCTGCTACTGCTTCTGGCCCCTGCTGCTGCTGTTGCTTCAGTTGCTGCTGCTGAAGGTGAGTGTGTGTGTGTTTGTGTGAGAGAAATGAGAGAAGTGAGAAGAAATTGAGGGTCAAGGAAATTGTGGCACCAAGGGTCAACCCCCTTCTCTCTCTCTCTTCATTTAATGAGGCATGGCAAGGCCATCATGCCTCATAATGCACTCTCTCTCTCTCTCTCTCACACCAAGTCAACACAAAAACAACCATATTCAAATTCATTTTTATTTTAAAACAACAATACACTATTAAACCCAAAACACCTAATACAATATTAAACTAGATTAAGGAATGGTTAGTTCACCATGTTACCAATCATGGTTAAACACCAAAAACAAGCCTAGTTATCATGCACAAGTGTGTGCAAGGCTAGGAAAAATTTAATAAAATACTCATTAAATAGGATAAAATATTTAAAACTTAATTTGGTAAACTTTTTATGAAAAACCATATATTAAAATATAATTAGCTACAAAACACATTCTAAGGTGTTACAATCTCCCCCCCTTAAAAGAAATTCGTCCCCGAATTTAAAAATATACCGATACGCGTACCTCCAAAGAGAAGATTAAAATCCTCAAATCTCGCTCCCAGCCTCCCAAGTGATTACCTCACTATACGGCTATGTCCAAGAAAACCCTTCACAGATGGCAAGACCCTTGACCGACGTTTCTCCACCTGTCGAGCCATTAACACACATGGCTGCTGGTGAACGAAAGATCGCGCCCAAGCTAATTGGTCTGGTGCCAAATCATGCGAGAAAGTCCTGAAGGTAATTGTAGAGTATCATCACAAGGAATACGGGGTGAAAATCCAATAATCTGGGCGGAAGAGCCAAATTAAAGGCAATGAAACTAACTCGCTTATAGGATCTTAAAAGGACCTAAATCCTGGGATAAACTTCCCAAAATCCAAATTCATCGGAAAGTCCATAGGAATACATGATCTGTCCTTGCGAACTCGAGTCTATGACCAACACAGTCGTCACACGACCTCAGTTCGAAATGGACAATCCCCATCCTGACCTAACACAACTGGACCGTCTCCGAAGTCTCTAGACTAGCTGGGGTCCAAGTCCTACTTACGCGGAGTCAGAAGAACAACAGACTGGTGATCGACACGACCTAACCCCTAAGCCTAAGGGTGGCCAATTGGAGTGTCTCCTGATAACGGCTATCGAAGGAGAACCCTAACGATGGCGAGTGACGATCCCCAACCGCTGTCAACAAAAGCACAAACACACAACTTTAATAAAACAACCGAGCAAACTGAGTATAACCGGACGATAAGAATCCGGATGGAGTCACACCCTGACTAACCCTGGGTAGAAACCATAGCGGAATTCATGGAGATCTGCTCCCATCCCTGCTTCGGAACGGTAAAAGATTGCAATTCTCCAGCCGGCCTCAGATGCTCGACCCTAGCACACAACAAGATAGACACTTGAAACGAAACCTGAAACTTCTCTCTACATCCCTATCCACCCGTAACTATCTCACAAGTCACGTCACTTGGCGGAACTTGAATGCACATAGAGAGTTGACAGATGTGCATGCTCTAGGATTATACGTCTCTACCCGATGAAACCAGGTACACAAACGCGTCCCTAACTTAGCACATCATTGTCACAAATCAAGGTCTCCGAATCAATACCCAGCCGAGTATGCTCAAGTATCACTGACGAACGAGCATCGGCGGGCAGTGTCTCGCGAAAACGACTTAAGGAAAGTGGTCGGGCGCGGACATGAGTAAGCTGTCCCCTCTGTGGAGACGAACTAAAGCTGTACTCAACGATCACACAAGAACTGTAAATCTGCAGGAGACTATCACAACAATCAAAATGCGCTGCAGGAAGATATACATTAAGCTCTAGTGGTCCGTGGAAAATCTGACACGACTTCCAAACAAGTAGTGTCCCCGAATCTCCAACGCAAAACCACCGCGGCCATCTCCAGATCATGAGTGGAATATCCTTCTCGTACTTCCTCTAAATGTAGGGAAGCAAAAGCGATAACTCTATAGTGTCCTCTCAGTACACACTCGAGCCCACTCAAGAAACATTACAGTTAAAACAACAAGGTCGCCCGAACCAAAAAGCAAGAAAGAACTGATGCAGTTGTTAACCGAATCTCCAACTGCCGAAAACTCCGTACACATGCCTCAGTCCACAGAAAAGAAATCTCCCTTCCGGTCCATTCAGTCGACGGTGCAGCACTACTCTCGTGATCCTGCACGAAACGGCGGTAAAACCTGCTAAGTCCAAAAATCTGCGGATCTCCGTCCTGCACACATGTCTGGACCTAAGCTGTACGGTCACGATCTCCCTCGGAACCATACGAAACCGTCTCCCGTGACTATAAGACCTAGGAGTCACACAAAACAAGCCTGAAGAAACACTTCGAGAATTTAGCAAATTGCTGGTGCTCTCCCAGTATCTGCATAACAAATCCTCAAGTGCTGCTCCTGTTCCTCAAGACACATTAAATAGACCAGAATGTCGTAAATAACACAACAATAACTGGTCGAGGAACGGCCTGAAGAAATCTGGTTCATCATATTTACAAATGCTGCCAGGGCATTAGTGAATCCAACGACTCACCAAAACACACCAAGCCCGTAGCACGCACAAGGCAGTCTTCGGAATGCCATCACTCCGAACCTGCAATAATGATGACCTGATCCCAAGCAAACTTAGAAAAATGTCTCGCACTCTGGAGCTGATCGAAGAAATCGTCTATGCGAGGTAAGGGATACCTATCCGCACCGTAAGCCGGTTCAATTGACGATCCGTCGATACACAACCTCAAACTGCCATCTTCCTCATCGACGAACAGAAATCGGAGCCTCCAAAAGGGAAACACTCAGACACACAAAACTCCCCAAACCACAACTCTGCAGTTGATCCTTTAGCTCCCAAGCTTCGCCGGCTCATCCGGAACAACGTCGGAAAAACTCTCGCATGAAAGGAACTCGGTCCAACAATCTCACTGTGGCTCCGGTATCACGAATAAGCGCCAAGAATCCACGACATCTCCTCAGTAGCCGACTAGCGAAAAATGCTGAATTCAAGCTGGCGGCACAACTATCCACCTGCACAACGAGAACTAACTTGCCGGGAAAAACAACCCTGACTGTTTCCTCACGGTAGTCCACAGACGCCTAACACGTAGTTAATCAGTCCGTGCCCAGGAGAACGTCAAATCCAACATCTCTAGAAGGATCTAAACGACGGACGAATCTCTATCTCCTATCTGATTGGCACACAACTGAATACGTGTCGCACAACAAAGGATCGCTGACAGAAGTTAAAACAACTACTACTAATCTACCCGACAACGGTATAAGCAAGAAGACAAACGAATACATCAAAAGAACATATAAATAAAGATACCTGAAAACTCCACATTGGACGCCTGCGCGTCCCGATGAGTAGAAGCAAACTCCTGTGTCTGCCCTCTACTCGCAGCTGGATGAACTCCTCTGGTAGACTGAGCCCTCTGAGCAATTCTTCCACGTCCACGGCCTCTCTGAATACGACTCTGACGAGGTGCTAAGGAACAATCCCTGACGAAGTGCTGAAGGCTTCCGCATCGAAAACATCCACGCGCTGACTGCTGACCATCCTGGGGATGAGAGCTGAACGACTGTCCTCGTCCTAAGCCTCTGCTACTCCCGCGGCGGCCACGAAATCTGTCTCGACGACCAAACCTCTGCCTCTGGGCTGGTACGCTGGTACGAGTCCTCCACTGTCCTGGAACTCTCTGAGCCTCTGGAATATGCGCCTCGTCAACTGGAGCTGCAACCACTGGCGCTATGTAAGTGACGGACTGCTGCATGCTGATCGTAAGGGACAGCTGAGTAACAGGGGTGACAACCTCCTGTCGTAGCTCCCGAACGACATCAACCAAAGATGTCATCGTCTGGCGGAAGTCCTGCATCTCTACCAAAAGTCTATCCATAGTATAAGTCGTAGGCTGATCCGTCTGCACCTGTGCAACTAGAGTGCCATCCTGGTCAGTACTCGTCTCACCCGAGCCAACTCTGACCTCGGCCCTCGCTGCATCACTCTGAGTCCCCATAGTCATCGGCGGCAAGGCTATAAATAGATGTAAGATTCGATGAGAATAAGGAAATCGAATCTTAAGGATAGGAATCATCAAGGAAGGAATTTCAAGCAAATTGTACTTAGGTCACTTAATGCGAAGTACCACATCGTGGGTATGCTGCAGACATACACACACTACGTTACTTTGCTTAAGCAACCTACTCCATCATACTAAGGTCATCCTACACTCCGAAAGGTAAAACCTAACGCTCTGATACCAACTTTGTCACGGCCCGAAATTGGCCCGTGACGGCCCTAGTACTACGCAACGCCCTAAGACGTAACGTAGTAAAAGAAAGCTAAAACCTAGAAATCTAAAGCATAAAAATACGGAAAAAAGATAATATAAGTTTTTGAAACATTTGAAATCACAACCCAAATTCTTTAAAAGTCTTACTTTCTTTCTTTACAATTTTAGCAACACTCCCTTTTTGTAAAAAGTGGCCCAAAGGCGGAAAACAATCTCATCACAAGTATACGACGCCGTAGCGAAGAAATAAGAGACAGTAGAAAGGAAACTGTATATAAAAGACATCAAATCCACAATAATACACAGTAACATCCTCACCAAGTCTCTAAGTCAACTATACAATAGTAGATGGAGAGTACAAAATACAACGAATGTACAATATGAAATACAGATAATCATCTAACCCACCTAAGCAAAATGGTACTGTGAGCTGATGCGGTATCTGGAGCAAAAGATGATAGCTGAAAGCGGAATAGCTGGATAGAGGAATAGCCTGCCTCGACTACTCTGGGGAACAACCTGAAACACCTGTGGCACAACGGGGGTGAGTTGCCAACTCGTGCATAGTAGATAACATATGCAGGTAATCGCAGGAATGTACGTACAGCGTGAATCTAAGATATGCGATTACAGTAATAACATGTCATGCAAATGCTGAAATAAGGAAAGTGCAGTAGCCGGTACAATCAAAATGTGAAGCTATAGTAACATGACAGTAATATGCAGTAACTATGCAATAAGGATATGAAAATGTAGATGTGCAACGATCATAAGGGTACACAACGGGTACTATCACTATATGAATCCGTGCATAAGGTAGATAAGGGTGGGGTATAGGGGGGATATGTCATTTCCCACGGAAACCTGACATCGTGGTGGGATCACAATCCATCATGACACTCACATCCCAAATCGTCAAATCGGCCCCCAAACTGGGCTCTCATATCACATAGATCTCACATCACCTCAAGTACAATATCGAATAGCTCTCCTATATCTCGAATGTACAAATCATCCATCTCTTTCATATCCAATATCCCATCTCAATGAATCACCTACTATCCCAAGTCAAATCTCAAGTAAGACCTAACATCCTAAAGGTATATATATACAGAAATAAATATGATGGGGGCAATACACATATATTACCGTCCCACTCCACTAATATTGGTGTAAGGGTATATATAACAACGGCCAAATCCCCTGTTATATATACAAAAGGTGTTTAAGAGAAATATCATGAAAACAGTGTGCCAAGCATCGACACAGAAATCCTCGTATATCGGGCTCCGTCAGTCCGGATCGGCCCACGGGGTCCGTCTGCGGTGTCGGCCCTCGGCCCCGGCAGTACAGATCATCCCGCATCCATCTCTCGACTCTGGCCAGTATCCTCCGGACAACTGCCAGGTCCAACGAGTCACCGGTAGGTACTCGCCCGCCTCCAGGCTCAATCGGCAAACCCATCGATCTTCTTGCCGAGGGGAACCATACCGGGCCCCACCATGTACTCTCATACGGCAACCACACCTCGTATGGAGTATATAATCAGCACCGATAAAACTCATGGTGGACGCACAAATATCATATCAAGGAAACCGGGTTGTTCATGTATGCATAATTTCATGAACTCCCGCGGTTCTCAAATCCCGAAAACATCATATAAAATCCAAATAAACAATGCGCAAATTCAGGAATAAATATATGCGATATATCTGAATACGAGCAGGTAAACAAAAGTATATAGCTGAACCAGATGTATGCAAAATCAATAAGGTTCAGCCAAGTATAAGTATCTACCTATAAGAACTGATGTCGTATACCCCCTGGGTATAATTAACATATGTAGGAAACCTCCCCCGGTATAACTAAAATATGTGCATGGTATACCTGTAGCTGTATCGCAAAGTGTATATGTACCTATCACTAATGGTAAGATACACTACAGGTATCCGATAAGATAGATGTCAAGTATGATAGGCAATAGAATCTATAAGGGGTTGTGTGTGACATGGCAGTTATTGACGGTGTGTGTGTAGCATACAATCCGTGCTCGTGCAACATGAACCGTCAATAATGTGTGCAGTGTCCTACGGCTGCTAGTCACAGTACAACTATATCAAGGAAATAAAATAAAGGCGCAATTCTAACAATGACGTAGAATGCGCGACAGGTATTTGAATCCTAGCCCAGACGCATAACGCCATGCGGGCGATTCCCCTGTAGATGTTAAATCTACTCACCTACGTCCCACGCTAGGTGAATCCTACCATCTGCTCCCCCTGTAGCCGTGTCCGTAGTCCCTGTCTGCAACCCTGCAAATAAGACATGGAAATCACATATAAGCCAAATATTCCGCGAAACGCGATATCGAATCGAAACGAGAAACTCGCGTCGCGAACTAAACGCACGTGTGCACGATACGCTGAATCGTGGGTGTACGCGTTTAAAACCATTACGACACGCCGCGATACGCTGGATCACAGAACCCTCTCACGTATCGCGCGTATCGCGCAAACATAACGGACACAAAAACGATATATAGTCCCAGATTTCTACACAGAACCTAAATTGCGAAAATAAGTATACCACAAAACTACACATAGCAGCAGACATCCAATGAACCAAACCCCAACCCAAACCCTACCCATCTGGCCGCAAATTGCGGCCAGAACGAATTAATTGGCGGCCACGAGATGGAATTTGGGGGTCGGGTTAAATCTGGGGTATCAGCACCTATCCACTATACCGCAGTCTTCTCAAATTCATTCTGAACTCATCGGGTCAAAAGCAGTTTCCAGATAACTCAGTTTGCACAAATACGACGAATTTGCATCAATTTGGGAAACTGGTGGTATTTTAGTGCAATCGGGGTTAAACTAGGTTAATATGGTCTCAACAACCCACTAACAACCTACTGAAACTAATTCACACCACATTAGCACAAAGTTCCCAGTAAACACCTCATATCGCACTAAAACGCACCAAAAACCACTAACCGATGCAAAACTACACTAACCAAGCAAACTAGGGAATAAGTTTAGGAAATATACCTCATACTTAACCCTAGGGAGCTGGAGGAAGAAGAAGAGGTGCAAGGAAGAGGCTGTGGTTGTTGCTGCTGTGCTTGCTGCTCACTGCTGCTGCTGCTACTGCTTCTGGCCCCTGCTGCTGCTGTTGCTTCAGTTGCTGCTGCTGAAGGTGAGTGTGTGTGTGTTTGTGTGTGTGTTTGTGTGAGAGAAATGAGAGAAGTGAGAAGAAATTGAGAGGCAAGGAAATTGTGGCACCAAGGGTCAACCCCTCTCTCTCTCTCTCTCTTCATTTAATGAGGCATGGCAAGGCCATCATGCCTCATAATGCACTCTCCCTCTCTCTCTCACACCAAGTCAACACAAAAACAACCATATTCAAATTCATTTTTATTTTAAAACAACAATACACTATTAAACCCAAAACACCTAATACAATATTAAACTAGATTAAGGAATGGTTAGTTCACCATATTACCAATCATGGTTAAACACAAAAAACAAGCCTAGTTATCATGCACAAGTGTGTGCAAGGCTAGGAAAAATATAATAAAATACTCATTAAATAGGATAAAATATTTAAAACTTAATTTGGTAAACTTTTTATGAAAAACCATATATTAAAATATAATTAGCTACAAAACACATTCTAAGGTGTTACAGAATTGCACCCTAGACCGGTAGCGAGTAAACCGGGCAAGTTTGTACTTCCCAATGCCACTTATCATATGTCACAACCGGAGAAGAAAAGATTCCTGCAGGTGTTGCATGATTTGAAAGTCCCCACAGATTTCTTAGGATCATTCAGCAAGAAAATAAAAATTGTGAAGGGCAAGATCGATGGGCTGAAAAGTCATGATCACCATGTTATCGTGGAGCACCTTCTTCCATTAGCCCTCAGGACTTCTCTCCCCGACTCGGTTGGTCTAGTAATCAATGACCTATGTTGTTTTTTCAGGGAGTTGTGTACTAAAACACTGGAGGTTGTGACGCTGGATAAACTAGAAAATTCTATTGCGTTGATACTTTGCAAGTTTGAGCGTATTTTCCCACCGTCATTCTTCGATATCATAATACACTTGACGGTTCATCTTGCAACTGAGGCGAAGTTAGCCGGACCGGTACAATATCGATGGATGTATCCCGTCGAGAGGTACGTGTAATTTTTCGTTTCGCGCAATTTATAAATTTATTGTTGTCCTGTATGCCCGTATTTATTTATTCAACATATTTTCATTAGGTACCTCTACACTCTTAAGAAGTATATACGCAATAAAAATCGACCAGAGGGTTCTATCATGCAAGGTTATCTTCTTGATGAAGCAACCACATTTTGTTCCCGCTATCTGGACGAGAACATTGAGACAAGGCTTAACCGACCACGAAGAATTCAAGACGGGCCATATGGTAAAGCCGAGTATAAGAGGGTAGACACTATGTTTATCAACAAGATATACATGTTTATCTTGCTTAATTGCGCATGTCTTGAACAAATTAGAGAGTAAGTTTTTTTGGATTAATTGTTATATCTGTGTTTGTGTGTGTATGAAATGATATAATATTAATGTCACCATTATTTGTCGAAAACAGAATTCATTTTAACGAGGTACGTGAGGGGCATCCTGATTGGAATGAAGAACAATTAGAAAAATATCATCAGGATAATTTTTGTGATTGGGTCACAGATCATGTAAGTTATTCGAATAACATTTTATTGCTAGCAGTTTTAATCTAAACTTGTATCGTTATGTATTTGTCGTAAAATTTATTTTGTTAGATCCACGATCCGAACTTGTCTGCATCATTTGAGAGTGATTCAAGATGTTTAGCTCAATTTCCTAGTACGGAGGTTGCATATTACAAAGGATTTGGTGTTCTTGGATACAAATTCGAAGTTAAGGACATAGAAACATCTAGAACCAGTCAGAATAGTGGGATTGCGACGGTAGGATCGGACGGTGTGATTTATTATGGGTACTTAAATTGTATACTCGGCATCCACTATCCCGGACGATCAGAACCCTTTTATATATTCCAGTGTACTTGGTACGATACGAGAACCGATACGGACAGGTGGAGAAACAATCTTGGGACTTGGAAAGATGAATATGGATTGACCAGTGTGAACACACTTCGATTTTACGGTCAGGAATATCCGTTTATCTTTCCGAACCAAGCGTTCCAAGTATACTACTCACAGTGTTTGAAGCATCCGGGGTGGAGTGTTGTATGCCGATGGAAACCCAGAGATATCTACGATGTCCCAGAATACGAGGACAGCGATGAAGACGAAGAAGAGAGAAGGCTTAAAGTGCTCCGACCGTCTGTTTCGAAGGACGGGTTGTCTTCGACCGATTATGAAGTTACGTGGGTTAGAAATGACATCGACGATGAAATCCAAGTAGATATGTATAATGCGCCCACGAAACGAAAAAAGTTATCTGTAATGTTATATTATTACTTCACATTTTACGCTCTATACATATATAGTCAATACTTTTAATGATTGTCTAATGCGTCCACGAACCGTTTATCTAGATTTGATGACGATGTCGGAAGCAGCGAGGGGCGGCAGGAGCTCCAGCCGCGGCAGAGGCAGAGGCAGAGGCAGAGCGGTTCTGCCGCCCGGAGAGCTTCGTAGGGAGCTTCAGAGGGCCGGTCTTGCACCCAGATCGGAGACCCCTTCGGATGCCTCCTTCCGTGTGGATTTTGCCACACCTCCAGGTATACTGCACGCATATCCATTTTGAATGTAATATTACAGATATTCATGCCTGTTTATGTCAAAATTACTTATATTGTCAATGTTTGATTGTCTAGTTGTTGGTGATGCGTCCACATCTAGGACAGAGGCCACTCCCGCTCCTCCAGATATGTTTATATATCATATAGTGCATGTATATTGATTTAGAATGCTAGATCATAAATATACACACATTCCTTTTGCTCTTACTTAGCAATTTTTATTATTGTCTAGCTGTAGGTGGTGACACCACCGCACCTGCGGGTATGTTTATATATCCTATAGTGTATGCATATTGATTTAGAACGTTATATTATTGACCTACACATTCTTTTTGCAATTACTTATATAATCTATTTTTAATTGTCTAATTATAGGTGGTGCGTCCACATTTTCCGCAGGGGCCACTCCTGCCGCTTCCATACCATCCGCATCGTCTGCAGGTTAGTATGAATAAATATAAAATATTTATTCATTTTACATATGCTCTATAGAATAAATATGAACTTCATGGAAATTTAGCGTCAATGTTTATTTTATAGTTGGAGGGGATGCGACCCCATCCGGGACCCCGGTTGTTCCTCACCAGAGGAACTATCGTCCCGCTCGTGCTGCTGCCCGGGCCCAGGCTCGTGCGATAGTCACCGGAGGTATATATCACACTTTAATTTTCGTTTAAGCTTGATTTCTTAATACAACTTTGTCTTAATATTGATTGTCTTGATATTTCTTGCAGACGCAGGGCCTCTCCATCCCCAGAGGGGGACTCGAGGTCCGAATCAGTCCCATAGGCTGAGGCCTGACAGAGCTAGGGAGAGGCAGCATTCCCCCTCTTTTTTACCCTTGACTATCGCTATACTGGTCCTCATGCCGAGAGGTTCGGCCGGTATATGGGGGACGAGAGCCGGCTCATGAAGAACTATCCACTTCACGTTGAGTGGGGCGAGCAGCACCGGCGCTCATTCGCCCTCTTCTTTGATCAGGCTCGGGTACGTATTAATATATATTTTCATTTGATTTATCCAATATATTTATTATTAACACTTGCAATCTAATAACAATATTTTTTTTGTATTTTCAGTCGGATTATGATTTTCAGCCTGTACCCGACCCTGATCACCCTGGGAGGGTGCTCGACCTTCATGCTCTGTACAATGGCCTGATGAAGAACATGCAGACCAAGGTCCGATACAACAGGAATGAGCTGAAGGCCGACTGCTAATCCCTGTGGATGGCGACCCCCGAGGCAGAGAGAGCGGCCCTCCTATCTACTCCAGCGTTTGCGAGAGTCGACGTAAAGACATGGCCTCTATTGTGCAAATATTTCGACTCCCAACGCAAACAGGTATGTATTTTAAATGTAATTCATTGTTTAGGATATAATTTATTTTTTTGTGTTCCTTAATTAGAAAACTAAATGTTAATGCGTTGTGCAGAAACAGGCCGCTCAGAATACAGAGAAAGAACAGGAAGTCGGCCAAGAGGGGTCGCCCCACTTACACAGGTGGCTCGAGGAATATTACTCGAGCCATGGAGTTATCGGTAAATTACAATAGACCGAACTTTGTGATATTCTGCAATATTAAGAGTTATTTTCTAATATTTCTAATATTAAGAGTTATTTTCTAATATTACAGACAGCTTAGACCGTGGCGCAAGGTGGTACACCGAGCGTGCTGTCCGCATATTTTGCCGTCCACGGCACCTCGACAGATCCCGCCACGGGCGAGCTTCGATATCCCAACGTCGCTACCCAGGAGTATTGCGTAAGTGTTAATATTTATTCTACCCATATTTGAAATTTTAGTTTTGGAAGGTTCAAGTTTAAATTTTATACTTATACTTTACTGCTTAATGTGGGTGTAGGAGCGGGTGGTTGAGTAGGCCGAGGCCTTGGGGATCGATTTTACCTGACAGAGCGATCCGAGGCTGCTGACCCCAGTTCTGGACGCCGCACACGGAGGGCACCACGGAGGTTGGGAGAGAGGCCGGGGACTGGGCCCTAGCAGGGCCCATATGAGGATGGACTCCACCCCGGCGGTTACTTCCTCTGTCTCCAGTGAGCGACGTGTCCAGCAGGAACTGGAGAGCTTGAGGGCCACCGTTCAGGAGTTGAAGGAGATGCTGATATGTATGCTACTTTATAGTAAAATATCATGTCATATTATAGATATCAACATATCCATAATTAGTACGTAGCTTGAGCTTATTTGGTTTTAGACTTAGGTTTGATTAATCATACATACATATGTAATTAAAATAAACAACGGTTTTCCAAACTAGATATCCAAATGGGATTTCGAAATAACTTGATAATGATATGAATTCGAATAATACACAGTTCTTACACGCTTCTTACGCACGTTAGGTCCAGACGCGACAGGGTACACCGGCCGAGCCTCCACATGCATCTCCTTCGGCTGCGGCTCCGCAAGCCTCTACATCGGCTGCGGTTCCGCAGACAGCTCCTATAGCTCTACCGCCCGCTCAGACTCCCACAGCCATGGCTCCGCAAGCTACTACCTCGACGGCGGCTACGCAGACCACATCTCCAGCTCCACAGGACGCTCAGACTCCCGCTCGCGCCGAATTGCATGGTTTATTGACCGAGGAGCAGGCGCGCCTTATTCTATCGTTTATCAGAGGTGGAGCTGGACCGAGTTAGGGTAGCTTTTTGATTCTTTTTTTTTGAAACATGTATTTATTTATATCATACATATTGTACTACATTTTGAAACGATATTAATATCGGTTTATATTTATATCATATTCAGTATTTGGGTTTCTTTTGTATATTATATGCGTGAGATGTGATTATGAATACTGCGATTAATTTTATATTTTATTGATATATATATTATTGTGCACAGAGCGAGAAAAAATCAGGCTGCCCTTTTTTTTAAAAAAATCAGATAATGTGTACCTACGGATTAATCCGTAGGTACACATGTTGCCCCTACGGTTTAATCCGTAGGGGCACAATATCAGCATTAACTGATATTTCCCCCCAGATCTCAGTATCAGGGGGTTGGGCTTGCCCCTACGGATATAACCGTAGGGGCAAACAAAATCCCCTACGGATATGTACCTACGCATGTATCCGTAGGGGATATTACTTTCCCCTACGGATATATTCGTAGGTACAGATAATATATTTAAAAAAACGGTAAATAAAATAACTTTTTCCCCCCTACGGCCAACTCCGTAGGTGAAAATGGACCTACACAGAACTCCGTAGGGGCAAGTTCAGGGCTTCAACATGCACCTACGGCGTTTGCACCTACAGGTTATATTTTCGCCCCTACGGATATATCCGTAGGGGCAGTGGTTTGCCCCTACGGGTAAATCCGTAGGGGCAACCCCATATTGTAGTAGTGATCCATGAAGAATGCACTCAAATACTCAAGGCCATTTGTATTTTAGTATATCCCAGAATTACCCTTGCTGACCCATGTATGCAAGTACAACGAAAGCTGCATAAATTTCTCGGCAATAATGCTTCGGTTGTTACACATATTGAAATTATTCCTGAAGGGGGAGGGGGTTTGAATAGGAATACACTATTGATATGTCCAAAATAAATTTTTTACAACACTTACTAATAGAGAACACAATTGGAAAACTTAACAAATGATATACCAATATAATAAAAGGCCAAGCAAACTACAATTGTGAATTAATGAATAAGAAGCAAGCAACAATATCAAGTTATAAGCATATAAAGTAAGTAGCGAACAAGTATGCAATTTCTAATCTATGGATGCTTGCATGCAACTAGATATAAATGTAAATGACAAGTAATAAAAGAGAGATATAGAGAAATCGCAAACTCAAGGCACAATAGATTTTTAGAGTGGTTTGGAAGATCCTCTAGTCCACTTTTATAGACGTACGGGCCCGTTCCACTTAATCATGTATCTGATGTGACAAACACGTTGTGCACCCGCAACAACACGTCACTCGACACATGAGTAACTCTTCTCGATTACAAGCTCTCCTCTTTTACAAAGACATCTTTGCACTCAAGGATCCTCACACAAAAAAGAAAAACTTCTCTAAATCTTCTCTCTTACTAAGGACTCTCTTGCACTCAAGATATTCTCACACAAAGACAAGAAGAGGGTTACAGATGTAGGTCGGGATCTCCCTCAGATGTTGTCCTCCGTTGATCTTATTGCCTGCGGTGCTGAACGGTTGAGAATTGAGATAAGGGTTGAGCGTGTGGATCTCAATGGATTGTTGGTTGTAGTTGACACCGAGCTACCAGCAAAGGAAGCCCCGGGGTGGGAAACTACCGTAGGACCCTCCAACGATCAAGTAAGTACCGAGAAATATTAGGGCAGAGTAGCGGCGTATGGGAGTGAGTTAGAGCTACTTGAATCGTCTGGAAGAGGGGTTTGTATAGCGGTCACATGGAGCAAGCCGATGCGAGATTCTCTCTGTCCGTTACGCCCCTGCGCCACGTTCGCGTTGATGGCGGGATACGTCCATTAATAACGAGATAAGCTTATTAATGGAGAGATATGCTAGCGTGGGATGCAGGACGTGGAGCAGCGGAGATCTCGTTGTGGCGAGATACACGGAGCTGTTACGGGGACACTCGGACTTCGTGCTCCTGGCCAAACAGGGAGGCTGAGCAATCTCAGATATAAGATAGCCCATAGACGTAAGTGAGCTGAGGATTCTTAGCTATAGGATAGCTCTGAGACAGGCTATAGGATAACTCGGAGACGAGCTATTGGCTGGCGGTCAGCCGAAGGGGGAACGTACTCTGGGGAGGTCTTCTAAAAGGTAGTGTGCAATCTCGAAGACGAGGCGCCGAGGAATGTCCACAATGGATCATACTCACTCCATCTCTGTAGCCTCTAGGAATCTAGCGGGCTTACTTGGATGATATGTCATCTACTACGTGTCGGTATCTGGGGAATTCCCACTTATGAGAATCATCATTAGCCTCCTACTTTCGTTCCGACCCATTTATGGGTCGGGTCGATAGTGGTCTGCTCGGCTTTCTCTGATCAGCTGGGTGTCAAGAATTCTTCATTGTAGATTGTTCGGGTGCGACATGTCGTTTGGCAGTTTCGTTTCTTCGATCTCCGAGTCTACATGGCATTTCACCGTGCGCCTTAGTTTTCAAGAGTATCCCCGATGACGTCAGCGGATCACTGAAAGGGTGGCGCCATAATGGAGGTGTCGCTTCGTCTGTTCGGTCCGTTGATCTCGTGCCATGTGGACGTATTTGGACGGAAGATTATGAGACGTCGTTTTTGCTGGTTGGATCCGCGTGAGGAGGGAAACGTCCAATGGTTGGCTACCGTGTGGCACCATCGGGACCGTGGGGGGCGGCTCTTCTTTCTAGCGGGAGCGTATTTGGGCCGTCGGATGGCCTTTATTGAGTGTATAAATAGGGGAGGCCTATCCTTAGGAAATACCTTTACTTTGCTTGCCTTCTGTCGTCTGAAAATTTCTTGGTGCTTCACTTCTTAGGTCGGATCCCCAGTCAAAATCCATCTTGAGCTACTCTTCCCTTGAATCAAGTTAGATGTCTTTCTATGATGTTTTAGTTGATGTAGTTAGGGTTGAGTCAGGCGATGAGGCTTCAACCTCTGAAGTCAAGTCTAGTGGGTCCTCTTCATCTTCCTCGGTTTCTGATAGCCGAGGAAGTTCTTCTTCTTCCTCCACGCCTGGTTCGCCCCAAGGGGTGGTGATTCACTTGTTCCTCATCATCGGGGGCTAAAAGGTCCCCCAAGGTGCGTATCTAGAATACTTGTGATGCGTCCTCGATGCTAAACAGGTCAGACGAGCTTTCTGATATCCGGGCTCGTTTCTATATTCCCCTTGGCTACTCACTCCGTCTGGCCACGGAGGGTGAACGGGCAGAGCAGGTACAGGGCAATGAGATTGCTCTGTACCTGGAAGCATTCCGAGCAGGAATGCGTCTGCCCTTTTCGCCCGAGATTTGTGCCGTCCTTCATTGTTTCCAACTTTCCCCAAGCCAGCTAGCACCTGGAGGATTCTCCTCGGGTTCCTGGTCCGGCTAAAAATTGATCGGATCTCCTTTAACCTATGTTTTCTTTTATCCTTCATATAATACAAGAATCACCCAGGTACTCGTGAGGATGAGCCGAGTTGGGTTTATTTCTCCTTTAAAAAGCATAAGAGTAGGACGGCCGGATCGGGGTAGTGGTTGTCCCTTCTTCCATCTATGAGTGGAAGGAGAAGTTCGTGTTCGTCGGCCCTCCTAAGGGAGAGGAATGGCCAGTGCCACCAAGTGGCACATGACATATTGCCCGAGGGATAAGCAGTCAAGTGCCCTAGAGGCGGGGGTCGTGTCGCGGTGGGAGCTGATCCAGCGTGCCAACGCCTTGCTTTCCGAGCAGGCCCTGAGCTTGGCGGGACTCAGTCCCGCGCGCTTCATAGGTAAGTTAGGACTTCGCTGATCAACTTAGACTTAACATAGTTTTCTATTTCTGTCGCTAACCCTTTGTTTCGTTTCCTTTCGCAGAGTCCATGGATCGATCAAAAATTATGGCCGCCCTGGCTGCTAAGGTGTAGAGAAGGAAGGGTGGCGGAGGTAGCTCATCCAAGCCCGCACCGAGCATGGAGCCCCATTAGGGTCCCTTTGCAAAGGTTGCCGTCACTCCTCTAGTCCCGGAGGAGCGCAGGAGTAGAGGGCAAAAACATGCCCGGAAACAAGCTCCCCGGGTGAGATCGGAGGCGCCTTCCCCCACCGAGTCTCCATCCTGAGACTCAAGAAGGTGGTTTCCTGGCTACCTCCAACTGGGATATAGGTGCAGGAGGGTGACTTCTTCATCGAGATGCCGTCGGGGCTTTCCGTGGCCGACAGCCTGCTGGCGGACATGGAGAAAGCGGCGGGGGCTAAGATACCCTGAGGCACCATGAAGGCCGAGGTTGCAGCAATAGCTCTGGAGGCCGTCCAGGTTGGCGATCTTTCTACTAATTTCCAAGTGATCTTTCCCCTGTTCATTTCCTGACGAATGTTGTTTGCCTCTTTTTCTGCAGGTCCTTCAACACTGCGCCTTCCTAGCTGCCATGGAGACCGAGGAAGTCGCCCCTGCAATGAAAAAGGTTAGGGAGACATCCTTGTATGAGGAGGAACTCCTCTCCAAGTTGAAGAAGGCCAAGGATAACGCTGCTTATCTCGAGTCAAGGCTGGTCTCGGGGGGCATGAAGGCCATGAGGCTGAAGGAGTCTCATCGGGTGCTCCAGGATCAGGTCGGTGAGGTCAACGAGCTCTTTGATGCCATGAGGAAGCAAGGAGATTCGCTTAAGAGGGACGTCCGGGCGGCCAGCGAGGCGGCGAAACGGGCCAAGGAAAAGGCAGAAAAGGCCGTGGAAGACTACAAGGCGTCCGACTAATTCTACGTCAACCTTACTGATTCTGCGGCTATTGGGTAGCACAACGCCTTCGACGCTGTTAAGGAGGTGGTGCTCATGTTCGACGATCGGGAGCTTCGTGTGAGGTATCCTTTCGTGGAGGAAGAACCATAGGGCAGAAGCGCTGAGCCGGCGGGAGGAAACGAGTTGGCTGGAGGAGGAAAGTAAGCTAGTTAAGGCGCTGAGCAGGCGGTGGCCGAGAAGATGACTTGAAGTCGCTGCTCTTCCTGCCTTCTCTTTTTTCTTTGTAAGCCTTTTGGCAATTTTCTAGCGACTTTATAAAGCTGAGGAGCTCATAATACCTTGTATATAATTTTGAAATTAATAAAATATTTTTGCTCGTCTGCAATGTGCCTGATTGGAATATGCTCATTTTCGTTTATATTTTTCAAGTGTGGATAGACCGGTGTCCCTCTTCACCCCGGAGTCGAGGTGACGTGAGACGAGCGAACACTAGGCTTATTCTTCCAAGTATAGATAGACTGGTACCCCTTTCATCCCGGAGACGGGGTGTGGCGTGAGTCGAGCGCACACTAGGTTTATTCTTCCAAGTATAGATGGACCGGTACCCCCTTCACCCCAGAGATGAGGTGAGGCATGAGTCGAGCAACCTTAGCAGAGCTCTATGCTATTACTTCTTCGGATTCGAGTGGGGTTGGAGTTGGCAGATTATCGACCGAACCCGAGCTTTATTTACTTAGATCATGTTAGGAGTTTGCCTACTTCGGGTACGTGCGCCAGGTAGTGGTCAGCTTGCTGGTTTAACGCGAGGCCTTAAGATCCACCGTTGATGCCGAGAAGGAAGCTATCCGGTGGCCTCATGATGAGGGCTTTGGATCCACGATATCGTTGGACAGGAAGCTACCCACTGTGGATGGACCAGGAAGGAAGCTACCAGGCTGCCTCATGAAGAGGGCTTTGGATCCACGGCGTCGTTGGGCAGGAAGCTACCCGTTGTGGATGGACCCGACAGGAAGCTACCCAGCTACCTCGTGAAGAGGGCTTTAGATCCACGGCATCGTTGGGCAGGAAGCTACTCGCTGTGGATGGGCCAGGCAGGAAGCTACACGGTGGCCTCGTGAAGAGGGCTTTGGATCCACGACGTCGTTGGGCAGGAAGCTACCCGCTGTGGATAGGTCGGCCAGGAAGCTACCCGGCTGCCTTGTGAAGAGGGCTTTGGATCCACAACATCGTTGGGTAGGAAGCTACCCGCTGTGGATAGGCTGGGCAGAAAGATACCCGGCGGTCTCATGAAAAAGGATTTGGATCCACAGTGTCATTGGGCAGGAAGCTACCCGCCGTGGATGGGCCGGGTAGGAAACTACTCGACTGCCTCGTGAAGAGGGCTTTGGATCCAAGGCGTCGTTGGGCAGGAATCTACCAACTGTGGATGGGTCGGGCAGGAAGCTACCCGGATGCCTCGTAAAAAGGTTTTTGGATCCATGGCGTCGTTGGAAAGGAAGCTACCCGATGTGGATGGGCCGGGCAAGAAGATCCCGACTGTCTCGTGAAGAGGGCTTTCGAGTAGGAATCTACTTGTATTGAAGTGGTTAACCGATGGTGAGATTGCCATGACGCCGATATTTGCGCCTCGCTGATTTCCGGTGTTGTGTGGGGTGTGGCAGATACCTCAAGATCTTGGCAAATCTCCCGAAGATGTCATTCATTCTTCCCGGATCCGTGTGAAAGGGAGGGGGCCAATAGCCGGGTGCCGCATGGAGGCGCTCTATCGGGTGGATATGATACTCTGCAATTCGTGCTACGGCGGGAGATGATCTCGTCCGTTAGGGAATTTTCGTTGAGGCTATAAATAGTGGAGCCTTGGCCCTCTCTAAGGCACTCTTGTCGATTTTCTTTTAGTTGTCCCCATCTCCTCCCCTTTCTCTTTGCCCGATACTCGTTGTTCATCGTTTCCTGATGGACGGCCATACTCACACCATCTGAGATATCATAATACGCGATGACGTTTATCACTATGATTTTGACAGTTCCGAGGCAACATACGAGGCCGTAATAGGTCGTCTCGAGCGTCACTGCGGACGTTTACTTCCGCGCAAATCTTCTCTCATTCAAGTGCTTATCTATGCGATCTGGAGATCTTCCCCTGGCCTTTTCAGGGCGTTGTCCCAACAAGTTCTATAGGAGGCGGTTGACAAGATGTGCGCGGCCCATGAGTTGGGCCTGATTTTGAAGAGCAGGCGGGACCGCTCAATAGATATCCTTCGTCGATCTTTCCAGTAACGGCTGATCATTGCTTCATGCTTGATAGCGGAAGTCCTCAGCGGAACCGTAGCTGCTCGGGTCCATGGGCATAAGTAGAAGGAGCGATCGAATGCTGCTTGGGCTCGGCTATTGGATCTCAGCTTTGAGTACCATAGTCAATGCTCTCAAGACCCCCTTCCCCCTTTGTTGTAATAGTTAAGAAGTATTTTTTTCTTTGCGAGCCCTCGGGCATTTTTGCAAGGCTAAGGAGTTGAGAATACCTCTTATCAATAAAATTTATCTTTTGCTTACAAATTTCTCTTCGCTCAGGGTGTCGATCGTTGAAAATTTTTCGTTTCACTTTGCAAGTGCATGTAGATCGGTGCTCCTCCCTCATTTCCCCGGAGTCAAGGTAAGACGGGCGGATTACTACTTAGGTCAGCTACCGATAGATTCTCCCACATTTTATTCATCTGAGTAAAAGGCTGGTCTGGGGTACTTTGCTTGCCTTCGAGCCGGGCTGGAGAGAGATAGCCCGCCGACTCATGAGAGGGTTTAGAATTCACGGGTTTGGCCGGGCAGGAATCCACCCGCCGTGAACGGATGCGATGAACAGGAGGCTGTCCGCCTGCCTCGAAACCAAGCCGAAACCTACTCGCGTGAGGGCTTAGCTTAGAAATTAAAACAAATTTAAATGGTGGAAAAAGAGGCATCTCATTATTCAAGAGAGTACAAGTTCATCTATAAAATTTAAGCTTTTCGGCGTTATACGGCCGTGGAAAGTTACACCCCAAGGAATCTTCGAGGCGGTAGGCTCCTCCGGGCAATGCCTCAGTTACGAGGAAGGGAATATCCCACTTCGAGAAGAACTTGTGCAGCTTCCCTTGGCCCTCGAATTCGTTTCGTCGTAGGACTAAGTCACCTATTTTGAATGCTCGGTGTTTGACCCGGGCATTGTAATATCGGGCGGTCTGTTATTGGTAAGCAACCATCTTTATTGGTGCCCGGTCTCTTCTTTCCAATTGGATGTCCAAGTTGCTTCGAAGGGCTAAGACATTAGCCTCGTCATCGAAGTGTTTAACTCGATAACTGGATAGGCCGATTTCCGCAGGGACCATAGCCTCGGTGCCATAATAGAGACTGAATGGGATTTCCCCGTGGGTGTTTTCTTCGACGGCCGCAATGCCTACAGCACCCATGGTAGTTACTCGACCCATCCGCCCTATCTTCCTTCTAGGCGGGCTTTGAGGCCCCAGATGACACCTCGGTTTGCTATCTCGGCTTGCCCGTTGCATTGGGAATATGCGACTGCAGAGAACTTCATTAATATATGATAATCGCTGCAGAATTCTTTGACTTTGTCATTTTCAAAGTTGGTTCCGTGGTTGGTGATGATGCACCTCGGAATTCCAAATCGGGTGATTACATTGTTCGGCAGGAACTTCACCGTGGAGGCGGCATCCGGTTTCCTGATCGGCATGGCTACCCATTTCATAAAGTAGTCTACGGCGATAAGAATGTATTTGTGCCCCATGTGCCAGTAGGGAGTTGGCCAATCATGTCCATTCCCTACTGTGCGAATAGCTAAGGGGAACTCAGTGGTGTTAACTCAGTGGCCGGTAACTGAGGAGTTTTGCTGAAGAGTTAGCATGTCTTGCATCTTCGTATAACCTTTTCTGCATCGCTGTGGATAGTCGGCCAATAATACACTTGTAGCATTGTCTTTTGAACTAGATTGCGGGCTCCCTGATGCGCGCCTTCGACTCCTTCATGTATCTCTTAGAGAACATACTCTGCTTTGTTGGAATTGACGCATTATATTAGATCATCGTGAATGAATAGCCGGGGGTTTTATATGAGATGAGAGTTTTTTAATTTTCATTCATGTAAAATTTGTATGTAATATTCTTTTATCAGGACACTTCCCGGTTGAGGATGATATCACCATTGATGTATATTATTTACTTTTCTGCATTAGGATAGACCCAAGACCGGGAGCACAAGTAACCGGGTTCTGGAGTCCAGTGGGAGACCATCTCGAGGAGTCAAGACCGGGTCTCCTAACTCTATAATTGGTCGGGTTGCTTGCCGCTTTCGTAGGGGTCTAGGGATGTGGTATTGTCTATTCATCACGATCGTGGAATCCGTGTTTTTCATTATTGGCTTAATTTAAAACACGGACCTCCTAGTATATCCAATATTTCATATGTTGACTTCTGTTGCTTGGTTCTGTGATGTGATCATATAACTGCGTGAGACGAATGCTATATATATATATATATGATATATATAATAAACATTTCTTATGTTTTGCACCCGCGCTAGTCTAGCCCCCGCTCTGCCGTTAGTTAAGTAACCTAACGGTGCATGACGGGGCCCCGTGGTGAATGCGGATGGCATAAGCGTACGTTCTATTTTCGTTTCATTTTCTGTGATGTTTAGGAAACATTAAACGATGGGACTTCATTAATGAGATTAATGAAAAAAAAGAAACCTAAAGATATTGTAGAATCAAAAGTTTTTAAAAAGGTAGCTCTAGTTCTTACTTTGCATAGTGGTATTCCTTGATGAATATCCAGCACCTCATTCGATGAGGAAAGAGCCGAGATCTCTTCACTGAGAGTGACCTTTTTAGCAAAACTAGCAAATACTACAACCTACTCGGTTTGGTTTTTATAGCTTCTCTAGTTCTTACTTTGCATAGTGGTATTCCTTGATGAATATCCAGCACCCCATTCGATGAGGAAAGAGCCAAGATCCCATCACCGGGAGTGATCTCTTTAGCGAAACTAGCAAAACCTACAAAAACACTCCTTTTTCAAATCACTAGATTCTACAACGATATCAAGTTCATTACGTTAATAGTTTTCTTCAAAACCAGCCATAGTCCTCCGTCATTTCAGATAAGTACTATTTAGTATTCGTGCTACGTTTTTTGGCCTTTGTCAAAGCGTAGTGTGCGGTAGCTGATTAGTGCTTATCTGCTGCATGTGATGCGATTGGATTAGGGTAGTCGTGCGACTTTTTTAGCCTTCGTCAAGGGTCGTGCGGGTGTGTTTAATTCACTCAAGAAATGAATGGGTTGAACATGACTAGCGGCTTATGGTTTGTTGTCTTTCGTCAAGGTCATAGGACGTTAGAGGTAAAAACAATTATTGGGAATTTCAAGTGTTGAAGTTTGCAATGAGATTGCATACCTTCTATATGATAGTTGGATCCCGATACGCACTGCGAGTAAGTTTTACTCCTGGGAGAGTTTTCCACTTTACAATTAGCTGATCCATTAGGTGTCTAAGAAAGGTGTTAACGGAGCGATGCCCCTGCGGAAACGAGGTTATTTAATTAGTTCCATGCGAAAGCATGGGGAGACTACCTCGGAGTACCAATACCTTCCGGGCTGACCGATTGGCGAACTTGTAGGGTGTAATTAATCCCGGCTAATCTTATCTTTTAAGTTTTGAAAGAAGATTTGATAAAAACAGTAGGAGCCATCCTGATTAGATAAAATAATAACCAATCTAATCTTGCAAAGAGCGCACGCAAAAGTGATTATCCTTCTCTCTCTTCTGGTAGCGACCAATGACACGCCTTAACCAAGATAATAATATGGATGTATTGACCGAACCCACTTATTATACCGGGCTAGGTTCCGCTCTATCATATGACTGTCAAAAGTCTTAGCAAGAAATAGGGGAATATCAGGATTCCCACACCACCCAAACGAAGAGCATGTTGATGCATCATATTCGGGTGTGTTTGTAACCGAGAATTGTTTCTCAGTTTGCTCTACGTTCTGGTTATTGGATACCAGATCAGGATCCCACGTATGTAATTTGTTACATGGGCTAAAGTGAGGTAGAGAACTGGAAAAGGGTGATAAGTTTCTAGTAGTAGGGAATGGTGTAATTATTGCAGCTAAAGCAGTTGGCGAAGGGTGATAAGTCTCTAGTAGTAGGGAATGGTGTAATTGTTGCAGGTAAAGCAGTTGGCGAATATCACCTTGTATTACCAAGTGGTAGAACAATGATTCTGAACGACTGTTATTTCGTACCAAAAATGTTGTGAATGTTTCCCTAAATCAAGTGTTGATTGGGTATGGTATGTTATATAACGGTATATACGTTCTAAATCACAACACAGTTCTAAGTACACAGAACACACACAAGAGGAACAGTTCAGAAATGAACGAAGCTTTCTTGTGGCATTGTAGACTAGGTCATATCAATGCAACAAGACTAGCTAAGTTGCATAAAGATGGATATTTGAATCCGTTCGAATTTACATCTTATGAAACTTGCCAGTCATGTCTCAAAGGCAAGATGATCAAATCTCCGTTTACTGGACACGGAGAAAGAGCTACCGAACTCTAGGGACAGATACATAGTGATGTATGTGGTTCTATGTCTACACATGTCAGGAATGGTTCCTCGTACTTTATTACATTCACCAATGATCTCTCAAGATACGGACATGTGCTCCTGATGAAACACAAATCTGATTTTTTTGAGAAATTCAAGGAATATAAGTATGAAGTTGAGAACCAGATGGGTAAAAATATTAAAATCCTTCGATCTGATCGGGGAGGAGAATACTTGAGCACGGAATTCCGTAATTATTTAAAAGAGAATGGGATTCTCTCTCAGCTTACTCCTCCGTATACACCACAACACAACGGAGTATCGGAGCGGAGGAATCACTCCCTATTAGATATGGTGCGCTCTATGATGAGTAATGTGAGTTGCCTATTTCTTTTTGGGGTTATGCACTTGAGATAGCTGCATACCTATTGAATAGAATTCTGACCAAATCTGTTGCCTACCACTCCATATGAGATATGGAATGGGAAGAGACCATCTCTTAAACGAGTTAAGATATGGGGTTGTCCGGCCTATGTTAAAAAGCAATATCCGGACAAGTTCAAGGTAAGGCCAGTTCTGTGTAAGTTTGTAGGATATCCTAAACATTCACAAGGGTATATCTTCTACCACACCGAGGAACAAAAGATGTTTGTTTCTAAACATGCCACCTTTTTAAAAAAGGAATTTCTTGTGAAAGAAATTAGTGGTAGTGAGGTAGAACCGGAAGAAGTTCCAGCAACACAAACTATAATTGACGATTTGGTAAAACCGGAGGATTCAGTAGTCCCCAACGAACCTCAACCACTCCACAGATCTAGTAGGGTTCCTCATCCACCAGAGAGATACTAGGGTTTTCTCATAGACGGTGGGAGCGAGGATTGCATCATGGAAGATGATGACCCAACAAGTTTCGAGCAGGCCATCACAAGTGGAGACTCTGTGAAATGGCTAGATGCTATGTGATCTGAGATGGAATCCATGTACACCAACAAAGTTTGGACTTTGAAAGTTGCTCCTGAAGGGGTAAAACCCATCGGGAGCAAGTGGATCTTGAGAAGATAATTGGTGTAGATGGAAAATTTGAGACTTTCAAAGCAAGACTTGTAGCAAAAGGTTTTCGTCAACGACCAGGTGTCAACTATGATGAAACCTTTTCTCGAGTGGCTATGCTTAAGTCCATCAGAATCCTACTTGTCGTTGCTGCATACCATGAATACGAAATATGGCAGTTGGACATCAAGACCGCTTTTCTAAATGATGGTTTAGAAGAGAGCGAGTACATGACACTGCCAGAAGGCTTCGTAGACAGTGGGAGTAGCAGAAGCTTATGCAAGTTACTTAAATCAATTTACGGATTAAAGAAGGCATCACGGAGATGGAACATTTGTTTTGATGAAGCTATCAAAGAGTTTTACTTCATCAAAAATGTAGATGAACCATGTATATACAAGAAGGTTGTAGAAAGTAAGGTTGTCTTCCTCGTAATGTACGTGGATGACATACTCTTGATAGGAAACAATGTTCCTATACTACACTCGGTCAAGTTCTTCTTATTACACAAGTTCTCCATAAAAGATTTAGGTGATGCCTCCTACATCCTGAGGATTAAGATCTATAGAGATAGATCTAGATGGATATTAGGATTGTCCTAATCTAGGTACATTGACACCATACTAAAGAGGTTTAGTAAAGAAGATTCTAAGCTTGGTAATTTACCCGCTTGTTTAGGAATCACTTTCTCCAAAGAGATGTCTCCCAAGACTGATTTTGAAAGGGCTCGCATATAAGGGACACCCTATACTTCGGCAGTCGGGTCTATCATGTATGCGATATTATGTACCAGACCAAATGTAGCTTACTCACTAGATGTAGTGAGTAGATATTAATCAGATCCTGGGGAGAAACACTGGATAGCTATGAAGAACATTCTTAAGTACTTAAGAAGCACTAAAGAGATGTTCTTGGTGTATGGTAACGGTGAAATCCAGGTAGAGTTCTTTACCGATTCGAGCTTTCAGAGTGATAAGTACGATAGTAAGCCAGTCTCGGGTTTTGTCTTCACCCTCAATGGAGGGACGGTATATTGGAAGAGTTCCAAGCTAGATACCACAGCAGACTCGACGATGGAGGCTGAATACATCGCTGCCAATGATACTGCTAAAGAGGCTGTCTGGATAAAGAAGTTCATAGCTGAACTTTGTGTGGTTCCATCCATTGAGCATCCAATACCTGTGGATTGTGATAACAATGGAGTTGTGGCATTGGCCAAGGAACCCCAGTCCCATCAGAGATCCAGACATATTCTTAGGCTGTATCACCTGATCCGGAAGATAGTTGATCGTCGGAAGATCGAGGTCAGGAGAATTGTCACGAAGGATAACACAGCGGATCCACTCACGAAGGCCTTCCCCCAGATGCAATTCGAGGGACTTTTTAGGATGTTGGGTATGAGATACTATAACAACTGGCCTTAGTGTAAGTGGGAGATTGTTGGTGATATGTATTCCCTAGAGGCCATTATTGTATGATATAGTGGATGCTTGGACATATATATGGAGCACTTTCTTGCTCGACATGATAGTATGCTATTTGGTTGCCTTTATCTTAACATGTTCACTGGTATTATTATACCGTCTCTCATATACTAGTTGATAAAGCCCTTAGGATGTTGGCTTGACTACCAAGACTATGATGCGGATCATACTACTGGGACCTGGGCAGTCCACAAGCACATCCTTAAATTATTCCTAGTCGAGGGTATATCGAGACAGGGCATCGATATTCCAGAGTAGACTAGTGTGTATGTTTCTTGACCCTGTATGGGGAGATGGTTGATCCCATATCCATTGGAGTTTGACATCAAATATTGTACACAGGTGATAATCAGAGAATGGGTATACCGAACAGGACTCACCGAGAACTCCTAGATGGTACTATACCTATCGTCAGATAGCAGTTCTCTGGTGACACTGGTACAGGTTAGTCTGAAGACCCGAGATCGTCATAGAGACTTGTGTGGTTCCCACTGTGCTTTGATTTCCTCCCTGTTAGTTGTATGTATGCCCTAGAGGCCAGTATTGTGCAGATGATGTATATTATATTGGATGCTTGGACATATATAGAGATGACTTTCTTGCTCGATATGATAGTATGCTATCTGGTTACTCTTTATCTTAACATGTACACTAGTCTCTTTATACTGTCTTATAGTTACATGTTGGTAAAGCCCTTAGGATTTGTACTTGACTACCTGGACTATGATGCAGATCATACTAGTGGGGACATAGTAGTCCATAAGTACATCCTTCAAGGTCCCTAGTCGTGGGTGTATCGAGACGGGGCATCGATATACCAGTGTAGACTAGCGTATACGCTTCTCGACCCATGTGATGGGCGATGGATGATCCCATATCCATTGGTGTTTGACATCAGAGATGGTATACGGGTGCTCAGTGGAGACTGAGTACACTGGACGGACTCGCCGAGAACTCCCAGATGGTATTATACCTCACGTCAGATGGCAGTTCTCAGGTGACACTTGTACAGGTTAGTCTGTAGACCCGAGATCGTCATAGAGTCTTGTGTGATTCCCACTGTGCTTTGATCTCCACCTTACCACGTCCATGAGGGCGTGCAAAACGGTGGTCTTTAGGCACAGTCCCGAGTCACATGGAGGCAATGAGCGATAGGAGGGGTTTCGTCTCTCCCGGTATTGGGGGTTGATGATGCACAGTGCTCGATTGGCCGTAGCAGGGAAGTCCCTGGCCAGGGCTGATCAGAGATTTGGTGGTAAGTGTTACCAGTAGTTTCTCGACCCGTTATGAGCCTCACATCGGCACGACTTATCGGGTTATTGGGGTCTGACGTTTACCACCCCTAGACTTGATATGCGACATATCAGACGAAGAGACCGGACTGTACGGTAAGTGTTACTGGTCGGATTCGCAGGAGTGTGAGCGGGCTAGCTCGTCGATCTTCTGATCGCTCAATACCCGGGTGGCCGTTACGTTTAGCAGACCGCTTGCGGCTTGTGGGTGCTTGATATGATCATCATCTGCTACCGGCGTATTGACGAGTCTTTAGAGTCCTACACAGAGGTTTCCTGGCTCAAGCGAAACGAAATAGGAGCGCATATGAGATATGTGCAGGACCGAGAATAATGCGTGTATGTGATACCGCATTTCATTCTCGCGATATATGTTTCGATTGGTTATATTCGATATGACCTAGTTATCGAATCATTGATTCGATAAATCGATACATTGGATTCTAGTCGGTTATGTGCGACATGACCGGATCATTGAATCTAATGTTGATTTAATGATTTAATGCATAATTATATATTTGATATATTACTTTGCATTAACTAGTATTGGTTCATTTTAAACGGATTTTTCTCACTTGGATTGCACATTGTATATGTGATATACTTTTGTGCACTTTTTTGTATCATGTTTGATGATACTTGATCATATGGTTAAGTGAATAGAATTAAACCATGGTAATTATGATAATTAGGGTTTTGCATATTTATTTATTCATTTATTTGTTTATTCATTTATTTGGATAAGTTTGATGAGAATGGTGGCTTTCTTTTGTCATTAGTTGAAGCTTCATGAAGCTTTGACTTCTTTAACCATTCTTGTCTTCTTGCTTAACCCTAACCCACTTAATTCACCATGGTTTATTCTCTACACTTAACCCTAGTTTAAGTTATGATAAGTATTGATTTTCTATTTCTTTTTAATAGAACTTATCATAACCATCTTCATCTTCTTCTTCTTCTTCAAGCTTGCTACTTTAATGGCAACTTGAGATCTAGTGAGAGAAATCCAAATCTAAAGTGAACCCACCTCCTATTTCTTCATCCTCTACCTCTTGCCAAGTTGTTTTGGGTGTTTTCTTCACAAGTTTCACAACTTTGTGAAGTCGGAGCTTGAACTAGTGCAACCTCGACGTAGATCGTCTTTGACACGAAGCCGACGACTTAATCCGCTCGCTTTCCCGATGAAACCGATGAAAGAGTCTAAGATTGGAATAGGACAGCGAGAGGAGCACTACGTGGAGCTAAGGAAGTGGATATCCGGATCTACAAAGGTTGTAGAATCTAACTTTTAGTTAAGTAGTTAACTAGATTATCTTTTCGCCTAAACATCTAGTCTAAGATCCGTAGTCTAGGGTTTCTCGGCACCATTTTTTTTTAAATTGGCATGTTCGATGCCTTATGAGACCTCACTAGAGTTCCTAGGAACCTTTCACTGGTATCAGAGCCTAGCTAGAGCCTTAGGCGAAGTCTAGACGGAGTTTGAAGTCCGAACGAACTCGAAACCATAATTCCAAGGTGCTCTCTGGAAAATTTCTGAAATTTTGGATTTTTGTCAATTAAAATTATGCAGAAAATCATGCAGGGTCTTATATGAAATACTGTGAAATTCGAGGGCCTGATTCAACTTTTCCACCGCGGAACCGCGGCATGAGCTATGCATGAGCGGCGGTTCCGCGGCCGTACTGTCCCCTTGTCTGGTTATTTTTTCACAGTAATTCATTAATTCAGATATTATATTTTCTGGGTATTTTTATTGTGACTCTACAGAAGAGTATTTTGCGGTTGCTTTGGGGATTCAATAGTTCGATCGGATTATCAAATATCGTTTAAGTGTTTTTCCGGATATTTTTTAGAATATGTTAAAAAGTTCGACTGGAAATAAATACCCAATTTTTTCCCAGTCGGGAAATTTCCAAGTGTTGGATTTTTCCGTAGTTTAACGACGTTCTAAGTAGTGCAAGTAACGCGATGGACCCTCTAGAAGACAACAAACCTTAACTCGATTATGTGACCGTCTTGAACTGCCCTTTGAACCTTCGGGTTTGGGGCAGTACGGCGTGCCACATGTGAGGCGTTGGCTTGACCCTTCTACGGCTGGACCGTCGGTACTGAGGCACGAACTGAATGTTGTTAGACTTATTTCATGTGTTGAGCTGTATCGGGAAAACTTGGGTATTCGACTGTTCGATCGGAAAGTTTAACATTTTCTGTTTATCTGGAATGTGATACAATAATTGGAATTCACAAGTAGTTATGAGATAACTGAATGAATGTTATAAATCTAGCAATTTAGTCCCATATGATATTGAAAAGAGTTTTCGATAATGAGACTAAAATGCGGGATTTATATCTGTTAGGCATGCGATGTCTAAAAGGGTTGCGGATTTCAACTGTTGTAGTTTTACACTTTCTTTTCTGTGACCGTAAGTGTAGTATGTTCATATCGCCGGTTTCGTTGCTATACGTCAACGACAATTGGGGTATGCATACTTACTTACGTTGATGACATGTGATGTTATGTGTTGCTGGATATGTTATATTGGATCGTCGTGTTTGAATAGCCGGGGTTTTTTATGTGAGATGAGTGTTTTTCATTTTCATTCATGTAAAAACTTGTATGTAATATTCTTTTATTTGGGGCACTTCCAGGTAGCGGAAGTTGTCACCCTTTGTATATTATTTACTTTTCCGCATTAGGATAGACCCAAGGAGGGGAGCACAAGTAACCGGGTTCTGGGGTCCAAGGGGAGACCAACTCGAGGAGTCGAGTCCGGGTCTCCTAACCCTAGAATTGGCAGGGTTGCTTGCCGCTCTCGTAGGGGTCTAGGGGTGTGGGATTGGCTATTCATCACGACCGTGGAATCCGTGTTTTATACTGGCTCGTATTGAAAACACGGACGTCCTAGTATATCCAATATTTCATATGTTTATTCTGCTGCGATATCTGTGTTGTGACTCTGTGATGGATATAGTATATAGTATATATGATATATTATATAGACGTTACTTATGTTTTACACCCGCGCTAGCCCTGCCCTGCTCTGTCGTTAGTTACCTAACCTAACGGTGCACGAGGGGACATCGAGGCGAATGCGGATGGCATAAGTGTACGTCATATCTATCTGTGATGTTTAGGTATTTAAATGATGGGACTTCATTAATGTGATTAATGAATGGAAAGAAACCTAAGATGTTGTAGAATCAAATTTTAAATAAAACAGGTAGCTACAGTTCTTGCTTTGCACAGTGGTATATATGATATACCCTGCACCTTATTCGATGAGGAAAGGACCGAGATCCCTTCACCGGGAGTGACTCCTTTAGCAATAACTGGCAGATGCTACACACTCGGTTTGCTTTTGATAGCTTCTATGGTTTTTGCTTTGCACAGCGATATATATGATATATCCCGCACCTCATTCGACGAGGAAAGGACCGAGATCCCTTCACCGGGAGTGACTCCTTTAGCAAAACTAGAAAAGCCTCAAAATCACTCCATTTCAAAACTTCATTTGATTCTACAACGATATCAAGTTCATTACGCTCATGGTTTTCAGAAAAACCTGTCGTAGCCCTCCGTCATTTCAGATAAGAACTGTTTAGTATTCGTGCTGCGTTTGTTGGCCTTTGTCAAGGCGTAGTGTGCGGTAGCTAAATAGTGATTATCTGCTTATGCATATGATGCAGATTGTTTCAGGGTAGTCGTGCGACCTTGTTGGCCTTTGTCAAGGGCCGTGCGGGTGGGTTTGATTCAATCAAGAAATGACGGGTTGAACTTGACTAGCATCCTGTGATTTGTTGGCCTTTGTCAAGGTCATAGGACACTAGGGGCAAAATATTATCGGGAATTTCAAGTGTTGAAATTTGCAATGAGATTGCATACCTTCTATGAGATAGTTGGATCCCGATACCCACTGCGAGTAAGAGTTACTCCTGGGAGAGTTTTACACATTACAATTAGCCGATCAAGTAGGTGTCTAGAAAGGTGTTAACGAGGTTACGCCTATGGGAAAACGAGGTTTACAGTAATTAGGTTCGTGCGAAAGCACGGGGGACCTCCCTCAAAGTACCGACACTGGCCTGGCTGAAAGATTGGCGAACTTGTAGTGTGTAATTAATCCCGGCTAGTCTTTCCTTTTAGGGTTTGGAGGAAGATTTGATAAAAAGCAGTGGGAGCCATCCTGATTAGATAAGATAATAACCAATCTGATCTTGCACGAGCTTACGCTAAAGTGTTTTCTTCTCTCTCTCTCCAGGTAGCGACCATTTTATGCCTTAATAAAGATAATAATATGGATGTATTGACCGAACCCGAATGTTATACTGTGCTGGGGAACGTTGGTTCCGTTCTTACCTATAAGAGTTATAGGACTGAACAGGATATAGGGGAATACCAGGATTCCCATGCCACCCGAATGAAGAAAGTACATGTTGATGCATTTTCTTCGGGTGTGTTCGTTACAGAGAACTGTTTCTCCATTTGCTCCACGTCCTGGGTATTAGATACCGGGTCAGGATCCCATATATGTAATCAGTTACATGGGCTTAGAAAAGGTAGAGAACTTGGAGAAGGTGATAAAGACATTAGAGTTGGAAATGGTGCAATTGTTGCAGCTAAGACTGTCGGGGAATATCACCTTGTATTACCAACAGGTAATACATTGGTTCTGAACGAATGCTATTACATGCCGAACCTGATATGCAACATTATATCGGTTTCTTTATTAAGTAAAGAGGGATATAATTTTGTATTACAGGATAATGTTATGAACATTTTCCATAACCAAAAGTTGGTTGGATCAGGCACGTTGTGCAATGGAATTTATGTTCTGAATCAATCAACAGTTCTGAGCATAACAAACACACACAAGAGGAAGAGTTCTGAACTCAATGAATCCTTCTTGTGGCATTGTAGACTGGGTCACATCAATGCGACACGACTAGCTAAGTTGCATAAAGATGGATATTTAAATCCGTTTGAATTTTCATCTTATGACACTTGCCAGTCATGTCTCAAAGGCAAGATGACCAAGACTCCGTTTACGGGACACGGAGAAAGAGTTACCGAACTCTTGGGACTTATACATAGTGATGTATGTGGTCCCATGTCTACACATGCCAGGGATGGTTCTTCATACTTCATTACATTCACTGACGATCTCTCTAGATTCGGGTATGTGTTCCTGATGAAACACAAATCAGAAGCTTTTGAGAAATTTAGGGAATATAAGTAAAAAGTTGAGAACCAAACGGAAAAAGTATTGAAATCCTACGATCTGATCGAGGAGGAGAATACTTAAGCAATGAATTCCTGGACTTCCTAAAAGAGAATGGGATTCTCTCTCAGCTGACTCCTCCATATACACCACAGCACAACGGTGTATCAGAACGGAGGAACCGCACCCTATTAGATATGGTGCGCTCTATGATGAGCACAGCTGAGTTACCTATTTCCTTTTGGGGATATGCGCTGGAGACAGCAGCATACCTATTGAATCAAGTTTCATCTAAATCTGTACCTACCACACCATATGAGATATGGAGTGGGAAGAGACCATATTTTAAACGAGTTAAAATATGGGGTTGTCCAGCTTATGTCAAAAGACAAAATCCGGACAAGCTCGAGGCACGGTCAGTTCTTTGCAAGTTTGTGGGATATCCAAAGAACTCATATGGGTATTTTTTCTACCTGTTTTAAACGAGTCATTTCTTTTGTTCCTCTTTCTTTTGTAGTTTTAGTTCTTTTTCTTCTTCTTCTTCATTCTTTTTCCATGAAAATTATAGTGAGAGCTTTTTGAGTGGGAGATCAATGAAGATGAGAGTTTTGTATCATTCTCTTGTGTTTCTTCTTCCCCTTGAGATTCTTGCTTTCTCTTGATCATTCAACCTCTTTATTGAGCTTGAATGGTTAAGGGTTAGTTATTGATCTCAAAGGTCGTATTCTTTCATGGAATTAGCACTTCATTTCACATGCGTTCTCTACCCTTCTCTTGATCTTGCAACCTCTTGATTGAGCTTGCAAGTTTAAGGGTTGGCTATTGATCACATGCTTGTCTTGAGTCCTAGTTTCGTGTTCTTTTTATCGCTTTTTATTACTTGCAATTTATTTCCATGCATTTTAATTACTTGCAATTTATATTCATGCACTTAATTACTTGTATTCTTTTCTTTGTTCTTTTCTTTTTGTTCTCTTTTGTTCATTTTGTGAATGTTGAAATTATTGTTGTTGTTAAGAATCCATATGATATTGTAAGTTAATATTTCTTTGCTCTTTTCCTTTTCCCGTTATTTTCCATTGAACTCCGCCCAAACCATACGCAAGCGCTCCGTTAGGCACCCTACCCTGACAAGGTAACGGTGATTCCTAACCGCGACCGGTTGCGTTCGGTTTGGCCGGAGGCAAAAGCAAGAGACAAGAACGGAAGGACAAGGGTAAATAAGCCGGATTCCACGAATACCGTGCTTAAATCCACTAATCTACGTTGTTGCCGATTGCTCTAGCTTCAATTGGTCAAGACTCGGCTCAAAGGTTTTGAGTACGGATTTCTTTAGCTTATAATCTCGTATCTTTTTCTTAACAACTTTATACTTGCAAATATTACACATAGGATAGTTTCGAACAAACTCATACAAATTCTTTATTGACTCGTCTAAGACAAGAAATGACATACAACCATCTCCCTGTGGACCGACCCGTGCTCAACCGGCTAGCTGCATAGCGACACCGTCTTGATTGCGGTAAACTCAAACTCTTTCAATCAAATGGCGCCGTTGCCGGGGAGACGGTAGCGTATTTTCTTTCTTGTTATTCGGGTTAATATTCTTTTTTGTATATATTTAAAAAAAATAAAAATAAAAATAAAAATAAAAATAAAAACTTTTTGTTTTTTTTGATAATTTTTGTGGGCAAGTGTGCAGCTTTTTCCGTATTTGCAAACTGCGATTGTGGGGAGCAAAAGTGCATATTCAAAGTTAAGGTGATTGCGAAGTACAGTGCCAAAGATCCGGGTAGTTTGACCCGCGCAAGCGAACTTTTCAAGCTTACCGGATTTGATTCAACGGGGGTTTTCTAACCCAAAACTTAACGGTACGTACTTTCCTAACACCTTCTTCTCAAATCCGACGCTTCCAATATACTATTCTTTTGCAGGATTCTTTGCAAGTTCGCTAGCAAACGCTAAAAATTGACTAACCCGTATTTGTTGCAGCGCCGCGCTTAAACTAAAAAACGATTGTTTGATTCTTTATAGAATTTTTTGAATTGCGCATTGCATACATTAATACGGATTTAAGGGCAAGCGAACCCCACAATATACGGTAAAGGATTTCATCACCTTTTCCGTGGCCCACAAATCAAGAACTTGAGCATAACGTTTACCCGCACAAAATTTAAAAGAAACTAGACTTTAAGCCTTAAGGACTTCGCGCTCACTAGGAGAAGTTAACTGTGTTTACAACCTTGCTTAACGATATATTGTTTACGAGGTGTCTAGGAAAGTGTTAACGGCGAAACCGCCAAAAGAGAAAGGGTTATTTAATTAAGGAACTTCGCGAAAGCGTTGGAAAACCTCCCCTTATCTCTGCACTTACCTGGCCTCGTGATCAGTGTATCTTGAACCTGTTTCTCGACACAGTTTTACTTCGACAATCAAGTTCTGGAGCAGGTCTAGTTGACCTAGGTTAACCCTAGAACGATTAGGTGTGTGGTATTTTCGTGTCGTGATTGTTTTTGTCAATATTCTTTTTGTGTGTATACTTCATTCTTTTGTTAATATATAACTATAAAAAAAAAAAATTATCACATTCTTTTTCCCCTCCTTTTCTCTGCCTTTCTCTCTTTCTCTCTTCATATCATGGGTACTCCACCTCGCAAAACTCTTGCCGAACTTTGGTACCCACAACCAGACATTACTTCATACGGTTCTTGTTTTGGTCAAACTTCAAACGACCCCCCAAAATTTCTTTGAAGGATCGGATAGACGCGTCTAGGACGAACAACTGGACCCCGCAATCCACTTCGTACCAACCGTTTCAAACATTCACCCCTTCTTGCGTTGATACCCCTTTTGAAAGTCCAGTTGTAGCCACAAGACCTATGTCTCTTGCTGAACGTATTGAACAATCTCGTAGCCGATCTTTCACTCCTTTCACCACTTCAGATTCTTGGGATCAACAATTCCATTCACCTTCCTATCCAGATGTTGATCCTGCTCCTGTCCAGCCATTCAATTCCTACCAATCCTACCCTACTTTTGCACCTTCCCTAGACATTGCTTCAGAACCGCCATTTGGGAGTTTTCAGTATCCAAACAACTTTGAATCTTTTCCTGAAACCCCTTCACAACCCATGTCTAGTCTGGAACAGTCGTTGGAAGACTTTAGGGTAGCGTCAAGCCAACAGATAATGGATTTGAATGCGTCCATGGCCGCTCTCGTACAACATACTGACCCGGTAGCTAGTTTTCAACTAGCTCCTAATTTTTCAATGTATGATGAGGCGGCAGGACAGGCTGTGAATTTGAGTGGAGAGAGTGAGCTGTACCCCCTTCCGAATCAAACCTACCCGTTTCAAATTGAATCCCACAACTCCTGTGTCAAAAGTCTATCAAGTGTCCCAACTGAATTATCAATTGAAGATAGAATGTTTAATGAGTTGTGCGACTTTGTAGTGTTTGATTTGCCAGATTGTGAAGGGACCTTGCCAAGTGAAACCACACACAATCCTTTTGACCTCTACACCTCCATCTTAGAACCTGAATTGATTGAAATCCATGCTTTTGATGAGGTGTCTGAGAATATAGATTTTCACTTGATTGAGAATATTGACGCTGGGAATATTTTGGATGATGAACCCGCAGATTTGGCTGAGTTTTCCTCTCCAATTCATCATCCCGAGTCATTAACTGTTTTTCCCGAACCCCATATGCGTCTGGATATTGATGAAATATGCATGGATGTGCTTAACTTTGAGGAGAATTTTGAGGATATTTTTTAGGATGAAACAGTTCTAGATGATGAGTCGGATTTTCCAATTCATCCTGTCCCTTTCATTGACTGTGTACACCCTCCCGAACCCTTAACAGATACCCTTCCTCGATCACTTCCTTCCATCCCTTCCTTCGTTCCGACCTTGCAAGAACCCGTCTCACTTTCATTTCATATGTCTGGTTTACCAAGTTCGGCGTACCCATGGTTTCTTACGAATCTTAAGGGATTTGACCCAATCTCTCGCCGGGTTAATAGATTAGCACGATCGCTGTTCACACATCGCTCATCACAAATTGTGCTAATCTATTCACTCCATTTCCTCCCTCAAGTTCGTATTCCACTTCTTTTTCCCTTCCGCCATTCTTCTTCCTCTCATATACCGAGACCGTATCCCGCTTCTCTCCGCATACGGTCTCGCGTATTCTCCATTTCTTTCCTCTTCACCTTCTTTCACCAGCCACTGCTTTATCACGATAAGATCTTTCAATGGTTGGTACTAACTTTTGGCCTATGTAAGGCCTTGTATAGCTTGATACTGTTCTTTCCCCCCTAAACCTGAACTTCAACGCCTGGCAGTGGAAACACTGTTTTACTTAAGTTTGGGGGGAACACCTTTTTTGTATATATTTTTGGTTTTTCTTTTTGTATATAATTTGTTTTTAGGAAGCGCCGGCAATTTTAACCCTCTTGGTATAGCCTGACAGTGAGGGCACTGTCAAGTTTAAGTTTGGGGGTGTGCTCGGTAAGCTTTCTTCCTTCGCATTCATATGTATATTTTGCATCTGCATATTAAATCCATAAAATCCATAAAAATCTGAAAATTTTCTAAAAATATAAAAACTTTTTTGTCAAGTTAGATTGTGGAAGAACTCTGATTCAACATTCGACGGTTTTTGTTTGAAAAAATAGGAATAACTAAATCTTATGTTTAGATTTTGAAAACCTGAAAGATAACTCTCCTTTGAAGTTAACTATAGCTGATATACGTCTTTACATCACACTACACGTGTCGTGAATTTTGGGAATTAGATGACAAGTCTTTCATGTTTAAACTTTTAAACAGATAAATGATTTTCTAAGGATCAAATAGGTTGGTTCTGAAATAAGTAATGTCAAGAATAGTTTATGAAGTAAAGCGAATATGAAGGAATATTATTGATGCCGTAATTGGAACTAAGTCTGAAAAATAACCCATCTGAAACTTGTCTGGAATGATTACACACCAAACCCACTAAACACGTCTTTTATCCAAAAAAATAATTGAACTGCCGGTCATATCTCCGTTCGTATTAAATCATCTGATTTTCACGCCAAACTGTCTTTTGTTTTTGGACCTAAGTAACTTGAGTAATTAAGTCCGCTGGGGTGTTTCTACACCTAATGCCCTAAAACCAACTGGTTTGGGTGCATTGGCCCAAAGCTCGCTAAGAAGCCTAGAAAGTCCAGGTTAAAACAAAGTCAAGCAAGTGTTCTCTCGGAGTTAAAATTCCTAACGGTTCTTTGTGTGAGAATAATCTTGATAAAAGACAGGCTTTTTATAAAAAAATTTAGCGGAGATATGAAGGTTTTATTCTATGATAAAGACTATTGCACGTTCACAGAGGTGTGTATGAAATGAAAACAAGAAAAAGGTGGAGTGAAAAATACGATTTAGTTTCCTGTTATGGAAGATAGAAATTCTGAAGTTGAAACCTTACTGGAAAACGAAACTTGAAAAATGCTTAACTCTTTATAAAACTTATGTGATCCTTTTAAAATTGTTATCTGGGCTTTATTGTGCGATGTGATGACTTTATTCGACCTTTCGGGAACTTAACGACACTATTTGCACTGCACGTAAAGACATATAAAATCTGTAGTTAAATAAGAAGCGAGGTGTGAAAAATAAAGGTTCGATGGTCTAGAATTAGGATTATAGAATTGTTATTTTCTAAAAACAAAACTTTAGGGTTCGAATCTTAGTTATTTTACGAAACCAACTTGACCGGATTTTGTGGGTAGTATCCGCTGAAAACCCTCAGGAGACAACACTCCTCCTACTAGGGACACCTAGAGGTTTAACGGCTTGTTGCACGTGCTCAGTGCAATCGCGTTCCCTGCGAAAGTGCGGTTATCATTTTATTTTTTTGTGAATAATTGGTTTTGCTCGGGACGAGCAAAAAGTAAGTTTGGGGGTATTTGTTCATCACAAAATACTGCATTTTATACCGCCCATTCTTACGCTCGGTTGTTTATAGGTAGGTGCTTTTAATCCGTGTTTGTTACATATTTACAGAATACAGGTTTCCGGTACAAATATTGCAAATCAAGATAAAATCTCCACAGTTACGCCAAATACAGAACATCTGTCACAGCAGATAAAAGCCGGGTTCCGGTCATCCATATCCGTCCAGTGCCGAGTACCGGTTCCCGATACAAGACATGTGACAGTGGTCATTCGTGTCTGGGACAAGCACAGAGCACGAGGGGGGCTGCACAAGAATCAATGGGTGCGCGGAGCTCGAGAGAGATAAAGTCAAAAGTGAAAAAAGATAATGCAATCTTGGACTTGGAAATCTGCAGTTATTCTGGAAGACTTTGTACATTATAGAGTTGACAAACACAAGGAAACATCCAACCAGGGACCCAGACCAAAACCCACGACCCAACTCACCAAAGGAGCCGCGTTTCCGCGGCCAATAGGGGGTATTGGCTGCGGAAACGCGGCCGTACTGTGGCCTCATTTTGTCGTCTTTTGGGGGTATTTTTGGTACTTCATTTATGGGCTGATGGTTGCCCTAGATCTTCAACTCCCTGCCTATAAATACAGTAGAACTGAGCTCAACCAAGGGTCATTTCTTTTGTTCCTCTTTCTTTTGTAGTTTTAGTTCTTTTTCTTCTTCTTCTTCATTCTTTTTCCATGAAAATTGTAGTGAGAGCTTTTTGAGTGGGAGATCAATGAAGATGAGAGTTTTGTATCATTCTCTTGTGTTTCTTCTTCCCCTTGAGATTCTTGCTTTCTCTTGATCATTCAACCTCTTTATTGAGCTTGAATGGTTAAGGGTTAGTTATTGATCTCAAGGGTCGTATTCTTTCATGGAATTAGCACTTCATTTCACATGCGTTCTCTACCCTTCCCTTGATCTTGCAACCTCTTGATTGAGCTTGCAAGTTTAAGGGTTGGCTATTGATCACATGCTTGTCTTGAGTCCTAGTTTCGTGTTCTTTTTTATCGCTTTTTATTACTTGCAATTTATTTCCATGCATTTTAATTACTTGCAATTTATATTCATGCACTTAATTACTTGTATTCTTTTCTTTGTTCTTTTCTTTTTGTTCTTTTTTGTTCATTTTGTGAATGTTGTAATTATTGTTGTTGTTAAGAATCCATATGATATTGTAAGTTAATATTTCTTTGCTCTTTTCCTTTTCCCGTTATTTTCCATTGAACTCCGCCCAAACCATACGCAAGCGCTCCGTTAGGCACCCTACCCTGACAAGGTAACGGTGATTCCTAACCGCGACCGGTTGCGTTCGGTTTGGCCGGAGGCAAAAGCAAGAGACAAGAACGGAAGGACAAGGGTAAATAAGCCGGATTCCATGAATACCGCGCTTAAATCCCCTAATCTACGTTGTTGCCGATTGCTCTAGCTTCAATTGTTCAAGACTCAGCTCAAAGGTTTTGAGTACGGATTTCTTTAGCTTATAATCTCGTATCTTTTTCTTAACAACTTTATACTTGCAAATATTACACATAGGATAGTCTCGAACAAACTCATACAAATTCTTTATTGACTCGTCTAAGACAAGAAAGGACATACAACCATCTCTCTGTGGACCGACCCGTGCTCAACCGGCTAGCTGCATAGCGACACCGTCTTGATTGCGGTAAACTCAAACTCTTTCAATCACTACCACAGTGAGGAACAAAAAGTGTTTGTTGCTCAACATGCCACCTTTTTAGAAAAGGAATTTCTTGAAAAAGAAATTAGTGGCAAAGTGGTAGAGCTGGAAGAGGTTCCAGATACACAAACCGTAACTGAAGATTTAGTGGAACCAGAAGATTCAGTAGCTCCCAATGAACCTCAGCCTCTCCGCCGATCTAGTAGGGTTCCTCGCCAACCTGAGAGATACTACGGTTTTCTCATGGATGGTGGGAGCGAGGATTGCATCATGGAGGATGATGACCCAACTAGCTTCGAGCAGGCCATCACGAGTGGGGACTCAGTGAAATGGCTGGATGCTATGCGGTCTGAGATGGATTCCATGTACACCAACAAAGTATGGACTTTGGAAGTTGCTCCTGAAGGGGTAAAACCCATTGGGAGCAAGTGGATCTTCAAGAAGAAACTTGGTGTAGATGGGAAAGTGGAGACTTTCAAAGCTAGACTTGTAGCAAAGGGTTTTCGTCAAAGACCAGGTGTGGACTATGACGAAACCTTTTCTCCAGTGGCTATGCTTAAATCCATCCGAATCATGCTTGCCATCGCTGCATATCATGACTACGAAATCTGGCAAATGGATGTTAAGACCGCCTTTCTAAATGGTGATTTAGAAGAGTGCGTGTACATGACTCAGCCAGAGGGCTTCGTAGACAGTGGGAGCAGCGGGAAGGTGTGCAAGCTGCTTAAATCCATTTATGGATTAAAGCAAGCATCACGGAGTTGGAACATCTGCTTTGACGTCGTTATCAAAGAGTTTGATTTCGTCAAAAATCCAGATGAACCTTGTATCTACAAGAAGGTGGCAGAGAGTAAGGTTGTCTTCCTCGTATTGTACGTGGACGACATACTCTTGATAGGAAATGATATTCCTATGCTGCAAGCGGTCAAGCTCTTCTTATCACAAAGATTCTCAATGAAAGATCTTGGTGATGCCTCCTGCATATTGGGAATTAGGATCTATAGAGATAGATCCAAACGGATTTTGGGATTGTCCCAATCCAGGTACATTGACACCATACTAAAGACGTTTAGTAT
Source organism: Agapanthus africanus (assembly GCA_030015575.1). Lineage (NCBI taxonomy): Eukaryota > Viridiplantae > Streptophyta > Magnoliopsida > Asparagales > Amaryllidaceae > Agapanthus > Agapanthus africanus. The sequence goes on along the minus strand of CM057346.1, from coordinate 456,176,132 downwards.
GGAAGAGTCCAAGCGTGGGAACTTGCCCACGATCTCTGGAGTCACTCTCTCCAAAGAGATGTCTCCCAAGACTGATTTGGAGAGAGCTCGCATGCAAGGGATACCCTATGCTTCGGCAGTAGGCTCTATCATGTATGCGATGCTATGTACCAGACCCGATGTAGCATACTCACTAAGTATAGTGAGCAGGTATCAAGCTGATCCTGGAGAGAGTCACTGGACAGCTGTGAAGAGCATTCTCAAGTACTTACGAAGGACTAGAGATATGTTCTTGGTGTATGGTAACGGGGAACTCCAAGTGGAGTCCTTTACCGATTCGAGCTTCCAGAGTGATAAGGACGACTCTAAGTCGCAGTCGGGTTTTGTCTTTACCCTTTACGGAGGGGCGGTTAGCTGGAAGAGTTCCAAGCAGGAAACCGTGGCAGACTCGACGATGGAGGCTGAATACATCGCTGCCAACGATGCTGCCAAAGAGGCTGTCTGGATCAAGAAGTTCATTACTGAACTTGGAGTGGTTCCATCCATTGAGCATCCAATACCTTTGTATTGCGATAACAATGGAGCGGTGGCTTTGGCCAAGGAACCCAGGTCCCATCAGCGATCCAGGCATATTCTGAGGCGGTATCACCTGATCCGGGAGATAGTTGATCGCCGGGAGATCGAGGTAAGGAGGGTTGACACGAAGAACAACACGGCGGATCCACTCACGAAGGCCATTCCCCAGATACGGTTTGAGAGACTCTTCGGGATGCTCGGTATGCGATACTACAGCAGCTGGCCCTAGTGCAAGTGGGAGATTGTTAGTTGTATGTATGCCCTAGAGGCCAGTATTGTGCAGATGATGTATATTATATTGGATGCTTGGATATATATAGAGATGACTTTCTTGCTCGATATGATAGTATGCTATCTGGTTACTCTTTATCTTAACATGTACACTAGTCTCTTTATACTGTCTTATAGTTACATGTTGGTAAAGCCCTTAGGATTTGTACTTGACTACCTGGACTATGATGCAGATCATACTAGTGGGGACATGGTAGTCCATAAGTACATCCTTCAAGGTCCTTAGTCGTGGGTGTATCGAGACGGGGCATCGATATACCAGTGTAGACTAGCGTATACGCTTCTCGACCCATGTGATGGGCGATGGAAGATCCCATGTCCATTGGTGTTTGACATCAGAGATGGTATATGGGTGCTCAGTGGAGACTGAGTACACTGGACGAACTCGCCGAGAACTCCCAGATGGTATTATACCTCACGTCAGATGGCAGTTCTCAGGTGACACTTGTACAGGTTAGTCTGTAGACCCGAGATCGTCATAGAGTCTTGTGTGATTCCCACTGTGCTTTGATCTCCACCTTACCACGTCCATGAGGGCGTGCAAAACGGTGGTCTTTGGGCACAGTCCCGAGTCACATGGAGGCAATGAGCGATAGGAGGGGTTTCGTCTCTCCCGGTATTGGGGGTTGATGATGCGCAGTGCTCGATTGGCCGTAGCAGGGAAGTCCCTGGCCAGGGCTGATCAGAGATTTGCTGGTAAGTGTTACCATTTGCTGGTAAGTGTTACCAGTAGTTTCTCGACCCGTTATGAGCCTCACATCGGCACGACTTATCGGGTTATTGGGGTCTGACGTTTACCACCCCTAGACTTGATATGCGACATATCAGACGAAGAGACCGGACTGTACGGTAAGTGTTACTGGTCGGATTCGCAGGAGTGTGAGCGGGCTAGCTCGTCGATCTTCTGATCGCTCAATACCCGGGTGGCCGTTACGTTTAGCAGACCGCTTGCGGCTTGTGGGTGCTTGATATGATCATCATCTGCTACCGGCGTATTGACGAGTCTTTAGAATCCTACACAGAGGTTTCCTGGCTCAAGCGAAACGAAATAGGAGCGCATATGAGATATGTGCAGGACCGAGAATAATGCGTGTATGTGATACCGCATTTCATTCTCGCGATATATGTTTCGATTGGTTATATTCGATATGACCTAGTTATCGAATCATTGATTCGATAAATCGATACATTGGATTCTAGTCGGTTATGTGCGACATGACCGGATCATTGAATCAAATGTTGATTTAATGATTTAATGCATAATTATATATTTGATATATTACTTTGCATTAACTAGTATTGGTTCACTTTAAACGGATTTTTCTCACTTGGATTGCACATTGTATATGTGATATACTTTTGTGCACTTTTTTGTATCATGTTTGATGATACTTGATCATATGGTTAAGTGAATAGAATTAAACCATGGTAATTATGATAATTAGGGTTTTGCATATTTATTTATTCATTTATTTGGATAAGTTTGATGAGAATGGTGGCTTTCTTTTGTCATTAGTTGAAGCTTCATGAAGCTTTGACTTCTTTAACCATTCTTGTCTTCTTGCTTAACCCTAACCCACTTAATTCACCATGGTTTATTCTCTACACTTAACCCTAGTTTAAGTTATGATAAGTATTGATTTTCTATTTCTTTTTAATAGAACTTATCATAACCATCTTCATCTTCTTCTTCTTCTTCAAGCTTGCTACTTTAATGGCAACTTGAGATCTAGTGAGAGAAATCCAAATCTAAAGTGAACCCACCTCCTATTTCTTCATCCTCTACCTCTTGCCAAGTTGTTTTGGGTGTTTTCTTCACAAGTTTCACAACTTTGTGAAGTCGGAGCTTGAACTAGTGCAACCTCGACGTAGATCGTCTTTGACACGAAGCCGACGACCTAATCCGCTCGCTTTCCCGATGAAACCGATGAAAGAGTCTAAGATTGGAATAGGACAGCGAGAGGAGCACTACGTGGAGCTAAGGAAGTGGATATCCGGATCTACAAAGGTTGTAGAATCTAACTTTTAGTTAAGTAGTTAACTAGATTATCTTTTCGCCTAAACATCTAGTCTAAGATCCGTAGTCTAGGGTTTCTCGGCACCAATTTTTTTTTTTAAATTGGCATGTTCGATGCCTTGTGAGACCTCACTAGAGTGCCTAGGAACCTTTCACTCCCTACCACGGCTCAAAGGAGTCATGCAAACAGGTGGATTTTGGGTACAGTCCCGAGTCACATGGAGGCAATGAGCGATAGGAGGGGATTCGTCTCTCCCAGTATAGGGAGTTGATGTTGCGCTATGCTCGATTGGCTATGAAATTTACTGGTAAGTGTTATCAGTAGTTTCTCATACCGTTATAGGCCTTACATCGGCATAACTTATTAAGTTATTGGGGTTTGACGATTCCACCCCTAAACTCAATATGCGACATATCAGACGAAGAGACCGGATTGTACGGTAAGTGTTATTTATAGGCTTCATGAGAGTTTGGACAAGAATGCTTGTCGATCTTCTATTCTCTCAATACCTGGGTAGCCGTTACGTCCAGCTAGTACCGCTGACGGCTTGTGGGTGACTGATGTGATCATCACCTACTGCTGGCGTATTGACGAGTCTTTAGAGTCCCACATAGAAGTTTCCTGGTTCAAGCGAAACGAAGTAGGCCAAATATGCTGATACGTGCGGGAGCTAGATTAAATACGAGTATGTGATACCGTATTCTAATCTGGCGGTTATTTGTTATCGGTTAGGTTATATGCGATATAACCGGATTATCGAATCAAGTGTTGATTTGATAATGCGATATACAGATAAATGATATTAGTCGGTTATATATGATATAACCGGATTATTAAATCAAGTGTTGATTTAATAATATGATATATATTTATATTTGATATAATTATGTATTAACTAATATTATTAGCTCACTAATTATTTTCTTATCTTAATATATATATATATATTAATATATATATGATATTTGTATATATGTATATATATATATTAATATATATATGATATTTGTATATATGTATATATATATATATATTATTTAAGAAGCATGGCATGGCATTTTCTATTTTTGGAAAATAGAAATTATGAGGTGGAAAATGGGGAGACTTTGGAGGATTGGGTGCAGCATGGCTTGGTGATTATTTTATTCATCTCACTACACTATTGAAGTATGGTTACAACTGAATATTGATTCAATCGGGTTGCTTCAATAATGTGTGGGGTTTTATCTAAGCCATTCTTCACTTGATGGATACATACTTAGTTCTTTTTCTTTCTTGAGCTCATGTGATGAGTTGCTCTCTAGCTCTCTCCATTTTCTTCACCTCCTCCTCTAAGCTCAATCCCTCACATGAGTTGTGAAACCTTGAGCTTGTGAGAACCCTAGTGAGCAAATAAAACCCCTACTTCACCATCTTACACTAGATTAGCGCTTTGGTATAGTGTGTTTTCTTCACTAAAGAGTTTAGTGAAGAGGTAGCTTAGATTAGCGGACTTCGGGTGGATCATCTTCAGCACGAAAGTTATCGAAGAAAGTTCGTTCAACCTTCATGTGGAGCCTAGTGGAGTCGTGTGGACTACAACACGGAGCTTTAAAAGAGAAGGACATGGACTACAAAGGTTTTAGCCACCTTTCTCTTAGCTAGTTTTTATGATATCATAATTAAATCCTAATCATATATTTTAAGATCTTAGTTAGTGTAGATTGCAGCCCGAAAATTTTAAAAACGGCATGCTTGATGCTAGTAAAACCCAGTGGTGGTGCTAACATACACCTTTCACTAAGAAGTGCAAGAAGGTTGCTCCCATCACCTTCACTGAGGAAGACCTTCATGGCATATCCGTCTCGCACAATGACCCCCTGGTGATCACAGCCCGGGTAAATCGGTACGAAATCCATAGAATCCTAGTTGACTTAGGAAGATTGGTGGATATCCTATTTTTCGACTGTTTCTTGCGTATGGGGTTAAACCCGTCCGATCTCCAACCAACCCTGTACGTCCTCTCCGGGTTTACTAAACACTCTGTCCAAGCCGAGAGAATGATCTCTTTCTCTTTCAACATTGGGGAGGCCCGAAGAACCCGAACCATGTCGGCGAGTTTCCTCGTCGCCCAGGTTCCTTCGTCTTATAACATCCTCTAGGGTCGCCCCACTTTAAACGCTCTCCAGACTCAGATCTCGACCTACCACCTCACGCTCAAGTTCCCTCTGGGCAATGGGGGATAGGTCGGGCTTACGGAGATCAGCAAATCGCTAGGGTGTGCCTCGCCGCGACGATGCTCAAGGATAAAAAGGTTAACCTACCCGAAGGACCGTGCGACCCTCAGGAATTGCTGGATACACGAGATGACGAGAAGGAGATCCGGGGTTCCCTAGTTGAAGCCTTGTGTGAGATCCCCCTCAAGGAGGGAGACAACAACCGAACTGTACAGATCGACTCCCTCTTGACCGGGGAAATTCGGGAGAACCTTATCCAGTTCCTCCGAAACAACTCCGACGCATTTTCTTGGTCTCCCGTGGACATGCTGGGGATCAACCCCAAGGTGATCTCCCACAAGCTCGAAATTGACTTAAAAGTCCGGCCGATCCGACAAAAGAAAAGAAGCTCCGCGCCTGTCAAACAGAAGGCGATCGAGGAGGAGGTAGACCGAGTACTCACGGCTGGCTTCATCAAGAACCTGGACTACTCGTCTTGGATAGCATATATGGTCATGGTCAAGAAAGCGAATGGGAAGTGGCGCATGTGCGTTGATTTTACCGACCTGAACAAGGCCTACCTTAAAGACAACTACCCACTTTCTCGGATAGATCAGCTGGTTAACGGTTCGGCCGGTTACGAGCTGTTGAGCTTCATGGATGCCTTATCTGGTTATAATCAAATCTGGATGAACCCAGCCGACGAAGAGATCACCACCTTCACCACCGATTGGAAAGTCTACTACTGTAAGGTAATGCCCTTCGGCCTCAAAAACGCAGGGGCAACATACCAACGGCTGGTCAACAAGTTGTTCAAGCCATAGTTCGGGATGAATATAGAAGTCTATGTCGATGACATGGTTGTGAAATCCACCCTATCAGCCGGGCATACCGCGGACCTCAGCGAGACCTTTGAGGTCCTGCGAAAGCACAAAATGAAGCTGAATCTAGCCAAGTGTGCTTTCAGCGTCACGGGCGGAAAGTTCTTCAGATTCATGGTCACACACTGAGGAATCGAAGCAAACTCGGAGAAGATCAAGGCCATCATTGACATGGAGATGCCCAGGAGAAACGTTGAAATCATGCGACTCACAGACAGGGTGGCCGCTTTGAGTCGGTTCATGTCCATATGAGGTGAAAAGTGCCAACCTTTCTTCAAAGCCTTAAGGAAAATCCCCGGCTTCGAGTCGTCTGAGGAGTGTCAAGTCGCCTTCGAGCAGCTCAAGACCCATCTGACAACGCCACCGCTTCTCACCTGACCAGCTGAAGGAGACGAGCTATTGCTGTACCTGGCCATCTTCGACCAGTCTTCTAGCTCTGTGCTCGTCAGAGAATCCAAGGGAAGTGGCCGGTCTACTACGTCAGCCACATTTTCAAAGACACGGAGACTATGTACCCGGCCATCGAAAAGATAATCCTAGCGCTCATCGTCGCATCCAAGAAACTTCGACACTATTTCCAGGCTCATACCATCATCGTTCTCATCGACAGACCCCTGGGAAACATCCTTGGCTCCCCCGAGTCGTCGGGCCGCTTGGAGAAGTAGAGATGGGAGTTGTCACAGTTTGACATCCGATACCGACCAAGGCAAGCCATCAAAGCCCAAGCCCTCACCGATTTCATGGTTGAATGCACCATTCCTAATAAAGAAGAAGCGCCGACGTGGGATCCAAACCCACAACACTCAGTCGGAGGAAAGCTCGGTCCGATTTCGGACTGAGTACTCTATGTAGACGGTTCCTCCATAGAGGAAGGAAGTGGGGCTGGGCTGGTCATCCACGGCCCCAATAAAGCTGAGATGGAATACTTTCTGCGACTCGACTTCAAGGCCTCAAACAACGCCACAGAATATGAAGCCTTATTGGCCGGCCTACGAATCACCTCGTTGTGGGGATAAAGAAAATTATAACTCACAGCGACTCCGTGTTAGTCGTCAGCCAAGTGACTGGACGATTCGAAGCTTGGAAACCTCTGATGATGAAATACCTAGCCGAGGTAAAAAAAAGCTACGGAGAAATTTCGACGAGGTTAAAGTGGAACAAGTTCCTCGGAGCATGAACGCCGAAACAGACACATTGAGCAAGCTCGCCTCCTCCTATTCGACTAATCACAAGAGGAACATCCTCTTCAAAGTCCTGTCGCGACTCAGCATCGAAGATAAAAAAGTGATACACCGGATCTACACCACTCAAGGGAGTATCCCGGATTGGAGAAAGCCTATAGTGGAGTTCCTCAAGGATGGAGTAATCCTCGAAGACCGAATCGAAGCATGCCGGCTCCGCATTAAATCTCAGCACTTCATATGGAGTAAAGGAAACTTATAGAAGAAGTCATACACCGAACCTCTACTCAGCATATCACAGTAACACATAACATCACATGTTATCAACATAAGTAAATACGCGTATTCCAAATTCCGTTGACATATAGCAACGAGATTTGGGATACCCCGCATATTACACTTACGGTCGCAGAAAAGAAATGAAAAACTACAATAATTAGAATCCACATATATTTAGACATCATAAACCCGGAATATCTCATATTCCGAATTTCATGCTTAACCTTATAAACCTTGCATTTTAGTCTCATATCGAAAACACTTTTCAATAATTTAGTCGGGTAATTCAACAAGATTCCTGACTACCCGATCGAATACTCGTTGGAAACTTTAGTAGATGGCCGCACCCCCGATGCCATCGACCAAGTGCACTTAGGCGGAACACCGTGGCCGTGAGCACCCGAGTGGATACTTTTGGCAACGGGATTCTCCTAAAGTCACTTGGTCGGGGCTATGGGGCGTGGCTACCTAGTAAAGTTATCCGGCGAGTATTCACGTACGATACACGATTGCGACGGAGTTTCGATCCGAATCGAAACTTCGTGGCAATCAATCTACAGAGGCTAAATTGCTAGATTTACAATTACAAACTAGTTTTCATAAAACTAATTAAATGTGGATTCCAACTAGTGTATTGCATATCAAACTTAAACTTGAAACGATGTAAAAATTACGACTACGAAACACTCCGATTAGCCCTAACAGAATTGTTAACATCACAGGAAAACTGGGCTAATCAAACATAACCATGAAACCCTAAACTCAACACCACAGAACACCAAACAAAAATGAGCGCAATACATCACAACAGAACCGGCGATGCCGGCCATAAAGGCATTCTCGCCGGCCAAAACTCCAAGTTTTGTGCTCGTTTTTCTCTGGTGTTCTAGTTACATCATATGTAACATTCCGCACTTATTTAAAAAAATTTCAGAGTCCATTTTGAAATCGACAGAAACTTGGTGATTAGGGTTTCGGTTTCGGAGTTGTTTTGTTTTCCTGATTTAACTAACATCGTATAATCTTATAGCTTTGGCTCTGATACCATGAAAGGTGTATGTTAGCACCACCACTGGGTTTTACTAGTATCAAGCATGCCGTTTTTAAAATTTTCGGGATGCTAATCTACACTAACCAAGATCTTAAAATAGATGATTAGGGTTTAATTATGATATCATAAAAACTAGCTAAGAGAAAGGTGGCTACAACATTTGTAGACCGTGTCCTTCTCTTTTAAAGCCTGTGTTGTAGTCCAAGCGACTCCACTTGAAGATTGAACGAACTTGCTTCGATGACCTTCGTGCCGAAGATGATCCACCCGAAGTCCGCTAATCTAAGCTACCTCTTTACTAAACTCTTTTGTGAAGGGAACACACTACACCAAAGTGCTAATCTAGTGTAGGATGGTGAAGTAAGTGTTTTGTTTGCTCATTAGGGTTCTCACAAGCTCAAGATTTCACAACTCATGTAAGGGATTAAGCTTGGAGGAGGAGGTGAAGAAAATGGAGAGAGCTAGAGAGCAACTCATCACATGAGCTCAAGAAAGAAAAGGAACTAAGTATGTATCCATCAAGTGAAGAATGGCTTAGATAAAACCCCACACATTATTGAAGCAACCCAATTGAATTAATATTCAATTGTTACCATGCTTCAATAGTGTAGTGAGATGAATAAAATAATCTCCAAGCCATGCTACACCTATTCCTTTAAAGTCTCCCCATTTCCCACCTCACCATTTCTATTTTCCAAAAATAGAAAATGCCATGCCATGCTTCTTAAATAATACACACACATACATATATATACATAAATCATATACATATATATACATAAATCATATATATATATATATATATATATATATATATATATATATATAAAGATAAGAAAATAATTAGTGAGCGAATAATATTAGTTAATACATAATTATATCAAATATAAATATATATCATATTATTAAATCAACACTTGATTTAATAATCCGGTTATATCATATATAACCGACTAATATCATTTATCTGTATATTGCATTATCAAATCAACACTTGATTCGATAATCCGGTTATATCGCATATAACCTAACCGATAACAAATAACCGCCAGATTAGAATATGGTATCACATACTCATATTTAAAATTGCTCCCGCACATATCAACATATGTGGCCTACTTCGTTTCGCTTGAACCAGGAAACTTCTATGTGGGACTCTAAAGACTCGTCAATACGCCAGCAGTAGGTGATGATCATATCAGTCACCCACAAGCTGTCAGCGGTACTAGCTGGACGTAACGGCTACCCAGGTATTGAGAGAATAGAAGATCAACAAGCAAACTTTTCCAAACTCCAATGAAGCCTATAAGTAACACTTAACGTACAGTCCGGTCTCTTTTTTTGATATGTTGAGATTGAACGCGGAGTATGGCCCGGCCCGATTGAGGGTGATGGGAAAGGCTTGGCACTATGTCGCATCCGAGTTATCTTGGAAGCTCATGCCTGCTATAAATGTGTCCAGTAGTCCTTTGGGCCAGGCTTCCCATCAAAAAGAGCCACCTTGGGCGGTTTGTTCCAAGATGAGACCCGCTCACTTAGTAACTACTCTGTGAAGGGCATCATAAGAGAATCCGCGGAGTATTTTGCCTATTCTCCGGGCAAACGGGTGGCGAGTCCTATGTCCTTAATCTTCTTCTTGAGGATCTTGATTTGCTGTTGGTACCCCAAAAATTCGCCATGGTCGGAATGCTTGCTGTCTCTGCTTCGGGCTTGTGCGATAGAGCGGCTTCGGCTTTGCTCTATCACATTCCTTAGATCCTCAGGGTGAACCCTTCATGGCTTGCCCCGTCATGTGCTGTATGTGCGGCCTTGATGAGCATGGTGACGTCGGCCGTCCCTGGAATCAGACGACCTGACCGACGTCGCTTGGAAGGGCAAGGGTGCGCGGTGAGTATCGAAGCGACCATTTGGTTGGTCCCGAGACCTTGTTGTTGGACTGTCCGATGTCCAACGAGTCATGGAATCATTCCTCGTATGGGGACCGCAACTGCCAGAATCGGAACGCCGGTGTTCCGTGGTGTCGTGGTTGGCACAAGTGAGGTCGGTGGCCTGGACATGTCCTTCTGCCGTCCCACGCACACCGCCGTTCTGGGATGGAGGGGCGGTAGTCTGCCTGGTGCAGTTGGCTGTTTGGACACGACCGAGCGCGTCTACTATCGTTGTCATTCGGTCGATCTGCACCGATAAGGCTTCGACGATGTTGAGAAGAGGAGTGGAACCGCCCCCGTTCATTGCGGAGGACGGGATGGCTCATGCTAGGATCCTCATTGCGATGATCGCTAGCCATTGAGTCGATGGCGGGAGGTCAACTGTTTGTGGTGGAAAATGAAGACGATACCAACTGATGGAGGTTGGGATCTCCCTCAGATGTTGTCCTCCATTGATCTTGTTGCCAGCGATGCTGAACGATTGAGATTTGAGATGAGGTTTGAGCGTGTGGATTACAATTGGTTGTTGGTTATTGTTGACGCTGAGCTACCTGCAAAGAAAGTCCTGGGGTGGGAAACCACGTAGGACCCTCTAACAATCAAGTAAGTACCGAAGAATATTAGGGCAGAGTAGCAGCGTATTAGAGTGAGTTTGAGCTACCTGAATCGTCTGGAAGAGATGTTTATATAGCGGTCGCATGGAGAGAGCCGATGCAAGATTCTCACCGTCCGTTATACCTCTGCGTCACATTTGCGTTGATGGCGGGATACGTCTATTAATGGAAAGATACGCTCATTAATGGCGAGATATGCTAGCGTGTGATGTGGGACGTGGAGCAGCGGAGATCTCATCATGGCGAGATACACCGAGCCGTTACGGGGGCGCTCGGGCTTCGTGCTCCTGGCCAAACAGCAAGGATGGGGAATCTCAGATATAAGTTAGCTCGGAGACGAGCAAGTGAGCTGATGAGTCTCAATTATAGGATATCTCAGAGACGAGCTATTTGCTGGCGGTCAGCTGAAGGGGGAACGTACTTCAGGGAGGTCTTCTAAAAGGTCAAGTGCAACCTTAGAGGCGAGGCGCCGAGGAATGTCCCCAATGCATCATACTCACTCCAGTTCTGTGGCCCCCAGAAATCTAGCGGGCTTACGTGGATGACACGTCATCCGCTACGTGTTGCGATCTGGGAAATTCCCACTTATGAGCATCATTAGTTACAATGAAGCATAATTACTCTCAATAGAGTTTTATAGTCGAAGCACTATATACTCAAGAAGATGGCAAATCAAATTTAGCTCTTGAGTGTGTGTATGTGAGAGATTGGATAAGAAAATCAAAAACTATTTTGAACTCTTACAAGATGTGGGATTTTTCTCTATTGATCACTTAGGAATTTTACAAACTAAAATATTCAGTGATGAGATCTCTAAAAACCAACACAAAACCCTTTTATAGCCCCACATAAAAAACTAGTCGTTATAAGTCAAATCAGTGTTTTTCAGTACAAACAGACATCTGAAGTTTTAACAAAATAAAACCCAACAGCTATATTTTCAAAAACTTTCTTCTTCAGATGTATTCCCCGTATAGCTGCAGACATCTGTCGATCATTTTAAAGAAGGAAATCAAAAACAGATCATAAACAAACATCTGAAGAACAATGGGCAGACGTCTGAAGAACAAAAAACAATTTTGAAAACTTTCATCAGACGTCTGTTGAAATGAACACCAGACGTCTGTATCTCTTAAAAAATAGGCCATATGAAAACACAGAGAATAGACAGACGTCTGAATAAATAAGGTACAGACGTCTGAAGCATAAAACATATGAAAACTGGTATTTCTGATATTTAAGGTTTTTGTAAAAACACAGAAAGACGACAGATGTCTGAAGCGCATGGGGACATACGTCTGAAGTGTAAAAACTCAGAAACTTGTGTTTTATGATAAAAATCAATTATAAATCGAAAACCCCAATGTTCAAGCAATGTAAAACGTTTGTGCTAACATGTGTGAGTGTTCAAGAACTTTAATTGATATAATCATAATTTATAGAGTACTTATAAAGATTCTTATGTTGGTATCGCAAATTCTTCGAATTCTTGAATCTTTGTCGTCTCGAGCTCTCGAGCTTTGACGTGAGTTTGAACTTGGCTTCATAACTTCAAAGCTTCAAACTTTGGACACGTCACTCACAAGCGTTGGTCGATGAATCTAAAATTTGACTTCGACTCAATGCATCAAACTAGGACTTGGCTTCTTGGTGCAACTCGCATTTGAGATACGCGATTTCGGGGCTCTAAATGGAATTTTGCGATTTCAAGAGACGTTAATGTGATGCCCGCGACATATCCATTAGCTTAGACGATTTTGTGAGATCTTCGATTTGGCTGATGAAATACGCGAATCAGACAAGATATGACAGTTCGGGCTGCATCACTTCTTAGCTATTCATAGCTAGATCTTGACAAATTGAGAAGCACTCGTCCATATCCTCCAACCTCAATTAGATAGATCTGTTTAAGCTTAATAATCTCCATCCTCATTTGTATGCTTGTGTCATGAAAATATCCTGAAAAACTAATTCAAACACGACCAAGCATATCATATACAATGTTATGAAATATAAGCCAGATAGTAAACACAAGTATATGGACATTCATTTGTTTTGATATCACAATCTTGAATAGTATATCAATATTAAGATATAACTCAAACTCAAAGCATGAGATATTGACATACTAACTATATATACATGGTATAAGAGAAGCAAGATATATATCAAACGTATATACAAATTCATATTATGAAATACCAAAATAAATGAATGAGAGTAATATATCGATATCAAGAATATAATACAAGTATAACATGAGATATATCGATATATTACTCGGTATACACAAGATATAGGATAAGCAAGCTAAACATCAAGTGTTTCCGAGCTTAGTGTCGATATGATAGGTAAGATAAGCAAGTGACATTAAACGAACTATTCACGTTTAAGCTATCATCAAAACTAAATAAATGGATTATCGAAATCCATAAGCCATCACATATGACTTTCCTGTAATATCTGAGTGATTGACTGTAACTTCTATCTGTATTGATTTTTGCTTAAATGACTAAGTATTAAATATGCCAACCAATCCATTTTCCATCCAAATTTACTACTTTTCCCACCAAAAACCCAATTGGCATACTAGAACTTGAATTATCCCTTTCATTTTCTCTATTATCTTCTCTCATTTACTCCACTTTCATTTACTATCCCAACAAACTTAATCTTCATTTAACATCTTGCTCATTGATGATGGAAAAATACTTGGACATTAATGTGTTTTGTAAGTAGATCCAATAGTAAAGGTGTGGTCTTGACCATCTTAGAGGTCATAATATGGTTTGAATTGAAAGGAGCCATCTTGTTTCGACTTGATATACTGGTTGATAAGTTAAAACTTTCATATAAAATGGAGAAATATGGAGATCATGTGGTTAGAAGGATAACTGAAAATGATTATATAAATATGGTTTGTATTCACCTAGAGATGAATGGGACGGTCATCCATATGCAAGCCTTTGTTGATACTCAAGCCATTATGAGCAGGTTTGGTCTTTATTTGATTTTATTTTTGTTTAGAAGAATATCTAAGGAAATTTCCTGTAATATCTAACCACTTACCTGTAACATCTATGTAGTTGCCTTTAACATCTAGACAGTTGTCTATAATATCTAAAAAGTTGTCTGTAACATATAGATAGTTGGATGTAACATCTAAGCAGTTTCCTGTAATATCTAAACAAGTTGCGTATAACATCTAAATAGTTTCCTGTAACATTTTACCATTTGCGTGTAATTTCTAAGTTGTTGCAGGACCTAATATCTAAGAAGAGTTGCCTGTAATATCTAATAAGTTGCCTGTAATATCTACATAGATGCAAGCAATAATATTTTAATATAAGAGTTTTCTATGTAACAGTCAACACGCATCATCGCATTCCGCTCCAGCAATTGCGTATGACCGAGAACATGACTCGGAGTCAAGCTTACTACCGGTAAGGCAAGATGATCAAATAATGAGGAACAATATCCCGGTTGTGTGGAATGATGCAATTGAGGGCACATCTTAAATATTCAAGGGTTTTTACGAAGTTAGGACGGCTCTTTACCAATTTGCTATCACAAAACAATTAAATTTTGATTACATTAAGAATGATGGCTTGAGAGTAACAATGGCTTGTTCCCAAAGGGATAAAGTATGCCAATAGAGATTGCATGCATCGCCTTATATTTAGAGGTATAGAGTTAACATATACGTTAGAAATATAAAATTATAATTATCGTTTTTTCAAATTGTTGATTATTTTAGCTGTTAAGTTACACTAAGATTTGCATGTTTGTCATGTATGAGCAGTTTTCTATGGGCTATAAAGAGATACTACCCGACGCACACATGTTCCGAAAGAATTTCAAGCGACTGACATCCCCGGATTACTAAGAAATTAGTAGCCGACATGCTTGTAAATGTTTTGAGGTTACGACCAGGCTATCGGCCAATCGAGGCTAAAAAATACTTCCACCAAAGGTTCGGAGTCAAGATTTCATACGATGTTGCGTGGCATGTAATGGAATTGGCACAAAAGATCCTCTTCGGCAATTATCGGCATACTTATGACTCTTTAAGATGGTATTAAAGCAAGTGCATGGAAACCAATCCCGGGAGCGTAATTACCAATGATAAATCAGCGGATGACAGATTCATGAGACTATTTATTAGCTATGGTGCTTGTATTGACGGGTTTTTAGATGGTTGCCGGCCTCTCATATTTCTTGATGGAACTTTTATCAAGAACAAGGAAAAATGCCTTATATTGGCGGCGACTGCTCATGAAAGAAACAATTGCTTGTTTCCGTTAACTTTCACTATTTGTAATTGTTGGATATAGTGCTCCCAAGGTAATTATTGTAACTGCATGCAGGCAATTATGGTAATCGAGGGAGCACCTATACGGGTAGAACAGTCTTCCTCGAGATGATAGTTTGCTATCTGGTTTGTTTTTATCATTATGTGTATACGTTTCCTTACGTGTCGCTAATACATAATGATAAAGCCTATATGATTCTTGTTTGAATACCGGCATTATGACGGCGATCATATAAATGGGAGTTGGGTAATCTATAAGCACATCCTTAAATGTTCCTAGTCGTAGGAGTATCGAGACTATGCATCGATATTCCAGAGCAGACTAGTGTATATGTTTCTAGACTCCGACGAAGGGCAGTGGACGGTCTCAAAAACCATTGGTGTTTTGGCACCTAAGATTGTATACAGGTGCTCACTGGAGGTGAGTACACTGGACGGACTTGTCGAGAACTTCTAGATGGTATTATACCCATCGTTAGATAGCAGTTCTCTGATGACATGAGTACATGGTAGTCTTTATACCTGAGATCGTCATTTGTCTCGTGTGAGTTCCTACTATACTTAGATTACTACCCTACCATGGCTTAAAAGAGTCGTGCAAATATGTTTTAGTTGGGTACATTGTGGAGCCATATGGAGGCAGTGAGCGATCGTCAGGGATTCGTCTCTCCTGATATAGGGAGTCGATGTCGCGCTGTGTTCGGTTCGTTATCACTATAAATCCATGGCCAGGGTGGATGGGATTTACTGATAAGAGATTGGTAGTTTCTCGGTAGGTGATAAGCTTGACACCAGCACGACTTATCAGGTTTTTAGGGGTCTGACATTTACCACCCCTAGACCCGGCATGCAGCACTCTTAGATAAAGAGACCGGACTGTACGGAGATTGTCACTTACAGGCTCAGTAGGGTACGGACGTACTTGATTGTGGACCTCCCTTATGACACATACCTGGGCAGCCGTTACGTACAGCTAGTGCCGCTGACGTGCTTGTGGTTATGGATTTATCCAGTAACTCACTGCCAGCGTGCCGTCGAGTCTTTAGAGTCCCAAACAAAGGGTTTTATCAGTTCAGGCGAAATGATGTAGTGGCCGTATGTTGGTACGTGCAGGGTTCTGATTAAATATGTGTACTAGCTACACAGAATTTAATCGGACGGATGATAATACCAGCCGGCTTAGGATTAAGCCGGGTTGTTAAATCAAGTGCTAATTTAATAATTTACACATATATATTTCGATACGTATATTCTAGTATTATATTCATTGTATTTTTCCTATCTCTTTGATATTCGTATTTATACGATTACGAGTATGTATATACGAGATTGTATTCTTGTATTTATACCAGAATTTTTCTGGAAAGAGGACACCTCATTTTAGGATTTTCCATTTATTGGAAAATAGAAATGAGGTGGAGGGTTATGTGGCATAGAGAATGGTGGAGAGTATGGGCAAATGAATTCTTTATTCATTTGCCTACACTATTCAAGTAGGGCTAGTGTTTTCTTTTATTGGAAATTCTTTTAACAAAACAAATAAAAGTATGCCTCATTCTTTAAGCTAGCTCATTCCGTTCTTATCTTTCTCTTTCCTCAAGAGCTTCTCCTTTTTCTTGATTTTCCTTACACTCTCATGAGTTGAGAATTAAAGGAAATAGAGATAGAAAAACACTAGAACATCTCTCTACATCTCTAAGCATTACAAATTAGCAACTTGTGATTTTTAGTTGCTTCACGAGGTGATGTTGGAGCTTGGATCGATTTCCCTCGGGTGGATCATTTTCGGTAAGGGCGGTCGCCTCTCAAGAATGTTCCCGACAGCTTACGGATCTTGGAGGGGTCTTCCACGATTGGGTGGACATACAAAAAATGTTGTATGCCTCAACCGAATAGTTTAGCTATCTTGGTTTTCGCTAGTTTAAGTGTACGGTTGTTATCTTAGGTTATTGTGTCTAGTGCTTGCTTTAAAATTGATTTTTATTCATTTCGCCTCGCTACAAGTCTTGTGGCGTGAGCACTAGGCACCATCATGGTATTAGAGCCGATCCATATGCCTAAACCAGCTCGGATGACTTAAGAATTCATCACCAAAACCCTTTTGAAAACGGTAGTTTTCAGTGACTAAAATTCAGCCACTGTTTGGTTTGAAAACTGATTTTTCCTGCGTATACTCGATCACTAGAGCTCTCATTTTGGAACGGTGACTCCGCAAGGGATCGAGGGTGACACGTAGACTCTCGAGAAACCGTTTTCTTAGCTGTTTTTCAAAGTTAGCAGCTGGTTTTGTATGGCTGAAATCTGTTTTGAGTTGCTGTCCAAAATCCAACTATTCTATGATATATTCGATCCCCGGGGTGTCTTGATTCAAACTGAGAACCAAGAGGCGGATTGGGGGAACCCCGAGGAGTTATTGAGGGCCTAGGAAGGGGGACAACCACCCAAGACCACCACGAAGTGGCCTTGGGGGGGTTGGTGAACCCGAGAGCACCTTGGTGGTGCTCTCGGGTTCTGTTTCTTGCTCGAGACCACTTCGTGTAGGTCTCGGTATGGGGCACCCTCGCTAGGCCCCTAGGCCTCTCTTGGGTCATGCCCGAGCGACCCATCGGGCACTCGGGCGCATTTGGGGTCATTCAGACTCAAGGTTTTGGAAAAAATAATTGATTGTGTGGATTGCGGAGTGCACTTGATTTTCATCGTTTGGAAAATTTGAGTGTTAGCTTCACGGGTGATGAATTCTAAGGTCATGGTTTTCGTTATACATGCTATTGTGATGTTGATGTGTATAGTTATGTGATGGTTTAGACAGATTATCGTGACAGATAGCCCCACGTGTGATATGTTTGTACAATTTTGATTTATATTGTTGTATTCATTTTTGGGACGATCTTGAATTCCCCAAAGAAATCTTCTTTCTTTTGACCTCCTAGTTAGCTCCCGTCTTACTATTCCCGGTAGCGAGCCAAGTAATCGCTATGGAGTGGATAATAGAAAGAAAGCAAAATCCTGCTTTCCCGACCGGTTTGTGGTCGTCGTTGTCGGTGTATGTATATTCCTTTTAAAACACGTTCAGGTTGAGGTCGTTGTCGCCATTGTATATATTTCATTACATTTACTAGGATGAACACAGGAGAAGTGCTCGAGTAGCCGGGTTCTAGAGTGCGGTAGATGGCCATCTCATGGAGTTGAGACCGGGCTGCCTCGCAGGTTGCTCGCCGCACTTGCATAGGTTCTAGGATAGAACCGCAGAGGGGTGCTCAAGTTACGGGATTCTAGAAAGCACCGAGTGACCCACTCATGATATTGAGGCCGGGTTTTCCCGTTTTTACGATTGGCGGGTAGCTTGTCGCACTTGTAGGGGTCTTGGTTCGATATTGTATGGGCTATCCATACGACCGGAGAACGTCGCGTTTTATTCACGGCTCAAATTAAACACGGGGGTCCTAATTTATCCGCTATTCCATTTTGTTTGCTTCATGCCTGCGATATTATTATTTGCTTGTCATGTTGATATATATTAGATATTTCTATATGTTTTGCATCCGCGCTAGCCCTGCCTCAGCCCTGCCATAAGTTAAGTAACCTTACGGTGAAGACTCGAGGCCCCGTGGCGAATGCGGATAGAATATAAAAGCATGATATTTTGGTTTTTTCTGGTGTGACTACGAACTTAAATGATAGGACTGCATTATATGTTTAATGCAAAGGAAATAAACCCAAATTGACGTCGTGGGAACCAAATTTTCAAAAGGGTTTATAGCCGTATTCTTTTACTTTGCATAGAGGTATTCAGTTAGGAATATCCTGCACCTCATTCGATGAGGAAAGAGCCTTGGTCCCTTTACGGGGAGTTAGCTCTTAATCAAAAGTTTATGTTACTATAAACTACTCGATTTTCTTCAAAACCACTTGTTTTAAAGCGGAGCCTAAACCACTCATTTTCAAAGACACTCGGTTCCTTAAACGATATCAAGTTCATTACGTCAATGGTTTTTCGCCAAAAACCAGCCATAACCCTCAATCATTTCAGATTAGTATTGCTTAGTATTCATGCTACGTTATATCGATCTTTAATCAAGGTGTAGTATTCGGTAGCTCTGTAGTGCTTTTTTGTTACATGAAGATGTAGATTGGTTAGGGAAGTCATGCGATCATTTTGATCTTTAGTTAAGGTTCGTGCGGTTGGGTCTAATGCAATCACAAAATAATGGGTTTAACTTGACTATGACCCTTTGACATTTTGATCTTTAGTCAAGGTCACTTGGGTCTTAGGGGTAAAAACCATATTGGGAGTTTCAAATATAAGGGAACTTGTCAAGTTTGTGCATACCTTCTGGAGTGTGGTGACTTTGGTTGGCTTCCATCAAGGTTATCACACAATGATAGTTGGGTCCGATTTCCACTAATGATTAGGTATTACTCCCGGGAGATTTTCACTTCATAACTAGCTAACCCATTAGGTATCGAGAAAGGTGTTAACGAGGTTATGCCTCTGCATAAATGGGATCATTAAATTGGGTCCGTTCAAAAGCACGAGGGACCTCCCTCGAAGTACCAACACTGGCCTGGCTAAACGGTTAGCGAACTTGTAAGGTGTATATGATCATGACTAATTCTACTTATAGGGTTTGAAGGAGTATTCAAGGAAACAGTGGGAGCAATCCTGATTACATAAAGTAATAAACTAATCTAATCTTGATAGAGTGTACGTCGAGTGTTTCTTTTCTCTCTCTATTTGCGACCATGACCAACCTTTAACTAAAACTCGTAAACCAAGTTAACCGAACCTTTTTACAGACTATGGCTTTGGATTGTCATGGTTCATGACAAAGTCACATGTATCATTGCTGCTCCTACTTCCCCTTTGCTTTCTCCAGAACACGTCGTATCACTACGATGATTCATATTGTTTTGAAATGCCATCGTATAGTTGCATACGAACTCAAAGAAATTTATTTCAGTCCGAGAATGGTCATAGGTTCTGGAGAAATTGAATTGTTTAATTCTGTTGTCCTTTTCCTTTACCTTGTCTCGAGTTTAAAGCTCCTTGTACTAGGAGAGTATATGTCACGAAATTGATATGTGACCGGCACTTGAATCACGTGAAGTCTATACGACCCCACCGTGATCCAAGTAAGCCGAAAGCCCAGAAATCTAAACCTTTTTAGGAAAATAATGGAGGTGAAGTTTTGAAATAAAGGTGTAATGAATTCAAGTTCTTCTTTAAAAGTATAAGTAATGTTATATGAAAATACAAATGAGTTATATACTATAGTTGAAAACATTTTCGTCATTTGAAATTTGGTGAGCACCTCCTTTGTAAATTTTGATCCAAAACCAATACATAACAATAATATAGGCAACCCTAAGTGGGAGCTAGCTCTTCGCCAATTGGTGGAATCACAACTACATAAATAAGAATATACAACGCCCAAGGAAAAGGTCAATCACAGAAAAAGAATAGAGAAAACCAAAACGCTATCGAATCCAATATATGAATATATATAAGTCTCGACTCGAAATACAAAGAATAAACAAACCGATCTCTAGGTCTACCAAATATACATAGTCTGGTTGATGGAGGTTTTAACTAGATACAAATGAATAATAATATACAACGGTGGTTACGCTCTGTACTTTACCCCACCTACCAATGCAAATCACCCAGAAAAGAGCAATGTGCCAGCAAGCCGCTACTGAATTCGATCGGTCGATCTTGCAAGAAAATTGTGGCATAACGGGGGTGAGTTTCCAACTCGTGAGTAGAAAACATCAGCAGGTAGAAATCGAATGTATGACGATCTCCTAGGTCATACAGTAATATAATAATAAAATGCCGTGTGGTAACGAGGGTGATCATGTATACATAAGTATAATAATATAATAATATCATGCTTGTGGTAATATAAGGTACCATGTAATCTGTGTCATATGTATGTATATATATATATCATCCAACGTGTGTCCATCAATGACACATCAAATTATCATAAAACTTGAGTGCCCAGTATTGACACTAGAAATCATCATAGAACCCGTGTCCAGTATCGACACGTAAATCTTCGTATCTCAGGCACCGTCTCATCAGATCGGTCCTCATATCTATTTATCTCATATCACTCCGGTCGGTATCCTCCGGATATCCGCCGAGTCCAGTACTGTCACCGGTAGGTAGTGTTCACCTGCCGGGCATAACACCTTTCTATACGATCTTCTTGCCCTGAGGTACCGTACCGAGTCCACCATATACCCGCAGACGGTGACTCCTCACTCCTCGAATCGAGTAATCATCATAGCTCAGCACCGAGAAAACTCATGGTGGACGTCGAAATATCATATCATGAGAAACCGCGTTTTTAAAACATCATAAGTTTTAAAATGTATCTGCTGTGTCTCAAATCCAGAAATCTCATGAAAACAGATTCTCATAAGCATGTAATAATGATGAAACAATATGGACAGGCACATAACACATCTGTAATGCATAACCAGTGTGTTTATATGAGCGTGGCGTTTAACTAGGTAAGAAAATACAATAATTGAACTAGTAAGTGTGATACGGGTTACTAAATAATAACAAAAATACTACCGGTTATAATGTTATACGGTGAAGCAGCGATTTCTAATGTGTACGTGGCATGGAAATTGTTAGTCATATGTATGCCCTAGAGGCCATTATTGTATATTATAGTGGATGCTTGGACACACACACACACAAACTCACACACATACACATATATATAGTGGACTTTCTTGCTTGAAATGATAGTATGCTATCTGGTTGCATTTTATCTTAACATGTACACTTATATTATTCTGTCTCTCTCTGATACATATTGATAAAGCCTTTAGGATGTTAGCTTGACTACCAGGACTATGATGCAGATCATACTAGTGGGGCTTATGTAGTTCACAATCACATCCTTTAACCGTTACTAGTCGAGAGAGTATCGAGACAGGGCATTGATATTCCAGAGTAGACAAGTGTGTACGTTTCTTGACCCTGTATGGGGGCGATGGTTGATCCCAAC
This sequence comes from Agapanthus africanus, assembly GCA_030015575.1. Lineage (NCBI taxonomy): Eukaryota > Viridiplantae > Streptophyta > Magnoliopsida > Asparagales > Amaryllidaceae > Agapanthus > Agapanthus africanus. The sequence continues at coordinate 456,153,796 of CM057346.1, read as the reverse complement.
ACCATTGGTGTTTGACATCAAAGATTGTATACATGTGCTCATTAGAGAATGGGTACACCGAACATGACTCACCGAGAAATCCTAGTTGGTACCATACCTATCGTCAGATAGCAGTTCTCTGGTGACACTGATACAGGTTAGTCTATAGACCCGAGATCGTCATAGTGTTTTGTGTGGTTCCCACTGTGCTTTGATTTCCTCCCTACCACGGCTCAAAGGAGTCGTGCAAACAGGTGGATTTTGGGTACAGTCCCGAGTCACATTGAGCGTTAAGAAGAGTTTCGTCTCTCCCGGTATTAGGAGTCGATGTTGAGCTATGCTCAATTAGTTATAACAGTAAGTCCCTGGCCAGGGCTGATGGGATTTACTGATAAATATTATCAGTAGTTTCTCGAACGGTTATAGGCCACACATCGGCATGACTTATCAAGTTACCGGGGTTTGACGATTCCACCCCTAGACTCGATATGCGACATATCAGACGAAGAGACCGGACTGTACGGTAAGTGTTGCTTATAGGCTTTGCGGGAGTTTGGACAAGCTTGCTTGTTAATCTTCTATTCGCTCAATACCTGGGTAGCCGTTACGTCCAGCTAGTACCGCTGACGGCTTGTGGGTGACTGATGTGATCATTACCTATTGCTGGCGTATTGACGAGTCTTTAGAGTCCCACATAAAGGTTTCCTAGCTCAAGCGAAACGAAGTAGGGCACATATGGTGATATGTGCGGATGCTTGATTAAATACGAGTATGTGATATCGTATTTTAATCTCGCGATATTTGATATCGGTTAGGTTATATAAGATATAACCGGATTATTGAATCAAGTGTTGATTCAATGATTTGTTATATGTATATATATTTGATATTGGCCGGTGATATATGATATAACCGGATTATTGAATCAAGTGTTGATTTGATATAGTATACTGAATATTGTTAGTTATATGTGATATGACCGGGTTATTGAATCAAGTGTTGATTTGATAATTTGATATACATATTTATATGATATTAGTCGGTTATATATGATATAACCGAATTATTGAATCAAGTGTTGATTTAATAATTTGATATATATTTATATTTGATATGTTTATATAATAACTAATATTTTTTGGCTCACTAAAGATTTTATTCTCATCTAAATATATTTAATATATATGTGATATATATTAATATATGTATTTATATAATGTATCATGCTTGATGATACATAGGACATGGGTGTATGAGACTCACACCAAGACTAAAGATAATTAGGGTGTTTATTTATTAAGAGTAAATCACAAATGAGGTGGAAATGAGCATGGCTTAGATACTTGTGGAAGAATGTAGAAGCCATGACTCATCTGACCAATTTTTGTTTTTACTCTAGATATTTTATAACCCAACCATTATCTTTAGCCAATGGTTAACTCTTTACTTATCACTTGAGATATTTTTTCACCTAAATTCTTCATCTTCTTCCTCTCAAGAGCTCTCTAGGTTTTCTTGAGGTGAGGAAAATAAAAGAGAAAGAGATTTCTAAAGTGAGCAATATTCTTACTTCATCAATCTAATCTCATCTAGCCTATAATATTAGGTTGTTTGCTTCACTAGTTCTTTTATTAGTGAAGAGATAGCTTGAGTTAGAGAAACTTCAAGGTGGATCATCTTCGGCATCGATGATCACGAAACAAGTTTGTTCCTTTCACCAAGTTGAGCCAAGAAGAGTTCTATTGACCACCACTTGGAGCTAAGGGACTACAACTTGGAGCTTTAGAAGTGAAGGACCGGTCTACAAAGGTTGTATTCTCTATTCACTTAGTGTAAAACTTGTTTACACGCATAGAAAACCCTAATTCTCTAGTTTGATTCTAAGTTAGTGTAGCTTAGACCTCAAGATTTTTTAAAACTGCATACTTGATGCATATGGAAACCTAGTTGAGGTGCTAAGACACACTTACATAGTATCAGAGCCAAGATAGAGAATTAGGTAAGGTCTTGACGACGTTAAAGTATTCGATCGAAGTTCAAAAACCCGCTTTTTACAAGTTTTTGTCCATTTTTTCAAAAGTTGATATTTTGCAGATTAAAAATATGCAGAAAATTGTGCAGGGTATTTTGTAGAGCCCCAAGAAATACGAATCCCAAATGCCAACAAAGAGCCATGAATCGCAACCTAAACCCCTGTTTGGCCGTGATTCCGCCGCAAGTTTGTGGTGTTATGGGGTCTTTTTTCTTGTGCTGCTCCATTGTCATATTTGGCACTTTCTGTGTGTTTTTAGTGAGACTCAAGTTGTTGAGCTCTCTGTGATTTTTGGATGTTTGAGATATCGATCGAAATGTTTAGCATCGTCTTGATATATATGATATGTGATACAATATTTTGAATCCACATTAATTAGTTTTGTGAAAACTAGTTTGTGTTTTATAAATCTCGCTTTTAGTCTCTTTTGATCGATTGCCACGGAGTTTCGATTCGGATCAAAACTCCGTCGCAATCTCGTATTGTATGCAAATAGTCACCGGGAAACATTACTAGATAGCCAGACCCTATAGCCCCGACCAAGTAACTATAGGAGAATCCCGTTGCCAAAATCATCCACTCGGATGCTCGCGGCCGCGGTGTTCCACCAAAGTGCATTTCGTTGACGGCATCGGGGGTGCGGCAATCTACTAAAGTTCCCGATGAGTATTCGATCATTTCATCAGGAATCTTGTTGAATTACCCGACTTGATATTGAAAAGTGTTTTCGATTTGAGACTTAAAGGCAAGATTTATTGGGTTAGGCATGAAATCCGAAATATGAGATATTCCGGGTTTATGATGTCTAAGGTTTGGTGTGGAATCTAATTATTGTAGTTTTTCATTTCTTTTCTGCGACCGTAAGTGTAATATGTGGTGTATCTCCGATCTCGTTGCTATACGTCAACGACATTTGGGATACGCATATTTACTTACGTTGATGACATGTGATGTTATGTTGCTTATGATATGTTATATTGGATCGTCGTGAAAGAATAGCCGGGTTTTTTTTACGTGAGATGAGAGTTTTTCTATTTTTTCATGTAAAAAGTTGTATGTAATATTCTTTTATCGGGACACTTCCGGGTTGAGGATGCTGTCACCATTGATGTATATTATTTACTTTTCCATATTAGGGTAGACCCAAGATGAGGAGCATAAGTAACCGGGTTCTAGAGTCCAGTGGGAGACCATCTCGAGGAGTCGAGACCGGGTCTCCTAACTCTAGAATTGGCAGGGTCACTTGCCGCTCTCGTAAGGGTCTAGGGATGTGGGTTTGACTATTCATCACGACTGTGGAATCTGTGTTTTTCATTATTAGCTTAATTTAAAATATGGACCTCCTAATATATTCTTTATTTCATATGTTTGTTTCTGCTGCCTATGTTCTGTGATGTGATCATATAACTGTGTGAGATGAATGATATATATAATAAACGTTGCTTATGTTTTGCATCCGCGCTAGTCCAGCCCCCGCTCTGCTGTTAGTTAAGTAACCTAACGGTGCATGACGGGACCCCGTAGCGAATGCGGATGGCATAAGCGTACGTTCTATTTTCGTTTCTTCTGTGATGTTGAGGAAACATAAATGATGGGACGCCATTAATGAGATTAATAAAAAGAAAAGAAACCTAATGATGTTGTAGAATCAAATTTTTTCAAAAAGGTAACTCTAGTTATTGCTTTGCATAGTGGTATTCCTTGATGGATATCCAGCACCTTATTCGATGAGGAAAGATCCTAGATCCCTTTACCGGGAGTGACCTCTTTAGTAAAACTAGAAAATGCTATAACCCACTCGGTGTGTTTTGAAAACTACTCGATTTCAAAAGCGGAGCTTAAACCACTCCTTTTCAAATCACTTGATTCTACAACGATATCAAGTTCATTACGTTAAAGGTTTTATTCAAAACCATTTGTAACCTTCTGTCATTTTAGATAAATGCTATTTAGTATTCGTGCTGCGTTTGTTGACTATAGCCAAGGCGTAGTGTACGGTAGCTGATTCGTGGTTATCTGCAACATATGATGTGATTGGATTAGGGTAGTCGTACGGCTTTGTTGACCATAACCAAGGGTCGTACGGGTGGGTTTAATTCAATCATGAAATGACGGGTTGAATTTGGCTAGCGCTTATGATTTGTTGACCATATCTAAGGTCATAAGTTGCTAGGGGTAAAAACAGATATTGGGAATTTCAAGTGTTGAAATTTGTAATGAGATTGCATATCTTCTATGAGATAGTTGGATTCCGATATCCACTGTGAGTAAGAGTTACTCCTGAAAGAGTTTTTCACTTTACAATTAGCTGATCCAGTAGGTGTCTAAGAAAGGTGTTAACGGGGTTATGCCCCTGCGGAAACGAGATTATTTAATTAGTTCCATGCAAAAGTATGGAGAGAATCCCTCAGAATAGCAATACCTTCCTGGCTGACCGATTGGCGAACTTGTAGGGTGTAATTAATCCCGGCTAATCTTACCTTTTAGGGTTTGAAAGAAAATTTGATAAAAATAGTGGGAGCCATCCTGATTAGATAAGATAATAACCAATCTAATCTTGCAAGAGCGCACGCTAAAATGTTTTCTTCTCTCTTTCTCTAGGTAACGACCATGACACGTCTTACTCAAGATAATAATATGGATATATTGATCGAACCCGCTTATTATACTGAGCTGGGAAATGTTGGTTCCACTTTTTCTTATGATTGTCATAAGTCTGAGCAAGGAATAAGGGAATACCAGGATTCCCATGCAACCCAAAAGAAGAAAAAGCACAATGATGCATCTTCATCGGGTGTATTCATTACCGAGAATTGTTCCCCAGTATGCTCTACGTCCTGGGTATTAGATACCGGATCAGGATCCCATGTTTGTAATATGTTACATGGGTTATGTCACGCTCCGCTTCCCAGAGTACGCTAAAATGGGCACGTGACATAGCCAACCATGCTACCTGTGGGTAGGAAGTATCCATCCACAGTCACATTAAGGTTGTAGAGATATCAAGAACAAAATAAAACTATCTAAAACATGTCCATAATCCAAGATAACATGAGTCAAGAATAAATAAATGCGGAAGCAAAAGATCCAATACAAAATAACTGGAATGTATGTCCCATAATGCGGGCTCACATCAGGAATAAAATGCAGTAAAGAAAAGCTAACTACTGCTAACACTCACAGCTCAGCCTGTTGGCTGAAGTACTCCTGCTCGGGCTGCGACAGCGGTACAGAATCTGGGCCATGCAAAACCCAGACGTCAGCGCGTCAAGTCATCAAATAATAACATAATAAACAGGCAATGCGAATATAAACATGAATAAGCAAGGGTAACAATAATATGAATCAGAGCAGTGCAGGGTAGTGTGCAGGTGGGTAAACTGGACTGTTCTATCAGGTTCTCTGTTCTAAAGTCTTTGAAACGAAATTGATGAATCATCGATGTAACTCAATAGTATCCCGTACATACCCGGGACCACGGCCTCAATATTCTCGGGCTGAAACCGAGACATGCCGCTAGGCACCAAACAGGAATGTGTACACTCAAGACAGGTAGTGAACTGTTCAGTTACAAGTCAGGTTTCACCTTTGATTTCCCCATACCCCCAAGTTATATGTGTATGTCAAATCAGGTATCCCGTAGTCAAGAAAACTAATGCCAACATATGATCAGGTAAGTGGGTTTGTCTGGATAGACAACATGAACGGTCCATGAGGACTACATGTCAGGTTTGTTGGCATTAGACACAAGATCAGGTAACGGGTCAGGTCATGGTACATCATGTCAAGTCAAGCAATATACGGTACCATGTCGGGTCAATCAATATATAGGTAGCAAGACAGGTCAAGAAGCAAGCGATATCATAGGTATACTCACAATCAGTTATATAATCAAGCATGGTTATCATCAACATGATATAAGTAATGAATTAAGCAATAGGCAGATTCTTTCGATTTGCAATACAGTTATCGATTGTGTCACATAGATGATTTCAATATTATAAGAATGCAGTAAGACAATTATAGCCGTTTAATCATGTTAACAAGTTTAAGATTTCATGGATGCGATGTTCTACATATATAGGTTCCAAGTTTTGGAAGATAAAATGTTATTTAACAATATTGAACACGACAAAGAGAAAATATTATACCAAAGTTAAATTGCAGGTTTTAGGGTGTCATTAACTACAAGTAAATATTGTTTAGCATGTAGCAAGGGGTACTTGCCTCGACGGGTCACGAAACGGGAAAACGGAACGTAAAAAGTCGGCGGGGAAAACTCGCGACGGGCGCACGGTTCACGGAATGAACCCAAACGACGAACAGTGGAACCACACGGGTCGTGGTACCTCGCTGGAACGTCAGGACACATCGCCGGCACGGCCGGATTCCGGCGAGATGCAAAACAGCGACGATCAAAAGTGCAACAAGAAAAGAAAAGAAAACAAAAAAGAAAGGTAAGGAGGATGGAGAAGGGATTGCTTACGAGGATCTGTGGGACGGGTGGTGACGGTCGGCCGCGTCGACGGAGCTCCGGCGGTGGACAGCGACCAACTGCAGATCAAGAAAAATCGTGACAGAGAAGGAAAAGGAGAAGGGAAAGAGGAGGAGAGGAGAAGAAGCTTACTGGGTGCGCACGAAGACCGGGGACACGGGGACGAGGTCACCGGCGGCGACTCACGGCGGCGCAGACACGCGCAGGGGGTGCAGGTGGCCGCGGTGAAGATGCAGGGTGCACGGGAAGAAGGGAAATGAGGAAGGAGGCGCGGTGGATTTGTCGAGGGCGAGGAGGCGACGATGCTGGTGATGGTGGTGTCGGCGTTGGGGCTGCGGTGGCGAGGAGGGAGGCGGCGGTTAGGGTTTCTCGTCGCTGGGTTTGGGTTACGCTGCTGAAGGAAAAAAAAGGAGGGGGAAGGTTATTTAAATATAGAGGAGAGAGAGAGAGAGAGATATCGGAAGAGAGAGAGAGGGGGAGAGAGAGAGAGAGAGGTATCGGGGGGGAGAGAGAGAGAGACGGGGCCCACAGTTAAAAGAAAGAGGAAGCTGATTGGTTGCTTCAGAAAGAATTTGAAAGATTTAAGGAACGGTAAAATTTTATATGGTTAACCAAATATATTCGATGGTTTAAATATAATAGAAAATGGGATTTTGGCGCAAAGTAAAATATTTCCAAATCGCGCCCGGGTCGGGTCCAAAAATTTGAAATTGAAATAATAGAATTTTAGGCGGGATCCAAAATTTAAAATGAAGTGTTTTATGATCAAAAAGTATACCCCCAAAACGGTCACACGTACGTGCGCGTTGTAAGTGCACGGCGGCGCCACGGCCGTCAATCCGACGCCGGAATACGGAAGCGATGCTTTTCTTTAAACTTTTAAACCGGCACCACCGCACACTATAAACCCAGATCGTGCCATTAAACTAGTCCTAGCTAACAAGAGAAGGGGTAGAGAAATATACCGAGCGATCCGTGTCCTTCGGTCTTCTCGTCGTCGTCCCGATCTCCCTGCGGAATCTCTGGTCTCCACCTCGTCGCCGGAAGGGCACCACGTCGCCGGCTTCTTTTACGGGCTCCCACCTCTGGACCGAGGCAACTCGGGCCCGAAGTTGGCGAGTCGACGTGCCCAAGATTTGCTGTAGAATAAGTGTAGTGCTATGTCTCATTGGGGTTTATGGAAGTTTCTCTTTTGGTAGAGGTATGAGATATCAACTTTTGGAGATGAGCAAAGGGGTTTTTAGCAAGCCAAAAAGATCAATTTTTCCTTCCCAAAAATTGGGACAGCCCTCCCCTTCATGTGGCCGGCCATATCAACAAGAAGAGAATGAGAGGAGTGTGTATGAATGAAAAAGAAAATGAGCCCCCATAATGCAAGAGAGAGAGAGAGAGAAGGTTATCATGAAGAATCATCATCACAAAACCAAGTCATGCTCAACCATCATAATCAACCATCATCATCAAGCATGATGACTTCAAAAGGTCAAGCCATCATGAAGAAGTCAAGAAGTCAAATGATGGTGCAACCATCATGAAGCAAGGATATGCAAATAACACCCTCCACAAATGCTTATTTCCAAAAATTGCAAATAAGCCCTCCTCCACCAATCTTCAGCCAATGAAAGATACAAAGAAATATGGCTGAAACGGAAAACAAACTGGCAACTTCATAAAACTGGTCCCGTAATAAATTACAGGAAAACCCCGCTATTGTGTATACACACCCGCATTTGTATTCCGACCGAATACAAATGCAATAAGACAAAGTCTATACTGTACAATACTAGGATCCGGCTTAAACCAAAGCCCGCTAGTATTAACTGTCCGATCCTGATCCGTGCAATGCCGCACGTATCTGATCGAACCCTGCCATATCTCCATACGGTCTCTACAGCGTTTCGCCCGAAAACTTGAGCAACTGTTTGTGGGGGACTCTAAAGACTCGTCAATACTATGGCTGTGGATTTAACCACTAGCACGTCAGAGGTATTAGCCATACGTGACGGGCTACCAGCTATTGACCGAAAGGGACGTCGATGAGCGAACTCATCCTGACACCCTACTGAACCTGTCAGTGACAATATCCGTACAGTCCGGTCCGTTCGTCTATGAGCATCGCATGGCGGGCCTAGGGGGTTGTTAAAAGTCAGACCTCAAAAGCGGTACAAGTCGTGTCAGAGATCAGCCCAGAACACCCTGAGATACTACTGGAATACCTACCAGTAAATCTCCTGCCTTGGCCAAGGACTTTTCATGTACTGGCTCTCCTAGACACAGCGCGACCTCACCCCCAATACCGGGAGAGACGAACCCCTGAAGATCCGCTCACTGCCTCCATGTGGCTCGGGACTGTACCCAACTAAAACCTGTTTGCACGTCTCCTTTGAGCGTGGTAGGGTAGTAATCAAAGTACAGTGGGAACTCACACGAGATAAATGACTATCCTCAGGTTGATGAACTAACCTGTACACATGTCACCAGGGAACTGCTATCTGACGTCAGGTATAAGACCAACTAGCATGTTCCCTGCGAGTCCTGTCCGGTGTACTCATAACCCAATGAGCACCTGTATACATCTTAGGTGAACCAACTGACACCAGTGGCTTGTGAGACCAGCCACCGCCCCTCGTCGGGGTCTCGACTGTATACACTAGTCTACTATGGAGTATCGATGCCCTGTCTCGAAACTCCCACGACTAGGGACCTTTTAAGGATGTGCTTATAGACTACCAGCTCCCACGTATATGATCGCCCTCATACTGCTGGCAGTCAAGCAAGAATCCTATGGGCTCTATCAACGTGCAATAGTGACCTGTCAGGTCACCTAAAGCAGTACATGATGATAAAGATGAACCAGATAGTATACTATCATCTTGACTAAGACTGTTCTCCTGGGATAGGTCCTCCCTCAATCATTGGAATCACGTGCCTATGATCCAATAATTGACTCTGAGGGCACTATCTCCAACAATCTCCCACTTGCACTCAAGGCTAATTATTGTGATGTTGCATACTCACAGCCCGTGTGATACCGAACACCCAACTCCTCTACTAGTCAGTCCCATAAAGCCCGTTTGCGAAACTATTGCGTTCGAGGGATAGCCTCAGCGAGTGGATCCGCTTTGATGTTTCTTTCTATGTCTCTCTATATCTCATGTTCGCGGAGAAAGCCATATCCCGAAATGAGCAATACCTGTCTTAGAATGTGTCTGGATGTCTGATGGGACCTAGCTCATAAATGAACTCCAAATCCAAACTTCTTAGACTGTATCGTCAACTGAACTTAATCAGTATCCTGCGCCATGCCTCCCTCAGTATTGCCTTGGACCACCTGTCCAAAATACTGCCCCTCGTCAGAAGGAAAACTATAACTCTGACAACCTCCTTGTCGTCCAGGTCACCTTGGAAGCCTGGAATGATAAATGTCTCTCGAATGAGGCTATCGTTATCATATCCCTAGAACATCCACTTATGTTCTAAAACCGCTTCCAACTGTTTCTCCAGGATTGGATCAATGTCAACTTATTGCATCTACTGCAAAAACAACATCTGGTATGGTACTTGACATCTCATGATTGACTCAATTGCCTAAGCAAGTGATCTTCCAATCATGCACATCCCTCTCCCCTTTAGTCTGTAAGACACCTTTAGAGAGGGTGACTCCATCACCTGCAGGTACACTACCGTACCAGGAGTCGTCCATTCTAAATACTCTTAGAATGCTGTCTAAGTACCCTTAATTGGGAAACCACCTAAATCTAGATCTAAAACCATAGATCTAGTAACCAATATGTCTGATATAATGTCCAAGTCCCATGTGGAGAAACCACTGTGTGACGACCAAAGTGTAACTGATCGTAGTATAGGAGTTTCTTTTCCTACTCTGTGTATGTCATCCAAATACCAGGACATCACACCCTACTACCTTCTTAACAGATCCATCCCCTATTCTGATGAAGTCAAACCTATGACTGTCACATCAGAAATAGATGATCTATCTCCGCTATATCTGCTTTAGGCTATAAATAGACACAAGCCACTTGTCTACCAATGCTTCCGCTGCTCCCACTGACTACGACAACCCTATGGCAGAGTCATATAGACGTACACTTCTAAAGCCAGTTTAGAACGACACTATATTCATCCTCCTGCCGGGTCTCACAGTCTGGAACAACAGCAATGGCAAGGCTGGGTAAACAAGAACTTCCCTGTCACCGTCCTTGAGGCTACCGGAGTACTTCTCGGGTGCCTGAAGTTACCCACCTTATCTGCGGAGTGGCTAATGGAATGTCAAACCAGATTGAATCTTTAGGTTCCTATCAAATCTTCAGTAATCGTTTGTGGTTCTGGAATCACTTCCAGTTCTACCATACTCTCACTACCGTTTTCTGAAAAAATCCATTTTTATTAAAACTGTGGCGAGTTTAGAACAATATCACTATTGATCTTCCAGATGGTAGAAAGTCAACCCTCGTCATAGCCTGGGTCAACCCACAAACAGCCATTACAGAAACGTGCCTTGAGTTGTCCAGTGTCTGGTTTTAATCATAAGCCGGACAACTCCCCGTACCTTAACAATGTTAAGATATGAACTGTACTATATCCAATATAGAACCAGAGGCACTGATTTAATTGAACCAGATTCAAATCATGCAGCTGTCTCCAGTGCATATCAACTACATGGAAAGAGGCCGATCAGCGTTACTCAACTTAGGAATGCTTCCAATTATGAGTAACCTGAAAGAGAGGCAAGTTCTCTTAGTCATTACTATCAACTGAATACCCTACACAAGTATCTACATCTTCGATCACCTTGAAGAATCCCGATACTTGCAACACCTGGTTCTCTACTTTATTCAAATACCTATAACTTCTCAAAATTCGGACCCTGTGTTTCCACGAAACACCTGTCTAAAAACTAGAGAAGTCATAAGTAAACCGAATATAGTACGAGGACCAACCCCTCTGTCCTCATGGACACTGGACAATATACAATACTCTGTATAAGTCCCTTGAGTCTAATAACTCATTCCCTGTGTGTCGTAGGTTGAAAACTGTACTTATGGTTAAGAAGAATTACACCGCTGTTTAATGCTCCTCACCTAACCATCCACCGATATAGGTAAATGTCATAGACATAATTTCAAAAAGGTATATCTCACTCTATGAAAATAGACGTATAGATATATTAATTTGAAATTGGTGCATAACAACGGATATTCAAAACCAAATATTTGCCGTCCGGCAGACAACCCAGGTGACTTCCTCAAATATCACCGATTACAACGAATCCCGATATAATGAGGATGATCACCCAATTCCCAATAACTTACTCCCACTCATCATCTGTAAAACCATACAGATGTGAGAATCATATCTGGTAAATACATACCCTGGAGTAAGTATCTAATCGGGAAATCAGTTTTCCTTTAACAGTACACAGTGAAACTGAAACATTGAAATGTTCCGATGGGGTATCCTGGTATTCCTAGTAATGCCTCTTCCATTATCCAGATTCACAACCGTAACCGTATAATTCTTTGCCACCTCTCCAAATCCCTTTATATGTCTTTAGTCATTACCTTCTGCACACCCCTTTAGGCCAAATGGTTTTCTACCTTTCCTACCGTTCGGCACCAGCCTATGGTTTGGAAGAAGACTATCCAATAAACATAATGGGTGTACTGTCCTAATCTTAGGAGCACTCGCAATGCGAGAGAAGCTGAAGATAAAAGACAACCAAATAAACCTTATTCCTATTTCTCCTGAACCAGAATCTATCTCCGAACTGGAACAAGTTCCTTCGAGTTCGTATGTAACCATACGATGGAGTATCCAATAAACTGTGGATCTTCGTAGTGATACGGAGTGTTCTGGAGAAATACAAAGGTGATTTTAGGATTGGCGAAGAAATACTTGGTTTGGTCGTGAATATCAGTCGCAATTTACTTTGCCCTCTTACTAATCCCTTGCTTTGTCTTAACTTAATACCTTCTGTACACCATCGTTAGGCTAATTGGTTTTCTTCATTCCCTACCGGTCGGCACCTGCCTATAGTTTGGAAGAAGACTATCCAATTTGCGTAATAGGTGTACTGTCTCCTAAACCAAGGAGCACTCACAACCTGAGAGAAGATAAAATGAAAAGACAACTGAATAGTCTTATCCGTTTTCTCCAGAACCGGAAACCATCCTCGAATAAATTCTTTCGAGTTCGTATATAACCATACGATGGTTTTGTCCAATGGAAGTGGACGTTCGTAGTAATACGGGGTATCCTGGAGAAAAGGGTAAAAGTAGGAGTGGTAATGAGGTCTGCAACTCTGACAATCTAAAAGCCAGTGTTTAAGAAGGTTCGGTCAACTTGGTCACTGAGTCAAAGTCTTAGGGTCGGGTCAATGGTCCCTGCCAAAGGGAAAGAGAAAAGAAACACTCAGCGTGCACTCTAACCTAGATTAGAATGGTTACCAATTTATCTAATCTGGAAACCTCCCACTGTACCGTCAAATTCTCCTCCAAACCTGAAAGAAGAATTAGTCGGGATCACCCGAGGAGTAAACCAACTCATCAGTGGGAATCGGGATCCAACTATCATCGTATAATAACGTGACGGAATCCGCTCACGTCATCACACTCCAGAAGGTATGCGCATATTTGGCAAGTTTCAGTTTCTTTAGAAACTCCCGATGTGATTTTTGCCCCCATGCTCTTATGACCTTGACTTTGGCCAACAAATCATAAGTCACATGTCAAGTTCTACCCGTCATTCTCCAGGTTAATTTGAACCCACCCGTACAAGCCCTTGACTTTGGCCAACAAGGCTATACGACTGTCCCAAACCAACGCATCTATCTATGCTGCATATGAATACCCAACAGCTACCAAACACTGTGCCTTGACTTTGGCCAACAAACACAGCTTGAATACTATTGACTACCCATATGAAACGACGGAGGGCTACGAATGGTTTCTGGCAAAAACCTTTAACGTAATGAACTTGATATCGTTGAAGGAACTGGATAGCTTTTATGAAAATATAGTGACGAAAACCTTTGCTAAAGAGGTCACTCCCGGTGAAGGGATCTCGGCTCTTTCCCCGTAGAATGAGGTGCAGGATATTCCAACTGAATACCACGGTGCATAGCAAAAGTAATCGGCTATAATGAAGTTATTGCCCTGACGCAAACTTTTTGTCCAAGGGGTCACTCCCGGTGAAGGGATCTCGGCCCTTGCCTCGTCGACTGAGGAGCAGGATATTCCAACTGAATACTACGATGCAAAACAAAAGAGAGCGTCCTTGCAATAACAGCTTTTTGAAAAGTGTTCCAACAACATCAGAATAGGTTTGTTTTTAACTTGCATTGATCCGAATCAATGCAGTCCCATCAATTGATCACACCACAAAGAATGAAATATAATGATGTACGTATATGCCATCCGCATTCGCCACTGGGTCCCGTCATTACCCGTTAGGTTAGCTAACTAACGACAGAGCGGGGACTGGACTAGCGCGGATGAAAAACATATACAACATCTACTAGCATATATATCAATATATAATATTTCGCTCAAGGCGTGATAAAATACAACATCACAGAAATGTACAGCATCACAGAACAATACAGATATCTGGGATCCCCGGGTTTCACAGAGCCGCTACTGAAACCCGACGTTCCCCTGGTCGTGTGGATAGCATATGCAATGAAATCCTAGACCCCTACGGGCGCGGCAAGTTACCCGCCAAAACCTGAAGCGAGGCAGCCCCCTTCAGCAACGTGAATGGACCACCCAGCACTTCACGGAATCCAGTAACTTGGACACCCCTCCTGGGTCAACCTGTACCCCCTACGAGTGCGGCGAATAGCTCGCCAATTCTAGAGTGAAGCCCCCTCCGTCTCAATGCCATGAGATGTGGGCTCGTTGCCCTCTAGAACCCGGCTATCCGTGCACCCCTCCTTGGGGTAATCCTAGTACAGAAAGTAAAATATACACACAACGGGTATATCGACCTCAACCTGGTTGTGCCCCAAAAGAATAATACAAACAGGCAGTAACGGCAGTCCACATGTCGGACGCTCGCCCCGCAAAATCAAATGTACATAATACAACAAAAACTGTACTAGCATTGCATCCAGGCTATCCCCCATGACCAATCCGCAACATCACAGCACAACACAGAACATCAACGTGAATGTCACGTTCGCAAATCCGTCTAACCGGGCTATAGCAGTTATACAGGATTTACCGATCGAGTGACATTCACGGTCGCAGATATAATGTAAATACTATGAACTAATGTGTTTAAAATATTCGATCAATCAAATTTACCCAAGTGGGCCCCAAGCACTACTGTAGCACATAAAGAAATTCTGGGCCCAAACAGAATATACCAAAACCCCTATTTTCATCCCCAAAGCCTACTGCAAAAAAATGGTGAAATGAAGCTAACATCCTGCGGCGGAACCGCGGCCAAAGAGGGGTTATGGCCGCGGTTCCGCGGTCCTATGGAAAGATCAGTTCACCAAAATTTTACAGTGTTCTTAGAATTCCTTGCACAGTATTCTGAAACAACCTGAAAAATTTTTGGAGCCAAAAAAATTTCGACAGAAACTGTGCACATGAAAACGCGGTTTTGCGATTTTTGTTCGATCGGAAATGTAAACACATTAGACCAAGCTAGACTTGGTTAATGGCGAGGCTCTGATACCACTGTAAGTGCACGGCGGCGCCACGGCCGTCATTCCGACGCTGGAATGCGGAAGCGATACTTTTCTTTAAACTTTTAAACCGGCACCACCGCGCACTATAAACCCGGATCGTGCCATTAAACTAGTCCTAGCTAACAAGAGAAGGGGTAGAGAAATATACCGAGCGATCCGTGTCCTTCGGTCTTCTCGTCGTCGTCCCGATCTCCATGCGGAATCTCCGGTCTCCACCTCGTCGCCGGAAGGGCACCACGTCGCCGGCTTCTTTTACGGGCTCCCACCTCTGGACCGAGGCAACTTGGGCACGAAGTTGACGAGTCAACGTGCCCAAGATTTGCTGTAGAATAAGTGTAGTGCTATGTCTCATTGGGGTTTATGGAAGTTGCTCTTTTGATAGAGGTATGAGATATCAACTTTTGGAGATGAACAAAGGGTTTTTTAGCAAGCCAAAAAGATAAATTTTTCCTTCCCAAAAATTGGGACAGCCCTCCCCTTCATGTGGCCGGCCATATCAACAAGAAGAGAATGAGAGGAGTGTGTATGAATGAAAAAGAAAATGAGCCCCCATAATGCAAGAGAGAGCGAGAAGGTTATCATGAAGAATCATCATCACAAAACCAAGTCACACTCAACCATCATAACCAACCATCATCATCAAGCATGATGACTTCAAAAGGTCAAGCCATCATGAAGAAGTCAAGAAGTCAAATGATGGTGCAACCATCATGAAGCAAGGATATGCAAATAACACCCTCCACAAATGCTTATTTGCAAAAATTGCAAATAAGCCCTCCTCCACCAATCTTAAGCCAATGAAAGATACAAAGAAATATGGCTAAAACGGAAAACAAACTGGCAACTTCATAAAACTGGTCCCGTAATAAATTACAGGAAAACCCCGCTACTGTGTATACACACCCGCATTTGTATTCCGACCGAATACAAATGCAATGAGACAAAGTCTACACTGTACAATACTAGGATCCGGCTTAAACCAAAACCCGCTAGTATTAACTGTCCGATCCTGATCCGTGCAATGCCGCACGTATCTGATCGAACCCTGCCATATCTCCATACGACCTCTGCATCGTTTCGCCCAAAAACTTGAGCAACTGTCTGTGGGGGACTCTAAAGACTCGTCAATACTATGGCTGTGGATTTAACCACTAGCACGTCAGAAGTATTAGCCATACGTGACGGGCTACCAGCTATTGACCGAAAGGGACGTCGATGAGCGAACTCATCCTGACACCCTACTGAGCCTGTCAGTGATAATATCCATACAGTCCGGTCCGTTCGTCTATGAGTATCGCATGGCGGGCCTAGGGGGTTGGTAAAAGTCAAACCCCCAAAAACGGTACAAGTCGTGTCAGAGATCAGCCCAGAACACCCTGAGATACTACTGGAATACCTACCAGTAAATCTCCTGCCTTGGCCAAGGACTTTTCATGTACTGGCTCTCCTAGACACAGCGTGACCTTACCCCCAATACCGGGAGAGACGAACCCCTGAAGATCCGCTCACTGCCTCCATGTGGCTCGGGACTGTACCCAACTAA
This sequence comes from Agapanthus africanus, assembly GCA_030015575.1. NCBI lineage: Eukaryota > Viridiplantae > Streptophyta > Magnoliopsida > Asparagales > Amaryllidaceae > Agapanthus > Agapanthus africanus. Next base: position 456,137,028 of record CM057346.1, on the reverse strand, counting down.
AACCTGTTTGCACGTCTCCTTTGAGCGTGGTAGGGTAGTAATCAAAGTACAGTGGGAACTCACACGAGACAAATGACGATTCTCAGGTCGATGAACTAACCTATACACATGTCACCAGGGAACTGCTATCTGACGTCAGGTATAAGAACAACTAGCATGTTCCCGGCGAGTCCTGTCCGGTGTACTCATAACCCAATGAGCACCTGTATACATCTTAGGTGAACCAACTGACACCAGTGGCTTGTGAGACCGGCCACCGCCCCTCGTCGGGGTCTCGACTATATACACTAGTCTACTCTGGAGTATCGATGCCCTGTCTCGAAACTCCTACGACTAGGGACCTTTTAAGGATGTGCTTATAGACTACCAGCTCCCACGTATATGATCGCCCTCATACTGCTGGCAGTCAAGCAAGACTCCTAGGGGCTCTATCAACGTGCAATAGTGACCTGTCAGGTCACCTAAAGCAGTACACGATGATAAAGATGAACCAGATAGCATACTATCATCTTGTGTAAGACTGTCCTCCTGGGATAGGTCCTCCCTCAATCATTGCAATCACGTGCCTATGATCCAATAATTGACTCTGAGGGCACTATCTCCAACACGCGTAGCCGTCCAAACTTGCCCGTTTCACTGAACGGGACGAGAACACGATGCACGGACGCTACCACAGAGTTAGGGGTGTCAAGTAGGCCAAGATGAATATTTTTAATTTTACTTTAGATGCCATAAATTGTTATATGCAGAAATGAATTTACGGGGTAAAATTTCAGTAAGTGACAAACAAACAAGATAAATGAAATAAGTGCCACACCAAACTCAAACGGTAACAGAGATTAGTAGCATTGGGCTCGGGTGTTACATTATACCCAACTACAAAAAGAATTTCGTCCTTGAAATTCCAAGAATACAAAGATAGATAACTACAAGAAAAGGTGAGGAAACTTCCGCCGAATTTCATCTTCTCATTCCCAAGTGGACTCTCCATGCGAGCGATTACCCCAAGAAACAAGCACAAGAGGGATCACCTTGTTCTTAAGGACCTTTTCCCTTCGATCTACGATTCCAATCGGTCGCTCCTCAAAAGTCAAGTCTTCTCGTATTGTTAGCTCCGAATGATCCAATACGTGTGTTTCATCTCGAACATACCTACGGAGTTGAGATACGTGAAACACATCGTGCACATTCGCCAAGGACTGCGGTACACCAAACGATACGCTACCTCACCAACACGCTCCAAGATCTCAAAAGGTCCAACGAATCGAGGACTAAGCTTTCCTCGACTTCCAAAACGAATCACCCCTCTAGTCGGTGATATCTTCAAGAATACCAAATCACCCACGGCAAACTTTAGAGGTCTTCTTGACGTGTCTGCCTAACTCTTCTGTCGGTCTTGTGCTGCCTTCATATGATTTCTGATAGTGTTAACTTTCTCAACTGTCTGCACAACCAAATCTGGTCCCAACAATCTTCGTTCACTGACATCGTCCCAGCAAACAGGTGAACGGCATTTACGACCATACAATGCTTCAAATGGAGCCATCTGGATAGTTGCCTGAAAACTGTTGTTGTAAGAGAACTCCACCAAATGTAGATGATCCTCCCAAGACCCCTTGAAGTCCAACATGCATGCTCTCAACATATCTTCAAGAGTTTGGATTGTTCTCTCCGACTGACCATCAGTTTGAGGATGATAAGCTGTGCTAAACTTCAATCGAGTCCCCAAACTTTCCTGTAGACTCCGCCAAAAGTGTGATAAGAACCGAGTGTCCCGATCGGACACGATGCTCACTGGTACTCCATGCAATCTTACAATCTCTTGCATGTACCGCTCTGCCAAAGTCTCTGTTGATTGACCAACCCGGAAAGGAATAAAGTGAGCTGCCTTGGTCAGCCGATCAACAATCACCCATACAGCATTGTTGCCTTTTGGACTCCGTGGTAAAGCCGTCACGAAATCCATGGTTATATGTTCCCACTTCCACTGAGGAATCGGAAGTGGTTGCAATAAACCAGCAACCCTTTGATGTTCAGCCTTAACTTGCTGACACACCAAGCACTTCTCCACAAAGCGGGCAATCTCCCGTTTCATGCCTTCCCACCAGAAATGCTGTCGAATATCTCGGTACATCTTTGTGCCTCCTGGATGTACAGAATAAGCTGAACTGTGTGCCTCCTTCATAAGCTCTTCACGAATATCTCCCTTTGGCACACACAAATGGCTACCATACCTCAACGAACCATCTTCGCGGATCAATAAATCTGTTCGTAGTCCGGCTTCAACCTGTTCTCGAAACTTTTGCAGTCTAGGGTCCTGCGATTGTGCTGCTTTAATATTCTCGATCAACGATGACTGTACTTGCAGCTGCATCAACTGTCCCGAAGAATGCGGTAGCACAACCTCCAAGTCAAATCTTCGAAAATCTTCAACAAGCTCCTTCTGCATAGTTAACACCTGAATTGCTGGTAACCGACTAAGCGCATCCGGCACGACATTAACCTTTTCCGGATGGTATTTAAGATCAAGATCGTAGTCAGCCATCAGCTCCAACCATCTACGTTGCCTCATATTAAGCTCTTTCTGTGTGAACACATACTTCAAGCTCTTATGATCAGTAAAAACTTCGACCCTTTCGCCCAAAAGGTAGTGTCTCCAAATCATCAAAGAGAAAATCACAGCCGCAAGCTCCATGTCATGAGTTGGATAATTCTTCTCATGGGTCTTCAACTGTCTCGATGCGTACGCTACAACCTTCCCATGCTGCATCAAAACACATCCCAATCCTTTCCCAGATGCGTCGCTGTGAATCACCAATCCTCCGGAATTGTCTGGCATGGTCAGAATAGGGGCGGTTATCAATTTCTGCTTCAACGTCTCGAAAGCTAACGCACACTTATCCGTCCATACAAAAGGTACCTCCTTGCGCGTAAGCTTGGTTAACGGCTCCGCCAGACGAGCAAAGTTCTCCACAAATCTTCTGTAATACCCGGCGAGTCCAAGAAAACTTCTTATCTCCGCAACATTCTTTGGAATCGGCCAATCACGAACTGCTGTAATCTTTTCTGGATCGACGGAAATTCCATCGCCAGACACAACATGCCCTAAAAACTTTACATCCTCCAGCCAAAACTCGCACTTACTCATCTTCGAATACAACTTCTCCTATCTCAACGTCTGTAGTGCGATCTTCAAATGCTCAATATGCTCTTCAAAACTCTTCGAATAAACCAGAATATCGTCAATAAAAACCATGATAAACTGGTCCAAGAACGGTGAAAAGATTCAGTTCATCAAGTCCATGAATACTGCCGGCGCATTCGTTACTCCGAAGGGCTTCACTAAGTACTCGTAATGTCCATACCGAGTTCGGAACGCCGTCTTGCAAATATCTTCTGTTTTCACTCGGACCTGATGATATCCGGATCGCAAATCCAGCTTCGAGAATACCCTCGCGCCACTAAGCTGCTCGAAAAGTTCACCAATGCGAGGGATCGGGTACTTGTTCTTAATAGTCACCCGGTTTAATTCTCGATAGTCGATGCACATCCTTCTTGTGCCATCCTTCTTCTTTACTAGAAGAACTGGAGCTCCTCAAGGCGAGTTACTGCTTCGAATCCAACCCTTCTCAAGCAATTCAGCAACCTGCTTCTTGACTTCTTCCAACTCTACTGGTGCCATTGGATAATACGCTTTGGATACTGGCGCTGCACCAGGAATAAGATCAATTGCGAATTCCACGTCTCGCTTCGGCGGTAATCCCGATATATCTTCAAACACGTCCATAAAATCGCGAACAACAGCCGGCTCTTCACTATTATCAACTTTCATTGCTGCAAGAGTATTGTTTGTCGGCCTAGCCCTAAACTCGACTGGCCCGACAGAACTGCTTCCTCCAGTGAAGCTAAACTCGGGATGTCCGGGAATCTGGAAAAGTACCTTCCTTGCCCTACAAACAATGTGAGCATGGAAAGTGCCAAGAAAATCCATTCCCAAGACGACTTCGTAGCTGCCCGTATCAATCACCAAGAAATCTGCAAAAAGCTCCCGTCCGTACACAACAACTGTACAATCTTTACATTCCCTACTAGCTATGATTTTCCCATTCCCAATGTGTATGTCCCAGAAACTAGGCAGGGTCGTGTATCCAATCGAGTGTGTAGTTATAAACTTGGATGACATAAAACAATGGGATGCACCAGAATCAAATAATGCTAATGCGGGAAAACCATGAACGAGTAGAGTACCTGAAACAACTTCTCCTGACGCCTTAGCTTCTTCTGCTGTCAAGGTAAAAGCTCGAGCCTGATTAGGTCCTTGAGTTAGCTGTTTCTGTCCCTGGAACGGTCTCTGCGGAGGCTTCTGAAAATCATCCCTTGTACGAAGCTTCGACGGACAAGCACCAACGGCATGATCAGCCGCTCCACAAACCAAACAAAGTTCCATCCTCCTTCGACAATCCTTTTGCATGTGGCCAGGTAAATTGCAATAGTTACAAGTCATGCTCTTTCTTCGATCGACGATCACTAGCTTCTTCATGGGTGCTACACCTCGACGGTCCACTGGAATACCTCTGCGACCATGAGCTCGGTTAGGTACAAATGCTGGCTTCCTTACCGCAACTACTGTCTGCTACAAACTCCCCTTTATCCCAGATAAACTCTGCTGCTCTCGGGCTACCGAAAGCACTTGTGAGAAAGTGTTCAAACCCAGGGAGACAATCTGCTGCTGGATGTCCACGTCCAAGCTGCGCATGAACCTTCATGCCCTGTCTACATCGTTGGTAACTAAAGGTCCAGCGAATCTGCTGAGTCTTGTCCATTCTGCTGCATGTACATCCAAGGGTGCTCCATTCTGCTTTAGCCCGATGAATTTCTCTTCCATTTCCTCCCGTGCAGTCCGCGGGAAGAACTTCTCTAGGAAACTCTTTGAAAAATCTTCCCACTTGATCGGCTTGGGCAAACGGTTCTCCTCCACAAGCCACCATTCTCGGGCGTAGTCTACTAACTGAATGCGTACCACATCAACTCTTTTCTCATCCGGAATCTGGGCCGCAATAAGCAAATTCTCTGTGTCAACTAGCCACTGCTCCGCTGGCAACGGCTCCTCCAAACTAGTAAAAGTAGACGGACCCAAACGCCTGAAATCTGCTACGGTCCCTACTCGGTCAACTGGTTTAGCTCCAACATTGTTCACAGACTACTGAACGATCTGCAAACCTTCTTGAAACGATTCCGCTTGCTGCTGGATCAGCTCGGTCTGTTTCTTTTGATTCTCCAGCATTCCTCTTATCACTCCAAGCATGGCGGCTTCGTCCACACGCCTTTGGTATGTCTTCAAATTCTTACCGGCCATACTCCTGAAATCAAAACACCCAATATTAGCATGATGATAGATTCAAAATATAGATCAATGCTAGAACTCCAAGATACTTAAATAGAGTGCCGCATTGTAACTATGCCTCGGTATCATAGCCACAATTACATAACTCCACCCAAGTCGCCTAAGTCCTAGAGATAACAAGGAATCAGGTTTCGAGTCGATGTGCAAAGGAGGTTTGCACATCGTAAAAGATATAATCAGGAAGAATGTGATTCAAGAATGGCAAAACGGCAAGGTGGCAGGACATGTTTCCTAAACACGGGTATTCTGATTCGTGTATTGGGTACAATACCCAACTACAAAAGAATCAACCCGACTATCCTATGTCTCTGATACCAAAAGAACCATGTCACGCCCCGCTTCCCAGAGTACGCTAAAATGGGCACGTGACATAGCCAACCATGCTACCTGTGGGTAGGAAGTATCCATCCACAGTCACATTACGGTTGTAGAGATATCAAGAACAAAATAAAACTATCTAAAACATGTCCATAATCCAAGATAACATGAGTCAAGAATAAATAAATGCGGAAGCGAAAGATCCAATACAAAATAACTGGAATGTATGTCCCATAATGCGGGCTCACATCAGGAATAAAATGCAGTAAAGAAAAGCTAACTACTGCTAACACTCACAGCTCAGCCTGTCGGCTGAAGTACTCTTGCTCGGGCTGCGACAGCGGTACATAATCTGGGCCATGTAAAACCCAGACGTCAGCGCGTCAAGTCATCAAGTAATAACATAATAAACAGGCAATGCGAATATAAACATGAATAAGTAAGGGTAACAATAATATGAATCAGAGCAGTGCAGGGTAGTGTGCAGGTGGGTAAACTGGACTGTTCTATCAGGTTCTCTTTTCTAAAGTCTTTGAAACCAAATTGATGAATCATCGATGTAACTCAATAGTATCCCGTACATACCCGGGACCACGGCCTCAATATTCTCGGGCTGAAACCGAGACATGCCGCTAGGCACCAAACAGGAATGTGTACACTCAAGACAGGTAGTGAACTGTTGAGTTACAAGCCAGGTTTCAACTTTGATTTCCCCATACCCCTAAGTTATATATGTATGTCAAGTCAGGTATCCTGTAGTCAAGAAAACTAATGCCAACACAGGATCAGGTAAGCAGGTTTGTCTGGATAGACAGCAGGAATGGTCCATGAGGACTACATGTCAGGTTTGTTGGCATTAGACACAAGATCTGGTAACGGGTCAGGTCATGGTACATCATGTCAAGTCAAGCAATATACGGTACCATGTCGGGTCAATCAGTATGTAGGTAGCAAGACAGGTTAAGAAGCAAGCGATATCATAGGTGTACTCATAATCAGTTATATAATCAGGCATGGTTATCAACAACATGATATAAGTAATGAATTAAGCAATAGGCAAATTCTTTCGATTTGCAATACAGTTATCGATTGTGTCACAGAGATGATTTCAACATTATAAGAATGCAGTAAGACAATTATAGCCGTTTAATCATGTTAACATGTTTAAGATTTCATGGATGCGATGTTCTACATATATAGGTTCCAAGTTTTGAAAGATAAAATGTTATTTAACAATATTGAACACGACAAAGAGAAAATATAATACCAAAGTTAAATTGCAGGTTTTAGGGTGTCATTAAGTATAAGTAAATATTTTTTAGCATGTATCAAGGGGTACTTGCCTCGACGGGTCGCGAAACGGGAAAACGGAACGTAAAAAGTCGGCGGGGAAAACTCGCGACGGGCGCACGATTCACGGAATGAACCCAAACGACGAACAGTGGAACCACACGGGTCGTGGTACCTCCCTGGAACGTCGGGACACGTCGCCGGCACGGCCGAATTCCGGCGAGATGCAAAACAGCGACGATCAAGAAGTGCAACAAGAAAAGAAAAGAAAACAAAGAAGAAAGGGAAGGAGGATGGAGAAGGGATTGCTTACGAGGATCTGTGGGACGGGTGGTGACGGTCGGCCGCGTCGACGGAGCTCCAGCGGTGGACAGCGACCAACTGCAGATCAAGAAAAATCGTGACAGAGAAGGAAAAGGAGAAGGGAAAGAGGAGGAGAGGAGAAGAAGCTTACTGGGTGCGCACGAAGACCGGGGACACGGGGACTAGGTCACCGGCGGCGACTCACGGTGGCGCAGACGCGCACAGGGGGTGCAGGTAGCCGCGGTGAAGATGCAGGGTGCATGGGAAGAAGGGAAATGAGGAAGGAGGCACGGTGGATTGGTCGAGGGCGAGGAGGCGACGATGCTGGTGATGGTGGTGTCGACGTTGGGGCTGCGACGGCGAGGAGGGAGGCGGCGGTTAGGGTTTCTCGTCGCTGGGTTTGGGTTACGCTGCTGAAGGAAAAAGAAAAGGAGGGGGAAGGTGATTTAAATATAGAGGAGAGAGAGAGAGAGAGAGATATCGGGGGGAGAGAGAGGGGGGGAGAGAGAGAGAGAGACGGGGCCCACAGTTAAAAGAAAGAGGAAGCTGATTGGTTGCTTCAGAAAGAATTTGAAAGATTTAAGGAACAGTAAAATTTTATATGGTTAACCAAATATATTCGATGGTTTAAATATAATAGAAAGTGGGATTTTGGTGCAAAGTAAAATATTTCCAAATCTTGCCCGGGTCGGGTCTAAAAATTTGAAATTAAAATAATAGAATTTTAGGCGGGATCCAAAATTTAAAATGAAGTGTTTTATGATCAAAAAGCATACCCCCAAAACGGACACACGTACGTGCGCGTAGCCGTCCAAACTCGCCCGTTTCACTGAACGGGACGAGAACACGATGCACGGACGCTACCACAGAGTTAGGGGTGTCAAGTAGGGCAAGATGAATATTTTTAATTTTACTTTAGATGCCATAAATTGTTATTTGCAGAAATGAATTTACGGGGTAAAATTTCAGTAAGTGACAAACAAGCAAGATAAATGAAATAAGTGCCACACCAAACTCAAACGGTAACTGAGATTAGTAGCATTGGGCTCAGGTGTTACAGGTTAAGAAGAAGTAGAGAACTGGAAAAAGGTGATAAGTCTCTCGTAGTAGGGAATGGTGCAATTGTTGCAGTCAAAGAAATTGGCGAATATCACCTTGTATTACCAAATGGCAATACATTGATTTTGAACGACTTTTATTTTGTACCAAAAATGATGTGCAATATAATATTAATTTCTTTATTAGATAAAGAAGGATATAACTTTGTATTAGAGAAAAGTGTTATGAATATTTTCTTAAATCAATTGTTGATTAGGTTTGGTATGTTGTATAACGGTATATACGTTCTAAATCAAACTACAGTTCTAAATATACATAACACACACAAGAGGAAAAGTTCAGAAATGAACGAATCCTTCTTGTGGCATTGTAGACTTGGTCATATCAATGAGACAAGACTAGCTAAGTTGCATAAAGATGGATATTTGAATCAGTTTGAATTTATATCTTATGAAACTTGCGAGTCATATCTCAATGGTAAGATGACCAAAACTCCATTTCCTGGACACGGAGAAAGAGCTACTGAACTCTTGGGATTAATACATAGTGATGTATGCATACCTATATCTATGCATGCCAGGAATGGTTCCTCGTACTTTATTATATTCATCGATGATCTCTCAAGATTCGGACATGTGTTCTTGTTGAAACACAAATCTGAAGGTTTCGAGAAATTCACGGAATACAAGTATGAAGTTAAGAACCAGAAGGGTAAAAGTATTAAGATCCTTCGATCTGATCGGGGAGGAGAATACTTGAGCACGGAATTCCGTGACTATTTAAAAGAGAATGAGATTCTCTCTCAGCTTACTCCTCCGTATACACCACAGCACAATGGAGTATCGGGCAGAGGAATCGCTCCCTATTAGATATGGTGCGCTCTATGATGAGTATTGCTAAGTTACCTATTTCCTTTTGGGGTTATGCACTTGAGAAAGCTGCATACCTATTGAATAGGGTTTCGACCAAATCCGTGCCAACCACTCCATATGAGATATGGAATGGGAAGAGACCATCCCTTAAACGAGTTAAGATATGGGGCTGTCCGGCCTATGTTAAAAGGCAAAATCTGGATAAACTTGAGGCAAGATCTGTTTTGTGCAAGTTTGTAGGATATCCAAAAGATTTATATGGATATATCTTCTTCCATACTGAGAAACAAAAGGTGTTTGTTTCTCAACATGCC